>JADMNL010000028.1:73096666-74483333 GCA_016271365.2 Neoceratodus forsteri | reverse complement strand
GGGCTATAGATACTCTCTTTATGGGTACCCACCCTACCCGTATCCGAGCCCCCCTCCTCTGTCGCCCACTCTACAGCCATTGGCGGATCTGAAGGAGACCTGCGCCTCCTGGAGGGCTGAGACCAAGGCTTCGTTCACCAAGGACCCCTTGCGTCAGAGATGGGAGACTCCCTTCCCTTTATCCGACGCCAGAGAGGAGCCTTCTGCTGCCCGGGGTGGGGAGGACACGCCACCCCCGGGAGCCCCCAGAGGGGTCGTTCCTCCCCCTCCCAGGGAGGAGTCTTCCTCTTCTGCCTTAGAGCCATCTGACTCGGATTCTGAGTCCAGCCACTCTGATCTTGGAGACGAGCCCCATACTCCGGAACGTCCAAGGCCGAGAGACCCTCTGGAGGACCCTTCTTTTCTGGAGCTATTGAGGAAGATCCAGGTGACATGTTTGTGGCAATCAGTGGAGCCAGATCCACAGCGTAAGAAGCTTGCTGCTAATTTGTATCTGCCAGAGACCACTCCCACACTGATTCCACCCTCAATAGAGCTTCACGCCGATCTTGTTTCCACTGTCTGGAAACAACCGTCCACATCAGCCCCCCTTCTGAGGCAGGGGGATAGGCTATACCAGGCTCCGGAGGGTAAAGACTTCCTTAGTCTTCACCCCAAGGTGGATTCGCTTGTCAACAGTGCCGCCCACGGCCGCTCCGCCAACCCCAAACATCTGAGCTCGTCCCTGCCTGACAAGGAATCCCAACTTCTGGATCAGCACGGGAAGATGATTTATTTCTCTTTGACCCTTGGCATCAGGGCCCTCAACTATGTCTGCCACATGGAGGATTTCCAGAAGTCTATCTTTAGCCAGATGGAATCTAAGCTGGACTCCCTTCCTGATTCCCAAACTAAGCAGGAACTGGGAGATCTGGTCCATTCCGCTCGTTCGGCCCGTAGGCACATGCTTCGTGCTGCCTACGATGTGGTGGACACAGCTGGCAGGAGCTCAGCTTTCGCCGTAGGCTTACGGCGTAATGCCTGGCTCCGTGTGTCAGGATTGGTCCCTGAGGTACAGTCTGCCATACAGGATGCTCCCTTCAGGGGTTTGGTGCTGTTCGGCAGTGATGTCAAGGACATCATAACCGAACTGCAGGAGAAAGGCACTGCACTAAAGTCGGTCCAGACTTTGTACAGGCCCTCTCAGGGGCAGCAACATCCTTTTCATCGTCAAACCCGACTGAAACAAAAGCCCAGTCAAGGAAAGCGCGCCAACAAACATCGGGCCTCTCCAGCAACCAAGACTTACCCCAGCAAAAAGTCTGCGGGAGCCTTGGCTGCTGCGCTGCCCCACACCTCCTGACTCCCTGCTTCTCCCTCTGCCTCTGGCCATTCCAGAGGAACCAGTAGGGGGGAGAGTCTCCTCCCATCTACCGGGTTAGGAGAGGATGACATCAGACACTTGGGTGCTCCAGCTAATATCTGTCAGACACTCAATAGAGTTTCTACTGAAACGTCCTCGGAAACCACCCCCTCAGTCGTCTTACTCCCTGCAACATCTTCCTCTGGTTCTAGAAGAAATCCTATCCCTTCTGTCAAAGATGGCGATAGAGCCACGCTCCACTCATCTTTGGGGGATGGGTTACTGTTCCCATTTCTTTCCAGTTCCAAAGAAGACTGGAGACTTGAGACCAAACTAGACCTAGGAGCTGAGGCTCCTTGAACATGTTCGTGGAGTACAAGCGCTTCAGGATGCTCTCCTTGCAGAGCCTTCTGCTGTTGCTTCGGCCAGGACAGTGGCTATGTGCTCTGGATATGTAGGACGTGTACCTGCATATCCCCTTATGCCCTTCCCATCGTAAATACCTCTGTTTTGCTTTCAGGGGACCACTACCAGTTCAGGGCCCTCCCATTTGGTCTCTCCTGGCGCCCCAGTATTTCCAAATGCCTATCTGTGGTAGTGGCCCACCTGCATACTCAGGGTGTATAGATCTTCCCATACCTGGACGATTGGCTCCTGGCGGCCCGTCAGGAAGAACTTCTGCACTCTTACCCTGCAGGTGTTTATTAGCCTGGATATTACCATCAGCCAGGTCAAGTCCCAGTTGGTCCCTTGCCAACACCTCCAATTTATAGGGGCGATACTGGACATGGCCATAGGCAAAGCCTTTTTGCCTCCGGACAGGGTCGAGACCCTTCAGAATCAGGCTGGTCTTCGGCCTGGTCGCAGATGGGTCAGAGCCATGTCAGTCCTCTGCCTTCTCGGGCTCATGGCGGCTGCCATTCGAGGATCTCTCTATGGACGCTTCGGTCGCAATGGGACCAAATCACGGATGATTTAGACCAAGAGGTGCTAGTGTCGGATCCTGTGAGAAGGGACTTGCACTAGTAGATGGTTCAAGAGAACCTGCGTCTGGGAGTTACGTTCTGCATCGTTCCTCCTTCCCAGACGTTGTCAACGGATGCATCAGGAGGGCTGGGGTGCCCAACTAGGGTCTCACAGGACTCAGGGCAGCTGGTCCCTGTTCGAGCAGAAACTGCACATAAATGTGCTTGAACTGAGAGCAGTTCTATATGCCCTACAAGCTCTTTTTCCCTTCATTCTTCCCGGTCATCTTCTCATCCAATTAGACAACGTGTGTAGTCTGGCACCTCAACAAACAGGGAGGAACATGTTCCTATCCCCTGTGCCGGGAGGTGATGAGAGTCTGGCATTGGGCAGCCCAGCACGACCTTCACCTGACCGTAGTTCACGTTCTGGGAGTGGAAAACACCCCGGCAGACTAACTCTGTCGATCCCCTGCCAAGGCTCATGAATGGGAGTTGAACCAACAGGTCATAAACTACATCTTTCGGCAGTGGGGGACACCTCAGGTGGACTTCTTCGCCTCCCCCCAAAATGCAGAACTTCCTGCCTTTTGCTCACTCGCTCCAGGGCGAGACATTTTCTGGCCGGACGCTCTGTCTCTCTGCCGGAGGGACAGATTCATTTATGCCTTCCCTCCCATTCCTTTGATTCCGAGGGTCCTGAACAAACTCAAATCAGAAGGGGCTCGGATGATTCTCATCGCTACTTCTGGCCCAGACAAGTTTGGTTCTCTCGTCTGCAACAGTTTTCCGAGGAACCTCCTCCTCCTGCTCCTTTGTCACAGCAGCTGTTGACCCAGGATCAGGGGACTCTTGTTCATCCAGGCCTCAAATCCCTTCATCTCTATGTGTGGCTCCTACAGACGTACCTAAAGCCCGCTTCGGAGTCTCTCCTTTTAGTAGCAGACATTTTGGTGGAGGCCAGAAAGCCTTCCACCAGGTCCACCTACGCGATGAAGTAGAAACTGTTTTCCATCTTAAGCATATTCAAAAGACTTAGAGCCTTTCTCGTGCCCAGCCAACAAAGTCCTGGATTACATGAGTCACCTCTTCAATCTGGGTCTCGGCCATTCCTCTTTAAAAGTCCATATGGCAGCTATCTCAGCCTACCTCATTCCCTTTGGTGATAGGACTTTTGCCCAGTTGGAAGTCTCTAAGACTTTTCTTAGAGGGGTTCTGCACTTGACACCCCCCTCCCAATCCGTAATCCTGCTCCTCCATAGGATTTGAATTTTATCCTAGAGAAGCTCACACTGCCTCCCTTTGAGCCAACAGTGGAAGCAGACTTAAAGTTCCTTTTCTTGGAAGACTCTCTTTCTAGTGGCCATCACTTCTGCTCGACGTATTTCCAAGCTGCAAGCCTTGAAGTGTAAAATCCCGTATTTGATTTTCCACAAGGAACGTGTGGCTCTACGTACCAACCCTAAGTTTCTCCCTAAGGTGGTGGCTGAATCTATGCTGAATCAATCCATTGAGTTACTGGCTTTCTTTGCACAACACTCAAGTCGAGAGTACCTCTTACATACTCTGGATGCTCACAGAATCCTGAGATACTATACCAATCGGACTAAGGATCTCAGGAAGACTGATCAGCTTTTTGTTTCTTTCGCTCACCAATGAGAAGGCAATGCCGTTTCCAAGCAATGCCTTTCCAAATGGTTGGCCAATTGTATCACTTTCTGTTATGACAAGTACAATAAGACCCTTCCGGGTCAGGTCAGAGGTCACTCCACTAGGGGAGTAGCTGCCTCTGCTGCTTGTTTCAGGAATGTGTCCGTGGCAGACATCTGCGCAGCTGCAACCTGGATTTCGGTCCGTAAACACTACAGTTTGGACAGTGCCTCTCGCCGTAGAGCAGGCTTCCGGTTGGCTGTTCTGCAGGGTCTCCTTTCATGAGACATGCTCAGCCCTGAGGTTTATGTTGTGGATGACGGTCCTCCTCCCGATTTTCTCTTTGTTCCAGACTGTTTGGGATTCTGTCCAATCTTTGAATACCTACTGCAAGAGCCCTCTCAAAGTAGGATAGTACAGTTACGTAAGAACTTACCATAACAGATCTTCGAGAGAGGCTCTTACAGTAGGTATTGCCTTCCCACCCTCCGTCCCCCTAAGACTCTTTTCTTCCTTTCCATGGGGGCATATCCTCTTCTCTCTCGTCTTGCCTTTTTTTTCGTCTTTGGCGGGAAAGAACTGGAAGTCGGGTGTGGGGAACTGCCCCTTTATACTGACATCTCCTGTCGCCAGTCACCTGACATGGGGGTGGTTCCCCACCAGAGACTGCTAGCTAGAAGTTTTCCGTGGGGTCCTGACGCTTGGCGACTTAGTCCTACCTGTGAATACCTACTGCAAGAGCCTCTCTGGAAAATCTACTGTTACGGTAAGTTCTTGCATAACTGTACTTTCCTCCTGAAGGTTGTTAAGGAGTTTCGCCTTAACCAGGTAGATCAGTGTCCCGGTATACTCGCCGACCACACCTTGGAGGCCGAACACAGGCTCCATACTCTGGACCTGAGGCGAACACTCGCCTACTATGAGTGCATGGCTGGAGGTCGGGGAGATGTTCACCAGCTGTTTGTCACCTATGCTGAAGCCATGCCTGGCAGACTGGCAGCACAGCAGATGATTGGCAAGTGGATTGTATCCTGCATCGACCACTGCTATAGATTGGCTTATAGGGAGCCTCTTGTAGGGCTTTGGGCTCATTCCACCAGATATACTGCTGCCTTGGTGGCTGCTTCCAGGGATGTGTCTATCCAGGAGATCTGCAGGGCTGCTACCTGAAAGTCGGCACACACCTTCATCTCACATTACCACATCGACCTCTGATCACGTCAGGATGCTGGTTTTGGGGCCTCAGTTTCCTAGTCTCTTTTTTTCCAAGTAGGGAGTGTGTGCCTTGCCCCCTCCTCCCAGAGAACTACTTGGAGTCTGCTAGAGTGTGGATAGTACACCATATCCACACCCCTAGAAAAAGTTACTCACCTGTAACTGTAGTTATAGGAGTGGTATATGGTGTACATCCACACAACCCATCCAACCTTCCTAGGCGAGTGGCACACCTGTCTTGCTTCCAGCATGCAAGATCTGATGTCACGGGGTGGTGCGGAGGAGGATACCACCCAGGTGGGAGGGAGGAGCCAGCTTGAAGACCTTCTGGCCATTCTTAAAGAGGAAAGGATTCTACTGGAGTGTGGATGTACACCATGTACCACTCCTGGAACTACAGTTACAGGTGAGTAACTTGTTTTTTTTTTTTCTATTGCCTTTAACATGGTCTTGTTGTTTCCAAAACCACCTAGATAGACTCCACACCCCGGTATTGCTTTTAATCTGAATTGGGCAGTGGCTACTTTCACCATGTGGTGGCTTGTAGTGTCACTTGCTGTTTCTGCCTGGGTTTGCAGAAAGTTTTCTTCCGTTAACTAAATGTTAAGAACTTTAATAGAGTACAGTTTTTTGCAGACATTTTGCATTACAGTATCTCAAAAAATGAATATTACACACGTAGTCAGGAGTTGTTTCAGAATACAGTTTTATTTTAGATCCTTGGCAGTGGTTAACTTCTGATAAAGATGTCCTCATTGAGCTACTTCTAGATTTTAAGATACTCAACCTAGGACTGGCTTAGTAACATACGTAATCATTTAAGGTCTGAAAGGATTCTAGGTATATAAAGTCTTCACCCCACCGCCCCACTAATACCCATTTTGATCAGTTGAAGGTATCCTTATATGGAATCTTAGCTCTTTGGAACACTTACATAATAATGTTGTATATGAAAAATGCAGTGAAATACAAGTTTAAAAAAAGTGCATATAAATGTTTAAGGCCTCGTGTTCTTGCGTTTTTTTACTCTGGCCCTGCAGAGCTCTCCCCACCCCCTGTTACTCATTTGTTCCCAGTCAGCTGCACCAGAAATACCAGAAGCGCCGACAACTAACCACCATCTCCCCCACTGTCGTACCTCCCAAGGCCAGCGGTCTTTTGCAGGTAGAGCCCCTAAGATGTTCAACTCCCTGGGCCACAAAATCACACAACCTTCAGCAAACACTTGTGGCCAGGGCTGTCTGCGTCTCTTATTTCCTGATGATCGCTCCTGTGTTTCCTACCTCTCTTCTGTCCTCACTGCTGCTTCTCCCCACCACCTCTCTTCCCCTCCCTCTCTCCCTGTCCCTCTCCTGTACTCACTCTCTCCTACCACCATCCCCTCCTCTTCCCCACTCCCCCTTTCTTGGCTGCTCACCCCCATCATTTGCTGTACCTTCCTGACCCTTGTCTCCCACCTCTTTCCTTTTCTACCTCTCACCCAATTCCCCCATCCACTCCTCTCTTCCCATTTTCCTAACTCCACCTGTCACTACCAACTATTTCCTCTCCCCCTCTTCTTGCAGCTTTCGCTCCCCCTCTCTTTTTTTTTCTCTCCACTAGCCCCTCAGCCTCCCCACAGGTCCAGCCCACACTGGTATATCCCACTACCTGAGCCTGAGGCTAATCAGTCTCTCTCTTCCATCCTCTTGACAAAGCCACTCTGGCTGCACTATGATTATATAACTATTGTATTGGAATGAACCATTATTAACCACTATAAATACCACCAACAGCTTAATCTGGTTCAAGGTCAGTTGCCATTCATCTGTATCCCCGTCCCCCGGGTTGTGCCTGAAAATAGGCAGGATTTGTCTAGTGCACTTACCCGGTGAACAAATACTAAATAAATAAATAATTGTGCTTACTTACTTGATCTAAATGTGTACCTCTTGGAATCTACTCAACTTGATATGTCACTGCGTACTGCAACTGTGTTTCAGTTCTTACTCTATCACCTCTCTCTGTGTTCCGACATGGAACCTTTGTAAAAGAGCCTCTGGCTCAAAGGTGTTAATTCCGAAAACTAATAAATAAAAGTAAATATCTGTCATATCTCCCTTTGCCTACCGTCCTTCAGAGAGCACATGTTCAAGACTGTGCAGTCTTCATAGTTCTTACTGTGCTGCCCTTGGATCATTTTCTTAGCCATCCTCGATCCTCTGGAGTCACCAAACCACCTCTGCTTTTGTACATGCATGGGTTGCAAAACTTCTGCCTCCCTGACTTAGGTGGTAGAAACCCTGCCTGATTCTTCCCCAGCCTGGCATAGTGCTAGTTTTCCCATGTGCTGTACCGCATTGGGAAGAAGAGACATTCAGATCATCACCCGAGGTCCCTTTCCTCCTTTGAGTGCTCAGCTGAGTTTTGAATATTTTGTTTGTTTTAAAAGGAAAATAATACAATACAGTTCTCTTGTGAATGCAGCACAGTGGGAGCGAACAGTATACAATGTATTTGTCGTTTGTTGCTTTAGATGCATTGGTGGGTTCAAACATGAACAACCAAGTCTTGAACCGTCAACATCATCTTCATAATCATCCCCTCCTAAAGCCCTAGCTCTGTACTAATAAGTAATCTGATCTCATTTAATTGTGGGTGTGAAATGGTGTTAGTTCTATTTTATTACTAATTAATCCTAATTTTTACTATAAATGTAGTCCAGATTTGCTAGATTGTATTACTATCATCCACCTCAAGGACTACCTTCTCAGTTCTGCTAAGTCAGCCATTAGAGCTAGCCATTCCATACATTTCAGAGAGGCCGCGTCTTTCCAATGGACTAGTAGTAGTTTGTTTTTTAGCTACCAACTATGCCAAGTTCACCAAAATTAACTGATGTGCATCAAAGTCTTCATTACTAGATATGCCTACGATTATAATGCCAGGATCAAAAGGAAACATTTTTTCCAAAATTTCTGAAAGTGGAAAATACTGGTCCAGTAAAGATTCAAATTGGGGCATGTTGCAAGTATATGATAGAATTAAACAATAAGGCATGTCAGGGTGTGGTATATCACGGGATATCGTCACGCCTTGGGTGGTTGGGCACAAGGCTGCAGGCCGAGTGCGTCCAACCACCCGAGAAGTGACGATATCCCATGATATACCACACCCTGGAGTGACTTGTTGCTATTATGAACTGAGTTTCAAGTTTTATAAATAAAAAATAAAATAAACTGGTTTTTAAAATGTTTTATGAATGAGTTTGTGGGTGGTGTAGGAGTACATTTTGAAAAAATATTTTTTTGACAGTATACAACAAGGAAGCTGGTGGCGCTGGAACTTTTTTGAGGCCGTGATGATGTAGCCCAATATCATTACGGCTTCCAAGAGCTCTGGGCCAATCGGATTCCTCTATTTACGATCCTCAGTTCATCATGTACAGTATACAACACCTCAGTCACATGTGATATGTGCATAGAGAGATGTTCTTCGCCCCACCCCAACCAAAGCGCTTGAATACTTGTGTTGCGAGTTCTGTTCCTCATTATCCATGCATTTCTCTGACATATGCATCACTCTAATAATAGGATTTTTCTTTAGGTTTTACTGGCAGGCACACAGATGGAGAAACAAGCAGTACGTCCAGCAGCTGTTCTACAGCCACATCAAGCAGTGCTTTATGGAGAAAAGCAGAATTGGCCAGGAATCCTCCACAGCACTTGCAGAACCTGAGGAAGTCAAACACAGGTGGGCTGTTCAGTTACAAGCAGCTTTTTTTTTTTTTTATTATTATTATTGGTAATATTAGCTTTGAGGTTTAGTCTCACAAAATAATGTGCTGGTATACCAATTGGACACTTCATCTTGGGGTACAAGAGTTCTTCCCACTGTTATATTATTGTTAAACCCTCACTGAATGCTTAATGTCACCTTGTATTTTATTCACCAAGGCTAGTTCATGGTTTGCCCTTTAGTCTATATTATCCTGATTTTATGTACCATTGTATTAACCCTTGCTGCAAGTTAAATGTTTTAGCCTATGTCATGTCTCATGATTGTTGTGTGTAACTGGCCACTTGAGTAAACAGGCAGCAATGCTTACTTGCATACCTTTCCAGTATAACTAATAAAAATGAAATGAAATTCCTCCACTGTTCTTTGGGTGACATAAACATGAACTGATGAATAGCGGGTTCATTCACCTTAAAGAGTTGGTGTACTGCCTGGAATTGATAGTGACTTTTAGAAGTCAGCTATCACTTTTTATGTCTTTTTTTTTTTTTCTGTTTTGCAAATTAGAAAATATTCTACCCGACAGTACTAGGTGTGATATGTGGAACAACACTCTGCCTGGAGGCTGACACAGTTCTGTTGCAGCATGTATGTCATCCTGCCTGTGACATCACTAGTTACTTTGTGACTTATGTTACCAAGCAGGCAGCTGGGCTTGTGAACTTGAGTGAAGTCCCATGCTGATGATGTAGTGGGAGGAGTACAACTAAAAATGTCTTCTTCCAGGTAAAACAGCATCTTTTTCCAGGATGTCTTTCATCAGGCCACACCTGTGGACCTGGAGTAGAACTGGAAATATCTTTTTCCAGGTAAAACAGCTTCTCACATCACACCCAATACAGTTAGGTAGAAAACTGTCTAATTCACACATGGAAGAAAAACAAAAACCCTTCAGAAATAAAAAGTAAAGGGCTATTTTTTAAAATTACTAATGTTCTGCCTACTGTATTTTCCTTTTGCACTGCTACTGCTTTAAGAATGCAGGAGATGAGTCATATCCTTAGAGTCCTTAAAACATGTTACAATCATTGGTTGATTCTTTGCAGTAGAGAAAGTTTTTAAAAACCTGATTTAAAAAAAAAAAAACTTGTTTCCAAAGTGGAAAGGTTATAAGAGATCCAGGCATGTTGCTTGGTCTCAAGTGCTGGGATCAAATCAGCACCCTCCATAAAATGATTTATATGTTCATGTATACAGTTACTGTGTTTAAGGTTATGGGAGTGCATTCTCGAGTTATCTGAGAGAGAACTGTAGCACTGTACAGTTCTGGGACACAAAGGACTTGAAAAGATACTCTAGAGACACAGTAACACTGCATATAAACATAACTGGTGACCCCCTATAATGAATGGATATGCATACCTCACAAGACTGCTGTAATAACCTGCTGAATTCTGTAATAACTCAGCAGCGGGTTATTATGGTGTTTTTTGCCTCACGCTCTCACTTCACTGAAGATGAAAGAAAGCATAGGAGCTGGAGACCAGTTTTACACTCTGGCCCCACAATAAAGTGCACGGTAATACAACACTGACATTTCTGCCCTTCATCCCCAGTCAAACCATCTCCATCACAGGAACCACCTAAAACACATTTTCTAAAAATGAAAACCAAAGCAAGTGTGACTCGCTACATTGGCTGCTTAGGAACACAGTCGTTTCCAGCACAAATGGAGCTTATGGGTTTTGTCTCTATCGAAACCTTGCACCAGTTATTATAAAAAATAATGCTTGTGCAAGGTTTGTCTTGCCAAGATTTTTCACACACCCTCAGTGTTTGATATTGTCATAAACCCCTCAAGGCTCACTCTTGGGGTTTATAGATTATCACACACCTTGGGTATGTGAAAATCCTCATAACACATATCCGCACAGGCTTTATTCTCTGTATAAATCATGTTAATGCAGCACTGCAGCGGAATTGGGCCAAAAATGTGTCCATATTCTTTTTTTCCACTATAAAATATTTCAGGCATCTTCCAGTTTTAATTGGTGGTACAGTTTTCTAGTTCTACCAACATATGAGTATTTTATAAATGTTTTCAATTGTTGGGTTTTTTTTTTGTTCGTTTTTTCTCAAGAAAGAAGATGACTTCATAATATTTGGCTTAGCAATACCATTGTAAATCTGGTAAGGAGTTAGGATCTAGAAAATAAAGAAATTTGTCAGAGGTAGTCTGGTGCCTCTCGGCACATGGATTTGTCAACTGGAGGAAGAGCTCCCTAACTCCGAGCCAGAACTTGAACCACCTGGGGGAGAACTCGGGCCAACAAAGTTTTTCCCCACAGAATCGAAATTCGAGGACCTGTTGAAGCTGATCAACAAATTTCTCACAGCAAGCCAGCTGCCAGCACAGACCTTCATGCAGCTAATTGGGACTCCAGTGTCACTGGCAGATTCAATCCCTTGGGCTCTGGTGCACATGCGACCCATTCAGGCCCATTTGCTCGGGCAGTGGTCCCAGTCCAGACACAGCCAGCATCAGCTAATCTGTTTCTCAGCAGATAAAATCCTCCCTCTGGTGGTAGTCTCGGAGGTCAGATGTCTTCATGAGGGGGCCAAAGTTGGGACATCCACACCAACTCAGAATCACAACCGATGCAAGCTTCGGCATGGGGGGCCCACCTGCATCAGCTGTCGGCACAAGGCAAATGGTCCCTGGTAGAATTAAGGTACAGCATAAACGTCCTGGAGATGAGGGCAGTTTGCCTAGCCCTGATACACTTCCTTCAATAAGTATGCAATCAAGATGTGTTGATTCTAACAGATAGTCGGACAACAGTGGCCTACATCAACCATCAGGGAGGCACAAAAAGCTCAGAAATGCTCTAGGATTCGTCGTTTATCTATGAATGGGCAGCTGGCAAGTATAAGACCTGTGTACGTTCCAGGACAGGAAAATGTCACAGCAGACTGGCTGAGTCGCCAAGCTGTCCTACCCAGGGGAGTTGGGAGCTGAAGGACAGTGCCTTCCACCTCCTAACAGAGCAGTGGGGAAATCCCCAGATGGATCTGTTTGCATCACGGCGAAACTACAAAGCAGAACAATTTTGCTCCCCGGTCAGGGACGGCTAGCAGTAGCTCAAGACACCTTTTCCTTAGACTGGGGTCATTTCGGCCTCTTGTATGCCTTCACTCCGATACCACTGCTTTTCAGAGTTCTGCACAAGGTGGCCCGAGACGGAGCAGAGATCGTCCTAGTCTGTCCTCGATGGCCTTGCCGTCCTTGGTTCCCGCTTCTCGTTCAGCTGTCGGTAGAATGGCCTGTACTTTTCCATTTCAGCCCGGACCTTCTCCATCATGAACCGGTCCTGCACCCCAGTTTGAGCAATCTATCCCCCTCGAGTTGGAGATTGAGCGGGAAACTTTCAAGGAGCTAGGCTCTACGGCTCTGGTAATCGAAATGCTGGTGAACTCGCGTCACACCTCCTCTTCTAGAGTGTATTATAGAATCTGGAGGAAATTCTTGTTCTGGCTTCAATCCAGAGCTATACAGGACCAGCCAGTAATATTACCTGTGCTATTACAGTTTCGACAAGGGGCTGCAACCAGCCACCCTAAAAGTTCAGATATCAGCCCTGGGGGCGCTCTTGTTAGTAGACTCAAGAGAATCTCTAGGCTCACACCCTCATGTCAGGAGGCTTCTAGGGGTGAAAATGTTAAAATGCCCTCCGATTAAGCCTACGGTTCCAACGTGGAGACTTAACCTGGTTCTGAAAGCCTTGACCAAGGAGCCTTTTGAACCTCTTAAGGAAACGTCCATCATGCATCTCACAACGAAGGTGTTTTTTCTGGTAGCTATTACTTCAGCAAGGAGGATCAGTGAGCTGGGAGCGCTGTCCACCAAAGAGCCATAGACTGTTTTTCATCAAGACTCTGTGGTTCTTCGTACAGATACAGGGTTTTTACCCAGAGTTATGTCTCCTTTCCATTGCAACCAAGATCTTATCCTTCTCTCCTTCTGCCCACATCCCAAAAACGAAAAGGAAAGGGAATTTCATACGCTAGACCCGAGAAGAGCATTGAAGATGTATAGCAAGAAAACAGAAGATATACGTAAAACATCAAGCTTGTCCATTTTAACTACAGGCCAAAACATGGGTGAAACAGCGGCAAAAGGCTCGATAGCCAGATGGATCAGATTAGTCATCACCACGGCTTACAACAAGGTCGGAGTACCTCTGCCTGGCCCAGTCAGAGCACATTCCACCAGAGCTATGGCCACTTCGAGGGTGAACTTCAGAGAAGCATCTCCCAGCAGACTTGTGCAAGGCAGCCACTTGGTCATCCATTCACACATTTACAAAATTTTACAAGCGGGACATGATGTCCTCGGCAGAGGCATCCTTTGACCGCTGAGTGCTTCAGGCGGTGGTGGACTCTTAAGGTCAGTGGACATTCTTCCCACCCAGGGCATCTGGGGATGTACTGCTTTTGTATATCCCAGGTGTAAGGAAGCCCGGAGGCAAGCTTAGGAGAGAGAGAAATCGAAATTTAAATACCTGTAAATTTTCTTTCTCAGACAGCTGGTCTCCGGGCTTCCAATTCCCTCCCAGAATGTACATGGTTGGCTGGCCTCAGGGCCACGGTTGCCTTAAACTTTCTTGTGTTTTGTTTCCAAGTTCTCGTAGTATTGCCACTTTTGGACTGCTTTCAGAAGTACTGAAGGAAGCCAGAAGGGGGAGGGCTAGATGCCCCCGTGCTGCAGATCTTTGAATCCTTCCTGACGACCAGCAGCAGGAGGTACAGCCCAAATGTAAGGAAGCCCGGAGACCAGCTGTCGGAGAAAGAAAATTTACAAGTATTTAAATTTTGATTTATGGTGCGCAGCATAGGAGGTACCTAGAAAAGTAGTCTTGACGCGTATGCTAATATTTATTTTTAGTGATTGTAGCTGAGGCTGGCATTTATTTTTCATTGTACTGCTGCTTTAAATACCTTTGTTAAAAAAAAAAAATGGAATTTGCATTTAAATTCAACTGTTTCACTTTGCAGGTATTAGTCTCTCTACAATATTGGAAATGGACTTTGCCAACTGAACTTAGAATTTAAGAATTTTAGAACTGTATACATGAGTCGCCCTCTTAGGTTTTAATAGTAACTGGAATGTTTAGACATAAACAGTCCTGATCAGCAAAAATAGTGTCCTGATTTATAATTAAAACTACATGATTATTAGTACAATGTGTGTGTATTGTGCTACATAGAAATGGACAATTACAGCAGAAAAAGATCATTGGTCCAGCCAGTCTGCCCATAAAATCCTAACAAATCCAGGACCTGTTGTCAGTACAGGGTTCTAACCCACACAATACACCTCCATGCTTCTCGGGACTACTGTTACCACCCTGAGCAAACACTAAGCCCTTCACTCTGTCCCAGCCGTGTTTGAAACCATCGATAGTTTTGGCACCCACCACATCAGCTGGCAGACTGTTCCACGGCTCCACCACCCTTTCTGTGAAATAACGATCTCACTTCCTTCATGAACCTCCTCCCCAATCGGTTTTCACGCGTGTCCCTGTGTTTTTGATCTACTAGTTCCTTACAGGTTGTTCAGGAAAGAGGTTTGGTTTTATCTTCTGTTTTAACTGAAATATTCGAATAGTTTTGTACTTTAAGTTAGTTCTGTGTGTTAAAAATTACTACTTTGAGTTAGAACTGTTACTTGGGCTGTGATATTGTAACTATTGGGGCTTGTGTGAACACTTGTTTGGCAGTGATAGAATGACATTTAAATGTGATGTTTGCCTGGTGGTGGTAGAGCCCTCCCATCCACGCTGTTTTGTAGGCTTTCTTAAATACTGAAAAGCCACTGGGGGTTGGGATTGAAGGGCTGTGCATTTCTGTTTGTGACTGAAATTTGAAGCAACAGGAACTGGTGGGCCTGTGACATCATACAGTACCTGATGTCTGCATACACACACTGGATTGTATGTGTTTGTGAGACTTGGGACCTTTATTGGTGGGGTTGAAATTGGGTTCATAAATAACTGCAGTCAGTATAGCGAGAGACTGTATTCCAGGGGGCAGGGACTGAGAAAAGGGTTGTGTGCTATTATAAACAGAGAGGGACAAACAGGGTGGCCATATTCCACCATGGCAGGCATCTTTGGAAGGGTTGTAGGCTGCACAGGCTGTGGGATGGCAATAATTTTTAATTGGGCCTGGAGAGAGGGAGGCTGCCCACTCTGTAGGCAGCTATCTTGTATCAGGAGTGAAGTATATTGGTTAAGGAGCAAGCTGGGGGACTTGGGGGGTGTCCAAGGATAAGGGGTGTGGATATGGGCAGTAGAAGAGTGGGGCTGAGGCTGTGCTCAGAAATTACAGGACGGTATGTTACAGCAAGCAGGAGGAGGGATATTAGGGACAGAGGACCCTTAGATAAGGATGTTGACGCTAAGGGGAAAATGTACGGGGTAAACATTCCGAATATAGAGAGAGAGTGGAGGGGGGAAGAGTCAGGAGGGGCTGTTGTGGGGAAGCCTAAAAGAGCAGACTGTGGGAATGGAGCTTCTAAGGAGAACAGGGCAAGAGGGGGAAACTCGGGTTACGTGATGGAGGTTGGCATAGAGTGTTACAATAAATTTGAGCTACTAAGCAACCTAGAGGGGGAGGAAGGGGTTGGTGGAAATGAGGAAACTGATACAGAGGCCGGGGGGAAGGAGTCTGATACCCATAGGGCATCACAGACCAGCAATGGAAAGGATAGAAATAGTCCCAGAGGGAGAAGGGGAAACATAAATGTTAAGCAGATTGGGGAGATGCAACATATTCCAGACATGAGAGAGGAGAGCACGACTGGAGAGAAACTGGGAGACAAGAAGGCGGGGGAGGGGCCCCCCTTCAGCAGGGGGGTCTGTACCAAGGATGGGGCCCTATGTAAAGGGGATCCACAGAGGGCCTCTGGAGGTAGGGGTACTATTACAAGGGGGGAGTATGGCGGTGTGAGGGAAAGAGGAAACCATCAGGGCCAGGAAAAATGGTTCGGATAAGAGAGGGTTAAAGGGGACACCTATTCGGGGTCTGAGTTAAGTGGGAAAATAACCAGGGAGGCAGAAAGGGGAGGGTGACAAGGGGGTCTCTAATAAGGCAGTAAGACTCCCATGGAATTGAGATCACAAATAAAGGTGGGGATGGGGGGTTGAGAGGGCATAGTGGAGGTAACCATAAGGATGATGGCGGTGTTAAGGTTCTGTTATTGGGAGACTCGATTAGGGGTATCCAGTGGGAGGGACAAGGGGTGAATGCCATAGCCAGGTGATGGTAGTGAGTATCTGTGGGCTGACCGTGCACAGAGCAAAGTTCATGGTGTACGAACTGGTTAGGGATTGTGGAGGGAAACCGGATTTCATGGTGCATTTGGGAACGAACGATCTAGAGGGAAATAGCATTTTGGAAATCCAAGCAAGGTTCCAAGAACTTGCCAGAGTCTGTCGGGATAATGGATGCAACATTTCCTTTTTGGAGATATTGCCAGTACCAAAGGTCTCAGTGGAGAAAAAAAATGAAGATCACAGAGATTAACGACTGGCTCAGGAAGTGGTGTGAAGAGTGGGTTGGGGGTGTTAGGGAACTGAAAAGAAGTTTGGGAGGATAAGGGACTGTATGCCAAGGACAGGCTTCATCTTGCCCCATTAGGGAAGGAAGTCCTTAAACAGGGGGTGGCTGACTACATTCAAGAAAGGAGGGGTTTTAAGCTTGTGAGGGGGGAGGGATAAGGGAGGGGCTGACTAGGAGCCCTCTCCTCCAGATGAGGGGAGTATCCTTCAAACCCAAGGGGGGAGACAGACAGACTGGGGAGGAGGTTTCAGGAGGAGCAGAGGAGGATGAAGTATAAGGAACCTGGGTGGGGTTCGACAAGGGGATCAGGGATAAGGGGTGGGGGTGGGGTTAGTAAATGCCAGGAGCTTGGGAAGCAAGTTGCCAGAGTTCCAGGCCATGCTGTTCGGGGGAGGGGTGGATGTGGTGCTCACAGGAAGTGTGTGTAACAAAAGCATGACTGGAACCTAAGCGTGTGGGGTACACTATGCTTAGGAAGGATAGAAAGGAGGGCAGAGGGGTGGAGTGGCTATGTTCATTAGAGATGACATAGAAATTGCTAGAGTAGAAGAGGCAGAGGAAGCGTGGAGCCTTATGGGTCACTTTACTAACCCCGGCAGAAGGTAAGGTCAGCAGGGTGTAGTATATAGGCTCCCGGGATGGGTGATGTTGAGATCGCTTTGCTGGACAACATCATTGCCCATGTGGACCAAAAGGGGAGGGAGTGGTGTTGATGAGGGACCTTTATATGTCGGGTACAAACTGGGGAACCATGTCCTCTAAGGTGGCCAAGGAGCAGAGGCTGCTGGACGGCTTCCAGGATGTGTTCTTAACACAGCATGTGATGGAGCCCACAAGGGAAGGACATGTTCTGGACATGGTTCTGGCAGTTGGGGATCTGGTAAGGGACCTGGCTGTAGAGGATCCCCTGACTGGGAGCGACCACAATACTGTCTGGTTTCAAATAAGCATTGGGGGGGGGGGGAGATCTAGGACACTGGCAGTGGACTTCAGGGGGGGCAGACTTTGTGGGCATGCGAAATATTCTCAAGGATCACTTGAAGGGGATTACGTCAGTGACAAATGTGGAAAAGTGATGGGAGATCATAAAACAGGGATTTCATAAGGCAGTCAGGACCTGCGCTAAGGTGAAACGTAAGGGAGCAAGGTCACATAAACCATGCTGGTGGTCCAGTGAGGTTCAGGTAGCGGTCAGAGAAAAGAAGGCGGCCTGCAAAAAATATAAAACAAGAAGAGGGGATAGGGAAAAGGAAATGTACCATCTTGCATCTAGAAAAGTCACCCGGATGGTGAGGGGGCAAAGTCCAGTAAAAAGCAGCGGCTGGGGCAAGGGATACATGGAGGGAAAAAGGGGTTCTTCCGGTACATTGGGAAGTGGAGAAAAACTAAGGGCCATCTCGGCAGATTGAGATCAGAAGGAGGGTGGGTGGAAGAGGCGAGGGACCAGGCGTGTATTAAAATGAGTACCTCTGTGTTCACTAGAGGGGATGGGATATCTACAAAGCAGAACGATGGGGATAGGAAGCGGCAGGAGGGATCAGGGAGCAACAGAAATGAAGTAAGAGGGAGGGAGAGGTGGCCCAGAGTGCTCCATCAGGATAAAGATAAAAAGGCCAGTCAGGTGGCGGGGACGGATGATGTTGTCTCCACCAAAAGGGTGTGGTTAGCCATTAAGGCCCTAAAGAAAGATAAATCTCCTGGGCCGGATGGCATTCATCCGAGAGTACTATGGGAATTGGCGGACACACTGGCTGCACCCCTGGTGGAGCTCTTCAACAGGTCGCTTGAGACAGGGAGGGTACCTAGGGATTGGCAAGAGACACATGTGGTGCCAGTCCATAAGGGGGGTAGAGGGAAGTACCAGGTAACTATAGACCCATCAGTTTGACCTTGGTGGTGGGAAAATTAAGGGAGAGTATACTAAAGGAGCGATTGGGGGTGTACTTGGAGGACGTGGGATGTCTGGATAGTCGGCAACATGAGTTTGTGCCAGGTAGATCATGCCAAACCAGTCTTGTGGAGTTCTAGGAATGGGTAACATCAGAACTGGACAGGGGAAAGCCTGTGGATGTATTATTCTTGGACTTCAGCAAGGCGTTTGACTCTGTCCTGCACAGTGGTCTGGTGGAGAAACTGACAGGGTTGTTAGTACGCCCTTTGATGGTCAGATGGATTGAAAACTGGCTAGCTGGACGCACCCAGAGAGTAGTGGTCGGTGGGGAGCTCTCGAACCCTAGAGAGGTCAGTAGTGGGGTATCACAGGGCTCGGTCCTGGGTCCGATCTTGTTTAATGCATACATATCGGACATCAGGGAGGGTATAGGGTGTGAAATGAGTCTCTTAAGCTGATGACTCAAGATGGGAGCAGTAGTTGGGGGAAGAGGGAGGTTGGCCTGCAAGGGACCTGGACACCCTGGAAAGCTGGGCTCACACATGGAAATTAAATTTCAATATCACCAAGTGCAAGGTGTTACATCTTGGGAGAAACCCTAAACACAGGTACACCCTGGGAGGGCGCTGGATGCCTCAACAGGAGAAAAGACCTAGGGTCATGGTGGGTGCATGTATGAATAACTCTGAGCAGTGCAGGAGAGCGGCTAGCAAAGCAAACAGGATGTTGGGATGCATCGTCAGGGGGATCACCTCAAGGAGCAGGGAAGTGATTCTGCCGCTGTACAATGGACTCCTTAGACCACACCTTGAGTACTGTGTACAGTACTGGAGACCACACTTGAAGAGGGACATACAGCTCCTGGAGAGGGTACAGAGGAGGGCAACTAAGATGATACGAGGACTAGGAGATTTGACGTATGAGGACAGACTTGGGCTCTGCCTGTTTTCATTGGAGGAGAGGAGAGACGGGAGGACATGATTGAGGTCTTCAAGTACCTCAAGGGAATAAATAGGATAAACATGGAGGGGGGTCTTTAGACTAAAGCAGGGAGGTATCACCAGAGGGCATGTTTTGAGGGTGGAAGGGTGAGGGGGAGGGAGAGGAGGAGGTTTTTCACTGAGAGGGTGGTGGACCCTTGGAATGCGCTGCCTAGCGAGCTGGTTCAGAGATTCACAGTGGAGGGCTTCAAGAGAGGGTGGGACAGACACAGAAAGCGGATGTATCAGATGATGGCCTGGCAAGGGGGGGGGGTGGATGATAGGGGTTTCTGGAACACGGGAGGACGGGGCCTTTGCACCCAACTAGGGATCTGAGGTTCGAGCAGACTCAATAGACCGTAAGGCCTAATCTGCTGGCAATTAGTATGTTAGTATGCTTTTTTCATTCCTTTCATGTACTTGGAAGACCATATCTCCCCTCTGTCCTCCAGTGAGTACATGTTCAGTACCTTCAGCCAATCCTCGTAAGATCTGCCCTGCTAGCCCTGTCATTTTAGTCACCCTATGTTGCACTCTATCCAAACTGTCCCTTATCTTTCCTTGGTTAAGGAATCCAGAACTGGGCACAGCCCTCCAGGTAGGGCTTCGCAAGTGATCTGTAGAGAGGTAGTAAATACCTCCTCCTTCTGCTGTCAGTACCCCTTCCTGTACACCACAGCATTCTGTTTGCCTTACTGTAGGCTTTGTTACACTGGCTTTTTTGAAGTTTTTTTCTTAAGGAGATTGCAGCATTTGTTTAATAGTTCAGTTATAAATACAAGTGAAATATAGAAACATTTAATAAAGCATGTAAGCATAAAAGTTTTGAAACATTACTTCTAGGAGCGTGGATATGTTGTTCATCCACACTTCTTGGCATGTCCCCTTCCAATTTAAATCTTGCCGGAAGTCTTCAAGCTGGCTCCTCCCACCCACCCTGGTGGTATATACCTTGGCTGCGTCCCATGACGCCAGATCTTCCTTTGGAAGATGTAGGTTCCCTTGTTCTCTTACAGCAATTTGTAGGCCCTTGATTCATAGATACATAGACAGTGTCGGCAGATAAGGGCCTATGGCCCACCCAGTCTGCCCATTTGAGCTTGTAAGTTCAGTTTGTTTTCCTAGAAGTCTGTTGGCCCTTACCCCCGACCTCCAGAATTCCTTTATGTCTATCCCATGCATTCTTAAATCCCATGATTGTTTCAGCCCCCACCACTTCCTCTGGCAGGGTGTTCCACTTGTCCACCACCCGTTCTGTGAAGAAATTCTTTCTCATGTTTCCTCTGAATCGTCCTCCCTCCAACTTCATCCCATGCCCTCTAGTCCTGGAACATCTTTCTCGCTTAAAAATAGTGTTTTTCTGCACCCTGTTCCTCCCTGTAAGATACTTGTATGTCTCTATCATATCCCCTCTCTCCCTCCTCTCCTCCAGGGAGTACATGTTCAGTTCCTTCAACCTGTCTTCATACGACTTGTGATGCAATCCATGCACCATCTTTGTTGCCCTCCTCTGAACCTTCTCTACCCTGTCTATGTCCTTACGTAGGTATGGTCTCCAGAACTGTACACTGTACTCCAGGTGGGGCATCACTAGTGTCTTGTATAGCGGAATTATGACCTCCCTTTTCCTGCTGGTGATGCCCTGCCTATACATCCCAGCATCCTATTTGCTTTTACCTGCTGCCTTGTCACACTGTTTCCTACCTTGAGGTCATCAGAGATGATAACCCCAAGATCCTTTCCTGCTTGGTGCATGCTATATGCTCACCCCCAACTGATATATTGTGCCAGGTTTTTGTGCCCCATATGCATTATCTTGCACTTCTTTGCATTGAATTTCAACTGCCAAACCCTGACCATTCTTCAAGTTTCTGCAGGTCCCTTCTCATTCTGTCTACACCTCTGGTGTGTCTACTCTGTTACAGAGCTGTGTGTCATCAGCGAACAGTGAAATTCTGCCTTCTAAGTCCCAAGTAATGTCACTGATGAAGATGTTGAATAGGACCGTCCCAGCACTGATCCCTGTGGTACCCCACTGGTCACTCTTCCTCTATGGAGGACAGCCATTTACCACCACCCTCTGTGTCCTGCCACCCAGCCAGTTACCTACCCACCACACTACTGTCCTGCCCACACCCATATTCCCAGTTTGTGTAATAGTCTTCTATGTGGCACAGTGTCAAAGGCCTTGCTGAAGTCCAGATAGGCCATGTCCACTGCCCTCCCTGATCCACCTCCCTAGTCACCCAGTCAAAAAATTCAATGAGGTTGGTCTGACATGACCTCCCCTGGTGAAACCATGCTGCCTTGGGTCCTGTAGTCCATTGACAACCAGATGTTCACCAATCTCTCCTTCAGTAGTGCTTCCATGATCTTCCCCACTACCGAGGTGAGGCTGACTGGTCTGTAGTTCCCTGCTTCCTCTTTGTTCCCACTTTTGTATAAGGGGACTACACTCTGCTGTCCTCCAGTCTTTGGGTACCTCCCTGTTTCCAGTGATCGCAAACAGGATAGCCAGAGGTTCAGCCACCACCTCTCTTAGTTCTTAAGGACCCTGGGTGCACCCCATCTGGCCCCATTGCTTTATCAACTCTTATTACTTCCAGTTCCTTCAGGACCCTGTCTCATGTAAAGGGACTTGTGTCCATTTCTCTTCATTCTCACCCTTGTACTCCCTTCAGACCCATTACCCTCCTCTTCCTCAGTAAAGACTGAGCAGAAATACCTGTTCAATATGTCAGCTTTACTGTTGTCATCCTCCACGCGGCCCCCATCCTCCCCACTTCAGTCTCACTATCCCTCCCTTTGTCTTTCCTTTTTCACTTATGTACCTGTAAAAGGTTTTGTCCCCTCTACCCACTGATTTTGCAATGTGCTCTTCTGTCTGAGCTTTGGCTTCCCTTGGCTTTGGCTTCAAAGTGTCGGTTTTTACCAAAAACGGTTTTAAAACTCATTCAACTTAGCGATTGCGATTTTACCGCATCTGCCATAGAGGAAAAATCTTCCGCAGGATTTCGCCGTTGCCCCTGCGGCCAGAAGATGTCTCGTGCCGATTCCCACTTAACGGGCGTCCACTGTCCAGATGTCGGACATGACACCTCGTCGTGTGGTTTTTGCTTGGCCTTCCATCCCAACATCCTGGACGGCAGCAAGGCGCGTTTAAAGCTGGGGAGACCGAAGAAAAGGAACCCACCAGTGAAATCGAAGGAGGCGAGGTGGGTGGTTTCTGCGGCCGCGGGATCCGACGAACAGCTGGAACAAATGAAAGCATTTGAGGAAGAAGCAGCTCGAGCTTCATCCAATCGAAGCTTCTTTTTCCCGCTTAACCTTGGCTCCATCTTTTCGGGCTCCTTCAAGGAGTTGTGCCAGTCTCTTCCCACTCTGGGTGAGGCACCCTGGGGCTCGCATTCCTCCCACCCTTGGAAGAGGGATAAGGACCCCGGGTCTTTGTCCAAGTGTTCTTGGGACTGAGAAAGGTCAGAGTCTCAGGAGCATGTGGGCATGATCTTCGGTCGAGATCGCCTCCTCGGCCACCGGCTCCTCGAATCTTCTGTTGGGCCAGGAGACCAAGGAAGTGGCCGATGAGGTCGAGATTGTTCTCTACCCAATCGACCCTTTGTCACCGGTTCAGCCTGATGACTCTTTGGAAAGGACTCCAGTCCTTCTCTTCCCTGATGAGGAGACTCAGCCTGCTGGTGTCCCCATCGAGGACCCGGTTCCGGACCCTCAGTTTTCACTGACCTCGGTGTCTCCCGATCGACCGAGTCGGCCGCCCCGATATCGATCGAGGTCCAGAACCCCGGAAAAGTGTCATAAGCATTCTAAAAAGAGGCTGCCACAGGTCCTCATCCTCCTCGAACGAGAAGAGGCTTCGGCTGAAACTCCGCTATGAAGACCTCATGTGGCAACAGCTGATTTTGACTAGGCAGAAGCAGGCTCCACTGCCTACCCCGGCCATCACTTGGCCTCCACCTCCCAGGCTGAAGCCGACCCCTCCGGAACCAAAGTCTTCAGTTCCTCCGCCCGTGGGGCTGGTCCATATCCTGGTTCGGCCTATTCCAGTTTCTCCACAGATTCTGATGGAGCCACCGCCTAAGCAGCCTCAAGGAGGTGCTCCCTTGAAAGAGGACCGAACAGACACCAAGCTTCCCCGATGTCTGTCAGTAAGTTGCTACCGATCGCCCTCGGCGCATCGAGGAGGACTTAGGCGGGAGACTGTTGTATCCCGACTCTTCGGACTCTGATGTCACCGTACTGCACTCACATCCTGGGGATGATAAGTCTGTGGCAGGGTTGGAGGAAGGCCCTTCCAGGGCATTCTCTGCCTCATTTCCGAATCCACCAGAATACCCCTGGAGTCCATCCAGAAAAAGGCGGAGTACCCCCTTATTGATATTCTCAAAAGGGGGGACATCCCAGCTTCTGGTTCTGGTTATGCCTGGGTGAAGACGCATAGCGAGAGGCTTCCACCGGAGACATTAAAAAAACAGCAAATTCAGCATCAGCTAATAATGATGAGTCAAATCTGTCCCTTTCTTACCTCACAGTTGAGCTTTAAGTACTAGCAATATGGCAAAGCAGCATAGGAATAGATACCAGCCTATAGCTGAATCCACTGAAGTAGACAAGCCTGAGTGTGACGAGGCCCAGATAAAGCTCACACCAGGAATGGAAAGAGCAAACTCAGCCAAAAGCAAGGGACAAAAGAAATCTTCTGAACCAGCCACCGAAATTATTCTACATACGATCACAGACTTACACGGTGAGGTCCGTGAATCGCTAAAGGATATTCGGCAAGACATAAAAAGCCTGCAAAACAAAGTCGCAGAGGCGAGCCACCAGATTTCCCTGAGGACCTCTAAACTAGATATGCTAGAAGAGGCTGTACGTTCCCTAGCATCTGAACAGTTAGCAATCTCAATCAGAAAGGAGGATTCTGAGAATAGGAGAAGGTAAAACGTATGAATCTTTGGACTCCCGGAGGGCGAGGAGGGTAATGACCCCCGAGCCTTCGCAGACTACTTTCTACGGCTAACATTAGAATTGGTCCCAGACTACCAACTTCACCTGGGGAGGTCACATCGAGCATTAGGCCCAAAGCCCACCCGTCCTGAAGCCAGGTCCAGATCCTTTTTGGTATGTTTCTTAAGCTGCCAGACCAGAGTCCCTACTCAATAAAGCTTGGCAGAAGGGGAGGGTTATGTGGGGCCAGCAGAGAATTTTGTTGGACAGTGACTATGCCCCCTGCACGCAGCAGCAGCGCAGAGAATATAGCCCCCTGTTCCCCATTCTTCAGGCTCAGAAAATACGATTCCATACTCCATATCCAGCTGAATTGGTTGTTACCTTGTCTTCTACGCTCCAGACATATACTTCTGCTTCAGAGGCTGTATCAGACGTCCTGCTCAAGGGAGTTCTCAAAGAGAAGACCGCGGAGACAATCGACCTATGCCAGAAGCAGGTCAGTTCAAGCCAGGCGGCCCAACACCTCAGGCCACAGAACGCCAAGCGAAGCTATATTGAAGCACCTCAACAATACTGCATCCCTACCATGCCTCCCTGAGCATTCTAGAGGTACCTCTTATATTCTGAAATAGGACTCAGTGTGGGATCCTGCCTCGGGATGCGGGGGTGGGGTGATGGGGACGCCTGGGGAGGGGCGGAATCTTCTATGGGTCCAGGCAACTAAATCAAAACTATTCAAGATTAATTAGGCCTTTAGTTGCCATGTGGACCTCTGTGTGCTCCCAGATGGTGGGGATACTCTCAAACCGGGGAGTGCCACTTCTCAAAGATTATGGCCCGTTCTCTCTTCTTTTCTCATGGCTGTTAGTCCCTCCTTTGGGCCCCCTTCTCAATGCCCATGTCCTGGGGTAGATTTCCTCGAGCTCTTAAAGATGCTGGGAGAGACGTTCCAGACCTGGGCCCTGCTCCTTAACGGCTGAATAATGAGTCCCACAAATTCTACAGACGAAGGAACAGTCCTCTTGTCCAGATACTGCAGAATTAACATTGAACCTGAATAACAGACTTTGAAAAACATCCATACAGAAGCATGAAGCAAAAATCGATCTTTCCTTTCAGGACGTTTTATTTTGATGCTGGTTTTGTGGGGGGATATTACAACTGCAGCTAAGAATATAGCACAATTAATAATCTACCCTACAGCCTCGATCCCCTCTCGATGGCCTGGCTTAAAATACAACTCAGATCTGCTTGAGTCCGAAAGAGTGGGGACATTATTTTTCCCTATAGAAATCTGACAAAAGGATCCCCCGACCCTCTATCTGTTACATAAATTGGGAAACTGTCCTTCCTGAGGCTTTTTGGCCCCATTAGGTTGTGGGCACTAGAACCCTTAAATACTGTGCATAGCCTAGTATATTGAGACAGTGGGGGAATTTATCTTGTTTGAAGGTTAAAGATGTAAGGGATCTTTATTGTATTTCTTGACCCTCTACCATAGATACATAGACCGTGTCGGCAGATAAGGGCCTATGGCCCACCCAGTCTGCCCATTTAAGTCTGTAAGTTCAGGTTATGTTTTCCAAGAAGTCTGTAGCCCCTTACCCCTGACCTCCAGAATTCCTTTATGTCTATCCCATGCATTCTTAAATCCCGTGATTGTTTCAGCCCCCACCACTTCCTCTGACAGGGTGTTCCACTTGTCCACCACCCGTTCTGTGAAGAAATTCTTCCTCACGTTTCCTCTGAATCGTCCTCCCTCCAACTTCATCCCATGCCCTCTAGTCCTGGAACATCTTTTTCGCTTAAATATAGTGCATTCCTGCACCCTGTTCCTCCCTGTAAAATACTTGTATGTCTCTATCATATCCCCTCTCTCCCTCCTCTCCTCCAGGGAGTACATGTTCAGTGCCTTCAACCTGTCCTCATAGGACTTGTGATGCAATCCATGTTGCCCTCCTCTGAACCTTCTCTACCCTGTCTATGTCCTTACGTAGGTAAGGTCTCCAGAACTGCACAGTGTACTCCAGGTGCGGCCTCACTAGTGTTTCGTATAGTGGAATTATGACCTCCCTTTTCCTGCTGGTGATGCCCCTGCCTATGCCAGGGTTTTTCTGCCCCATATGCGTTATCTTGCACTTCCTTGCATTGAATTTCAACTGCCAAACCCCTGACCATTCTTCAAGTTTCTGCAGGTCCCTTCTCATTCTGTCTACACCCTCTGGTGTGTCTACTCTGTTACAGAGCTTTGTGTCATCAGCGAACAGTGAAATTCTGCCTTCTAGGTCCTCCGCAATGTCACTGATGAAGATATTGAATAGTACCAGTCCCAGCACTGATCCCTGTGGTACCCCACTGGTCACTCTTCCTCTGTGGAGTGACAGCCATTACCACCACCCTCTGTGTCCTGCTGCCCAGCCAGTTACCTACCCACCGCACTACTGTCCTGCCCACACCCATATTCCCCAGTTTGTGCAGTAGTCTTCTGTGTGGCACAGTGTCAAAGGCCTTGCTGAAGTCCAGATAGGCCATGTCCACTGCCCTCCCCTGATCCACCTTCCTAGTCACCCAGTCAAAAAATTCAATGAGGTTGGTCTGACATGACCTTCCCCTGGTGAAACCATGCTGCCTTGGGTCCTGTAGTCCATTGACAACCAGATGTTCCACCAATCTCTCCTTCAGTAGTGCTTCCATGATTTTCCCCTACAGGGTGGGGCTGACTGGTCTGTAGTTCCCCGCTTCCTCTTTGTTCCACTTTTGGTATAAAGGGACTACATCTGCTTCCTCCAGTCTTTTGTGACTCTCCCCTGTTTCTAGTGATCGGCTAAACAGGATAGCAAGAGGTTCAGCCACCACCTCTCTTACTTCTTTAAGGACCCTGGGGTGCACCCCATCTGGCCCCATTGCTTTATCAACTCTTATTACTTCCAGTTCCTTCAGGACCCTTTCTCGTGTAAAGGGACTTGTGTCCATTTCTGCACCATTCTCACCCTTGTACTCCGTTCAGACCCATTACCTCCTCTTCCTCAGTAAAGACTGAGCAGAAATACCTGTTCAATATGTCAGCTTTACTGTTGTCATCCTCCACACAGCCCCATCCTCCCCTTCAGTCTCACTATCCCTCCCTTTGCCTTTCTTTTTCACTTATGTACCTGTAAAAGGTTTTGTCCCCCTACCCACTGATTTTGCAATGTGTTCTTCTGTCTGAGCTTTGGCTTCCTTACTGACCTCCTGCCTCCCTTTGCTTCTCCTGGTACTTCTCCCTATCCTTCTGCCTGTGTCTTTTGTATTTCCTGAATGCAATCTTTTGGCTTTCACTTTCTTTGCTACTTTTGGAAAACCATAATGGTCTCCTCTTCCTTTCCTCTTGCTAACCTGCTTAATACATAATTCTGTTGCTCTTGTAATCCCATTTAAATACTTCCCTGTTCCTCAACCCTGATTCCTTCCCATTCCCTTAATGCCTCTTTCAAGTATCTCCCCATTTTCCCAAAGTTTGCCCCCTAAAATCCAATATACGTTTTTTTTGTGTGGTTTGGTTCTGCTCTTCCTGTGATTTCAAACCACAGTGACTGGTGGTCACTGTTCCCAGGTGCTCCCCACTCTTACCCCATCACACTGTCCCTGTTTGTGAGCACAAGGTCCAGTATTGCCTTCTGCCGAGTTGGTTCCATGACCAGTTGCTTGAGGAAGGCACCCTGAAGGAGTCCAGGATAAATCTGCTCCTAGTTGATGCTGCTGCTGGGATGCTCCAGTCCACGTCTGGAATATTGAAGTCTCCAACCAGTACCCACCTCTTGTCTGCCATCCTCTGGATGGCTAGCATCAACTTCCCTATCTGTTTCTTCCTCTGGGCTGGTGGTCTATAGACCACACCTGTGCGGATGGCTGGCCCCATTTTCCTTTCCAGCAACCCACAGTATCTCTCCCCATTTTGTTCCTCCTGGATCTCTGTGGCCCTTATGTCATTTTTCACATACAGTGCCACTCCTCCTCCTTCCTGCCTGCCCTGTCTCTTCTGAATATGTTGTAGCCAGGTATGGCTAACCCCAGTCGTGGTTATCATTACACCAGGTTTCAGTGATGGCCACAATGTCCAGGTCTGACTGCACCATGACAGCCTCAGATCTTCCATCTTGTTGCTAAGGCTCCTGGCATTTGCACACATGGCTTTCATGATTTGACCTCCTAGACTGTTTCGCTGTTCTACTCCAGCCCCTTCCTTGGTTGTCCTTATCCCTGGTTCACCTTGCTGTCTGCCCTTCTGCTGAATTTTGTCCCTATTCTGCCTATCCACCTCCTGGGTGCTAATCTCCATCTTTGCACACTGCTTTGTAGAGACAGCAACTCCTCTGGTTCACTGGTTCCACTGCTAGCTGTGGGGGGTGAGCAAGTAGGTGCCCTCTTGCTCCCCTGCCACCTTCTGCTAGTTTAAATACTTGTCAATGTAGCATTTAAACTTATCATTGAGTGCTCGGATTCTCCAGGATGGATGCAGGCCGTCAGGCTTGAACAAACCTCCATCCCTCCAGGTGGGTCCTTAGTCACCAGTGAATCCAAACCCTTCCTCACAGCACCAGTTCTTCAACCATGAGTTAAAATTCCTGGTGTATGCACCCCTGTGCTCTCCCTTGCCTCTCACAGGTAGTACTTCTGAGAAAGTGACAGAAGTAGCTACTTGCTTGAGTATCATATCTGTCTTTCTCACATTCTTCTTTGCTGAATTGAAATTTTTGCACCGGTGGAATGCCCAAGGAGCGAAGCGAATCTTATTGCAACCCTGGTATATCCAGTTCCATCATGGAGTGGTTCGTTAACCACTTCTTTCATGTCCCTATTTCTGTCCCTGGGATTAATTTCTCGAGGGTCTGATCCAAGAGCCATGCATTCCTCTCCTAGCCCTATTGGGACTCTGGACAGGATGTTTTAGGGGGATCTCTCTCAGAGCACCTCCCAAATGGGAGTCGATTTGTATATAGTTCTTACATATTGGACAAATGTTTATACATGTTTTTTTATTTTTACTTGTTTTATCTATAACAAACACTATAAGGCTTGACAAGCCGAAGGAATTGGTTTTATGTCATCTAGTTAACTTTATATTATTCCACGAAATGGTTACTCGTGGTAGTTCACTATTTAAAAATTCGATGAGTTGGGGGGGTGAGAGTAAATAACCTATGCTTTATTGAACCAATGGCGAAATGATGATCTGAAAGACATTTATTCTCAGGAGTCCAGTAGGTTTGCGGAGGCGGGGAGCTTGGTCCAGTTGATCCTTGATAGGTCTTTCCTGGGGAAGGGGATGGAGAGAACAACAAAAAGTCAGTATTTTTAAACCTAAAGAAATGACAGCAGTAAATCCAGTTAAAATTATGTCTCAAAATATCAGCGGTCTCCATGATCCCATCAAAAGAGCTTGTTTAATGCAATTTTTACAGAAGAACCCCTCTGACCTTGTTTTTCTTCAGGAGACTTATCTTTTGGAGTCAGAGCATCTTAAACTACAATAGGGTAGAAGATATCGGGTGGTGGCCTCCTCACATCCTGGGGGTAGATGAAGGGGTGTGGCCATTTTGATCCCACAGACTACACCTCTAGAAATGCAGCAAACACATATAGACGTGCAGGTACACTTTGTCATTGTCAGGGGACTTTTACATGGTAAACAGGTAACACTGGCTAATGTCTACCCCCCCACACACACACACACACACACACACACACAAACCAAATCTCCTACATTCCGAGGATTTTATCCACCCTTCTTGACCTCCTCCAGGGTCGGATGATTATGGGCGGAGATCTGAATCGAACACTGTCTCCACAAATAGATTGTTCAAACCCTCATAAACACCGTAACACTTCAACAACCAAACAGTTTAAACATTTTATTGAACATCTGGGGTTGGTCAAACGTGTGGAGACTCATTTTCCCGTCCTCACCGGGCTTCACTTACTACTCCCCTAGATTTAAATCCTATTCTAGACTGGATTATTTTTCAATTACATGTGAACATTTGTCTACTGTCCAAGATGTTGTTTTGGGCCCAAAACGTCTATCAGATCACCACCCCCTGATTTTAAAGCTTGATTTAGGAAGGGAGGTGAAGAAATCTCTTTGGAGACTCAATCCATCTATTCTAGGGGATGGAGAATTACAGGAAACTATTTCGCTGCGGCTCCCCCTCTTTTTTCAAGAGAATGCTGATCCGAATGTCTCAAAGCCAATGCAGTGGGATGCTATGAAGGCCACCATCCGTGGAGAAATAATAGCATACTCTGCAAAGAAATACAAAGAGAGAGGCGGAATACCTCAGGTTATGGAACCTACTGTCCAATTACCAGCTGTTATTCCAAGAGGGGGATAGGGATCTCCAGAAGTTAGATACCAGAGCGGCCCTACAAAAGATAATTGACAACAAGGTACAACTGTCACTATACTACCTCCATCAATCTGCACATGAGGGGGGCTTCAGAGGTACTAAGAACCTAGCCCATAGACTGAGGGAGCTAAAGAAGTCAGCTACTATCCTTAAACTTAAAAATCTTTCAACAGGCGACACACATCATTCTGAAACGCACATTCAAAGGGCCTTCTCGGACTATTATCTAAACCTGTACTCTTCGGGCCCCCAGTATGTGCAAGCTTCAGCTAAACAATTTTTAGAGTGCGCAGGACTACCAATTTTATCTCCCCTCCAAACTAAAACGTTGATTGCTCCCATTTCTAACTTGGAGATAAAGAAGCTACCAAAAGCCTTAAGATGATGTCCAGGCCCTGATGGCTACACTTCAGAGTGGTACAAGAAGTTCCTTAAAGAGCTTATCTCTACAATGCACTCTCCATTCAACCATATTTCTCGGGGTGGTCTGCCTCCCCCATCCTGGGATTTTGCCACTATAGCCCCCATCCCCAAACCAAATAAGGATCCCTCAGACCCAGGATCCTATCGCCCTATCTCTATTCTTAATGTTGACTATAAAATCTACACGGCCATATTGGCATCCAGACTGGAATCTATTATCCCCCCCAAATCATACATCCTGATCAATCTGGTTTTATTAAGAATAGAAATACATCTGATAACATCCGATGAGCTCTAATTTTATAAGAATATGTTTCTACCCGACAAATTCCCTCTGTTTTTATAAGCCTCGACGCAGTGAAAGCCTTCGACCGGGTTTCGTGGGCCTTTCTTTGGGATACCCCGAGGGCTTTCCAACCCCAATTTTATATTCGTACCAATGGATCGATATCTTCCCTAGTTTCCCTGGGTAGAGGAACTCGTCAGGGATATCCTGTCTCCGTATCTTTTTGCTCTCTTCCTTGAACCTCTGACGTCTGTCCTTCGTGGCATTCCCCAGGTTGAGGGGATACTAATTGGCAGACAAGAATACAAAGTTAGCATGTTTGCAGACGATGTGCTGCTGACCTTGACGACCCCTTCTCTGTCTATCCTGGCTACATGGAAAATTCTAACTCAGTTTGAAAAAATATCTGGTTTTAAACTTAACCTAGCCAAGACAGAGATCCTCACATTAAATTTTACTCCCTCTCAGCAGCTTAAAAAGATCTATCCATTCAAATGGTTATCCATTAAGTTCTCATACGTGGGCCTCCAGCTCCCCCTTCGATCTCGGATTACTAGAAACAGTTAATAACGAACCCTTGATGATGCAGATTCAGTCAGACCTCGACCGATGGGCGCCAGGATTTTTTCCCTTCCATTGAAGGGTAGAGATCATCCGAACAAACATACATAGATACATAGACTGTGTCGGCAGATAAGGGCCCATGGCCCACCCAGTCTGCCCATTTGAGCTTGTAAGTTCAGTTTGTTTTCCTAGAAGTCTGTTGCACCTTACCCGTGACCTCCAGAATTCCTTTATGTCTATCCCATGCATTCTTAAATCCCGTGATTGTTTCAGCCCCCACCACTTCCTCTGGCAGGGGGTTCCACTTGTCCACCACCCGTTCTGTGAAGAAATTCTTTCTCATGTTTCCTCTGAATCGTCCTCCCTCCAACTTCATCCCATGCCCTCTAGTCCTGGAACATCTTTTTCGCTTAAAAATAGTGTTTTCCTGCACCCTGTTCCTCCCTGTAAGATACTTCCTCGAATATTGTACCTACTACAGGCGGTCACTATCCGTCCTTCAAAATTTTGTTTCAAATCATGGGATAGATTGATCTCTGGTTTTCTGTGGGGTAAAAACCGTCCGAGAATCAGACTTGCCATCCTAAAGTTATCATTACCTCGGGGGGTCTTAATCTCCCAGACCTGCCTTTATATGCCCAAGCAGCTTTCTTAAGAACACTGATACAGTGCTTCCCCTGGAAGACTATAGAATTCCATTTAAACAACCTCTTTGATATCAAAAATATCCTTTTTTCCTCAGACTAGAGGTCTATCCCGCCCTCGGGGATCTAACAAATATAACAGCCCAACCCTACAAATTATGGAGACAGTTGAGAAAGATCCTATTTTAAAGATCTATGAATATTGCAAGCTTATATCCCAGGATGAAACCTTTGTTCCTAACTTCCAGGATCAAGACTTTGCCTTGTGGAGGGGACTTGGGCTCTCACATGTTTTCCAGTTCCTCTCACCTCAGGGCATCATTTCCTTTGATAGGTTACAGTCCCAGTTTTCTCTCCGAACCTTTGATCTATTCGGGTACTTTCAAATTCGCCACCACATTCTCCACAACAAAACCATCTCACCTTTCATTCCCCTTCCCACCCCTAACCTATTAAAGCTATTTATTGAATCAGTCAAAGGCAACTTGGGATTGCATATCATCGGTACGATATACAAAGAGCTGAGAAATGGTGGGTCGGAATTAACTAGATCAATCCTCAGTGAATGGAATAAAGACCTAGATCTGGAGACCCCATGAAGTCATGGATGGGCTCAGCTCTGACTGAGGTTAAATCAACCTGGTCCCCCCATTGAAGGGAATTTGCGTGGAGATGCCGATCCCGTTTTTTTTTTGTTTGTTTGTTTTTTTAGGGCCCCGGCTGCTCTGGCCAAATTCCTTCCCCAACAGTATGGGCATTGTTGGAGACTTTGTGGATGCAGGTTGGCCTCCCTGGGCCATGTATCTTGGTTATGCCCCTATCTCATGCCCTATATGCTCTCTCTTCAAAACGAACAGCCCACTCTGTTCAATGAACCCACTGAACTTACTGCAGAACAATTTTTATTGGGGATTCTTCCGGACCATGCTCCTCCTTGGAAGGACTCTATTACCAGTTTGCTTTCTGGCAGCCAAAAAGGCAGTCACTCAATGCTGGATGTCAGCCCAGAACCCAACAGTACAAGAATGGAGAAATATAATGCCAGAGATATACACCACAGAATGATTTAATGTTGAGATCTTAGGTAGAGGTTCATCTCCTGTGCATAAGTGGCAGGGCTGGGTTAGCTATTGCGCCATGTTTGATCCTACCTTCTGCCCTTGAGCAAGATTAGAGTAAAGAAGTATTGTGGCGGCTTTGTATGTTCTGAGTGTGCCATCTAGGCTCAGTATATTGAAGGTGGGGGGCTCGGCTCGGTTTCCAAAGAGGTTAATTAAATTAAGAGTGAAGTTATCACGGAGATGGATCTCTGCCCTTATTAATGATATTTAATTTATTGTTGGCAATTGGAAATGAATGTAAAGTTGTAAAGTTATTATTCCCTCATGAATTTGGAGCCTAACCTGACTAATACTGAATTGAGATAATTGGTTCTACAGAAAAATGTCTGTATTCTTTTCTCTGTAATAGTGTGGTTTAAAAAAGGCAATAAAAACTAATTTAAAAAAAAAAAGGGGGGGGGGACACCCCGACAGAGGCCTTTCCAGTGGCCGAAGCCATTGTTGGCCCTGCCCTTGAGCTTTGGTAGCATCCTGCTTCCTGCCCAGCACCGTCTGCCCACATGGCCCGTAAGTACGTGGTGCTCATAGGGTCCCTCGTGAGATTCACAGAGCACCCTTCGGCCGACAGCCTGTTGGCTGCCTGTGTTTAGGCGTACTGGTAGCTCAGCCGTCACTGACCGACCCCCGAACAAGGAGTCCAAAAACATGGACCACTCTGCCTGTAAGGTCTATGTGGCCTCCTTCTTAGGCCTTCGTCAGGCCAGCTTGGCCGTCATTATGGCACACTTCTCTCATGCCCTTCTGGGGTCATTAGATGAGGTCCTCCCTCATCTCCCAGTGGACATGCAGATCACGGTCAAGCAAGTCCGTGACCAGGGATGTGCTGTCACAAAACAGAAGCTCCAGACGGCCCTGGACATTGGGGATTCTTGTGCCCGCTCACTGGCAGCCGCAGTGGCCACTCGCCGCAGGGCTTGGCTGAGGCTTTCCTCCTTCCCGGCGGATACTCAGCATAAGCTTGCTGACGTGCCCTTCCTAGGCACAGACTTGTTCGGTCCAGGAGTGGCCGGTCACCTTCAACGTATAGAGCAGTCCAGTGCCACTTTGGATGTCACTTCTGCTAATGGCTCTTCAGGCAAGAACCAGCAGAAGAGAAAGAAGCCATTTCGGCATTCTTCCCGTGCGGTCAGGCAGCCCTCCTATCAAGGAGGTCAGCAGCAGCAGGCTCGGGCTTGGCGCCCGCGGCCCAAGCTGGGTCCTCAACAGCCCTGTAAAGGAGGCCGAGGTGCTGGTCCAGGAGCTTTCTCCTCCTCCTCTAAGCCTGCTCAGTGACAGGTTGGGGGTTGCCACCCCTACACCTGTCACGCCAGCTCTGGGTCCTCCCGTGGGGGGACAGCTCTGTCACTTCCTTTCCGCCTGGTCCAATATCACTTCGGACAGGTGGGTTCTCGAGGTGGTCGGTCAGGGACTGCCTCTAGAATTCGAGCAGTACCCTCCCAGCCAAGCCAAGCCCCTCGGGTGGAAAGGATCTCAGCTTGCACCCACTCAGCTCCTCCACAAGGAGGCTGTAGCCCCAGTGCCAGATCCTCCTACAGACCCAGGCTTCGTTTCCAGTACTTCCTGGTACCCAAGCGGACGGGGGGTTGACGCCCCCATCCTAGATCTCCACAAACTGAATCAGTATATCAGGTCTCGCACCTTTCGGATGGTAACTCTGAACCAGATCATACTATCTGTGGAGCGAAACATGTGGTTCTGTTCACTGGATATACAGGACACATTCTTTCACATCCCAGGCTGTCTGTCCCATCAGTGGTTCCTCGGTTTCAGGGTCAAGGGGACCCTGTACGAGTTCCGAGCCATGCCGTTCAGCCTGTCATCGGCCCAGCGGGTCTTCACCAAATGCATTGCAGTGGTGGCGGCCCATCTTCAGCATCGAGGAATCAGAATCTACCCTTATCTTGACTGGCTCTTGGCAGGTTCCACCTGTCAGGAGGTGGTGCGGTCCAGGGATCTGGCCCTCCAAACCTGCTCCCAACTCTGCCTCCTGATCAACAAGGCCAAGTCAGAACTCGTGTCTTCTCAGGTGATGGGCTTCATCGGGGCAGAGCTCGAGTCTTGTCAAGCCAGAGCTGGGCTCCCGGCAGACAGGGTGGAGGTTCTCTCCTCCTTTGCCCAATCATTTCTGGTTGGGCACTTGCACCCTGCCCGGGACTTTCTGCACTTTCTGGGTTACATGGCAGCGTGCACCTCTGTGGTCCGTTGGGCCCGGTTACACATGGCGCCCCTTCAGTGGGAGCTGGCGGCCCAGTGGACTCAGCGCCACGGTCATTTCGACCAGCTGATCACTGTAACCCAGAAGATGTGGGATGCTTTCCAATGGTGGACCGCTCCAGACCGGTTGCAGGAAGGGATCCCGTTTGTCAGCCCCAAGCAGATGGTCGTCCTTACGACCGATGCTTCTCTCACATGGGGGACAACAGGGCCCACGGGTTCTGGACCCCCGAGGAGTCCCGATGCCACATCAGCCTGTTGGAGCGCAGAGCAGTTAGACTGGCACTGTCAGCTTTCACTCCTCAGCTTCGGGGTCAAGTGGTTCAAGTCCACACAGATAATACCACGACCATGTACTACCTCAGCAAACAGGGCGGCATGCACTCCCGTCTGCTGTACAAGGAGGTGCTCCGCATCTGGACCCTTGTAAGCCGGGTGGAGGCGGATCTCCTAGCCATTTATGTGGCAGGAGCCTTGAACCAGCTGGTGGATGCTCTCAGCCGTTTAGGCCAGACATCCCACGAGTGGTCTCTCCATCCAGAAGTAGCTTACAACCTGTTCACCCGTTGGGACAAACCAATGGTGGACCTGTTTGCGTCCAGGGAAAACAACAAGCTGAGGCTGTATCATGCCCGCCCCCCTCAGCAGGGCTGTCTGCAGGGGGGGGGTGCCTTCTCGAGGCCATTGACCCCAGACCTCCTCTACGCCTTCCCTCCATTTCCCTTGATCCACAAGGTATTACTCAAGGTGAGGAGGGACAAGGCGAAGGTGCTTCTGGCAGCCCCAGACTGGCCGCACCAGTTCTGGTACCCAGATCTCCTCAGCCTTAGCTGCAGGCTCCCGGAGCAGCTTTGTACACGCCCGGACCGGATATCTCTGAATCAGGGGAAGGTATTTCATCTGGACCTTCAATCCCTGCACCTGACAGCCTGGTGCCTGAGCGCTAGAGTTCCATGCTTTGGGTCTTTCCGAAGATGTCTACACCATGGTGGAGGCATCCAGAAAGGAATCAACCAGGAAATGTCATGCCTTCAAATGGAAAAGATTTTCCATTTGGTGTCGGGGTAAGGAGTCTGGACCTCTTATCCTGTTCTGTGGCTAACATTCTCGACTACCTTTGGTCTTTCTCTAAAGGAGGTCGACGGTCATCGACCCTTGGGGTGCACCTGGCAGCCATTTCCGCTTACCGGGCGTGTGCCGGTCAGCCGACATTGGCGCAGGAGACGGTGGTCGGGGGCTTCTTCAAAGGCCTGGATCATATATCCCCTTTGGTGCGTGAACCTCCACCTCCATGGGATCTGTTGCTGGTTTTGGCAAAGCTCATGGGCAAGCCATTCAAACCCATGCACAAGTGTGAGCTCTCAGACTTGTCGTGGAATACTGCCTTCCTGGTGGCTATCACATCAGCCAGAAGGACGGGGGAGCTCCAGGTGCTTTCAGTGGACTCCCCTTATCTGGTCTTTCACAGGGACAAAGTTGTCCTGCGCCCCCAACCGAAATTCCTTCCGAAGGTGGTGTCAGAGTTTCACCTTAACCAGGTTTTGGCTTTGCCGGTATACTACCCTAATTACACCTCGGACGCAGAGTACAGGCTCCATACTTTGGACCTGAGACCTCTCTTATTATAAGGAAAGAATGGCGGAAATTTGTGGAGAGGTTCACCAGCTGTTTGTCACATACGCTGAAGCCACTTTTGGCAGACCTGCAGCCAAACTGACCATAGCAAGGTGGATTACATCATGCATAGGTCTGTGCTATGAGTTGGCGGGCAAGGAACCTCCCAGAGGGATAAGAGCTCATTCTACCCACCATACTGCTGCATCGGTGGCTGCTTCCAGGTACATTCCTATCCAGGAAATCTGTCAGGCTGCTTCCTGGAAGTCAGCAAACACCTTCATTACCCATTACCACATCGTCCTTGAGTCACGCCGGGATGCTGGTTTTGGGGCCTCTGTTCTCCAATCTTTATTTCCTAGGTAGGGGGTGTGCGCCTTGCCTCTCTTCTCCCGGAGAACTGCTTGGAATCTGCCAAGAAGTGTGGATGAACAACGTATACCACTCCTAGAACTACTGTTACAGGTTAGTAACCCGTTCTTACATACATTAAAAGAACATTTCTAAATATTGTCAGAACATTTTGCTGACATCAACTTTTCCTTAAAAAAAAAAACACCACTCTACTAGATTTCCTAGTGGTTTCCATATCAAATAAATCTTTTTTTTTTTTTTTCTCTTGCCTTACAGCCGAGGCTCAGCCCTGCTCCACCAACCATCTCCCCATGCCCAGGATTACCTCCTTGGGTGGGGCCGAGGTGGGCACCCTCCACGGACACTGGGTAGGCTGGACCCGACTTACCCTTTGTCTGGGCCACGGGAATGGGACCTCCCCAGCAGACACAAGTAGGCAGGGAAGGCGGCGGAGTCATGCCGCGCGGGGCTGGCTTTTCTTTGCTGCAGAACCCCCAGTTGTGGGGACATGCAGTGATGACCACCATCTGTCCGTCCCCTGATGTGTGATGCCGACTGTGTCGGTATCCCCAGCCTCCACCAGAGGTCCGCATTGCACCGGACGCTCAACTCCCCTTCCCCTGGAGAAGGAGAGCAGTCCCTGGGATGCTCAACCCCCATGGGCCGGCCACGAGTCAGTCTTCAAACCCGAGATGTCGGCTTCGCAAGTGGACGCCTTGCTGCTGTGCCGGCGGGCCGGCATACTGTATATCAAATCAGTCTTTAGAAACTTAAGATCTTACTTCAAGAAAGCTCTTGCAGTAGGTAATCACTTGTAGGACTGCACCCCCTGGCATCAGGACCGCACGGAAACTTTGGCTAGCAGTGTCTGACGGGGGACTACCCACCCAACATCACATGACCAATATCAGCATGACACTATATAGTGGGCAGTCCCCATATCCGCCCTCCTGTTCTTTTCCACCCTTGATCTGTGCACATCGGACCGACTGAAGCTCATAGCAGCAGTTCAAATGTCGTTTGTGGATGAGTATTTTCTCTCCTTTCTAACAATTTTCAGTAGTTTGTATGTCGTCCTCTTCACCTACGGATTCACATAAAAACAGTTGTGGTTCTTGCGGCGTCCAGCTACCACATAAGGACCAACATACCCTTTGCCTCTTCTGCCTGGGTCCTCTCCAAAAAGTCGAGGATTGCGAGGCCTGTGCCCAGTTCAACCAGGCCATGCAGTAATGGCACCAGCGGTCTCTCAAGGCCTATCTCCTGAAACAAAAAATAGCTTTGATGGAGAAAGAGCTACAAAATCTGAAAAGCGCCTCCTCCTCACCAGCTGTTCCACACAAGAAGAAGAAAAGGGACAAAGAAAACGTTGGGACCGGGAGCAGTCCTGTTCTCCTCCCCCAACCAAAGCCTCCCACAGGCCCTTGACGGAGGACTGGCCTCTTTTCAGGAAGGTGAGTGCCGTGCCCCAAGCCTCGCTCTCAACTCCAGAGCAGGCTTTGGCCGCCTCACTACCACTGGATATGGTGGCGCGGGCTTCTTGGATCCATCCGAGGCCGCCACCGCTCTTAGGCCCATTTCCACCCTGTGCTCTAAGTCTGCAGGCGCGGCCGACAAACTGCTCGTCGGACCCTCTGAGTGGTCGGGGTTGGTGAGTCTGGGCTTCTGACTCCGCATGACCCAGGTCGATCAGTCGATCGTCGGACCCTCCGATGATCACATGACTTCTTTGCATCAGTCAGGCTCTGACGAGGTGCTGCCAGATTCTATCCAGGCTGGAGGACAAGGGTCTCCTCCTGGCTCCCTTCATGGAGAACCCCCATTTCCTACTCCGTCAGAGATTCCTCCACTGTCGCTGGACCCACAGGTCCCAACAGACAAACACCTTTCGCCAGGTTTACTGGACATCGGGGTGCCAACAGGCCTTACGGTGGCTCCCGACGCTGCCTATAGTAGTGCCAGACCCTGTTCCTCCTCAGCGCCCACAGGTCCCCTTGCCTCTGCCAGGACTGCCATCTGGCTTTCCCCCGTTGGGGCTCCCAACGGGTATTCCACCCTCAGGACTTTATCCAATTTTTCTCCTGCTGGTCTTTTGGATAGTCCCCCTGCGGGACCATCAGGCTACCCTCCATCAGGACTGACATCAGGCTTTACGATGTTGGGATCACCGTCAGGATATCCTCTGTCAGCCCCTTTTCGTTGGCATTTTATAACTCAGGCTACCCTGGTTACTATCCTCCACCAGGCTACCCACCCCATTATCCATCCTCTAGCTTCAGGGGACATGGGCCTGGAACCGGATTTACTCACCCTCCACCACCTCCCACTCCTCAGCCTCCGGTGGATTTTAGGGCGATCCTAAAATCTTGGTGGTCTGAGACCAAAACACAGTTGGTTTCGGAATTAGACAGCAGGCATCCTCTTCTTCCGGATGCAGGCCGCCCAGCTCCTACCCCTAGTGCGCCCTCTCTGGTCCATCCTCTTACCTCAACATCTGGTTCTCCTTCAGCTCCAATGCAACCCCTGACGTCTGAAGGGAACACCAGGGAGCCAGATCCTCCTATTCCTGAAAAAATTCTGGAAGATTTGGACAATTCCGAAGTGGACTCTAATATCTCACCCGTCTGTTCCGGTTTTGAGACCCCTCCCGCTGAGGAACCAATCCCCTGGGAATCCCTTAAATCACCACCCGAAGATTTCCTCCCTAGTGGACCTCCTCAAACATGTAGCGGAGGCCCAAGGCTGGAAGTCTGAGACTGTGGACCCCAAACGACAAAGGTTGGCAGCGCATCTGGACGTTCCAGAGACAAGTCTGGTACTGACTCCCTCATGGCTTGAGCCCCATGAGGATTTATTCTCTACCATATGGCAGAGACCTTCCTCTATCCCAGCCATGGCAAAGAAAGCCAACTGGGTTTACAGGAACCCTGAGGACATGGACCACCTTAGTGTGTACCCTAGAGCTGACTCGATAGTCATCATTACAGCCCATGATTGGTCTGCTAAGCCTAGGCATCTCAGTACCCCCCAACCCCGACAAGGAATCCAGACAAATGAACCAGTTGGGGTGGAAGTTTTATGCTTCTGCTCTAGCTAAACGTGCTCTGAACTATGTCTCGCACATGCTAGAGCACCAGAAGTCCTTGTTCTGCCAGCTCGAGTCCGTCGTCAAGGCCCTACCAGACTCTGAGACAAAGTCCTCCTTGGCAGACACCTAAAAGATGGCCAAGGTGGCTGGACGTCATTCTTCGCAGGCCATCTACGATGCGGTGGATTCCTCCGCTGGAAGTACGGCCACAGCTGTAAGCCTTCACCAGTACTCTTGACTTTGAGTATCAGGTCTAGCCCCTGATGTTCAGTCAGCTATTCAAGATGCCCCTTTCAGAGGCTTTGTCCTGTTTGGTGGAGATGCCCAGGACATTATCACAAGCCTGCAGGACAAAGGTACAGCTCTTACAGGTACAACCGAGGAAAAGATAGCCAACTCGGTTAAGAAGGGGGATAAAACCTTTTATAGGTACATCAGGGGCGAAAGGAAGACCAAGGGAGGGATAGTAGGAGCTTAATAAAGGGAGGAGAAAGGGTGGGCAGAGGGTGACTGTGAAAAGGCAGAGATACTAAACAAATATTTTTGCTCAATATTTACAAAGGAAGAGGGAGGTACCTAAAACAAACAGTAGAAACACTCTGGATACAGAAGTTGATACCAGCCCATTTATGGAAGAAAGGGTTCTGAAAGAACTCTTAAAACTGAAGGTGGACAAAGCAGTGGGGCCTGATGGGATTCATCCCAGAATTCTAAAAGAACTAAGGGTAGAACTAGTGACACCACTGACTACCCTCTTTAACAAATGGGAGGATGGGGTGGTACCCAAGGACTGGAGGAGGGCAGATGTGATTCCCCTTCACAAAAGTGGGAGCAAGGCAGAAGCAGGAAACTACAGACCTGTTAGTTTAACTTCAGTGGTAGGGAAAATGATGGAATCACTTCTGAAGGAAAGAATTGTTGAGTATCTAGAGGCCAGAGGGGCACAGGACCCAAGGCAGCATGGATTCACAGCAGGAAGGTCATGCCAGACAAATCTGATAGATTTCTTTGACTGGGTGACCAAACTAGTTGATCAGGGAGGGGCTGTGGACATGGCTTACCTAGACTTTATGCAAGGCATTTGACACAGTCCCACACAAAAGATATACTAGTTAGCCAGCCTGGGAGTGGGTCCCAAGATGACAGCCTGTAAAGAATTGGCTGGAGAATAGGACACAGAGTAATAGTAAATGGAGTCCACTCTGAAAAAGGGGGTTACTAGTGGGTACCGCAGGGTTCAGTATTAGGACCGGTCCTCTTCAGTGTCTTTATAAGTGACATTGCAGAGGGACTGGAAGGAAAAGTATGTCTCTTTGCAGATGACACAAAGATCTGCAACAGAGTTGATGCACGAGGTGGGATGGAAAGGATGAGAAGGGACTTGGCAAGGTTAGAGGAATGGTCAAATGTATGGCAGCTTAGATTCAGTGCTAAGAAGTGCAAGGTAATGCACCTGGGAAACAAAAACCCAGGGGAAGAGTACACAATGGGGGGTAAGATGCTAACAACAAAAAAATGGAAAGGGACCTGGGGTAGTCATATCAGATGACCTAAAGGTGGGCAAGCAATGTAAGATGGCAGCAAGGAGGGCTGGGGGGATACTGGGATGCATGGGAGGCATCACCAGTAGAAAACAGAAGTTATTCCTCTGTACAGACAGCTGGTGAGACCCCATCTGGAGTACTGCATGCAGTTCTGGAGACCAATCTCCATAAAGACATAGACAGGATGGAAGCTGTCCAGAGGAGGGCAACTAAAATGGTGCAGGGTCTGCACGGAAGACACATGAAGAGAGACTTAAGGAGCTTAATATGTATAGCCTCGAGGAAAGGAGGAGAGGGGGACATGATAGAAACTTTCAAGTACCTCAAGGGAATCAACAAAGTCCAAGAGGGTAGCATCTTTCAAAAAAGAGGTGTGCAAGAACAAGGGGCACAATTTGAAGATAGAAGAGGCTCAGAGGTAATTTAAGGAATATTTTTTCACAGAGGTTGTGGATGTGGGCGGCCTTCCAGGAGGTTGTGGAGTCAAAAACAGTGAGTGGAATTCAAGCATGCATTGGACAGTCATAGCATGAATTCTAGGGGGTGGGGGTAGGAAGAAATAGGCTGCTGGTAAACTAGGATCTGCAGCTTATCCATCAGGTAGGGAAATGGGCAGACTGGGTGGGCCAAGCGGTCCTTATCTGCTGTCAAATTCTATGTTTCAATGTTCGGTCAGTTCACATCATGTACCATCCAAAACAGCAACAACAAAAAACGTTCTTTTCGTCGGCAGAACTGGACGCCAGACGAAAAATCAGCAAGTGCCCAAACGCCAGTTTAAACATAGAGCTCCCAATACAGCCACTGCCCCTCCACCCAAAACCCAAAGGGCTTCAGGAGCGGTCCTCCCCAAACCCGCCTCCCCCATTCCTGACTTGTTGACTGCCCTCCCTCCTCATCTGTTGGAGTAACAGGTGGGTGGAAGGTCCATGAGGCATCTGGGAGAATGGGAGTCCATTACAACAGACACCTGGGAGCTTCAGTTAATAAAGCTTGGTCACAATCTCGAATTTCGAGAAAAACCTCCAGAACATCCACCGAGGTCTTCTCATTACCCAAGGGTGCATATTCCCCATTTAAGGGAGGAAATTGCGAATCTTCTTCAAAAGGAAGCAATAGAGCCAGTGCCGGCAAACCAGATCGGGAAGGGATTCTACTCCCATTTCTTTCTGGTACCCAGAAGGACAGGGGCTCTACGCCCGATTCTGGACCTCTGTACCCTAAACCTCTTCATAGAGTACAAGAGGTTTTGGATGCTGACATTCTGCCTCTCCTCTCTTAAGGACAATGACTTTGTGCCCTGGACATGCAGAATGCATAGCTACAAATCCCAATATTCCGTCCACGCTACAGATTCCTCAGGTTTTCTTTCCAAGGGGAGCATTACCAGTTCAGAGCTCCCCTTTCGGCCTGTCCTCTGCTCTGCGGGTTTTTACCAGATGCCTAGTGGTAGTCATGGGTAGCCTGAGGAGTCAGGGGCACTGTTTTTACTTACCTCGACTATTGGCTCCTCACAGCTCCATCAAGGGAGGAGTTGAAAGCTTCCTTATCGGCTACCCTGTACCTTTTCAAGCGCCTGGACATCACTGTCAGTTACTCCAAGTCCCAGATTGCTCCTTCCCAGCGCCTTCAGTTTATTGGGGCAGTGCTGGGCACAGTGCGGGGAATGGCCTTTCTCCCCCTGCACAGGGTGGATACCTGAAGATGCAGGCCATGCTGCTATCTTCCAGCTGACACATCGCGGCCAGTGTGGTTCTCTGTCTTCTTGGCCTCATGGCAGCCGCTGTTCCTACAGTCCCATTGGCCAGACTCCACATGCGAATATCACAGTGCATTCTAAGGCCCTAATGGGATCAGAGGAAGGACAGTTTGGACAGTCTGGTCCTTATCTCCAGGCCAGTGCAACAGGATATGTCATGGTGGCAGGACTCCAGCAACCTGATTCTAGGAGTCAGTTTCCAGACCCCTCCCTGCTCCCAAATACTGACTACAGATGTATCAGGAAGGGGTTGGGGTGGGTGCCCATCTGGGATGCCACAGGACCCTGGGCCTGTGGTCACCTGTAGAAGTGCACCTGCACATAAATGTGCTAGAATGAGAGCAGTGCCTTATGCTCTTCAGGCTTTCAGCACATCCTTCTACAAGAAACCCTGTTGATTCAGTCGGACAACATGTATGTGGTGTGGTACATCAACAAACGGGGACACCTGCTCATACCCCCTTTGCAGAGAAGCAATGCGGGTCTGGAACTGGGCGGTTCTTCACAAGGTCCATCTTCTGGCAGTCCATGTCCCAGGCATGCAGAAACGTTCTTGCAGACGGCCTCAGCCACACCAGGGTCAGAGCCCACAAATGGGAGCTAAAGCAAGAAGTTCTAGATCGCATCTTTGATCTTTGGGGTCATCTGGAAATGGATTTGTTCGCAGCCCCATCAAACGCAAAAACTCCCAAGTTTTGCTTGCTTGATCCCGGGCATGGTGCTTTCTGGCAAGATGTACTGTCGCTTTCTTGGACAGGGAAATTTCCGTATGCATTCCCTTCCTTTCCAATCTTAGAGTGTTGATCAAGCCTCAGACAGAAGGAGCACAAATGATATTGATAGCTCCGTGTTGGCCTGGACAAATTTGGTTCGTGCTGCTTCAGCAGCTAGCAGCGGAACCTCCGATTCTGCTACCTCTTTCCTACAATCTCCTGACCCAAGAGGTGGCACACTGGTACAACCAGGGCTAAAGTTCTTCCATCTACATGCGTGGCACCTCAAGACATAACTGCTTCTAGGTATGGGGTTTCCCCAAGGGTAGCTCAAATTTTGGTAGGTGCATGATAGCCATCTACCCAAACTACCTACGCCATGAAGTGGAGGCGCGTCTCCATTTGGGCTACCTCAAAAGAGTTGGATCCTTTTTCATACCCCGCTCCCCAGGTTATGGAGTATCTGCTAAATCTGTCAGATTTGGGCTTGAGCTATTTGTCACTGAAGGTGCATTTAGCAGCCGTCTCTGCCTATCATGATCCAGTAGGAGGCAAGACTCTGACTCAGTTAGAGGTCTCCAAAACCTTCTTAAAAGGTATTTTGCATCTGGAAACCCCGGTGCATAATCCTGCTCCACCGTGGTACCTTCATTTTCTTTTAGAGAAATTGACCTTACCTCCCTTCAAACCGGCAAGTACTTGTGATATGCACTTTTTTATACTGGAAAGTGCTCTTTTTAGTTGCAATTACCTCTGCTTGTAGAATTTCCGAGCTTCAGGCCCTGATGTTTAAGGTGCCTTATTTGATTTTTCACAGAGACCAGGTGGCTCTGCACACAAATCCTAAGTTTCTTCCCAAGGTTGTTTAGGAGACCACCCTTAATCAGTCTCTGGAGTTGCCAGTGTATTACCCGAGCATTCTAATCGAGAGACCATCCTGTATCACGTTAGGCGATTAGCAGAATTTTACATTATTACATGAACAGGACAAAAGATGGATCAGCGTTTTGTTTCTTTCACACCAAAGAGAGAGGGTACGGCAGTTTACAAATGATGCCTTTCCAAATGTCTGGGCAAACTGCATTACTTTTTGTTACCAGAAGTGTGGTAAAGTCCTTCCGGGATAGGTAAAAGGACATTCTACCAGGGGAATGACTGCTTCCATAGCCTGTTTCACAAACGTATCTGCCATAAACATCTTCACAGTGGCTACTTGGAGTTCCGTCCACACTTTCATGAAACACTACAGTTTGGACATTGCCTCAAGGCGTAGGTTTGGTTTTGGACTAGCAGTCCTCCAAGGATTCCTGTCCTAACTATCTGGCTTTTTAATAGGATTATATTTCAGCCTCCCATGTTTTTCTCTTGTCCCTTGGACTCTACTTCTTGGGACTAAATCCTGCAAGTGATTACTACTGCAAGAGCCCTCTCGTAGTAAGATAGTACAGTTACATAACTTACTGTAACTGTAGATCTTCGAGAGAGGCTGTTGCAGTAGATAACGTTTTTCCCTCACAGCTTACCCCTCTTTAGTTACAGCTCCCTTTCCAGAAAGCCCCTTTTTGATTCAGGAGCCTCTTTCCTTTCTCCCGTCATGACTCTTGGAGGTCTCTGGTGGGAGAACTGCAGGGCGGAAGTGGGGACCGCCCACTATGTAGTGTCACGCTGACGCTGGTCACGTGATGTCGGCTGGGCGGTCCCCCGTCAGACACTGCTAGCAAAAGTTTCCGTGCGGTCCTGACGCCAAGGGGCACAGTCCTACAAGTGATTACCTACTGCAAGAACCTTTCTCGAAGATCTGCTGTTAACATAAGTTTTTACGTAATTGTACTTTTATAAAGCGTTTCCTCTGTTGTTATATAGTCTTACAATAATGACTTACATAAATCAAAACTCTGAGGTGTTGGACTTTTCTACTCTGTCATAATGCATCTCTTTGCATTTAATGATGGTATACCTAACAGGTTTTTTTTTTTTTGGGGGTCCAGTTGGTAAATTCTGAAGAGTATATTCCCAACATACATCATTCTGGCTCCTTTATTAATGACATTTCTAGTGTAAAAAAAAAAAAAATTTCTTGCTATATATGCCCCCTTCACTCGGGGACTCCCAAGGCACCTTGCCCACCGGGTCTCCCGGGAACTGTCAGCCCCTCACAAGTCGTCCTGACATCGGCCCTCAGATTACCCCCCCTCTCCCCGAGTGGGGTGGGAGTCTCACCCTTAAGCCTCCCTTCCATCATCCAAGTTTGATGGACTCATGTGGCTTCTCCCCAGTCCTGGTCTCGTGATGCCGGAGCCCGTCTCCACACACTGTTGCAGGTCTTTTTTTCCTGCTTTCTGGTCCTGCCTCCCTGTGGACGTTGGCACATGGGGAGGGACCAAGGAGACAAGGGCATGGAGAGACATGCCTTTGCTCCGGACCCTCGGCCAACATCCATCACTCCCTGTCTGCCTCCTCATCTGCACCTCCACCTGTGGTCACCCAGGTGGTGGTATTGCAACGAGGAGTGCAGCCCACCCTTCCCAGAGAGAGGGTGCAACACCTCTCCTCCCTCCCTCCCCGGCTAACCCTCCAGCGACCCGAGCTCGCTATTGAACCGGGGTCGCCAGTGGAAATGCAACCACAGTGCCAATGGGCAGGCCCTCTAATTTGTTAATTATGAAAATCTGTGACAAGAAAATTGTCCAAAATTTTGCAGCTGACCACTATGTGCAAGATGTTGCCGGGTCTCTCTGTGCATCTGTAAAAGAATGGTGACAGTTGTGGATTTAACTTGTTCAAAAGGTAAGGGGAATAAAGTATCCTATGCATAATAAAAGTTCTGGATTTGATTTAACTGGTTATTTTTAATATTTTCCAGGAAGCACATACTTCTGACTACTTTCCTTTCTTCCAAGTTACTTAGAGTTCCCTTTCCCAACATATTAACTTTCTCAAATCATTTTTTGGTTATTCATTATCATTTTATAAATTTTCGAAGTTAATTTTGTTTGGCTTCAGAAAGTAATGCATCTAATTCTGAATGATTTTTTTTTGGGGGGGGGATGTTGGTTAATGTAACTTTTTACTCTTCCATTGAAGCCCTGCACCTCTCCCCACCTCCCCCCAGCTGGCAGCACCCATCTCCTCTGGACCTGCCTGGAACAAGTCCTCCACAGATTGATCCTGTGGTAGGGCGGAAGAACTGTCCTCTCCCCGGTCATAATCCGGAGTTTCTCCAGGCGTCCGGGGTGTTGGTGCATAGGGAAGCGGCTCACCTTCGGATCTTGTTCTCCATTTTGTCCCATGAGCCCCTGCTGTGGTGGCATGTCAGGATGTGCACATGAAGGCACATGGGTCCTGTAGAACTGTGGCCCCTCTCTTTAAGTCACTCATTTGCCTGCATTGCCACCAGGCCTCCACTCGGTGGAAATCGAAGGCCAGGTCTGCTGACCACCTCTCCCCAAGAGGAGAGCAGACTCTGGGACACTCCGTTCTCTCCCATCTCACTGACCGATGGCAGATCATGCTTGTTCCCAGACATGGGTCGCCACTGTGGCATGAGGGTAAGGCCTTCAGCACCTTAGCCCTTCACACCATCAGTCTGGATTTGATTTTCAAGTTTTAATTTACCTAGGAGCACTGCGGTGATTAATTGACTTGCTCAGAGTCGCACAATATGCAATTGGAGGTTGTGGGAATCAAACCCAGATCTGCTGAATGTACCAAGCTCATTCACAGCTCTTTAGTCTAACCTCTGGGCTGTACTGCCAGCCCTCACTCTAACCTCTAGGCTATACTGCCAGCCCATTGGCCACACTGCTAATTTTATATTCCCATTTCATAACCTTTTATATAATCTAATTGTAGTTTAAGTATGGGCTCTAGAGCAAGTTCAGATAAGGGGGAAATGGGGTATCCTTATCTCATACCTCTTGTTAACTTAAAAACCGGAAACAGTTATTTTATTTATTTATTGGAAGGAATCTGATATAATCTTTGAGCACAAGTGCTCATTTGCAAAGGTTCCACGTCCGTGAGTTAAGAGAATTATCAGCACAGTTGGAGCACCGTCCGAGAAACGGACATTAAATACAGCCACGATTATATGGTTATGATGCAGTAGAGCCGGACATAGTATCTGAAGGCGTTAGAGTAGGGGGGGGCAAGTGTATGCAGAACGCAGGTATCAAGGGGATGGGGTATAGTAGAAGCAGCAAGGTGAGGAGTAGGTCAGGTAGGTGGCAGTTTAGTGTGGGGATGAAGGTGTAGTAGTGGGCAGGAGGGTGAGGTCTGGAGGTAGGTGGGTGGGAAGATTCCACAATTGAGGTCAGGAGGTAAGTGGGTGAATAGCAGTGAAGAAGTTAGTCATAGCTGTTTTAATATATGCTTTAGGTGTGTGATGTATCATTTTAATCCATGCTTTAAAATTTTCTCCAAATCCAGTGACGCTCTTATTCTTAAATAGGTATAGCCATTCAGACCTGTCAAAGGCTTTCTCTGCGTCTAGGTACACCACCAAAGCATTCTTTTCTTTGTTTTGAATTACATTAATTGCGTTTCTGATAATATTATGACCCCTCTTTTGCTTGATGAAGCCCGCCTGGTCACTGTCGATTGAGTTGGTAAGTGTTTCTCCAGTCTGATTGCAAAAATTTCTGTAAATATCTTGTAATCTGAGTTGGACAATGATATGGATCTGTATGAGGAACATTTAGTAGATGGTTTACCTTGCGTATGCATTACCAGCACGACGACTTCATTATAGGAAGGGGGTATCTTTTGAAATGAAATAAATTAATTGTATAGCAAATACAGCTGATACCAAGGTTCCACCATGTCTGTTCGACCCAGCATGTCAACCGACACCACATCGACTGCAAAAGTCTAACAGCGATGATGTTGCCCTCCCGACCGCCATCGCAGCAAAGCACCAGGACACATCCCAGCTGTTTGCGGGGATCCCCAGTATCACCTCTCGGTCGGAGGTGTAGGGGAAACGCAACACCCTGGGGTGGCAAGATGGCGGCTGCAAATCCTCGATAGGTGGAATAACTGTCGATCGGGTTGCAGCACCCACATTGCTGTCGCGGTAAGGGTTTCACTGCACTGACAGCACACCTGGTACCAATAGGCCATTTAGGCCCAGAGCTTTCCCAATTTTGAATATTTTTGTTTGTTATATTTCTTCTTTTTTAATTATTTCCTCTTAATTAGTCTTTGGCTGTTGTGTGACATTTTGGAATGTTGATAATCTCCTTTAGTGGATCTTCAGTTTTTTCCTTTATGTTCTCAGAGTTACACAAGGCCATTATATTTATAAAATTCGGTAATATATATATCTTCTTGTTATGATGAGCTATTATTTTCTTGAAAATTCACCTGTGTTGCCTCTCCTCTCTGATTTTTCTTTTTGTAGCAGATATGCCAACATTTTACCTGATTTACGTAGGGATACCACTACTTCAGTAAATGCATTATTTTCCCAATACTCTGACCCAAGTGAAAAATAAACAATGTTATTCACCCAGTGGATAAATAACACTGTTTATTCTGCACTTGCCTGTATCACAGTTAACGTGATTGACAACCTATTCTACCAATCCCACAATGAATCTACCCTCAGTTGTCTCACAGAACACAGACAGAGTGTGTGTGTGTGTGTATATATATATATATAATACACACCTGTGTGTGTATATGTGTGTGTGTATGTATGTATATATATATATATATATATATATATGTGTGTGTGTGTGTGTGTGTATAGTATATATATATATATATATATATATAATTAGTTAGTTAGTTAGTTTAGTTTTGTTTACCGGTAAGTACACTAGACAAGTTTTATGCCTATTTTCAGGAACGACGGGAGAGTACAAAAGGGTACAACAGGTACATTGATAAAGTAATTGGTTCAGACGAATACATTCAGGTAATATATATATATATATATATATATATATATATATATATATATATATACAGTGTCCTGTTTTCAAATATACCATTAATTTCTGTACATGAGATGGCGGGACTTTCATAACTCACTCGTGACTTCGCCACTCGTGAGGTGTAATTCCACCCTCTCACTCATGGAAATAAATGGCATCTTTGAATACAGGCCATTGTATATCCTCTGTTTACATTCTGTTTGTTTTATAATTCTTGATATTTACATTTCAGAATTTCCATCTTTTTTTTGTATGTATGTAAGTATAGCCCAGTATCTGCCTTGTTACACTGGCTTGATTCATTTAGGGAGTCACTGATGAGGACATTTTGATTTGAGTCTTTTTTCCTCAGAGATCGTGCCCAGCTCTACACCCCCCCTCCCCCAATTCAGTACTGTGTCCTGGAGTTCTTGTTCCCTATGTGCTTCACCTTGCACTTCAACTGCAAAATCTTTGGTCATCTCTCTAGCCTTTACAAGTCTTTTTGTATCTCACTGACTCCCTCCTTAATGTCTACCCTGCCACAGAGCTTAGTGTCTTCAAAGGCACATATCTTGCTGTGGATTCCTTCTCCCATGTCTCTGATTTACATATTGAAAAGGATTGGACCCAGGACCGATCCTTGTGGCACCCCACTGGTGACCTCCCTCTCTCCTGATTTGACTCCATTAACCACAACCCTCTGCTGTCTCCCTTCTGACCAGCTTCACGTGCTTCTGTATCCTTTGCTGCACCCAGATCCTCTAGCTTCTTCAACAAGTCACTGTGAGACTCCGAGTCAAAGTCTTGCTGAAACCAAAGTGGATTAATTTATTTATTAGCTTTTGGTAAATCCATAGCATGACTTTTATCCACTACCCTTGTTACCCAGTCTGACAAAACCTCCCTGCCACAAGCCCATGCTGTTTGCTATCCTGGAATTCATTGCTCTCCGGGTGGTCCACAAGGTCCTCTTTGACTAGTATCTCCATACACACATACATACAAACAATAGATGTAAGACTGACAGGTCTGTAGTTGCCCAGTTGCTCTGGTTGTGTTGCATTTACAGCTTGTATAAAAATAAGGTATTATAGCGACAACAAAAATGGATATCTAGCTTACATCATTAAAAAAAAAGTCATAATTAAAACCGTAACATAAGTGTGCGGACAACAAATTAACAAAACATGGGTTTGGGGGCTAGAGATCTTGGAAAAGTGAGACGTTCAACTACAAGGGAAAGGCACAAGTAGCCCAGTACCCAAGCCCACCCCCACCCATAGCCTGACCTTTCCTCTGGCCCAGGGAATTATTCCTTGAGAATCTAGCAACAAACGTGCACCCTTCCAACTTATTGTGACTCGCATGTGCTTCCAGATGGCAGTCAAGCAGTGAGGCACAGGGGATCCCCCTTCCCCGAGGGAGGAAGCAGTCCTATGGACGCTCAATCCTCCCGCTCCTGGCTGACCCCCGAGTGACCAGAGTCTGTTCCCAAACTTGGGTCACCGCCGTGGGATGAGATAAGGTGCTCACGGCGCCTCAACCCTCTGTACCACCGGGCCGGCTTCCATGATATTGATTTGATTAATATTTATGGGCCTCAAACTAAAGCTGCGAGAGTTGCAATGTTTAAGCAAATACAGTCTTATTTATTTACTACAAAAGGTGTTATGTGGGGAGGGGATTTTAATTGTGGGCTAACTGTAAAGGATAGAGGGGCGCAAACAAAGCATTCTGTGATGCGCTTTGTCTAAAATGGGTGATCAGACAAGAGCAGTTGGTGGCTGCAGCCCTTGTCAATAAATCACAGGTAGAACATAATTTTTATAAAGGCTCGCTCTCTCTACAAGAATAGAGTTCTCTTTTTGCTTTCCCTGTTTGCCCATTACTAAGATAATACCATTTCTATTGAGACCTGGGACCGTAAATTAATTTTGGTTAAAATTGGGGAATCACTGAACCCTAAAGGCCCAGAATGAATGGCGTATGTTGCAAAATCCTTGTTTTTATCATAAATTGGATAATTTTGTGGAAGCTCAGAAATCTCTTATAATTTGACTCCCCACTAGAGTGGTGGAGAACTTTAAGAGAGCTCCATTCTTTTTTTTCTGTCACTCAAAAACTATTAAAAATAAACAATATTGAAAATACTTAGATTTAAAACATCAATTTCAACGTTTGTTGTCACTAGCATGTGAAACAAAAGGTAATTTCACTGCCCAGATCCAACAAATTAAAAAGGAAATGTTAAGTCTTCAGTATAACTGAATGGCCAGCTTACAGAAAGAACAGACATTTGGGACTCTGTAAAAAAAAAAAATCAAAAATGAACCCTTTTTAGGATTGTAAGAAATGCATTGCTAATAGGAATATAAGGTCACTTATAAATGCCACGGTTGAGAAAATTACACATCCAGAGGATATCTGCAGGCTGGAAAGAGTTTACTTCTGTACAACTTCCAGAATTACCTAGGAACGTTTATCAACTTTTGCAAAAGCCCACACAGGTAATGGAAGTACAGGAAGCTGTTAATTCCTTATGTACAGGAACAGCTCTGGGAGTGGATGGATTACCAGGGGAGTTGTGCAAATAAAGTACTTACTGAAATTTTTCAATGTATGCTTCCTGTAGATCATGGGGATGTTGTAAATAGCATGAATAATGGGGACCTAATATTCCTCCACAAAACAAGTGATAAAGAACTTCTTGATAATTGGAGACGTATCAACTAGTTAAATGCAGATTCTAAAATAATATTCATAATTTTTGCTTCCCAATTAATAAAGGCTGCATCAATGTTAATTGCTCCTTCCCAGGCTTGTTCTTTACCAGGACCTTGCACTTATGATAATTCGGTGTATTTAAGGAATGTAGCTGAGACATCTAAGCTAAGATCATCATTAGGTTTCATATCTGTCGATCCAGAAAAAGGGCCTTTGATATGGTCTCTCATGAGTTTTTATTTTTTGTACTCAAACGGTATGGAATTCCAGAGAAATCTGTATGGGTTAACTTTTTATACCACTTTGATACAGTAATACCTCTTGCTAATGGAAGATTAGGTAGTGCGTGCCAGGTCTGCAGAGGAACCTGGCAGGGATGCTCCTCAAAGGGGTCAGGAAATCTGTGCTAATTGGCAACTGTTTATAAAGTTCTTATTCTCAGAAATGATATTCATTCCCCTCAGATTATCCATATTTAACTGTACCTGAATAAAAAGTGATATGAAAAACTATAAATTACATTGTTTTGTTTTATGGGCAGCATTCTGTTACAGTTCTATTCGTAGAACCAGTAATTTGGAGATCTTACTTCGAGAGGGCTCTTGCAGTAGGTAATTACATATAGGACTGAAGCCGGCAGGCATCAGGACCCCACGGAAAAATTTCTAGCTAGCAGTCTCTGGCGGGGGACCGGCCCCACATCAGGTGACCGTCAGTATAAAGGGGCAGTCCCCCACGCCCGCCTGCCAGTTCTTTCCCGCCGTTGGCTCGTGCAGCACCTCACGGTTAAGTTCACTGCTTCACAGTCAGTCGTCTGTAGTTTTACTGTCTCTTTTCAACTTTTTTCTTCAGATTTCATCAGCCTTATCTCAGCTGCCATGTATGTAGTCCCCGACTCCCTCAGAACACAAAAACAAGTGTGATTCTTACAGCACCCAGCTCCCGCACAAGGACGGACATTCCCAGTGCCTTTTTTGTCTAGGCCCTGATCATCCCATCAAGAAGTGCCAGCTCTGCCAGCAGTTTAATGCTGCCACCCGAAAGTGGAGGTAGCAGTCTCTGGAGGCCCATGTTCTTAAACTCAAAATTACCTCCTTGGAAAAGGAGCTGAAAAACTGAGGCGGGCTTCTACTTCTCCAGAGGGCCACCACAAGAAGAAGCCCGGGACTGGGACTCCTCTTCAGCGGTCGCCGTGGCCTCGGCTGGGGTCACGGTGCTGCAGGTAATGCCTCCCGCGGGAGGCAGTTCCATGGTGGCCGTCTTGGAGGCTTCCAAGGCAGCATCAACCCTCCCGTTGGGCTCGTGCTCGGTCCCCTTGGGGAGCCTCCGGGTCTAAGAAGGCAGCCGCTCCCAGTAAGGCCGCAGACGTGTGGCCTTTTGTCCGAGCAGCTCCAGTAAGTCGGATGTCGGCTCCTCCGACACCCGCCCGAGTAAGGCCGTTAAGACGCCCAACACTCTGGGGCAGCGCACGGCCTCCAAAGCGCCCGCCAAGGCCACCCCTCCTTTGCGGCCTTCATCGAGCACTGGGTCTGATAAGTCGGATGTCGGCTCCTCTGACATCCACTCTGTGTTGGAGCCGACTCCAGACCCTTAGGACCTCTCTGTCACCCTCAAGCTTGCCTCAATGCTCTTTGCATTCCGAGGCGCCAGCATCTCCTTTGCTGGACCCTGGGGATGGTAACCCTTCTTCCCTGGGCGACACGGAGGAGGAAGTGGGCACGCTGCCATCGGGTCTCCCTCCTGCTGGGCCGATGACCCGACGTCGGATCCTCTGATGCCGCCCCTACGCCGGCCTCCCGTTCCGGATCCACCTGCGGGGCCTTTTCCGGGGCCCTCTGCTTTTGCAGACCCCCCGGTACCTGACCCCATCCTACCCAGGCCCGAAGTATCCGGCACCCCAGTACCTGACGCCGGCCTACCTGACACCGTAGTACATGGTGCCTCAGTACCCGACGTCGGGCTTCCCACTGTCTGAATACAGATACGCACTGTACAGATACCCTCTGTATCTGTACCCACCTCCTTCTCCACTGCCCCTTCAGCCGCGGGTGGACTTGAAGGAGATTCTGGCTTCCTGGTGGGCTGAGGCCAAGGCTCAGCTCACCAGGGAGGTAGAGAGCCATCTTCCAACGCCAGTCCTGGTTCCGGACCCCCTACATCGGAGGCGAGAGAGCCCCCCTCCCCTCCAGATACCGGAGGTGATCCCTCTGATTCCAGGGCAGGGCAGGATACGCTTCCCCAGGGTTTCCCAAGGAGGTCCGTTCCTCCCCCGCACCGGGAGGAGTCGTCGTCTTCATCCTCGTCAGAGACCTCGGATGACTCAGACGGTCGTTCTGATCCGGACGACGAGCTGCGTATTCCAGACAAGCCCATGCCAAGGACTCCTCTGAAGTCTCCTCCGGAGAATCCTTCTTTTACAGAGTTGCGTAAAATCCAGGCAGTTCATCAGTGGCATTCCTTGGAGCCGGATCCACAGCGTAAGAAATTCGCTGCGCACCTGGATCTGCCAGAGACCGCTCTTACCCTGGTGCCACCCTGGATTGAGCCTCATGCTGACCTTGTCTCCACTGTTTGGAAGCAACCGTCGGCATTAGCCCCCCCCCCTTTCCTAGGAAGTCTTACAGGCTGTATCAGGCTCCGGAGGGTGCTGAGACTATAAATTCACACCCTCAAGCTGATTCGGTCGTGATTAGCGCCGCTCACAGCCGGACGGCTAACCCTGAGCACTTGAGCTCATCACCACCCGACAAGGAATCCCGCCTTCTGGACCAGTACGGGAAGAAGGTCTGTGCTTCTTCCACTTTGGGAATAAGGGCCCTGAATTACGTTGCTCACATGGGGGATTACCAGAAGGCGATCCTTAGCGAGGTGGAAACTAAATTGGACTCCCTTCCTGAGTCTCAAACGAAGCAGGAAGTGGCTGATCTAGTCCGGTCTGCGTGTTCGGCCAGTCGGCACATGCTTCATGCCACGTACGACGCAGTGGACACTGCTGGTCGGAGCTAGGCTTTCGCTGTGGGTTTGCAGTGTAATGCCTGGCTCCGGGTGTCTGGTTTGGTCCCGGAGGTGCAGTCTGCTATCCAGGACGTGCCCTTCAGGGGTTCAGTGCTGTTTGGTGGCAATGTCAAGGACATCATCACCGATCTGCAGGAGAAGGGTACTGCACTTAAGTCTGTTGACTCCTTGTACAGACCCTCTCAGGCTCAGCATCGTCCCTTTCACAGACGTTCTCATCCCAAGGCAAAACCTCAGGGAAAGTGGGCCAACAAATGGGCCCCTCCAGCTGCCAAGCCCCCCCCACCCACCCAAAAAGCAGCAGGGCTTCAGCCTAAACGCTGCCCCACACCTCCTGACTCCTTTCCTCTTCCCACAGCCTCTGGGCTTTCCAGAGGAACTGGTATGAGGGAGATTCTCCTTTTATCTACCGGGTTGGGAGAGGATCACTTCAGACACGTTGATGCTCCAGCTGATCACAGGACACTCAATAGAGTTTCTTCAGAAACCTCCTCAAACCCCAAAAAAAAAAGGTTGCCTTACTCCCCAGAGCACCTTCTTCTGGTCCGGGAAAAAATATCCTCTCTCCTTCTGAAGGAGGCGATGGAGCCCGTCCCACCCCATCTTCGGGGGACGGGTACTACTCCCATTTCTTCCTGGTCCCGAAGAAGTCAGAAGATGTGAGGCTGATTCTCGACCTCAGCTCCCTTAACTTGTTCGTGGAGTACAAAAGGTTCAGGATGCTCTCTCTCTGCAGAGTCTTCTGCTCCTCCTTCGGCCGGGACAGTGGCTGTGCGCTCTGGACATGCAGGATGCTTACCTGCATATCCCTATTCGCCCTTCCCACTGCAAATACCTGCATTTTTCATTCCAGGGGGACGACTACCAGTTCAGGGCCCTCCCATTTGGTCTTTCCTCGGCGTCCCGAGTGTGCACCAAATGCCTTTCAGTGGTAGCAGCCTACCTGCGTACCCAGGGGGTTCAGGTTTTCCCGTACCTGGCGACTGGCTCCTAGCGGCCTCGTCCAGGGAAGAGCTGCTGCGCTTCCTTTCCCTTACCCTGCAGGTTTTCACCAGCCTGGATGTTACCGTCAACCAGGCCAGGTCCCATCTGATCCCGTCCCAGAGGCTCCAGTTTATCGGGGCAATCCTGGACATGACCTGCGGCATGGCATTCCTGCCACTGGACAGGGTGACCCCACTCCAGGCTCAGGTCAGCCTGTTGTCCAGCCGCAGGCAGGTCAGCACCTGGTCAGTTCTTCACCTCCTTGGGCTCATGGCTGCTGTTATTCCGACAGTCCCTCACGCTCTGCTTCACATGAGAATCTCTCAGTGGACGCTTCGGTCTCAGTGAGATCAGTTGGTGGATGACCTAGATCAACTAGTTCTGGTCCCCAATCCCATGACTCGGGACTTGCAGTGGTGGATGGTTTAGGAGAAACTTTGCTGGGGAGTTCCCTTCTGCCTTGCTCCCCCTCCCAGACGCTGACTACAGACGCTTCGGGCGAGGGTTGGGGAGCCTATTTGGGGTCTCACAGGACCCAGGGCTCCTGGTCCAGGCTCGAGAAAACACTCCACATCAATGTGCTCGAGCTTCGTGCTGTATGCTCTTCAGGCTCTGCATTTGTATCTGCTCCCCAGGCATCTGGCTGTTCAGACGAACAACATGTATGTGGTCTGGTACATCAACAAACTGGGAGGAACTCGTTCCTACCCTCTCTGCAGGGCGGCGATGCGAGTTTGGGATTGGTCAGTGCATCACAACATTCACCTCACGGCAATTCATGTCCCAGGGGTCAAGAACACGTTGGCAGACCACCTCAGTCGGTCATCTGGTCACGCTCACGAGTGGGAACTGGATCAGGAGGTAGCAGACGATATCTTCCTACGTTGGGGAACACCACAGTTAAACCTGTTTGCATCTCCTCACAACGCAAAACTTCCCAACTTCTGCTTGCTCGCTCTAGGGTGCGGCATTTTTTGGAGAGACGCTCTGTCTCTAGACTGGAAGGGCAGATTTGTCTGTGCCTTCCCCCCGATCCCCTTGATTCCGAGGGTCTTACAGAAACTCAGCTCAGAATGATCCTAATCGCTCCTTTCTGGCCCAGGCAAGTTTGGTTCTCTCTTCTGCAACAGTATTCATAGTAACCTCCTCTAACTCTATCGCAACTTTTGCTGACCCAGGATCTGGGGACCCTGGTCCATCCAGGCCTCAAGTCCCTTCAGTTGCACGCACGGCTCCCGCAGACATAGCTCAAGCCCGATTTGGGGTTTCTTCGCTGGTGGCTGAGATTCTGGTGGAGGCCAGAAAGCCCTCCACTAGATTTACCTATGCCATGAAATGGAAACGGTTCTCTATTTGAGCCGCCTCCAAAGATTTTGAGCCTTTCTCTTGCTCTGTTGGGCGGCTTCTGGCCTACTTGCTCCATCTCTTTGATCTGGGTCTCAGTCATTCCTCTCTGAAGGTTCACATGGCGGCCATCTCCGTTTACCATGTTCCTTTTGGAGACAGCACCTTTGCGCAGTTAGAAGTCTCTAAGACTTTTCTGAGAGGGGTTCACCACTTGAGACCCCCTATTCGTGTTCCTGCCCCTCCTTGGGATTTTAATTTTATTCTCGAGAAGCTTACTCTGCCTCCTTTCAAGCCGGCAGCCTCAGCAGACCTAAAGTTCCTTTCATGGAAAACTTTCTTCGTAGTGGCCATTACTTCTGCTCGAAGGATTTCTGAACTCCAGGCCCTCATGTGCAAAATCCCGTATTTGATTATCCGCAAGGAATGTGTGGCTCTGCGTACCAACCCTAAGATCTTACTTCGAGAGGGCTCTTGCAGTAGGTAATTACATATAGGACTGACGTCGGCAGGCGGCAGGACCCCACGGAAAAATTTGTAGCTAGCAGTCCCTGGCGGGGACCGCACCCACGTCAGGTGACCAGCGTCAGACGACGTCGGTATAAAGGGGCGGTCCCGGACGCCCGCCTTCCAGTTCTTTACCGCCGTCAGCTCATACAGCGCCTCGCGGTGAAGTTCGTGCTCAGCCCTGTTGCTTCGTCTGTTTTTTACCGAAAGTTTCAGTGTTTTACAATTTATTCGTCAGGTGAACGTCGGTTCATGTCGTCCCCTTCAAAAAATAAGTGCGACTCGTGCGGCGCCCAATTGCCTCACAATGATGGTCACTCCCTCTGCCTTTTTTGTTTAGGCCCCGACCACGCGGTCGACAAGTGCCCACATTGCCTGCATTTCAACACGGCCACCCGAAGACGACGCCAGCAGTCTCTGGAAGCCCATCTCCTTAAAAAGATGACCACAATGGAGAAGGAGTTGAAGAAGCTTAGGCAGGTGTCAGCCTCCCCAGAAGGACACAAGAAGCGGGACAAAGAAAGGCACCGGGAGAAGGCCTCCTCTTCCGCGACTCTGGCTGGAGCTGTGGCTAAGGTAACGTCCCCTCCGGGGGATTGCCCGACGGCAGCCTCCAAGGCTTTGGAGGAGGCGTCGGCCCGCCTGTCGGGTTCGCATTCGAACCCGCCGGGTGCCTCCAGGCAAAAGGAGGCTTCTGCCCCCAGTACTGCCGCAGGCTTGCAGCCTCTGGTGAGGGTGCCTCCCATAAGCCGGACGTCGGCTCCTCCGACGTCCGCCGGGAGAAGGTCGCTAAGACGCCAGACCCTCCAGGGCGGCACACAGCAGTGTCCCCCTCAGACCGGACCACTTCCCACCCTCGGCCCGCCTCCGACGAGGGACCCCCTAAGTCGCACGTCAGCTCCTCCGACGTGCGCCGGGCATCGGAACCTATGACAGACCCCCATCGTCTGTCGTTCCAGGTTCCCCGCACCTTCGCTGCCGTCCAGGGGAGCCAAGTCCCCCGCCTGACCCCAGAGACTTCCCTCCTCCGTCCCCAGGCGTTGCTCGGGATGCTTTTCCGCTGTCAGATCCTCTCCCTACAGAACCGGATCTGACGCCGGACGCCAGCTCCGACACCGGCCCCGCCAACGCCAGCCACTCCGACGTCGGCGGGGATAGTCCTCTCCCATCGGGCCCTTCACCCCATGGGCCTATCACGGTTGATCCGCCCATGGAGTTCCCTACTGGGCCGTCTGCTCCGGCAGCTCCTCTGGCACCTGAGTATCCGCCGTCCTATCCGATGCCTGTTTACCCGGGTCCACAGTATCCTCGCCACAGTACCCGGCGTCGACTCCACTGACGCCGCAGTACCCGACGCCGCAATACCCAGCTCCGGTATTCCCGCAGCCGGGTTATGGATACTCACCTTACGGATATAATCTGTACAGCTATCCTCCTCCACCGCCCCCCAGGCCGCCGGTGGATCTTCAGGAGACTCTGGCCTCCTGGTGGGCTGAGGCCAAGGCTCAGCTCACCAAGGAAGTTGAGAGCTGCCTCACGGTGACGGTGCCACCTCCGGCTCCCGTCGCCCAGGCGGCACACTCCTCTCCGCCTCGGTTCGAGGCTCTCCCTCGGGATCCAGAGAGGGCAGGACACGCGTCCAGGGATCCCCCCTGAGGAACTCGTTCCTCCCCTTAGACGAGCTAGGGAGTCTTTCTCTGCTTCAAATTCTTCTTCTTCTTTTCTCTCGGACTCCTCGGATTCCTCCGACGGATGCTCCAAGAAAGACGACGAGCCTCACTCTCCGTCCAAGCCCCGGCCGAGGACTCCTCCGGAGGATCCTTCCTTCACGGAGTTGCTCAGGAAGTCCATCAGTGGCGTTCCTTAGAGCCAGATCCTCAGTGGGTTAAACTCGCCAAACATCTGGACTTGCCCCTTACGGCTCCTACTCTAGTGCCACCCTGGATCGAGCCTCATGCCCACCTTGTTTCCACCATTTGGAAACAAACGTCTGCTTTAGCCCCACTTCTTCAGAAGTCCAACAGGCTATATCAGGCTCCGGAGGGTGTAGACTTTTTAGACTCTCACCCCCGTGCAGACTCTGTTGTGATTAGCGCTGCTCACGGCCGGTCAGCACACCCGAAACATTTGAGTTAGTCTCCCCCGGATAAGGAATCTCGCCTTCTGGATCAGTATGGAAGGAAGATCTGTGCTTCTTCCACACTGGGGATCAGGGCCCTAAATTATGTAGCACATATGGGGGATTACCAGAAGGCTGTCCTTACCCAGGCAGAATCTAAGATTGACTCCTTGCCTGACTTCCAAATCAAGCAGGAGGTAGCTGACCTTGTCCGTTCTGCTCGTTCGGCCAGTCATCACATTCTGAGGACGACCTACGATGCAGTGGACACCGCAGGACGGAGCTCCGCGTGCGCCGTAAGTCTTCGGCGTCACGCATGGCTCTGTGTGTCAGGTTTGGTCCCGGAGGTGCAGTCAGCAATTCAAGAAGCACCTTTCAGAGGTTCAGTGCTTTTCGGTGGTGATGTCAAGGACATCATCACCGACTTGCAGGAAGAAGGGCGCCCTCAAATCTGTGGATTCCATGTACGTCCCCATCCCCGCGCGCACGTCCTTTTCACTGACACAGCCGGCCTCAAGCGAAACCCCAGGGAAGGCGGGCCACTAAACGTCGGGCCCCCACAGCTGCCAGGCCCCCGCCGCCCAAAAAAGCAGCGGGTGCCCTAGCTGCGGTGCTGCCTCACACCACCTGACTCCTTCCCTCTCCCTCCACCTTCCGGGTTGGGAAAGGATAACATTGGATTCATGGGTGCTCCAGATCATTGCAGAGGGGCAATCTGTGGAGTTTCTGCAGAAACCTCCACGCCACCCCTCTCTGAACTCCTCTTACTCAAGGGACCATCTTCCTTTGGTTAGGGAAGAAATATCTGCTCTCCTCGCGAAGCAGGCCATAGAACCCGTCCCCCCTCACCTTCACGGGACGGGTTACTATTCCCATTTCTTTCTTGTACCAAAGAAGACGGGCGATCTCAGACCTATTCTCGATCTCAGCTCCCTGAACTTCTGTGTGGAATATAAAAAGTTCAGGATGCTCTCCCTTCAAACCCTCTTGCCCCTTCTCCGGCCGGGCCAATGGCTTTGTGCACTGGATATGCAGGATGCTTACCTGCACATCCCCATTCGTCCATCACACCGAAAGTACCTCAGGTTCGCGTTCCAGGGGGACCATTACCAATTCTGGGCGCTCCCTTTTGGTCTTTCCTTGGCTCCCTGGGTTTTTACCAAATGCCTGGCGGTGGTAGCGGCCCACCTGCGTACTTTGTGAGTTCTGGTTTTTCCCTACCTGGACGACTGGCTCCTGGCGGCCTCGTCCAGGGAGGAACTCCTGCATTTTCTCTCCCTCACCCAGCAGGTTTTCACTGGTCTGGGTATCACCATCAACCATTCCAAGTCTCATCTGGACCCTTCCCAGAGACTGCAGTTCATCGGGGCAATCCTCGATACGACAGTGTGCAGGGCCTTCCTGCCTTTGGACAGGGGGGCCTCCCTCCAGTCCCAGATTTCCCTTCTTTCGGAATGCAGGAAGGTTCCGGCAAGGTCAGTGCTCCGTCTTCTGGGGCTTATGGCGGCTGCCATCCCGATGGTTCCGCGTGCACGCCTCCACATGAGGATCTCTCAGTGGGATCAACTTGTAGACGACCTAGATCATCTGGTGCTGATCTCCTCACCGATGACAAGAGACTTGCAATGGTGGATGGTTCGAGAGAACCTGTTCCGGGGGGGGGGTCCCCTTCTTTCACCCCCCGCCCAGGCTCTGACCACGGATGCATCAGGCGAAGGTTGGGGAGCCCATCTGGGTCCTCACCGAACCCAGGGGTTATGGTCCAGATTGGAGTTAGCTCTCCACATCAATGTGCTTGAACTACGAGCAGTGCTGTATGCTCTCCAGGCCCTTCACCAGTACATCCTTCCCGGTCACCTAGCTGTCCAAACAGACATGTGCGTGGTGTGGTACATCAACAAGCAGGGAGGGACTCTGTCCTACCCGCTGTGCAGGGAAGCAATGAGGGTCTGGGAATGGGCAACGCTTCACAACCTTCACCTCACGGCGATCCATGTTCCGGGAGTCGACAGTGTCCTTGCAGACAAGCTAAGTCGTTCTTCGGCTCTGCCACACGAGTGGGAACTGGACCAAAAAGTTCTAAAAAGCATCTTCCAGATTTGGGAGACTCCACAGATAGACCTGTTCCCCTCCTCCCAAAACGCAAAGCTTCCAACCTTTTGCTCGCTCGCTCCAGAGCAAGGCGCTTTCTGGAGCGACGCTCTATCTCCAAGCTGGAAGGACAGATTCGTCTATGCTTTTCCCCCAATTCCTCTGGTCCCTCGTGTGCTGCAGAAACATGCATTGGAAGGAGCGAGAATGATTCTGATCGCTCCTTTCTGGCCCAGACAAATCTGGTTCTCTTTTCTACAACAATACTCAGAGGTTCCTCCTCTTCCTTTATCTCGAGGATTGCTGACCCAGGATCAGGGGACCCTGGTCCATCCGGGACTCCAGTCTCTTCAGCGTCATGCATGGCTCCTACAGACCTAGCCCAATCCCATTTTGGCATCTCTCCTAAGGTGGCCGAGATTCTGGTGGAGGCTAGAAAACCCTCCACTAGGTCCACCTGCGCTATGAAATGGAAGAGATTTTCCATTTGGGCTGCCTCCAGGAACGTGGAGCCTTTCTCCTGTTCTGTGGCCGTTCTGCTTGATTAATTTGCGTCATCTTTTCGACCTGGGTCTCCGTCACTCCTCTTTGAAGGTTCACATGGCTGCTATTTCAGCCAACCATGTTCCCTTCGCTGATAAAGCATTTGCCCAATTGGAGGTATCCAAGACCTTTCTCAGAGGGGTCCTTCATCTCAGGCCCACTGTTCGGACTCCGGCTCCCCCTTGGGACTTGAACTTTGTCCTCGAGAAACTTACCCTTCCTCCTTTTGAGCCTGCGGCTTCCGCAGACTTGAAGTTCTTATCATGGAAGATGCTGTTCTTGGTGGCCATTACTTCTGCTTGCAGAATTTCCGAGCTCCAGGCCCTTATGTGTAAAATCCCTTATCTCATTTTTCACAAAGAACGAGTAGCTCTTCGCACGAATCCTAAGTTTCTCCCGAAAGTGGTAGCTGAGTCTACCTTAAATCAGTCTGTTGAGTTACCTGCCTTTTTCACGCAGTACTCCAACCAAGGAGAATACTTGCTCCATACCATGGATGTCCACAGGATTCTGAGATACTACACCGAAAGAACAAAGGATCTCAGAAAGACTGATCAGTTGTTCGTCTCTTTTGCTCACAAAAGGGAAGGCAATGCTGTCTCCAAGCAATGCCTATCAAAGTGGTTAGCTCATTGCATCACTTTCTGTTATGACAAGTACAACAAGACCCTCCCAGGTCAAGTCAGAGCCACTCCACTGTGTGAGTAGCAGCCTCTTGACTTGTTTCAAGAATGTGTCTGCGGCAGACATCTGTGCTGCCGCCACTTGACTTCCGTCCATACCTTTACGAAACATTACAGTTTGACATTGCCTCAACAGAGAGCAGGCTTCTGGGAGTTAGCTGTCTTGCAAGGCCTCCTATCTTGAGGTTTGCAAGGTTGTTGCTACTTCTTGGAGTAGTTCCTCCTCCCGTGCCTTTCATTTGTTCCAGACTGCTTGGGATTCTGTCCTATATGTAATTACCTACTGCAAGAGCCTCTCAAGTATGATAGTACAGTTATGTAAGAACTTACCGTAACAGTAGATCTTCTAGAGAGGCTTTTGCAGTAGGTAACACCTTCCTGCCCTCCATCCCCCTAGGCTTTTTCAGCTCCTTTTCCATTGAGAGAAATATCTGCTTCTCTCTCGTCCGGGGCATCTGGGACCGCCCCTTTATACCAACGTCGTCTGATGCCGGTCACCTGACGTGGGGGTGGTCCCCGCCAGGGACTGCTAGCTAGAAATTTTTCCATGGGGGCCTGCCGACGTCAGTCCTATATGTAATTACCTACTGCAAGAGCCTCTCTCGAAGATCTACTGTTACGGTAAGTTCTTACGTAACTGTACTTTTCTCCCTAAGGTGGTGGTAGAATCTCTATGCTGAATCAATCCATTGAGCTGCCTGCTTTCTTTATGCAGCACTCCAATCAAGGGGAGTACCTCTTGCATACTTTGGATGTTCACCGAATTCTGAGATACTACACCACCAGGACGAAGGATCTCAGAAAGACTGATCAACTGTTTGTCTCTTTTGCTCATAAAAGAGAAGGCAATGCTGTTTCTAAGCAGTGCCTTTCTAAATGGTTGACTCATTGTATCACTTTATTACGACAGGTACAAGACCCTGCTGGGTCAAGTCAGAGGCCACTCCACCAGAGGGGTCGCTGCCTCTGCTGCTTGTTTCAAGAATGTGTCAGTGGCAGACATCTGTGCAGCCGCAACTTGGACTTCTGTCCATACCTTTACGAAACATTACGGTTTGACATTGCCTCAGCCAGAGAGCTGGCTTTGGGTTGGCTGTTCTGCAAGGGTCTTCTTTCCTAAGACCTTCAGAGCCAGAGGGTCTACATTTGGGTAGTTTCCTCCTCCCGTTTGCTTCTTGTTCCAGACTGTTTGGGACTCAGTCCTATATGTAATTACCTACTGCAAGAGCCCTCTCAAAGTAAGATAGTACAGTTATGTCAGAGCTTATCGTAACAGTAGATCTTCGAGAGAGGCTCTTGCAGTAGGTAATACCTTCCCGACCTCCATCCCCCTAAGCTTTTTCAGCTCCTTTTCCAGGGAAGGAAACATCCGCTTCTCTCTCATCTTGCCTTTTTGGCCTTTGGCAGGAAAGAACTGGAAGGCAGGCGTGGGGGACAGACCCTTTATATTGACGTCGGTCACCTGATGTGGGGGCGGTCCCCCGCCAGAGACTGCTAGCGAGAAATTTTTCCATGGGGCCCTGACGCCTGCCGTCTTCAGTCCTATATGTAATTACCTACTGCAAGAGCCTCTCTTGAAGATCTGGTGCTACAGTAAGTTCTTACGTAACTGTACTTTTTAACTATGTCATGGTTTGTGTACAGAATGCTAATTATGAGTTGTCTACCTTCAAAACTATGCTTACAGTTCCATGTACAAACTGACAGAGGTAAAACTCCAAATGTCTGGTTCAAAGAAGAGAACTGTAACAGAATGCTGCCGAGGAAAACAAAACAATGCTAAATACGTTTTATCGTATCACATTTTACTCTGGTACAGTTAAATATTAATATATTAAATATTAATTTCAAGTCAGATTAATTCAGAAAAAAGCATTAGGCACTTTAGATATATGCTTGCACATTTTTATGATTCTTTGAACCATTGTTGCTGTGTACTGAATTGATATGTACCTGTTAATTGTATGTACTTGTATTATTTAAATATGTTTTTTAATATTGTGTATTGTTAATTGTCAGGCATGACTGAAAAGGGACTGTGTCCAGTTATTTTTCCTGGTTAAAAATAAACAAATATGGACAATTTAGGGGAATGCAAATAATTTCTGAGAATAGGAACTTTATAAACTGCTGTCAGAAATGAATTCCTGTCCTCTTTTAAATATGATTTTATATTTGTTCTTTTTAGATCCAGTACTCCTGAGCTGAATTCAGATATGAGTATGTCCACTACAGATTTCTAGAGGGCCAGACCTTGTGGTCCTGGCATATGCAGATGATGTCTGTTTTTAAGTAGAAGACAGAACTGCAGGTGAAGCAGCAATTTCTGTCCGTATTTTTTTGGTTTTTAAACTTAAAACACAGAATTCCTGAACATGTATACCATACATTCGTCAATTGTTGTACATTACTAAGGATGATGACTACTCATTCTAATGGTACAGCATTGAGGAGTATCTTCAAGTTTATACTCTAAAGAAATTGACACTCTGGAGCTATACTGCAGCCAGTACCCCACATTTTAGAATCCAGGGTAGTAGTAACATTTTTGTAACTGACCCAATACAGGTCCTATATTAACCCTTAGGCTGCCGACAGAATTACAACATATAGACATTTTGGACTGATATCTGTCTGCAGCCCTGCGTGGGTTAAGTATTAACATGTCATAAAGGAACATCCCTCATTCCGGAGCTCTGTGCAGCTCATACTAAGCCACCGTGATGCTGGCCTTACCCACTGAGGCCTCTAGGATACCCATCTAGATTTTAACTGTATTAAGAATGGATATACCCTTCCATTTCAGCAGTAATGTAGATGCTGTATAGGCACAGAGACCAGCTCTGACCCACATCTCTAAGTAAATTTTCAACTTATGAAGGGCGCCTACTTATCGACCAAGGTCCCCTGGATCATATTAGCCTCAAAGTGAGCAAATGCACAGAGTCGGAAGGGATAGTAAGCACCCACACATTAATAATCAATTATTTCTAAGCTAACTTGTATATCAGTCCCCTCACCTCCAGAAACTGTGGATTCAGGGGAACCGGCACCATCTTAAAATACAGGAAAAATGAAAACAGTTTGTGTTTGTTCACGCACATCTTATGTAACTGACCTAAAATAAAAGGCAGCATGCCCCTTTAGGGAAAAGTCTGTTAATAACTTCTGTGGAGTCCCGTAACTTGAAGATAGGAAGGAAAAAAAAGAACAGAGCAACAGAGACTCTCCCCCTACCCCATGCAACTCAAAATATGTATAGACCAGTCAAATGCCCCTTTAATAAAGAACAAACAGCAAACCAGTCTGATAATTTAAGTCCCAGGTTTTTGTAGACCATGTACTCGGTCCTCATCCAACTCCTCTTCTACAAGTCAAATTGACCCATTTTCACACAGATTTGGTATCCAGAGGTACAGCGACTGATTGTTATACTGATAAGATGTGTCTCTGACCAGTTTAAGTACAAGATTTGGCAGTTTTATCACAATTACAGGACTTCCGTTAGGAGCTCCAGAAAATAGTTACTGCTGGCTGGGCTGCTAGCTCTGCCCCCCGTGTGTCTGTAAGATTTTGTTAAAGCCCCTGGGTTTTGCCTTAACATATCTGAGCATAGCGTTAACACTGGGACATTTTGAAACATGTAGACCTAGCGATATTGCAAGGATAAAAGTCACTAGTGAACCAGTCCAAATATTGGACGTTAAATTTGGTATACTAGATAGGGCTTCACTTGATTGGTCTGAGAAACTGGAATCAACTGAGAGATACATAGCTGTATGGAACAAAGGGCCCATGTCAAAGAAAAAACAGCTTTATACAACAGCTTTTTTTAGTTTCAGGTTTTTTGTTTTGTTTTTGTAAACTGTGTGTTTTTTTTTTTTTCCTTCCAGTATATTTAGAGGCTAAATATATTCTTTTTTGATACTTTTCTGGGGAAGCTGTCTAAGTCCAGTTAAAAGAGCACAAACTTAAGAGATTTTAAGGAAAGTGGTCTTAAGATGTTAATCCCTGTAGTTTTCTTTTTTAGTAATTTTCAATTTTATTTATCCAAAATATTGGGCCTCTTTTTTCTATTATTGTGGTACATTCCTTCCTTCTTGGATGGATGGAACTCCTTAGATTGTAGAGACTTCCTCATCTGATTCCGGAATACATTCTGGGTCTTTTTTGAAAAATGACTAAATGGAAGGCAACTTTTTATATGGTAATGGCTGGAAAAACTTACGATTTTTATTCTTAAAATGCATTCTTTTTAAACCCTGTTTATACACCAAATACTTTGATTCCCCTTTAGTTTATTACTGAGCAGCTATGTGACAAAAGAACCCCATAAACAGTGCAGGATGTTATTCGACTGTCTACACATGGCAAACTTCAGGTTGAGTAATCTGAAACATAAGAGTATGGCTGAATATTTATGTCCTAGACCTTGACTGTAGGGCTCGAGAGGAAACCATGTTGCATCTTTTTCTCAATGCTCCTGCATACAAAGTTTCTTGCCTATGCCAAGTCGTATGTGAGGCACATCTTTTGTAAGCAAAATTACATATGACTGTAGTTTTAGGCCAGATAAGTCATTTAAACTTTATGGGTAATAAAAGTACAATGCTGGTAATAATGACCTGTATGAAATGGTCAGTTGGGGCAAATACGATGCCAGTATGTTATTCATCAACAAGAGGTACCATTACTGGCATTGTGTGAGAACATCAGCAAAGCAGTAACTGGCTATCCTGTTTAGCCGATCACTGGAAACAGGGGAGGTACCCAAAGACTGGAGGATAGCAGATGTAGTCCCCTTATACAAAAGTAGGAACAAAGAGGAAGCAGGGAACTACAGACCAGTCAGCCTCACCTCGGTAGTGGGGAAGCTCATGGAAGCACTACTGAAGGAGAGGTTGGTGGAACATCTGGTTGTCAGTGGACTGCAGGACCCAAGGCAGCATGGTTTCACCAGGAGGAGGTCATGTCAGACCAACCTCATTGAATTTTTTGACTGGGTGACTAGGGAGGTGGATCAGGGGAGGGCAGTGGACATGGCCGATCTGGACTTCAGCAAGCCCTTTGACACTGTGCCACATAGAAGACTATTACACAGACTGGGGAATATGGGTGTAGGGAGGACAGTACTGTGGTGGGTAGGTAATGGCTGGGTGGCAGGACACAGAGGGTGGTGGTAAATGGCTGTCACTCCACAGAGGGAAGCGTGACCAGTGGGGTACCACAGGGATCAGTGCTGGGACCCGGTCCTATTCAACATCTTCATCAGTGACATGGCGCAGGACCTAGAAGGCAGAATTTCACTGTTCGCTGATGACACTCAGCTCTGTAACAGAGCAGACACACCAGAGGGTGTAGACAGAATGAGAAGGGACCTGCAGAAACTTGAAGAATGGTCAGGGGTTTGGCAGTTGAAATTCAATGCAAAGAAGTGCAAGATAATGCATATAGGGCACAAAAACCCTGTCACAATATATCAGTTGGGGGATGAGGATATAGCATGCACCAAGCAGGAAAGGGATCTTGGGGTTATCATCTCTGATGACCTCAAGGTAGGGAAACAGTGTGACAAGGCAGCAGGTAAAGCAAATAGGATGCTGGGATGTATAGGCAGGGGGCATTACCAGCAGGAAAAGGGAGGTCATAATTCCGCTATACAAGACACTAGTGAGGCCCCACCTGGAGTACAGTGTACAGTTCTGGAGACCATACCTACGTAAGGACATAGACAGGGTAGCGAAGGTTCAGAGGAGGGCAACAAAGATGGTGCATGGATTGCATGACAAGTCCTATGAAGTCAGGTTGAAGGAACTGAACATGTACTCCTGGAGGAGAGGAGGGAGAGAGGGGGATATGATAAAGACATACAAGTATCTTACAGGGAGAAACAGGGTGCAGGAAAACACTATTTTTAAGCGAAAAAGATGTTCCAGGACTAGAGGGCATGGGATGAAGTTGGAGGAGGACGATTCAGAGGAAACATGAAGAGAATTTCTTCACAGAACGGGTGGTGGACAAGTGGAACACCCTGCCAGAGGAAGTGGTGGGGGCTGAAACAATCACAGGATTTAAGAATGCATGGGATAGACATAAAGGAATTCTGGAGATCAGGGGTAAGGTGCAACAGACTTCTAGGAAAACAAACTGAACTTACAAGCTCAAATGGGCAGACTGGGTGGGCCATAGGCCCTTATCTGCCGACAGTCTATGTATCTCTGTATCTATGTAATAAAGGAATTTGAATTCCAAACATTAACTGAAGAATGTTTTAATACACCGTGTTCTAGAATCTCTTGGTTATAATGAATTATGCAAAGCAACCAGCAGGGCATTGGGGGGCTGTAGCCATATATTTAAGTAATTATTTTTATATTTTTTTGTTTTCTGTATTTTATTTTAAAAGACTATGTATAGTCTTTTACAAATGGAATTGTTCTGACATTATTGTAATTGCTCTTAAATAAAGAATTCCCTTACTCTTTTTGAGAAGAACCATGAGTTTTTTAATGTCCACCTGAACAACCACCAGAATAGACAGACGGGACCTCGATTTGATGTCTCATCCAAAAGATGGCAGCTGAGGAGTGTAATGCGTTTCATGCTGCACCACAGTGTCAGAAGTGAGACTTACCCACGCTCCCAGTGTGGGGCAAGAACCCACAACCTGATCATAATAGTCATGTGAACTTCCGCCAACAAAAACCTAATGGTAAATAATGTGCACTTTTAGTCATAATAGTTCAGTATAAATGACTTTTTTATAAATATGAACCATGCTAGGTGGTGCACCAAATAGTTTTGGCAAGCAAGAGTAATTTACTCCCGATTTTTTAAGTTATGTGAGTAACATTCAATTTTGGTAAGTAAAAGTGTTTTACACCTGGGGGGAAAAAAATGCTCCTTTTGAAACAGTAGTGTCATAAAGCGTTCTTTTTCTGGATTGGGCCAAGTATTGGTACTCAGTAAAAACCTTTTTTTAAGAGCATTTCCAAAAAAAATAGCGAGTAAAATAGGCTAGTGATCACCTTATCTGGAGCACTGATGCTAGAAAGTGATATTACCGGGTTATATCATATATTGGGTCTGCAGAACAAAGTGCTGAATGTTTCAGATTTGAACGCCCAGTTCAAAAAAACAGTTTCTCAGATGACTTTTTTTGTCTCGCTGTGAACGTCTAATATTTGCACCAAACAGTCAGCCACTGCGCATTTTATGTAACTCTTCAAAAAATTTGTTGGACTTTGTATGAAAGATGCTTTATGAAATAAATTCCTGTTGTATTATATTGCAGGACAGATGAAGCGCAATAGAGGTGAAGAGATTGACTTTGAAACTCCTGGCTCCATTCTCGTCAATACAAACATCAGAGCCCTGATAAACAACAGGAACTTTGCCATTCTCCCCCTGCATTTTCAGCAGCAGCTCCTCCTGCTATTACCAGAAGTTGACAGACAGGTACTCTGGGAGGGGTGTAGCATACTAATTACAATTAGCAGCGGTAGTGCAGTTGTGCACCACAGCTTCTGTCCTGCGCTGTAGGGAGATAACATGACCCTCACTGGACCTGGTGGTGGAGCTGCAGTCAGCAAGTCTTATTGGGGCCTCATCTCTCACCCCACCCCCATGAGATCAGCATACCTTCACTGGGACATTTATTTTATTTGAATTTTGATGATCAGGTTGGCCCACTGAGACGAACTGTCCCTTTTTCAGGGGCAACCTGGAATTAGTTACATACTACAGGAGAATGATATTCAGCTTTTACAGGAGACAGTCAAATAAAAAAAGTTCAGTGACTTTAGTTACATACAGTAGGTGAGTTGTACAATATTTATAATGAAGTAGACCAATAAGCATCATATATTACATGTAATGTACAGTGAGGACCAAATGATTATGGAATGCAGTGTGATTAAATGATACAATATGTACAGACAGTTAAGCAGAAGGTAACAATTTATGTAAGATAAACTAAAGGAGCAATTACAGTTGCAGGGCGCTAATACCCAGAAGAAGGCTTTGAGCCTCTTTTTGAGCTGTGTAAGGGTGGGCAGGTAAGAACCTCTTGAGATAGAGAGTTCCACAGAGTGGGATCTTTGACAGAGAAAAATCTCCTTCAGACTACGTATCGGACCCTGAGGATATCCAACAGTGGGCTGGCGGCAGATCTCAGAAGCCTGGCTTGCTGTTTATGCTGTTATTCCAGCAAGGGGGGAGGGGATTGGGTAATTTAAAAGTTAGACAATATAAGGGATAACGTAATCTTGCTTCAAAAGAGGGCCATCCCAGAGGTTTTTGCAACCCATTGGCCTGAACATTCCCACAGAAGCGGTACAGCTATTCTGATTAGACGGGATGTCCCTCTTAAGGTCATTAAAGCCGAACTGCACCCAAAAGGCCACTACGTGCGACTTCAAACCATGTTGTTTGACATTAGATGCATACTTTTAAACCTTTATGCTCCTAATGAGGGTACAGAAAGAAAAAAATACTCACCTTAGTAATGTTGTTTCTTCTAATGGAGTCTTGCTATATTATGACAGTAGCAGTTTGTCCCACCACTAGAACTGCTCCGGAGGTGAAATGGTTAATACCATTCCAAAATAGAACTTTGAGCACGAGCTCTAAGAAGCAGCTCTATCTGTGTAATTTCAAACCTGAACTGTCAGATCTTTGAGCAAAAACTCACTAAGGTCTGTGTGGAAGCTGTAACCTACACTAGCCAAATGGCTACCTAAATATTAACAACCCTTGCTGGTCCCAACACCCAAGACTCAAGTCAGGGACCAGAACTACTAACACAATTCTAACAACATGAGAATAAAACAACAGTATAATAAAACACACACACCCCAAACTCCCAAAAGGGAGAACGCTGTGAAACATAAAATAGAAGTCTACACTAAGTTGCCCGCGACCCCACCCAAGTAGAAGTTCTGAGAGGGCAGGCTGGGGGAGGTCATAATATAGCAAGACTCCATTAGAAGAAACAACATTACTAAGGTGAGTAATTTTTTCTTCAAACAACATGAAGTCTTGCTATATTATGACAGTAACAGACTACACAGCAGTACCTCCATGGAGGAGGGGCAGAACCTACTTAGGGAATAGGCTCTGAAGAACAGCTGTGCCAAACAGAGCATCTCTCCTGGCCTGGACATCCAGGGAGTAATGCTTGGTAAAGTGTGTACCGTTTTCCAAGTAGCAGCCTGGCATATCTCTAATATAGGGATATCTCTGCAGCAGCTAGAGACAGCAGCTGTACCCCTGGTAGAATGAGCCCCAAGCCAGAGGGATCTCTGCCCAGTTTCTGATAACAAAATTCGATACAAGAGACAATCCACCTGGCAGTTGATCTCTTAGTGGCAGGTTTGCCTTTCCCAACTTCACCATAGGTAAGGAAAAGTTGGAGGATTCAACCTGTGACCTTTGGTACGCTCTATATAGTAACCAAGAGCTCTCTTAACATCCAGGCTGTGCAACCTCCTCTCACCAGAAGAGGAGTGATCAGTGAAAAATACTGGAAGGGAGATAGATTGGTTAAGATGGAAATCTGAAACCACCTTAGGTAAAAACTTCCTATTAGTCCTAAGGACTACCTTATCCCTGTGGAAAGAAATAGTCAGTTTCCACTGACAAGGCTTGCAACTCACTTGTGCATCTAGCAGAAGTGATAGCCACCAGAAAAACAGTTTTCCAAGTTAGATACTTAAGCTCTGCAGAAAACAGAGGTTCAAAAGGGGGTTGCATTAACTGGGCAATACAAACATTAAGGTCCCAGGCAGGGGCCGGTTCCCGAAAGGGTGGATTAGTATGGAGTAATCCCTTAAAAAACTTGGAAAACACAGGGTGAGTGGAAAGAGGGGATGACTTTCCTGCTGACACAAAAGCAGATACAGCTGCCAAATGGACTCTCAGGGTAGCTGGTCTGAGACCCAAGGAATTAAGATGGACCATGTAATCTAATACAGTGGGCAAATCAGCAGATTCTGGGGAAATATTTTTCCCAGCACACCAAATGGAAAACCTTTTCCATTTAGAACTATAAGTAGCCCTAGTGGAAGGCTTTCTGGAAGCCTTTAGGATTTCAAGAACACCTTGAGAGAGGTGTAAATCAGCAAACTCTTAACTCGTCAAGAGCCAGGCCTTGAGGTTGAGGGATTTGAGGTCCAGATACCAAACCCTTCCCTGGGCATAAGTTAACAGGTTGTGAATCCTGGGGAGGCAAAGGGGAAGATGGATTGTCAGTGGCAGAAGGAGTGGGTACCAGGGCTGCCTGGCCCAATCCGGGGCAATCAGAATCACCCTGCAAGGCTGAGATCTGATTTTGACTAATACTTTGAATAGGAGAGGGAAGGGAGGGAAAGCATAAAGAAACTTCCTCCCAATCCAGGAGAAGGGCATCCAGGGGACTGAGCCCAACACTGGAGGCCTGCAACAGAACAGGGAAGTTTGTGATTGTCTGGGGCTGCAAAAGATCTATCTGAGGGTGCCCCATCTGGCAAAAGACTATCCCCAGCACTTGAAGATCCAGGGACCATTCGTGATGGCCCTGGGAAATCCTGGAGAGCATCCGCTAGGACATTGTCCTTCCCTGGAAGATGAACTGCTATGAGGGAAGTGTTCAGGGAATAGGCCAGAGACCACAACTTCATTGCCTCGGTGCACAAGGCCAAGTCTGAGTGCCCCCTGTTTGTTGATGTACCACATTGTTGTGGTGTTGTCTGTTCTGACTTGTATCACCTTGTTGTGGACAGATGCAGAAAATGCTTGAAGAGCTAAAAAGACAGCTCTAAGTTCCAGCAAATTGATGTGGAGCAGAGATTCCCGGGGGGACCACACTCCCTGAGTGGAAAGGTCGCCCATGTGGGCTCCCCAACCCAGAAGGGAAGCATCTGTAGTGAGAGTCAAATTGTGAGCAGGGAGAATGAAGGGGACCCCCAATCTTAAATTGCTCTGATCCTGCCACCACTGGAGGGCCTGGATCAAGGTTCGAGTCACTGGGACCAACTTGGAAAGGGGGTCTCTTCTCTGAGACCAATAGGTTCTCAAGTGAAACTGAATGTCTCTCATCTGAAATCTTGCTCCCTGCACAACAGCTGTGGATGCAGCCATGTGTCCCAGGAGCTGCAGAAAGTGTCTTGCTGGTCGAGAGACCTGCAGGGTGAAGGAGGAGGCCAGAGTCACTAAATTCGTCACCCTTTCTAAGGGAAGAAAAGCTCTGGCTAGCTTTGTGTCCAACTCTGCCCCTATAAAGGTGAGTACCTGGACTGGTTCCAGAACCGACTTTGGTAGATTTAGCAGAAAGCCCAGGAGGTGAGAAGCTGCTGGGTAACTTGCAGGTGAGATTTTACCTGTTCTGGGGACTGGCCTACAATGAGCCAATCGCCTAGATAGGGAAAAACAGCAATCCTTTGCCTCCTTAAGTGAGCCACTGCCACTGCTAGACACTTTGTGAATACCCTTGGGGCAGAGGTAAGGCCGAAGGGCATTGCTCTGAACTGGTAATGACCTGAGGGTAGTTCGAATCTGAGGTACTTTCGATGGGAGCTTCTGATTAGGACGTGGAAATAGGCATCCTTGAAGTCCAGGGAGGCTAACCAGTCCCCTGGCCTTAGGGAGGGTAAAATCATTGCCAGAGTTACCATTTTGAACTTTGGTTTCAAAAGATGCTTGTTCAGATATCTGAGGTCTAATATGGGCCGCCATTCTCCTGTCTTTTTTTTGGGGTAAGGAAGTATCTGGAATACAGACCCCTGCCCTGGTGCAGGGGAGGAACCCTTTCCACTGCTCTGAGAGCCAACAGGGTTGAGACCTCTGCTTCCAGAGCAAAGGTCTCTGAAGCACTTGCAGGTAGAAAAAAGTCTGGTTCTCAACTTGGGAAACTTTTTGAAGCTGAGAACCAGACCCTGGCTTACTACTTCCAGAACCCACTTGTCTGAGGTTAAAGAAGCCCAGTTCTGACTGAAGTAAGCCAGCCTGCCCCCTACCGGTAAAGGAGAATCTGCCCTGGGCAACCCCATCAGGGTGCCTGCTTAGCAGGAGCTTTAGGCTGGGGGGTAGGAGCAGGCCTGCCCACCCCTCGTCTGCCTCTGCCTCTGAAGAAGCCCCTCTGAGCATAGGCAGAGGAGGCCTGAGTCTGGTAAAAAGGCCTACCCCCTACCCCTGTGGGTATGCCTCTGAGGAGTGGCTTGCCGCTCCTTAGCTTGGGCACTTTTGTAAGTAGTCCTGTATTCATCCATCTTTTTCATGTAATTCTCTGTCTGCTCCCCAAAAAAAGAGAATTTCCCACCACAGGAAAATCCATAGCCTTAGTCTGGGTATCCTGTGACAGACTAGTACACCTGAGCCAGGTCAACCCACGAAAAGCTACAGATGTGCCATGACCCTAGAGGAAACATCATTAATATCCACAGCAGCATGAAACTGTACCTTAGAAGCCTCAATGCCATCAGCAGCCACCTGTTCTAGTTCGCTAGCCAGCTGGCCATGGGCTTGCTTGGCTAATTCCATAACAGTATCCCATCTAGATTTCTGATACCTAGCTACATAAGCCATATAATTTGCTTGCCTGAGTCCCAGAGAGGCTGCCATATACTGTTTTTCGCCATGGCATCAATCTTCCTGGAATCCTTGTCAGGAGGATGTGAAGCCAGGGGATATTATTTTATCACAGGCTGCAGCCTGAACTACCCTAACATGACTGCATTGCTGAGAAAGGAATTCTGTATCAGGACCTGACAATGTGTACCTTCTGTCCATCTTTTATCTACAGGAGGCACAGAATTAGGAGCTTTAAAATTTTTATTGTTTGCTTCCTAAAAGACTTATGCAAAGGAATAGACAATCTCCTAGACTCTGGAATATCCATCATTTCTACAAAATCAGGCCCTCTTGCTCATCCACAGCTTCTTCCAAGGGAAGCTGGAGGTTTCAGCAATTTTTGTAAAACATAAAATGAGATGGGGACTCAGATAGCATAGGGGAGATTCTAGAGGTCTGTCTGGGAAATGTCCGTTCAGTGGGCACACCCAGACCTTCCCAGCCACATTCATACTGTTCATAATCATCCTCCCTCCTCTGGTTCATAAAATTCCTCAACATCATATTCCTGAACCACTGGAACCGGACGAACTGACCTTTGCCAGATAGTGGCGGTTCGGACAGAACTGAGACAGTGACTGGACAATTTGTATGGCTTTTGCTATCTCTGCAGCAGTTGGAGAAGGGTTTGGACTCCAAACCTGCTGACTTTCTTGTTTTCTTTACTGGAATTGGTTCCTCAGAACCAGCTTTTCTTTTGCCGAGGAGGTCTCGCCCTGGTCAGAGGCACTCCCTCAATTCGGTTGGCACCGAACTTGGGCACAACCATCGGGTCAGCGGACATTTGGCCTCGTTCCCTGAGCCTGCCCAATCTCTTTTCCAGGGTGGCTGCAGGGAAATTCTTACATATCTGGCAGTCTGACTGGAGGTGGTCAAACCCCAGACAATAGACACATGTGGTGTGTGGGTCAGCCTTGGCAGACTTCCCCACAGACATCACAGTGTTGAAACCCAGTGGGCCCGGTTTTTCTTTTGGGTTTCTCAGACATAATGCCAGCCTAACCAGAAAAACCTGCCCTTTAAACGGCAGTGCCAGGCAAGACACCCTTATCGGTTCCTAACACGTGTCACGGGTATTGGAAAAAAACGTAATAAAATCAGTTGTTTTGTTTTTAGAACCGATAAGAACCGGGAACCGCACTCTAAAATGTTAAACTTTAAAGTAAATAAGTTTTAAACCCAGCTGATCGGTTCAAAACCGAACCGATAAACTTACAAGTTCCACACAGACAAAACCTTTAATTTATTTACGATTACCACAGACAGAGCTTGAACCGAACGGTTTTGCGGTTAAAATAAAACTATTCTCGGTTGAATCGAACCAAGAAAACACTGTTTAAACCGAGAAATGAACCGAGAAGTAGGAGAAATCTCCGGAGCGACTGTTCACTGAGGCGGAGTAAAGAATCTGACATTTCAGGTTTGAAATTACACAGATAGAGCTGCTTCTTAGAGCTCGTGCTCAAAGTTCTATTTTGGAATGGTATTAACCATTTCACCTCCGGAGCAGTTCTAGTGGTGGGACAAACTGCTAATGTCATAATATAGCAAGACTTCATGTTATTTGAAACCAACTTTTTCTTAAAGTGGTCCTACAGACCATCTTGGACGCCAGTGCGGTGTATGTGATTGAGGGTGACTTCAATATGGTGATGTCCCCACGTAGAAATAAGTGTGGTGCTCGTGCCTCGAAAGGGGGCCATACCTCAGTGGGCTTCCTTAGACACTTAATGGGGAGGCGGGGTTAACAGATGCCCGAAGGGAGTCCCATCCCTCGGTGAATGAGTACATGTTTTATTCGCCCAGGCTTAATAGTTTTTCCTTCATAGATATGTTGTTCTTGCCAGGGGAAAAGAGAACTATTGTAGGAGTGCCGGATCCTACCTATGACCTGGTCAGACCATGCTCTGGTGGTGGTGAGACTATCTCCTCTACCTCACGCAATTCCTCCTGGTGGATGAATGTAAGCTTGCTGAATGACCCAGAGTTTAAAGGAGAATTAGGAGAGGCCATTCAGAACTTTCTTGCATTGAACCCACAAACGGGATTTCCCCCTCGACCAGATGGGACACCTTAAAGACCTCCCTAAGGGGGGAGTATAATTCGCTGTAGTTCCCATCAGAAAAAAACGCGTCTTGCACAACAACAACTAGAGTCCGAACTTAGGGAGGCAGACTTCCAATACAAGCTAACATTGCACACAGAGGATAAGGCTCACTGACTGAAAAAGAAAAGGGCACTGGAATCCCTGCTGGCCTGACAAGTGGATGGCCAACTAAGGAGAACAGCACAAAAATATTATGAAGGTGGGAATAGGGCAGGGAAACATTTGGCTGTGGCCCTATGAAAACAGATTACCCCTAAGGCCGTCCTCAGGATTCAAGATCCAAATAGGGAGGGAGTCCTGGTTTCGACCCTTTGGAGATTATGGCAGCTTTTGCTGCATGCTATACAAACTTGTATACCCAAGACCCAATAGACCAACATGGGATTTGTGTAGATGACTTTCTTAATCGAGTAGACTTGCCATCTCTCTGGGAGGGTGATAGACTTACATTAGAGGGAGCAATCACAGCCCAGAAGGTGTTGGACAAAATAAAGCAATTAAAGATAGGGACATCACTTGGGTTGGATGGCCTCCTCTTGGAGTTTAATAAACCATTCGCAGAGAGCTTGGTACCACCACTATTTGCCCGTTTTCACCACATACAGTCTGGGGGAGAGACTCCTCCCTCATGGAGACACGCCCAGATTGCCATCCTACCAAAGGAGGGAAAGAACCCAGATCTTTGTAGCTCCTATCACCCAATTTCTTTGTTAAATGTAGATATGAAAATATTTACAGGGCTTCTGGTGGGCCATCTGGAGCGGGTGGTTCTCAGAGTGGTACACCCAGATCAGTGTGTGTTGCAGGGCAGTGCCTCTCTGACAATATCAGGAGATTGTTGAACAGTCTTTTCGAAAGGGAGGCGGGGGGACTTCTAGATTGCTATCTCCATGGACGCCGAAAAAGCATTTGATAGGGTTAATTGGCAGTTTTTACAAAAAACATGGAGAAGATGAAATTCGGCCATACATTTTTTTAAATTATTTCAAACCTATACATCTTCCCTCAGGCACAAGTCAGGATTAGAGACAGCTCCTCCAGATGCCCTTTGCATAGAGGAACCAGAGATGCCCCCGGTCTCCCCCTGCTGTATGCGATCTGTCTAGAACCCCTGGCTGTGGCGGTTCTTGCCTATGCACCTTTGTATGCTTGAGGTCAGGGCTCTCTTTACATCGAGACTATGCAGTCTACGCTCCCCAGAGCTAGAGTGTTCGATGAAGAAGACTGGCAAAGTAACAGATTGATTCAGGTGAAAGTCAGAAACTACTGTAGGAAGGAATTTCCTGTTAATTCTGAGCACCACCTTATCTCTGTGGAATGAATTGTAGTCTTGCTCCAGACACAGAGGCAAAGCACATGGCAAGGCACATTTTATTCAAAAAGACGCAGATCCCGGAGGCTCTGGGTGCCATACATCAATCAATAAATACAACATCACAATAATCAATTAAGTGCAATGCTCTGAACAAGTTAAAACAGAATTTGCTATATGATTAACTACCCTCAACTTCAGCTGCATTTAAAGTCTCTAAAACAAGTTAGCATCAGATTTATCTTTATTAAAACGACAGGTAAGGAACTATGAAGCATAGTCCGGGAAGGCCTGATTATACAAGAAGGCCTTGAGGCGGGCCTTAAAAACCTCCACAGACGGGGCCTCCCTAACAACCAAAGGCAGCTAATTCCACAGGATGGGGGCGACATCACTAAATGCTCTGTCACCAGCAGTTCTTAGCCTCGTCCTGGGAATCACTAGGAAGCCCCTAGAGGAGGAGCGGAGGGGGAGGACCGAGACAGCAGGTGCAAGAAGGTCCTTAAGGTGGCCTGGGCCCAGGCCGTGAAGGGCCTTAAAGGTGAGCAAACCCACCTTAAAGAGGACCCTCCACCTAACTGGCAGCCAGTGCAGTTGACGCAGCACCGGGGTAATATGACAAAATTTAGACTGTCCTGTCAGCAGTCTTGCTGCTGCATTCTGCACCAGCTGAAGTCGGCGCAGGGTACCCCCAGAGACTCAGAGATAGAGTGCATTACAGTAGTCAAGCCTGGACGTCACGAAGGCATGCATCAATGTGGGGAGGTCCAGTGGCGGATCTAGGGGCTTTATCCTGGCGATATTCCTCGGATGGTAGAAGCTGATACGGACAGCAGACGCCACCTGAAACTCAAGTGTCAAACCGCTGTCAAGAATAACACCCAGATCACGCACCCTGGAGGAGGTCTTCAGTGGTACAGAGCCAAGACAAAGTCTTGTCTCTGCACCCAAGGCTAACCTATCACGCCCTCTGTTCAACTCCACCACCAGTACCTCCGTCTTTCTACGGTTCAGTCGCAGCCAGCTGGGGGCCATCCAATCATTGATTTCAGCTAGGCAGCTGTTAGGCACTTCTACTGCGCACAATGTTCCAGGGGCAAATGAAAGGTACAGCTGGGTATCATCAGCATAGCAATGAAAACCCAGATTGTACTTCCTAATGATCTCTCCCAAGGATAGCATGTACACGGCAAACCACATCGGTGACAGGACCGAACCCTGGGGAACTCCGCACAACAGGTTGACAGGGGAGGAGGAGAAATTCCCCATCACTACCCTCTGCCTCCTGTTTTTATTGAAAAAAAAAAAAAGACTCAAACCAGCGGATGACTGCCGGCAAGTCCACAGAATTCCCTTAGGCGGTCAAGTAACACTCGATGGTCCACCGTGTCAAATGCTGAAGGGAGATCGAGGAGAACAGGAATTGTCCCCTCCCCTCGATCTCTAGCCATAAGGAGGTCATTATGCACCCGAACTAGCGCAGTTTCTGTGCCATGCCTCGCATGAAACCCAGACTGGAGTGGCTCATACAAATCATAGGCCACGAGATGCTCCTCAAGCTGAAGCGCCACCACCTTCTCAACAATCTTACCCAAAAATTGGAGCTAGGATGGTAATTTGTCTTGACGTCAGGGTCCAATTATGTTTTTTTCAGAAGGGGTCTCACCAGTGCCTCCTTCAAGGCATCAAGGGAAGACTCCCCTCTGACAGGGAACACCGGACAATCGAAGCAAACACCGGGCCGACTGAGTCAACACATCTCATTAAGAAATGAGTTGGCACCGGGTCCAGTTCTCAAAAGGTGTGCCGCAGCTTTGAAGCAATCTGACTGACCTCAGCCACCTCCACCAGTCTAAACTCACCCCAACCAGGCGTAGTGCTCTCCGGTCGCCCATGGCGACCACTGTCTGCCAGATTCTGGTCCACTGGCGGAACCTCCTGCCTATTGGCAGACACCCTGTCCAAGAAGAACCAAGCAAACTCCTCGCATAGTGCGTTTGAAAAAGCTACCTTCGGCTGTAGACAGGATGACGAAGCCTGTCCAGTCTGAAAGAGCACAGTTGGTCAGTTGCTTCCAGCGGCAATCTCCCTGGACAGGAATTCTGCTTTCTTAAGGTCGATTGCCCTCTGGTATGCACAATAGTACGCACGCAGGGCCAGTTTGTCCACCTCCAGGCCAGACTTCTGCCAGCAGTGCTCTAATCTCTGACCCAAGGTCTTCATCACCTTGAGCTCCCCATCATACCAAGGGGACCTCAAGTGAGAAGACCTGGGTTGTACACGGACTGGTGCAAGGGAGTAGAGCGCACCAGAAAGCGCCTTGTTATAGGCGTTCACTGCAGCGCACACACCCCCAACGCATGCACTGTCCACACTAGATAGGTCAGTCGCCGCAAAAAAAACCTCAGGGGTCAACCCCCTCAAAGGGCGTTAACTGACCATCTCTGCAGGGGTAGGCCCGAACTGGAACTTCACCGTGCAATGATCGGATCAAACGACCCTAGCAATGCTGAGACTGTCTATCTCAAGCCCCATTGAAAACACCAAATCCAACATGTGGCCACCCTGATGGGTCATGAAAGAAACTTCCTGCGCAAAGCCCAGAGATGACATCATCTGGAGGAAGTTGTAACCAAGCCGACAGGATGCATCCTCGGCCCAAACATTGAAGTCCCCCAACACCAAACATCTGGGGGCCTCCAGTGTTTCACAGACGATGAAATCAGTCACTTCCTGCAAGAAATCTCCCACCACCCCAGAAGGCGGTAAATCAGGAGAATCAAGCAGCCTGTGCCCGGGCCCCCACGAATGGCCACACATTCAAAGGAATGTGGTGCTCTCACTGGGTGCACGGTGAAGCCCAGCTCGGATCTAAAACAGATGGCTACCTCCCACCCCACCCCTGCGTTCCACTCTGGGGCAGTGCACTACGGTATACCCGGATGGGATGGCAGCCTCTAAAACTGGGCGAGCATCATCACTAATCCAGTTCTCCGTAATGCATGCCAGATCGGACGAAAAAACCAAATCCGCTGTAATTGCAGTCTTGTTTCTGACCGAACTGGCATTGCAAAGCACCACTCTCTGGATTAGTGGACAATACAGCCCCTCTGGCTGCCTGCCCACTCGGTCTGATGGGAACCCTGGTGAGGGAACTAAACACGTCTGGCCTTTCCCTACATCCCGTCTAATCCCAGGGCGCCTCGGCTGTGCAGAGCCTGTAACTCACTTATCCTTCTTGCAGAAGTGATGGCTACTAGGAAAACAGTCTTCCAAGTGACAAATTTCAGATGGGCATTGGCCAGTGGCTCAGATAGGGGCTCCATGAGCTTGGCACTACAGATATTTAGGTTCCAGGCAGGAGCTGGCTCCCTGTGAGGGGAATGCAGATGGGCCAATCCTTTAAAGAATTTTCTAAGAATAGGGTTGGCTGCGAAGGAGACTTCTTTACCAGCTGACAGATATGCTGAAACGGATACCAGATGGACTCTGAGTGTGGATGGCTGAAGTCTCAGTGTATTTAGGTATGTGAGATATTCCAGCAAGACTGACAACCCAGCCTCCATGGGGACCACCTCTTGTGAGGCACACCAGATTGAAAACCTTTTCCACTTAGAATTATAGGTTTTCCTAGTTGAAGATTTCCTAGAACCCCTGAGTACCTGTAACACCACCTCTGAGAGGTGTAAGTCAGTATATTCTAGGTCCTCAAGAACCATGCCTTGAGCCTGCGAGACCTGAGGTTCAGATACAGAATCCTGTCCTGTGAGGATGTTAGGAGATTGTGTCTGTGTGGAAGGTAGGGATTAAGAAAGGGAAATGGGTGGAAAATGGGGATGAAAAGGCAGAAGCACGTAATGACTACTTCTGCTCGTTTTTTACTAAAGAGAAGGGGGGTTTCCAATTTTGGGGGGAGGATAAGATCAGAGAGGGAAGGCGGTGACTGATGGGGAAATCACAGAAGGTAGCATGCTAGTGGGATTAAGGACACTGAGGGGTGGACAAGGCACTGGGACCGGATGGCATACACCCCAGGGTACTGAAGGAATTAGCAGGGGTCCTGGCAGGCCTATTTAATGCCTTTCTAGGATTTTGTTTGATAACGGCAGTCGCCATTTTCTAGCATTCAGTTTTGCTGATGTACACTCGCGGTGCAGACCAAAAGGGTGCCAAAAACATAGTTTTTTTTTTTTTAATCTCAACTCTGGTGGTGGTGGGGATCCTGGACTGCCGCAAAAATATAAACGCGCCCAGCATCAAACTCTGCACCCTCCCAACCCTAGCCTGCCATGAACCCACCACACCACATGGCCATCTCGGCAGCCCACCGCCGCACCACACCTCACAAACCCTCCCTCCCCTTCCGCACGACATGCTCACTCCCCCCGCACGAATGTAGATATGGCGACAGGATGTCACTATATCCGTATTCGCCCCCTGTCTAGTAGCCCTGTGAACAGGCACAGTTATTGAGTCCCCCTTTTTGTAAATGCTCAGTAGCGGACGCCCTTATCACAGGATACCCCTCTCTAGACTCAGGGTGTGTAGCTCAGGATTGGAGGATGGCTCATGTGGTTCCATGCCATAAGAGCAGTCCCAAAGATGAACCAGGGAACTATAGACCAGTGAGTCTCGTGTCCATAGTGGCGAAACTTATGAAAATAATCCTGAAGGAGAGGCTGGTGACCCTGCTGGAGGTCATTGGGGTGCAGGACAGTCGGCGGCATGGTTTTGTCAAGGGCAGATCCTGTTAGACCAACCTAGTGGACTGCTAGGACTGGGTGACTAGGGTAAAGGACAAAGGGCATGCAGTGGATGTCCTGTACCTGGACTTCAGTAAGGCATTCGACTCAGTGCCACGTGGGAGACCAGCATGTAAGCTAAGGAGTGCAGGGGCCAAATTGGTGAGATGGGTGGAGAACTTGCTACAGGGACAACAGCAGAAGGTGGTGGTGGGAGGAGAATTATCTCCAAAGGCAGTGACAAGCGGGTTCCCACAGGGGTCAGTGCTGGGGCCAGTGTTATTTGGGGTATTTATTGCAGATATCTTGGTAGGCATAAATAGCAGGATCCGTCTACTTGCAGATGACACCAAGATGGAGAGCAGTGATGGGTGACCAAGGGGGTTAGCAGGAAGATCTAACAAGGCTGGAGACATGGTCTGACACCTGGCAACTTAGTTTCAATGCCAGCAAATGCAAGGTGCTGCATTTTGGGACAAAGAATCCAAAGAGAAGCTACCGTCTGGGGAGGTGCAGCTAGCTGTAACTGAGGAGGAGAGAGATCTGGGGGTGCTCCTTTTGGGAGCAATGAACAACTCAACACCATGTAGGAAAGCAGCAGCAGTGGCCAATAAGATGCTGGGTTGTATTGCAAGGGGTATAACCTCTAGGAGGAGGGAAGTGATTCTGCCGTTATACAGATCGCTGGTCAGACCCCAGCGGGAGTACTGTGTTTAGTTTTGGCACCCTTACCTAAAGACAGACATTAGATGGCTGATAGGGGTGCAACGCAGAGCAACAAAGATGATCCTGGGTCTGGGGGAGTTACCATATGAGGTTAGACTGAGGGAGTTGAACATGTACTCTCTGGAGGAGAGGAGGGACGGGGTGGGGATATGATTGAGACCTTTAAGTACATGAGAGGAATAAACAGGACCGGCACAAAGGGACTGTTCAAGGGGAAGGTGGGGAGAGACACTCTGGGTCATAACCTGAGATTGGAGGGTGGAAGATTTAGGAGGGAAATTAGACATTTCTTTACAGAAAGGGCAGTAGCAGAATGGAACACACTACTGGCAGAGGTGGTGGCCTGTAGAACAGTGGGATACTTCAAGAGGGGCTGGGATAGGGCAAAAGGGAGGGTCATGGGAAGGGCAACTGCAGAGTAGGGGGTGCTAGCTGCAAAATCAAGCAGACTCGATGGACCAAATGGCCTTTTTCTGGTGGCAGTTTTGTATGTTCGTAAGGTGCATCGGTTGTGCCACCTACAGGGAAAGCAGCAGTGAATACCAAGGCTGCCTTGCCCAATCTGGGGCTATCAGAATCATGGTGGCTGACTGTGACCCGAGCTTGATCAGGATCCTGAGCAACAGAGGGAATGGAGGAAATGCACACAGGGTTTTCCCTGCCCAATTCAGCACCATGGCATCCACTGGTATTGACCCCTTGGCTGGTGGTCTGCAACAAAATTTTGGTAACTCGTGATTCTCTTCTGAAGCAGAGATCTATCTCTGGAGTGCCCCACCTTCTGAACACTGTGTCCAGCACCTGTCTGTTGAGACACCATTCATGGTGGTTCTGGCTGATTCTGCTTAGGGCATCTGCCAAAGTATTGTCTTTCCCTAGGAGGTGCACTGCCACCAGGTACACTTGTAGAGAGTATGCCAGGCCCCAGATTCTCATTGCTTCTGTGCAGAGCAGGTTGGAACTTGTTCCATCCTTGCTTGTTGATGTAATACATGGTGGTGGTATTGTCTGTTCTGACCTGTACCACCTTTCCCTTTATCAGTGATGCGAAAGACTGAAGTGCTAGAAGCACTGCCCTGAGCTCCAGTAGATTTATGTGCAGTAGTGACTCCATAGAGGACCAAGTGCCGTGCACTGTGTGTTCCTCTAGATGGGCCAACCAACTTAGCAGGGAAGCATCTGTTGCGAGTACCGTGGTAGACAGAGTCTTAGAAACATAGAATTTGACGGCAGATGAGTACTGCTTGGCCCACCCAGTCTGCCCATTTCCCTGCCTACTGTATAAGCTGCAGATCCTAGTTAACCAGCAACCTACTTCTTCCTACCCCCAACCCTTAGAATTGCCTTATGATTGTCCCATGCATGCTTGAATTCCACCACTGTTTTTGACTCCACGACCTCCTCCGGAAGGCCGTTCCATGCATTCACAACCCTCTGTGAAAAATACTTCCTTAAATTACCTCTGAGCCGCCCCCCATCTTCAAATTGTGCCCCTTGTTCTTGCACACCTCTTTTGAAAGATGCTACCCTCTTGGACTTTGTTGATTCCCTTGAGGTACTTGAAAGTTTCTATCATGTCCCCCTCTACCTCCTTTCCTCGAGGCTATGCATATTAAGCTCCTTAAGTCTCTCTTCATATGTCTTCCGGTGCAGACCCTGCACCATTTTAGTTGCCCTCCACTGGACAGCTTCCATCCTGTCTGTTTTTGCGAAGACTGGGTCTCCAAAACTGCACGCAGTACTCCAGATGGGGTCTGACCAGCTGTCTGTACAGAGGGATAATAACTTCCTGTTTTCTACTGGTGATGCCTCTCCGTATGCATCCCAGTATCCCCCCAGCCCTCCTTGCTGCCCTCTCACATTGCTTGCCCATCTTTAGGTCATCTGATATGACCACCCCAGGTCCCTTTCCATTTTGTTGTTGTTAGTATCTCACCCCCATTGTGTACTCTTCCCTGGGTTTTTGTTTCCAGGTGCATTACCTGCACTTCTTAGCATTGAATCTAAGCTGCCATACATTTGACCATTCCTCTAACCTTGCCAAGTCCCTTCTTATCCTTTCCACCCCACCCTGTGCATCAACTCTGTTGCAGATCTTAGTGTCATCTGCAAAGAGACATATTTTTCCTTCCAGTCCTTCTGCAATGTCGCTTATAAAGACATTGAAGAGGACCGGTCCTAATACTGAACCCTGCGGTACCCCACTAGTAACCCCCCATTCTTCAGAATGGACTCCATTTACTATTACTCTCTGTGTCCTACTCTCCAGCCAATTTTTTACCCAGGCTGTCATCTTGGGACCCACTCCCAGGCTAGCTAACGTGTATATTAATCTTTTGTGTGGGACTATGTCAGATGCCTTGCTGAAGTCTAGGTAGGCCATGTCCACAGCCCCTCCCTGATCTACTACTTTGGTCACCCAGTCAGAGAAATCTATCAGATTTGTCTGGCATGACCTTCCTGCTGTGAATCCATGCTGCCTTGGGTCCCAGTGCCCTCTGGCCTCTAGATACCGACAGTTCTTTCCTTCAGAAGTGATTCCATCATTTTCCCTACCACTGAGGTTAAACTAACAGGTCTGTAGTTTCCTGCTTCTGCCTTGCTCTCACTTTTGTGAAGGGGAATCACATCTGCCCTCCTCCAGTCCTTTGGTACCACCCCATCCTCCCATGATTTGTTAAACAGGGTAGTCAGTGGTGTCACTAATTCTACCCTTAGTTCTTTTAGAATTCTGGGATGAATCCCATCAGGCCCCATTGCTTTGTCCACCTTCAGTTTTAAGAGTTCTTTCAGAACCCTTTCTTCTGTAAATGGGCTGGTATCAACTTCTGTATCCAGAGTGTTTCTGCTGTTTGTTTTAGGTACCTCCCCTCTTCATAGTAAATACTAAGCAAAATATTTGTTTAGTATCTCTGCTTTTCACAGTCACCCTCTCCCCCTTTATTAAGCCTCACTATCCCTCCCTTGGTCTTCCTTCGCCCTGATGTACCTATAAAAGGTTTTATCCCCTTCTTAACTGAGTTGGTTATCTTTTCCTCGGTTTGGGCCTTTGCTGTTCTGACTGCCTTCCCAGCTTCCTTTTACTTTAACTGATACAGTTCTCTGTCCTGCTCCTTCTGTGATTCCTTATATTTCCTGAAAGCTTTCTTTTTCCTCTTGAACCTTCACTGCCACTTCCTTTGAGAACCATAGTGGTTTCTTACATCGTTTAGTTTTATTTGCTTCACACAAAGGCTTGTTACCTCTGTGATGGCAGTTTTTATTATTCCCCATTGTTCTTCCTGCCCATTTGCTAGTGCATTCCTTAGGCACTCACCCATTTTGGCAAAGTCAGCCCTCCTAAAGTCCAGTACCTTTGTATGGCTTGACTCTATTGCTGTGTTCATTGTGAGCCATACTGTTCGATGGTCGCTAGTTCCCAGATGGCTACCCACTTCTACATCTATGATCTCTTCATCTCCATTTGAGAGAACCAGGTCTAAGATTGCTCCCTCTCGAGTGGGCTCCAATACTAGTTGTCTAAGGCATGCCCCTTGTAGGGCATCTAGAATAACCCCACTCTTAAGTGGCTGCTGCAACTGCACTCCAGTTAACATCTGGCATATTCAGATCGCCCATCAGCAATATCGCCCCTTTTTCTGCCATACTTAGTATACTTTCTATCATTTCCTTGTCCATTTCCTCCCCCTGAGAAGGGGGTCTGTATACAACCCCTGTGCGGATTGCGGTGCCATTGTCGGTCTCCAAATTTACCCACAGTGCTTCTTCTCCTCCCTGTTTCCCCTTTTGTTCTGTTGCTTTGATTCCTTCCCTTATGTAAAGAGCTACTCCTCGTCCTCTTTTACCCTCTCTGTCCTTCCTGTAGATAGTGTATCCTGGTATGTTTACGTCCCAGTCATGGTTGTGTGTGAACCATGTTTCTGTGACTGCCATGATATCCAGATGTTCCTCCATCAAGGCCACTAATTCAGGAAGCTTGTTACTCAGACTACGGACATTGGTACTCATTGCTTTCCATTTCTTGATGGCTTTACCTTCTGTTGCAGCATCCCCCACTGACCTTTCTACCTCAGTCTTTTTCTCATTTAGTACCCTGTTTTGTAGGGAGAGGCTAGGATTTTCCTGCTGCTTATCAGTGCCTCCCCCCTTGACTAGTTTAAAAGCTTGCCAATGAAGCATTTAAACCGATTGCTCAAAAGACTTGTTCCCTTCCTGGACAGATGCAGACCATCCTGCCAGTATAGGCTGGTGTCCCTCCAGGTGGAACCCCAGTCCCCAGTGAAGCCAAACCCCTGTACTCCACACCATTTTTTTCAACCATTCATTAAACTGCATGGTGCGAAGTACCCTTGCCTCACTCATGCCATTGACAGGCAGCACCTCTGAGAAGGATACTGTATGTGCTACTTGTCTTAGGCCCCTCCCCAGTTCTACAAAGTCCTTCTGCACTGCTCTAATCTCATGTTGAGCCAAGTCATTTGTCCCTAGGTGGACAATGACGTCCAGCTCAGACTCCCGTGCAGCTGTTCTCGTGATCCTGAGGATGCGCTTCCTGTCCCTTCAAGCCATGGCTCCAGGCAGGCACCTTCCTTCAGTTTTCCCTGCTCCCCCCAGTTCTATCCCCCTAATAATTGAGTCCCCCACCAGGAGCTGCTTCCTTTCCTTGTGGTGTCCTCTGCCTCCTTCCTGTGGGCCTCCCTTGTGACAGGTGTCCTCAGCCTCCTTAATCTCCTCTGTGGGTGCATCCATAGGGAAGCTGTGCTCCCCCAGAATGGTGTATGGATTGTGGAGTGGAACAACTGACTGGGTATGCCTCTGTTCCACCATCCTCACCCTCCCTGAGCCCACTGTGGTCCAACTGCTGTGCTTTCTTTGCAACCTCTGAGGTAGTGGTGGTGGCTCTGGTGCTTCCTGGATGGGGGAGGTTCCCTTCCTACCATCCAGTCTGGCCTGGGGGAAGGTTCCCTTACTGCTGTCCAGTGTGGCCTGAAGACGGGCAGATTCCTCCCTCAGGGCAGAGAGTTGTCTGCAAATAGGGCAGCATCTCAGCCTCTTGAATGGTATTCCCTTCCTCAAGTTGCTTTTGTCCTGCCACCATTGCAGGGCTAGTATCAGGGTCGCTGACACTGGCACCTGCTTTGACAGGGGGTCCCTTCTTTGGCACCAGTGGGCCCTTAAGTGGAATTTGATGTCTCTCATCTGAAACCGACATCCCTACACTATGCTTGTAGCTGCAGCCATGTGTTCCAACAGTTGCAGAAAATGTCTTGCAGGTCTTGGCCTGTTTAGGACGAAAGAAGCTGCCATGCTCACAGTACTGTCTGCTCTGTCTTGTGGAAGGAAGGCTTTTCCCTGTACAGTGTCCCAATTCTGCTCCTATGAATTGCAGTACCTGAAGAGGTTGCAATACAGACATTTGGATGTTTATGAAACATCCCAGAGACTCCAGTGTCTCCTGTGTGAGACTCCAAACATCTCTTACCTGTTGTGGGATTTTTCCCACCACCAGCCAGTTATCCAGATATGGAAACACAAATGCCCTGCCTTCTCAGGTGTACCACAGACACTTTGTGAATACCTTTGGAGCAGATGTCAGGCCAAAAGGCAGAGCTGCAAATTGATAGTGGCCTGATGGTAGTCTGAACCTTCAGTACTTTCTGTGAGACTCCCTTATGGGGATGTGGAAGTAGGCATCTTCAAACAACATGAAGTCTTGCTGTATTCTGACAAACTGCAGTTAGCTCCGGCCTTTAAACTGCCCCGGAGAACTAGGGTTAAATTTCTATGCAGAGCATAGAACGTTGAGCTCGGTTGAGGTCTCTGTCTGCAGCCCTTTGAAATTCAACCATCAGATTCTTTACTCAGCCTCACTGAACAGTTGCTCTGGAGATTTCTCCTTCAGTTCGGTTCAAAAGTAGGTTAAAGTGTCTGTTTTAAACCGAAATTATTCTGAATTTATTCCGCATCGTCGGTTCAGGCTCTGTCTGCGGTACCGTGAATACTAGATAGTTGTTTCTGATTATTGTGTGGAAATTGTAAGTTTGTTCTATCGGTTCGGCTGAACTGATCCTTTAGATTGATTTCTTGTATTTTACTTAGTGTGTGGTTACCGCTCCTTATCTGTTCTAAAAAAACAAAAAAAGCACGTTAAATATTTTTTTTCAATACCCGTGACACGGTTAGGAACTGATAAGGGAGTCTTGCCTGGTGGTTGCCGAAGAAAGGGTACGTTTGGGTAGGTTGGCCATGTGTGAGAAACCCAAGAGAAAAACCGGGCCCACTGGGTTTCAACACTGCAGTGAGTGTGGGGAAGTCTTTGCTAAGGCTGACCCCCACACCACCTGTGTTTGTCTGGGGTTTGAACACCTCGATACAGACTGCCAAATTTGCAGACATTTTCCTAAGTCTACCCTGGAAAAGAGATCAGGTAGACTTGGGGAAAAGGAGGCCGAGAAGTCCGCTGACCCGGATGACCAGCCCGGTTCGGTTCCAACCAAACCTGAAGGAGTGCCCTCTGACCAGGGCGATTCCTCTTTGGGCAAGAGGAGAGCCGATCCTGAGGGATCGGTTCCTACAAAAAGGAAAAGAAAAGACAAATCAACTTGCTTAAATCTAGAGGTTCATGTTCCGACCACTGATGAGGTTGCCTGAGCAATTTGGATTGCTGAATCGCTTCGCCTGGTTCCGTCTGATCCAGCTCTGGTGGCTAGGGGCTCGGTTCAGTCAGTTCCACCGGTTCAGGAGTATGCCCCTGAAGATTTTTATGAAACGGAATTTGAGGAGGAGGAGGGGGATTTTGAACAGGATGATAACTATGATGGAGCAGAAAGTCTGGATGTGACCATTGAACCGGACATCTCCCCAGACAGACCTTCTGGTGTTTCCCCTCCTAGGATCTCTGAGTCCCCTTCCCACTATTTGTTTTACAGGAAAGTGGCTGAAACTCTTCAGCTTCCTTTGGAGGAAACTACAGAGGATCAAGAGGAGCCTGATTTTGTAGAGATGATGGACATCCCAGAGTCCAGGAGACTGTCTATTCTCTTGCACAAATGTTTTAGGAAACTGACTCAAAAAAATGTAAAGTCTCTTAATTCTGTACCTCCTGTTGATAGAAGAATGGATAAGAGGTACACCTTAAAAGGCTCAGACACTGAGCATTTCTACCAATAATGCAGCCATGTTGGGGTCATGCAGGCTGCAGCCTGTGATGGGGCTAATGTCCCCTTGGCTTCACATCCCCCAGATAAAGACTCCAGGAGGATGGATGGATGCCTTGGCAAAGAAGCAATGCATGGCATCCTCTTTGGGACTCGGGCAGGCTAATTATATGACCTATGCAGCCAGGTACCAGAAGTCCAGGTGGGACACTGTACTGGCACTGGCTAAACAGGCCTCCCCCCCAGCTGGCCAAGGAGCTGGAGGAGGTGGCTGCAGATGGAATTGAGGTATCTAAGGAACAGTTCCGTGCTGCTGCTGTGGACTCCAATGATGTCATCAAGAGTCATGGCTACATCTGTTGCTCTTCGGAGAATGGCTTGGCTCAGATGTACTAGCCTCTCACAGGACACCCAGGCTAAGGCCATGGATTTCCCTGTGGAAGGTAATTCTCTGTTTGGGGAGCAGACAAAGAATTACATAAAGATGATGGAGGAGTATAGGACCACTTATAGGAGTGCACAGGCCAAAGAGAGGCAAGCAACTCCTCAAAGGCAGCATTCTAGGGGCAGGCCTTTTCATAGGCCTTTCTACCAAGCACAGGCCTTTCTCCCTTTTCGCAGAGGGGTTCTTCAGAGGGAGAGGCAGAAGGGGGATGGGCAGGGCTGCATCCACTCCTCAGCCTAAGGCCCCTGCCAAGCAGACACCCTGATGGGTCTGCCCAGGTCGACTCTCCTATCCCTATAGGGTGCAGGCTGGCTTACTTCGTCCAGGACTGGGTGTCTGTTTCTTCAGACAAGTGGGTCCTGGAAGTGGTAAGCCAGGGACTGGTTCTCGGCTTCAAAAAGTTTCTGAAGGTGAGAGCCAGATCTTTTCCACCTGCAAGTCTCTCCGAAACCCTTGCCCTAGAGGCAGAGGTTTCATCTCTTCTGGCCCTAGGAGCCATAGAGGGAGTTCCTACCCTACACTGGGGCAAAGGTCTGTACTCCAGATACTTCCTTACCCCAAAAAAGACGGGAGTGGCAACTCATTCTAGATCTAAGATACCCGAACAAACATCTTTTAAAACCAAGGTTCAAGATGGTAACTCTGGGAATAATTCTCTCTACAGTAAGGCCAGGGGACTGGCTAGCCTCCCTGGACCTCAGATGCCTACTTTCACATTCCTATCAGGTGCTCCCACAGAAAGTTTCTCAGGTTCAAGTTGCCCTCAGGCCATTATCAGTTCAAAGCAATGCCCTTTGGCCTAACATCAGCCCCAAGGGTTTTCACAAAGTGCCTGGCAGTAGTAGTGGCCTTTTTAAGAAGGCAGAAGATTTCCATCTTTCCATATCTGGACGACTGGCTCATAGTGGGTCAGTCTCCAGACCAAGTCAAGTCAGACCTGCAGGTGACCCAGCAAGTGTCATCTTCCCTGGGTTCATTCTCAACCTCCCCAAGTCCGTCCTCAAATCAGTGCAGCTTCTTACCTTTATAGGGGCAGAGCTAGATACTATCAAAGCAAGAGCCTTTCTTCCCCTGGAAAGGGCAAGAGTTCTTGTGGAGCTGGCTTCTTGCTTCAGCCTTCAGGTGTCCTGACCAGCATGGCACTTTCTTCAGCTCTTGGGCCACATGGCAGCTTCTACAGCAGTGGTCCAAGGGGCAAGATTTCAGATGAGGGACATTCAGTTCCATCTGAGGGTCTTTTGATCCCAAAAGAAGGACCCCCTTGCCAAACCGATTCCAGTGACTCAGACACTGATCCAAGCCCTTCAGTGGTGGCAGGATCAGGACAACTTAAGGCAAGGGGTCCCATTTGTCACTCAGTCTCATTCGGTGGTCTTTACCACGAATGCTTCCCTTTTGGGGTGGGGAGCTCATCTGGGAGCTCTCACAGCCCAGGGACTGTGGTCCCCTCAGGAGTCCCTTCTTCATATCAGTCTCCTGGAACTCAGGGCAGTTTTTCTGGCCCTGCAAGCTTTCTCTGTCTGTGCAGAACAAGGCAGTTCAGGTCAGAACAGACACCACCATGTGGTACATCAACAAGTAGGGAGGCACTCGTTCTACGGCCTTGTGCACAGAGGCCATGAAATTGTGGTCCCTGGCTTATTACCTGCAGACCTCTCTGATAACAGCCCACCTTCCGGGGAAGGACAATGTGCTAGCAGATGCACTGAGCAGGATCTCCCAGGGCCATCACAAATGGTCCTTGGACCCCTTAGTGTTGAAAGTAATTTTCTCGAGCTGGGGCACTCCAGAGATGGATCTCTTTGCAGCCCCAGACAATCAACTTCCTGTTTTGTTGCAGACCCCCAGTCATGGGTTCAGTCCGTCTGGATGCTCTGATTTTTGAACTGGGAAGGGAAATTTCTGTATGCCTTCCCTCCCTTTCCTCTACTGTTCAAGGTTCTAGTTAAGATAAGATTACAACCTTGCAAAGTGATTCTGATTGCTCCAGACTGGGCCAGACAGCCTTGGTACCCTCTGTTGCTGTCTCATGCAGTCCATTTTCCCCCTGTCTCTTCCCAGGAATTACAACCTGTTAACCTCGTCTCAGGGGAGGATTTGGTATCCCAGTCTTCGGTCTCTCAATCTCAAGGCATGGCTGTTGAAGAGTTAAGAGTATGCAGATTTGCATCTGTCTCAGGGGGTTCTGGATATTCTCAAAGCTTCTCAAAAGCCCTCCACCAGAAAGACCTGTAACTCCAAATGGAAAAGATTCAGCATTTGATGTTCCAGGAAGCATATTTCTCCAGACACTGCTGAATTGCATACAGTTTTGGATTATATGGTCCATCTTAATGGCCTAAGCCTCAGACCAGCTACTCTCAAGATACAGTTGTCAGCTGTTTCTGCTTTTCTGTCAGTGGGGAAGTCTTCCTCACTGTCTTCTCACCCCGTGTTCTGTAAATTTTTCAAGGGATTGCTTCATACCAATCCTCCCTTTAGGGATCTTGCCCCCTGCCTGGGACTTAAATGTTTGCATTGCTCAACTTATGCAACCTCCTTTTGAGCCTAGGTCCTCAGCAGAGCTTAAGTACTTGACTTGGAAAACTGTGTTTCTAGGGACATGGATATGTTGTTCATCCACACTTATTGGCAGGTTCCTTGCTGCTTTAAATCTTGCCGGAAGGTCTTCAAGCTGGCTCCTCCCACCCACCCGGTTGGTAAAACCTCGGCTCACCCATGACGCCTAGATCTTCATTACGCTTGGAAGCTCGGGTTCCTCCTTAACCGCCATGCTTAAGACTGGTTCCAATTCTTCGAAAGTTCGAAATCAAAAGTTTTTTGCTAAAGGTTTTCGGGTCTTCTTCTCTCCGCCAGCGTATGGGGACAATCACTCGTGTTTCGAGGTGCCTTATGTGCAGAAGATGTCTAGGCACGGATCCGCACCCACTGCAAGTGCCTACTGTCTGGGCCTTTGAGCACGCACCCGCAGGCTCGCGATTGTGCTCTTCCTTTGGCCCACGCCCTGAAGACCGTATGCCCGACACAACTGGGGCGCCCAGAAAGAATTCCACCGGTGAAATCTAATGAGGCCCGAGCGGTGTCCGCGGCGGCAGGCTCTGTGGATGAGCTCGAGCAGATGATCGCCCTCGAAGAGGAGGCAGCGCGGGCCGCTTCTACCTCGGCTGCGGCATTTGTCCCGCTCTTTCTCTCGGTGCCCTGTATCTGCTTCTTTTAAGGAGCTTTTGTCTGACCCCTCGACGAAAGGTGAGGGTCCAACTCTTCGGGACCTTTTCCAGGTCCAAAAAGAGCAAAATTAAGTCTCCGTCGACACTCTTGGGAGCGGAAAGATCCCTCCCTTTGTCGGACAGCTCACTTCGCCCACCCCTCAGCTTCGCCACTGGCTTCACGGTGTCCCCGCCAGGCCAGTTGACCGAGACCCCGCCGACGCTGTAGAGATGTTTCTCAACCTGGGGACGGGTTGTCGGCTGGAGAAGCTGAGAATCCCTCACCGTTCCCCGGGTGGGAGTTGAGGATCCCGCTGGGCTCGCCTGTGCCTTCCGTCCGGAGCCTTCGGGATCGTCCGGAGCTGAGGAGAGTGCCGATCGACACTTCTCCTCGCCTTCCTCCCAGTCGAGACTCTGTCCTGTCTCGACATCTCACGTCCAACCGATCCCGCTGCCATAGGCGGCCCCGCACTGCGGTAAGCGGGCGCCGCCTTCCTCGGACGTAGGAGGCTTCATGCAAGTTGCCGGAAGTACGAGGAACTCATTGGCAACAGCTCCTTTTTGACCGAATAAGCCACCCAGTCGCCTTTCCCCGCCATTAAGTGGTTGTCACCGAGCAGCCGAAACAACCCTCGCTGTAGTCGAGGTGCCTGTTCTCAGGCCGATTGTTCCGCCAATTCCAGCTGCCCCACCGATTCTGGTGGAAACCTCCGCCCACAGCCATTAGTTGGGGCTCACCAAAATTCTCGGGCGTCTTTGCTTGCCCCATAGGCTGTCTGTCACCCTCACTCCCGAACCCCGCAGGTGGAGGGTGGCTCAGGCCCTAGGCAGCCTTTGAGGACTCTTCTGAGTCCGATGATGGTTCCTCCTCTCTCCAAGCGCATGGACTTGGAGTCCCGGGAGGGCAGTCAATGGACTATAGCCCTTCGTCCTTCTTAGGTTGCTCGACTCATCTCGGAGTCCACCGGATGAAGCCCGAACCCGCTTCTAATGGGCCAGGTCATCCTCACGGAGATTCAGGACCGAGGGATTCTCCCACGGAGGCCCTTCCAGTGGTCAGTCATAGTGGGTCCGGCCTTGAACTTTGGCAGCGCCCTGCTTCTGCCCCGCGCCTTCAGCCAGGTTGGCCAGGAAGTAATGCGTCCCTACCGTTCCCTGTCCGTTTTTCGAACACCCTCAGCCGAGGGTTGGTTACCGACAGGCTTCCCGCATGCCGGGAGCACCAGGATGGGACACCTCCGCCAAGGAACTCAAGAAATTGGATTATGCCGGTGAAAAGTCTATGCTGCGCCCTCTCGGGTTTCTCGCCGGGCCAGTTCGGCCGCCCTCATGGCATATTTTTCTCACGCCTGTTGGGCTCCTGGATGAGGTTGTCCTCATCTTCCCGCAGATCTGTAGACTACGGTCAGGCAGGTGCGACCAGGGCAGGCAGTGGCTAAACAGCAGCTCCAGACTGCGCTAGACATCGGGGACTCATGTGCCAGGTCTGTGGCGGCCGCAGTGGCCAGGGCGCCTGGCTTTGGCTGAGGATATCCACCTTACCTCGGATACCCAGCACAAGTTGGCGGATGTTCCTTTGGGGACTGACCTCTTCGCCCTGGGGTGGAAGGTCACCTGCAGAGGATTGAGAAGTCCAATGCTACCTTGGACTCGGTCCCTTCCGCCAGAAGGACAAAGGCCGCAGCCACAGCCTAAGCCCTTTTCGCCCTTCTGCGCCGCTGCGCCCGCCCAGCAACGTCTGGGCTAGCAGGCTCGAGCTTGGTATCCCAAACTCAGCCGCCTGCTTCCTCCAACAGGAAGCAGGGAGGAAGGCCCAGGAGGTCCCTCGGCCGTCCCTCCTCCAAGCCTGCCCAGTGACGGGCTGAGGGTGTCGCCCCATCCCTGTCACCTACCCCCTGGTTCCTCTGGGGAACGGCTCAGACACTTCCTTTTCCGCCTGGTCCGCTGTTACCACGGGACAGGTGGGTACTGGAGGTGGTGGGAAAGGCTCTACCTCTAGAATTCGAGAGAGGCCCCGCCCTTCAGAGCCGCCCGCACCTCGGGGCCTCGGGTCCCAGTCTCACTGGCGGCTGCGTCAGCCGACATCGCCTCCTCCTCCAAAAGGAGGTGATCATGGAGGTAGAGGACCCCTCAGACCCGGTTCGTGTCCAGGTATTTCCTGGTTCCGAACGGACGGGGCTGGCGCCCATTCTCTACCTACACGACCTGAACAAGTTCCTAAGGTCTCGGACCTTCAGAATGGTCACTCTGGCTCAGATAATACCATCTCTGGAACACGGTGTGTGGTTCTGCTCTCTGGACCTGCAGGACGCATTCTTTCACGTCCCTATCCATCCATCATATCGGAGATTCCTCCGCTTTCGAGCGGAAGGATCCCTCTTCGAGTTCCAAGCCATGCCCTTCGGCTTATCTCCAGCTCCCAGGCTCTTCACCAAATGCATGGCAGTGGTGACAGCATTCCTGTGACGCCGAGGGGTCCGGGTGTACCCTTACCTGGACGATTGGCTGATAGCAGCCCCCTCCAGACGGGAGGTGGAGCGGTCCAGAGATCTGGCCCTCCAGGTTTGTCTCAAGTCGGCCTTCCCATCAGCGAGGCCAAGTCGAACTCGAGTCAAGCAGGTGATCCTGTTCATCGGGCAGCTCGACTTCTTCGAGCCAGAGCATGGCTCCCGATGACAGGGTCGAGGTTCTTACCTCTTTGCCCAATCATTTCTGGTTGGGCACCGCTCCTGCCCGGGACTTCCTGCGCCTCCGGTCTCATGGCGGCCTGTACCAGTGTGGTCCGTTGAGCACGCTGCGCATGCGTCCCCTTCAGTGGGATCTTCAGCCGGTGGTCACAACGCTATAATTCCATTGGACCAGCTAGTGACAGTGACTCCAGGAGATGTGGAACGCCTCCAGTGGTGGACCGCTCCATCCCATCTACAGGAGGGCATCCTGCTTGTCCGCCTCCGAGCCGACGGGCCTCTATCGACCGATGCCTCCGATGGGTTGGGGTGCCCATCTGGGGAACACCGAGTGCACGCCCTGGTCCTCGCTGGAGTCTCGATGCCATATCAACCTGCTGGAGCCTGAGCGGTCCGTCAGCTCTCACCGCCTTTGTTCGCTTCTCCGGGTCAAGTGGTCCAAGTCCAGACGGACAATACCACGACCATGTACCTGAACCGCCAGGGCGGGACGCGCCCATGCTTCTATGCAAGGAAGCTCTCCGCATTTGGTCACTGTATGCAGCGTGGAGGCGGATCTCCAGCTATTCATGTGGCAGGAGCTCCAACACCCGCCGATGCCCTGAGCCGGATAGGGGCTGCATCTCACGCAGTGGTCTCTCCTGCTGAGGTAGTAAAGATCTGTTCTCCACTGGGGCACACCTCAGGTGGACCTGTTTGCCTCCAGGGAGAATGCGAAGCTGAGGCTGTTTCAGTCCTCCTCAGCAGGGCTTGCTGCAGGGGATGCCTTCGAGGCTGTGGACCCCGGCCTCTTTACGCCTTTCCTCCATTTCTCGATTCACAAGGTGCTTCTCAAGACAAGGAGGACAAGGCGAGGTGATTCTGATAGCCCCAGACTGGCCCCCGCCAGTCCTGGTACCCAGATCTCCTCAACCTCAGCTACAGGCTCCTTGAGGCAGCTTCCAGCTTGCTCCGACCTGCTCTCAGTCAATCTGGGGAAGGTGTTCCATCCGGACCTTCAATCCTTGCACCTGACGGCCTGGTTCCTGAGCTGCCAGAGTTCCAGGCCTTGGGTCTTTCCGACGAGGTCCTCAATGTTGTTGAGGCGTCCCGTAAGGAGTCGACCAGGAAATGCTATGCCTTCAAATGGAAGAGGTTTTCCATTTGGTGTCAGGGTAAGGGCTTGGACCCTTCCTCCTGTTCCTTGGCAAGCATTGTGACTATTTATGGTCCCTTTCTAGTTAAGGGCTTAGGTCGATTACCCTAAGGTGCACTCTGGCAGCCATCTCTGCTTACCGGCGCGGCCGGGAGCAGTCGGTGGCACAGGAGAAGGTGGTTCATGCTTCAAAGGCTCCTGATCACATTTCTCCGTGCGAGAACCCACCGTGGATTTTAGTTTTACTGCTGGCATTGGCAAAGCTCATGGGCAAGCTATTCAACCAGTGCACAGGTGTGAACTTCTCACCTGTCGTGGAAGACCGCCTTCTTGGTGGCTATCACGTCAGCCAGAAGGATGGGAGAACTCCAGGCACTCTGCATTGAGTCTCCTTACCTGGTCTTCCACAGGGACAAGGTTGTCCTGTGCCCCCACCCGAAATTCCTTCCGAAGGTGGTGTCGGAGTTTCACCTTAACCAGGTGTTGACTCTGCCAGTGTTCTACCCCAATCACACCTCAGAGGCCGAATACAGGCTCCATACTTTGGACCCTGGAAGGGTGGTCGCTTATTATAAGGAGCGCACGGCTGAAATTCGGGAGAGGTTCGCCAGCTGTTTGTCACCTACGCTGAAGCCGACCTGGCAGACCTGCAGCAGGTTTAGCGATAAGCAGGTGGGTCACCTCCTGCATAGATCTCTACTATAAGTTGGTGGGCATGGAGCCTCCCAGAGGGATAAGAGCTCATTCTACCCGTCATACTGCTGCATCGGTGGCTGCTTCCAGGGACGTCCCTATCCAGGAAATCTGCAGGGCTGCTACCTGGAAGTCAGCACACACCTTTATTACCCATTACCACATCGACCTTGAGTCACGCCGGGATGCTGGTTTTGGGGCCTCGGTTCTCCAGTCTTTATTCCCTAAGTAGGGGGTGTGTGCCTTGCCTCCCTCCTCCCAGAGAACTGCTAGGAGTCTGCCAATAAGTGTGGATGAACAACATATCCATGTCCCTAGAAATACAGGTTACTCACCTGTAACAGGAGTTCTAGGAATGGTATATGTTGTTCATCCCTGAATCCATCCGACCTCCCGGCTCGGACGCGACAACCTGAGCTTCCAGCGGGCCAGATCTAAGGCCATGGGCGGAGCCAGAGTTTTACCACCCAGGTGGGTGGGAGGAGCCAGCTTGAAGACCTTCCGGCAAGATTTAAAGCGGCAAGGAACCTGCCAATAAGTGTGGATAAACAACATATACCATTCCTAGAACTCCTGTTACAGGTGAGTAACCTGTATTTTTGGTGGCCATTACCTCTGCCAGACATATCCGTGAACTGCAAGCCCTGTCAGTGGAACCTGATATTTTTTCTCTTTCCATAGAGATAAAATGGTCCTTAGAACCAATAGGAGGTTCTTGCCCAAAGTGGTCTCAGACTTCCACTTGAATCGGTCTATGTCTCTTGCTGTCTTCCTCACTGATCATTCCTCCTCAGGAGAGAGGAGGCTGCACAGTTTAGATGTTAAAAGAGCCCTTAGCTACTACATAGAGCGTACCAAGGGTCACAGGTTTGATTCCCTCCAGTTGTTCCTTACTTATGGAGAAGTGGGAAAGGGCACACCTGCCACCAAGAGAACTGTTGCCAGGTGGTTTGTGTCTTGTGTACAATTCCGCTGTGAGAAACTGGGAAAGAGTCCACCCTCAGGCCTGAGGGCTCACTCTACAAGAGGTACAGCTGCTTCCCTGGCTGCAGCCAGGGATATCCCTTTGTTAGAAATTTGTCAAGCAGCCACCTGGAAAATGGTCCATACCTTTACCAAGCATTACTCTCTGGATATCCAGGCTAGGACTGGAGTGATGCTCGGTTTGGCACAGCAGTACTTCAGAGGCTATTCCCAAAGTAGGTTCTCTCCCTCCTCCATGAAGGTACTGCTTGGTAGTCTGCAGTTTGTCAGAATACAGCAAGACTTCATGTTGTTTGAAGAAAAAATTACTTACTTTAGTAATTGTGTTTCTTCTAATGGAGTCTTGCTGTACTGTGATCTCCCTCCCTGCCTCCCCTCTCAGAATCTGGTTTTTGGGAAGTGGGTAGGCAAGTGCAGTGCTGTACCCCAGAGGTGCTTCTTGCACACCCTCCTTTTTATTTGGGTGTTTTGTTGTATTATTATTATCCTTATTTTGGATTGGTTTTTGGTTTTGGGTTTCCTGACTTAAATCTTCCTTGGGAATCCAAATCTCTGTTGTTGCCAGTTGGCTAGTTTAAAAATGTTACAATTTCCACATAGTATAGTTAGTGAGTTTTTGCTCCTAAGAATCTTGACGGTTGGATTTCAAAGGGCTGCAGACAGAGACCTCAACTGAGCTCGAGCTCAACGTTCTATGCTCTGCATAGAAATTTAACCCTGTGTTCTCTGGGGCAGTTTAAAGGCTGGAGCTGACTGCAGCTTGTCAGAATACAGCAAGACTCCATTAGAAGAAACACAATAACTAAGGTGAGTAATTTTTTCTTTTTGGTCCAGTGATGCCAGCCAGTCTCCTTGTTGTAATGTTGGTAAAATCGTTGACAAATTAACCATCTGTAACTTTGGTTTTACGAGATGCCTGTTTAGGGATCTCAAATCCAGCAAGGGTCTCAACTCTCGGTTTTTCTTTGAGGTCAGGAAATACCTGGCATAGAAACCTCTTCCCTTTTGAGAGGAGGGAACTGGTTCTAGTGCCTTTGCTGCCAACAGTGAGTAAACCTCTTTTTTTTAAGGAGCGTGGATATGTTGTTCATCCACACTCTTTGGCATGTCCCTTTATTCTTTAAATCTTGCCGGAAGTCTTCAAGCTGGCTCCTCCCACCCACCAGAGTGGTATATACCTCGGCTCCGCCCCATGATGCCAGATCTTCCTTTCCACTGGAAGATTAAGGTTCCCTCGTGCTACTTCAAGTACCGTAGGCCCTGGATTCTAATCGACTGTTTTCGCCACATTTGCTTTCTTTGAAACTCGTAAGAGTTTACAATTCCAATCCAAGCGCATCGGACATGGACATGTCATCCCCCGGGTTTCGCCGGTGTACTTGCAAACAGAAAATGTCTTGCACCGATTCCCACCTCTCGTGTGTTTATTACTTGGGTGTCGTGCATGGCACCACCACTTGCACTATCTGTCTGGTCTTCCATCCCAGTGTGCTGGATGACCGCAAGGCACGCCTACAGCTAGGGAGACTGGAGCTTCGCAATCCACTGGTGAAATCAAAGGAGGCCAGGTGGGCGGTTTCCGCAGCCGCGGGATCTACCGAGCAGCTCGAACAGGTGGGCTCGAAGAGGGAAGTTGCTCAAGCTTCGCCAGTCAAGTTTTTCTGCCATTTAACCTGGGCTCCACCTTCACTGGGTCCTTTCGGAAGCTGTGCCAGTCTCTCCCTACTAAGGGTGAGGCATCCTCGGGCTCACACTCCTCCTGCCCTAAGAAAAGGGACATGGACCCTGAATTATCTTCTGTCAGAAGAAGACGTTCCTGTGACCGAGAGCAGTCCGATTCTAAGGACCTGGCGGTCTCTACCTCGGTCAAGATCGCTTCCTCGGCCACCGGCTTCTCGGACCATCCGTCAGGCCAAGGCACCAAGGCCGAGGATACAGCAGAACCGGACGAGATTTCTCTCGACCCGATCAAGCCATTGTCGCTGACCCTGCTCGACCTCTCTTTGGAGAGGACACCCATCCTTTCTTTCCCCAATGAGGAGACCCGTCCTTAGGGTATCCCGATCGGGGAACAGGAGCCGGAACCTCAGTTTTCTCTGAATACGGCCTTGCCCGATTGACAGAGCCGACACCGTCGGTCAAGAAACCGAAAAAGGGTCACAAACACTCACGGAAGAGGCACCGCCACTGTTCCTCCTCCTCGGACGAGGAGAGACTTCGACAGAATCTCCGTCGACGTTATGAGGACCTGATGTGGCAACAGCTAATTCTGACCGGTCAAAAGCTGGCTACACCGGCTATTACTTGGCCCCAGCCTCTTAGGCCGACACAGACTCTTCCGGTACCGAGGACTCTGGTTCTCCCTTCGGTAGGACTGGCACGCATTCCTGTTCGACCTGTTCTGGTCTCCCCACCAGTTTTAGTGGAGCCACCGCCTAAGCAGCTTCAGGGAGGGGCCCCCTCAAAGGAGGATCGGACAGATGCAGGCCTGCCCTGTCATCTGTCCATCACTGTTGTCCCTGAACGCCCTCGGCATATTGAAGGGGACATAGGCGGGAGACCCCTGTATCCCGACTCCTCGGACTCAGATACCACTGGTCTTCAGTCACACCCCGATGATGAGTTGTCAGTGACAGGCCTGGAGGAAGGTCCTTCCTCTTTCCAGGGCATCCTTCGACTTATTTCTGAGTCCACCGGTATGCCCTTGCAGCCTATCCAAAAGAAGGCGGAATATCCTCTCAAGGATATCCTTAAGAGGGGGGGATACACCGACGGAGGCCTTTCCAGTGGCCGAGGCCATTGTTGGCCCGGTCTTTGAGCTAAGGCAGCGCCCTGCTTCATGCCTGGCTCCATCTGCCCGCATGGCTCGCAAGTACACTGTACGCATGGGGTCCTTAGCGGGCTTCACTGAGCATCCCTCAGCCGAGAGCCTTGTGCCTGCCACAGTGTTTAGACGCATGGGTAGCTCAGCGGATACTGACCGCCCTCCGGACAAGGAGTCCAAAAAATATGGACCATTCTGCCCGGAAGGTATATGCAGCCCCATCCTTGGGCCTTCGTCAGGCCAGTTCGGCAGTGATCATGGCACACTTCTCTCACGCCCTCTTGGGGTTGCTAGATGAAGTCCTCCCTCATCTCCCAGCAGACATGCAGACCATGGTTAAGCAAGTCCATGACCAGGGTCATGCTGTTGCAAAACAGCAGTTCTAGACAGCTTTGGACATTAGAGACCCCTGTGCCCGTTCACTAGCAGCCGCAGTGGCCACTCGCCGCAGGGCCTGGCTGAGATTATCCTCTTTTCCTGCAGATACGCAGCATGAGCTAGCTGACGTGCCCTTCCTTGGCACGATCTCTTTGGTCCAGAAGTGGCAGGTCACCTGCAGCGCACAGAGCAGTCCAGTGCCGCTTCTGCAAAGGGTTCTTTATGCAAGAACCAGCATAAGCGCAAGAAGAAGCCTTTTCGGCACTCTTCTCCTGCGGTTAGACAGCCCCCCCCCCCTTTCCAAGGAGGTCAGCAGCAACAGCATGCTCAAGCTTGGTGCTCAAGACCCAAGCAGGGTCCCCAACAGCCCTGCAAAGGAGGCCGAGGTGCCAGTCCAGGAGCCGCCTCCTCCTCCTCTAAACCTGCACAGTGACAGGTCAGGGGGTGGCCACCCCTACGCCAGTTCTGGGTCCTCCCGTGGGGGCCGGCTCCGCCACTTTCTTTCCGCCTGGTCTGACATCACTTTGGACAGGTGGGTCCTGGAAGTGGTCAGTCGGGGACTGCCTCTAGAGTTCGAGCAGTACCCTCCTTCCCGAGCCCCTGCCCCTCGGGAGGAAAGGATCTCAGTTGGCGCTCAGTCGGCCCTTCGGGATGACATTGCTCAGCTCCTCCACAAGGAGGTGATAGCTCCAGTGCCGGATCCTCCTACAGACCCAGGCTTCATGTCCAGGTACTTCCTGGTGCCCAAGCGGATGGCGGGTTGGCGCCCCATCCTAGATCTACATGTCCTGAATCAATATCTCAGGTCTCACCTTCTGGATAGTAACTCTGAACCAGATCATACCACCTCCGGAGCTAAACATGTGGTTCTGTTCACTGGATCTACAGGACACGTTCTTTCACGTCCCAGTCCGTCCGTCCCACCAGCGGTTCCTCCGCTTCAGGGTCGAAGGGACCCTGTACGAGTTCCGAGTCATGCCGTTCAGCCTGTCATCGGCCCCTCGGATCTTCACCAAATGCATTGCAGTGATGGCAGCCCATTTACGGCATCAAGTGGTTCAGATATACCCCTACCTCAATGATTGGCTCCTGGTGGGTTCCTCCCCTGCAGGAGGTGGAGAGGTCCTGGGACCTGGCCCTCCGAACCTGTTCCCAATTAGGCCTCCTGATCAGCGAGGCCAAGTCAGAACTCGTGCCCTCTCAGGTGACAGGCTTTATCAGAGCAGAGCTAGACTCTCGTCAAGTCGGAGCTCAGCTTCCAGCAGACAGGACGGAGGTTCTTTCCTCCTTTGCCCAATCATTTCTGGTTGGGCACTTGCGCCCTGCCCGGGACTTCCTGCGCCTTCTGGGTGCCATGGCGACGTGCACCTCAGTGGTCCGTTGGGCCAGGTTGCACATGCGTCCCCTCCAGTGGGAGCTGGCCGCTCAGTGGACTCAGCATCAGGGTCTTTTTCGACCAGCTTGTCACTGTCACCCAGAGGATGTGGGATGCTCTCCACTGGTGGACCGTCCCAAGTCGTCTGCAGGAAGGAATCCCATTTGTCTACCCCGAACTGATGGTCGTCTTCACGACCGATGCCTCTCTCATGGGCTGGGGAGCCCACATGGGGGACCATAGAGCCCACGGGTTCTGGACCCCCGAGGAGTCCTGGTGCCACATCAACCTGTTGGAGCTCAGAGCAGTCAGACTGGCACTGTCAGCTTTCACTCCTCAGCTCCGGGGTCAAGTGGTTCTAGTCCAGAGAGACAATACAACGACCATGTACTACCTCAACAAACAGGGCGGGATGCACTACCGTCTGCTATGCAAGGAGTCGCACTGGCTCTGGACCTTCTTCAGACGATTGGAGGTGGATCTCCTTGCCATCCATGTGGCAGGAGTCACGAACCAACTGGCAGATGCTCTCAGCCGCATAGGCCAGACATCCCGTGAGTGGTCTCTCCATCCAGAGGTAACTTAGTCTGTTCTCCCGTTGGAGCAAACCGTTGGTGGACCTGTTTGCCTCCAGGGAAAACTCCAAAGCTGAGGCTGTGCCATGCCTGCCCCCCTCTGCAGGGGGATGCCTTTTCAAGGCCGTGGACCCCAGGCCTTCTCTACGCCTTCCTTCCATTTCCCCTGATCCGCAAGGTATTACTCAAGGTGAGGAGGGACAAGGCGAAGGTGATCCTGGTAGCCTCAGATTGGCCCCGCCAGTTCTGGCATCCAGATCTCCTCAGCCTCAGCTGCAGGGCCACGGAGCGGCTTTGTAGACACCCGAACCTGATATCATTGAACCAGGGGAAGGTATTGCACCCGGACTTTCAATCCCTGCACCTTACAGTCTGGTACCTGAGCGGCTAGAGTTCCAGGCTCTGGGTCTCTCAGAGGATGTCTATGGTGGTGGAGACATCTCTTAAGGAATCGACCAGGAAATGTTATGCCTTCAAATGGAAAAGGTTTTCCATTTGGTGTCAAGGTAAGAGTCTGGACCCCTTATCCTGTTATGTGGCTAACATTTTAGACTACCTTTGGCCTCTCTCCAAAGGGGGTCTTTGGTCATCGACCCTTAGAGTGCAACCTGGCAGCCCTCTCTGCTTACCAGGCGCAGGCCGAGCAGTCAACATTGGCACAGGAGACAGTGGTCGGACGCTTTTTCAAAGGCCTGGATCACATATCCCCTCCAGTGCGTGAACCTCCACCTCCATGGGATCTTCTGCTGGTTTTGGCAAAGCTCATGGGCAAGCCATTCAAACCCATGCACAAGTGTGAGCTTTCACACTTGTGGAAGACTGCCTTCCTGGTGGCTATCACATCAGCCAGAAGAACAGGGGAGCTCCAGGCACTCTTGGTGGACTCCCCTTATCTGGCCTTTCACAGGGACAAAGTTGTCCTGCGCCCCCACCTGAAATTCCTTCCGAAGGTGGTGTCAGAGTTTCACCTTAACCAGGTGTTGACTCTGTCGGTATACTACCCTAACTACACCTCGGATGCCGAGTACAGGCTCCATACCTTGGACCTTAGATGTGCTCTCTCCTACTACAAGGAGAGGACGGTGGAAATTCCGGGAGAGGTTCGCCAGCTGTTTGTCGCCTACGCTGAAGCCGCTTCTGGCGAACCTGCAGCCAAACGAACTATTGCAAGATGGATTACGCCATGCATAGGTCTGTGCTATGAGTTGGCGGCAAGGAGCCTCCCAGAGGGATATGATTCTACCATATATTGTTGCATCGGTGGCTGCTTCCAGGGACATCCCTATCCAGGAAATCTGTCGGGCTGCTACCTGGAAGTCAGCAGACACCTTCATTACCCATTACCACATCGACCTTGAGTCACGTCGGGATGCTGGTGTTGGGGCCTCAGTTCTCCAATCTTTTTCCTTAGTAGGGGGTGTGCACCTTGCCTCCCTCCTCCTGGAGAACTGCTAGGAGTCTGCCAAAGAGTGTGGATGAACAACATATCCACGCTCTTAGAAAAACAGGTTACTCACCTGTAACAGTAGTTCTAGGAGTGGTATATGTTGTTCATCCATACGCACCCATCCTACCTTCCTGGCTTTAGGTGCATCACCTTGCTTCCAGCGGGCTAAGATCTGGCATCATGGGGTGGAGCCAAGCTGTATACCACCGGGGTGGGTGGGAGGAGCCAGCTTGAAGACTTCTGGCAAGATTTAAAGGGGAAAGGGACACGCCAGAGAGTGTGGATGAAAAACATATACCACCCCTTGAACTACTGTTACAGGTGATTAACCTGTTTTTCCAGCAGTTTCCACTCTACTGGGTCTGGGCACCTGAACAATCTTGGTCTCCGCCTGGGAAAAGTTTTGAAATTGTGTACTAGTCCCTGACCCACCACCTCCAATACCCACTTGTCTGTGGTGATGGATTTTCAGTTTTGGAAGTAGTGGGTCAGTCTGCCCTGGGCCAGAATAAGGGAGGCAACCCTGACTAGCGCATCAGGGGGTCTGCTTCGACTGTTTGGCAGGCTGAAGGGTTGTTCTCCCCTTCTGAAGTCTCTGCGACCCCCACTCTATAGTACCCTCTATGGGTAACTAGGAGTAGATTGTACCTGGTAGAAAGGTCGGGTGTAACCCTACCTCTGCCTCCCCTTCCATAGGGCCTGTATGAAGTAGAGGCCCTCTCCCTGGCAGAGTTGCTCTCGTTAGTGGCCTTATATTCATCCACTTGTTTCATTTACTCTTCTGTTTTAGGTCCAAACGGAGTAGTATTCTCCACTGGGAAGTCTGTGGCCTTGTTTTGAGTGTCTTGTGTAAGAGTGGTTGCCCTAAGCCAGGCAAATCTTTTGAGGGCTATGGACAAAGCCATCCATCTGGCTGCATTGTCATTCACGTCAGAAGCCATGTGGAATTGATATTTTGTGGCTTCCGGGCCACACCTGGCTGTTTCAAAAAGGTCAGCTTGCAGGCTTGGGGGTGCCTTGTCCGCAGTGGCCATGATAGAATTCCACAGGGCTTTCTGATATTGGGCTGCACAGCCCATGTAATTAGCCTCCCTAACACCCAGTGAGGCTGCCAGGTAACCTTTCTTGGCCATCCCAGCCAGTTTTCTGGAGTCTTTTTCCAATGGATGTGTAGCCAGGGGTACTTTAGCCTTCTCACAGGCTGCTGTTTGCACCAACCCTTCAGGGCCTGGGTGAGACAGTAGGAATTCCGACCCAAATGGATCAAGCTGATATTTCTTGTCAGCTTTTTTTGTCCATAGGCAAGATGGTGTTTGGGGTGTAGAGTATCTCAAGTACTTGCTTTTTAAAGCATTTGTTAATTGGCGGCAACACCTTCCTTGTGGGTGTTGGCCCCATCATATCCATAAATTGCACCTCCTCTTCGGGTTCATAAGGAGTGAGGTCCAGCACTTCAGCCATCTGCCTCACAAAGGTAAAGGAAAAATTTCTGATTCGATCGGTTCATCCTCATATTCTTCCCTGGAAGGATCCATAGCTTCTGCTGAGGACATAAACGTGGGTGCTGAAAAACTAGCCAGTTGCTGGTTAACTGGTGGCAAACCAGTTTGCAAGGCCTGCAAGATTTGGAGGGCCTGTGCCACTTGGTCAACAGTTGGCATATTGCCTGGAACAGCTGGGAGCCCTGTTGCTTTTGCAGCCGAAGAACCAATGTTCGTTTTTTTTTTTGTTTGTTTGTTTGTTTTAATCCAGCTTTTTCAACGGAGGTGAATCCTTTACCAGTTGTCTCTGCCTTTTCAGTCCAGATGTCTCGCCTTTTTCAGGAGCGTTTGAACAGACATCTTTAGACATATTTTTTATTAATAAGATCCTTTAGATCCAAAACAGAACCTGTGGAAGTTCTTTCTCTAAAATGTTTTTCCACAGTTTTATCAGGAAAACTTTTACATATCTCACACTCGGACTTAAAATGTTTAACCCCAAGACAAAACGAGCAAAGTTCATGCTTGTCAGCCTTGGTAAATATTTCCTGGCATTTAATAACATTTTTTAATCCAGTAGATCCAGTCTTTTTCTTAAGATTACTGTAGCAATATCTTCTGATAAACCCTAAGAAATTTGAAATGTAATATCTAAAGTTTATTTTGAGGTTCTTAAACCAAGAAATAACTGGAGAGTTACCACAACATTAAATGTAAATAACTCTTGGTCAGTTCCTCAACTGAGGAAACCATCAAAATCTTGGGGGGGGGGGTGTACAGTAAATAACTACTACAGTTTAAACTAAGAAATAGTGATTTAACGCTAAAGTAAACAAAACCAAGACGGTTCCTCACCAGTGACGAGGAACAACAAAACTAACTAAAAATGAATTCAATCACACTAAAATTATAGTGGGCAGTAGAAAAGAAGTTAAATAAAAACAATACTTGTGGTTTTGTACAAAATTTAAGTTTTCTCAGTAAACGCTGAGGAGCAGTGTCCAATGCGACCAACTAGGCAGGCGGAGAAAGAAATCTGAGCATCTTGGATTGCCTGCAGTTGACAGTGTTCCACTATTTGCATAAAGTTTCATTCATCTCCAGGGCAGTGCACTGCAGGAGGCTGACTGCTAGAGTTAATGATATTGAAGAATACTTAGGGTTAGAAGTAACTGCAGCACCAATGGTCTGTGGTGTTTCCTTCTGTATTAGGCTCAGAACTTTTTTAACCACCCTCATATACGCCAGTTTTGGTCTTACCTGTATTATCTAAATTGCTTGAGAAGATTGTTTTTGGGCAGTTGTTTAAATATCTGGAAACTAATAATTTGCTTTCGGATGACCAGTATGGATTGAGGAGGGTTACAGCATGACGGCAGCCTTGGTCAGAATGGTGGGAGACATTTACAGCAACATTGAAAGTCGTCCGTCAGCAGGGGCAGTCTTCACTGACCTGACCAAGGGCTTCAACCTGGTGGACCATTCCATACTGGTCAGTAAACTTGAGACCACAGGTGTCAGTAAATATACTCTAGGTTGGTTTTCAGACTATTTGACAAAAAGAAAGTGGGCAAGAAAAATTGGAGTGTCTTTGTCAGGTCAGTTGGGAATCGTATTGGGTATTCTTCAGGTTTCACCCTGGGTCCGCTCGTTTTCCTTTTTTGTAAATGATTTACCTACAATATGTATTGGTGTGTCCACCATCACGTACGCGAATGAGACAGTACTGTACTGGAAAATGGGAACTGACCAAGGAACACACCTGCAAAACCTAAGCTTTGAAAGTTGTTTCAGGGGAACAAGCTTCCCTTAAATAAGGGGAAAACCAAGGCAGTTGACTGGTTCCAGGCAAAGGCTAAACATTCTTGGGGGTTCTGACAACTCACCCTTAGAAACTGAAAACCTTTAATCATGTGTGCATTACTTGACAGCTGATGTAAGAAGAGTCCTAGCCAAACAAGCTTTACTTCCAGCATTGGAATATAATTCTATTTTTTATACAATTTTTCGGATAGTATTATGTCAAAATATAAAATAGTACTCTAATATATGTTGATTTGTAACCCGATTGCCAAAGCAAACTCATTGTGACTTGTATCACCAGTTTGATACTTTGTCACCATCACTAAGGATCTGTCAAAATAAAGAACATTTTGTTCAAATAGTATGGATACCAAATGTACTCAAGTCAGTTTTGTTTGTCCAGTATGGTTAAATCATTATAAAGTCATCAGTCAAGTAAGCATTAAGCCACGGCGGAGTTGTGCTCTAATGCTGGATTGATGCATGAAGTGAGTGCGTGCCCAGGGCGAGGGCTACCACCCGCTCTACATCAATCGCATTAGAGCACACTGACGGGTGGCTTAATGCGCTTAAATATGGGCCGCGGGTTGGTGGAGGCATGTCGAGGGCACCAACTCTCAGACAGAGAATAAAAGACGGAGGCACTGTGAAATTTATTACAGTTTGCTTAATTTTCACACAACGGTGCACAGGATTATATACATACAGATGCGGTCACTATCTGGAGTAGCTGGAGCCAGGCAGCTTGCCGCTGCTAGTATTTCTGTGCTAGTGCAGTCCAGTTCCCTGCGGGTATTCTCCTCATACCCGCTGCGGGAGGTCTCCGGTGGACGGTTCAGCTGCCGCAAGGAGGATTGCGGTTGCGCTTTGCATCTCGCGGGCGCTCACTTCCTGCTCCGCCCCGCACACTGCTGCGACCATGCCCCGCTCCAGCTAGGCTGTCCGTGTTGCTGGTGGCTCTGCCCCTCACATCTGCAGCAGTGTCCGCTGTAGGACACTACCGCCCGGTCCTGCACCCCACCACCGATCGGCGACCCACTGCTCCATCCCGACTGTCCCACACACAGAGAAGCACATGCCGGGATCCTGCATACCATCTACACTGCCGTTGTCATTACTGTCCCTAATGTGCGCCGTGGGTTACAATTACTGTTCCCCATTTCTGGACTCGGATGCCTAGTGAGGCTGCCGTCGTGCCGTTCGTCTCGCTGCTGCACTCGCTGCCCTACTGTGCCCAGTGCTGCTAGGCTGGGGGTCTGGCTGCTGACGGTACTGCCGGAGCGGGCACGGCATATAAGTTGGGTTAATGCCCGCTTCGGCTGCCGTCTCGTGACCCTCTTACACCTATAGGAGCGCTGCATCACAGGCACACTATTAATGCCATGTTACAAGCAGCAGTGAAGCAGTACACAGAAGCATTTACTAGCACCAAAACTGCAGAATGTCCATTCACTACTTATGGTCCAATGATACTATATCAGCTAATTTGTCAGGGCTTAGACCCTGTTATAAAATGTTCAGTTTTTAAACTAAGCCTTTGTGGCAAACTGTTTGCAATTACCTTCTGCAGTTTTAACCACAGGTAAGGTGGAGTGGTGGTTGTAAATACACAGTGTACATAAGAATGTTGTCTATTTTTACTTTTAAATGTATTTAAATGTTTCTGTATTTAATGCATTTTGTATTGTAACATGTATTGTCATCCTGCTGTAACCCTTATCTCCAGGTGTGACTTAAAATGGATCATTTTGGTTCAATCCACCTTCCTACTAAAGCAGAAATGAAATAAACACACAGTGCAGTGTGGCAAAATCAAATGCAGCATTTGTATCTGAAAGCAGCAGTGCATCAAAAAACTTCGAAAAAAAAAAAAAGCCTAGTTTTCCGTTTCAGTTCATACAGATATTAACATCATGTTAAATCTGCTTTTCTAGATGATTTCCTATTCCGTTCACTTTTTTTTTATCCTAACCCCTTGCATGTTTAACTAAGCCCAAATGAAGCAACCATCTTTTTTTTCTTGAGATAAAAATAATGTAAAGTGTTTTAAAATACCTCGATTCGGATAACGCTGGACAATTTTTTTCCGCAACTGAAGCTGGAAGATGTCTGGAATATGTTGCAGTAGCAAAAAAAATCTCATCTGTTTTGCCTGACTTTGCTGCACTGTTGCTTGACTTTTAGAAATGTCATGCACTTCTTAGCAGTTGAATAGAAAGTAGTGAAATTGCTGTTTTGTATTTTCTTTCTAAAGACTGTTTTTCCCCCCTAGGTTGGACCTGATGGTGTGATGAGACTCAGCAGCAGTGCTCTAAACAATGAGTTCTTTACCCATGCTGCCCAGAGTTGGAAGGAAAGACTTGCCGATGGTATATATACCTGACTTTAGGTTACCAAGCAGCTGTGCTGCATTTCTGGCAAAACAAAGATCGAAAGGAAACCACCACTGCTTGTTTTTTATTTTTGTTTTATGGTTAAAACCAAATTATTTTTACTAGAATTTCCTTTAAAGTTGTTTATCATCAACCTTTTCTCTGTTTCTGTCTGCTTTGTCTTGGCCCTTTATAACCGCTGCTGTTGACCCCTCCACTTACTAACCTGGTAAGCCACCACCATTGGCCAGCTTAGGGACACAGGACAAATCGGACCCTTTGGTGGTCTTGAGGCACATCCCACAGGGCTCTGTGCATGACCGTGCATAGGACATAGCAAGGACTATCTTTACAGCTCCATTCCTACCTCAGCAGAACATTAAAGATGATTGGAGGGGGGAGGTCTGTCCTGCTAGGCCTCCAGGGGGCAACCCAGACTCATCACTCACTTTTCAGGTGGCACTGTACCTCTGCTGGTGCAGACTGGGACCCTTTGCTCAAGTCACAAATCTCTCTTCCCCCACGTGGTGAGCAGGTACACTGACCTCTCACAGAAAGGTTGGTAACTCAAAAACAAGTATGACTGCATAAATATGTTCCAGTAATTTATTTAGTGCAGAGGACGATCAAAGGAGAATACTGACTCGAGCTGTAATTCTTCAACCGGTGCATGATCTTCATCACTGACCAGTCATACAGTCTGGCAGCATTTTGATTTATTGTTGGCATTTACACTTTCACTTGATCAAAGAAAATTCTTCCATGCATTTAAAGGTGATAGTTAATGATTTTTGCATTAACTGCCTCACATTTCTTTCTCCACGCCAATTATGTATTCTGATATGCTTTGACCATTTCTTTGATAATCTACTGTCCTCGACAGCTACTACCCTTTATTTTCATATTTCTAAGATATTCCATGACATCATTTACACCATTCCATGCTGTTCATCTGAACGGCTTGTGGTACTGATTTCAGAGCTGTGCTAGTTTCCTGCCCCCACACACACACACTTTTACACACATTTACTGTTGTGTTCTTGTTTAGGTGAGTTCACATGAGATGCAGGTTCGGATACGACAAGAAATGGAGAAAGAAAAGAAGGTGGAACCATGGAAGGAAAAATTCTTTGAGGACTACTATGGGCAGATGCAAGTATTTGGTTTTAGTTAATGGTGTGTCTTTAGAAAACGTAAAGATGTTTGTTGTGCTCATCAGTAATATAAATATGTATACTAAAATATCATTTTTTTAATTTAGATTTTACCTCTGTCTCCTACACAAGCAATCATAGAGCATGTTTCAGCTCTGGATGTTGGTAGCAAGGGACGTAGGCAGCACTGGACTTTGGTAACAAGGGACGTAGACAGTGGTCTCCTGTGAGAACCTACCTAGTCCCAGTCATAACTGTTCCACATCAGGCAATACAGAGCAGTGTACTCTGCTCTCTATTGAAGGGCAAACACATTGCCTCCCCAGATGCACTAGCCATTTGAGCAAAAGCCCCAGGGTCGCTCTCAGATCAGCATGTTTCGCATGTGCTGTGCATATTGCTACTCAGAGAGGAGCATGGGTCGGCAGGATCCATCGTAGACTGAAAGCCCATAACAGGCTCTTTCAAACAAGGTATTGAATTCGTGTTTAAGCCCGCCCTTTATTAAACCAAGGTGGGACACCCCACTCCCACCCTCATTGAACCAGCGGCAACACATCGTGCTGCCCTGCAGGTGACCTGGGATCAGGACCGTATTAGTCACGTCGGGAGGCAGGCCAGACCGCAGCAGCTTGGCAGTGCACTGCAGTCAGGAGGGGAAAACATTGTGCGCCTGATGCTGCACTGACTCTTGTATTGGGCCTTGGTAATTTGCTCCTTCCATAGGAAGTTGCTGCATGCATCTGAGGCCATAAATGGGCTCTGCACATGCCAGAGAAGGGGAAAGAAAACAGATATAAAATCCCGAGTACCATCTGATTGACTGCCATGGTTCCTGGCTCCTTGCGCCGCTGACACTGGATTATGTCCATCTGGTGGACTGCTTTGGGGTGTGGCCCTCCCCCCAGAGCCCCTATCTACAGAAGGGAAGCTATTGAGCGCCAGTTGGGCCCAGCAGGCAGGGGAGCACCAGGCCTGAACAGGGTATATCACTTGTGTACATAACCAAAAGGAAGCAAAAAAAAATTTTCTTTAACCTTGAGGCGGAAAGTATAATGCTACAGTTTCCCAAACAAACATTACTTTCTGTCTCAGGGTTCTGTGAAATGGCTGATGCCTTGAAACAATATAGATTTGGGTATTTATATTTCCCAGCTGTTGTACCTAGAGGCAACTTCAATACCTTGCTTGATAGAGCTTTTCAAGGGCTATCAGGCTATGAGGTACCCTGCTCATCCACGTTTTACTTTTATACTTGTCTCTGCCCCCAAATTCCCCTAGTCCTCCCCCGATGATTCTGAACTCTGTGACTACATCCTTCCTCCAGCTGGGTGGGCAGGCATACAGCTGCATTCACAGACATCACCAGTGCCACTGCATGGACAACCGGCAAATACCTGGTGGCTTGCACCCTCCCCAGGAGCCAAGTGCGCCTCCTATGTGCATTGCCCTTAGTCAGCCTTAGAAGCGGGATCCAGGACTGGCACATGAACCCCAGTCTCCCAGGTGGTCAATGTACAGCCACTGCACCACTGGGGTGGCTTTAATCTAATTTAGAAAAATTCTTTGCGTTTGTCTTATTCTGTTAGTAACATGGCGTTGATTTTTATTTTGCCTTGCCTGTTAGTCTTACTCCTCCAGAGATCTGGTCAGGTAGAGGAGATCTCTATCCCCATTTCTTTTTAATTTTTGGTAATTTTATTTTAGTGTTTGTCCTCAGTCAGCCAGCCCCATCTGGTCTGTCTCCCCAGCCCCATCACCCACCTTCTCCAGGTACTTAACTCGTCCTCCATCTCTTCTCCCCCCCCCCCCCAAAGTGGCAGGGTCATCTGTGGTGTTCTTACCCCTCCAGAGATCTGAGTCGGGTAGAGGAGTGTGCCGTGGTGTGGGGGCCTCTATGGAGGGGGACGCGGACCTTCATCCTGTAACAGGTGGCAGTTTTACGCTATTTGCTGTCCCCATCCCCAGGCAGCATGCATTGTGTGTGTGTGTGTGTGTTTTTTTTTTGGGGGGGGGGCTCTGATGCATGCAGCATACGGCTGCTGCACAGGGTGAAGCAAGGACCATTTTTTCAGCTGTGTCTCAACAGAGCTGCACCAGGGGACTCTCTAGGAGTTTCCCTTTAAAGTGACAGTGAAAATTACCTAACCAAAGTACACTCTGAAATGCCTATAAATAAACGCCCTGCAGTAATAATGATAGACATTTAAAAACAGTTATTGAACCAGGACACAGTCCCACACTAATTTATATAACTTGAATTATATTCCATTTAGCATTTCACATGTTTAAAATTTCTAAGTTGATAGATGGAGTGGCCATGGAACATAAGGCATGGAGAACCAAAACTTTTCTATCATAATATAGTTGGTACTGATAATAACACTGTAGAAGATGCAGTTCCTAAGTGTGTAGAGAAATGAAAAAGACGAGTGCGTAGGGGGAGGGAAACTAGAGAAAAAAGGAAAAGATCAAAAGATATTGGGGGGGAAATGGGTGTGGAGTGGTGGAGATACTGGGAAAACAAGGAGAGGATAACGAAAAAAACAAGGAGGGAAGAAAGTATGTACACTCATGGGGGAGACATACCCAAACCCAAGATGTGAGTCACCGAGGCATAAAAGGTGGCAGAAGTAGGAAATGTGCATCTCTGAAATCATAACACAGTTGATTCTTCTCAGTCATAACCTCCCTAGGAGAGAACAAAATCATGTACATAAACAAGAGCAACTAATGTACAGTTCTATCTCAATCCATCTGCCAAAAAAGTCTCCAATTCAGTTTTTTCATTTCAACCATTTATGGTATCACATGCTCCTAGTCTGTACAGCCAGTAATATTCCCATTTATTCAGCAGTGACTCTCTGTCACCGCCTCTGGGACCCCAAACAAACCTGTTGTAGTCCAATAAATGTAAGTTTATGCTCGCTTTTGTTTGCTGCATTATGCATGTGCTCTGCCCAGCCTTATTCCATTTTCCCATTAGCAATGGCGCATATGTGCGCACTGATCCTCTCCTTACATCTTCTTTTAGTTCTTCCCACGTAATTAGCACCACGCTTACAAAACCCCATGTGTATCACAGACATTGTATCACAGTTGATAAACTGCTGAATGTCCAAAAACTCCATTACATGGATTTTAGAACTCTGTGCATTCACTTGCGTCGGGACAATACTTACATCGACCACACTTTTTACATTCCCTGGGAAGGGGAGGTAACCAGTTTCTGGGTCTTTCCATGGGCTGAACTAAATGGGCCAAAAGATCTTCTAAATTTCTGGCCCATCTATATGTCATTCAAGAGGGAACCATAGCAGTTTCTCTTAAACACGAGAGTCCGCTCCTAGCACGTGCCAATTTCTGTACAAAATCTCTTAACTTTCCATGCTCTAACACTACACGTGCTGATGAAGTTGATTTGGTTATGGGCATCGTTATTTGTCCTATCTTCTGCACTTCTAACAAGAAGTGAATCTCTACTTCTTTCATTGCAAGCTGCTTGAGCTGCCTCTGTTGTAGGACCTATATAACCTCTTTTGTTTTGCTAATGCATTTGATTCACAGGAAAAAGCCTCACCATTACTGCAATTCCACTTTACTCTTAAAAAAAAAAAAAAAAAATTAACTGTTCGATATATTCTGTATGGTGTGGCGAGGATGACCGTTACTGGCAAGCAGGATAGCGTTGTGGGCAGTGGGCTTCCTATACTGGCCAGTTGCTATAGTACCATATTGCATTTTCTGTATTTTCAGATCTAAAAACGAAACCTCCGTCTCACTGGCGTTTGCATGTAAAACACGAATTAGAGTTGCTGTCATGAAAGTAGCTAACAAAATCCTCCAGCTCTGTCATCTTCTCTCGCCACACCACAAAGATGTCATCAATATAGCGCTTCCACAATGCAATTTTGGACAGAAAGAGATCTGAATGAGAATTCCAAATAAATGACTCTTACCAATGCCCTAAGTACAAGTTTGCATAGTTAAGTGCGAAACGTGCACTCATGGCCCAACCTTTTTCCTGCTGGTAGTATTTACCCGTAAAAGCAAAGTAGTTGCCTTCCAGTACAATTTTCGACATTTCAACTAACAAGTCTGGATCTGGTCTCACTCCCTCACCTCTCGTACTAAGGTAATATCTCAAAGCTTTCAAACCACCAATATGGGGTATATTTGTATAAAGCGATTCGATATCTAGTGCAACTAAAAATGGAATCCACATCTGCACTGAGTTATTTTACAGTATTTAGTATATCGCCCATATCCATAAATGAGGGAAGTCCAGCTACCATAGACTTAATGTTATCCACAAAGCAAGCAGTCTGTTAGGTAACCGTCCCCACCCCAGAAATAACAGGTCTTCCAGGGGGCTTGTTTAACTTTTTGTGGACTTTAGGTGGCAAATATATTTGTGCTCTCAATGGGGAATCAGTTGTCAGAAAACATTTTTCTTTTTTTTTTGCCGTGAGACCCTCAGAGAATATGCCCATTTCACAAAATCATCAACTTGTTTTTTCAGATGGGGCTTGGGGTCCAAATTAATCTGCCTGTAAAATTCTTGATCACTTAACTGTCAATGGACCTCAGCCACTTAGTCGGGCATATTCACCACCACCACACTACCGCCTTTATTAGACGGTTTTATCATGATCTGTGCATTTCTTTTGAGGAACCGATTGAAAAAATTACTTGCATAGTAATCTTGTTTCTTCCAGGGGATATTCTAATATTCTTAACTCTCTGCAGTATGCCTTTAAGCCAGATCTGCTCAGAGATGGAACATTATGCTAATGATGGAACACCATTGGTACATGCCACTTTTTAAATGCTGTCCCTGTCATCTGCCTACATTATAACCTCTCAGATTTCATGGACGCCTGACAAGACTGGCCCCACAAGGAAAATACCTATATAACACTATACTAATGATAATAAGCTTAACACTCAAAAAGCTTCCAACAGGAGGTAATAACCACACAAAAAAAAACCCCGAATGTCAGAATCACCTGAAGAGGGTAAAACTAATGAAGAACACAGTTTCTAGGGACATGGATATGTTGTTCATCCACACTGTCTGGCAGGTATCCTTGCTGCTTTAATTCTTGCCGGAAGGTCTTCAGGCTGGCTCCTCCCACCCACCCGGGTGGTAAAACTCTCGGCTCCGCCCCATGATGCCAGATCTTCCTTACCGCTTGGAAGCTCAGGTTCCCTCCTTAGCACTCTGCGTTTGAGACTGGATCCTAATTCTTCGGTTCGCCCAAAATTGATTTTGAAGTTTTCCAAACTTCGGTCTTCTTTTTCCCTCGCAGCTGCAATGGACAAATCTGTTCCTGCTTTCGGAGGTGCCCTGCGAATCAGAGAAAATGTCCAGGGCCGGATCCGCACTCACGTCGTCTGCTGTAGGCCTAGATCACGACCCGCAGGCTTTGCGGTTGTGCTGTTCCTTTTCAGCCAATGTTCTGGACGGTCTGCTGCCGTTTGAAGCTCGGGCGCCCCGAGAAACGTTTCCCGCCGGTGAAATCCAAAGAGGCTCGTTGGGCGGTGTCCGGCGGCTGGCTCGGCTGAGCAGCTCGAGCAGATGATCGCCCTCGAGGAGGAAGCGGCCCAGGCCGCATCTTCTTCTTCCTCGGCCGCGGCATTTATCCCGCTCTCTCTTGAGTTCCTCGTACACAGCTTCGTTCAAGAAGCTTTGCCAGTCCCTTTCCACGAAGGGAGAGGGGCCTTCAGGACATTCTTCTCGGCCCAAGAAAAGGGAGTCGAAAGGTAAGTCCCACCATTGGCGTTCCTGGGAGCGGGAGAGGTCCCCCTCCCCCCCCCGGGCAGCCGACCGTCGACTTCGGTCGAGGTTGCGGCTGAGGCTGCTGGCTTCACGGTGCCCCCATCAGGCCAGCCTGCCGAGACTCCCATCGACAAAGTCGAGATTTTTCTCGATCCGTTAGATGGGCTGCCGACTGGAGAAGCCGACAACCCTACTTTGCCGGTTCCCCCAATGGATACCGAGGATCTGCCTGCTCCTCCGGGACCACAGTCCCTGGTTAAAGTTCCCGAGCCGAGGGAAGAGCTGGTATCCCCCGCTCCTTCCCAGACCTACCCTTGGTCGCGGACCTTTTTTTCGGTCCAGCCGTTACCGCTGACACCGGTCTCGTTACCGAGGTAAGCGGCGACGCCACTCTTCCTCGTCCTCCTCGGAGAAGAGGCTTCGATGCAAGTTCCGCCGGCGCTACCAGGATTTGATGTGGCAGCAGTTGCTGCTATCCGGGCCTAAGCCAACCCCGGCTAAGACCCTGGCTATCAAGTGGCTGTCGCCGTAACAGCCGAAGCAACCACTCGTTCCAGTAAAGTTGCCCGCCCCATGGCCGGTTGCTAAGCCGAAACCAGCTGGTCCACCGATTGTGGTGGAACATCCACCTCCACAACCGAAGTCCGGGGCACCAACCAAGAGTTCTCGGTCGGGTCATGGCCTGCCCCACAGGTTGTCAGTCACCCTCACTCCCAACCGTCCTCAGTAGGTGGAGTCTCCTCGGGGCCGAGGCAGCTCTTCGCAGACTCTTCGGAATCAGACGATGATTCCTCCCTGACCTTCAGGCAGTGTGATCTGGAGTCCTCCAGGGGCCAGTCAGTGGACGATAGCCCATCGTCCTTCTTGGGTCTGCTTTGGCTCATCTCAGAGTCTACCGGGATGCAGCTCAAGCCCGTGTCCAAACAGGCCAAGTATCCCCTGACTGAGATTCTGGACCGAGGGGATTCTCCTACAGAGGCCTTTCCGGTGGCTGAGGCCATTGTCTGCCCAGCCTTGGATCTTTAGCAGCGGCCTGCTTCCTGTCCAGCGCCTTCGGCCAGGATGACCAGGAAGTATGCGGTCCCTACCGGCTCTTTGCCTGGTTTCTCGGAACATCCCTCCGCAGAGGGGTTAGTCACCGACAGCGTCTTCCGGCGTTCCGGTAATGCTCGGGACATGGACAAGCCCCCCGACAAGGAATCCAAAAAGCTGGACTTTGCCAGGTGCAAGGTGTATGCTGCGTCCTCCCTCGGCCTCCGACAGACCAGCTTGGCCATGCTGATGGCACACTTTTCCCACACCCTCATGGGCTCTCTGGATGAGGTTGTTCCTCATCTCCCACCTGACCTGCAGACCACGGTCCGCCAGGTGTGGGACCAGGGCAGGGCAGTGGCGAAGCAGCAGCTCCAGACTGCCCTGGACATAGGTGATTCCTGTGCCAGGTCAGTAGCGGCCGCAGTGGCCATACGACGCAGGGCGTGGCTGAGGATATCCACTTTCACGGCGGATACCCAGCACAAGTTGGCGGACATCCCCTTCTTGGGGACTGACCTCTTCGGCCCTGGAGTGGAGGGACACCTCCAGCGGATCGAAAAGTCCAATGCCACTCTGGACTCTGTCACCTCCACCCAGAGGGACAAAGGCCGCCGTCAGCAGCAGAAGTCCTTTCGTCCTTCAGTCCCTGCTCCTCGACCGGCCCAGCAGCACCAGCAACAGGGCCAGCAGGCTCACGCTTGGCGTCCCAAACCCAAGCCGACTGCTTCCTCTAACAGGAAGCAAGGAGGTAAAGGCTTGGGAGATCCCTCGGCTGGTCCTTCCTCCAAGCCTGCCCAGTGACGGGTTGAGGGGTGCCAACCCCAACCTCGTCACTCCCCCCTGGGATCCCCCCATGGGGGGACGGCTCCACCACTTCCTTTCTGCCTGGTCCGCTATCACCATGGACCACTGGGTGTTGGAGGTGGTAGGAAAAGGTCTGCCTCTGGAGTTTGAGCAGGTTCCGCCTTTTAGAGCCGTCGCCCCTCGGGGGGCCTGGGGTCCACAGCCTCGCTGTTGGCCTGCCGGGCCGACATTGCCCTGCTCCTCGAAAAAGAGGTAATCAGGAAGGTGGCAGATCCTCCTTCAGACCCAGGGTTTGTGTCCAGGTACTTCCTGGTCCCAAAACGGACGGGGGGCTGGCGCCCCATTCTCGACCTGCCGACCTGAACAAGTTCCTAAGGTCTCGAACCTTCAGGATGGTCACTCTGGCTCAGATTATCCATCCTTGGAATGAGGCATGTGGTTCTGCTCCTAGACCTCCAGGACACGTTCTTTCCGTCCCAATCGTCCGTCCCATCAGAGATTCCTCCGCTTCAGAGCAGAGGATCCCTTTACAGTTCGAGCCATGCCTTGGCCTCTCCTAGCTCCCAGGGTCTTCACCAAATGCATGGCAGTGGTGACAGCTTTCCTCTTGGCACCGAGGGGTCGGGTGTACCTTACCTGGACAATTGGCTGATAGCAGCCCCCTCCAGACAGGAGGTGGAGCGATCCAGAGATCTGGCCCTCCAGGTTTGCCCTCAGGTTGGCCTCCTCATCAACGAGACCAAGTCGGAACTCGTGCCAAAGCAGGTGATTCTGTTCATCGGGGCAGAGCTCGACTCTCTGCGAGCCAGAGCACGGCTCCCGGCGGACAGGGCCGAGGTTCTTTCCTCCTTTGACCAATCATTTCTGGTTGGGCAATTGCGCCCTGCCCAGGACTTCCTGCGCCTCCTGGGCCTCATGGCAGCCTGCACCAGCTTGGTCCGTTGGGCCCATTGGTACATGCGTCCCCTTCAATGGGGACCGGCCAGCCGGTGGTCACGCCGCGATCCATTGGATCGACCCGTGACAGTGACCCAGGAGATGTGGAACGCTCTCCAGTGGTGGATCGTTCCAGCTCATCTGCAGGAGGGTATCCTGTTCGTCCACCCCGAGCCGACGGTCTCTCTCGACCAACACATCTCTGATGGGTTGGGGTGCCCATCTGGGAGGAACACCGAGTGCACGGCCTCTGGTCCCCTCGGGAGTCCCGATGCCACATCAACCTGCTGGAGCTCCGAGCGGTCCATCTAGCTGTCACTGCCTTCGCTCCGTTTCTACGGGGTCAAGTGGTTCAGGTCCAGATGGACAACACCACCACCATGTACTATCTGAACCGCCAGGGCGGGGCACGCTCCCTTGCTGTTATGCAGGGCTCTCCACATTGTGGTCCCTAGTTGCGCAGCCTGGGCGGATCTCCCAGCCATTCCGTGGCAGGAACCTCCAACACCCTGGCCGATGCCTAAGCCGGATAGGGGCTGCATCTCACAGTGGTCTTTCCTGCGGAGGTAGTACAAGATCTCTTCTTCCACTGGGGCCGCCTTAGGTGGACCTGTTTGCCTCAGGAGAATCTGAGCTGAGTCTGTTCCATGCCCGCCCCCTCAGCAGGGCTCGCTGCAGGGGGATGCCTTCTTGAGGCCGTGGACCCCGGGCCTCTTCTACGCCTTTCCCCCATTTCCCTTGATCCACAAGGTGCTTCTCAAGGTGAGGAGGGACAAGGCGCAGGTGATTCTGGTAGCCCCAGACTGGCCCCGCCAGTTCTAGTATCCAGATCTCCTCAGCCTCAGCTCCAGGCTTCCGAGGCGGCTTCCAGCCCGCCCGGACCTGGTCTCAGTCGGTCAGGGGAAGGTATTCCATCCGGACCTTCAATCCCTGCACCTGACGGCCTGGTTCCTGAGCGGCTGGAGTTCCAGGCCTTGGGTCTTTCCGACGAGGTCCTCAACGTCGTTGAGGCGTCCCGTAAGGAGTCGACCAGAAAATGCTGTGCCTTCAAATGGAAGAGGTTTTCCATTTGGTGTCAAGGGAAAGGCTTGGACCCTTCCAACTGCCCCTTGGCAAGCATTCTGGACTACCTGTGTTCCCTTTCTCAGCAAGGGCTTCAGTCGACGACCCTTAAGGTGAACCTGGCAGCCATCTCCGCTTACCGGGCACGGGCCGGCAAGCAGTCGGTGGCACAGGAGAAGGTGGGGCGCATTTTCAAAGGCCTTGACCACATTTCCCCTCCGGTGTGAGAACCTCCACCTCCGTGGGATCTACTGCTGGTATTGGCCAAGCCCATGGGCAAGCCATTCGAAGCAATGCACAGGTGTGATCTTTCACACCTGTTGTGGAAGACCGCCTTCTTGGTGGCTATCACATCAGCCAGAAGGATGGGAGAGCTCCAGGCGCTTTCCATCGAGCCTCCCTGCCTGGTCTTCCACAGGGACAAGGTTGTCCTGTGCTCCCACCCGATGTTCCTCCCGAAGGTGGTGTCAGAGGTTTCACCTTAACCAGGTGTTGACTCTGCCGGTGTTCTACCCCAATCACACCTCGGAGGCCGAGTATAGGCTCCATACTTTGGACTCTAGATGAGCGTTTGCTTACTATAAGGAGCGGACAGCTGAAGTTCGGGGAGAGGTTCGCCAGCTGTTTGTCCCCTACGCTGAAGCCGCACGTGGCAGACCTGCAGCAAAGTGAACGATAGGCAGGTGGATCACCTCCTGCATAGAGCTCTGCTACAGGTTGGCGGGCATGGAGCCTCCCAGAGGGATAAGAGCTCATTCTACCCGCCATACCGCTGCATCGGTAGCTACTTCCAGGGACGTCCCTATCTAGGATATCTGCAGGGCTGCTACCTGGAAGTCAGCACATACCTTCATTACCCACTACCACATCGACCTCGAGTCACGCCGGGATGCTGGTTTTGGGGCCTCAGTTCTCCAATCTCTCTTTCCCAAGTAAGTATTCGGGGTGTGCGCCTTGCCTTCCTCCTCCCGGAGAACTGCTAGGAGTCTGCCAGACAGTGTGGATGAACAACATATCCATGTCCCTAGAAATACAGGTTGCTCACCTGCAACAGGAGTTCTAGGAATGGTATATGTTGTTCATCCACATTCTCGACCTCCCGGCTTCGACGCACAACCTGAGCTTCCAGTGGGCCAGATCTGGCATCATAGGGCAGAGCCGAGAGTTTTACCACCCAAGTGGGTGGGAGGAGCCAGCTTGAAGACCGTCCGGCAAGAATTAAAGCGGCAAGGATACCTGCCAGACAGTGTGGATGAACAACATATACCATTCCTAGAACTCCTGTTACAGGTGAGTAACCTGTATTTCAAGCCGAAATGCCAGAGTACGGCACTCATTTTATTTATTTATTTAGAGTCTAGGATTACAAGTACCTTTGCACCAAAGCTCTTGTACAAAGGTACCTCAACTGACATGGAACAATACAAACATTACGTTGAGTTGAGTTACAATGCAGAAATGGTGTACAGACTTTTTTTTAGCAAATGCATCACATTTAGGGAAAGTGGTTACCAGAGGGGGTAGGGTAGACAGAGGTAACTGAGGATTGGAATGGACACAGAGCGATGCAGCCATGGGCATTTGTCAGGCCTCAAAGTGCTTTGAGGGTAGGGGCAAAAATGGGAGGGTAGGCTATAGAATGAGGGAGAGAGGGGGTAGGAATAGAAGTGGAGCTAGAGGCAGCTAGGTGGAGGCGAAGGTTGGCTTTGAACAGGCCTAGCTTTTGCAGAGAAGGAAATGTCTTTGAGTCCATTAATCCAGCTAGGAGCTGGGAGCTTGGTGAGCAAAGGATCTTTGGCCCAGTGTGGTGCGGCACTGAGGAATGTGCAGCATTTTATTTTCTGAAGCCCTGGTGAGGTGGGGGTTGCGTGCATTGTGGAGAAGAGTTTGGACGCCGGGAGGAGCAAGATGTAGCATAATTTTCATAGCCATTAGGCAAGTTTGGTACTTGATACGGTTTGATAACTGGAACCACTCTGTTTGGGCATAGAGGTCACACGTATGGGTGAGACAGTGGGAACCTGTGATGAGTCTGCAGGCTTTGTTTAGGGCCAAGGATAAGCGCCTGAGGGCTGTCGGTTGCAGAGCCGTAAATAATCAGACCATAGTCGATTAGCGAGACCACTGAGCTCTGAACTGCTGTCCTTAAGGCATCCCAAGGTATGGCATTGCGTGTGTTTGCAGCTTTGGCGACGCTGTGTGGATGCCGTAGGATAGGTTGCTGTCTATGGTGATTCCCAGATATTTAAAGGAGTGAACCTGTTTGAGGACAGCACCAAGGTAGTTTGTAATATTAAGGGGGTGAAGCCTGTGTTTGTTGTGGGAGCCACAGAAAAGCAATGACTTGGTTTTCTTGTATTTGAGAACCAGCTTTTGACTACTAAACCATATTTCAATGGAAGTGAAGCCCTTCTGAAGCTTGTTTTGGAGTAGGTGGGGGTCCTGTTGGGTGGTGTGAATGACAGCATCATCAGCAGAGAGTAGGATTTGTTCCGGACAGGATTGTGAAAGATTGTTCAAAAACGGTCTGAAGAGGAGTGGCCCGAGAATGGATCCCTGGGGGACTCCTAAGCATACGGGTCTAGCATCTGAGAGGACATCAGCAATTTTCACTGTTTGCGAATGGTTTTCCAGGTAGCTCTTAAACCAAGTTGTAGACTCTGGGAGAGCCTAGCTTTTAGCAGTTTTGTGAGGAGTATTCGATGATGGACGGTGTCAAAAGCCTTGGTCAGGTCTATGAAGACCAAACCAGTGAGGTAATTATTGTCCAAGGAGTTGTAAATTGCTCCTGTGAATTCAAGGAGGGCAGATGTAGTGGTGTGGCCTTTTCTGAAGCCGCGCTGTTGTTTACAAAGGATGTCGTACTTGTCCAGATATTCCGTTAGCTGGTCAGATACCAGACTTTCAGTGGCCTTGGGGGGTAGTATGGATATAGGCCTATAGTTTCCATGAAGGGCCTTATCCCCAGTTTTGTGAACTGATGCCCCATAACCCCTGATAAAACAGCATGGACTGCAGAGGCCCCTGGTTCTAGCAGGGGGAGGCAGGGTGGGAGAATTATGAATATTGGAGTATCCCCTGGAAGAAACAAGATTATTATGGTAATTTTTTCTTCTCACCCCCTGGAATACTCCAGTATTCCTTACTCTCTGTAGACTAAGAAGCAGTACCTTTGGAGGTGGGCACAGAACCTACTTTGGGAATAGACTCTGCAGGACAGCTGTGCCAAACCTGGCATCGCTTCTAGCCTATGTGTCCAGGCTGTAGTGCTTCGTGAAGGTGTGTGCTGTGTCGTCGAGGCACAGGTAGAGAAGCATAGGAAAAACCAGGAGCAGTTGTAGAATTTGCAAAAAGTGTTTATTAGTACTAGCAGTGACAAAAAAAATTGCTCAGAGTAACTGTTTACAAAGGCAGAATAAACAGAGAAGATCCATCCGAGTTTTCTTCAATTTGTGTCTCTCAAAACATTGCAGCTCTCTCTAAGTCTGTGCAACCCCCCTCCTTAACAAGCATCCTGTTTTTTTTTTTTTCTAAAATGTTCTTGTATGTTTCAGGCAGGTGCAGCAAGAACACAATGTCCCAGAACTAAGGCCCCTTCTCCACAGCTTCTGAAAAATGGCTTAAAAACTGTTCTCAGGTTAATCCCTTGAGTCCCAATAGCTTTTTGCAGTCATCTCAAACTATAATTATATACAATTCAACAGTGACACTATATAATTTCTAAACAAAGGGATCCCAATATACATTACATTTCCACATAATTTGCATATATTTTTATACCAGCAGATATGCAAGGGAGGAAAAGACAGAAACAGCAAGGGAAGACTTAGAGACAGGGAGAGGCAAAGAATTGCGAGACTGTCAGGGTGATCAAATCCTAGGTCTTCAGACAAAATTTGGTTGCGCAACCAGACAGACAAGAGACAGGAAAGGAAAGAACAGAACAAATCCCTGCATTCAAACTCTCCATAACAACTGGGACAGGGTCCTATTCAACCTTGTCACATATACCCCCATCTTAACAGGGAACCTGTTTTATCAAACTGGTTTCAAAACTTTCTATTAAATCTCTAACATTAGCTTCAGAAATTAAGCAGATGTGCAGTATCCTATTTTTCTATAACAGTACAGCAGACAGTAAAGTTTAAACTCATACATTTGTTTTTCAGCCTTCAGAACCCTCAATTCCTGATCCATATCTTGACAGAAAATCAGCATTGCTATTCTCTTTACCAGATTTGTGTATCACCTTGTATGTAAATGGCTGTAGTGCCATGTACCACCTTGTGATTCTGGAATTTTTGTCCTTCACTTGGTTAAGCCAACAGAGAGGATTGTGATCCAAGTACAAAGTCAGTTCTTAGCAAATAAAACTTAAGGGACTCCATGCCCCACTTTGCTGCTAAGCATTCCTTTTTAATGGTGGAGTACCTTTTCTCTCTGTCCTGCGACTTCCTACTTATGTACAGAATAGGATGTTCCATCCCATCTATATTTTGACTAGGACTGCACTTAGACCTACCTCTGATGCATCTGGGCATCTTAAAACATGGGCTGAACATAATGCAGCCTCAATGACTTGCAAACCTTCATCACAGTTGGGGGCTCATTTCACATTCGTGTTTTCGTGAGTCCTATGAGGGGAGTAGCTAACTCTGCAAAGTTGGGAACAAATCTGCGATAATAACCAGCCAGCCCTAAAAATGACCTGACATGTTTCTTTGTTTTAGGGACAGGGCTGTTAGCTACAGCTTCTATCTTAGAAACCTCAGTCTTGACTTCTACATTTCCCAAAACATAGCCCAATATCTGGTTTCCTGCATGCCTAATGCACACTTGGTAGGATTGTCAGACCTTCGTTTTTGATCGATTGGATAACTGCTCGTAGGTGTTCCAGGTGGCTTTTCCAGTCTGGACTGTGCACCACGACATCCAGATATGCAGCACAATAACCAGCATGAGGGGATAAAATTACATCCATGTAATGCTGGAATGTAGCGGGCACACCATGTAAACCAAAGAACATGGTGGTGAACTGATAGAATCCTATAGGGGTGGCAAATGCAATTTTGTCTCTGGATTCTTTAGCTTAAGGGATTTGTCAGTAACCCTTGGTGAAATCGAGGGCATACTTTGCACTCCCCAATCTGTCCACCAAATCATCTATTCTGGGTATAGGATAACTGTCAAATTCTGACACTTGTTTCCTAAAATCAAGGCAGATTCTAACACCCCCCCTTTTTTTTTTGTTTACAGTTACCATTGGAGATGACCAAGCACTCCTCGGCTCTTCTGTAACACCCAGTTCTTTCATTTTTTGTTTCCTTAACCACGTCAACTATTGACCAGTCTGGTAACCTGTATGTCATTTTACTAATAGGGCGAGCATTCCTTGGCACTATTACGTGCTCGACCCCTTTTGCTCGGTCTGGTGCTATGGTAAAAGTACTGTTAAATGTCTTTAGCAAGTTATGAATTTCTGCGGTTTGTTCAGGGAGTTATTTTTATATATTTAGTAGTTTAACCAGGAGCAGCACACTAAGCTGAATGCTTTTTTACAGGAGCAACCTGGGAACACAGGGAAGTTAAGTGACTTGCTCAGGGTCTCACAGTATGCAAGTGGAAGCTGTGGGATTCAAACCCAGGTGTGGTCTGCTGGATGTCACTAGATTTGCAGCTCAGAGCCTTAAACCATTGCGCTATACTGCCTCCCAAAGGAAGGTTAAGGAAACCTTCGCCTTTACAGCATCAGCAGTTAAAGTCTGTTCCAGTCTATCATAAGCGACATCAGTATCTTCATCAGTTTCTGGTAAAACTAGTAAAGCAGCTGTTGGCATTTTTTTCAACCCATTTATTGAGGAGGTTGACATGGTATATCTTAGTAGGATTTTTCCTGTCAGGGGTCTCGATCTCTTAGTTAACAGCGCCAGCGCGTCTAAGCACTTTATAAGGCTCTTGCCACTTAAGTTTATTTTCTGTTGTGGGTAACGGTAGCAAAACCTTTTCACCTGGTTCAAAAACTTTTTCTTTTACCCTACGGTCATAATATACCTTCTGCTGGTTTGGGACTCTTCTTGATTACTATGGGCAATTTCAACATTTTGCCAGCTTCTTTCTTAGGGCATACACATAAGACGTTATAGATAGTTTGAGTGGGGTTATTTTCCCACATTTTTTATCACATCCAGTGGCCCTCTTGGCTGCCTACCATATAACATTTTAAATGGTGAAAACACTGTTGATGTATGTGGCACTTCTCTGTAAACAAAAAGGTAAGGCAAGTAATGGTGCCAGTCTTTCCCTTCCCCTTTTACAAACCTTTTTAACATGCGTTTTAGGGTTTGGTTAAAATGCTGAACAAGACAGTCTGTCTGAGAGTGATGGGGGAGGTTCTTATGGCAGTGATACCTAGTAGTGTGTACAGCTCCTTAAGCAGTGCAGCACCAGAATTACTGCCCTGATCAGTAATAATTTCTTTAGGTATGCCCACTCTGCTGAAAAGTTTTGCAAGCTCTGCTGCCACTTTTGAAGCTGTGACAGTACACATTGGAACTGTTTCTGGGTATTGAGTAGCATAGTCGCATACTACCAGGATAAATCTGTTATCTTTTTACTTTTGTCGAAAGGGTCAACCACATCTATTGCAATTCTCTCAAAAGGCACATCAATCAAGGGTAGGGGCACCTTGTCTTTTCTAGCGACGGAGGCTACATTCTGACACTCAGCACAGTAAAGTAGGTAGTAACATCTTCATGAAATACAGGCCAGTAAAATCTATACAGCAGTCTGGCAAGGGTGTGATCCCTCCCTGAGTGACCAGTCATAGGCCTTTCATATGCTCTCTGTAACAACTCTGTTCTATACTTCGGTGGTATAACCATTTGTTCTGTCTGGTCCTGTGTCTGAGGTTTACCCCAAACTTTGTACAGTAACCCATTACATTTTTTTTTTAAACATTGGTTCTCATTGATCTTATCTGTGTCAATCTTCGCCATTCATCACAGATGGGTACTGGCCGGAGGTCAGGACCCCGCGGAGATTTTTTTTTAAGGGGGTAGGCGGGCCGACACACCATCGGCGCCCGCCCTCGGGGTCGACGTGCTAATTGGCGCTCAAGGGCTGGCCGTTGGGCTATGTGGGTCGACTCCGCCTACCTGTTCTTCGTCTCCCGCCGTTGAGGTCACCTCGTGGGAAGCTTCTGTCAAGAATTTTAGGCCTTCAGCCTTTCGAAATCGACGTTTTCAGTCCGTTGGTCGCCTGCTGGTTCTGTGTTCTGCCTCCACTCGACATTGCCCGGTAAGATCTTTCCTTTTTATTTGAATTCTGCGACATCAAGTCTGTTTTGGTGTTTTTTTTTTTTCTCCGTAGGTCATGTCTCGGTCGGAGGGCAAAAAGTCTTCAAAGACAGGTCGGCCTCCCATGCGTCGGTGCCCGTGCGGCCAAAAGTTTTCCGTCACCGACCAGCATGACCGGTGTCTTAGCCAGCTTCATGACATGACTCGGCGATGCCTGCTTCTCCATGGACCGCTGGGTCCTCCGGCCGAGCAGCGTTGAAAGTGAGGCGAGCTCCGCCGACTTTCGGGTAGAGTTAACTTTTCGTCGGGCCAAGCCGTGCTCTCTTGGCCTTCCTCGGGTCCTTCCGGTTCTGCTTAGACGAGGAGGAGGGAGCCTCGACTGCCAATAGCCTTGGCCGCCATAAAGGCTCCTCTGCGGCGCGGAGGCCCGTCCTTTGCTCCCGGGAGGTGCCGCCCGCGGCATCGCCCCGCCGAGGTGAAGGCTCCCCGGTGTCGCTCCTGCGGCTCAGAAGGCCCAGGTCGGTGCCGTCAGAGCCTTTGGCGCCCGTTCGCGGCGCCGTGGAAGCCCTATCGGCGCCATTCATGGCGCCGCGCCACTCCGCAGTGCCGTGGGACCGGATCAGGCATCCTCCTTGCCGTATCTTGCCCTCGGCGCCGTCCTCGGTGTCGAGGTTGAGCTACTGATGCCGTACCTTAAATGATTCGGTAGCCGTAAACGACGCTAGCTGTCAGCGCTGTCCAAGCTTTCGGCGCTGTTCGCGGTGCCGAGGGGCTGGTCGGTGCCATGTTCGGCGCCGGGTCTGCCTTCGGGGCCATCCTCGGCGCTGCTTCGGTCCTCGGTGCCACTCGCGGCGCCGTGGGGCCAAGTGGTGTCGTTGGCGCCGAGGATGCTGCTGTCGGCGCTGTCCTTGTCCCTGGTACCACCCCCGGTGCTGGTGGACTAGACGCCGCTGCGTCTGGCCCTGGCTCTGGACCTTTGGCTCAAGCTGCCCCGGTGCCTCCTGCAGGCCCCGCTCGCGACGTTGTGGAGGGCACGGGTGCCGACTCAGCCACAACTCTGGCTGCCGGGCCCGCTGGCAAGGTTGGTTCTGCCCGCCCTCCTACTGTTTGGCTCAGAGCTTCAGATTCTACCTCTTCGGAGTCGAGCTCCGAGTCAGACGAGCAGTGACACCCCTTGGGGTTGACTGCGGAGGAGGGCAGCACTGTGGTCTTGATGAGTCGGAGCCAGCCCCCTACTGAGGAGAGTCAGGTGGCCCCCAAGACTAGGGTCAGTGGTGCTGACCAGAAGACAGTGGTGCGAGCCACCATAGCTCTGCAACCTGGTCTTGGGGGTTTCATCGACCCCTCGGTGGTGGTACCCCCTCCAGTGGTGTGTCTTGATCGCCCAACTTTGGGGCCCATCGAGAAGCCTACAGGAGGGGAGGGTACTGTTCCCTGGGTTTCCCCTTCGGGGGCTGCCCAGAGATGCCAGCTACCTAGGCTGGCCCTCTCGAGGAGGAAGACTCTCTCGGACTCTGTGGGGTCGGCACGTCGGCCCTTCTCTGGGGTCCACTCGGGCCCTGGACGGAGCCAAAGTGCGGATCTCCACCCTTCCTCCTCGGGTTCCTTGAGGGAGTCCCATTCTTTTGAGGCAGGGGACCGTCCTTCTGGACTTTTACAGCCCCAGTCGCCTCACTGGGGGGATTCTTCTGGGCGCAGCCAAGGCAGTACCAATGTGGTTGTACAGCTGTCAGCTGTGGAGTCTTCCGGGGCACCCTCTTCGGGTGCTCATGGTTCACTCCATAGCCCTGGCGGAGGTCAGCCGACTTCTTTTCTCAGCTCTGCCCCTATCTCTCTGCCACATTCTCCTGCGCTCCCAGGCATTCTTGGTCCTAGCGGCCCTCTCACCCGGGAGCAGCTCAGAGCAGTGGCTGCCCAGTTCCCTGCTTATGTTAGGGCTATGGACAGCCAGGTTTTTCAACCTCCCCCCGTGCAGCCACCTTCGGAACATATGGTGACCTCCAGATCCTCATCCCCCTCTTCTGGGGGAGAGGAACCTTCTGTCCACATCTCTCCGGCTGCTGTTATCTCAGAGTATCACCGTTTCCTTGTGAGGATGTTGGAGGACTTGCACCTTTCACCCTCTACTGTTCGCAATCCTGAGCATGCGGCGCACATCTTTCTAGGCGATTTTGGCGAGGTCACCCTTGTGGTGCCGTCCTGGCCTGCTCCCTTTCGGGAGGTGTCCTTGCATTTCTGGCAGAGGCCCTTCTCTGGAGTTCCTGCCCCTAGGGACCTCAGCCAGAGGTATTGCGCTCCCCCGAAGTCTCCAGGTTCCATGCCTCATCCACAGTCTGGCTTGACGCATCTGGACACTCCTGATGGGCTTTGTGCCCTCCACCGTGACCGGCCCCCAGATCAAGACTCCTCGGATTTTGACTTTTGGGGGAGGAGGACCTTCTACTCAGCACGGTTGCTCCTTTCTATTTCTGCTCACCAGGCCCACTATGCAGCCTACAACAGGTTCTTGTGGTCCAGGCTAGGTCAGATCCTAGCTTCTTTGCCTGACTCTGAGCAAACCAGACAAGCCATCGTGCTCTCTGCATGTGGCCTGGAGCTAGCAAGGCACCAAGCGAGGGCATCTTACGATGCCAACGAGGTAGCTACCAGGGTCGTAGGGACAGCGATCTGCACTAGGAGATCGACGTGGCTACGTCTTTCCCGGTTGTCACCCTTGGCCCCTGGCGTAGGATGATTTGCTCCGCCCACCAGGGAACCTACCTTTTTCTCCCTGTAGAGTGAGGCGGGCGCCTGGAGCTGCTTCCCCTCCGGGGACCCGCTCTCTCTCCCACTCTCGGCCTCCCCAGGCCCTGAAGGTTCCCTTAGTGTGTCACCAACTGAGGGCAAGGGACCCTGTCCCTTAGGGTGTAATGAAACAACCCCTTGAGGGGGCTTAGTACTCACTCATCTGTGATGAATGGTGAAGATTGACACAGATAAGATATGAAAATTACGTACCTACCGTAATTCTGATCTTTCTGTGTTCTTCACCATTCATCTAACCCCCACCATCCCCTGTGGCCTCAGTCTCTGGGTCCCCTCTCCTCTCTGTGGCTCCCCTCTCCTCTTTAGGAGGCGGGGTAAAGTAGAGACTACGGGGGTATTCTCCTTTAAAGGATACAGTTTGGCGGCACTCCTTCTCTACACATGTCTCCACCCGATGGGGTGGGGGTTGATGGTTGCCCTCCTCCTGTTCTCCTTCTGGTTTCCATCCAGCTGTCTAAAAAAAAAAAAAAAAAATCCCTTTTTTCACCAAACATTTTTCCTGAGAGAGTACTAAATCCCTGTACCCTGTCCTTTCTCCAGAATAGCCAACTCTGCTTCTGGCATATTTGCCAGTTGTTCTGTGCCTTGAATTCTGGCAGAGAGCTTTGCTACTCCTTGCAGTTCCTATACAATCTGGTGACGGACAAGGGTCTCGGATACCTTGATACCTCACTCTCTCCTAAATTCTCTCCCCTCCCTACCCTCCCTTCGTCTGCTTCCAGAGATTGGGGCCCCTACCCAATCCCCTTAGTGTCATCTCTTCTTTGCTCTCCTCTCAGTCGTTATTTCGCCTTTTAGTTTAGTTATCCTTTCCTTTTTCTGTCCCTTGGACTCTCTTGTCCCACCCTCCATCCCTTCCTCTTACCTCTCCGGACTCAGAACTAGTAGGCAGGCGGAGTTGGCCAGCCTAACAGCTGGCCTCGGCCCATGCGTCTGCCTCGGGGGCGGCGCCGGTAGTGTGTCGGCTCCACCTACTCCTTTTATAAATAAAAAAAAAAGCTTCCGCGGGGTCCTGACCCGGCCAGTACCCATCTGTGATGAATGGTGAAGATACACAGAAAGATCAGAATTACGGTAGGTACGTAATTTTCATTTTTGGTTTCACCCCCAGCTGCTTAAAATAACCCTGGAGAGGAACAGTGTTAGCTTGTTTTGAAAGAAAATCACAATCAGTGATCAGTTTAGTTTCAGCATTTTTATATGTTAACCCCTTATGTCCATCAGTCATTTTTTTCCCTCATCTCCCCCACCCTCCTCTCTCCTTCCCTCCCTCCTCAGTTACCCACGCTTCTCACCCTCATGCACTACTACTGCTCACCTCTCCCCTTCCACCCTTATCACCCCCCCCACACTCCTACTGTCAACTTGATGCATCTCGCTTCAACTCTTGTCATGCTACCGCCTCTCATGCATTGCTACTGGCACTTAAACATGTATTAACCGGAAGTGTTCTATGTTATGTATACCCTGTCCTTCATGCTCTGATCTCTGTACTGTTTCACCTATTGTTTAAATGCGTTATAGTTATACTGTATTGTTCCATCTAGTAAATAATGTGCTCATGTTATCCCTCCCAGCTATGTACATCATCTGTATTGAGCAATATATTTTTTTCTTGTCTGTATATGATCTGCCTCCACTGTAACCCCCCCCCCAGGTCGCACCGTGAGACGAGCATCTTTTTGCTCAGTGTGCCTTTCCTGGTGAAACAGTTTCAATAAGTAAATAAATAAATTTGTTGCCACAGTTTCTTCAGGCATCGTCTTTCTTTGCTGGATTTCCGGATCTTGGAGCTGTGCTCAAACAAGTCCGAATCAAAGTCACTGAAAGGAAAAGTGTCCCCACAGTCTGAGATTTTCTTTGGCTGAGCACTTGTTCCCACTGCTGCTGAAACTGCAGGGTTCACTTCCTCTGAGATTAACTCAGTAAATCCTGGACAGTCATTTCCAATAATCACCGGTACAGGTAACTTGGGTACTACCCCTGCTTTCATTTGGTGCGACACATCCTTAATGGTCAGAGTTACTTGGGTGGTGGGATAATATTGAGTGTCCCCGTGGATGCAGATGACACCAGTACCTGGTCCTTTTGCACAGTGTTTTCCCAGCACCTCGACATGCACTAGGGAGTGTTTGTTTTCCGAATCAGTGAGTCCTTTTACAGTCTTATCCCCCACCTTCACATCTGTTAAGTATTTGCCCCAGTTTGCCATGGACAGGTCTGCTACAAAGTCACTCTTCTTACGGCAATTTCTTGCAATATGACCTGGCTTATTACAGTCATAGCAGATAACGTCTTTGGACACAGATTTTGTTACCCTCACCAGAGTTCTTATCAGACTTGGAGTTTAAATGGGGAAAAAGTGTGTCTTACTGGTGCTTGGCTGTTGCCTCGCTGCTGTGGTGTCTGTCTGGCCATTTGGTATTCCTCAGCCAAAGAAACAGCCTTTTCCCCACTTTCTGGTCGGTGTTCCTTTACCCAAAGCTGCAGATCTGTAGGCAGGATGTTGATGAATTGCTCCATAGCAAATGCGTCTGATCTGTGGGACTGTTTTGTCCCTTTGGTTGGAGCCATTTTATCAGGAGTTCTCTTAGTTGGGTGAAGGCTTCTCGAGGATTGTCGACTGAGTTGTACTTCAGAGATCAAAATCTCTGCTATAGGTCTCTCCTGAGATGTCATACCTTTTCAGGATTTTGCTTTTCACCAGGTCATAGTTTTCTGACCATGCAGTGTCCATATTGCCGTAGGCAAGTTGGGCTTTCCCTGTCAGATAGGGTACCAGTCTGATTGTCCATTGCTGCTTTGGCCATTCATTGGCAGGCTGTGGCAACTTTTTCAGAAGTTGTCAGGTATGCCTCGATATCATCCGAGGGACACAACTTTGTAAGTGGCTTTTAAGTTGCTTGTGTTTTGTTGCTGATCTGGATCTGTGCCAGATCCTCTGCCTTTGATAGCTTGCAAGGCATCCAGCCATCGCTGCTCCTTTCGCTGCATCTTCTGTCCTCTGCTGCTCCTGTTGCTGCATCTCTTCTCTCCTCTGTGCTTCTAAACGTTAAATTTCTCTCTCCACTTCTCCGTCTTTTTTAGTTGTATAGCCCACCATTTGAAAAAGTCCATTAGGCTTTCAGGCTCTGTCACTGCCTGTTCTTTTTCCATAACTTGTGCTGGCTGTACAATCTCCGCTTGGACTTCTGTCTCTGCTAGTTTGGCTGCCATTCTCCTGGTAACCACTCCCTGGACTTGCTGCTGCAGAATCCGTACCTTTCTCTATGCTTCCCCGGTACTAGGTCCAGTACCCATGCACAAAACTCCTGGCTTAGAGTGTGCACAGCATATTCCCACTTAGGCTGACACCATCTGTCGTTAAGGCACAGGTCAGTGTAGAATTTGCAAAAAGTGCATCAGTACTAGCAGTAACAAAAAAAAAAAAAATTTGTTCAGAATAATTATTTACAAAGGCAGAATAAACAGAGTTGTCCTTCTATCTCTGTGTCTCTCAAAAACATTGCAGCTCTCTAAGTCTTTACAACCCCCTTCCTTAACAAGCATCCTGTTTTTTTCTGAAATGTTCTTGTATGTTTCAGGCAGGTGCAGCAAGAACACAGTGTTCCAGAACTGAGGCCCATTCTCCATAGCTTCTGAAAACGAGCTTAAAAACTGCTCTCAGATTAACCCCTTGTGTTCCCAATAGCTTTTTGCAATCATCTCAAACTATAATTATATACATTTCAACAGTAACACTATATAATTTCTAAACAAAGGGATCCCAGTATCCGTTATGTTTCCACATAATGATTTGCATATATTTTTATACCAGCAGATATGCAAGGGAGGAAAAGACGGAAAAAGCAATGAAAGACTGAGAGATCATGAGACAAAGAATTCCGAGACCACCGGGGTGATCAAATCCTAGGTCTCACGGGGAAATTTGGTTGTGAAACCAGACAGGCAAGGGAAAGGAAAGAACAGATCCCTACATTCAGACTCTCCATAGCAACTGGGGCCGGGTCCTATTCAATCCTGTCGCATACTGTTCTCCACGCAGCTGCTTTACAGATGTCCACCAAAGGGACATCCCTGGTAGCTGCTAAAGTAGCAGCTGTACCCCTTGTGGAATGAGCCCTCAGCCCTGCCGGGGGCTCTTTTCAAGCATTTGAGTAACAAAACTGAATACACTGAACTATCCAGTGAGAAATGGACCTCTTAGATGCTGGACTTCCTTTTCCCACATCCCCATAAATCAGGAACCGTTGTTTCTAGGGACATGGATATGTTGTTCATCCACACTGTCTGGCAGGTATCCTTGCCGCTTTAAATCTTGCTGGAAGGTCTTCAAGCTGGCTCCTCCCACCCACCCGGGTGGTAAAACTCTCGGCTCCGCCCCATGACGGCAGATCTTCCTTACTGCTTGGAAGCTCAGGTTCCCTCCTTAACGCTCTGCGTATAAGACTGGTTCCTAATTCTTCGATTTTTCGAATTTAAAAGTTTTTTGCTTAAAAGACTTCAGTCTTCTATCCCTCGCGGCTGCGATGGATAAATCGACTCCTGGTTTCCGGAGATGCCCTTGCGGGCAGAAGATGTTTCAGACGGATCTGCACTCCACATGTGTGTACTGTTTAGGCCTCGAGCACGTCCCGCAGGCTTGCGACCTGTGCACTTCCTTCTCAGCCTACGTCCTCGAAGACCATGCCGCCCGTTTACAACTAGGGCGCCCCGAGAAACGTTTTCCTCCGGTTAAGTCAAAAGAGGCCCGGTCGGCGGTTCTGCGGCAGCGGGCTCGGCAGATGAGCTAGAGCAGATGATCGCCCTCGAAGAGGAGGCGGCGCGGGCCGCATCTTCCTCGACCGCGGCTTTTATTCCGCTTTCCCAGGGTTCCTCTTACACAGCTTCTTTTAAGGAGCTTTGTCTGTCCCTCTCCACTAGGGGAGAGGGACCAACGTCTGCTGGACCTTCTTCTCGGTCCAAGAAAAAAGACAAGGGTAAGTCTCTTCGTCGACGCTCTTGGGAGCGGGAAAGGTCCCTCTCCCCGAGTTGTCGGCCATCGACTTCGGCCACTGGTCTCCACGGTGTCCCCGTCAGGTCAGTTGACCGAGACTCCACGTCGGCGCGGTCGAGATCTTTCTCGACCCGTTGGACGGGTTGTCGACCGGCGAAGCCGCCAATCCCTCTCTCCGGGTCCCCCGGTGGGAGTTGAGGATCCCGTGGGCTTGCCAGTGCCTCCGGTTCCGGAGCCCTTGGATGTTCCCTCCGAGCCGAGGGAGGAGCCGGTTCCACCCGTCCCCTCTCCGCACCGTCCTCAGGAAAGCCGAGGTTCTCTGTCTCGGACTTCTTCACGGTCCAGCGATCCCGCCATCATAGGCGGTCTTGGTCCGACTTTTGTGATGGCCGGCACGCCCGCTCGTCCTCTTCCTCGGATGAGGGGAGGCTGATGCAAGTTGCGTCGACGATATGAGGACCTCATGTGGCAACAGCTCCTTCTGACCGGGAATAAGCCGACGCCGTCGCCTTCCCCGGCCATTAAGTGGCTGTCACCGGAGCGGCTGAAACAACCCCCCATTTTACCCGAGGAGCCTGTTGTCAGGCCGGTTGTTCGGCCAAAACCAGCTGCTCCACCGATTTCCGGTGGAACCTCCACCGCCGCGGTTTGGGGCTCCGACCAAGAATTCTCGGTCGGCTTAGGGTCTGCCCCATAGGCTGTCGGTCACCCTCACCCCTGATCGCCCTCGGCAGGTGGAGGGTGGCTCAGGCCCGAGGCAGCTCTTTGCGGACTCTTCCGAGTCCGACGACGATTCCTCCTTTTTCTCCAAGCGAGTGGACTTGGAGTCCTCTGGAGGTCAGTCGTTGGACGACAGCCCTTCGTCCTTCCTGGGGTTGCTCAGACCCATCTCAGAATCCACCAGGATGCAGCTCGAGCCCGTATCCAAGCGGGCCAAGTATCCCCTCATGGAGATATTGGACCGAGGGGATTCCCCTACGGAGGCCTTCCCTGTGGCTGAGGCCATTGTGGGCCCAGCCTTGGAGCTCTGGCAGCGTCCTGCTTCCTGCCCTGCGCCTTCGGCCAGGAAGTATGCGGTCCCTACCGGTTCCCTGTTTGGTTTCTCGGAACATCCCTTGGCCGAGGGGTTAGTTACCGACAGCGTTTTTCCGGCGTGCCGGAAATGCTCAGGACGTGGACAAACCTCCCGACAAGGAGTCCAAGAAATTGGACTATGCCGGGCGAAAAGTCTACGCTGCGTCCTCTCTTGGCCTTCGTCAGGTCAGCTCGGCCGTACTGATGGCACATTTTTCTTATGCCCTGTTGGACTCCCTTGGCGAGGTGGTCCCTCATCTCCTGGCTGACCTGCAGACCACGGTTAAGCAGGTGCGGGACCAGGGCAGGGCAGTGGCCAAGCAGCAACTTCAGACTGCTTTGGACATCGGTGATTCATGCGCCAGGTCAGTATAGCGGCTGCAGTGGCTATGCACCGTCGGGCATGGCTGAGGATATCCACCTTCACAGCGGATACCCAGCACAAATTGGCGGATGTCCCCTTCCTGGGGACCGACCTCTTCGGCCCTGGAGTGGAAGGCCACCTCCAGAGGATCGAAAAGTCCAATGCCACCTTGGACTCGGTATCATCCGCTCAGAGGGACAAGGGCCGCAGACCTCAACCCAAGCCCTTCCGTCCATCTGTGCCCCCAGCACGCCCGGCCCAGCAACACCAGGGCCAGCAGGCTCGCGCTTGACATCCCAAACCCAAGCCTGCGGCTTCCTCCTCCAGGAAGCAGGGAGGTAAAGGCCCAGGCGGTCCCTTGGCCTTCCCTCCTCCAAGCCTGCACAGTGGCCGGTTGAGGTGTCGCCCCAACCTCGTCTACCTTACCCAAGTTCCCCATGGGGACGGCTCCGGGACTTCCTTTCTGCCTGGTCTATTACCACAGACAGGTGGGTGTTGGAGGTGGTGGGAAAGGGCCTGCCTCTGAAGTTCGAGCAGGCACCACCCTTCAGAGCCGTCGCACCTCGGGGTCCGAAGCCTCGCTGTCAGCTCGCCGAGCCGACATCGCTCTCCTCCTCGAGAAGGAGGTGATAAGAGAGGTGGTGGACCCTTCCTCAAACCCGGGGTTCGTGTCCAGGTACTTCCTGGTTCCGAAACGGATGGGGCTGGCGCCCCATTCTCGACCTACACGACCTGAACAAGTTCCTAAGGTCTCGAACCTTCAGGATGGTCACTCTGGCTCAGATAATCCCATCCTTGGAACACGGCGTATGGTTCTGCTCTCTGGACCTACAGGACGTGTTCTTTCACGTCCCTATCCGTCCCATCAAAGGTTCCTTCGCTTTCGAGCGGAAAGTTCCCTTTTCAAGTTCCAAGCCATGCCCTTCGGCTTATCTCCAGATCCCAGGGTCTTCACCAAATGCATTGCGGTGGTGACAGCATTCCTGCGGCGCCGAGGGGTCCGGGTTTACCCTTACCTGGACGATTGGCTGATAGCAGCCCCCTCCAGATAGGAGGTGGAGCGGTCCAGAGATCTGGCCCTCCAGGTGTGCTCTCAGGTCGGCCTCCTCATCAACGAGGCCAAGTCGAACTCGAGTCAAGCAGGTGATTCTTTTCATCGGGCAGAGCTCGACTCTCTCGAGCCAGAGCACGGCTCCCAGCAGACAGGGCGAGGTTCTTTCTTCCTTTGCCCAGTCATTTCTGGTTGGCAATTCGCCTACCGGGACTTCCTGCGCCTCCTGGGTCTCATGGCGGCCTGTACCAGCGTGGTCCGTTGGGCCCGCTGGAACATGCGGCCCCTTCAGTGGGGGCTGGCCAGCCAGTGGTCCCAACGCTGCGATCCATTGGACCAGCTAGTGACGGTGACCCAGGGGATGTGGAACGCTCTCCAGTGGTGGACCGTTCCAGTTCATCTGCAGGAGGGCATCCCGTTTGTCCGCCCCGAGCCGACGGTCTCTCTATCGACCGATGCCTCTCTGATGGGTTGGGGTGCCCATCTGGGGGAACACCGAACGCACGGCATCTGGTCCCCGTGGGAGTCCCGATGCCACATCAGCCTGCTGGAGCTCCGAGCAGTCCGCCTAGCTCTCACCGCCTTTGCTCCGTTTCTTCGGGGTCAAGTGGTCCGGGTCCAGACGGACAATACCACGACCATGTACTATCTAAACCGCCAGGGCGGGACGCGCTCCATGCTCCTATGCAAGGAAACTCTCCGCATCTGGTTACTCGTGCGCAGCCTGGAGGCGGATCTCCTAGCCATTCATGTGGCAGGAGCCTCCAACACCCTGGCCGATGCCCTAAGCCGGATAGGGGCTGCCTCCCACGAGTGGTCTCTCCTGCCGGAGGTAGTACGAGATCTATTCTCCCATTGGGGCACACCTCAGGTGGACCTGTTTGCCTCCAGGGAGAATGCGAAGTTGAGGCTGTTCCATGCCCGCCCCCCTCAGCAGGGCTCTCTGCAGGGGGAATCCTTCTCGAGGCCGTGGCCCCGGGCCTCTTCTACACCTTCCCCCATTCCCCTTGATGCACAAGGTGCTGCTTAAAGCAAGGAGGGATAAGGCGCAGGTGATTCTGATAGCCCCAGACTGGCCCCGCCAGTACTGGTACCCAGATCTCCTCAGCCTCAGCTCCAGGCTTCCAAGGCAGCTTCCAGCTCACCCGGACCTGCTCTCAGTCAGTCAGGGGAAGGTATTCCATCCGGACCTTCAATCCCTGCACCTGACGGCCTGGTTCCTGAGCGGCTAGAGTTCCAGGCCTTGGGTCTTTCCGACGAGGTCCTCAACGTAATTGAGGCATCCCGTAAGGAGTCGACCAGAAAATGCTACGCCTTCAAATGGAAAAGGTTTTCCATTTGGTGTCAGGGCAAAGGCCTGGACCCTTCCTCCTGTTCCTTGGCGAGCATATTGGACTACCTTTGGTCCCTTTCTCAGCAAGGGCTTAGGTCGACGACCCTTAAGGTGCACCTGGTAGCCGTCTCTGCTTAGCGGGCGCGGGCCGGGAAATGGTGGCGCAGGAGAAGGTGGTCTGGCGCTTTTTCAAAGGCCTTGATCACATTTCCCCTCTGGTGCGAGAACCTCCACCTCCGTGGGATCTACTGCTGGTACTGGCAAAGCTCATGGGCAAGCCATTCGAACCAATGCACAGGTGTGAACTCTCACCTGTCGTGGAAGACCGCCTTCTTGGTGGCTATCCAGTCAGCCAGAAGGATGGGAGAGCTCCAGGCGCTCTGCATTGAGTCTCCTTACCTGGTCTTCCACGGGACAAGGTTGTCCTCGCCCCCACCCGAAATTCCTTCTGAAGGTGGTGTCGGAGTTTCACCTTAACCAGGTGTTGACTCTGACGGTATTTTACCCCAGTCACACCTCGGAGGCCGAATATAGGCTCCATACTCTGGACCCTAGAAGGGCGCTCGCTTACTATAAGGAGCGCACGGCTGAAATTCGTGGAGAGGTTCACCAGCTGTTTGTCACCTATGCTGAAGCCGCACCTGGCAGACCTGCAGCCAAGCAGACGATAAGCAGGTGGGTCACCTCCTGCATAGATCTCTGCTATAAGTTGGCGGGCATGGAGCCTCCCAGAGGGATAAGAGCTCATTCTACCCGACATACTGCTGCATCGGTGGCTGCTTCCAGGGATGTCCCTATCCAGGAAATCTGCAGGGCTGCTACCTGGAAGTCAGCACACACCTTCATCACCCATTACCACATCGACCTTGAGTCACGCCGGGATGCTGGTTTTGGGGCCTCGGTTCTCCAGTCTCTCTTTCCCAAGTAAGTATCGGGGGTGTGCGCCTTGCCTCCCTCCTCCCGGAGAACTGCTAGGAGTCTGCCAGACAATGTGGATGAACAACATATCCATGTCCCTAGAAATACAGGTTACTCACCTGTAACAGGAGTTCTAGAAATGGTATATGTTCATCCACACGACCTCCCCGGCATCGACGCACAACCTGAGATTCCTGCGGGCCAGATCTGGCGTCATGGGGCGGAGCCGAGAGTTTTACCACCCGGGTGGGTGGGAGGAGCCAGCTTGAAGACCTTCCAGCAAGATTTAAAGCGGCAAGGATACCTGCCAGACAGTGTGGATGAACAACATATACCATTCCTAGAACTCCTGTTACAGGTGAGTAACCTGTATTTCCTGTCCTCTCCAAGGGATAGTCATGTAGTAGCTAATAGCTCTCTTGACATCAAGACTGTTCTGTCTGCGTTCACCAGCACTTGAATGCTTAGTGAAGAAAATAAGTAGGGTAATGGACTGGTTCAAGTGGACGTCCAAGACCACCTTTGAAAGAAATGTCCTGTTTGCTTGCAGGACCTTTCTGTCCCTGTGGAATGAAATGTAGTTCTGTTCAATGCAAAGAGCCTGGAGCTCACTGATCCTTCTGGCCGAAGTTGTTGCCACAAGAAAAACTGTTTTCCATGTGACATACTTCAAAGGAGCTGAAGACATGGGGTCAGAGGGGGAACCCATGAGCTTGGCAATACACACATTTAGGTCCCAGGCTAGCACCGGTTCCCTGTGAGGTGGGTGCGACTGAGCTAGACCTTTAAAGAACCTCTTAAAAATAGGGTTTGATGCCATAGAGGCATTCTTTCCAGCTGAGCTGTAAGCAGACACTGAGGCTAGGTGGACCTTTAAAATAGTGGGCTGCAGGCCCAGTGAATGCAAATGAGTAAGGTAGTCCAGCACGACTGGAACCCCAGCCTGTGTTGGCACCACATCCCTGGTGGAGCACCAAATAGAAAACTTTTCTATTTTGTAGGTTTTCTTGGTGCAGGGCTTTCTGTACCCCCTTAAAATGTCCAGAACACCTTCAGAGAGATGCAAGCCTACATACTTTAGGTCCTCAAGAGTCCTGCCTTGAGCCTGAGGGATCTGAGGTTTGGGTACAGGAGCCTCCCTTGATTGGAGGCAGGTTGTTCCTCTGCGGATGGTGTATTGGTTTGGCTACAGACATGGAGAGCAGCAGAGAGTACCATGGCTGCCTGGCCCAGTCTGGTGCTATCTAGATCAGCGATGCTGGCTGGGACCTGAGCTTGAGTGGCACTCTGTACACCAGGGAGAAAGGAGGGAATGGATACTGGTACTTCCCAGACCAGTCCAGAGCATCCAGGGGCATTGTTCCCCGAACTGGGGGTCTGCAGCAGTACTGTGGCAGGTAGTGGTTTTCATGGGATGCAGAGAGCTCTATCTCTGGGGTGTCCCACCTTCTGAAAGTCACTCCCACCACCTATCTGTTCAAGGTCCATTCGTGATGGGCCTGGTTGATCTGACTCTGAGCATCTGCTAGGGTATTGTCCCTGCCTGGCAGATGAATGGCCTGAAGGGAAACTCCTAGGGCAGTAGGCCAGACTTCAAATTCTCATAGCTTCTATGTAGAGAGGACCCCAACCTTGTTCCTCCCTTCTTGTTTCTGTAATACATTGTGGTGGTATTTTTTTGTTCTGACTTGTACCACCCTTCCCTGCACCAGTGGTGTGAAGGCTTGGATTGCCAGCAACACTGCTCTGAGCTCCAGCACATTTTTAAGCTGGAGTGACTCTGCACTGGACCAAGTGCTGTGGGTGGTGTGCTCCCCTAGATGGGCACCTTACCCCAGTAGTAGTACTTTTGTCGTGAGAATCACTGATGGAGACTCTTGCTGAAAAGGAACCCCTTCCCTTAGGTTGGTTTCCTCTTCCACCACTGAAGGACCTGAAGTAATGTTTTTGTTACTGGGATTAGCTTCGAGAGAGGATCTCTTCTCTGACACCAGTGCTCCCTAAGGTGGAATTTGTATCTCTCTCATCTGGAATCTAGGACTGTGCCAGTGGCGGCTGCCATGTGGCCCAGGAGCTGTAGAAACTGTCTTGCAGTTCTTGGTCTATTCAGGCTGAAGGAGCCTACCATCTGCAGAATACTTCTTACCCTGTCCAGAGGTAGGTAAGCCCTGCCCTCCTGGGTATTTAATTCTGCTCCTACGAACTGTAGCACTTGTGCAGGGAGAGGACTTGACTTTTTGAGGTTTATCAGAAATCCCAGTGACTCTTAAGGGTCTTTGGATGATCTGCAAATGTTCCCTTACCTGTTGTGGTGACTTTCCAACTATCGACCAGTCATCCAAGTATGGGAAAACTATGACATCTAGCCTTCGCAGGTGTGCCACAACCACTGCCAGGCACTTTGTGAACACTCTTGGAGCCAAAGTGAGACCGAATGGCAGAGTTGGGAACTGCTAATGACCTGTAGGGAAGTCTGAACCTGAGGTACTTTCTGTGAGACTCCCTTATAGGGATGTGGAAGTAAGCATCTTTTAGGTCCAGAGATGCCAGCCAATCTCCTTTTTGGAGTGTTGGCAGAATCAGTGACAAGGTTACCATTTTGAACCTTGGCTTTATTAAGTGCCTGTTTAGCACCCTTGGATCTAGGATAGGCCACCACTCCCCATTTTTCTTTGTTGTGAGGAAGTATCTTGAATAAAAGCCCTTTCCCCTTTGTTGTGGAGGCACAGGTTCCACTGCCCTTGATGACAGTAGGTTTTGTACTTCCTTTTCCAGCAGCTTCCTTTCTGCAGTGGAAGCTGGTTTGAACACTCTGGTTCTTAGAGTGGGAAGGGTTTTGAAGCTTAGTGACAAACTCTGACGCACTGCTTCCAGGACCCACTTGTCTGTGGTGATCTGTTTCTAAGCCTGGAATTGGTGAGTCAGCCTGCCCCCTACTGGTAGTTGGGAGGCGGCCTGGGAAAGCATGTCAGGGGTCTTGCCTAAGGCTGGGACTGGGAACCACACCTGAAACACCTTCTGCCCCTGAAGTACCCCTGCTGTGGATACTGCTGAATTTGGGTACAGTCATGGCCTAGTAAAAAGGCCTGGTGTGGAAAGATCTACCCTTGCCTCCCCTTCTGTAGGGTCTAGTGGACAGAGAGGCCCTTTCTTTGGCAGAATTGCCTTTGTAGGTTGCCTTGTACTCGGCCACCTTTTTCATGTGAGCTTCTGTCTGAGTTCCAAAGAGGGAATGACCCTCAAAAGTAAATTGTGTATCCTGAGTGAGGTTTGTGGCTGTTAGCCAGGCAAACCTCCTCTGAGCAATAGTATTAGCCAGCCACCTGGCAGCAGTGTCATTAGTGTCTGCTGCCATTTGAAATTGGTATTTGGCTGCTTCTGAGCCAAACCTAGCAGTCTCAGCTAAGTCAGCTGAAAGACCAGATGGGGCTTTATCTGCCATAGCCATGACAGACTGCTACAGAGATTTTTGATATTGGGCCACGTAGGCCTGGAAATGTGCTTATCTAATGGCCAAGGAGGCAGACAGGTAACCCTTCTTGGCCGTGCTGTCAATTTTCCTGGAATCTTTCTCCGAGGGATGAGATGCCAGAGGTACTTCTGTCTTGTCACAGGCCGCAGCTTGTACCACCCCCCTAGTGGTCAGGGTGGGAGAACAAAATTTAGCCCCTCCCTGTCCAGCTAAATTTTTTTTTGGGGACACGGAGAGGGGGCCCCTGCCGGCAGACAGGTAGTAGAGGGCGGAGCACAGCTTCACACTTGGTGGACCAGCATTTTTGTAGACTGTATTGGGTCGGGGATGTGCAGTGATGGCCAGCATCCGCTGTGCCACACACACACTCTCTCTGTCTGATACGGCACCAGCACTGCGGTTCCCCCGGCATCTGCTGGGGGTCCGTAGCCCCCCACTGAGAAGAGGAGTCCTTAGGATGCTTGATCCTTCTCTCCCAGGCTGCCCTCCAACGTCCTGAGTCTGTTGCTGAAGTAGAGTCGTCGGTGTCTCAGACGGATGCCCTGCTTCTGCACTGGCAGGCTGGCTCAGCTGATATTTCTTGTCCAGCCTTTTGTCTAAAGGAGGGATAGCACCAGGTGTTTGGAGGATTTTGAACATGTCCTTTTTTAAAGAACTTGTTCACAGGAAACAATTTTTTGGTGGGTGTTAACCCCATCCTTTCTAAATATTCAGCTTCCTCTCCATCCATTTGGTGTCAGTGCAAGGGCCTGGACCCTCTGTCCTGTCCAGTGGCTAACATTCTTGACTACCTTTGGTCTCTCTCCAAAGGGGGGTCTACGGTCATCGACCCTTAGGGTGCACCTGGCAGCCATCTCTGCTTACCGGGCTTGGGCCAGTCAGCCGACATTGGCGCAGGAGACAGTGGTCGGGCACTTTTTCAAAGGCCTAGATCACATATCCCCTGTGGTGCGTGAACCTCCACCTCCATGGGATCTGCTGCTGGTACTGGCAAAGCTCATGGGCAAGCCATTTGAACCATTGCACAAATGAGTTGTCACACTTGTGGAAGACTGCTTTCCTGGCGGCTATCACATCTGCCAGAAGGACAGGGAAGCTCCAGGTGCTTTCGGTGGACTCCCCTTATCTGGTCTTCCACAGGGACAAGGTTGTCCTACGGCCCCACCCGAAATTCCTTCAGAAGGTGGTGTCAGTTTCACCTTCACCAGGTGTTAACTGTGCCGGTATACTACCCTACTTGCACCTCGGAGGCTGAGTACAGGCTCCATACTTTGGACCTGAGACGTCCTCTCTCCTACTATAAGGAGAGGATGGCGAAAATTCAGAGAGAGGTTCGCCAGCTGTTTGTCACCACTGCTGAAGTCGCTTCTGGCAGACCTGCAGCAAAACGGACCATTGCAAGGTGGATTACATCATGCATAGGTCTGTGCTATGAGTTGGCAGGCAAGGTGCATCCCAGAAGGATAAGAGCGCATTCTGCCCATCATACTGCTGCATCGGTGGCTGCTTCCAGGGACATCCCTACCCAAGAAATCTGTTGGGCTGCTACCTGTAAGTCAGCAAATGCCTTCATCACCCACTACCACATCGACCTTGAGTCATGCCGGGATGCTGGTTTTGGGGCCTCAGTTCTCCAAACTCTGTTCCCTAAGTGGGGTGTGTGCTTGCCTCCTTCCCTTCTCCTGGAGAACTGCTAGGAGTCTGCCAAAGAGTGTGGATGAACATATCGTCCACGATCCTAGAAGAACAGGTTACTCACCTGTAACAGTAGTTCTAGGAGTGGTATATGATGTTCATCCACACAGACCTACCCGACCTCCCCAGCTGCGGACACACACAACCTGGCTTCCAGCGGGCTAAGGTCTAGCGTCATGGGGCGGAGCTGAGATATATACTACCCGGATGGGTGGGAGGAGCCAGCTTGAAGACTTCAGTGAGATTTAAAGCGGAAGGAGACATGCCAGAGTGTGTGGATGAACAACATATACCACTCCTAGAACTACTGTTCCAGGTGAGTAGCCTGTTTTTTTTTCTGACATTTCCCCCCCCCCAAAAAAAAATGGAACAAACAGAAAAACACTAACCGCAGAAAGGATTTTAAATAGTAATTTGCAGTTGCAGTCGGTTCAGGAATCGATCGTTGAACCAGTTGGAACACAGAGCAAGTACAGAAAGGAACTGAGGTTATCAGTTCAGTGACTGGTATTAGTGGTCATGCAAAATAAATTTATTTAAACTACAATAAAGGAGTTTCTGTCACAAAACTTCTGGTTCCCCTCCAGTTATCCTGAACCGGGAGAAACCAAGAAAAACAACTTAAGCTAAAAAGAAAAGAAAAGGGCAGCAAATGAAAAATAAGGAATATGTATTTTTTTTTTATAAGTCTTCACAACGAGATGTTGAGAGGATCTCAGAGCGTCTAGTCTTGACAAGCGGAGAGTGATATCTGAGATGTTAAAATGTAGGCAGTTGATAGGGGCAGCATTTGAAAAGTGGCACATGCCAGTGGTGTTTCATCATTAGCATAACGTTCTGTCTCCGGGCAGATCTGGCTTAAAGGCATACTGCATAGAGTTAGGAATATTGGCGTATTCCTGGAGCGAGCATGGAAGTTTTTCATCTCTTGTTAAATTACAGTATCTAGGGACAAGTTCTTCTTTGCGTAAACCATCTAACTCCCTCTCACACAGCTTTTGAAAGGTAGCAACAGCTGGGGGCTGCAGTGTGCAGAAAGTACTAGGTTTCCTCTGGTACCATTATTTAGCTCCGATGCACCACCACTACCCTCCAGCTGTGTACTTACACTGTCAGGGTTGGAAAACTCTTCAAGTGCATCCAATATTTCTTGTGTACAGACTACATTAGGCGATTCACTAATACCAGCATTTATTTGATAATCATGTATTACCTGTGACACCTGTGGCTCCGCTTCCTCTATGCTCCCCATGTTTGCATCTTTTGCATTAAAACACCATAGACTTGAAACTCTGCACAGTCTATATAAATCAATGATTTTCTGAAAAAAGTCCCAAGTTGGTGGTAGGGATGACTGACAATCCTTTATTTAGCACTGAAAGTTCACTATTACTTGGCACATAGTCATGTAAATTGATGACATTGTCCCTACCAGTTACCTCAGTTTCTTGTGTCTCTAGTATCTCGTCTTGAGTATACGACCTCCGCTGTGACCCCCTATACTCCCTTTGGGTTCGCCTCTGTTGGCTTGATTTATTTGAGTGTACTTTGGTTAGGTAATTTGCACTGTCACTTTAAATTTGTATAGTACACTCTGCGAACCTGCTGTAAAAAGGGAGTCACCACTAGATGGCATCACCTTTGACAAAGCCTGTGTTCAGGTGAAATGTTTGGCATTATCTGTGTTCTCTCTGCTTGGGAATTTTAAGTGTCTGCAACTAATAAAATTGGAAAGTTTTTGCATCTAATATTGAATGGACCTTCAGTTATTTTAATCAGAGGGTGAGTGCCATGACTTGCGTTGGACTATCTTTATAGCTTCATTCCTAGCCCAGCGGCATGCTTTCCCCAGCCTGGCCACCTGAGTGCTGGCCCTTGGGGTTGCTTCTGGACCTCTGTTGCCAGCAGGGAAGCGCAGTGCACTTCTGTTGGGCCATCAGGCTGCCCCTTGTGCTTTCTAAAAGGTGATCAGCAAGGGTTAATTTGGGCAGGCTGACCCTCATAAATTATTTATCCAAACTAGTCAGCTCTTCAAAAATTGCTGTACAGCAACACAATTTGAAACATTATCCTCTAGTTGTTTGTTGCAGAGGTTCAACAAATACAGCCCCTCACCTCCCATGCTGCATAGTTGAGAGGCAGTAATGACTTCTGGATAAAACCTCTGAAATAGTGGCGTGGAAGCTGCTACTACTGTAGCTGAAACCATACAGGGATTTCTTTTTTCATTTTTATGGTTTCTGCAGGGACATTGTAATTTTAAAGATTAAAGTACCCAAAGAAGTTCCTCTTTCAGCACTATCATTTTTATTAGGGATATCCCCCAGGAAATCACTCCTCAGCAAGCCTATTCAAAATGCTGGATCTCAGCTGCCACCTTAGTCTGTAAATAGATTCTTTTAAGAAATCGAAAATCTGGGAATGTGCCCTCTCTGAAAGAGTGGTATGATCAAATGAGTTCAATGACCAGTAACAAAAGAACCAGCTATACGGTTATAGACAAATTGCAAGTTTATGATCAGATCTAATCATCCTTCTTAAACCCACATGTTATCGTTTTTGTTTCTTCCTTTATAACTGTTCTGATGGGTGGTGAAACAACTTATAGAAAGACTTCTGTTAGTTATGTTAAAACATGTATAAGGAAAATATGTTATTAGTCATTATCAAAACTGTACCACAGAATTTGTGTGTGAATCCTTTGATACTGGTAGTGTAACTTTCAATCTTAAAGTAAAAACTTTTTAAGGAGGGGGGAACCAGCCCGCTAGTGCAGCAGTAGCACTGCCCCTTGCGGCGCTGACAGATCTTGTTTGGCAGAGGTTGAGGATCCCCACCAGGGTGGGGGGGGGGCAGGTCCTGCGGTCAGACAGGTAAGCCTTGCAGGGTATCAGAGTTGGGGTGACCAGTGGAAGGGGGCTGGTCAGCTGGGGAGAAAGAGATTAACCCCCCAAAAAAAGGAGGGGGGAAAAAATCACTTAAGCTTTATAAATAGGTATTGCCCAAGCATTGCTGACCCAGTTACAGCAGAGGTGGCACCTGGGTCACTGTTTCAGAGGTGTTACGTAGAGTCCATTGTTGCCTCTTCTCAGTCGCACTTGGTGGGGGCCATCTCTGCTTCTGTATTTGCCAAAACTCTGCAACAATAAATTACAAGAGGATATTTTAAATTGTTCTACAGCAATATTTGGAGTCCTAGCTAGCTAGCATAAGTTATTTAGGAAGAGGAGGAGGAGTTTATTACTAAGGTACCCTTTCCGAAGGGCTCAGAGCACCAGACAAGACATATAAAACATTAACAGTTTGGGGGCTTACTTAAAGAGCTGCTGACACCTCAAGGAAGACTTTGAAAACATGATATTTACGTACAATTCTGCTTGCATTCCATATATATTTTATAGATTTTTCCTCCCCATTCTTTTAGTGAGGAAATTTGCATTAATACATGATCTTTATACCTTGGAGTTCGTCTGCCTCTTTAGCTTACTCCCTACTTCAAGTCATAAGCCTGTATTGTGACATCACAATCTGTTGCCATGGGAGTAACTTTGATGTCACAAGCAGTGCATTATGATCTTGGGTAGGGAGAAAGCAACAAAAATAGATGAACTCTTCATGAACAAAGATCCTGTTTTCATGCAAATTACACCAGTAATAAATAATGGGGATGGGGAATACAGAACTAATGTGAAATACAAGCCGAACTGTCTAAATATTATATTTTTTTGAAGCTCTTCTGAAGGTGTCTTCTGCTCTTTAATGTTGTGAAAGACACAGTAATATAAAATCAGCAGCTAATAATTCAAGAAACGGACCTCAAATATATTAAAATAGCAGCATCCAACATACTGGTGGATTGTTAAGCCAGGCCAACCCTGATCTCCAAAGGCCTGGCTAAATAAGTAATTTTAATCCACTTTTAAAGGCCGAGCTCGGCTTCCTCGGTGTTTGGTGGTAGTGCATTGCATATCTAGGGTCAGCCACCTAAAATGCCCAATCCCCAGAGGACTTTAGCTTGGCCCTAGGGACCGAGAGGAGCCCACTTCAGTGGAGTGGAGAGGGCATAAGAACTGATGGGGATTCAGATGCTCCAGCAGGAAGCTAGGGCCCCAACCCATGCAGTGCCTTGTAGTTCAGACCAACCTTGAAGGTAACACACCACTTCATTGGCAGCCCTGTAGGTAGTTGGATTAGCCTGCTTCACAAATGTAAGTTTTTTTTGTTGTTGTTTTAGTCAAAAATCCTTACAGATGTTTGTGCCTTTGTTACAGATCTGGTATATCGAGAGAAGAAGCAGAGCGGCAGACCTCTGTGCAAAATGATATGGAGAATAAAACTGCTCCATCAGTTCCAGAAGGATCACCTAAGCCGCAGCAGCGTAGTGCTTGCCTAAGACACAAGGATGGACGCTTTAAGAAACGCTCCCGTGCTGATCTGAGATGTAGAGCAAGGAAAACATTGTACAAAGAAAGACAAGCTGAAGCAGCTGAGACTGTTGTAGAAGTTCCTTTGGTGGTTGATTCTCCTGTTCCTGCAGAAGATGAGAATAAGTTGGACTTTAAAGAGAGTAGTAAAGAAAGATCTCTTGGCAGTCCCTCTGCAGATGCAACATCAAGTACCTCTAAAGACTTGAATTTCCAAGAGATTCCATTACTAGATAAGCCAGAGATTCCTTTATCAGCAGCCTCTGTTACTGAGGAGCGTGTTCCTAAATTACTTCATGATATGTCTGACTTGGAGAACACTGATTTTGAGTCAAAAGACCAAAAGAGGAAATCCTTTGAGAACATCGCCTCCACCTCTTTTCCCGAGAAGAAGCCCCGGCTTGATGATCGTCAGTCCTTTCGTAACACAATTGAGCGTGTTTCCACAGAAAAGCCACAGCCTACTAAAGAGGAGCCCAAAGTCCCGCCTATCAGGGTATGACATTTGTTTAAACACTTTTAATTTCAGTATGTGAATTTGCTTTTATGTGCTTTAACCTCCAGACAGAAAAACAAAGAATACGTTTTTCCACTGCTGCTTGTTTGTTTATAATTTACTGCTTGTGTCCTCTTTTGCTGCTCTGACAAACTCCCAACCTGACACCCTCTTACCTGCCTCTCTCCTACCCCTATAGCTTGTCCTGTGTGCCAGGGTCTTGGGTTAGCATCCCCTCAGTAGATCCATCAGAGGATGAAATGATTTGCTGACTAACAAATATTGCTGCTTTAAGAGGCGTGCCCTTGGTCTCCTGGTAACAGAATCTCTGCTCTAGCTACTAGACCATGCTGCCTCTACTTGTCGTGTGTTTCTCGAATATATGAAACTTGTATCAGAAGTGCTAAATAGTATTTTTGGAATTGTCATTATTTGCGACAACTGTGTTTGTGAAATCTTTACGAGAGGTATCCATCTTCAAAACTGTTGTGCTGTCTTGAGAAGAGCAGAGTTTTGTTGAGTCCAGAAAAAAAAATACACTGATCTGGGAAATAAATCTTAAGATCAGTGTTGAAATTACATCTTTTAACAAGAAAAAAATGCCCCGTTCCCCTATTTCAAGTAAATGGCATTGTTGCATAAGCACTGGGGGGCCTATATCAGGCCTACTGTATGGGTGTAGAACTACTGTTGCCCCCTTCCCCAAGTAACTCCAACACTATATGATTACTGTAGAAAAGCTCTTGAACCAACCTTATGTAAGCTGATACTGCTCATACTGAATGTTTTCTGTGTAACAGTGTACAAGAAACATTATGCTGTTTTTGAACTATGAAGATAAATATCCAGTTTAATTACTTTGTTCTTTTTTTCTTTCCAGATTCAACTTTCAAGGATCAAACCTCCATGGGTGGGTAAAGGCCAGCCAACTTACCGGATCTGCCCCAGGATTATCCCCAACACCGAGACAGTCGGTCAGTCCAGAACTGGAGCCAGAACCCTTGCAGACATCAAAGCTCGTGCACTTCAAGCCCGAGCACAGAGAGGGGCTGCAGTTGCTGCAGCCTCCATTGGAGGAGGGGGTGGACCAGGAGGGGGAGGAGGAAATTCAAGTGATGGAGGAGGAGGCGGGGGTGGAGCACCTAGTAATAATTCCGAGCATGGAGGAACAAAGCGAACTTTTGCAGAAATTGAATCAGATCAGCAACGAGCACAGCTACTGCAAACCTGTAGAACAGATAAGTTTAAAACCAGCATTGTAGGGGATCGTAAGTCATCAACTGTAGAAGATAAAACCTTATGTGATGATGTTTTGAACTTCACTAATGAAGCCAGTTTTGAATCTGGACAACATTCAGGTGTTAAATTAGAAGCTGATACCCTGCCGATTGAAAAGGAATGCGTTTTTCAGTTTAATCTTGTATTCCATGGTGAACAGCAGTGTGAAGTTGTTCATACATCTACATTCAGTGGTACAGTAGTAAATGAAAAATATGATGGCAATATAAAGACTTCTATTCCCTTTACTGAAAGTTTTGGTGTCCAAGACAAATATGAGACTCCTATGGTTGTCAAAGGAGAGCAAAGTGAAGAACAAACGTCAGACATAGATTCAGAAAACCTTTATTTTGAAAATGCTTTGAACAAGATCTATTTTGGAGTCCAGGAACAGTTAAATAGACTTGAAGATTCATGTAGTGCAACGATTGCACATGGAAACCTTGATAAAACCATAATATTTAACACTATTCCACTTCAAGCAGAAGATGATGTTTCTGTTTGTGTTATTGGCTCCACCACAGATTCTTTGACTGAATCATTAATAAGTGATGGTGAAGAAGACAGCACATCAGTTGCGGTCAGTGCATATACTCCTTGTCGGGTATCTGAGAACAGTATCACTAAAGAATATAACTTTGAGACCATTAATGATGAAATGGAGGTCAGAGCTGTGCAGCTAGATACTTGCACAACCGTACCACTCCCAAAACAGGTGTATGACCGTTTTGAGTCCAGTAACGTGGGCAGTGATCGAGAGCAAACTAGTGCTGACATCCCATTTTCTTTGCTGGAACCTAAACTCCCCAGTGGAGAACTTGATAACCCAGACAGTCGCTCTGTCCATCCAGAAAGCCTTCAGATGCAGTTTCATTGCTCCACAGATCTGAAAACAGAGAGTGGCCAAAAAGTAGAAATTCACAATAAAAAAGTAAATGGGGATTTTGAACTCACACGTACAGAGTGATGCCACAAGCACAGCATCTGACCATGAAAATGATTGTACCGAGGACTGCAGCATTGAAATGGATATATATAAAAATGAAGATGAGGAAAGCTACAGTGACTGCAGTAACAATGTATGTGACAAGTGCTCAGTAAATGGTCTTAATACAAATTGTTCTGTAACCCATGGAAAAAGAAAGCGCATTGGAGAGCGATGCGAGCTACACCCGAGCAGTTCTGATCAAATGGATAGGACAGAAACCTCAGATTCTCAAAATCAGACATCAGACCCTTTGGTTCTTCAGAATTCTGAAGACCAGTCCAATGATGAGGGTCCGAAAAGGGCTGTAACATTTAATAGACCAGTATCCTCTGTAGAAGCCAATAACCCATTGGTAAAGCAGTTACTTCAAGGAAGTCTTCCTTTGGAGAAGGTTCTTCTACAGGGTAATTCTGACGCTAAAATAGGGATCATAAGACTTCCCTTGCCCACTCAGCAGTCCCTACAAAATAATTCAGTTAAACCTGAGAAGAATACAGATTGCTCCTTAGGCAATCCATCGTCTCAAGGGTCCGATATAAAAGGAAATGGCAGTCGAATTGGAACTCAACTTAAATGTTTAAGGGACAGTTCTCTAAAGGAGAGACCGGAGACTGCTGTATTGACCAGTAAACAAGATGGTGATTGGACCCAGCCTTCTGTGAAAGCTGGTCATTCTCTGAGTTCACAGGAAACCGTGACAAATTCAGACAATGCAGTGATTAAAGAGAGGAGACTGCTGCCTTCTAACAGCTTTGAAAACAGAGAGTTAGGTTCAGTTACAAGTAAACTTCGAATCCATGATGTCTTTCAAAATATTGTGATGGGGAGAACCTCTGAAAAACCAAACCCATCTTCAGCTGATTCTGCAACATCAAATGCAAACGTATTTGGTCAGATCCCTTTTTTTGTGGAACAGTGGTTGACAAAGGCCAGCCGGCACAAATCCAGGTCAGTTGTGGGTACTCTCAAAGTGCAGGAGTGCCCCAGCATAGTGCAGACTTGCCAGAAGGTGCTCAGATGCAGCACAAACCTTCATTAGTAGGACCTGTTCTGTCTTCTCCCAACAGGCACCTTTCGCCAGATAAAACCTGTGTTCCAAGGGAAACTGTGCCAACTACAAGGATAGACTGGCCTCCAAAGCAGTACCCAAATTACTTGGGAGTTAAAAATGAGAACATTCCTGCTTTTAGGGGTCCATCCAAGAATCATATTACAAGTAGGAAAGAAGTTATTAATGGTTCACTGGAATTCAAGGACCAATGGCATGGGGGTCTATTGACTATGGACGCACCTCTTCCTAGATTTCTAAGAGAGCCTGGAAAAACTCTTCAGCATCCCTTGGAGCCTTCCTCCATTCCTTCCCAGCTTAATATTCAGCAGCAGATCTATGGGAAGCTGTCAAAGTTGCAGTTTAATGCTCCTGGTTTAAATCTTACCACTAATGCTTCTCTTTCAGGTTTTTCCAAGAACATTGCCGGAAGCATGATGCAGATGAGTCACAAAGCTGGCTTTGCTGGAAGCCATTGCACATCCCTTCCTGTACAAACATTTGCTGAAAACAGTAGTGTTGAGGAAATGGCACGAAAGTGCTCCTGTAGCCTTAAAGCAATGATTATGTGTAGAGGCTGTGGGGCATTCTGCCATGATGACTGTATAGGTCCATCAAAGCTTTGTGTATTGTGCCTTGTGGTAAGATAGTAAAATAAGGTCATGTTGAAACTGTATATTTTGTCAGTGTGTTTCAATATTAAAGCATAGTATTCTCACAACAAGTGCATTTCTGATGTACAAGTGGCAGCATCTCAACCCTGAAGTGTCACTCCAGAGAAAGAACTTCAAAAGTTTTAACTCTGTGGTGTGGTCATGCTTCCCCTAAAATTGTAATGGCAGATGTATTTCTCCACTGAAGAGATCACTCACCCTGGAGTCCTGTTCCACTCCCTTCGGCTAACTCTTCTCAGTTTTGACTACCATTTTGTTATTTTGTAAAGTTTCTGTGTTTATTCGATTCTATGTGCTAACTTAGCTGATATTTTGTGTCCAGTTTGGTGTGGTTCCCAGAAGTGGGAAAACCGCGGTTTTCAATGGTTCCTGGTTCGGGTTCCCAGTTCTAACTAAAACAAGAATTATTACTTTTGTTTCAGTTAGACTTCCTTTTTAAAAACAGTTGTACTTTTTTCCCTCAAATACAACCCCTGAAACATTTTCTGTTATCTTCTATTTAACTGGCATGACAGCAAGGCTAGAAAGAAAATTGAACCTACAGGATAGCTAGCATAAAGTCAACATTTATATCTGAGGTACTTTTCTTTTCCTCTGACTAATTAGAAGATTGTTTACCTAATGGTAGTGTGCGCTGTGTGGAACAGCATTCTCATTACATCATCAGCATTGTGACATCACTCCTACTTAGGAACAGCCACTCAGAAGCTGCCTGGTCAGTCACCTGTGATGTCACCGTCAGTGAAATCACAATGCTGATGATGTAGTGGTGGGACTAGAGACAGCTGTCATCTGCCAGGCTGAAAGCTGTTCCACACATCCAGCACAATATTATCACATAAATAACTTGATGAGCAAAAGGAAAATAATTAAAAATAAAAAGTTACAATTGACTACTGCTTAAAATGTGTATAGTATTCCTGTCTGATTTGGTTCCACTAGCTGTTTAACCGGTGTAAATCCTGTAAGCATTTGGTTGGCAAAATCAGATGCCAACAACCCCTTGCTTTGTTTGGGCCCAGATCATGGTTTTAAGATCTTTTTCAGAGATCGAGCTCTTGCAGCAGGTAATAACTGTTAGGACAATGCCACCAGGCACTAGGATCCCATGGAAAACTTCTAGCTAGCAGTCCAGAACCGGGGACCACCCCCGGTGTCCGCTCCACCCATGACATCATCCACTGTGTAAAGGAGGCGGTCCCCCGGCGCCACCCCAGTTCTTTTCCCACCATCAACCCTGCATTTCGGCTCCACAGACACCCCCTACTATTCGTCAACCACCATTTTTCCAGACACTTCCAGAAGGACGGCAGGTTTAGGCCTGACAGTCCTCCCAGGGTTACTCTCATAGGAGCCCAGGGGCATCATTGTTTCCACCTCCCTTCTGACCTGGTGATATCCCAGTACTGCCTGGGACTCGATCCTAACGGTTATTACGTGCTGCAAGAGCTGTATTTCGAAGTGAGATCATACAGTTATGTAAGAACTTACCGTAACAGATCTTCGAGAAGAGCTCTTGCAGCAGTTATGCTTTCCCTCCCTTTTTTCCCCCCAGTGCTTCATTCTGAATGTCACTATCAAGATGACAAAGCCTCCTTGGTTTGTCCCATCCTTAATGCTAGCCGGTCTCCGGTGGATGAACTGGGGTGGCGCCGGGGGGGTGGGGCTGCCTCCTTTATACAGTGGCTGTCATGGGTGGAGCCAATGTCAGGGGTGATCCCCCGTCTTGGGCTGCTAGCTGGAAGTTTTCCATGGGGTCCTAGTGCCTGGCAGCATATTTGTAACGGTTATTACCAGCTGCAAGAGCTGTTCTCAAAGATCTGTTACGGTACATTCTTACGTAACTGTACTTTTTCTTCCCTAACCAAAGAAGAAAGGGGCAGCTAAACTCCTGGTGTTGTCTGCATCAGCTTCCACATCAGGAAAGTGTTCTTCTGTAAATCAGCCTGCATAGAATATTAGGGGAGAACCTACCATGGAATCTAGAAAGTCATGCATCAGATGACTTCTTTTCTCTGAGATGGTCTCTAGTACACAGTAAGGTTTAAAGCTGCAAAGCACTTCTTTGAATATGTATTTTTTTTAAAGTTCTGAAGTGTGTGTGTGTGTGTGTGTGTGTGTGTGTGTGTGTGTGAAAGTGTACTCCAGATGGTTCTTGTTCTCCACAGTGGTCTCTTGTACCCAAGGAGACTTGAAAAGCTGCAAAGCACTTCTCTGTGAAAAAGCAATTCAGATACAGAAAACAAATTGGAAGTACCACTGAAGGTAGAAAGCATACTTCAGATGGCTTTTTGCAGCAGTCTCTGGCGCAATGGGGGGCTTAGAAAGAAGCTGCAGAACAACTTGGCGCAGTCATCTCTGGCAACCAGTGAAACAGAAGAGACTGCTAAGCCATCTTCCGGTAATGTGCACAGGGCACATAGCTGGGAAAACTGATGCCTCTGATGGCAGCCAGTAAAACAAACAAGACTTTTTGAACACCAGCCAAATTCTACAGCTGGCAGAAGAGAAGCACAAAAAAGCACCTTGAGGTTTCCTTGCCTGAAAGCAAATAGAGGTGGGACAAGTGCAAGAGAAAAACATGCTCTGCTTGAAGGACATTAAGCAAATGCGGCAGTTTTTCAAAATGATGCAATGCTTTGAAAAATCTACATGCAGTTAGTTCCTTTCCTTGTCTCCCTCAGAGGATCTATTTGAGGAGGAAGAGGACAAATGAGTAATATGATGAATCTACAACTCAAAAGTGGACATTTGAGGCAGAATTTCAGTATGCTGGGTCTGGCTTCCTCCAGTGTCCATATTCAGTACCCATTCATAAGGCTTTTCAGAATGCCACCAAAAAGATTCTTGCTATACCGTCAATCTCTAGGGTAGTAAAGATTAAGAACAAATATTTGGTACCCTGGGAATTATCAGAGTTCATGTATACCTGCACAGACCCTGAAAGTGTTATTCAGGCAGTTTCTTGCAAGAATGTAGGTAATTTCTCAGGAGCACCTCCTGATAGAGTTGGTAAATCTAATCACTAAAAGAGCTACCGCGGCCCCACTTTGAGGCAGACAACCTATCTGGGTTACTTTGGACATTACCAGTAGGACATGGAATACATTTCTGCCACAGTATGAGAGCTTGCCTTCCAGAGAGAAGTGTCAACTGACATGTGAAGACTGATCTGGAAGCTGCTAAATACCACTTTTAAATGCTTCTTGATGCGAATGATACTGTATCTGTGGGTTTAGTCTTCTAGGAGAGTTGCATGGCAACAAGAGAAAAACAACTCTACCGAGAATGACTGGTGCTCTGATAAATCGGCTCACAAAATAAAAAAAATCAGCACCCAGTCCAGGCCATTCGTTTTAAAGTGATTTTAATTCACAAAGTGCATCAGTGCAAAAATACTGGCTCACAATGCAATATACCTAAAGGCAGGCTCACATCTTATGTTTTGCTTAGCTAAACACCAAGCTTCATCAGAGAAGATCTGATCTGATGTGAGCCTGCCTTTAGGTTCACCACAATATATCCCAGGCACACTGCCTTAGGGGTAGCTGGTCCATTCCACTGGGGTGTCAAACAGATGAGGCATACTGATGAGTCCTGGTAGGACGAAACACATGTCTATGTCTTCTGTTAGCACCCTTTGCAAACTGTGTGAGAGGCCTTTCCGCACCATGCAATTCTGCTTAAAGTTGGACCAGCATAACATTCTGTGGTGATTTGCATATGCAGCCCATGATGCTTGCATTGTGTGGGCATGTGTGATTTTGTATTTTCTTGAAACTTGGCTTCGCAGCCAAATGCCCTTTGGGGTAACCCTTGCCTCAGTGTTTACGCACAGAGGTTCTTTGTCTTTTAAATAGTTTTTTATTTTAATGGGTTCACCACAATATATCCCAGGCACACTGCCTTAGGGGTAGCTGGTCCATTCCACTGGGGTGTCAAACAGATGAGGCATACTGATGAGTCCTGGTAGGACGAAACACGTGTCTATGTCTTCTGTTAGCACCCTTTGCAAACTGTGTGAGAGGCCTTTCGGCACCATGCAATTCTGCTTAAAGTTGGACCAGCATAACATTCTGTGGTGATTTGCATATGCAGCCCATGATGCTTTGCATTGTGGGGGCATGTGTGATTTTGTACTGCCTTTAGGTATATTGCATTGTGAGCCAGTATTTTTGCACTGATGCACTTTGTGAATTAAAATCACTATAAAATGAATGGCCTGGACTGGGTGCTGATTTTTTATATTTTGAGATGCCTTCTTATTTGGTGACAGAATATAGGCATACAAAAATATAATGAGCAAAAAGCAGCTTTCAAGAATTTTTCAGCCTTATAAGGACAGGTATGGGAAGGGCTTATTATAGAGGAGCCTGTGCACTCCCACACACACACACAGAGTTCAGTGTGGCACAGGGAGTGGCAGAAGCAGATGGGGAGCCAGACCGAAATCTGCATCAGCTCCCCCATTGAGGCAAAACCCAACCACTGACCAATTTGTTCATATCACAGTAGACCCATTATCAGTTGGAAGGCACCTTTATTACGTCAGAGTGGGAAAGGTTTACCACAGATAAGTGGGTTTTGAAGGAAAGAAAAGGCTGAACCCTTCAGTTTGTATACAAGAGTTTACTCATGGATTGTGATGACAGAAAAAGAGCCATTCAGTCTGCGCATTTCACTGCCTAGTACCATGCTCAGCCTAACACTGGGCTAGATTTAGAGAGTTGTAATGGCTGATCACACCGCCTTCCCTAGATATCCCTTCCCTTCTTCTTTTTTTTTTTTTTTTTAATCTATTTGTAGCCCCCCAGCCTGGAACTCTCTCAGGCCACTGCACTCACCAGGTTGCTCTACCATCTGCTGTGTTCCCCCTGTCATCTTCAAGTACGTTACAGTTCCCCGGGTCGGGGAGGACTACCCCGGGGAGATCATAGGGCAGTGGCGGGGAACCAAAGCGTGTGCTTGGTGGCACTGGTAGGGCTATCGCCAGCCAGGGCTGGAGGGTGTTTCTGGTAGAGTCCAAGATCCCCTCCCTTGAGGGCACGCTCAGCGTGATTACAACCCTGCCTACGTCAGCCACCGCTCACGTGCAGCCCGGCGGCTCGATGATGCCTCCAGTCTCCACTGGGGGTCGCCAGAGCACCGTGCATCCCAAACCCTCCCAACCAGAGAGGAGTGCTGCCCAGAGGGTGCTCAATCAGACTCCAGAGTTCCTTCCCTTCTTAGCCTCTGCCTTTGGCTATCACTGTTCCCTTATGTTTGTCACACCCAGGTTTAAACCCTGTCACAGTCTTGACTTCAACCACCTTGCTGGGAAGGCTTTTCTAGCACCTGCTACATGAAGAACTTCCTCATGTCCTTCCTGAAACCCAACACCCCTGCCAGTTTCCACCTGTAGTCACTGCGTCCTCGTTCTTTGTAAATAAGTCCCTTACAGTCCACGCTATTAATTTCTAGCAAGAACTTACATGCCTCAGTCATATTCCCCCTTTCCCTTCTGGCCTCCATTTCTGTATGTGTTAAAGTCTGCCAGTCTTTCCTGTTACGACCTCCCCTGCTGCCCCAGATCATCTTCTGACCCTCCTTGGTATGATCGTTGTGTGGTCCTGGTCTTTCTTGAGGTGTATACTCCAGAACTGCACACAGTACCGCGGGTGCATCCTACTTTACCAGGAACCTGTACATGTGCAGTATTGCCTCCTCGTTCTTATTAAACCATCTTCCTGTACATCCCAGCATCCTGTTAGCCTGCCTGTATGCTTGTTTTACTGAGCAGTGGACTCGAAGTTGTCATTAATGATGACCCCCAAGTCTCTTTCCTTAGTTGTCTGCATTACTTTTACCAACCCCCTGCCATCCCATAGTCTGGTTTAGGATTGTTTCTACTAGTGTGCATCACGTTGCACTTTTTGGCATTGAACTTTAGGTGCCATAATCTGGACCACTTTCCAGCTTTTCCAAGTCTCTTCATTTCTCGAAGTCCCTTGTCCATGCCCACTCGGGAGCTAATCTTAGTATCATCGGCATTAAGGAGGCATACCTAATTCTGGATTACCTCTCCTGTATTGCAAATGAAGATATTTAAGAGCACTGATCCCTTCACTACCTTGCTTGTCACTCCCCTAGGTTCTGACTGTGATCATTGACAACCACCTTCTGTATGCTCCCCCCCAGCCAGTTCCTTGTACACCTGATCAGTTTGTATGCTTCCCCCAGGTAGGCCAGTTTCTTTTTTTCTTTTAACCGGCCGTCTGTGTGGAACAGAATTGAAAAGACTTTGCTAAAGTCAGGGAACAACACATCCTCTGCTTGGCCCCTTTTGCCACTTCTGTGACCCAGTCAGAGAAGTTAAACATGTTAGTTTGGCACAGGCTCACTGCTACAAACATATGCTGCCTTTTGTCTTGCAACCTTTCAAGAATTCCACTGTTTGTTTTTTTAATGATGGTTTCTAACAGCATGCCTACAGGGGGAGGGTAAGACAGACAGGTATATCATTTCCTGGGTCATTCCTGTCCCTGTTCTTACGAAGCAGCACCACATTAGCCACCTTACTGTCTGCTACAACCACTCTTCTCCAAGAAACAAACAGACTTGTTAAAAGCTCTGGCAGTGGCTGCCCCACCTTCTTTAACACTCTACGGGAAAACCCACCAGAGCCCAGCGATTTATCCACCTTTGGGGTTATGAGGCCCTTAAACACCCTTTGTTCTGAGACTGACCTTAACTTGTAGTCCCCTCATACCTCTTTCTTTGGTCTGCACTCTGCCCACCAGTAGTGTGCGCCCCCCCAATTATACTGTTTAAAAGTGATCAGTATATCAGCAGTTTTCCTATACCATTCCACCCTTGTCTTTTCCTTCTTTGATTTAAAAATACCCTTCTTAGCTTTCCTTTTTTCCCTGATGTACCTAATGAAGGGGGAAAAAGGAGTGGTGGAAAGAAATAGGCAGCCTCAGAGAGGGTATTCCCTCCCTTTAGGGTCCTGATTACAGTTGCATCCCTATTAGGTTAGGATGGAGAAGACATTTGGTGGGTAGAACAGTAATTGGAATTTTGGTCCCTTTAGGAAAGAGGAGCACGTAAGCCTGCAAGAAATCGCAGCAGTGTTTCTTTCCATGAAGTCCTCCCTGTTGCAGGCACAAGCAGTCCTGGTACAGTCAGTACAGAAACTGTGTATTTACATAAAAATGGGGAGGTACCAGGTCCTCAGAACTGCAGAGTTGAAGATCTGGGACCTGGCTTACAGCTTAAATGCAGACTGCTCTGCAGTATGCCTAGCAGGAAAGATTCACTCAGCATGATGCAACATGTAACCTACGAGTGGTCTCTGTACAAAGAAATTCTTAACTCAGTGTTTCAGAGATGGAGAATATCAAGATGGATTAGTTTGCCTCATGGGAAAAAAATGAAAGCTACCCAGTTCCCTTGCAGATTTCTTAGTTGGGACATTCCAGGGGGGTGCACTAGTTCTTCATGGAGAAACAGATTCCTGTATGCATTTCCACTAATTTACAAAGTGTTGAAATTTAGAAGGGAGGCTGCTATGGTGATTCTGATTGCGCCCAGAATGGGCAAGGCAGGCTTGGTACTCGCTGATGCAGACACAGAGAGAACAAATATACCTGCCACTAAGACGGGACCTGCTGATTCTGTCCCAGATCCCTTTATTTGACAGCATCTTGAGTTAGAATGTTCTTATTTAAACCTCTCACACCAGGTCTTGGATGGTTTGCAAGTTGTTAGAAATCCAGCAACTAGCAAACCTTGCAAGTCAAAATTGAAAAGCTTCAGTACAGTATTTGGATTGACTTGCCATGTCATTGCTAGAACTTTTAATATTATTTTTGACTACTTGGTACAGTTACAGGTACAAGGCTTGAAATCCTCCACCCTGAATATCTTTGGCAGATTTTTCTGCTTTCAGATCTGCAGGCAGAAAATAATCCTTTACAGCTCATCCAGTATTCGGGATTTTTCCATATGCCTGCACCACCTATAGCCCCCCTGTAAGAGATCAGGTGCCACCATTGGTATTGAACCTGGTTCTGTCACAGTTAATGAAGCCTCCCTATTTATTTTTTGTGCCCCCGGTTTTCGCCCCTCCCCTTGGGTGTGTATGGAGGCACGTGCAAGCCACAGTCCGAGACACCCTCCCGACCTGTCGTCCCTTCCTGCCTGCACGGCCACCGGACCTCCACCCAGTGGCAGCAGAACTACGAGGGAGCAGTGACCTCTCCTGGGGAGGAGAGCTGCTGTTTGGCTGCTCGATCCTGCTCCAACCCCACCCCCGTGCCTGCACCCTAATGATCCGAGGTTGTTTCCTAACCCGGGTCGCAGACATAGCGCGAGGTAAGGCATTACGCCTCAGCCCTCTGCACCACCGGGCCAGTGAGCCTATGATTTTTAACCTGAAGAAAACCCTGTGTTTTAGTAGCTGTTACTTCTAGAAGAATGACCAGTGAATTGCAAGCACTTTGTACAGGCCCTAATTGTATGTATTTTGTAGGAATGTGGTGGTGGTTGGAACATGTGAAATATTTCACCTGAAGTGGGCATCTCACGTCACCTGAATCAATCTGTAACATTGCCTGTGTTTATCCAAAGCCACAACCCCCTCCCCAAAGTAGTGTAGGAGAGGAGAAACTTCACAGCCCTGGTGTTTAGAGGACTTTGTTTCGACATGCAAAGTACAGAAAAGTCCAGAATTTAAAAGAAACAGTTGTTACAGTTAGACAGGAAAAGGTAAACTTGCTGAAAAATTGTTTCTTCTTGAATTTTCTTATGTTTTGAATTCTGCTGTGGTAAGGCTTGCAAGATGCTACCAAAAGATTAAGGGCACTTCTCACCAGAGAAGGGCACATTCCACCAGAGAAACATCTGCCACGGAGGCAGCATTAAGGGCTGTACCCTTGCTAGAGAGAGGTGTGTACGGCAGCCACATGGTCTACAGTACATACCATCACTTCTCACTACTGTCTGGACATCCAGACTAGAAGGGATGCCAGCTTTGGTACTTCTGTAATTCTGAACTGTTCTAGTATATATCGGTTCTGGACCGCTGCCTCCTAGGGTACTTCTTGGAATCTGTTATTTGTGTGACATCACAAATACACTCTTGTTAAGCCGGCCTGCCAGCGCAGCAGTAGCGCTGCCGCTGCTTGCAGCACCAATGACCTGAGATTGAAGTGAACTCCGGTTGTATGGCCTGGGGGACAAGGATTTAGCATCCACAGAGCTGCTGCTCTCTGAGTAGCACTGACCTCTAGTGATGGCTGGGGGTTAGGCATCCACGAACAATCATTTTGCCAGAATGGAGGTGCAGTGGCCACTGAATTCCTACATACAGGAGTGCATATAGGTACATCTGGGTAAAATTGCACATCTGTCCCCCCTCCCTTTCGCAGCACGAAAAGGAGGAAACATGGTTGGCTAGCATGATGGGACAGATCAGCCCCTTGCAGGCCCTGCACTTGGCTCTGCAGCCCGCCTCCAATTTGAGGATCTGTTTCATGGCTGCCAGAGGGGGACCACTCCAACCACTGGTGTGGGGGGGGGTTAAGATGGGGGGAAGGCTGGAGTTGAACTGTAAGTCCGCATGGGGCTGGGGAGAGGATGGGGCCAGTCTGGAGGAGCATAAATACTACTGACTACAAAAACAAATAGTCTTGTTGCTAGAAGAAAAAATTACCGTAGTAATGTTTCTTCTAAAGGGCTTCATTTTGAGTCATAAGAGCCCTCCCTGCCTCCCTTTCTAGAACCTAGAGTTTCTCAGGTCGAGTTAGATCAGATGTTTTAAAATGTTCTTGCTTGAGCATTTTACAATGCGTTTTCATAGTGTTTACAATCTGTCGTATTGTGATTTCTCATTTCTTACTCCATTTATGTTTCTTGTGTGGGTCACTGTTCTCTTTTGCACTTGAGTCATAAATCTGCCATTAGAATATCAGGGAGTGCAACCACACTGCAGAGTTTGAACTTTTAACTTTATAATGTTCTAACTCTGGGGCAACACCTCATGGCTGAGATGCTGCTGTTTGTATAACTCACAAATACACCCTCTAGAAGAAACATCATTACTATGGTGAGTAATTTTTTTTTTTTGTATTCTTGGATCTGCATACGGTTGATCTTTTTTTGTTACAGTAGACAAAATTACACATTTGCTTCTTGTTAAGAAGCTACCTTCCCATGTTGCAGCTTTAAATGTAAATATTTAAATTCGGTGCCGGAACCTGCAAGGTCTGTTCACTGCAGTAGACCTGCCACCACCAGTATAGTAAGAAAAAGGTAGCTTGGCAGTCTTTACTCACAGTATAATCTCTGCAGCTTTTTCTTAGAAAATAAATTAGCGAACATTTCTGTGGAAAGTGGGTTGTGTTGTGATTGTTCTACCTCTCTGGCATTTTCCCAGGACGGTGATTGAAGCATTCATTTAATTTTTTTTTTGGGGTGGATTGAGAGCACAGCTTTGAGTTCTGTTTCATGTGACAATTTATCCAATTGTGAAATATAAAGTAAAAGCAGATACTTGATAGTTTCAGGTTCTGTAGCTTCCCATTGAGATTTGATCACAGCTGTATTCTAAATGGGGTCTTCTCACATCTGATAAAGGAGTTGAAATAAGATTCTCAGTTTGGAGAAGAAATACTGAAAACATTTTGCATCTTCTAAATTTGTTGATCCAAAAGTATTTCCTTGAAGTGCTTGATCTAATGCACGCAGTTGGACAGTATCTAGCTTTTGATATTGGGCAGACTTGGTAAGATTGATGGTGCAGTAGTTCCTACACTGGGGAACTAACTGCCTTTCAGATATCTAGTGCCTGCAGGGGGTATACTTATGGTGGTCCCAAAGTGTACAGCAGACTGAGGCATCACTGCCCCCTTGCAAAAATTGATTTACATGGGAATATTTTATAATTAAACAAAATGCACCTCATAATTAAAATCTTCCCTATTTGGGGAATTTGGTAAAAGCATTTTGAGAGGAAATGTTCACTTTAAATTATTAATCAGGTCTTTGTGCCTTTTTATTATAATACAGGGTTTTATTAAAACTTCTTTCCTAAAGCAACACTTAAGGAAAATTTTAGTGATGTATTATTCCTTTGTCAGCTTTCTCTGTGCTTTATACTGAAAAGTATATGTAACATTTTAACCAGACACTTGAACCTGATATATGTAAGTAATAAGTAATTGTAGGATGTGGATTATAGTATTTTAATATACACCTCAGAGGTGTAGTAAGGCAGGCTGAAGGCTGAGTGTCCTTATGCCCCTGGGAAGTGCATTAAAATCCTATGATGCACACCTTGCAGGGGTTTATTACACTTATAAAATTGCTCTAAGAAGGCTTTCAGGGGAGGAAAATGAGATCTGGCACCTGACTGTGCATTTATATAGATTCCAAGCCCCATGAAATCTTACTGTATTCTGACACATGCAGTATTGTCCTTCCATTGTACTGCCCTGGACCCGAAAAGGTTAACTGAACTTATGCTAATGATGGAACGTTAGGCTCAAGCTTGGTTTTCAAACCACTGTCCCTGGTCAACATTCTGCAACTGTCAGATTCTTTACTCTGCTTGACCAGTACAGACACCTCTGAGAACCCTCCTTCGTCTTTCTTGAAGATTTTATTGGTTTTCTGAAGCAAAATTTATTTCTGTTCATTTTGAAAAGCACTGTCCTTGGTTTACAGGTAGATTAGTCTAAATTTAGTTGTATTCTGGTAAGTTTTTCTCTCCTTCTCAATTCTTTTAAGCAGGAGGGAACTGGGTTTCTTTATCTTCAATTTAGGCCTAAGAAAATCTGAAAGTCCGTTTAGGGTCCAGTTGGTTTATTTGTTGAACAGAAACGGGGTAATTCCTGTTTTTTCTTTGGTCGCTAAATCAACCGTTTACAAAACAAAAGTCACAGTAGACTTTTTTCTGTGGTGGTTTTAGGCTTGTTTTGGTCCACTGTTAGTGGTTGTCATTGCCTAAAAAGACAACCGGCCCAGTGGGTTTTCAACATTGCACAGAGTGCGGGGAACCGTTTGCCAAAGCGGATCCCCATTCAGTTGTGCCCTGTTTGGGTTTCGATCATCTAAAGGCCGACTGTGATATCTAAGAATTTTCCTCAGTAGACGCTGGATAGGCGTCTAAATTGACTGAAGGAAAAAATGTCAGAAAAAGCTGCTGACCCAGCAACAGACAAGGCCTCCACTTCTCATAAAGAGAAGTCTTTTGAACTGAGTGAGCAGTCCTCTGACCAGGTGATGGTTCCTCGACCAGAAAAAGATCTGCAGAAACTACTGCTAAACCGGCAAGTTCTGCTACAAAGAGGAGGAAAGAGAAGCACTTAACCAAGGAACTGCAACCGACAGTTCCAGCGGTTCATACCGCAGAAGCTATTGTGAGTGCCATTAGCCTCTTGCAGGCATTGCAAACCAGTACTGTGGTATCTTTTCAGCACCCCGGTTCACAGTTATTGGTTCCAGACTCGGGTTACCAGTTCCTTGGAACGATCAACTGACTTCTTCCCGAAGGAGGAAGATTTTTATGATGAAGATGAGGATGACTTTGGAGAACCTATAGAACCAGAGGTTTCTCCAGACCCTCATGGGACTGATTCCCCAGAAAAGGCAACAGAAGATTTTTCTTCCCACTTTGCCTTTTTAAAATCAGGTAGCACAGACCTTGGACCTCTCCACTCAGGAGTCCACAGAGGAGGAAGAGGAACAAGGTTATATGGAAATGATGGCTGTCCCAGCAATAAAAGTGCTTCTGTTGCCCATCAATAAATCTTTAATGAGACAAGCCACAAAAATTTTAGACACGCCTACGTCCATCCCTCCAGTGGACAAGAGGATGGACAGAAGAAAGTACTGGGTGGCCAAATCAGGGGCTGAATTTCTGTTTGGACATCCCAGCCATGATGGAGTGGTGCAGGTTGCTGCCTGTGATAAGGCAGGCATTCCCCTAGCATCACACCCACCTGAAAGGGACTACAGAAGGATGCACTCCATAGCAAAGAAGTCATACCTGTGAGCCTCCCTAGCTATCGGGCAAGACGCTTAAATAGCAAGGTATCGGAGGAGTATGTGGAACACAATGTTGGAAATAACAAAAGCATGCCCTACCCCTATGGCATCTGATCTTTCAGAGGCAGCTAAAAGGGGCATTGAAGCTTCTAAGTCCCAGTTCGCATGGCAGTGGATGCCGACATTGCTGCTAGGCATATAGTTACCTCAGTGTCCCTGAGGAGGTTTGCTTGGTTGAGAACAACAAATTTGTCTCAAGATACCCAGACAGAAGCTCTTGACTTTCCTTGTGAGCCCACTTCCCTGTTTGAGGAACAGACTGAAGCGTGCATGAAAAAAATGGATGACTGCAAAGTCGCTTACAAGAGTGCTGCAGTCAAGAAGAAGGCAGCAACTCCACAAAAGTTCCAGGGAAGAGGCGGGGTAGAACCCATTACAGGCCTTTCTTCCAGATACAGGCTTTGCCCTCCTGTCCGCTCCAGAGGGGTACTTTAGAGACAGAAGCAGAAGGGGCAGCAACAGGGCTGGACCCAGTACCCAGTCTGCTGTCCAGTCAAAACAGACTCCCTGAGAATCCTGTCTGAGTCACCTCCTTACTCCCAGTAGGGGGCAGGCTGGCTCACTACATCCAGGCTTGGAAATCCATCACCACAGACAAGTGGGTCATAGGGGCAGCGAGCCAGGGTCTTGCTCTCAGCTTCAAATTCTTCCCCAAGTTGAGAGCAAGACTATTCAGACCTGCCAGTCCATCAGAAGGCGCTCTGCTGGAAAAGGAAGTAGCCAAGCTCATGAAAGATCAGGCAGTAGAGCCTGTCCCTCAGGATCTTTACTCAAGATACTTCCTCACTTAAAAGAAAACAGGGGAGTGGCGACCCATTCTGGATCCAAGACACGTGAACAAACATTTGACACAGCCAGAGTTCAAGATGGTCACTCTGGCTATCATTCTCCCTTCTCTAATGAGAGTAGAGGAGACTGGCTGGCATCCCTAGACCTAAAGGACGCATACTTCCATATCAGGCTGTCACACAGGAAGTACCCCCGGTTCAGGTTGCCATCAGGGCATTGCCAGTTCAAGGCTATGCCTTTCAGCCTCTCATCAGCCCCAAGAGTGTTCGCCAAGTGTCTAGCAGTGGTGGTAGCACATCTACGAAAACGACATTAGTTTTCCCATACCTGGATGACTGGTTGGTGGTAGGTCAGTCCCCACAGCAGGTGGAAAGGGCATTGACCATCACTCAGGATACACTAAGTATGCTAGGTTTCCTGGTAATTGTAGGGACAGAACTGGACACCCTGAATGGAAGGGCATTCCTCCCACAGGGCAAGGACAACAGCTTGGTACAACTAGCAAATTCTTTTCAGCTGCATACCCCCAGACCAGCAAGGCATTTCCTTCAGTTGCTGGGCCACATGGCAGCTTCGACAGCAACACTGTTAGGATCAAGATTCCAGATGAGGGACATCAAGTTCCATCTCGGGGCTTACTGGTTTCGGAGAAGACTCCTGGTCAAAGATGGTACCAGTTACAGGAACCCAGCTTCAAGCTCTGCAATGGTGGAAGGAAAAGGACATCAGGGAAGGCGTGCCTTTCCTCCAGATGCCACCAACAGCAGTTCTGACAACAGATGCCTCCCTCCTAGGATGGGGTGTACACCTAGGGAAGCATACTGCCTGCGGTACTTGGTCCCAGCAAGAATCCCTGCTTCACATAAACTGCCCTGAGCTCCAGCAGGTTTATCTGGGCATTCAGTCCTTCGCCTGCATGTTGCAGGGCAAGGCAGTTCAGGTCAGGACAGGCAATACAACAACAATGTATTACATCAACAAGCAAGGGCGCACAAGGTCCTCACCTCTGTGCACAGAAGCCATGAAGGTATGGAATCTGGCTTACACCCTGGGGGATATCCCTTTTAACAGTCCACTTGCCAGGAAAGGACAATGTCCTGGTGGATGCCCTCAGCAGATCAACCAGAACCGCCGCAAATGGTCACTAAACAGACAGATCCTTCAAGTGGTGTTCGGAAGATGGGGCATTCCAGAGGTGGACCTCTTTGCAGCCCCAGACAATCATCAGCTTCCTCTGTTCTGCTGCAGGCCTCCTGCAATGGACACAGTGCCACTATATGCACTACATCACTGATGGACTGGACAGGGAAGTTTCTGTATGTTTTCCCACCATTCCCCTTACTACTCAGGGTACTGAACAAACTCAGGGTCCACTCAGCAACTATGATCTTCATTGCTCCAGACTGGGCCAGGCAGCCTTGGTACTCAGTGCTACTGACCTTGGCAATCTCCAAACCAGTCTCCTTACCCAGGAAGCACAACCTGCTGACATCCTCCCAGGGCAGGGTCCTGTACCCCAACTTGCAGTCCTTCAGAGTCAAAGCTTGACTCTTGAGGACCTAGAATACGCCAGTCTACACCTCTCACAAGGGGTGTTAAGTGGTTTTGAGGGTGTTCAGAAAACCTTCCACCAGAAAAACTTACTCCTTTAAGTGGAAGAGATTTTCTATTTGGTGTGGGCAAAGACACATAGACCACCTCCAGGCCGATCTGCCAATAGTCCTGGACTACCTAGCACATTTACACTTTGGGCCTTCGGCCCTCCACCCTGAAAGTGCACTTGGCAGCTGTCTCTGCTTACCTCTCGGCTGGAAAGGGAGCATCTCTGGCTGCTAACCAGGTATTCAGAAAGTTCTTCAAAGGGCTGCTGCACTTGCATCCCCCCCTCATAGGGAACCCACTCCTGCATGGGACCTTAACATGTGTATTGGTGAGTTGATGCAACCACCATTTGAACCCCTGTCATCAGCTGAGCTTAAGTATGTGACATGGAAAATGGTGTTCCTAGTAGCCATTACTTCAGCCAGAATGATTGGTGAGCTACAGGCCTTGTCCACAGAGCCAGTCTATATAGCATTCCAAAGGGACAAGGTGGTTTTGAGGACCAGTAGGAAATTCTTCCTGAAGGTGATATCAGACTTCCACCTTAACCGGTCCATGACCTTGCCGATCTTCTTTATTGACCATTCCACTTCTGGAGAGAGAAGGTTACGTAGTCTGGATGTCAAGAGAACTATAAGCTACTACTTGGATCACACAAAAGGGCACAGGCAGGATAGGACACAGCTTTTCCTGACCTGTGGGGAGGTGGGCAAAGGCAAACACGCATTAAAAAAAAAAACGCCCACTGGATTGTGGCCTGTATCCAGTTTTGCTACAGCAAAGTGGGCAAAGAGCCTCCTGTAGGCCGCAGGGCCCACGCTACAAGGAGTATAGTTGCTTCTGTAGCATCTGCAAGAGATATTCCTCTGTTGGAAATCTGTAAAGCAGCTACCTGGAAAACTTCACACCTTCACCAAACACTATAGCCTGGATACTCAGGCCAGAAGTGATGCCAGGTTTGGCACAGCAGTGCTGCAGAGCCTGTTTCCTAAATAGGTTCTCTACCCTCCTCCAAAGGTACTGCTTGGTAGTCTGCTTATGTCAGAATAGAAAAAAATACTTCCCTGTAGTAATCTTGTTTCTTCCAAAGGGATCCATTAATATTATTACTCTTGCAGTGCTCCTTTAAATCAACACTGCCCCAGAGCCAAATAGAATGCTATGCTAATCATGGAATGTTTAGCTCGTGCATCTGTTTTCAAACTGCCCAGTGTCAACTGCCTACGTTCTACATCAGCTTTCTTAGAAACCTGCAAAGAGGCCATAATAACACATAGATAAATAAATATAGGAAAAATGGTGCCTCAGCTGGGGCAACTAGTAAACATTAACCATAGGACCAATATAATGTAATGTCCCATTTTTTTCCTTATAGATATACCTAAGAAAAAGAACCTGTAAGTTACAAGACATTACTAGAAAGTGCCAGTAGATGGCATGCCACTATATATGTGTGTGTGTGTATATGTATATATATATATATATATATGTATATATGTATGTGTGTGTGTGTGTATATATATATATATATATATATATATATATATATATATGCATGCATATAATCAACTGTGGAAAGGATTTTTCTATTCACTGATTCTGAAGGGTAGGCAGTGGCGGGAGTAATAATATTAGTGGATCCTTTTGGAAGAAACAAGATTACTACAGGTGTTTTGTTGTTGTTGTTTTTTTCTGACACCATGAATCCACTAATATTATTCTTGCAGGCTATGCAGCAGTACCTCAGGGAGGTGGGCAAGAATCTGTTTTGGAAAAAGACTCTGTAAAACTGCTGTACCAAATCTGGCATCACTCCTGGACTGGGTGTCCAGGCTACAGTGCTTAGTGAAGGTGTGGACTGACCTCCAGGTAGCTGCTTTACATATTTCCATTAAAGGTACCTCTCGGGCAGCAGCAATGGTAGCAGCTGTGCCCCTTGTAGAGTGGGCCCTAAGACCAGAGGGGTGGTACCTTACCTGCCTTTGAGTAACAAAACTGAATACACTGAACTATACATCAAGAGATAGTTCTCTCTGAAGCAGGCGTCCCTTTACCTACTTCCGCATAAGTGAGGAACAGTTGTTTGTACTGCCTATGGTCTTTGGTATGAGTCATGTAATAACTCAGTGTTCTTTTTACATCCAAGCTCTGCAGTCTACGCTCACCTGAGCTAGTGTGTTAAAGAAAACTGGTAATGTTATAGACTGGTTCAAATGGAAGTCAGAAACCACCGTGGGGAGGAACTTCCTATTAGTTCTCAACACTACCTTGTCCCTGTGAAAAGAAACCTAGTCCTTTTCCACACAGAGGGCTTGGAGCTCACTTATCCTCCTGGCCGAAGTGATTGCCACCAGAAAGACTACCTTCTGGTAATAAATTTAAGCTCTGCAGATGCCGTAGGCTCAGAGGGTGGAAGCATAAGCTGGGCAATGCAAGTGTTAAGGTCCCATGCTGGCACTGGTTCCCTGTGAGGCAGAAACAAATGAGAGAGCCCTTTAAAGAACCTTTTGAATATAGGGTTTGATGCCAGGGAGGTATCCTTTCCAGCTGAAAGGTATGGTGAAACTGAAGCCAGGTGCACCTTCAGAGTTGAGTGCTGCAACCCTTGGGAGCGCAGGTGAGACAAGTAATCCAGGAGGGTTGGGATGCCAGTTTGGGCTGTGACTATACCCTTATTACTGCACCAAATGAAAAATCTTTTCCATTTAGAGGCATAGGTTTTCTTAGTGGAAAGTTTCCTGAAGGCCCTAAGGACTTCCAAAACTCCTTCAAAGAAATGTCAGTCTGCATATTCTAAGTCCTCAAGAACCAAGCCTTGAGCTTGAGAGACCTGAGATTGGGTGCACTACCCTCCCTGAAAGGAAGTCAGTAGATTATACCTCTGAGGGAGGTGAATTGGCTTGTCCACCGACATTGAGAGCAGTAGGGAGTACCAAGGTTGTCTTGCCCAGTCTGGGGCTACCAGAATCATCGAAGGTGGTTGGGACCTGAGCTTGATGAGCACACTGAATATCAGTGGGAAAGGAGGAAAGGTGTAAAGATTTGCCCATCCAATCCAGGCTCAGGGCATCCATGGGAACTGTCTCTTTCATTGGGGGCCCTGCAACAATAGAGAGGTAAGTGGTGATGTTGGTGGGATGCAAAGAGATCTATTTCTGGGGTCCCTCACCTCCTGAATAGGGCATTCTCCACTTGCTTGTTCAGTGCCCATGTGTGATGGGCCTGGTTTATCCTGCTCAAGGCATCTGCCAATGTGTCTTTGCCGGGCAGGTGAATTGACTGCAGAGAGGCATTTAGAGAGTAAGCAAGGCTCTATATCTTCATTGCCTCTCTACATAGTGGAGTGGACCTTGTCTCTCCTTGCTTGTTGACGTAATACATTGTTGTGGTATTGTCTGTTCTGACTTGTACCACCTTTCCCTGTATGAGATGAGAGAAAGCCTGAAGGGCCAGATAAAACAGCTCTTAACTTCAGCAGGTTTATGTGTAGGAGTGAGTCTGCACTCTCCCAGGTACCATGGCTGGTGTGATCCCCTAAATGATCACCCCATCCTAGCAGGGAAGCATCTGTTGTGAGTACCAGAGAGGGAGAGTCCTGCAGAAATGGAACCCCTTCCCTTAAATTTTCCAACTCCCTTTGCCACTGGAGGGCCTGTGGTAACATTTTTGTGACTGGTACTGGCTTTGAGAGGGGATCCTGTCTTTGGCACCAGTGTACTTTGAGGTGGAACTGAATAGCTCTCATCTGAAACCTGGCACCAGTGGTTGTGCTTGTTGCTGAAGCCATGTGCCCCAGCAGTTGAAGGAAGTGTCTTGCTGGCTTTGGCCTGCCCAGGGCAAATGAGCCTGCCAAAACCAAAATGCGTTCTGCCCTCTCCTGAGGGAGAAAGGCTCTTCCCACTACTGTATCCCAGTTCTGCACCTATGAACTGCAGAACCTGCACAGGGATCAGGACTGACTTTTTGGTGTTGAGGAATCCCAGGGAGAGAAGCAGATCCTGGGTTACCTGAAGGTGGTCTGACACCTGCTGGTGGGATTTTCCTATGATTAGCTAATCATCCAGGTGAGGAAAAACTGTGACACCCAGCTTTCTTAGGTGTGCCACTACTACTGCTATGCATTTGGTAAAGACCGTTGGTGCAGAGGTGAAGCCAAAGGGAAATGTTGAGAACTGATAATGGCCTGAAAGGAGTCTGAATCTGAGATAATTTCTGTGCAACTCCCTTATGGGACTATGGAAGTATGCGTCCTTTAGATCTAAGGAGGCTAGCCAGTCCCCTTTTTGCAGAGTTAGCAAAATCATGGCCATTGTGACCATCTTGAACCTTGGTTTTACCAGGTACTTGTTTAGCAGTCTGAGGTCTAGTATAGGCCACCACTCTCCGTTCTTTTTTGTTGTTGGGAAGTATCTTGAATAAAACCCTTGCACTCTTTGGTTGAGAGGAACAGGCTCGACTGCTTTTGCCAGCAGTAAAGCCTGCACCACCTGCTCCAGCAGTTTTCTTTCTGCGAAAGGAGCTGGTGTAAACTGTTTGTTTTACCCTTGGAGGAGGAAGGGACTTGAAACAGAAGGAGAGACCCTGACTCACTATTTCCAGGACCCACTTGTCTGTGGTTATTTTCGCCACTCCTGAAAACAATGGGTGAGTCTGCCCCCTACACGAAATGGAGAGGCAGCCTAAGGGGAAAGTCAGGGGTTCTGTTTTGCTTGCTGCCGAGGCTGGGCAGATTGGGATCCTCTCCTGGAACCCCTTCTGCCTCTAGTTCTATAAAAAAAACACACTGCTGTGGTTGGTACTGCCGCTGGGAAACAGCCAGTACTTGAAAGAAAGGCCTCCTAAAAGAGGACCTACGCCTACCACCCCTAGCATAGGACAAAGTGGAAGGGGAGGCTGCATCTCTGCTGGAATTGCTTGCGTCTAAGCGGCCTTCAACTGGGGAAGTCCATAGCCTTACTCTGGGTGTTCTGGGTGAGATTAGTAGCCATCAGCCAGGCAAATCTCCTTAATGCTGTGGTACCATCCATCCATCTAGCAGCTGTATCACTTGTGTCCGCTACCATTTGAAACTGGTACTTGGAAGCCTTCAAGCCCAGTTTTGCTGTGTTCAGCAGCTCTGACGCTGTTAGAGGGATTAGCCTTAGCTTCATCTACCACTGATTGCCAGAGAGCCTTCTGATAGAGGGCTGCATAAACCTGGTAGCTGGTTTGGCGTACTGCCAGAGATGCCGAAAGGTACCCCTTTTTTGCCATGCTGTCCACCTTCCTCAAATCCTTCTCAGGTGGGTGAGAGGATAGGGGAGTTTTAGCTTTTTCACAGGCAGCCTGCTGAACAATACCTTGGTGGACTGGGTGACTGAACAGAAACTGAGCCCCAGACCTTTAAAGCTGATATTTCTTGTCACACTTTTTATCAGTGGATGTGACAGTATTGAGAGACTTGAGGATTTCCAGAACATCCCTTTTAAAGAATTTGTACATAGGCAGGAGGAGCCTTTTAGTGGGTGTCAGCCCCATGAACTCCATATATTGTGCCTCTTCTTCATCCTGGATCTCTTTAGATGTTTGCAGATCCAGGGTTTCTACCTTTTTTTTTTTTTTTTTTTTTTTTAACAAAAGAAAAATGAGATGAGAAATCTTCTGTGGATCTGGATGGAGAACCAAAATCTTGCTGTGGTAAGACCTCAGGTTCAGTACCCTCTTCATCCTGATTGTCGTCGTCATATGCCACTGTAGCAGTAGGCAAAAGAGGGGTAACAGTAGTAGCTTTTTCAGCAGTAGTAAGCACAGACTGCTGAGGGGGTATTAAGCCCTGCAGCACCTAGAGTTAAGGCTAAAGCCTGAGGAAAATCAGGAGAAGGAGCAGGAATGGGCACATGAGGGACCCCTTGAGGTGTTTCAGCTAGGGTTTCAGTGTACTTTGTTTTCTTCAATTTTTTGGCAGGCACCGGGGGAGTCGGCCAGTTCTTTGCGCCTCTTGCCAGAGCCCACACCCATATCGGGTGGATTTGGAAGGAACAGCCACAGTCTTAGAGGGAGTGGACTGGTTAAAAGCCCATGGACCCCTTCTCTGGTCTCCCTCTAAGCCTGTTCCTGTGTTTTTCCACTGTCTTGTCAGGGAAATACTTACAAATGTCACACTTTTCAATGAAGTGCTGCTGCCCAAGGCAGATCAAGCAAAGATCATGCTTTATCTGCCTGGGCAAACACTTCAAGCAGTTCTTAAAACCAGGGGGGTCCTGTTTTCTTTTTTGGCTTATCTGACATTTTAGAAAACAGGAACTGGGAACCAACAAAAATAGGCCAAATTTGAATATTTGCAGTCAGTTCCGATAAAAACAGCGATCAGTTCAGGAACCAATAAAGTGAAAAACTAGCAGTTCCATTCGGATCTGGAACAGAGAAAACCGCTGGGGGAACTGGTAAACCTCTGTGCAAAAGCAGTTAAAACTTAATAAAATTAAAGAATAAAGTAAGCGGAAACCTCTAAAAAGTTTCCAATTAAATACAGAAAAGGATCGGTTACCCCTCGGTTCAGAGAAACCGATAAACATAAATTTAAAACTGAGGTAAACACTGAAGAACAATGACACTAGGCAGTAATGAAAAAATAAAACAAAAATACTTAAGGTTTTTTGTTCTATGCACTACAGGAATCTGTCTTGATTGAGAGAGATCTCCAGGGCGTTTGAACTTTGAAGCGGAGAGAAGAAACCTGAGGTAGAATGTATGCAGCTGACACTGGGCAGTTTGAAAATAGATGCATGAGCTAAACATTCCATGATTAGCATAGCATTCTGTTTGGCTCCGGGGTAGTGCTGATTTAAAGGCGCACTGCAAGAGTAATAATATTAGTAGATTCCTGGAGTTAGAACAGTAAGATTTCCTGGGGCATGAAGAAAAAATTACCACAGTAATCTTGTTTCTTCCAAGGGAATCTTACTGTATTCTGAGCTCCCACCCTTCCTCCCCTGCTAGAACCAGTGGGCACTGCAACCCAGCTGTTTTGTTGTTCAACCCTATGGGCAATTTCTGTTTTTTTTTTGGGCTTAGTGACTTGAGTCTTAACCATCTCACATTGTTGACTAGAGAAAGAAAAAGGAGAATAGTTGTTCGAGGGTTACTAATTGTTTTTTATTATTAATATAGCTTAGATAGCTTGTCACTAGTTTTTGCTCCATTAGAATCTGACAGTTGCAGAATATTGAGCAGGGACAGTGGTTTGAAAACCGAGCTCGAGCCTAACGTTCCATCATTAGCATAGGTTCGGTTAACCATTTCGGCTCCCGGGCAGTACAATGGAAGGACAATACTGTATATGTCAGAATACAGTAAGATTCCCTTGGAAGAAACAAGATTGCTGTGGTAAGTGATTTTTTCTTGATGCACGGTCTGGTGATGTCTCTCGGCCAATAAAATTACTAGATTTTTTTGCTTGCCATTTTAATGCATTCTATGCCTAGAACCCATACTGGCTAGTCATGAAAAAAAAAAACTAGCCACAGATATTTGTGTGTGTGTGTTTTGGGGGAGGGTCCAGGTAGACAGTTGTTTAGAGATAGTCTTGTCTGTCTGTACCACATAGGCAGAAGTCAGTGTCTTTGTTTTAGCTGTTTAGAACAAGGGAGATCATTGTTTTCATCAGAGGAAATGTCATTCATTTTTTTAACTTGATCTCTGGGGTAATCCTACAGAGGCGTCTGGCCCCTGCTCCTCATTCAACGAACCACAATGTTGCTGCAGAGAGAAGGGCAAGTAGAAGATTAAGATCAACATTGCCATGCCACGTGCAGCCTCTTTGCAGCAGTTTTTAGCTGATAGGGGTTAAAATGCACATACGTGGCAGGACTTTGGCATTAAATGAACGGAGACCCAGTTTTGCTATAGGTAGTGCAGGTAACTCTGGACTACGAAAATAGCATGACATTTTTTATTTTATTTTATTTTTTTTTGTACGAGAGTCATGTTCTGAGAAGACCGGAAACAAAATGTGTACATTGCCTAATGATTTTTATTTAAAGGTAAAATGTAGTGCACTGCATGTGGAATTATTGTAACATCAGACTAGGGGGTTTAGAGTACCCCTCAAACCATCCATTTTAATCAATGTAATATACTAGACTAGCAGTGATCTGAGAAAAAGATTACAATGGATTTAACTATGAAGATTCTGATTTTCACGGGGGGGGGGGGTTATTGGGTGTCATGAGAGTTTCTAACAAACTGTAAATTCTCTGCTATGCAGCTGCAAATGTAGTAGTAATTTTGTGACTATACAGAATTTTTCCCTGTTTATATATTTTAAATGTTAATACTTCCTCCATTCTTGGATGTATAAAGTGAAATATTTGGCTCTTGTAATTATACTCTATGCATCACCTCAATGTTTAAGCAAGTATTTATATATTGTATACAGTATTGGCTGAATTTGTAAATGTATGTACTGTACATAACTTTTTTTTTTTCAGTTGGCAGTGGTGGTCCGTTAAACCGGTGTTGATGTTTCCTTGACTTGCGAGTTGAATGAGATGAGAGCATCTTGTTCGTCACTGCCTATCTTTTTGTAATGAACGTGGCTGGTTGTTGTCTGCCCTGATCTAAGGCTTACCTCTGCCCAGCCAAGTGTAACATAGGAAAGCGCTTGCTGCCCATCTCTCTGACAGGTGACCCAAAGTTGTAGATGGTAGGGTCATCTATTACAATTCAGTGGGCAAGCACTCCTGCGACCTCAGATAGGTATTCTAAGCAGACACTGATCAGCAGTTTATTGATTTTTTCCCCATGAGGAATTTTGTTAGGCTTCAGTGCTTCCCTCGAAGCATCGATGTAGTGCTTACCAGTGTAAAAGGTTGCACTGTGTATCAGTATTCTTTTTGGGGGGGGGGCAGACTGTTACTGGGAACAGTGTGCAAAATGTTAAGTGCTGTCAAGTCACTTTCGAAAGTTTTGACTCACTACATAACCTTTTATTTGCATTTCCCGTAATCTCTTACAGCTTTGCAATCCCCATAGCTTCAAGATAGTTTGTCATTTAGAACAAATTATTGTGTTTTGTTTTACAAACCGCTCTTATGTCCTTTTAAAGCCACGTGGTTTAGCCTTTTTAACATGACTGGAGCATGATTATGATACACAAAACAAGGTCAGATTGCACTAGTAACATAGAGGAGGATGTAAATGTATATGGCCAATTGCATATATACCGGACAATACCCATTCCTTCACTATTTGACTCCTGTTTACCAAAGATGATATGCAGAACTAATTGTTAGTGGTTTAACTATTTCATTCTCAGGGTCTGTCTCTCTGCCTTTTGTTTTCTGCACTCAAGTAGCTACTTGAGTTTTTAAGTTCAGAACTGCTGTCTCTCCAGTGTGTAGAATACCACTTGAAAATTGCTGTAGTTGTATACTTTCTTGCAGTATTGGGGAAAGTTAATGTAATAAACTAATTGTACAGTTTACTCTGACCTTTGTCGTTATTGTTAGAGATGCTTTGTCTTTCTGGTTCCTCTAGAATTTTTTAATCACCGTTAAAGAGCTGGTGTATTGTCTTAAACTTCTGTTAGTTTTTAAAAGTTGTCAACTATTACCTTTTATATCTGAGGTACCATTTATTTTCCTTTTGGTGAATTGGAATATTTTTACCTGGTGTTAGTAGGTGTGATGTGTGGAACAGCACTCTGGCAGCTAACGTATCTAGTCCCTTCCACTACATCTTGCGCATTGTTGTCTCACCGACTGTGACCTCACAGCTGCTTGGAAGAGTCGCTCAGCTTTTGGGTCAGTCACCGTTAATGTCACAGTCAGATCAGTGCTGATGATGTAGTGGGAGGAACAGAACTAGCTATATCAGCTACCGGGCAGAGTTCTGTTCCACGCATCCAGTATAATACTATCCCATAGAAAACTTTATCATGAACAAAAAGAAAAATACTTCATAAATAAAGTTACAACTGCATGCTTCTTACAGGTTGTGACCTTTTCTTATCTGCAGTTCTTCATTCTACTGGCTTGTTAAACCTGGAACATTTGGGGTTTTCCTTGTCAGTTTTATGTGAAACAAATTTGCTGATGAACATCTTTGAGTGTGAGCACTGAACTTGCTGGCACATTAAGTTATACAAGGATTCCTTTCATAGCGGAAATGTAAGGAACCGACAATACCATGGACTGATCCCTTCTGTTTATTCACAGATCAGTTATAGTGCAAGTAGGTAGAACCTCATCTGTTGGTATTTTATTTATTGAATTTTGTTGACCAGGAAAACCCACTAGGTCTGCAAGAGTCCCTTTTTCAGGGGCGACACAGAATTAGAGAGAATTTACAATACAGCAGTCTTTTTTAAATACAAGCGAAGCATTGGTTGGGCATGTACAGTACAATGGACAAGTTAATTTACAGAGAACCCTTGTTGGAACAATATACATATATGCATAATTGATACATGAGTTTAAGATGGTATACAAAAATATATTTTGAAAGTATGTTACAAGAAAGCTATGGATATTTACACAGCAATTACAGCCTCTGTAATTTAGGTCCTTAGGACAGCTTGGCCACTATAGACATGTAACATAGTTTGGAGCCTCTCAAGGGTAGCAATTGCACTGGTTTTGCTCTAATAAGTGCACCTTTAGACCTTTTTTAAAGCCCCCTGATAGAGACTTCCTGTATAGCACTAGGAAGGGCATTCCAGATGTTGGGGATCGCATTTGTAAAAGACCTTTTACCAGCCATTGTCCTGATTTTTGGGGGGACCTGGAGGAGCACCCAGGAGGGAGGATCTGAGGGGTCACCTCTCTGATTTTTAATACGCTTTTGAGGCTGAGAGGAGCTTTGGTGCTTTTCAACTTGAAGGCAAGGCACAGAGAGAAGTATTCTAGCCTTCCATTGAGAGAGGGACATTTAAGGGCTTCCAGCACTCTGCAATGGTGTTCCTTAGGAGAACCACCTGCAGCAAATCATGCTATTGTGTAATACAGTGATTTAACCTTTTCTAACTCTGAATATCTATCAGAGTGGAGGATTGGGGAGCCATAGAGTGGGGTGGCAGAAGGGTGGAATTGGCAGTCTGTGACTCTTTGGTGAGATAAGTGCTTAGCCGTTATAGGAGACCAAGTTTTGGATGTAGGGATTTCACAAGGTGTTCAGTAGGGACCTTAAAGATTATATGCTGGTAAAGGTAACCACCCAGGTACTTCATGGAATCTACAATCTCAATTTTGGATCCATTAGAAAAGGAGGGAGTAAGCAAATTCTTCCTTTGTGGGCCTAGACCTTTGGGCCCAAAGAGGATGTCCTTTTGTTTTTTTACCATTGAGGACCAATTTGTTTATAGTCAGCCCTCAAGTTTTTGCAGGTCTTTAGTGAGCAGTCCATTCAGCTTTGTAATTTCATTTGAGCTATGGTATATTGCTGTGTCATCTATGTACAGTAATAATTCTGCTTTCCCCCAGTTTGCTGGCATTTCATTGACATACAGGAAAAATAGAAGGGGACCCAGGATAGATCCTTGAGGGACCCCACCCTGGATGGGGCGTTTGTTGCCAGTTCACGCTTCCATTTAACAAACTGTGACCTGTTTGTAATATAGTCCAAAATCCACCACAGAGACAGGTTATCTAAGCCTAGGGATTTTAGTTTTCTTAAAAGTAACTGGTGGTTCACAAGGTCAGAGGCCATGGTCCGGTCACTAGACTGTACCAATCATTAGGCCATTTTCTGGTGTCACCAGGATGTCTGTGGTCAGTCGAACTAAGGCAGTGTCCGCCCCATGATTCTTACAGAACCCATGGTGATTAGCTGCAAGTAGGTCATACTGTTCAGTGTAGCCAGTGCTCTTGTTCTAGACTAGTCTGTCTGGTATTTTGCTTAAGATGCAGCGGATTGAGATAGGCCAGTAATTTTCAACTTGTTCTGTTGCCTCGCCCTTGTGCACCGGTGGTGCTAGCGCTTAGGCAGTTACTGGAGCTCCTAGTTTAAGGAGTTTAGGGTCGAGCTTATTGCATCTTGCAGCACCTTTAGTTTTGATTCTCTTGGGGAGCAACAGCACCTCCTTTCTTGTCACTAGTCTGAAATGGAAGTCGGGGCATGGGAGATTGCTGGCAGAGAGGTCAGGTGGTTGGGGAGAGATGAGACTTGTGGGTAACTCTTGTAGCTGTCTAAACTGGTGAAAAAGGTGTTTAGTGCCTTGGCTGAATCGCATGAACTTTCACAATGCTTCCCTCTGACTATTATGTCAGTCACTTTGTGTGGTCTGACCCTTTATGAGAGCATTAATGTAGGACCAGAATGTTTTTGGATCCACTAAGTTCTTTTCTTGTAGATTCCTTGGGTAACTCCTTTCAGCAGTTTTTCATTCCCCTTTACATGTGTTCCACAGCTCCCTGTATTTTTGCCAGCCTCTTGAGAGGCCTGAGGTTTTAAAAGGTTCCTCACGCTTTGTATCCGTACCTCAGGTCTCTCAAACTCAAGCATGGCTCTTGAGGACCTAGAGTATGCTGACTTGCACCTTTCAGAGGATGTCCTGCAGGTGCTAAGGGGTTCCAGGAAACCTTCAACTAGGAAAACCTATACTTCCAAATGGAAGAGGTTTTCCATCTTGTGTGCTTCAAAAGGGGTGGTTCCCACAGAGGCCATGTTCGTGAACCGAGAAGAAACTGGAGAGTAACCGCAAGTTTTAAATGTAAATAGCTCGCGGTCAGTTCCTCAACTGAGGAAATCGTTAATATCCCAGTAAAAAGTTACCCAAACAGACCGGACAGCAATAAACAATCACTACAGTTTAAACTAAAATAGCGATTTAAATGCTAATGTAAATAAGACTTAGGATGGTTCCTCACCAGTTACAGGGAACTGACTAGGAACTGCAAAACTAGCTAAAATAAACTAAAACTGAATGTCAAAAATTAAGTTCTCTCAGTAACGCTGAGGAGCAGTCTCCGAGGCGACCAACTAGGCAGGCGGAGAAAGAAATCTGAGCATTTTGGAACACCTACAATTGACAGGACATCAGATTTGAATAGTGGCACAAGCCAATTGATGTTCCATTATTTGCATAAAGTTCCATTTATCTCCGGGGCAGTAAAATCCAGGAGGCTGACTGCTAGAGTTAATGATATTGAAGAATACCCTGGAAAAAAGATTACTACGGTGAGTAATATTTTCTTCTTTCAGGTGCTTTTTGAGTTCTCAAGTTAACTACTTTGATTGTCGCACCCGACTCTGATTTGTTTGTGGAGGTGGAGGTTGGTTGTTTGCAGCGGAGATGGTTATTTGAGAAAAGGTTTGATGCAGAGTATTCTTACTTGTCCCCAATCTACCCGGGATAATGTATTAAGGAAGGAGGTTGTGTCAAAGTTTGAGAAATCCCCAGCCCAGAAAGTTCGGGGAAGGGTCTGGTATTTCTTCTTCCAGATTCTGAATATTGGGTTGTGGTCACTTATTGAGTCAACAGAAATACCCACTGCTTTGAATCAGTCCAGCTTCAAAGCGAGGATCCAGTCAAGGTTGGTGTGATTACTGGTTTTGATACTTAGTGTGGTGGGGGCACTTAAAATTTGTGTGAGTTGAGCAGTAGGGCTGGAAGATTTTGACCTTTATTAAATAAGAACTGGTACATGGTGAAGTTATGATTTGTTCTGATTTATTGACAGATTTTTGAAAAAATGCATACAAGTGGCTAAAGTTGGTCACAGCTGACACAGAGATCCAAAGGAAATAATTTAATCAATTATTTGTATAAAAAAAATCAATGTAAAACTGCTAAATAAAAAAGCAGTCCCTTACTACTAGCCCCTTCGTGGCTGGCCTATAATGGTGGGATGGCATATCCTGCTCGGGTCTGTGACATGAGTGCTGGGAGAGAGCGAGAGACAGACAGATGCAAATACCTGTATCAGCACCACCAAGCACTGCAGGTACTGCCAGGCAGCTGAGATTTATTTTATTTTATTAATGGTGCTGTGTGAGTATTATTTTGATGGATGTTCCAGTCAGAGCTGAACAGGCCAAAGAAATATATATGAATGATCAAATGAGCAGCACTAACAGAGCCCACCCCTCTACCCATGTGAATGATGCAACTGCTTCGCATGCCCTGGTGTACTGTGGTATATGGGTGCACTACCTGGTCCAAGAGGTGGTAATGTTTTCTAGTACTAGGACTACTTCTACTGAATCTGATCAACATGCTGAATCCTTAAAGAAGAAAAACGAAAGACACAATGATCACCACCCAAGCAGGCAGCCAGTCACACATCGCATCGGTCAAGTGCAGTTCAGTCATAAAAAAGTTTGCCACTGCCACCTGAAAACCTGACGACACACACACAAACACAGTTTCATCCTTCCTAGTTCCACAGTTGCTGCCAGCCACTGCCAAGTAATTTAAGTATCAAAAATAAAATGTAGTAATAATCTCAGCCCAGTTTCTGTGAGATATAACTAGGCTAGCATACCACGCACACACAAACAACAAAGAAATTATATGAATTTTCAATTTAGTAGCATTTGTTTTTGTGACGTATTCACAGCCAAATATGGGGGACATGAGAAATCTATATTCATTTTCAGGCATCTGCTAAGCCATGCACTGTTCAAAAATTAACAGTACAGTCAGGATCATTTGCTGAGGGCAAAGAAAGTGACTAGTAGTAGTAAGGACTGGAGTAAGGACAAAAAGTGCTTAGTAGTAGATCTTACTTCGAGAGGGCTCTTGCAGTAGGTATTCACATATAGGACTAAGCCGCCAGGCATCAGGACCCCACAGAAAAACTTCTAGCTAGCAGTCTGTGGCAGGGGATCGCCCCCACGTCAGGTGACCAGCATGATGCGATGGTATAAAGGGGCGGTCCCCCACGCCTGCCTTCCATTTCTTTCCAGCCGTCAGCTTGTGAAATTTCCTCGCAGTAGAACAGTGCTCGTCAGTCATTTGTCGGTCTTCCAAGTTTTTGAACTTTTTCGACCTATTTTCTCTCTTTCGACTTTTCTTACAACAATTACTGTGTATGTCGTCCCCGACACCGTCCAAATTGCATAAAAATAAGTGCGACTCATGTGGTTCTCAGCTTCCACACAAGGACGGCCACTCCTTGTACCTCTTCTGTTTGGGCCCAGACCAGCCCATGGAAAAGTGCCAGCACTGCCAGAAGTTCAGCTCCGCTACCCGCAAGAGAAAGCAGCAGTCCCTGGAAGCCCATATCCTTAAGAAGAAAATGGCCTCCATGGAAAAAGAGTTCAAAAAACTTAGGCAGGTGTCTACTTCCCCCAAAGGTCATAAAAAAAAGGGACAAGGAGAAGCACCAGGAACGGGAATTGGCTTCCACAGCAGCCGTGACTTCGGCTGGAGTCGCAGCTCTCAAGGTAACGTCCCCTCCAGGAGATCATTCTTCGATGGCCATCTTCGTGGCTACCAAGAAGGCATTGCCCCTCCCGTTGGGCTCTCGCTCAGGCACTTCAGGAGCCTCTGGGGCAAAGGAGGCCTCCGCTCCCGTTAAGGCGCTCCTCCCTCGCAGCCTTCCAGTCAGAGGTGGTCCAGTAAGTCGGACGTCGGTTCCACCAACGCACGCCCGGACAAGGCTGCTAAGCCACTCACCTCCTCAGGTAAGCACCCAGCCACAACCCCTTCTGACAAGGCCGAATCTCCTACACGACCTTCTTTGGGTAGGGAGTCCGATAAGTCTGACGCCGGCTCGACGTACAACTGCCCAGCCATGAAGCCTGTGCCAGACTCTATTGATTAGTCTGACGCCGCAGGCTGTCTGCAACATCTCACCACATTGCCCTCTGAGGTCCCCACGTCCCCTCGACTGACACTCGGGGACTTTAACCCTCCTTCCCCGGTCGTCACCGAGGACCTCAAGACGCTGCCGTCAGGGCTCCCATCTCGTGCCCCGGAACCCCTGATGCTGGATCCTCAGATGCCGATCCCGACGCCAGGCAGCGTCCTTTTACCTGACGGAAGACCTATTCTTCCATCAGGACCCACTTGACAGTATACCCACGCTGGGCCCGATGCACATGGGGCCAACGCTGCCACAGTCTGGCCCACCAGCAGGGCCTCTTCCAGGTCCCTCTGCTCTGTCAGAGCGCCTGGTGCCTGGGTACCCGACACTGCAATACCCGGTTCCTCATTATCCAGCACCACAGAACCCGACGCCGCATTATCCAGTGCCGCAGTACCCGACACCTCAATACCAGACGCCGGGCTTCCCGCCGTCAGGTTATGGATACTCCTTTTATGGGTACCCTCAATACCCATATCCTCCACCGCTGGCGGATCTGAAGGAGACCTTGGCCTCCTGGTGGGCTGAGGCAAAGGCTGGGCTCATCCTGGAGGTAGAGAGTCATCTTCCAATGCCGGACCTGATACCGGATCCCTACATAGGAGACAGTAAACTCCCTCCTCCCTGCCCGACACCAGAGGAGAGCCCTCCAGTGCCCGAAGCAGGGAGGATACACGCCCCAGGGAACTCCCCAGAGGGGTCGTCCCTCCCCCTCCAAGGGAAGAGAAATCTTCTTCCTCTTAGTCAGAAACTTTGTACTCTGAGTCCGGCCACTGACCCTGAAGGCAAGCTCCACACTTCGGAACGCCCCTGGCTGAGGAATCCTCCGTAGTCCCCTCCAGAGGACCCTCCTTTTCTGGAGTTATTGAGGAAAATCTAGGAAGTGCATCAGTGGCAATCAGTGGAGCCAGACCCACAGTGTAAAAAAACTCACTGCCCTTCTGGATCTGCGCAAGACCACTCCTTTGCTGATCCCACCCTGGATAGAGCCTCACGCAGATCTTGTTTCCACCATTTGGAAACAATCTTCTGCGGTAGCCCCCTTTCTAAGGAAGGCAGATAGGCTATACCAGGCTCCTGAGGGTGTAGATTTTCTTAGCCTTCACCCCAAGGCGGATTTGGTTGTCATCAGCACCGCTCACGGACGCTCCACCAATCCTACATACCTCCGCTCATCTCCGCCTGATAAGGAATCCCAGCTTCTGGACCAGTACGGGAAGATCTATTCCTCTTCTACCCTAGGCATCAGGGCCCTTAACCATGTTGCACATATAGGGGATTTCCAGAAGACCATCCTTGGCCAGGTGGAATCTAAATTGGACTCCCTTCCTGAGTCACAGACTAAGCAGGAAGTGGGTGACCTTGTCCGTTCCACTCGCTCGGTTGTCGGCACATGCTACATGCCACTTATGATGCGGTGGACACAGCTGTAAGGAGCTCGGCCTTCGCCATAGACCTACGGCGTCATGCCTGGCTCCACGTGTCCGGTTTGGTACCTGAGATACAATACGCTATACAGAATGCTCCCTTCAGGGGTTCAGTGCTGTTCGGGGGTGATGTCAAGGACATCATTACCGAATTGCAGGAGAAGGGTACTGCACTCCAGTCTGTCCAGACTATGTACAGGCCCCCCTCAAGGACAGCGGCATCATTTTTTGTCACCAAAACCGACAAAGACAAAAGCCTCAAGGAAAATATACCAACAAACGTCGGGCCCCTCCAGCAACCAAGACCCCTTCCCAGCAAAAAAGCCGCAGGATCCTCGGCTGCTGTGCTGCGCCACACCTCCTGACTCCCTGCCTCTCCCACTGCCTCTGGAGGTTCCAGAGGAACCAGTAGGGGGTGGAGATTCTCCTTCCATCTGCCGGGTTGGGAGAGGATAACATCAGACGCTTGGGTGCTCCAGCTGATATCGGCAGAACACTTGATAGAGTTTCTGCAGAAACCGCCCCGAAGACCACCCCCTTAGTCATCCTACTCCCCGCAACATCTTCCTCTGGCTCCAGAGGAAATCATCTCCCTTTTCTCGAAGGCAGCAGTAGAGCCAGTCCCCATTCATCTTTGGGAGACAGGTTACTATTCCCATTTCTTCCTAGTTCCAAAGAAGATGGGAGATCTGAGGCCCATCCTAGACTTCAGCTCCCTGAACATGTTCGTGGAGTACAAACACTTCGGAATGCTCTCTTTGCAGAGCCTTCTACTACTACTTCAGCCAGAACACTGGCTATGCACTCTGGTCATGCAGGATGCCTACCTGCATATCCCCATATGCCCTTCCCACTGCAGATTCCTCCGGTTTTGTTTTCAGGGGGACCACTACCAATTCAGGGCCCTCCCATTTGGTCTTTCCTCGGCCCCCCAAGTGTTAACCAAATGCTTGTCGGTGGTAGTGGCCCACCTGCGTACCCAAGTGAGTACAGGTATTCCCTGTACCTGGACGATTGTCTCCTGGCAGTCTCATCCAGGGAGGAACTCCAGCACTTCCTTTCCCTTACCTTGCAGGTTTTTGCCAACCTGGGTATCACCATCAACCAGGCCAAGTCTCACCTGGTCCCTTGCCAATGCCTCCAATTTATTGGGGCGATTCTGGACACGACCACAGGCAAAGCCTTTTTGCCTCAGGACAGGGTAGACACCCTTCAGACTCAGGCCCGTCTTCTGTCCAGTCGCAGGAGGGTCCGAGCCAGGTCAGTCCGCCTCCTCGGGCTAATGACGGCTGCCATTCTGACAGTCCTGTTCGCTCGGCTCCATATGAGGATCTCTCAGTGGAGGCTTCAGTCGCAATGGGACCAGACCAGGGACAATCTAGACCAAGAGGTACTAGTATCAGATCCCTTGATCATGGACTTGCAATGGTGGATGGTTCAGGAGAACCTGTGCCTGGGAATTCACTTCTACCTCGATTTCTCTCTCCCCCCCCCCCCAAAAGATGTTGACGACAGATGCGTCAGGAGAAGGATGTGGTGCCTATCTAGGGTCTCACAGGACTTGGGGCGACTTGTCCAAGTTCAAACAAAACCTGCATATAAATGTGCTCGAACTGAGAGCAGTCCTTTATGCTCTTCAAGCCCTCCTTCCCTTCATCCTCCCCGGTCATCTCCTTATACAGTCAGACAACATGTGTGTAGTCTGGTACCTCAACAAACACGGAGGAACACGTTCATACCCTCTGTGCCATGAAGCGATGAGAGTACGGCATTGGGCAGGCCAGCATCACCTTCACTTGACCGCGGTTCACATTCCGGGAGTGGAAAATATACTGGCAGACGAACTTGGTCGGTTCTCAGTCAGGTCCCACGACTGGGAGTTAGATCAACAAGTCGTAAACTACATCTTTCAGCGATGGGGAACACCTCAGATAGACCTCTCTGCCTCTCCCCAAAACGCAAAAATTCCCGCCTTCTGCTCGCTCCAGGGTGAGATATTTTTTAGTGGGACGCTCCGTCTCTCTGTTGGAGGGACAGATTCGTTTGTCTTCCCTACCATTCTTTTAATTCCGAGGGTTCTGAGAAAACTCAGATTGGAGGGATCTCAAATGATTCTCCCTTCTGGCCCAGGCAAGTTTGGTTCTCTCTTCTGCAACAGTTTTCAGAGGAACTTCCACTTCCTCTTCCTCTGTCGCAACGTTTGTTGACCAAGGATCAGGGGACCCTTGTTCATCCAGGTCTCAAATCCCTTCATCTCCATGCGTGGTTACTGCAGACGTAGCTAAAGCCCGCTTTAGAGTCTCTCCTTTAGTAGCGGACATTTTGGTGGAGGCCAGGAAGCTTTCCACCAGGTCCACCTACACTATGAAGTGGTAGTGATTTTCTGTTTGGGCAAATTCGAAAGACTTTGAGCCTTTCTCGTGCCCAAAGTCCTGGACTACATGCGTCACCTCTTCGATCTGGGTCTCAGCCATTCCTTGTTGAAAGTCCACATGGCAGCTATCTCAGCCTACCATATCCCCTTTGGAGACAGGACTTTTGCTCAGTTGGAAGTCTCTAAGACTTTCCTCAGAGGGGTTCTCCATTTGAGACCTCCGTCCGCATTCCTGCCCCTCCATGGGACTTGAATTTCATCCTGGAGAAGCTTATTCTGCCTCCCTTCGAGCCAGCAGCAACAGCTGATTTGAAGTTCCTTTTTTGGAAGACACTCTTCCTAGTGGCCATTACTTCCACTTGGCGAATTTCCGAGCTGCAGGCTTTAATATGTAAAATCCCATACTTAGTATTTCACAAGGAATGTGTGGCTCTACGCACCAACCCTTAGTTTCTCCGTAAGGTTGTGGCTGAATCTTCACTGAATCAATCTATTGAGCTACCCGCTTTCTATACGCAGCACTTCAATCAAGGAGAGTACCTCTTGCATACTTTGGATGTTCACTGAATCCTGAGATACTACACCAATCGGACTAAGGATCTCAGGAAGACTGATCAGCTTTTTGTCTCATTTGCTCACAAAAAGAGAGGCCATGCTGTCTCTAAGCAATGCCTATCAAAATGGTTGGCACATTGTATCACTTTGTTACAAGTACAATAAGACCCTTCCGGGTCAAGTCAGAGGTCACTCCACCAGAGGAGTAGCTGCCTCTGCAGCTTGTTTCAAAAATGTGTCAATGGCAGACATCTGTGCAGCCGCAACTTGGACTTCTTTCCATACTTTCACGAAACGCTATAGTTTGGACAGTGCCTCTCGCCGTAGAGCAGGCTTCGGGTTGGCTGTCCTACAAGGTCTCCTTTCGTGAGACCTGTTCAGCCCTGAGGTTTACATTATGGATGACAGTCCTCCTCCCAAGTGTTTTTTTCTTTGTTCCAGACTGCTTGAGACTCGGTCCTATATGTGAATACCTACTGCAAGAGCCATCTAAGTAAGATAGTACAGTTACGTAAGAACTTACCGTACCAGTAGATCTTCAAGAGAGGCTCTTTCAGTGGGTATTGCCTTCCTGCCCTCCGTCCCCCCAAGTTTTCTTTGGTCCATTTCCATGGGTGGAAATATCCTCTTCTCTCTCTCATCTTGCCTCTTTTGGTCTTTGGCAGGAAAGAACTGGAAGGCGGGCGTGGGGGACCGCCCCTTTATACCGACGTCGCATGACGCCGGTCACCTGACGTGGGGCGGTCCCCACCAGAGACTGCTAGCTAGAAGTTTTTCCGTAGGGTCCTGACGCCTGGCGGCTTAATCCTATATCTAAATACCTACTGCAAGAGCCTCTTTCCAAGATCTGCTGTTACAGTAAGTTCTTGCGTAACTGTACTTTGTGACTTGGGAGGACAAAAAGCGATGGTAGTAGTAGACAGCAGTACCCTACCTTCCAGATCAGATAGTGGAACCAGGTACCACCAAGTCAGTTTGTGAGATGAAATGTAGCTGCTTGCTGTATTTGGACTCTGAACCCACTGATGTTTATTTTTTTTTTCTATTCTGTGCTACTCGTGATCAGGATTCAGGAGGAGGCAGTATAGCACAGTGGGTTAAGGATCTGAGCTGCAGATCTGAAGACCTGGGTTTGAATCCCCCAGTCGCCTAGGTGCATACTGTGTGATCCTGAGCAAGTCAAGGTCACATCTGGAAACAAGCTTCGGCTTAGTGTGCTACTCCTGGTTAAATAATGATCTTACTTCGAGAGGGCTCTTGCAGTTGGTAATCACTTGTAGGACTGCGACTCCTGGTGTCAGGACCGCACAGAAACTTTTACTAGCAGTGTCTAACGGGACCGTCCACCCAGCGTTACGTGACGGACGTCAGCGTGACACTATATAGTGGGTGGTCCCCACATCCGCCCTCCAGTTCTTTCCTGCCGTCGACCTGCGCACATCGGACTGACTGAAGCTCATCGCAGCAGTTCAAACACCTTTTTGGATGAGTATCCGTTATTTCTCTTTTCTAATAATTTTCAGTAGTTTGTATGTCGTCCTCTTCTCCTACGGATTCGCATAAAAACAAGTGCGGTTCGTGCAGCGTCCAGTTACCGCATAAGGACCAGCCTACCCTTTGCCTCTTTTGCATGGGTCCTGACCACAAGGTTGAGGAATGCGAGGTCTGTGCCCAGTTTAACCAGGCCATGCGGAAACAGCATCAACAATCTCTCTAGGCCCATCTCCTGAAACAAAAAATGACTTTGATGGAGAAAGAACTAAAAAAGCTGAAAAGTGCCTCCTCCTCCTCGCCAACTGATCTGCACAAAAAGAAGAAGAAAAGGGATAAAGAAAAACATCGGGACTAGGAGCAGTCTCTTCTCTCTCTCTCCCCCCCCCCCCCAAAAAAAACGAAGCAGCCCATGGGCCTTTCGACGGAGGATCGTCCCTCTTCCGGGAAGGTGAGTACTGTGGCCAAGCCTGCACTCCTGCCTCCACAGCAGACTTTGCCCCACCGCCACTGGTTACGGTGACGGGCTCCTTGTATTCGTTCGAGGCCACCGCTGCGGTTAGGACCATTTCCACCTGGGCTCTAAGTCGGCAGGTGCGACCGATAAGGCACTCAGACCCTCCGGCGAGCGCCCCACTGGGGTTGGTAAGTCGTGAGTCAGGGCCTCTGATTCCTGCACGACCACGGTTGATCGTTGGATCCTCAGATGATCGCACAACCTCTTTGCGTCCGTCAGACTCTGACGAGACCCTGCCAGACAACAGCTGTGTCCCGGCCAGAGGACAAGGGTCTCCCCGGGGTTCCCTCCATGGAGAACCTCTGTCTCCTGTTCCATCAGAGATTCCTCAACTCTAGCCGGGCCTGCAGGTCCCAACGGACGAACACCTTTCGCCAGGTTTACCTGATGGGGCTCCAGCAGGCCTTCCAACTGCTCCATTGCCACCTTTAGCAGTGCCAGACCCTGCTCCTGCTAAATGCCTGCAGGTCCCCTTGCCTCCCCCAGGACTTCCTCCAGGCCTTCCCCCGTTGGGGCACCCAACAGATATTTGCCTTCAGGGCCTCCCTTGGGGCGTCACCCTTCAGGAACTTCACTGAGTTTACCTCCCGCAGGTCCTTCGGGCTGTCCTCCTGCAGGACCGTCTGGCATCCCTCTGTCCGGACCGCCGTCAGGCTTCCCTTTGGGGCCGCCATCAGGTTATCCCCCATTAGGGCCGCCTTCAGGCTATCCTCCGGGGCTGCCATCAGGTTTTCCTCCATCAGGGCTGCCATCTGGTTACCCTCCATCAGGACTGACGGGCTTTACAACATTGGTAACACCATCGGGATATCCGCTGTCGAGCTATCCTCAGTCAGCCCTGATACTGGATCCCTTTTCTTTGGCCTTTTAGTACTCCAGCTACCCTGATTATTATCTGCCACTAGGCTACCCACACCATTACCCATCCTGTTGCTTCGGGGGGGACATGGGCCTGGAACCAGATTTGCTCACCCTCCACCTCAGATGGATTTTAGGGACATCCTAACACCTTGGTGGTCTGAGACCAAAACCCAATTGCTCTCAGAATTATCTTTTTTTTATTTAGTTGTTTAACCAGGAGTAGCACAATAGGAGTAGGAGAATTAGACAGCAGACATCCTGTTCTCCTAGGACGCCCTCTTCAGTCCTTCCTCGTACTTTAATGTCAGGCCGTCCATCAGCTCCAGCGCAACCCCTGACATCTGAAGGGATCACTAGGGAGCCAGATCCTCCGATTCCTGAAAAACTTCTGGAGGATTTGGATGATTCCGAAGTGGACTCTTGATTCCTCATCCACTGGTTTGGGTTTCGAGACTCCTACCCCTGAGGAACCAGTCCCTCGGGAATCCTCAAAATCACCACCCAAAGATCCCTCCTTTGTGGACCTCCAAGGATGGAAGTCAGGGGCTCTGGACCCCCCCCCCAAAAAAAAAGGTTGACAGAGTATCTGGACTTTGCAGATACAAGTCCGGTACTCCCCCATGGTTGGAACCCATAAGGATTTATCCTCGACCATATGGCAGAGACCTTCCTTTATCCCGGCCATGACAAAGAAAGCTGACTGGGTTTACAGGACCCCTGAGGACAAGGACCACCTCGGCGTGCACCTAGGGCTGACTCTGTGGTCATCACTGCAGCCAATGATCGATCTGCTGAGCCTAAGCACCTCAGTACTTCTTTCCGCCACCCCTCCCCGACAAGGAGTCCAGACAGATGGACCCGTTCGGGAGGAAATTCCTTGCCTCTTCTACTCCAGCGATACATGCTCTGAACTACATCTCGCACATGCTAGAGTACCAGAAGTCCTTGATCTTACTTTGAGAGGGTTCTTACAGAAGGTCATGACATGTAGGACTGTGTCCCCTGGCGTTAGGACCTCATGACAAACTTTCGCTAGCAATGCCTGGCATGGGACCGCCCACCCGATGTCACGTGACGGATGTCAGTATGACCCTATATAGTGGACGGTCCCCTCGCCCGCCTTCCAGTTCTTTCCTGCCGTCAACCTGCGCAAAGTACTTAGCGGTAAACATTGCTCATTCAACTGCCATTTATTGCCTTTATTTCTCGAATTTCAGTCCGCTTTTCGATTTGTCTTCTCTACCTCAGACGTCGAAGACAAAGAAGTGCGGCACACAGATCCCTCATAAAGACGGCCATCGTCATTGCCTCTTCTGCTTGGGCCTGAACCACGACACTGCAGCCTGTCCTGATTGCAAGTCTTTCAATCAGGCCACATGCAAATGCAGGCAACAGGCTTTGGAGACCCACTTATTGGAAGTCCAAAATGGCCATTCTGGAAAAGGAAATGCAGAAACTGAGGGACACCGCTTCTTCCCAGTCTCTTGAGCCTAGAAAGAAAAAGGACAAAGAAAAGCACAGGGAACAGGAGCATCTGGAGGACCGGGACCGCGTGAGTTCCAGGAAGCCTTCAACCAGCAAGGCCGTTTCCCCACCGCCTCCCCTCGTAGTTGTCCAGGCTGTGTCGGGATCTACTCCAGGTTCCTCTGCTATTATCTCCACCGTTAAGTTGGCCCCCGACTCCTCCGTGGCCCGCCCAGCCATCATTAAGTCGGGTCCCAAAACCCATACGGAGACCCACACGACTCTGACCTATAAGCTAGTGGAGGGTCCTACCCTTCTCCACCAGGCCCCTTTTCTGTCTGATAAAGCCGGTCACCTCTGTGTCAGACAACCGCCCATACGTTGCTCACCCATTGGGGGCTGACGCCACCCTGCCCAGTGTCCGGTCGAGCCCGCCGATTTCTCTCGGCCAGCTCTTTCCCCTGGGCGGGAGCCTTCCTCACCACCACCCCCAATGGAACCTCCGCCCCAGACGTCACGTCACGTCTGGGACGGAGGATAAGGGGCCCCTGGATGTGTTCCTTTCTTCCCCACTCCAGTGACTGTGTCCCAGGTCTCCTCCCCCCGTGGACACCCTTCCCAGAGTACCGGACGCCAGACCTCATCTCACGCAGGGCTCACCTCTTTTTACTCGGCCGTCCCACTGGCGGCACCGTCAGGACTTCCGCTGTCGAGTGCACCCTCTCTGATGCAGAGGGCACCACCAGGTATGTTGCCCAACCTTCCTCCATCAGGGCCCTTACGTCCGACCCTGACGCAGGCTGTGGTAACGCCAGACCAGATACCCGGACATTGACAGGTCCAACGTCAGCCCCTCTGAGGCTGGCTAACCCAACACGATACATTTTCAGGTCCGTCAAGACCACAAAACAATCTACAAGGGTTCCTTCCCCACCTAGGGACCCAGACGCCGGCTTCCCTCAGTCTGGCCCAACATTGGGTTCTCTCCCCCATTCTTTCTATTCTGGGTATCAAACCCCTGGTTACCCCCATTATCAGGGTTATCCTCATCACCACTATCAGGGGCTGGATACACCCTTTTACCATTACCCACCCACCCCCACCTCTGCCGCCTCCACCTCCTACACAACAGGATTTGCAATCTTTGATACAGTCCTGGTGGAAGGACGCTAGGTCCAAACTAGTTTCAGACTTGGAACGGCGTCTTGTCAGTCCTGGTAGTCACCCCTCCTCCCCATTCTTTGTCTCCTGTTAGCTCAGTTCGTTCGACTCCCATTGAAGAAGTGGTCCCTGATCCCGGGAAATCACCAGCCGCGACCGAGTTGGCCCGTCCAATCTCAATCGAGGTCTCTGACCCCCTCCACCAACAGGCCGAGGAAGAGCCATAAATGCTCAAAGAGGCAACACCATCGGTCGTCCTCGGATGAGAAGAGGCTCCGTCGGAAACTCCGCTACGAGGACCTCATGTGGCAGCAGCTAATTTTGACCGGGCACAAGCCAGCTCCGGCTTCTACACGACCATTACCTGGCTTTCGCCTCCCAGGCCGAAGCAGACACCTTCGGAGCAGATTAAATCGGTTCCTCAGCCCGCGGAGCTTGGCCCAAAACGGTCTCTCCACCGATTGTGGTGGAACCACCACCCAAACAGACTGTGGGAGGGGCTCCTTCCAAAGAAAATAGACCAGACACCGGGCTTCCTCGGCGGTTGTCAGTCACGGTCACCCCAGACCACCCTCGGCGGGTCAAAGGTGACCTGGGTGATCAGCTGTTATATCCGGATTCCTTGGATTCGGATATCACTGGCCTGCATTCTCATCCAGGGGATGAAAAATCAGCCATTGGCTTAGAGACGGAGGAAGGTCCCTCGGCTTTCCAAGGGATTCTTTGTCATCTCTGAATCTACAGGGATGCCCCTGGAGCCCATCCAGAAAAAGGTGGAGTACTCTGTTATGGACATGCTTAAGAGAAGGGATACCCCAATGGAGGCCTTTCCTGTGGCCGAGGCTATTGTCGGCCTTTCCCTAGAACTCTGGCAGCTCCCTGCTTCTTGTTCAGCTCAGTCTGCCCACATGGCCTGCAAGTATGCGGTGCCCGTGGGGTTCCTTGCGGGGTTCATAGAGCCTTCAGCCGAGAGCCTGGTGACCACCTCTATGTTCAGGTGTACTGGCAGTTCTGCCGACACTGACCAACCTCCTGATAGAGTCCAAGATTTTTGACCATTCAGCCAGGAAGGTCTATGCGGCTTACTCCTTGGGCCTTCATCAGGCAAGTTCGACCGTCGTCATGGCACACTTCTGTCACTCCCTTTTAGGGTCGCTGGATGAAGTCCTCCCACATCTCCTTGTGGACATGTAGACCATGGTCAAGCAGGTCTGAGATCAGGGCCGAGCTGTTACCAAACAGAGGCTTCAGACGGCCCTGGACGTTGGGGATTCTTGTGCCCACTCAGTGGCTGCCGCGGTTGCCTCTCTTTGCAGGGCTTGGCTGAGGCTCTCCTCCTTTCCGGCGGATACCTAGCATAAACTAGCTGACGTGCCCTTCCTCTGGACCGACTTGTTCGGCCAGTCACCTTCAGCGCACTGACCAGTCCAGTGCCACCTTGGACGCCACTTCTGCCAAGGGTTCTTCGGGCAAGAACCAGCAGAAGAAAAAGAAGCTGTCTTTTCTGCATTCTTCCCTTGTGGCTTAGCAGTCCTCCTTTCAAGGTGGACAGCAGCAGGCTCAGGCTTGGCATCCCCGGCCCAAGCCCGGACCCCAGCATGCCTGTAAAGAAGGCTCAGATTCTGGAGCCGCCTCCTACAAAGCTGCTCAGTGACTGGGTAGGGGCTGTCAACTCCTCTCCCATCGCCTCAGCTCTGGGTCCTCCCATGGGGGTCCGGCTCCGCCACTTCCTTTCCGCCTGGTCCGCTGTCACTCCGGACAGGTGGGTTCCTGAAGTGGTCGGTTGGGGACTGCCTATGAAATTCGAGCAGTACCCCCCCAAGCCGAGCCTGCGTCCCTTGGGAGAAAGAGTATCTGCTCAGACCCAGTCAGTTCTCCGAGACGACATCGCTTTGTCTCCGGGTACTTCCTGGTGTCCAAGTGGACAGGGGCTGGTGCCCTATTCTAAACCTACATGACCTGAATCAATATCTCGGATCACGCACTTTTCGGATGGTCAGTCTGCCCCAGATCATGCCATCCATGGAGCGAAACATGGTTATGTTCACTGGATCTGCAGGGTGTGTTCCTTCATGTCCCAATCTGTCCATCCCAACAGCGGTTCCTCACTTCAGGGTCAAGAGGACCCTGTACAAGTTCCGAGCTATGCCGTTTGGCCTGTCATCGACCACACTGGTGTTCACCAAATGCATCGCAGTGGTGGCGGCCCGTCTCAGGCTTCGGGGGGGGGCAGGATTTATCCTTACCTCGACGATTGGCTCCTAGCAGGTTCCACCCAACAGGAGGTGGAGAGATCCAGGGATCTGGCCCTCCAGACCTGCTCCCAGCTCGGCCTCCTGATCAGCGAGGCCAAGTCGGAACTCATGCCTTCTCAGGTGATGGGCTTCGCCGGGGCAGAGCTCAACTCTTGTCAAGCCAGAGCTTGGCTCCCGGCAGACAGGGCAGAGGTTCTTTCCTCCTTAGCCCAATCATTTCTGGTAGGGCACTTGTGCCCTGCCCGTGACTTTCAAACAGCATGAAGTCTTGCTATATTATGACTATTGCAGTTTGCCCCAGCCTTAGAACTGCTCCGGAGGTGAAAGAGTTAACTTCCATGCAGAGCATGGAGCTTAGAGCGCTTGTCTCAGAAGTCTTGTTTGGCTGGTTTCAAACCGAAACTGCCAGATTTCTTTACTCTCCACTGAACAGTCGCTACGGAGATTCCTCCTGTTGCTCGGTTCATTTCTTCAGTTTAAAGCGCTATTTCTCAGTTTAATTTAACCGCGATTTCATTATTTTAACCGCAAAACCGATCGGTTCAGGCTCTGTCTATGGTAATCGTAAGTAATAGATAGGGTTTTTTCTGTGTGGAACTTATAAAGTATTATCGGTTTGGTTGAACCGATCGATTTGTATTTAAATATAAGTTTAAAGCCTTTTAAGGCTTTTTAGAGTGCGGTTCCCGGTTCTTATCGGTTCTAAAAAAAACGGATTTCATTACGTTTTTCCACGACCCGTGACACGGTTTGGAACCGATAAGGGTGTCTTGCCTGGCACTGCCATCAAAAGGGCAAGTTGGTTGGTTAGGCTGGCATCATGTCTGAGAAACCCAAAAGAAAAACCCGGCCCACTGGGTTTCAACACTGTAGTGTCTGTGGGGAAGCCTTTGCCAAGGCTGACCCACACACTACATGTGTCTATTGTCTGGGGTTTGACCACCTCAATTCAGACTGCCAGATTTGTAAAATTTCCCTGCAGCCACCCTGGACAAGAGAGTGGCAGGCTCAGGAACGAGAGGCCAAAAGTCCGCTGACCGATGGCCAGCCCGGTTCGGTGCCAACTGAATCGAGGGAGTGCCCTCTGACCAGGGCGAGACTTCCTCGGGCAAACGAAAAGCTGGCTCTGAGGAGCCAGTTCCAGCAAAGAAATCTAAAAAATCAGCAGGTTTGGAGTCCAAAATTCCTTCTCCAACTGCTGCTGAGATAGCCAGGGCAATACAGATTGTCCAGTCCCTGTCCCCGGTTCCCTCCGAGCCGCCACTGTCTGGCCAAAGGTCGGTTCCAGTGGTTCAGGATTATGATATAGAAGAGTTCTATGAACCAGAGGAGGGGGATGAGGATTATGATCAGTGTGAATGTGACTTTGAAAGTCTGGATGTGCCCAGTGAACCGGACATCTCCCCAGACAGACCTTCAGGTGAGTCTCCCCCTAGGTTTTCTGAGTCCCCTTCTCATTTTTTGTTTTATAAAAAAGTTGCTGAGACCCTCCAGCTTCCCTTAGAGGAGGCTTTGGATGAGCAAGAGGAGCCTGACTATGTGGAGATGATGGATATCCCAGAGTCCAGGAGGTTGTCCATCCCTTTACATAAATCTTTTAGAAACAAACAATAAAAATTTTAAAAGCTCTCTAATTCTGTGCCTCCTGTGGATAAAAAGATGGACAGGAGGTATACTGTGTCAGGTCCTGATACAGATTTTCTTTCACAGCAATGCAGTCATGTTAGGGTAGTTCAGGCTGCAGCCTGTGATAAAGCTAATATTCCACTGGCTTCACATCCTCCTGACAAGGATTCCAGGAAGATTGATGCCATGGCCAAAAACAATACATGGCAGCATCCTTGGGACTCAGACAAGCTAACTATATGGCTTATGTTGCAAGATACCAGAAATCTAGATGGGATACTGTCATGGCCTTAGCCAAACAGGTCCCTGGCCAGCTCTCAAGGAGCTGGAGCAGGTGGCTCTTGATGGTATTGAGGCATCTAAGGTGCAATTCCATGCTGCAGTGGATTCTAACGATGTATCCTCTAGAGTCATGGCTACATCTGTGGCTTTTTGCAGATTGGCCTGGCTCAGTGTACTGCTTGTCACAGGATACCCAGTCTAAGGCTATGGATTTTCCTGTGGTGGGAAATTCTCTGTTTGGGGAGCAGACAGAGAATTATATGAAGAAAATGGATGAATATAGAACCACTTGCAGAGTGCACAAGCCAAGGAACTGCAAGCCACCCTCAGAGGCAGCCCCCAGGGGTAGGGTGTAGGCCTTTCACAGGCCTTTTGCCAGACTCAGGCCCCTCCTCTTCAGCCTATGTACAGAGGGGTTCTTCAGAGGAGAGGCAGACGGGTTCGAGCAGGCCTGCTCCCACCCCTCAGCCTAAAGCCCCTGCCAAACAGGCACCCTGATGGGATGCCCAGGGTCGGCCTCCACTACCTGTAGGGGCAGGTTGGCTCACTTTGTCCAGGACTGGCAGTCTTTAACTTCAGACAGGTGGGTCCTGGAAGTAGTGAGCCAGGGTCTGGTTCTCAGCTTCAAGAAATTCCAAGATGAGAGCCAGATCTTTTCCACCTACAAACCCTTTAGAGACTCTTGCTTTGGAAACAGAAGTCTCAACCCTCCTGGCTCTCAGAGCTGTAGAAAAGGTTTCTCCCCTTCACCAGGGCAAGGGTCTGTACTCCAGGTACTTCCTTACCCCAAAAAAGACAAGAGTGGCAGCCTATCCTGGATCTAAGATATCTAAACAAGCACCTTTAAAGCCAAAGTTCAAAATGGTGACACTGGGAATGATTTTACCTCCCTAAGGCCAGGGACTGGCTAGCCTCCCTGGACCTCAAAGATGCCTACTTCCATGTTCTTATCAGAAGCTCTCACGAAGTACCTCAGATTCGAACTGCCCTCAGGCCATTACCAGTTCAGAGCAATGCCCTTCGGCCTCACTTCTGCCCCAAGGGTGTTCACAAGTGTCTGGCAGTAGCAGTCGCCACCTAAGAAGGCAAAGATTGCCATTTTTCCCTACCTGGACGACTGGCTCATTGTGGGTCAGTCTCCAGACCAGGTCAAATCACACCTGCTAGTTACCCAGCAGCTGCTTACCTCTCTGGGATTTCTTCTCAATCTTCCAAAGTCAGTTCTGGAACCTGTCCAGGTACTCACCTTTATAGGTGCAGAACTGGATACAAAGCAGGCCAGAGCCTTCCTTCCCTTGGAAAGGGTAAGGACCTTAGTGGCCCTGGCCATCTCCTTCACTCTGCAGGTCTCTCGACCAGCAAGGCATTTCCTGCAGCTCCTAGGGCACATGGCTGCCTCCACAGCTGTTGTGCAAGGAGCAAGATTTCAGATGAGGGACATTCAGTTCCATTTGAGAGCTTTCTGGTCTCAAAGAAGAGATCCTCTATCCAAGTTAATCCCAGTGACTCGAACCCTGATCCAGGCCCTTCAGTGGTGGCAGGATCAGAGCAATCTGAGACAGGGGTGCCTTTCATCCTCTGTCTCATTCCTTGACCTTACTACAGATGCATCCCTCTTGGGATGGGAGCTCACATGGCGACCTCTCCACCCAGGGATTATGGTCCCCTCAGGAATCTCTGCTCCACATCAATTTGTTGGAACTCAGAGCTGTTTTCTAGCACTTCAGGTTTTCTCTGCATCTGTTCAGAACAAGGTGGTACAGGTCAGAACAGACAACACCACTACAGTGTGGTACATCAACAAACAAGGGGGCACTCGGTCTTTGGCCTTGTGCACCGAGGCGATGAAGTTGTGGTCTCTGGCTTACTCCCTGAACACTTCCCTCATAGCAGTTCACCTCCCAGGCAAGGACAATGTCAGATGCCCTCAGCAGGATTTCCCAGGGCCATCACGAATGGTCTCTGGATCCCCTAGTAATGGGGATAGTGTTTGCCAGATGGGGCACTCCTCAGATGGATCTTTTTGCAGCCCCAGACAATTATCAACTTCCACTGTTTTGTTGCAGGCCCCCAGTGTTGGGCTCAGTTCCCCTAGATGCCTTTCTCCTCGATTGGGAAGGGAAGTTTCTTTATGCCTTCCCCCCTTCCCTCTCCTGTTCAAAGTACTAGTCAAAATCAGGTCTCAGCCCTGCAAAATGATCCTGATTGCTCCAGGCTTTTCCAGGCAGCCCTGGTACCCACTCCTTCTGTCCTTAGCAGTCCATCTTCCCCTGTGTCTCACCAGGAACCACAATCTGTTAACCTGTGCTCAGGGGAGAGTTTGGTATCCGAATCTCAAATCCCTCAACCTCAAGGCTTGGCTCTTGAGCAGTTAGAGTTTGCTGATTTGCAACTTTCTCAAAGTGTTCTTGAAATCCTGAAGGCTGCTAGGAAGCTCTTCCACCTGGCTACTTATAACTCCAAGTGGAAAGGTTTTCCATATGGTGTTCTGGGGAAGCATGTTTCCCAGAATCTGTTGATCTACCCACTGTATTGGACTACATGGTCCATCGAATTCTTTGGACTGAGACCAGCCACCCTGAAAGTGCACTTGGCTGCTGTCTCTGCCTTCATTTCAGCAGGAAGCCCTCTTCTCTTTCTGCTCATCCTGTATTTTCCAAGTTTTTTAAAGATTGCTTCACACCAATCCTCCATTCAGGGACCCTGCCCCGCTTGGGATCTTAATGTATGCATTGCTCAGCTAATGCAACCCCTTTGAGTCTCTGTCTCGCAGAGCTTAAGTATTTGACTTGGAAAACTGTATTTCTGGTAGCCATCACTTCTGCCAGGCGTATAAGAGTTACAGGCTTTATCAGTAGAAACTGACTTTATTTCCTTTCACAGGGATAAAGTGGTCCTCAGGACTAACAGGAAGTTTTGCCTAAGGTGGTTTCAGATTTCCACCTTAACCAATCTATTTCACTTCCAGTGTTCTTCACTGACCATTCCTCCTCTGGTGAGGAGGCTGCACAGCTTAGATGTTAAGAGGGCCCTAAGTTACTACATAGAGCGCACTAAGGGTCACAGGTTTGACTCCCTCCAACTGTTTCTCACTTATGGTGAGGTTGGGAAAGGGAGACCTGCCACTAAAAGATCCATTGCCAGGTGGATCGTTTCTTGTATCCAATTTTACTACCAAAAGCTGGGTAAGGTTCCCCCCTCAGGCCTGAGGGCTCGCTCTACCAGAGGTACAGCTGCATCTCTAGCTGCTGCTAGAGACATCCCTATCTTGGAGATATGTCAGGCAGCTACTTGGAAGACAGTACACACTTTCACCAAGCATTACTCCCAAGATATTCAGGCCAGGAGGGATGCTCGGTTTGGCACAGCCGTGTTTCAGAGCCTATTCCTAAGTAGGTTCTGTCCCTCCTCCATGGAGGTACTGCTGTGTAGTTCGTATTAGTCATAATATAGCAAGACTTATGTTGTTTGAAGAAAAATTACTCCCCTTAGTAATGTTGTTTCTTCTAATGGAGTCTTCATATTATGACCTCCCCCCAGCCTGCCCCTCTCAGAACTCCTACTTTGGGGTATGGGGTCGTAGTCCTGTTGGCATTTATTGATGCCTCTTTTCATGTTTGGGTGTTGTGTTTATTTAGTTATTTTATCTTAATTTTCTGTCCACTGACTTGGGTCTTTGTGTTGGGACCAGCAAAATGTGTTAATATATTAGTGGCCAGTTGGTTAGTGTAGGTTACAGCTTCTACACAGAACCTTAGTGAGTTTTTGCTCAGAAGATCTGACGGTTTCGGTTTGAAACCAGCCAAACAGAGCTTCTGAACTGAGCTCGCGCTCTAAGCTCCATGCTCTGCATGGAAGTTAACTCTTTCACCTCCGGAGCAGTTCTAAGGCTGGGGCAAACTGCAATAGTCATAATATAGCAAGACTCCATTAGAAGAAACATTACTAAGGTGAGTAATTTTTTCTTCTGTGCCTTCTAGGTTACATGGCAGCGTGCACCTCAGTGCTCCATTGGGCCCGGTTGCATATGTGCCCCCTCCAGTGGGGAGCTGGCCGCCCAGTGACTCGGGCCACTGTGACTCAGAAGATGTGGGACGCCCAATGGTGGACCGCCCCCAGAACGGGTTGCAGGAAGGGATCCCCGCTTGTCCGCCTCTGAGCCGACGGGCCGCCCTCACGACCGATGCCTCTCTCATGGGCTGGGGAGCCCACATGGGGAATAAAAGGGCCCACGGGCTCTGGATCCCCAAGGAGTCCCGATGCCACATAAACCTGTTGGAACTCAGAGCAGTCAGACTGGCACTGTCAGCTTTTGCTCCTCAGCTCCAGGGTCAGGTGGTTCAAGTCCAGACGGACAATACCACGACCATGTACTACCTCAACAAACAGGGCGGCATGCACGCCAGTCTGTTGTGCATGGAGGTGCTCCGTATCTGGACCCTCATGAGCCGATTGGAGGCAGATCTCCTAGCCATCCACGTGGCGGGAGCCTCAGACCGTCTGGCGGATGCTCTCCGCCGCTTTGGCCAGACATCCCACGAGTGGTCTCTCCATCCAGAGGTTGCTTACAGCCTGTTCTCCCATTGGGGCAAACCAATGGTGGACCTGTTTGCCTCACGGAAAACACCAAGCTGAGGCTGTTTCATGACCCCAAGCAGGGCTCACTGCAGGAAGATGCCTTCTCGAGGCCGTGGACCCCAGGCCTAATCTACGCCTTCCCTCCATTTCCCTTGATCCGCAAGGTGGTCCTCAAGGTGAGGAGGGACAAGGTGAAGGTGATCTGGCGTGGACAATCTGGGGCTACCAGCTTCTGGTATCCAGATCTCCTCAGCCTCAGCTGCGTGCTCCCGGAGCGACTTTGCACACGCCCGGACGTGATCTCTCTCACTCAGGGGAAGGTATTCCATCCGGACCTTCAATCCCTGCACCTCACAGCCTGGTACCTGAGCGGCTAGAGTTCCAGGCTTTGGGTCTTTCTGAAGATGTCTGCACCGTGGTAGAGGCATCCAGAAAGGAATCGACCAGGAAATGTTATGCTTTCAAATGGAAACGGTTTTCCATTTGGTGTCAGGGCAAGGGCCTGGACCCCTTGTCCTGTCCAGTGGCTAACATTCTCGACTACTTCGGTCTCTCTCCAAAGGAGATTTTCGGTCATCGACCCTTAGGGTGCACCTGGCAGCCACCTCTGCTTACCAGGCACAGGCCAGTCAGCCAATGGTGGTGCAGGAGACAGTGGTCGGGCGCTTTTTCAAAGGCCCATCCCACATATCCCATCCGGTGCATGAACCTCCACCACCATGAGATCTACTGCTGGTACTGGCAGAGCTCATGGGCAAGCTGTTCAAACCAGTGCACAAGTGTGCCTTGCCACACTTGTGGAAGACAGCCTTTCTGGTGGCTATCACGTCTGCCAGAAGGACAGGGTAGCTCCAGGCACTTTCAGTGGACTCCCCTTATCTGGTCTTCCACAGGGACAAGGTTGTTCTCCGTCCCCACCCGAAATTCCTTCCGAAGGTGATGTCAGAGTTTTGCCTTAACCAGGTGTTAACTCTGCTGGTATACTACCCTAATTACACCTTGGATGCCGAGTACAGGCTCCATACTTTGGACCTGAGACATGCTCTCTCCTACTATAAGGAGAGGACGGTGGAAATTCAGGAAGAGGTTCGCCAGCTGTTTGTCACCTATGCTGAAGCCGCTTCTGGCAGACCTGCAGCAGAGCAGACCATTGCAAGGTGAATTACATCATGCATAGGTCTGTGCTACAAGTTAGCGGGCAAGGAGCCTCCCAGAGGGATAAGAGCTCATTCTACTCGCCATACCGCTGCATCGGTGGCTGCTTCCAGGGACATCCCTATCCAAGAAATCTGCCGGGCTGCTACCTAGAAGTTGGCAAACAGCTTCATCATCCATTACCACATCGACCTTGAGTCACGCCGGGATGCTGGTTTTGGGGCCTCAGTTCTCCAATCTCTGTTCCCTAAGTAAGGGGTGTGCGCCTTTGCTCCCTCCTCCCAGAGAACTGCTAGGAGTCTGCCAAGGAATGTGGATGAACAACATATCCACGCTCCTAGAAGAACAGGTTCTAGGGACATGGATATGTTGTTCATCCACACTGTCTGGCTGGTTCCTTGTCGCTTTAAATCTTGCCTGAAGGTCTTCAAGCTTGCTCCTCCCACCCACCCAGGTGGTAAAACTCGCCCGCCCATAACGCCCAGATCTTCCCACTGCTTGAAGCTCAGGTTCCTCCTTACTTCGTGATAGGCTGGATCCTAATACTTCAGTTCACCTGAAACTCATTTTAAAATTTTCAAGACTTCGGTCAACTTTCTCCTCGTGGCTGCGGCGGACAAATCGACTCCTGGTTTTCAGCTGTGCCCTGTGGGCAGAAGATGTCCAGGGACGGACCCGCACCACATGTGTCTACTGCTCGCTCAGAACACTTCCACCTGCAGGCCTGCGTAGCGCGCCGCTCGCTTTTCAGCCAACATCCTGAGGACCGTGGCTGTGCCCGTTACAGCTGGATGCCCCGAGAAGCGCTACCTGCCAGTTAAGTTGAAGGAGGCCCGTTGGGCAGTTATCGCGACGACTGGCTCGCCTGAGCAGCTCGAGCAGATGATCGCCCTCGAGGAGGCGGCCCAGGCCGCATCATCCTCTTCCTCGGTCGCGGCATTTATCCCACTCTCTTTGGGTACCTCGTATTCAGCTTCGTTCTAGGAGCTTTGTCAATCCCTTTCCACGAAGAGAGAAGGACCATCGGGACATTCCTCAGTCCAAAAGAAGGACTTATGGTAAGTCCCACTCGCTCATGCTCTTAGGAGCGGGAGAGGTCTCCTTCCTGGACAGCAGACTGCTCGATTTCAATGAGGTTGCTGCTCAGGCCGCTGGTCACAGTGTCGGCCAGCCAGCCAGGCTGAGACACCCATCGACGCGGTCGATATTTTCTCGACCTGTTGGACGGGCTGTCAGACTGGCGAAGCCGACAGCCTTTCTTCACTGCTCCCGGGTGGAGACAGAGGATCTGCCTGCACCCCCGGTGCAGCAGTCCCGATTTAAGGCGCCCGAGCTAAGGGAAGAGCGGTGTCCCCTCGGCTCCTTCCCAGACCTGCCTCGAAACACCGAGGATCTCGGTCTTGGCACTAAGCAGGCGCGTCTCGGCCTCGTTTCCTCCTCGAAGAGGAGAGGTTCAGTGCAAATTGCATCGATGCTACGAGGACCTGATGTGGCAGCAGTTACTTTGTCCGGGAGCAAGTCGACGCCTTCCTGGCCATCAAGTGGTATCACTCAAGCAGCCGAATAACCCCTCCAGAGTCGTAGATGCCCAAGCCTGGGCCGTTGTTCAGCCGAAACTTGCTGTCCCACCATTGTGGTGGAACCTCCGCCCACAAATCAAATCGGGGAAGACTATGACTCTCGTCAGGTCCAGGCCTGCCCCATAGTTTGTTGGCACCTCACTCTCACCGCCCCGTAGGTGGAGGGTGGCTCAGGCCCCAGGCAGTTTTCTCAGACTCCTCAGAGTCCGACAACCACTTCTCCCTGTCTCCAGGCCGGTTGACCTGGAGTCCTCGGGGCCAGCCTGACGTAAAGCCCATCGCCCTTCATGGGTTTGTTGTTTCGCTCATCTCAGAGTCCACCGGGATGCAGCTCGAGCCCGTATCCAAACAGGCCAAGTATCCCCTGACTGAGATACTGGACAGAGGGGATTCCCCCATGGTGGAGGCCTTTCCGGTGGCTGAGGCCATTGTTGGCCCAGCCTTGGAGCTTTGGCAGCGGCCTGCTTCCTGCCCTGCGCCTTCGGCCAGGATGGCCATGAAGTATGCAGTCCCTACCGTCTCTTTGCCCGGGTTTTCCGAACACCCCTCTCCCGAGGGATTGGTCACCGACAGAGTTTTCCGGTGTTTCGGGAACACTAGTGACGTGGACAAGCCCCCCCGACAAGGAGTCCAAAAAGCTGGACTACGCCAGGCGCAAGGTGTATGCTGTGTCCTCTGTTGGCCTCCCGGCCAGGCCAGCTTGGGCCATGCTGATGGCACACCTCCCACGCCTCATGGGCCTCTCGGATGAGCTGGATTCCTCATTTCCAGCCGTCTCTACAGACCACGGTCCGGCAGGTTCGGGACCAGGGTAGGGCAGTGGCTAGAGCAGCTCCAAACGGCTCTGGACATAGGAGACTCCCTGCTAGATCGGCTGCGTCAGGGGTGGCCATGTTACAGAGCATGGCTGAGGATATCCACCTTCACGGGCGGATACCCAGCACACAATTGGCAGATCGCCCCTTGGGACCGGCCTCTTCGGCCCTGGAGTGGAAGGTCACCTCCAGCGGATCAAGAAGTCCAATGCCACTCTGGACTGTGTCACTGCCGACAGCAGCAGCACAAGTCCTTTCGCCCTTCTGCGCCTGCGGCACGTCCGGCCCACCAGCACCAGGGCCAGCAGGCTCGCGCTTGGCATCCCAAACCCAAGCCCACAGCTTCCTCCAATAGGAAGCAGGAAGGTAAAGGCCCAGGAGGTCCCTCGGCCGGTCCCTCCTCCAAGCCTGCCCAGTGACGGGTTGAGGGGTGTCGCCCCAGCCTCGCCACTCCCCCCTGGGTTCCCCGCGGGGACGGCTCCGCCACTTCCTTTCTGCCTGGTCTATCACCACGGACCGCTGGGTGTTGGAGGTGGTAGGAAAGGGTCTGCCTCTGGAGTTCGAGAGCAGGCCCCACCCTTCTGAGCCATCGCCCCTCGGGGGGGCTACGGAGTCCGTAGCCTCTCTGTCGGCCCGCCGAGCTGATATTTGCCCTGCTCCTCGAAAAAGAGGTAATCGGGAAGGTGGCAGATCCTCCTCCAGACCCAGGGTTTGTGTCCGGGTACTTCCTGGTCCCAAAACGGACAGGGGGCTGGTGCCCCATTCTCGACCTGCATGACCTGAACAGGTTCCTAAGGTCTCGGACCTTCAGGATGGTCACTCTGGCTCAGATAATCCCATCCTTGGAACGAGGCGTGTGGTTCTGTTCCCTGGACCTTCAGGACGTGTTCTTTCACGTCCCAATCCGTCTGTCGACCAGAGATTCTCCACTTCAGAGCGAGGATCCTTTATTAGCCCGGCCATGCCCTTCGGCCTTCCCTAGCTCCCAGGTCTTCACCAAATGCATGGCAGTGGTGATAGCATTCCTGCGATTGCCGAGGGTCCGTGTACGCCACCTGACAATTGGCTGATTGCAGCCCCTCCAGAGCAGAGGTGGAGCGTCCAGAGATCTGGTCCTCCAGGTTTGCTCTCAGGTTGGCCTCTCATCAACGACGCCAAGTCGGAACTCGTGCCAAAGCAGGTTATACAATTCATCGGGCAGAGCTCGACTTTCCCCAGCGAGCACGACTCCCGGCAGACGTGGGCCGAGGTTCTTTCCTCCTTTGCCCAATCGTTTCAGGCTGGGCAATCGCACCCTACCTGGTACTTCCTGGGCCTCATGGTGGCCTGCACCAGTGTGGTCTGTTGGGCCCGCTGGTACATGCGTCCCCTTCAGTGGGGACTGGCCAGCCAATGGTCACAGCACTTCAATCCGCTGGATCAGCTAGTGACAGTGACCCAGGGGATGTGGAATGCTCTCCAGTGGTGGACCGTTCCAGCACATCTGCAGGAGGGCATCCCGTTTGTCCGCCCCGAGCCGACGGTCTCTCTGTCGACCGATGCCTCCCTGATGGGTTGGAGTGCCCATCTGGGGGAGCACAGAGCACACGGCTTCTGGTCGTCTCGAGAGTCCCGATGCCATATTAACCTGCTGGAGCTTAGAAGCGGTTCGCTTAGCCCTCCCCGCCTTCGCCCATTTCTCACGGGTCAAGTGGTTCAGGTCCAGATGGACAATACCACGCACCATGTACTACCTAAACTCCAGGGCAGGACGCGCCCATGCCTCTTGTGCAGGGAAGCTCTGCATTTGGTCATCTGACGCAGCCTGGAGGCGGATCTCTTCGCCATTCATGTGGCAAGAGCCTCCAACACCCTGGCCGATGCCCTAAGCCGGATAGGGGCTGCGTCCCATGAGTGGTCTCTCCTGCCGGAGGTAGTACAAGATCTGTTCTCCCTCTGGGGCACGCCTCAGGTGGACCTGTTTGCCTCCAGGAGAATGCGAAGCTTGAGACTGTTTCATCCGCCGCCCTCTGTGCAGGGCTCGCTGCAGGGATGTCTTCTGAGGCCGTGACCCCGGCCCTTCTATGCCTTTCCCATTTCCCTGATCCACAAGGTGCTTCTCAAGGTGAGGAGGGACAAGGCGCAAGTGATTCTGGTAGCCCCAGACTGGCCCCGTCAGTTCTGGTATCCAGATCTCCTCAGTCTCAGCTCCAGGCTTCCGAGGCGGCTTCCAGCCCACCCAGACCTGACCTCAGTCAATCAGGGGAAGGTATTCCATCTGGACCTTCAATCCCTGCACCTGACGGCCTGGTTCCTGAGCGACTAGAGTTCCAGGCCTTGGGTCTTTCTGAAGAGGTCCTCAACATCGTTGAGGCATCCCGTAAGGAGTTGACCAGAAAATGCTGCGCCTTCTAATGGAAGAGATTCTCCATTTGGTGTCAGGACAAGGGCCTGGACCCTTCCTCCTGTTCCTTGGCAAGCATTCTGGACTACCTGTGGTCCCTTTCTCAGCAAGGGCCCGGTCGACGACCGTAAAGGTGCACCCTGGCAGCCATCTCTGCTTACCGGGTGCGAGCCGGGAAGCAGTCGGTGGCGCAGGAGAAGGCGGTCAGGCGCTTCTTCAAAGGCCTTGATCACATATCCCCTCCGGTGCGAGAACCTCCACCTCCGTGGGATCTACTACTGGTGTTGGCTAAGCTCATGGGTAAGCCATTCGAACTGATGCACAGGTGTGACATCTCTCACCTGTCGTGGAAGACCGCCTTCTTGGTGGCTATCAAGTCAGCCAGAAGGATGGGGGAGCTCCAGGCGCTTTCCATCGATTCTCCTTATCTGGTCTTCCACAGGGACAAGGTTGTCCTGCGCCCCCACCCGAAATTCCTTCCGAAGGTGATGTCGGAGTTTCACCTTAACCAGGTGTTGACTCTGCCGGTGTTCTACCCCAATCACACCTCGGAGGCCGAATATAGGCTCCATACTTTGGACCCTAGAAGAGCGCTCGCTTATTATAAGGAGCGGACGGCTGAAGGTCTGGGAGAGGTTCGCCAGTTGTTTGTCACCTACGCTGAAGCCACACCTGGCAGACCTGAAGCCAAGCGGACGATAGGCAGGTAGGTCACCTCCTGCATAGATCTCTGCTATAGGTTGGCAGGCATGGAGCCTCCCAGAGAGATAAGAGCTTATTCTACCCGCCATACCACTGCATCGGTGGCTGCTTCCAGGACGCCCCTGTCCAGGAAATCTACAGGGTTGCTACCTGAAGTCAGCACACACCTTCATCACCCATTACCACATCTCGACCTTAAGTCACGCTGGGGATGCTGGGTTTTGGGGCCCGTTCTCCAGTCTTTATTCCCTAAGTAGGGGTGCTTCTTGCCTCCCTCCTCCCAGAGAACTGCTAGGAGCTCGTTGTACAGTGTGGATGAACATCATATCCATGTCCCTAGAAATACAGGTTACTTACCTGTAACAGGAGTTCTCAGGAATGGTGTGTATGTTCATCCACACGACTCCACCCGACCACCAGCTCGACGCACAACCCGGCTTCCAGCGGCCAGATCTGCGCCATGGGGCGGAGCCGAGTTTTACCACCCGGTGGGTGGGTGGGAGGAGCTAGCTTGAAGACCTTCCGCAAGATTTAAAGCGGCAAGGAACCTGCCAGACAGTGTGGATGAACAACATGCCATTCCTAGAACTTCTGTTACAGGTGAGTAGCCTGTATTTACTCACCTGTAACAGTAGTTCTAGGGTGGTATACGCTGTTCATCCACACTGACTCACCCGACCTCCCCGGCTGCAGACGCACAATACCCGGCTTCCAGCGGGCTAAGATCTGGCGTCATGGGGCAGAGCCGAGGTATATACCACCCGGGTGGGTGGGAGGAGCCAGCTTGAAGACTTCCGGTCCAACTTAAAGTGGAAGGGGACATGCCAATGAGTGTGGATGAACAACATATACCATTCCTAGAACTACTGTTACAGGTGAGTAACCTGTTCATACGTCAGTCTGGGTGACTTACCTCCCCAAAGAAACCTAGAGATTAAGTTGTCCCATTCTGTGAAATATGAATTGGGTATAACGGGTAGGGTTTGAAGAAAAAAAAGGATTCGGGGAAGGATGTTCTGTTGGATGGTTTCCACCCTGCTAACCAACCCAATAGGGAGGTGTGTCCATTTTGATAAACCAGCTGTTATCTTTTGAGTGATCGGCTCAAAATTGACCAACTCTAGATGTACCAGTTGTGATGGTATTTTGATTCCTAAGTAACACAATTCTACCCTGCTCCAGCAAAATGGGAAGGCACCTTTCATAACTCTAGAGGGGGTGAAAGAATAATTTAAAACTTCCGTCTTGGAACCATTTATCTTATACCCCGACAAATTTTCAAATAGTTCTAGTTGATTCCACGCTGCCAGGACATAGGTTTCAGGAGAAGTGAGTGTTCACAGGATGTCCACAAAAAGCGTGAGTTTATACTCCTTGCCCCCCAAGGGTATTCTTTCAATTTGGGCCAGTTTCCTGATATTGGCTGCAAGGGGTTCCAGATATAAAGCGAACAGCAGCTGAGACGTAGGGCAACCTTGTCTGGTGCCCCTGGCCAAGGGAAAGGGAGGAGATAAAGAGCCATCTAGGTTTAAGATAAGCCACAGGCGATTGGTACATATGCTGAATTTGGGAGATGAATTTGTCCAGGAAAGCAAAGTGTTTCAGTACAGCCCATAAACAGGGTCATGAGATCCGGTCAGATGCCTTCCCAGCATCTAGGCCAAGAAGGACTAAGGGAATTTGTCTTCTGAGAGGCATACTCTGTTGTTAATAACACCTGCCGGATGGCATCATGGACCTGATGTTTCATAATAAAGCCTGCCTGGTCACCATCCACTAGGTAGGGTAGGAGGCCATCTATTCTAGGAGCTAGAATGGACATAAATAATTTGTAATCTGTGTTTAGTTTTGAAATTGGGCGATATGATCCCATCAGAGTAACATCCTTTCCCGGTTCGGGGAGGGCTGCTATCTCAGCGTACCTCCAGGGTGGTGGTGGTGAACCTCCCTCTTGAATCTCTTAGAAAGCTTTAAGCAATGATGGAACAAGTATTTTGTTCCATTTTTTGTAAAACTCTGCTGGGTACCCATCAGGTCCTGGTGCCTTCTGAGTCTTTGTTAATTTGAGTGTGGCTTTGATTTCTTCTTCTGTAATGGGACATAGCAGTCGTCCTGCCTGTGCCAAGGAAAGTTGTGGGAGGGGGGTATTTTGTAGATATTGTGTGATTTTGGGGGGATGGGGTAATCTCTGTATAAAGGTTTTTGTAATGGGTAGCCATAGCTTGTCTGGTAGCTGTCTGATGTACTAGATATCTTTTATTTTGGGGATCATATAGCTTTGTAACCATCGCTTGCTGCCTCGCCCCCACCCCCACCCCACAATCGCTCAGGCAATGTCTAGCCCTCTAGGTCCTCCTTCCTGATGTTTAAGTTTTAAATACATTAACTGCTATTCTATCTTTTGGTCCTCTAGTTATTGCTGTTTTTGTTTGGTGAGCTGCAATTTTAGCTTCAGACTAGTATCCCCCTTCCGAACTTGAGCCTGTTACCAAGCCAGGGTATTATGTAGTTCTGCTTGTAGGGCCTCCCTTGCTTTTTTCTTTTTATCAGAGTATTTAACAATCTCTCCCCTGAGTACTGTTTTAAGAGTATCCCATTGTATGGCACGTGAAGTCTCTGCTGAATCATTATCTGCCAGAATCAAAGGAACCATTTGATTCACCATGTGACAGAAATCTGGATCTTAAATATAGGAAAGGTTAAAGCGCCAAAAGGAATATTTTTTAGGCTTATCCTGGGCTACCTTAAGTATGAGAGGGGTATGGCTGGAAAGGATTGAGGCCCCCCCGAGATATTCTGAACCATTTCCAAGTGTTCTGCGGATACAAAAAATAGTCTAACCTCGCCGAGGTGTTAGTCTTGGAAGAGTAGTGGGTATACATCCGAACTGAGAGGAAGAAGTGCCGCCAAATATCAGTCATACCCAATGCAGGGAAATATTTTTGAATCGGGGAGGCTCTATGCCTGGAGGGTAGTGAAGTATCCACTGTGGGATTTAAAGCTACATTGAAACCCCCACCTATTATATAAAGACACTCTGCTATAGAGATAGTCATCTAAAAACTTCTGGGACACCGGTGTTGAGCTGCCTTGGGGGGAGATATACTGAGGCCAGGGTTACTTGAGTGGAGTATAATGAGCCCACCATTATGACATATCTACCATCACTATCAATGATTTGGTTTTGCGACTGAAATGGGGCCCCCTGTGGGATTAGGATCGCAACTCCCCGTCTGTGTCCAGAGGAGTGGGAAGAGGCCAGCACGGTATGAAATCCTCATGATTTAAGCTTTGCATGCTCTGATTGAGGGAGATGCGTCTCTTGAAGGAGAATATCAGGTTTGTCCTTCTAGAATAATTGGAGTAACCTTCTCTTAATAGGGTTGTGGATGCCATTTACATTAAATGACAGTATGCGAGAGGGAGTAGCCATTTCTGAGGTTGTTATAATGGGCTATAAAGTAGGGCAGAGGTACCATCCAGCATCTCTCCCTTCCATCAGGCAGCAGCGAGAGATGTATAAAACGTCTCCACTGCCTTTTTTGAGTCCTGTAAGAATCCTCCGTGGTACCTTTGGATAATAAGCTAGTGACCACCTGGATCTCTAAGACTGTATCGGGGTATATACCTTGGACAATCAAGCTACATCTGCACTGCACTGCATATTATATCAAAAACAATAAGAACTTGGCCAACAGGGCACAACTATAAATATTAATGAACCCACTGAACTCCACCAGAATGGAGTATAACCTTAAATTGCTACCATATGTCCAGTAACCAGTATAACATCCCTCTAGTACTAAAACAACTGTGGCTTCCAAGGTGGGGGAAGACTGAGAGTCTCTCCCTATTCCCTTCAGAGAAGCAGTAAAATTGTACCACTCTGACAGATTTGGGGGTATGTCTGGCGCTTTGTCCGCTCCAGGCCCCCTGGAGACTAAAAGATCCCAACCCAAAATATACAGTAGGATAGAAAAGAAAATAAGGGAAAGGCAGCGTGTAATCGCCTGAATAAGATCAATGGTGAAAGACCCAGATGAGTATCCACACCACTCCCTCCCCCCGCCAAATCAAATAATTTGTTTTAATAATTTGAACCTATAAAACATGTCCATCTTAGCCCACAGTGCATAAACTTTGCTGATATGTTCAGGTGTTCATACAGCATGTCCAGATATAGCGAAAATTATAACTTTCAATAGTGCATACTTCTTGCACAGAATATATGTACAAAATGAGCAGTTCTGAACAGTCCCCGTGTAGAATAAAAAATAACACATAAATGCCTAGTCGCATCCAAAAATAGTTATGTCGCACCAGGGGGAGAGGAAATATACAAGGGGTATACGTGACGTAACAAGCCAAAATAATGTTCCTCTGCTCCAGAAGTTAAGCCATAAATGTCTCAACACTCCTTGTCCCACACAGTGAAGAAGGGGTTGAAAAATGCAAATAATTACAAGTCCCCAATGTAGTCCTGCTGAAAGAATAATTTGTACCAGGGAACTGGGGGGATGAGGGGTCTAAGGAGGAAATAAAGCTGTCCGGGTGAGTCCCAACAAGTGACCGCGTTTTAATTCCCCGTAAAATTAAAGGGATTACATGCGCTTTTAGCAATCTAGAGTTAGGCTTGCCTTGGGGGCCCTGGCAGAGAAATCCCTACCAAATCGTCCCCCCAACCCTATCCCGCTTTCCCGTACCTGGATCTCAGCGGATCCTACTGAGGGGATTTAAAGAAAAAACAGAGTCTAAGAAGTAGTCCTAGGCTTCAAGTAGCTGCAGAATTATTCTCTACTTGGCAGAAGACACCAGGAGAAAGGACTGCTGTGTGACTGGACTTCTGTACTGGGACTAAAGAAGAAGAACTTTTGTACTTGGACCTTTAATTTAGGGTAAAAAAAAAACTAACAAAACCAAAAAAAAGTGTGTGTTTGTCTGGCTTAACTGAACTGAATGGGTATCTGAACAGTTATCTAGGTGTAAATCTCAGGTGATTGAAAGGACTTAATAGCTGTGAGGTTTAAATTACTTGTAGAAAGATATAGTAAGTAGAGGGAGTGGCTTAGCTAGAAGGAAGCTACATTTAAAGACTGCCTTAGAAAGATTCTGCTAATAGCTTGGCGGAAGACACCAGGAGAAAGGACTGCTGTGTGACTGGACTTTTGTACTGGGACTATATTGCCCTCCTTCCCAGCCCCCACCCCAAAGCTAGTTTTGTTTTTATAGGCACAGGATTTGACTGATAACAGGAACTTCCTGTTTGGGAGCAGGAAGTGAGTGATCACAGAACCACCAAAGACCCACCATCCTAGAAGGGCAAGAGAGCTTCCTGCTCCTCTAGCTGCTGGAGGTCTGCCTCTGAGCAAGTAAGTGGTCTACTGAGAAAAATAGGATACTCTTGTTCAAGAACAGGACAATCAGGAGCTTAAAGGGCAGAGGAAGTAAGAGAGAGAAAAAAAAACAGGAAAGAGTAAGGATTGCAAAACAGTTAAGGGGCCAGAAATAAGACATGATTGAGGTGGCAGTGCAGTGGCTGTGGAGCAGCAGTCTTCGAGACATTCTGGAGGATGCAGTGTTGTCCCATCTGCAGGCACCTCTCTGGGGTGAGGGAGGAGGTTGCTCATCTCCAGGCTGAGTTGGCCAGGATTTGTGGGACCTCCTCTTCCATCCAGGGACCACCAGTGCCACTGCCGTTGCCTCAGAGGTTGCCAAGAAAAAGGAGTGGTTGGACCACAGTGGGGTCGGTGAGGGTGGTGGAACAGAGGCGCATCCCTCCAGTTGTACCTCTCACCAATACCTATGCCATTCTGGCAGTGTGGTTCCCTCTATGGAGCTTCCCAGCCCCCCACCTAAAGCTAGTTTTGTTTTTATAGGCACAGGATTTGACTGATAACAGGAACTTCCTGTTTGGGAGCAGGAAGTGAGTGATCACAGAACCACCAAAGACCCACCATCCTAGAAGGGCAAGAGTAGCTCTCCGGCCTCCTCTAGCTGCTGGAGGTCTGCCTCTGAGCAAGTAAGTGGTCTACTGAGAAAAATAGGATACTCTTGTCTAAGAACAGGACAATCAGGAGCTTAAAGGGCAGAAAGTAAGGAGAGAGAGAGAAAAAAAAAACAGGAAAGAGTAAGGATTGCAAACAGTTAAGGGGCCAGAAATAAGACATGATTGGAGTGGTGCAGTGCAGTGGCTGTGGAGCAGCAGTCTTCCAGGAGACATTCTGGAGGATGCAGTGTTGTCCCATCTGCAGGCACCTCTGGGCTGAGGGAGGAGGTTGCTCATCTCAGGCTGAGTTGGCCAGGATTTGTGGGACCTCCTCTTCCATCCAGGGCCTACCACTGCCACTGCCGTTGCCTCAGAGGTTGCCAAGAAAGAGGAGTGGTTGGACCACAGTGGGGTCGGTGAGGGTGGTGGAACAGAGCGCATCCTCCAGTTGTACCTCTCCACAATACCTATGCCATTCTGGCAGTGTGGTTCCTCTATGGAGGTACCCGAGTGGAGACCAAGGAGGATGTGGGAACCTCCACAGAGAGACCCACAGGAGGGTGGCAGGGGACCCTGCAGGGAAGGAGACAACTCCTGGTGGGGGACTCCATTGTTAGGAAGGTAGAACTGGGAGAGGAAGGGGAGGGAGGTAAGGTGCCTGCCTGGCGCCATGGCTTGGAGGGACAGAGGCGAATCCTCAGGATTGCGGAGCAGCTGCACAGGGAGGGAGCTGGATGTCATTGTCCACCTAGGGACAAATGACCTAGCTAAGAAAGGGATTAGAGAAGTACAGGAAGAGTTTGTAGAATTGGGGAGGGGCCTTAGTCAAGTAGCACACACGGTAACCTTCTCGGAGGTGCTGCCCATCTATGGCATAGGAGAGGCTAGGGTGTTCCGCACCATGGCATTCAATCAGTGGTTGAAAAACTGGTGTGGAGCTCAGGGATTTGGCTTCATTGGGGACTGGGGGTCCACCTGGAGAGATGCAAGCCTATACTGGCATGATGGGTTGCATCTATCCGGGAGGAGAACCAGGATCCTAGGTGATAGGTTTAAATGCTTCATTGGCAAGCTTTTAAACTGGCCAAGGGAAGCACTGGAAAGACGCGAAATCTAGTCCCCAAATAATTGCGGTAGTAAGTTCAGCAAACACCCCAACATATAGAGGTGTTGATAGGAAGAAGGGCAGGAGTAAATGGAGAAAGTGACAAAGGCAAGAAGGACAGGGATGGGGCAAAAGGGAGTAAGGCCATCAGGAAATGGAGGGTAATGAGTACCAATGCCCGTAGTCTGGGCAACAAGCTCCCTGAGCTGGTGGCTTGATGGAATAGGGATGCCTGGATATCGTAGCAGTCACAGAAACATGGTACACAGAGAACCATGACTGGATGTTAACATGCAGGGTACATAACCTACAGGAGAGACAGGCAGGGAGGAGTAGCTCTCATGTAAAGGAAGGGATAAAAAGCAACTGAACAAAAGAGTAAACAGGAGGAGGGAGGCAATTGTGGGTCACCTTGGAGACTGGAAAGGGCACCACAATCCGCACAGGGTTGTGTACAGACCCCCGTGTCATGGGGAGGGAATGGACAAGGATATGATAGAAGGCATTCTTAGAATGGCAGAGAAAGGGAGATCTTACTTCAAGAGGGTCTTGCAGTAGGTAATTACATATAGGACTGGCCTTGACGGTAGCAGGACCTATGAAAAATTTCTAGCTAGCCATCCCTGGTGAGGACCGCCCCATGTCAGGTGACTGGCGTCATCTTGACGTCGGTATAAAGTGGCCCCAGATGCCCATCTTCCAGTTCTTTCCTTGGGTCAGCACAAATTATGGCCCTTCTCGCCAGTAAAGTTCATTACTTAGCCTGCTCTTTAAATCAGTTTTACCGAGAATTTTCAGTATTTTTTCTTCCTATCGTGGTCATCAGTCGGTGTATGTCGTCCCCTACACCTTCCGAGCAAAAAAACAAATGCGACTCGTGCGGCGCCCAACTACCACACAAGGACGGCTATTCCCTCTGCCTAGGCCCCGACCACCCGGTCGACAAGTGCCCGCATTGCCTTCACTTCAACGTGGCTACCCACAGATGACGCCAATAGTCCCTGGAAGCCCATCTTCTAAAGTAAAAGATGTCTTCGATGGAAAAAGAATTGAAGAAGCTAAGGCAGGTGTCAACTTCTCCAGAAGGGCATCGAAAAAAGCGGGACAAGGAGAGGCACGGGAGAAGGCCTCCTTGCCCGCGACTCCAGCTTGGTCGCGTGACCAAAATGCGTCCCTCCGGGCTCCGTCCAACGCAGCCTCCGAGGCTTTGAGGAGGCGTCGGCCTGCCCATCGGGCTTCGCGTCCCGGCCTTGTGGGCGCCTCAGACAAAAGGAGGCCCTCCGCGCCCAGTTCAGCCGCAGTCTTGCAGCCTACTGGTGGGCGACTCTTACAGTCGGATGTCGGCTCTGGCCGTCCGCCATGAGAAGGTCGATAAGACGCCTGGACCTGGGTGCGACCTTTCCCCTTGGACCGGGCTGCTGCTCCTCCTTGGCCCACCTCCGACGAGGGACCCCGTAAGACGGACGCCAGCTCCTCCGGCGCCCACCGGGAACTAGCCCCTAAGCCGCATGTCGGGGCCGGGTGACGGAACCTACGACGGACCCTCCAACCCCCGTAGTACCTGGTTCCCCGCAGCCTTCACTGCCATCCGGGAAGCCCGAGTCACCCCAGCCTGACCCCGGGGACTCTCCCCCCCCATCCCCGGGCGATTCGGGGGATATTCCACCTCTGTCAGACCCTCCTCCTAGGGAACCGGATCTGACGCTGGCCCCCCCCGGATGCCGGTTCCGATGCCGGCGGGGGATATTCCCCTTCTGTCGGGCCCTGCTCCCCCTGGGCCTCTCAGTGTTGACCTGCCCGTGGGCCACCTTCCGGGCCGTCTGCTCCAGCAGCTCCTCCGGCACCGGGTACCCGGAACCGCAGTATCCAGCGCCGCAGTACTCGACGCCGTACCCTCTCACAGAAAGTACCCGACGCCCAATACCCGGCACTGGTTTTCCCGCAGCTGGGTTTCCGGATACTACCTTTACGGATACAACCTGTGATTCTTTTCCCCTCCTCCTCCACCTCCACGCCCCTCGGCCGCGGTGGATCTGCAGGAGACTCTGGCTTCCTGGTGGGCTGAGGCCAAGGCTCAGCTCACCAAGGAAGTAGAGAGCCGTCTTACGGCGACGGTGCCGCCCTCGTACGCCCGAGACGGTACTCTCCCTCACCGTCTCCGGACTCCAGAGCCCTTCCCTCTGGATCCCGAGAGGGGCAGGACACGCGTCCAGGGATCTCCCCCAAGGAACCCATTCCTCCCCCTAGCCGTTTTAGGGAGTCTTATTCTGCTTCTGATTCTTCTTCTTCTTCCCTCTCTGATTCCTCCGACGGATGTTCCGAGAGAGATGACGAGCCTCGCTCTCCGTCCAAGCCCCGGCCGAGGACTCCTCCGAAGTCTCCTCCGGAGGACCCTTCCTTCACGGAGTTGCTCAGAAAAATCCAGGAAGTACATTAGTGGCGCTCATTGGAACCAGATCCTCAGCGGGTAAAACTCGCCGAACATCTGGACCTGCCCCTGACAGCTCCTACTTTAGTGCCACCCTGGATCGAGTCTCATGCCCACCTTGCTTCCACTATTTGGAAACAACAGTCGGCTTTAGCCCCACTTCCTAGGAAGTCTAACAGGCTATACCAGGCTCCTGAGGGTGTAGATTTTTTGGACTCTCACCCTCGTGCAGATTTGGTCGTGATTAGCGCCGCTCACGGCCAGTCAGCACATCCCAAACATCTAAACTAGTCTCCTCCAGATAAGGAATCTCGCCTCCTGGACTAGTATGGAAGAAAAATATACACCTCTTCCACACTGGGAATTCAGGCCCTGAATTATGTTGCTCATATTGGGGATTACCAGAAGGCCATCCTTACCCAGGCAGAATCTAAGATTGACTCCTTACCTGACTCTCAAGTCAAGCAGGAGTTAGCTGACTTAGTCCGTTCTGCTCGTTCGGCCAGTCACATTCTGCGGACGACATACGATGCAGTGGACACTGCCGGGTGGAGCTCTGCTTTCGCCGTGAGTCTTCAGCATCATGCCTGGCTCCGAGTGTCAGGTTTGGTCCCGGAGGTGTAGTCAGCGATCCAGGAAGCACCTTTCAGGGGTTCGGTGCTTTTCAGCGGTGATGTCAAGGACATCATCACCGACTTGCAGGAGAAGGGGACGGCTCTGAAATCCGTGGATTCCATGTTACCCGTCCCCATCCCTGGCGCCGTCCTTTTGCAGGCGCTGATCGACCACAAACAAAACCCCAAGGAAGGCGGGCCTAAGCGTCGGTCCCCGCAGCTACCAGGCCCCCGCCCAAAAAAAGCAGCGGGTGCCTCCGGCCCATGACGCTGCCCTCCCACCACCCTGACTCCTCCCTCTCCCTGCCTCCCGGACACGGAGGAACGACTCGGAGGGAGGTTCTCCTCCACATTCGGGTTGAGAGAGGATAACAACAGATTCATGGGTGCTTCGGATTATAGCGGAAGGGCACTCTATAGAGTTTCTACAGAAACCACCCCGCCACCCCCCTCTGAAGTCATCCTATGCAAGGGACCATCTTCCTTTGGTCTGGGAAGAGATCTCTGCCCTCCTCGCGAAGCAGGCCATAGGACCTGTCTCTCCTCATCTTCAAGGGACGGGTTACTATTCTCATTTCTTCCTGGTCCCAAAGAAGACTGGAGATCTCAGCTCTTTGAATCTTTACGTGGAATACAAAAGGTTCAGGATGTTCTCCCTGCAGACCCTTCTGCCCTCCTTCGGCGGGTCAATGGCTGTGGCTGGATATGCAGGATGCATATCTGCACATCCCATTTCCCTCATAAATACCTTCAGTTTGCTTTCGAGGGGACCATTACCAGTTCGGGCACTCCCTTTTTGGTCTTTCCTCTGCACCCGAGTTTTTGCAAATGCCTGGCCGTGGTAGCGGCCATCACCTGCCTCTGATGGGAGTTCAGGTGTTTCCTTACCTGGACGACTGGCTCCTGGCAGCCTCGTCCAGGGAGGAGCTCCTGCATTTTCTCTCCCTCACCCAGCAGGTTTTCACTTGCCTGGGTATTACCATCAACCATTCCAAGTCTCATCTGGATCCCTCCCAGAGACTACAGTTTATCGGGGCTATCCTTGATATGACAGTGAGCAAGGCCTTCCTGCCTCCGGACAGGGCGGCCTCTCTTCAGTCACAGATTTCACTGCTATCAGAACGCAGGAAGGTTCTGGCGAGGTCAGTTCTCCGTCTCTTGGGGCTCATGGCGGCCGCCATCCCAACAGTTCCCAGCTCGGCTCCCATGAGGATCTCAGTGGACTCTTACGCTCCCGTGGGATCAACTTGTGACAACCCAGATCACCTAGTTCTGATCTCCTGCGCGATGGCAAGGACTTGCAATGGTGGATGGTTCGGGAGAACCTGTTTGAGAGGTCCCCTTCTGTCATCTTCCCCTCCCAGACTCTGACCACAGGCGCATCAGGCGAAGGTTGGGGGGCCATCTGGGTCCTCACGAACCAGGGATCTTGGTCCAGATTGGAACTAGCTCTCCCACATCAATGTGCTCGGGCTTGAGCAGTATGATGCTCTCCAAGCCCTTCACCAATACATTCTTCCGGTCACCTAGCCTTCAGGCCGGACAACATGTGCGTGGTGTGGTACATCAACAAGCAGGGAGGACTCGATCCTACCCTCTATGCATGGGAAGCAATGAGGGTTTAGGACTGGGCAACTCAGCACAACCTTCACCTCACAGCGATTCATGTTCCAGGAGTCGACAATACTCTGGCAGACAAGCTAAGTCGCTCCTCTGCCCCTGCCCACAGTGGGAGTTGGACCAAAGGTGCTAAATCACATCTTCCACCTTTGGGGACCCACAGATAGACCTGTTCGCCTCTTCCCAAAGCATAAAACTTCCCAAATTTTGCTCGATCGTTTCCAGGTGAGCGCTTTCTGGAGCAGACGCTCTGCTCTCTAAGCTGGAAGGGCAAATTCGTCTCTGCTTTTCCCCAATTCCTCTGGTCCCTCGTGTGTTGCAGAAACTGTCAACAGAAGGAGGCGAGAATGATTCTGATCGCTCCTTTCTGGCCCCAAACAAATCTGGTTCTCTCTTCTACAACAGTACTCAGAGGTTCCTCCTCTTCCTTTATCTCGAGGTTTGCTGACCCAGGATCAGGGGACCCTGGTCCATCCGGGACTCAAGTCCCTACAACTTCATGCATGGCTCCTGCAGACCTAGCTCAATCCCGCTTTGGTGTCTCTCCAAAGGTGGCAGAGATTCTGGTGGAGGCTAGGAAACCCTCCACTAGGTCCACTTATGCCATGAAATGGAAGAGGTTTTCTATTTGGGCCGCCTCTAGGAACGTGGAGCCTTTCTCTTGTTCAGTGGCCGTTCTGATGGAATATTTACGTCACCTCTTTGACCTGGGTCTCAGTCATTCCTCCTTGAAGGTGCACGTGGCCGCTATTTCAGCATACCATGTTCCTTTCGCAGATAAAGCATTTGCCCAATTAGAGGTCTCTAAGACTTTTCTTAGAGGGGTCCTCCATCTGAGGTCCGGACTCCTGCTCCCCCTTGGGACTTGAACTTTGTTCTCGAGAAACTTTCCCTTCCTCCCTTCGAACCTGCGGCCACCGCAGATCTGAAGTTTCTTTCATGGAAGACGCTCTTCTTGGTGGCCATTACCTCCGCTCGAAGAATTTCTGAGCTCCAGGCCCTTATGTGTAAAATCCCATACCTGATTTTCCACAAAGAACGAGTGGCTCTTCGCACGAACCGTAAGTTTCTGCCTAAAGTGGTAGCAGAGTCTACCTTAAATCAGTCTATGGAGTACTGCGTGAAAAAGGCAGGTAACTCTAACCAAGGAGAATATTTACTCCATACTATGGATGTTCACCGGATTCTGAGATACTATACTGACAGGACGAAGGATCTCAGAAAGACTGACCAGTTGTTCGTCTCTTTTGCTCACAAAAGGGAAGGCAATGCTGTTTCCAAGCAATGCCTATCGAAGTGGTTAGCTCATTGCATCACCTTCTGTTATGACAAGTACAGCCAGACCCTCCCGGGTCAGGTCAGAGGTCACGCCACACGAGGAGTAGCAGCCTCTGCAGCTTGTTTCAAGAATGTGTCTGCGGCAGACATATGCACTGCCGCCACCTGGACTTTCGTCCATACCTTTACGAAACACTACAGTTTGGACACTGCCTCTCACCGTAGAGCAGGCTTCGGGCTAGCTGTTTTACAAGGCCTCCTGTCTTGAGGCCTGCAAGACTACTGCTACTTTCAGGAGTAGTTTCCTCCTCCCCATGCCTTTTATTTGTTCCGGACTGCTTGGGATTCAGTCCTATATGTAATTATCTACTGCAAAAGCCCTCTCGAAGTAAGATAGTACAGTTACGTAAGAACTTACCGTAACAGTAGATCTTCAAGAGAGGCTCTTGCAGTAGATAATACCTTCCCGCTCTCTATCCCCCTAGGCTTTTTCAGCTCTTTTTCCAGGAATGGAAACATCTGCTTCTCTCTCGTCCGGGCCTGTGGCGGGAAAGGACTGGAAGGCGGGTGTCTGGGACCACCCCTTTATACCGACGTCGCATGACGCCGGTCATCTAACGTGAGGCGGTCCCTAGCAAGACTGCTAGCTAGAAATGTTTTCATGGGGTCCTGCCGCTGGCCAGCATCAGTCCTATATGTAATTACCTACTGCAAGAGCCCCTCTCGAAGATCTACTGTTACGGTAAGTTCTTACATAATTATACTGTTGATGGGAGACCTGAATATGCCAGATGTTAACTGGAGCACATTTGCTGCAGCCACATCCAAGAGCAGGGCCATTCTTAATGCCCTACACGTGGCAGGCCTTAGACAGCTAGTTTCGGAACCCACTCGTGAGGGAGCAATCTTAGACCTCGTACTCTCAAACGGGGCAGTGAGAGGATCTCAGATCTAGAAGTGGGTTGCCATCTGGGGACAAGTGACCATCAAACAGTGTGGTTCACATTAAACTCGGCTACAGAGTCAAGCCATACAAAAGTGAGGGTACTGGACTTTAGGAGGGCTGACTTTGGCAAGGTGGGAGAGTGCCTCAGAAAAGCACTAGCAAACAGGCTAGGAGGAGGTGTGGAGCAACAGTGGGGAATCATCAAAACTGCCATCACGGAGGCAACAAGCCTTTGTGTGAAGCAAATAAACAAATCAAAATGAAAGAAAAAGCCACTATGGTTCTCAAAAGAGGTGGCTGTGAAAGTCAGGAAGAAAAAGATAGCATTCCGGAAGTATAAGGAAACACAGAAGGAGCAGGACAGAGAGCTGTACCAGTTAAGGCAGAAGGAAGCAGGGAGGGAAGTCAGAATAGCAAAGGCCCAAACTGAGGAAAAGATAGCCAACTCAGTTAAGAAGGGGGGATAAAACCTTTTATAGGTACATCAGCGAGCGTAGAAAGACAAAGGGAGGGATAGTGAGGCTGAATAGAATGAACGGTGGGTGGACAGAGGGGGACAGTGAAAAAGCAGGAATACTGAACGAATATTTCTGCTCAGTATTCACAAAAGAGGAGGGGGAAGTGCCTAATCCAATTAACAGAAGCACTCTTGATAGGGGGGTCGATCCCAGTCCTTTCACAGAAGAAAGGGTTCTGCAAGAACTCCTAAAACTGAAGGTGGACAAAGCAATGGGTCCTGATGGAATTCACCCCAGAATTCTAAAAGAATTAAGGGAGGAACTAATGAAACCACTGGCTACTCTCTTTAATAAATCATGGGAGGATGGTGTGGTACCCGAGGACTGGAGGAAGGTGGATGTGATTCCCTTTCACAAAAGTGGGACCAAGACAGAGGCAGGAAACTACAGACCTTTCAGTCTGACCTCTGTGGTAGGGGAAAGTGATGGAGTCACTTCTGAAGGAAAGAACATTTGAGTACCTAGAGGCCAGTGGAGCACAGGACCCAAGGCAACATGGGTTCACAGCGAGAAGGTCATGTCAGACGAATCTAATAGATTTCTTTGACTGGGTGACCAAAGTAGTAGACCAGGGAGGGGCTGTGGACATGGCCTACCTAGACTTTAGCAAGGCATTTGACACAGTCCCACACAAAAGATTAATAGTCAAATTAACCAGCCTGGGAGTGGGTCCCAGGGTGGTAGCCTGGCTAAAACATTGGCTGCACAACAGGACACAAGGTAATTGTAAATGGAGTCCACTCTGAAGAAAGAGGGGTTACTAGTGGGGTACCGCAGGGTTCAGTATTGGGTCCAGTCCTTTTTAATGTCTTCATCAGTGACATTGCAGAGGGACTGGAAGGAAAAGTATGCCTTTTTGCAGATGGCACAAAGATCTGCAACAGGGTTGATATACAAGGAGGCGTGGAAAGGATGAAAAGGGACTTGGCAAGGTTGGAGGAATGGTCAAAGTATGGCAGCTAAGATTCAATGCAAAGAAGTGCAAATAATGCACCTGGGAAACAAGAACCCAGAGGAAGAATACACAATGGGTGGGGAGATAGTAACAACAACAAAAAGGAAAGGGACCTGGGGGTAATCATATCAGATGACCTTAAGGTTAGAAGCAATGTGAGAAGGCAGTAGGGAGGGCTGGGGTATACTGGGATGTATAGGAGAGGCATCAGCAGCAGAAAACAGGAAGTTGTTATCCCTCTATACAGACAGTTGGTGAGACCCCATCTGGAGTACTGTGTCCAGTTCTGGAGACCCCATCTCTGCAAGGACATAGACAGGATAGAGGTAGTCCAGAGGAGGGCAACTAAAATGGTGCAGGGTCTGCAAGAGAAGCCGTATGAGGAGAGACTAAAGGAGCTTAATATGTATACCCTTGAGGAAAGAAAGGAGAGGGGGGACGTGATAGAAACTTTTAAGTACCTCAGTGGAATCAACAAAGTCCAAGAGGGTAGCATCTTTCAGAAAAAGAGACTTGCAAGAACAAGGGGACACAATTTAAAGATGGGAGGGCGGTTCAGGGGCAATGTGAGGAAGTATTATTTCACAGAGAGGGTAGTGGATGCATGGAACAGCCTTCCTGAGGCGGTTGTGGGGTCTAAAACTGGGGGAGAATTCAAGAATGCATGGGACAGACATAAGGCAATTTTTTTGGGGGGGGTAGGAAGAAATAGGCTGGTTAACTAGGATCTGCGGCCTATCCTGTAGGTAGGGAAACAGGCAGACTAGATGGGCCAAGTGGTCCTTATCTGCCGTCAAAGTCTATGTTTCTGCTCTGCGGAATTCCAGCAGACGTTGCTTCAGTGCCAGGTTCTTGCTTTCATCGTTGCCGTTGTCCTTCCCTTTCCCATGGTTGGATGCAGAGACTGTGAGAAAACTTCGGGGAGTTCCAGAAAAAACGGGCCTTGCTGCAGCAGGTCCTCTCGTGCCTCCGAGGCAGTGGAATATTCTTTTTTGCTTGAGGGAAGATGTACGACCAGCCTAGCAGGGTAAGGTGTAGTGAATTTGAGACCCTGCGCTTTCAGAGTCAGTAAAAGTTGAAGATAAGCTTGGCGTAGTTTCATAGTCTGTGGCGCATAGTCGTGGTCAATACAGAAACATTTTTGCTGGTAAAAGATTTTTTGTTTTCGCCAGGCAGTTAATAAAACCTGCTCATTGACCAAGTAGCTATTGAAGCGCACAATGATTGAACGAGGGCTAGCTGTTGTTGAGGCTAGTTTTGGGGCAAGAGCCCGGTGGACACGCTCCAGATCCAGTACCATAACCTGAGTTAGATCCAGCATGGACCTGAGCAAGGTTATGATAAAGTCCTTGATATTAGATCCTTCAGTGCCCTCTAGTATGCAATATAAATAAATGTTTTTATGTCTTGCTCGATTTTCCGCACCTTCTTTACGCGCTTCAAGCAGTTCTTGTTGCTCCTGCAAATGCTGTACCTGGGCCTCCAGGTCGTCTACCTGGTTTTCTGTTGCGGTGACCTGGTACTCCGTATCATCAGCTCTCTGCTCAAGTAAAGTAACATCCCAACGTATTTCCTCATACAGTTGCTTAATATCTGCTCGGAAGGCGCACAGTTCATGGTAGATGGTGTCGAGTTTTATTTTTTTTTTTCGCTTTTGCATTACGATTAGAAAGATTTGTGGATTTTGCTGAAATGGGAGTAGGCTGCAACTGCGTGTTTGTGTCTGAGGCTTCGGTTTCCGATCCTGCAGCATCCTTTATGAAATCCTCCATCTACCGAGTGGATGCAGGTTCAGCATGTCTGTTACCCCTCCTATTCATGATTTTTGATGAGATTAGGTTGAATTTTGTGGGGCTGAAGGAAGGGTTTTGCCTGGAGGGAGTTAGAGCAGTTCGACTAGGCGGCCATTAACCTCGCAAGCGGAACCGGAAGTTTCCGTTTCCCTAGCCCTGTTCCCCCTTGGATAGCCCCTCATGAAGACCTCACCACTACCATTTGGCAGCTGCCCTTCTCTTCTGGCCATCCCTAAGAAGGTAGACTGGGTATTCCCTTTCTGGATTCTCACCCCAAGTTTGATTCTATTATTAGGCTGCTTATGACTGTTCGGTTACCCTGAAGCACATGTACACCCCCTCCCTCCCCGGACAAGGAATCTAGGCAGCTCGACCAATTCGGCAAAAAGATTTATCCCTCCTCTACATGCGCCCACCGCTCCCTCAACTACATGGTCTCCTTTCAAAAAGCGACTATGGCCAAGCTCGAGACCCATATCCAGTCTATGGAGGCCTCGGATCTTGAGCTAACTAAAGATTTGCGTCTGTCAAACATCTCCTGCAGACATGCACTCAGGGCCATGTATGACTCAGTACATGGTGGCACGTTCCTCCGCCACAGCCGTTTCCCTCAGAAGACATGCTTGGCTGCACATTTCTGGACTCCACTGATGTTCAGGTGGCAATCCAGGATGCCCGCTTCAGAGGTTCAGTCCTTTTTGGGGGAGACACCAAGGACATTATCATGGGTCTCCAGGGCAGTGGTCAGGCCCTGAGATTCATGAAGTCCATGTATCGATCGGGCTTCCAGAAGAAATAGCCCTTTTGGCGCCAAAGCAAGAGGCAGGGTAAATAGCCCTTCAACAGGCGCCAGAACAAAGAAAAGGTATGGGTTCCTCTCTTACCTCTTCCAAGCCTCAAAAACAGAGAGCAGTGGGGGGACCCATCCCCCTTGCCCCTCTGCTTCCTAACTCGCAACTCCCTCCCCCTCCTCCATCCAAAGAGGAGCCAGTGGGAGGAAGGTTCGCCCTCCACATGCTGGAGTGGAAGGGCATCACCTCAGATGCATGGGTCCTGCAACTCATTTCAAGAGGGCACACCTTAGAATTTGTGGAGTTCCCTCCAAACTCACTCCCAGGTCAGTCCTGGTACTCTCCAAACTAGGCGATCCTGGTCCAGGAGGAAATCCTGGCTCTCAGATAAAAGTCAGCCATAGAGCCAGTCCCTCCATCCCAGAGAGGAAAAGGGTTTTACTCCCACTTCCTGGTTCCCAAGAAGACAAGCAACCTCAGACCCATCCTGGACCTCAGCAGGCTGAACCTGTTTCTCGAGTACAAACGGTTCTGCTTGCTGACTGTACAGGGTCTTCTGCCCCTTCTGCAGAAGGACCACTGGTTCTGTGTGCTGGATATGCAGGACGCCTACCTCCATTTTCCAGTATTCCTGGGCCACCGCTGTTTTCTGCACTTCCTTTTCCGGGGGGAGCACTTCCAGTTCACAGCCCTACCCTTTGGCCTTTCCTTGGCACCCAGGGTCTTTACCAAGTGTCTAGCAGTGGCTTTACGCTGCCGGGATTTTGCAGTGTTCCCTTACCTGGATGATTGGCTCTTAGCGGCCCCATCCAGAGCCAGCCTCAAGGAATCTCTCTCCTCCACACTGGACCTAATTTCCTGACTGGGGATTACTGTCAACTACCCCAAGTCATTCCGGGTTCCCTCCCAGAGACTTCAATTCATCGGAGTGGTCTTGGACACTATCCAGTGCAGAGCCTTTCTGCCCCCGGACAGAGCAGCCACTCTACGGGAGCAGGTCAGTCTAGGTCTTTCATCCAGGCATATTCCCGCCAAGGAGTTCTTATGCCTCCTTGGCCTTATGGCAGCATCCATCTCCACAGTTCCCTTCGCCAGGCTACACATGAGGATCTCCCAGTGGACACTTCGTGTCCAGTGGGATTAGCGCTCAGACAGTTTGGACCAGCCTGTCCTAGTGTCCACCACAGACACTTTGGGTCTGGGTTGGGAAGCCCACCTGGAAAACCACCGAACACAGGGATTGTGGTCTCAGCTGGAGATGTCTCTCCATATAAACATATTGGAGATGGGGGGCGTTCTGTACACCCTTCAGGCGTTCCAGCCCTTTCTGTCACTGGGAACACTGCTAATCCAGACAGACAATATGTTGTTGGTCTGGTACATCAACAAGCAGGGAGGCACCCAGTCATACCCTCTGTGCAGGGAGGCGATGTGGGTGTGGTTCTGGGTGGTCCAGCACAGCCTGTTTCTTATGGCCGTGCACGTCTCAGGCGTGCAAACGTTTTGGCGGACAGCCTCAGTTGGACATAGTCTCAAGCTCACGAATGGGAACCAAGTCAGGAAGTGGTGGATTCATTGTTCCATTAATGGAGACATCCAGAGGTGGATCTCTTCGCCTCCCCATCCAACACAAAACTTCCCAGGTTTTGCTCGCTCATTCCAGAGCCTGGTGCTTTCTGGCACGATGCGTTGTCGCTTTGCTGGACAGGGAAGTACTTGTACGCCTTCCCTCCATTTCCCACTCTACAGCATGTCCTTCTGAAACTTCCTGCAGAGGGGGCTCAGATGCTCCTCATAGCCCCTCTCTGACCAAGGCAGATCTAGTCTCACTCCTGCAGCAGTTGGCCGTGGAACCTCCAGTTTCCCTCCCTCTTCAACACGATCTGTTAATGTACGATCAGGGCAGGCTTGTGCATCCGGGACTCAGGACCCTGCATCTGTATGCATGGCTCCTTTGAACATAATCGTGTCTCGCTTTGGAGTTTCCCACAGGGTAGCTTAGGTCCTGGTGGAGGCTAGGAAACCCTCCACCAGGTCCACTTACGCTATGAAATGGAAGCACTTTTCCATCTGGACCACATCTAAGGGCTGGGACCCCTTCACTTGCTCAGCTCCTCAGATCATGGAGTACCTGTTGCACTTGTCTGACTCTGGTCTAAGCTAGTCTTCCCTTAAAGTACACCTTTCGGCTATTTCCGCCTACCACACTGTGGTGGAGGGGGAACCCGTAGCTCAATTGGAGATCTCGAAAACCTTTCTGAATGGGAGCCTCCATTTGAAACCCCCTATCCGCAACCCTACCCCACCTTGGGACCTTAATGTCATTTTAGAGAAACATACCCTTCCCCCTTTTAAACCAACAGTAAGCTGTGACATGCGCTACCTTTCTTGGAAAGCGCTCTTTTGGTTGCTATTACTTCTGCTCGAAGGATTTCTGAGCTCCAGGCTCTGATTCATAAGGAGCCTTATTTGATTTTTCGCAAGGACCGGGCAGTCCTGCGCATTAATCCTAAGTTCTAGGAGCGTGGGTATGTTGTTCATCTGCACTCTTTGGCATGTCCCCTTCCACTTTAAATCTCACCGGAAGTCTTCAAGCTGGCTTCTCCCACCCACCCGGGTGGTATATACCTCGACTCCACCCCATGATGCCAGATCTTCCTTTCCGCTGGAAGATTCAGGTTGCCTCCCTTGTGCTCACGCATTTTGTAGGCCCTGGCTTTCAAACCTTCGGTTTTACCGAAAATTCGCATTGTTTGTGTTAGTGATCACAAGTTTGCTGCTTCGATCATGGAAGAGAAGTCTTCCCCCAAATTTCATTGGTGCCTTTGCGGCCAGAAGATGTCGCGCACCAATCCCCACACCGCGTGCATCTATTGCCTCGGTGTCAACCATGACACCTCAGAATGCAATCTGTGTCTTGCCTTTCATCCCAACATCCTCGATGACCATCTCGCACACCTGAAAGCTGGGGAGGCCGGAGAAGAGGAACCCTCCAGTGAAATCCAAGGAGGCTCGTGGGCAGTTTCTGCGGCTGTGGGATCCGCTAAGCAGTTGGAACACATACAAACCTTCAAGGAGGAAACTGCTCGTGCTGCAGATTCCTCTCAGAGCTTCTTCGTTCCGCTCAACCTGGGCTCCACTTTCTCGGGTTCCTTCCAAGAGTTGTGCCAATCTCTCCCGACCAAGGGAGAGGCACCTGCAGGCTCGCACTCCTCTCAATCCCATATGCGGGAGAAGGATCCGGGATCGTCTTTGTCTCAACGGAGACGTTCTTGGGAGTGGGAGAGATCTTGGTCCCAGGAGCATGTGGTCTCGACTTCGGTCGAGATCGTGTCTTTGGTCGGTGGCTTTTCGGCTCTGCCATCTGGTCAGTCGGCCGAATTATTGATCAATCGAGGTGGAAATCGTGATCGATCGGATATCACCGACTTCGGTCGACGATTCCCTCGATCAAACCCCTAATCTGGTCTTTCCAGATGAGACCCAGCCTGCTGGGACTCCCATCGATGATGTGGTCCCTGATCCCGGGAAATCACCGGCCCCACCAGTGTCTCCGAGCGACCAAGTCGGCCTGTCCTATCTCGATCAAGGTCTCGGACCCCCTCGACTGAGAGGCAGAGGAAGAGCCATAAACGTTCTAAGGGGCGACGCCATTGGTCGTCCTCATCCTTCTCAGATGAGGAGAGGCTCCGGTGGAAACTCTGGTGCTGCGAGGACCTCATGTGGCAGCAGCTAATTTTGACTGGGCAGAAGCCAACTCCTGCTTCTACACCGGCCATTACTTGACTTTCACCTCCTAGGCCGAAGCAGACTCCTTTGGAGCCAATTAAATCTGTTCCCCCACCCGCGGAGCTGGCAAAACCACCAGTTCGGCTCAGAATGGGGTCTCCACTGATTTTGTGATGGAACCACCACCTAAACAGCCTGTTGGAGGGGCTCCTTCCAAGGAAGATAGACCTGACACCGGGTTTCCCCGGCAATTGTCGGTCACGGTCACCCCCGGATTGCCCTCGGCAGGTCGAAAGTGACCTGAGTTTTCGGCCGTTATACCCAGATTCCTCGGATTTGGACGTCACTGCCTTGCATTCTTATCCAGGGGATGATGAATCAACCATTGGCTTAGAAATAGAGGAAGGTCCCTCGTCTTTCCAAGGGATTCTTCATCATCTCTGAATCTACAGGGATGCCCCTGGAGCCCATCCAGAAAAGGCGGAGTACCCTCTTACGGGCATCCTTAAGAGAGGGGATACACTGCCAGAGGCCTTTCCTGTGGTTGAGGCTATTGTCAGCCCAGCCCTAGAACTTTGGCAGTGCCCTGCCTCTTGTCCAGCTTCATCTGCCCGCATGGCCCACAAGTATGCGGTGCCCATGGAGTCCCTTGCGGGGTTCACAGAGCGCCATTCAGCAGAGAGCCTGGTGACCACCTCTTTGTTAAGGCGTACTGGCAGTTCTTGGACCATTCAGCCAGGAAGGTCTATGTGGCTTCCTCCTTGGGCCTTCGTCAGGCAAGTTTGGCTGTCATCATGGCACACTTCTCTCATGTCCTTTTAAGGTCGCTGGATGAAGTCCTTCCACATCTCCCCACAGACATGCATCCCATGGTCAAGCAGGTCCGGGATCAGGGCAGAGCTGTTGCCAAACAGCAGCTTCAGATGGCCCTGGACTTCGGGGATTCCTGTGCCCGCTCGATGGCTGCCGCAGTTGCCTCTCGTCGCAGGGCTTGGCTGAGGCTCTCCTCCTTCCCGGTGGATACCCAGCACAAACTAGTAGACGTGTCCTTCCTCGGAACCGACTTGTTCAGCCCAGAAGTGGCCAGTCACCTTCAGCGCATTGAACAGTCCAGTGCCACCTTGGACGCCACTTCTGCCAAGGGTTCTTCGGGCAAGAACCGGCAGAAGAAAAAGAAGCCTTTTTGGCACTCTTCCCCTGTGGCTCAGCAGTTCTCCTTCCAGGGTGGACAGCAGCAGGCTTAGGCTTGGTGCCTCTGGCCCAGGCCTGGACCCCTACAGGCCCGTAAAGGAGGCAGAGGTTCAGGTCCTGGAACCTCCTCCAAACCTGCTCAGTGACGGGGCGTGGGCTGTCAACCCCTCTCCTGTCACCTTGGCTCTGGGTCCTCCCGTGGGGGGGTCTGGCTCCGTGACTTCCTTTCCATCTGGTCTGTTGTCACTTCGGACAGGTGGGTTCTCGAGGTTGGTGGTCATGGACTGCCTCTAGAATTCGAGCAGTGCTCTACAAGCCGAACCTGCGCCCCTCGGGAGGAAAGAGTATCTGCTCAGACTAGTTGGCTCTCTGAGACATCGCTCAGCTCCTCCTCAAGGAGGCAGTAGCTCCAGTGGCGGATTCTCCAGCAGACCCAGGCTTTGTCTCCAGGTACTTCCTGGTGCCCAAGCGGACCAGGGGCTGGTACCCCATTCTAGATCTGCACGACCTGAATCAATATCTCAGGTTACGCACCTTTCAGATGCCCACTCTGCCCCAGATCATTCCATCCTTGGAGCGAAACGTGGTTCTGTTCACTGGATCTGCAGGATGCATTCTTTCACGTCCCAATCCATCCATCCCATCAGCGGTTCCTCCGCTTCAAGGTCAAAGGTACCCTGCACAAGTTCCGAGCCATGCCGTTCGGCCTGTCATTGGCCCCACGGGTCTTCATCAAATGCATTGCAGTGGTGGCAGCTCATCCCGGGCATTGGGGGTCAGGATTTATCCTTACCGCGATGATTGGCTGCTAGCAGGTTCCACCCAACAGGAGGTGGAGAGGTCCCGGGACCTGGCCCTCCAGACCTGCTCCCAACTCTACCTCCTCATCAGCGAGGCCAAGTCAGAACTCGTGACTTCTCAGGTGATGGGCTTCATCGGGGCAGAGCTCAGCTCTTGTCAAGCCAGAGCTCTGCTCCCAGCAGGCAGGGCAGAGGTTCTTTCCTCCTTTGCCCAATCATTTCTGGTTGGGCATTTGCGCCCTGCCTGGGACTTTCTGCGCCTTCTGGGTTACATGGCGGCATGCACCTCAGTGGTCCGTTGGGCCTGGTTGCACATGTGCCCCCTCCAGTGGGAGCTAGCCGCCCAGTGGACTCAGCGCCACGGTTATTTCGACCAGCTGATCACTGTAACTCAGAAGATGTGGGATGTTCTCCAATGGTGGGACGCTCTCCAATGGTGGACCGCCCCAGACTGGTTGCAGGAAGGGATTCCATTTGTTGGCTGCTAGCCGGCGGTCGTCTTCATGACCGACACCTTTCTCATGGGCTCGGGAGCCCACATGGGGGACAAAAGGGCCCACAGGCTCTGGACCCCCGAGGAATCCCGATGCCACATCAACCTTTTGGAGCTCAGAGCAGTCAGACTGGCATTGTCAGCTTTCGCTCCTCAGTTCCAGGATCAAGTGGTTCAAGTCCATATGGACAATACCACGACCATGTACTACCTCAACAAACAGGGCAGCACACACTCCTGTCTGCTGTGCAAGGAGGCGCTCTGCATCTGGACCCTTGTGAGTCGACTGGAGGCAGATCTCCTAGCCATCCATGTGGCAGGAGCCTCAAACCATCTGGCAGATGCTCTGTCGCTTAGGCCAGACATCCCATGAGTGGTCTCTCCATCCAAAGGTAGCTTACAGCCTGTTCTCCCACTGGGGCAAACCGATGGTGGACCTATTTGCCTCAAGGGAAAACACCAAGCTGAGGCTTTCATGCCCGCCCCCCTCAGCAGGGTTCGCTGCAGGGGGATGCCTTCTCGAGGCCATGGACCCCAGGCCTCCTCTATGCCTTCTCTCCATTTCCCTTGATCCACAAGGTGCTCCTCAAGGTGAGGAGGGACAAGGCAAAGGTGATTCTGGTAGCCCCAGGCTGGCTGCGCCAATTCTGGTATCCAGATCTCGGCCTAAGCTGCAGGCCCCCGGAGCGACTTTGCACATGCCCAGACCTGATCTCTCTCTCAATCAGGGAAGGTATTCCATCTGGACCTTCAGTCCCTGCACCTCACAGCCTGGTAGCTGAGCAGCTAGAGTTCCAGGCTTTGGGTCTTTCCAAGTATGTTTACACTGTGGTGGAGGCATCCAGAAAAGAATCGACCAGGAAGTGTTATGCCTTAAATGGAAAAGGTTTTCCATTTGGCGTCAGAGCAGGGGCGTGGACCCTCTGTCCTGTCCAGTGGCTAACATTCTCAACTACCTTTGGTCTCTCTCCAAAGGGGTCTTCAGTCATCGACCCTTAGGGCGCACCTGGCAGCCATCATTGCTTACTGGGTACAAGCCGGTCAAGGCACCTGAAAATAGGCACTTGGCTGTCTAGTGTGCCTTACCCGGTTAACAAAAGCAAATAAATAAAAAACGGTGGCGCAGGAGACAGTGGTCGGGCGCTTTTTCAGAGGTCTGAATCACATATCCCCTCCGGTGCGTGAACCTCCACCTCCATGGGATCTACTGCTGGTACTGGCAAACCTCGTGGGCAAGCCATTCGAACCAGTGCACAAGTGTGCCTTGTCACACTTGTGGAAGACAGCCTTCCTGGTGGCTATCGCGTCTGCCAGAAGGACAGGGGAGCTCCAGGTGCTTTCGGTGGACTCCCCTTATCTGGTCTTCCACAGGGACAAGGTTGTCCTGCACCCCCCACCCGAAATTCCATCCGAGGGTTGGAGAGTTTCACCTTAACCAGTTGTTAACTCTGCCAGTTTACTACCCTAATTACACCTCAGAGGCTGAGTACAGGCTCCATACTTTGGACCTGAGACGTGCGCTCTCCTACTATAAGGAGAGGACGGCAGAAATTCAGGGAGAGGTTCACCAGCTGCTTGTCATCTACGCTGAAGCCACTTCTGGCAGACCTGCAGCCAAATGGACTATTGCAAGATGGATGACATCATGCACGGGTCTGTGTTACGAGTTGGCGGGCAAGGAGCCTCCCAGAGGGATAAGAGCTCATTCTACCCACCATACTGCTGCAACGATGGCTGCTTCTAGGGACATCCCTATCCAGCAAATCTGTCGGGCTGCTACCTGGAAGTTAGCAAACACCTTCATCACCCACTACCACATCGACCTTGAGTCATGCCGGGATGCTGGTTTTGGGGCCTCAGTTCTCCAATCTCTCTTCCCTGAGTAGGGGGTGAGGGTCTTGCCTCCCTCCTCCCAGAGAACTGCTAGGAGTCTGCCAAAGAGTATGGATGAACAACATATCCACACTCCTAGAAAAACAGGTTCTAGGAGTGTGGATATGTTGTTCATCCACACTTCTTGGCATGTCCCTTTCCCCTTTAAATCTTGCCAGAAGTCTTCAAGCTGGCTTCTCCCACCCACCTGGGTGGTATAAACCTCGGCTCCGCCCCATGACGCCAGATCTTCCTTTCCGCTGGAAGATACAGGATCCCTCGTGCTTCACAGCAATTCGTAGGCCCTGGATTCAAAGCGTCATTTTTTACCGCAACTTTCCTTAAAACTCATTCAAGTTATCAACTCAGATAGTAGTGCATCGGACATGGAGGATAAATCTGCTCCCGGATTTCGCCGGTGCTCCTGCAGCCAGAAGATGTCACGCACCAATCCCCACCTAACGTGTGTCTACTGCCTAGGTGTCGGACATAACACCTCCACCTGCACATTCTGCCTGGCCTTCCATCCCAGTGTCCTGGACGACCGCTTGGCGTGCCTAAAATTGGGGAGCCCGGAGAAAAGGAACCCGCCGGTGAAATCAAAGGAGGCAAGGTGGGCGTTCCCGCGGATGCGGGATCCGCCGAGCAGTTGGAGCAAATGAAGGCTTTCGAGGAGGAAGCGGCTCAAGCTTCGGCCAATTGGAGCTTTTTTGTTCCTCTGAGCCTCGGTTCCACCTTTTCAGGATCCTTCAAGGAGTTGTGCCAGTCTCTCCCCACCAGGGGTGAGGCGCCCTCGGGCTCTCACTCCTTCCACCCTCGGAAGAGGGATAAGGACCCGAAGTCTTCGTCCAAACGCAGGCGTTCTTGGGACCCAAAAAGGTCTGAGTCCCAGGAACGCATGGTCTCTACCTCGGTCGAGTTCGCATCCTCGGCCACCCACTTCACAGATCTTCCATCTGGCCAAGAGATCGAGGAAGTGGCCGACGAGGTTGAGATTTCTTTCGACCTAATCAACCCTATTTCGTCGACTCCGGTCAACGATTCTTGGAAGGGACTCCGGTCCTTGTCTTTCCCGATGAAGAGACCCAGCCTGCTGGTGTCACCATCAAGGGAACTGTTCTGTACCCTCGGTTTTCACCGAACCTGGTGTCTCCTGATCGACCGAGTCGGCCAGCCCGATCTCGATCGAGGTCCAGAACCCCCTCGGTCGGATGACTGAAAAAGAGTAATAAGCACTCTAAAAAGAGGCATCGCCGCAGATCCTCATCCTTCTCAGATGAGGAGAGGCTTCAACAGAAACTCCGTCGACGCTGTGAGGATCTTATGTGGCAACAGCTGATTTTGACTGGGCAAAAGCGGGCTCTGCCGTCTACCCCAGCCATCACTTGGCTACTGCCTCCTGGGCTGACGCCGACCCCTCCGGAACCGAATCCTGGCTCGGCCCATTTCAGTCTTTCCACTGATTCTGGTGGAACCACCGCTTAAGCAGCCTCAGGGAGGGGCTTCCTCGAAATAGGACCGCACAGACACCGGGCTTCCCCAAAGACTGCCCATTACGGTTACCCTGGATCGCCCTCAGCAGATCGAAGGGGATCTAGGCAGGAGACTGTTGTACCATGACTCCTCGAACGTCACAGAACTGCACTCCCATCCTGGGGAAGATGAGTCCTCCGTGGCGGGTTTAGAGGAGGGTCCCTCTTCCTTTCAGGGCATTCTCCACCTGATCGCCGAATCCACCGGAATGCCCCTGGAGTCTATCCAGAAAAAGGTGGAGTACCCCCTTACGGATATCCTAAAAAGGGGGAATACCCCGACGGAGGCCTTTCCAGTTGCCGAAGCCAATACTGGCCTGGCCCTTGAGCTCTGGCAGCACCTAGCTTCCTGCCCAGCACTGTCTGCCCGCATGGCCCGCAAGTATGCGGTGCCCATGGGATCCCTGCCGGGATTCACAGAACACCCTTCAGCCGAGAGCCTGGTGATCGCTTCTGTGTTTAGACGTACTGGTAGCTCGGCCGACACAGACCGACCTCCGGACAAGGAGTCCAAACATATGGACCACTCTGCCCGCAAGGTCTACGTGGCCTCTTCCTTAGGCCTTCGTCAAGCCAGTTCGGCTGTCATTATGGCACAGTTCTCTCATGCCCTTCTCAGGTCATTAGATGAAGTCCTCCCTCATCTCCTGGCGGACATGCAGACCATGGTCAAGCAAGTCCGTGATCAGGGCCGTGCTGTTGCAAAACAGCAGCTCCAGACGGCCCTAGACATTGGGGATTTCTGTGCCCGCTCTTCAGCAGCCACAGTAGCCACTCACCGCAGGGCCTGGCTGAGGCTATCCTCCTTCCCGGCGGATACCCAGCACAAGTTAGCTGATGTTCCTTTCCTTGGCACTGACCTGTTCGGTCCAGGAGTGGCCGGTCACCTTCAGTGTATAGAGCAGTCCAGTGCCACCTTGGATGCTACCTCTGCAAAAGGTTCTTCGGGCAAGAACCAGCAGAAAAGAAAGAAGCCGCCATTTTGGCATTCTTCCCCTGCGGTCAGGCAGCCCTCCTATCGAGGAGGCCAGCAGCAGCAGCAGGCTCAAGCTTGGCGCCCACGGCCCAAGCAGGGTCCTCAACAGCCCCGTAAAGAAGGCCGAGGCTCAGGTCCAGGAGCCTCCTCCTACTCTAAGCCTGCTCAGTGATGGGTTGGGGATTGCCACCCCTACTCCTGTCACGCCAGTTTTGGGTCCTCCCGTGGGGGGTCGGCTCCGCCACTTTCTTTCCACCTGGTCCGATATCACTTCGGACAGGTGGGTTCTCAAAGTGGTCGATCAGGGACTGCCTCTAGAGTTCGAGCAGTACCCTCCCAGCCGAGCCCGCGCCCCTCGGGAGGAAAGGAACTCAGCTTGCACTCAGCTCTCCGAGACGACATAGCTCAGCTCTTCCGCAAGGAGGCAGTAGCTCCAGTGCCAGATCCTCCTACAGACCCAAGCTTCATGTCCAGGTACTTCCTGGTGCCTAAGCAGACGGGGGGGGGTGGTTGGCACCCCATCCTAGATCTCCATGACCTGAATCAGTATCTCAGGTCCCACACCTTCTGGATTGTAACTCTGAACCAGATCATACCATCCCTGGAGCGAAACGTGGTTCTGTTCACTGGATCTACAGGACGCGTTCTTTCATGTCCTAATCCGTCCATCCCATCAGCGGTTCCTCCGCTTCAGGGTCGAAGGGACCCTGTATGAGTTCCGAGCCATACCGTTCGGCCTGTCATCGGCCCCGCGGGTCTTCACCAAGTGCATTGCAGTGGTGGCAGCCCATCTTTGGCATCGAAGAGTACGAATCTTCCCTTATCTCGATGATTGGCTCTTGGCAGGATCCTCCCTTCAGGAGGTGGAGCGGTCCAGGGATCTGGCTCTCCAAACCTGCTCCCAACTCGGCCTCCTGATCAACAAGGCCAAGTCAGAACTCATGCCTGCTCAGGTGATGGGCTTCATTGGGGCAGAGCTCGACTCTTGTCAAGCCAGAGCTCAGCTCCCAGCGGACAGGGCAGAGGTTCTCTCCTCCTTTGCCCGATCATTTCTGGTTGGGCACTTGCGCCCTGCTCGGGACTTTCTATGCCTTCTGGGTTACATGGCGGCATGCACCTCAGTGATCCATTGAGCCAGGTGGCACATGCGCCCCCTCCAGTGGGAGCTGGCCGGCCAGTGGACTCAGCGCCTTGGTCCTTTCGACCAGCTGATCACTGTAACCCAGAAGATGTGGGACGCTCTCCAATGGTGGACCGCCCCAGAACAGTTGCAGGAAGGGATCCCGTTTGTCTGCCCCGAGCCGACGGTCGTCCTTACGACCGATGCCTCTCTTATGGGCTGGGGAGCCCACATGGGGAAAAACAGGGCCCATGGGTTCTGGACCCCCGAGGAGTCCCGATGCCACATCAACCTGTTGGAGCTCAGAGCAGTCAGACTGGCACTGTCAGCTTTCGCTCCTCAGCTCCGGGGTCAAGTGGTTCAAGTCCAGACTGACAATACCATGACCATGTACTACCTCAACAAACAGGGCGGCACGCGCTCCCATCTGCTGTGCAAGGAGGCGCTCCGCATCTGGACCCTCATAAGTCGACTGGAGGTGGATCTTCTAGCCATTCATGTAGCAGGAGTCTTGAACCAGCTGGCGGATGCTCTCAGCTGCATAGGCCAGACATCCCACGAGTGGTGTCTCCATCCAGAGGTAGCTTAGTCTGTTCTCCCGCTGGGGCAAACCACTGGTGGACTTGTTTGCCTCCAAGGAAAACACCAAGCTGAGGCTGTATCATGCCCGCCCCCTTCAGCAGGGCTTGCTGCAGGGGGGTGCCCTCTTGAGGCCGTGGACCCCAGGCCTCCTCTACACTTTCCCTCCATTTCCCTTGATCCACAAGGTGTTACTCAAGGTGAGGAGGGACAAGGTGAAGGTGATCCTGGTAGCCCCAGATTGGCCGTGCCAGTTCTGGTATCTAGATCTCCTCAGCCTCAGCTGCAGGCCCCCAGAGCGGCTTTGTATACGCCTGGACCTGATATCTCAGAACCAGGGGAAGGTATTCCATCTGGACCTTCAGTCCCTGCACCTCACAGCCTGGTACCTGAGCAGCTAGAGTTCCAGGCTCTGGGTCTTTCCAAGGATGTCTACACCATGGTAGAGGCATCTCGTAAGGAATCGACCAGGAAATGTTATGCCTTCAAAATGAAGAGATTTTCCATTTGGTGTCAGGGTAAGAGTCTGAACCCCTTATCCTGCTCTGTGGCTAACATTCGTGACTACCTTTGGTCTCTGTCCAAAGGGGGTCTACAGTCATCGACCCTTAGGGTGCACCTGGCAACCATTTCTGCTTAGCAGGTGTGGGCTGGTCAGCTGACATTGGCGCAGGAGGCAGTGGTCGGGCACTTCTTCAAAGGCCTGGATCACATATCCCCTCCGGTGCGTGAACCTCCACCTCCGTGGGATCTGTTGCTGGTTTTGGCAAAGCTCATGGGCAAGCCATTTGAACCCATGCACAAGTGTGAGCTCTCACACTTGTCGTGGAAGACGGCCTTCCTGGTGGCTATCTCATCAGCCAGAAGGACAGGGGAGCTCCAGGCACTTTCAGTGGACTCCCCTTATCTAGTCTTTCACAGGGACAAAGTTGTCCTGCGCCCCCACCCAAAATTCCTTCCGAAGGTGGTATCAGAGTTTCACCTTAACCAAGTGCTGACTCTGCCGGTATACTACCCTAACTACACCTCGGACACAGAGTATAGGCTCCATACTGTGGATCTTAGACGTGCTCTCTCCTATTATAAGGAGAGAACGGCGGAAATTCATGGAGAAGTTCACCAGCTGTTTGTCACCTACGCTGAAGCCACTTCTGGCAGACCTGCAGCCAAACGGACCATTGCAAGGTGGATTACATCATGCATAGGTCTATGCTATGAGTTGGCGGGTAAGGAGCCTCCCAGAGGGATAAGAGCTCATTCTACCCACCATACTGCTGCATCGGTGGCTGCTTCCAGGGACATCCCTATTCAGGAAATCTGTCTGTCTGCTATCTGGAAGTCAGCAAACACCTTCATTACCCACTACCACATTGACCCTGAGTCACGCCAGGATGCTGGTTTTGGGGCCTCGGTTCTCCAATTTTTATTTCCCAAGTAGGGGGTGTGCGCCTTGCCTCCCTCCTCCCGGAGAACTGCTTGGAGTCTGCCAAGAAGTGTGGATGAACAACATATCCACGCTCCTAGAAGAACAGGTTACTCACCTGTAACAGTAGTTCTGGGAGTGGTATATGTTCATCCACACACACCCACCCGACCTCCCCGGCTTCGGACGCATGCAACCTGGCTTCCAGCAGGCTAAGATCTGGCGTCATGGGGTGGAGCTGAGGTATATACCACTCGGGTGGGTGGGAGGAGCCAGCTTGAAGACTTCCGGTGAGATTTAAAGTGAAAGGGGACATGCGAAAGAATGTGGATGAACAACATATATAGTCATGGCCAAAAATATTGACGCCCTTACAGTTTTTTCTAATAATGCGCCATTCCTTCCAGAAAATTGTTGAAATGAAAAAATATTTTGTATCCACTTATGTATTTATTTGGTTTGCAGTGGAATAAAACACAAAAAGCAGAAAAATTTACTAAGTCTTAGCTTATTCCACACAGAAATCCTTAAATGGCCCGGACAAAATTATTGGCACCTTTTAGAAGTAGTTAGAAATAATTAGTTTTCAAGCAGATGATTCTCCTTCACTTTGGAATTGAACTCACCTGTGGTGAGTTGCAGGTGCCTGCAATATAAAAATCACTCATTCAACCAGTTTGAATAGAGAAAGGACTCTTTCTCCTGTTTTGTGTCACTGTGTGTACCTGCATGAGCATGGAGAAAGAAAGACAGCCAGAGAATTGTCTGAGGAGGTCAGACAGAAGATTGTAGCCAAGCATGGACAATCTCATAGCTACAAATCAATCTCCAGAGATCTTGATGTTCCTGTTTCCACCGTCACGTAATGTTATCAGAATGTTTAAGGCCCATGGCACTGTAGCCAAGCTCCCTGGACGTGGCCGCAAGAGAAAACTTGATCGAAGATTGCAGTGCAGGATTGTTCGAATGGTGGAGAAAGCACCTCGATCAACTACCAAACAGATTCAAGCTGACCTTCAGACACAAGGTACGACAGTTTCAACTCGCACCATCCGTCGCCAACTCAATGAAAGGGGGTTATATGGTAGGAGGCCCAGGAGGACTCCACTGTTGAGAGAGAGACATAAGAAAGCCCAACTGGGGTTTGCCAAAACACACCTGAACAAGCCAAAATCCTTCTGGGAGAATGTCCTGTGAACAGATGAGACCAAATTAGAGCTTTTTGGTAAAGCACATCATCTCTATGTTTACAGAAAACAAAATGAAACCTTCAAAGAAAAGAACACCTTCCCTACAGTCAAACATGGAGGAGGTTCAGTGATGTTTTGGGGTTGCTGTGCTGCCTCTGGCACTGGGTGCCTTGAGCGTGTGCATGGCATCATGAAATCTGGAATTACCAGGACATTTTGGAGGCGCAGTGTTGAACCCAGTGTCAGAAAGCTGGGTCTCCGTCGAAGGTCATGGGTCTTCCAGCAGGACAATGACCCCAAAACACTTCAAAAGCACCCAGGAATGGTTCAAGACAAGACGCTGGACTGTTCTGAAGTGGCTAGCAATGAGTCCAGATCTAAATCCCATTGAAAACCTGTGGAGAGATCTGAAACAGCAGTTGGGAGAAGGCACCCTTCAAATCTGGGAGAACTGGAGCAGTTTGCACAAGAAGAGTGGGCCAAACTGCCAGTAGAGAGGTGCAGGAAGCTCATCCATGGCTATAGGAAGCGGTTGATTGCAGTTATTTTGATCAAAGGCTGTGCTACCAAATATTAAGTCTAGGGTGTCAATAATTTTGTAAATGCCATTTCTTTCATTTTCTGATTTAAAAGGATATATTAAATTCTGAATCAAAAACAAAGGTTCTGTAATATTAACAGAGAAATAAAGAATTGTGGAGACCAAATACTGTTGTTAATTTCAACTTATGTTTAGAGGAAATAGTGAGTTATTTGAAAAAAGTGCAAGAGCACCAATATTTTTGGCCATGACTGTACCACTCCTAGAACTAATGTTACAGGTGAGTAACCTGTTTTTTGTTCCCAAAGTGGTTTCTGAGTTCATCCTGAATCAATCGGTTGAGCTCCCGGTGTATTATGTTGCTCATTCAAATAGGGGTCAGGTGCTTCTTCACGTTAGATGTGCACAGAATCTTAAGTTGCTGTGTCCACCGGACCAGAGAGTCCCGAAAGTCTGACCAATGTTTTGTCTCTTTTGGCCCCAGATCCTTGGGGTCTGCAGTTTCTAAGCAGTACCTCTCCAAATGGCTGGCTAACTGCATACGATTCTGTTATCAGAAGTACAACCAACCTCTTCTGGGGGAGGTCAGAGGTCACTCTACCAGAGGCATGGCTACGTCCACAGCCTTTCTCAGGAACATTTCTGCAGCAGATTTGCATGGCAGCAACCTAGAGTTCGGGCCATACCTTTGCAAGGCATTACAGTCTGGACATTGCCTCTAGGCGTAGGGCTGAGTTCGGTCTAGCCGTCCTGCAGGGCCTGTCTTAGGCCGGTTCTGGTCTGGTTTCAGTTGTTTCCTCAGCCCTGTTTTTTTATCTGGGTCTCTAGGATACTGCTTGGGATTTAGTCCTACATGTTATGACGTACTGCAGGAACCCTCTCGAAGTAAGACAGTACAATTACGTAAGAACTTATCATAATAGATCTTCGAGAGAGATTCCTGCAGTAGGTCACACTTTCCCTCCCTCCTTCCCCCATTTTCTGTATCTTCCTTACAGGTCATTTTGAACTGGGCTTCAAGATTTCCATCCTTTCTCCTGTCTCATCCTCCTTGGATCTCCAGCAGGAGACTTGGAAGGCTAGCGTGGGGACCACCCACTATATAGGGTCATGCTGATGTTTGTTACGTGACATCGAGTGGGCGGTTCCCCACCAGGCATTGCTAGCAAAAGTCTGCGATGTGGTCCTGACACCAGGGGGCGCAGTCCTGCATGTTATGACCTACTGCAGGAACCTCTCTCAAAGACCTACTGTTACGGTAAGTTCTTGCATAACTCTACTTTCCGCCAGCTCAAGCCTGTTGTCGAGGCCCTACCGGACTCTCTGATACAAAGTCATCCTTGACAAACACCCTAAAAATGGCCAAGGTGGCTGAACGTCATTCTTTGTAGGTCACCCACGATGCGGTGGATTCCTCCGCTAGAGGTACCACCACAGCTGTAAGCCTTCGCCAGTATTCTTGGCTAAGAGTATCGGGCTTAGCCCCTGATGTTCAGTCAGCTATCCAAGATGCCCCTTTCAGAGGCTCTGTCGTGTTCGGCAGGGATGCCCAGGACATTATAACAAGCCTGCAGGATAAAGGCACAGCTCTTTGGTCGGTTCATACCATGTATTGACCGAAACAACATTAAAAATGTCCTTTTCGTCGGCAAAACAAACGCCAGACAAAAAAACAGCAAGCGCCCAAATGGCAGTTCAAACGTAGGGCTTCCCAATACTGCCACCACCCCTCCAGCCAAAACGCAAAGTGCTTCAGGAGCAGTCCTCTTCAACCCCCCCCTCCCATTCCTGACTTGCTGACCACCCGCATTCCTCGTAGTCTGTCAGAGGAACAGGTGGGCAGAAGACTCGCAAGGTATCCGGGAGTCCATCACAACAGATGCGTGGGTGCTTCAGTTAATAAAGCTTGGTCACGTTCTTGAATTTTGAGAAAAACCCCCAAACAATCCTCCGCGGTCTTCTCATTACCCAAGGGCGCATATCCCCCATCTAAGGGAGGAGATCGCGGCGGCTCTTCAAAAAGAAGCAATAGAGCCAGTGTAGGCAAGCCAGATCGGGAAGGGTTTCTACTCCCACTTCTTTCTGGTACCGAAACATATAGGGGATTTATGTCCAATTCTGGATCTCAGTACCCCAAACCTCTTCATAGAGTATGAGGTTTCGGATGCTGACATAGCAAAGCCTTCTGCCTTTCTTCTCCCAAGGACAATGGCTTTGTGCCCTGGGCATGCAGGATGCATAGCTATGCATCTCAATATTCCGTCTGCACCGCAAATTCCTCAGGTTTTCTTTCCAAGGGGAGCATTACCAGTTCAGAGCTCTCCCTTTTTGCCTGTCCTCCACTCTCCGGGCTTTTACCAAATGCCTAGCAATAGGGGCAGGTGCCTTGAGGAGTCGGGGGCACTGTCTTTCCCTACCTCGATGATTGGCTTCTTGCAGCACTATCGAGGGAGGGTTTGGAAGCTTCCTTATCGGCTACTCTGTACCTTTTTGAGCGCCTGGATATCACAGTCAGTCACCCCAAGACCCAGCTTGCTCCTTCCCAGTGCCTTCAGTTTATTGGGGCAGTGCTGGACACAGTGCAGGGCATGGCCTTTCTCCCCCTGGACAGGGTGGACACCCTGGAAAAACCAGGTAAGCTGGTATCTTCCAGTCGACACATCTCGGCAAGGGCATTTCTCCGTCGCCTTGGCCTCATGGCATCGGCTATCCTTATGGTCCCATTGGCCAGACTCCACATGCGTATCTCACAGTGGACTCTTAAGTTCCCAGTGGGATCAGAGGGAGGACAACTTAGTCGTGTCCTCTTCTCCAGACCAATTCGATTGCATCTGTTATGGTGGCAGGACTCCAGCAACCTTATCCTAGGAGTCCCTTTCCAGACACATCCTCACTCCCAAATACTGACTACAGATGTGTTGGGACAGGGATGGGGTGCCCATCTGGGATGCCACAGGACCCAGGGCCTGTGGTCACCTGTAGAAGCGCACCTGCACATAAATGTGCTAGAGATGAGAGCACTGCTTTATGCTCTTCAGGCTTTTCAGTGCATCCTTCTACAAGAAATTCTGTTGATCCAAATAGATGTGTGTGTGTGGTGTGATACATAAGCAAGCGGGGGGGGGCACCCGCTCATATCCTCTCTGCAGGGAAGCAATGCAGGTCTGGAAGTGGGTGGTTCTACACAGGGTCCATCTCCTGGTGGTTCACGTCCCAGGCGTGCAGAATATTCTCGCAGATGGCCTCTGCTGCACCAGGGTAAGAGCACACGAATGGGAGCTAAAGCAAGAAGTTCTAGATCACATCATCTACCTTTGGGGTCATCCAGAAGTGGATCTGTTCGCAGCTCTATCAAACGCAAAACTTCCCAAGTTTTGTTCTCTTGATCCTTGGACTGGTGCTTTCTGGCAAGATGCACTGTCGCTTTCTTGGACAGGGAAATTTCTGTTCGCATTCCCTCTCTTTCCAATCTTACAGAGTGTTGATCAAGCTTCAGACAGAAGGAGCACAAATGATATTGATAGCTCCATTTTGGCCTCGACAAATATGGTTCCCACTATTTCAGCAGCTAGCAGCGGAACCTCTGATCCCTCTACCTCTGTCTTACGATCTCCTGACCCAGGAGGAGGGCACATTGCTACATCTGGGGCTAAAGTTCCTTCTACATCCATGGCACTTCAGGACGTAGCTGCTTCTAGGTATGGGATTGCGCCAAGAGTAGCTAAAATGTTGGTGGAGGCGTGAAAACCATCTACCTGAACTACTTATGCCATGAAGTGGAAACGCTTTTCCATTTGGGCCACCTCAAAAGATTTGGATCCTTTCTTGTGCCTTGGTCCCCAGGTCATGGAGTATCTTCTCTATCTGTTGGATCTGGGCTTGAGCTATTCTTCACTGAAGGTGCATCTAGCAGTCGTCTCCGCCTACCATGATCCAGGGGGAGGCAAGACAATGGCTCAGTTAGAGGTCTTCAAAACCTTTTTGAAAGGTATTTTGCATCTGAAACCCCCGGTATGCAGCCCTGCTCCACCGTGGGACCTTTGCGCTTTTTGTCCTGGAAAGTGCTCTTTTAGTTGTGGTCACTGCTCGAAGAATTTCCGAGCTTCAGGCCCTGTTGTGTGAGGTGCCTTATTTGATTTTTCACAGAGAGTGGGTGGCTCTCCGCACAAATCCTAAGTTTCTTCCCAGGGTTGTTTCGGAGACCACCGTTAATCAGTTTCTAGATATACCGGTATATTAACCCGAGCATTCTAATCGGGAGGGGGGAAGCCATCCTATATACTTTGGGCATTCACAGAATTTTATGTTATTACAGGAACAGGACAAAAGATGTCCGCAAGAAGGATCAGCTTTTTGTTTCTTTCGCATCAAAAAGGGAGGGCATGGCAGTTTCCAAACAGTGCCTTTCCAAATGGCTGGCAAACTATTATTTTTTGTCACCAGAAGTATGATAAAGTCCTGGGGCAGGTAAAAGGACATTCTACCAGGGGAATGGCTGCTTCCACAGCCTGTTTCAGAAACGTTTCTGCCGCAGACATCTGTGCTGCAGATACTTGGAGTTCTGTCCACACTTTCACAAAACACTACAGTTGGACACTGCCTCGAGACGTAGGGCTGGTTTTGGACTAGCAGTCCTTCAGGGACTCCTGTCCTAATTTTTCTGGCTTTCTACTGTGATTGTGTTCCAGCCTCCCATGTTTTTTTTTTTTTCTTTCTTTTTCCTTGTCCCTTGGACTCTGCTGCTTGGGGCTCAGTCCTACTAGTGATTACCTACTGCAAGAGCCCTCTCGAAGTAAGATAGTACAGTTACGTAAGAACTTACCGTAACAGTAGATTTTTGAGAGAGGCTCTTGCAATAGGTAACCTTTTTCCCCACCCACCTTCCCCCTCTTTATTTACAGCTCTTTCCCGAAAGCCCTTTTTTGGATTCAGGAGCCTCTTTCTGTTCTCCTGTCCTGACTCTTGGAGGTCTCTGGCGGAAGAACTGGAGGATGGACATGGGGACAACCCACTATATGGTGTCATGCTGACGTCTGTATGTGACACCGGGTGGGCGGTCCCCCATCAGACACTGCTCGCAAAAGTTTCCATGCGGTCCTGATGCCAGGGGGGCGCAGTCCTACAAGTGATTACCTACTGCAAGTGCCTCTCTCAAAGATCTACTGTTACAGTAAGTTCTTATGTAACTGTACTTTCCCATTCCCCTATTCAAGTAATGGTGGCCTGGCCTAGTCCATCTTGGCCTGACTTGTAGTTATTTGCTACCTCATGTAGTAAACCCTATTCACAAAAGATTTTCGCCATAGGCACAAATTCTTGAAAGTGTTTTGTGGATAGGGCCTGTTCAGAGCAGTCAGTGTATGTTTTATTTAGGTATCCTATTTGAAATTAAAGTGAGGAATGTTGACTTTGAGAAATGGGAGGCGCTCAGCATTTTCTGGTGTCAAACAGGATCGTGTGTCAATAATGACGTTACCAGCTGAACTAAATTATTCTAAACAAATGCTAGTCGGAGGGCAATTCATGTGATTCATTGCAGTGTTTACTAAAGCAGGCCACATATTCCTACTTCTGATGTCTGTCAATGTGCAACCCCAAACCTGGCCCACCACATGACCCCAACACTCGACCACGAAAAACCACAGGACTTGTGCTCGCTTCTCTAAACATCTGCAGCCTCCTCCTCAAAATTGATTGCCTGAAGGTACGGGTCTCTCGTCATAACCCAGACGTGCTATCTGTAGTGGAAACCTGGCTATCCCCGAAGATACCAGACATTGCCATCGCTCTTCCTGGTTACACCTTGTACAGACAGGACTGACACTTGAAAAGAGGTGGGGGGGCTGTGTCTGACACTCAAAGAAGTGGGGGCTGTGTCATCTACAATAAAGAATCTCTCCAGGGACATGTCTTTCCTCCCCTGTGTAGCAGTGACAGCCTGCAAGCTCTGGTCACTAGACTGCTTTTAGGGGCACACAATAGAATGCTTTCTCTGCTCTCAGTATATATTCCACCAAAACTAACCATGACCGGTGTCGGCAACCTGCTGGATTACATCAGTATTGAGTCTAAACACAGAAATTGTTCTGCTAGGTGACTTTAATATAGATCGACTCTCACCTGCCTCCACCTCTATCAAGGATACCCTGTCTGCTATCCATTTCTCCCAAATGGTGGAGACTCTGACACGAGTCAACTACAAGACTGGCACCAGCACACTGCTGGACTGTGTGCTCACCAACTGTCCTGCTCACATCTCCAGTCTCACCATTCTTCTCGACTGTGAGTGACCACTCCCCTGTCAAATGGAACTGGAACAACTACTACTGCAAACCCCCCCACCAGAACTACAGATGAATCCACTTAATAGGGATGGCTCTGTGGATCTGGATTTATCCCCATTAACTGATCGTCCCGATTATCAGGATTGCTATACGTAGCATTTGGGTGGTGAAAACAACCTGTCAGTGGAAAAGAAAAATGCTAATCACGTAAATCTTAATTATTAGTCTATTCAAGTGCAGCAGTGAAATAACCTTTTTTCTTTCTTTTTAGTTTGCTTGTGACATTACAAAATGCTGTACAGTAATAAGAAAATTAAAGCTTAGCTCGCTTCATTCCAGTTACAGTCCGGTCACTCAGTAGAAGTGAAAAAATCTCAGATTCTGCTTTGCCTTGATTCGGTGCAGATTGTATTTGTTATCCGCTCCTCGATTTCTGTTAGGTCTCCCCATGAAGCCATGTCTCCATTTTAGGTGCACCAGGTAATGTGACTGCGTAAATGAACCAGGGCATCGGCGTTTGTGATCGGACTTGGCAGTGTGTCATCCTCAGTGTTGGAAGAGTCCTGCGAGGACTCGTCTAATCGTAACCTTTTCACAGCATCACAAATTGTAACATCAGAGGCCTCCCCTTCTGTTTTGGCATTCTCATCAATGTCGACTAAATCAGCAAACTCCTGTGAGGACATGAACTCAGGGGTGGCAACATCGTGGAGATCACTGATGAGGTCTGATTGGCTACTCGATGCTCCATTAGACAGCTTGTCACCAGCATCATCAAATGTTTTAAAGTCACCTTTTTTGAAACGGTGACGGAGAGTTAAGGTGGATACAGTCTTCCAAGCCCTGGCAATCATGTATGTCACATCCAAAATTGTCACAGATTTAGCAATTGCTGATGCTGTAACTTCCCCCTCCTTTGTCGATTATATCCACAATACGAGTTGCCATCAGTGAACGACAGTGGCCTTTCAGATTATGAATTACACCCATATCCATGGGCTGCACTAGACTCATGGTGTTGGGTGGCAGAAAAGCAATTTTTATGTGTGGAAACATTCCGATGATATCACTGGGGTGAGCTGAGCAATTGTCCAGAAACAGTAGAACATGTCTACATTTGCGTTTGAGCTCTCGCTCCCATACAGTAAGCCAGTCCTTAAATATCCAAGCTGTCATCCACGCATTGGATGATGCACAGTAGGAGACAGGCAGTGTTTTGAGGTCTTTGGTGAAACATAGAGGACGCTTGCTTTTTCCAGTGAGGAACAGGGGACGTTTGTCCATGCCGTCCATATTAGCACACACAAACAGTGACACTCTGTCCTTTGCCTCCCCCCCACCAAAAGATCAATCTGCTTATGGACATGCCCTCTGTCTGGATAACCCCTGAAACAGAGGCCAGTTTCGTCTGCATTGTACACAAAATTGGGAGGGTACTCTTTCAACAAAGCAGGCAGCACAGAAGAGACCCAGTCGGTGGCTGCATCCGTGTCAGCATCAGATTGTTCTCCATGTTCTTTTTTGTACACAGTGCTGTGCCTTGGCTTCTACCTAGAGAGCCACCCATCAGTAGCCTCAAACGTTTCATGCCCCAGCTAAATGGCAAGCTCATTGGCCTTTTTCTTTAGGAAAGGTCCAGACAGCTGTGCTCCCCTACTCGAAGCCCCATTGAGCCATAGAAGAAGGGCATCCTCTACTTCTCCGTCTTTACCCTCGCATTTTCTCTTTTGTGCAGGGTTGACATTTTCTTGCCACTCGCTTATTATAGAATCCCGATTCTGGCTAATTCTACCAGCTTGACTTTTAGAAATGCCAAAACATTTGGCAACACTGGACAGTGAAGCCTTCGGTGCCTGCAAGGCTTTTACTACTTTAACTCGCTGTGTGACCATGAGCTCAGTCTTCTTGCCTGACATCTTGTAGAAAACATTGTCTGTCACTGGTTCCTAAGTAACAGTAGCGTGGAAAAACGTCCCACTTAAGCAAAAGTGGTGTCCCGCTTAACAGAATAGCAACATTATTGAAATGAATGGGAAAAAATTGGTAGCAAGGGAAATGTTCCCATTAACCGCGTCCCTATTAAGTCGAATGTACTGTATTAAAAACCGGCTGCTACTAAAAGGTCACCTCCCACAACTAAAGTTGGACTTAAACTCCTCGACTGGATGGACCGCCACAAAACTAGTGATGTGGACACCGCAGTTGATCTCTCTGTGTCAAAATGTAATGCTGTCTGTAATAAACACGCACCAGTTACTACAAGAAAAGCCAAAGGGCCTTTTAACCCCTGGATTATCCCTGCACTTGTGGAGCAACTTGCCTTAAGAGATCATATCTGACAAACAGCATGAGCGCAGGGGACTACAGCAAACATTCAATGATATAAAAAGGCCCGCAATGACTGTGCGAAAGCTATCCGCCATGCAAAAAGTACATATTAGAAAGAAGCCCTCACTAACTCATAGAACAGCAGCAAGTCTTTCTGGGCCAACCTTAATGACATCACAGGGAAAGACCCTAAAACTGCCTGTGCTGTGCTTACTGTTGAAGGGGTTCCAACCTTGGATCCTCTGCTTATTGCCAGCTCGCTGAATCATGCTTTCACTGACTGCAGTAGCGTGCTTCCCAGAGACTTCTTCAATACCCCCAACCCAAGGAACAGTACGCGGTTGCCTGCAGTACCACCTAGCCAGCCGCTATTTATTTCAAAATGGCCTCTGAAGCAGATGCTAGAAAATACCTTGAAAAGGCTCTCGGAAAATGTAGGCACAGTGGGGACTCCTTGGACCTCAAATTTGTTCACTTAGCACTGGATGAAATACTTGGACCACTAACCAGAATACTTAACCTATTCCTCTTCCACTTCCCATTCCCACAAAGATGGAAGTCTGCTACAAGTAACCCCCATACACAAAAGTGGGGACAGGTTCTTACATAATAACTACAGACTGATTTCCATACTCCCACCACTCTCCAAGTCTCTCAAGCGGATTGTGGCTGACCAGATGGTGGAATATTTTAATCAATACCAACTCCTATGCCCAGAGCAACACGGGTTCCGGGATGGCCACAGTACCATTGCAGCCCTACTCGAATTTACCAAATTCATCCATGATGCCTTAGACCAAGGCCACCTTGTAGTTGCTGCCTTCATTGACCTATCAAAGGCATTTGATATGGTTCATCATGCGCTCCTCCTCGAGCAGCTATCTGACATTGGACTCGCACCTGAAACTGTGAACTGGTTTAGCAGTTACTTGAGCCGCTGCTCCCAGCAAGTCAGGATTGGGGAAGTGCTATTTGACAGCTGACCTGTCTTATCTGGTGTACCACAAGGGTCCATTCTGGGACTGTTACTGTTCAGTGTGTTCTTAAATAATCTCCCAGCCTCCTGCCATTGCCGCATGCTCCTATATGTTGACGACGTGGTGATTTTTACCAGCAACCTGCTCCCTGAATTCCTTGAAACTGATCTCCAAAATGGCTTTGCATCTGTGGAAAAGTGGCTTAAAGAGCAAAGACTGGTCATGGACTATAAAAAAAAAAAACATGCTCGACTCCACAGCCCAAAACAAGCTAAAAAGCTACCCCCTGGCAATAAGGAATGACAGCGGTGACACTGGAGCTCGTCCCACTTTTCAAATACCTGGGGGTTATAGTAGACTCCTCCCTGTCCTCCTCCCAGCATATCGATATCACTGTAAAAGCTATTAATACCAGAATCGGAATCCTCTACCGCCATAGGCATTGTCTAACCCTTAAAGCATTAAACTTGGCAATCATCAGCTCAGTTGTCTCCCTCATAGACTATGGGCTGGCCATATAAGGTTCTGCTACCAACACAGCGCTCCAACGGATCTCAGGTGCCTTAAACAAAGCCTGCCGCCTATTCACAAATGCACCAAGACTCGCACACACCTGTAAACTTTATGCCTGGGCTGGCTGGCTTCAACTGAATAACAGAATCAGGTATCAAACCTGCCTTCTCGCCAAAAAAGTCTAATTAAATCTGCTCCCAACAGGGGTGCAGAACCTGCTGTCACTGTCTATGAATACCAGACAAACCAGAAGCTCTGCCACTCAAATTTCCAAAGTGCCCAGATGCGGCATTACCATGGCACAGCATGTGTTCTCACACTGTGCACCCCTCTGGGTAAACAATCGAGACTCTTAAACATAGACTGCACCAGCTCTTCATTGATACGAGTAACTGCATGTTCCCCCACTAAGGCTCTGCACAAAGCAACAATCTGCCTCTAGCATTTATCTTTGCCTCTGTCTTGACAGGATAGTCAAACCACAGCACCTCACCCACCTCCCTACCTCTGCCTGGCTCTGCCCCTTGCCCCCTTGACCTAATGGGCAGACTAGATGGACCTAGCAGTCTCCTTCTACCATCAACTTCTATGTTTCTATCCCTACCCTTCTCCTTCCCTGCTCACCTAGCCCTCCCACTCCCAATGTATCCCTCCCTCTCCTGTCTGCTTATCTTCTTAATGCAGGCATACACTGTACAATGCCTCAGCATGCCTAGTGCTCTGTTTGAATTCTGTAACCTCCATATATATTTTTCTCAGTATTTGCCCACAGTATTGTACCTTGCTGTCTAATGTATCTGACGTAGAACCTATCAACGAGCATCTGCTCACAGGTATTATCCAAGATCTCAGTAAATAAAAAACATTTTGTTTGGATTTCCAGTATTGCAAAGGATCAGCATTCCAACTGATACTGGGCTGTGCCAGGTACATTTCAACAATGGTCTGTGCTAAGGCTGTGTTTCAAGAGGCAGATGAAGATGTTACAGTTGCATCTTCTAAGTGACTCCAGAAACATGAAGGTGAACCAAGTGACTGTGGGACCATTGCTATGCTTGGCTGGTGGTGAAGAAGATTTGGCTGCAGTGGCTGAGGAGGAAGAGGGAGAAAATGCCACAGCAGTAGAGTATGGGCCACCTGATGCTGTGCTGTGTTGTGAAGAAGATTCTGAATGCAGTGCTGCTGTTGTACTCTGTTCCATGACAGCATGCACATCAATTATTTCTTGTGTAACCCCCACCACTTCATTTCGCAATGACAGGCGGTATGCTGTTTGAATCTGACAGCAATACCAGGTGGGCTGGGTTCGGGGAGGAATAGGTCACTCGGCACAAGGGCTAGGTTTGGCTGCTCTGCACAGGGGCACCCAAGTAACTCCGAACACAGGAAGCAATAACTGTAATGTCCAATACCAGAAATGGGATTCTAAAGTGTGGCTTTTATTCACATCCAAACAGAATAAACAAAGCACAGACAGACCCCCCACGGGGCTACACTCCTGGTAATGCAGATTAAAAGAATCAAGAACACTTCTTCTACACTTTAGCCCTCAGGCTCTGAACCCACCGGGCACACAGCCCGGACTTGCTCGCTGCTTTGGGTACACAGCCCAAACTTGTACACTGTTGTGGGTTTTGCCTGGCTCAGCTCCCTTGCCGGCCACTCGGACACCTTCCATATGTCATGGAAACCTTTATTGGTGGCTCCCTAAACCATCTAAGAGCACCTTAGCTCTATCAGGGAATTTTCCTTTTAATCCCACGTCTGGGTACTTTCCTCAGGCACTGGCCAAGTACCTGAGAGAAAGTAAAAGGTGCTTCAGAGCAAATCCGTAGAGGTGAATTTGGTTACCACTGATGGGGGGGTCTCCCACCTCTCGCTCCTACAATTCATACCCGGCCATTTCTCTGGACAGTAGACACCTCATACTGTAAAGCTTGGCAATGTAGAGTATGGCTAAATGTATGTCACATTTCCTCTACTTGTCTTGCTTTCCCTTTGTGCTGGACTTGAACATATTTTTAATTGGCATAGCTCATTGCTCTAGGCCCCTCACTGATTAAGCAGTCCAATCCCCACATTACAACTGTACTTGGCTGTCTTTTTCCTGACCTCACAGTAACAGTCCCTTTAGTTTCCTTCTGTTAAGGTGAAGCACACATGGCCCTCTTTCAGAGCAAACTCGCCCTTTGGTTGCAGGTGCCCAACAGGCGATTCCTCCACAGGAATTTCTCTGAGTTTCTGGTGCCACAGCACAACTTGAAATAGGCAGCTTCTTCCCTTAGCCGGAACCAGGAGGGTTGCCCCTGTAAAACAGGCAAACCTTCCCCCCCATCCCCTCAGGGATGGGGCACTTGGACCAGTAACAGCAGTCTCCACCACTTCAACAACCAGTTTCTGTGTTCCTCTTACGGTGGAAACACACACCTTCTTAACAGTAGCTCTAAAACAGAGCTTAAAGCTCTAAGAGCCTGCACACAGACAGCTGTACTACTATCTCTCACCAAGACTGCACACAGACTGAATTCAAAATCCCCAACGTTCTATGCTAACCTCCAACTGCAACATTCCAGAGTGTGGCTTATGCAGCTGTGAAAGTTCTATGGTTGATGTCATCCCTCAGTCTCAGCTGAGACTGAGAACAAAGTGAGACAGTGAAATCCATTTAACTGGAGTTTCACATGCTGCCTTCCCTGTCTACCACTAGGTCTTACTGGGATTCTAGTAACCCTGGGTAATGGGGGGGTTACACTTGTTTATCTCTAAACAAGTGTCTGCATCATCACTCAGTAGTTGCTTTGATTTGTATCATGGTCCAAGATTGTTGCTTTAATGTAGTACTCCGAAGAAGCCTTTTACATAGTTTTGTCATCTTCAACATTTTTGATCATACGTCTTGTTGTATTCTGGGGGACAAACTGCATGTGTCAGCAGCACCACTGGCAGACTGTGTGATCATGGAACTGTCTTACTTCTCTAACTTTTCCCTAATCAGATTCAATCTGAATTTTACTATTTTTATTAGGGGTATCACCTGGCTGAGAGTTGCTGTGTTTGCACTAATGTCCCTGGTGATTTCCTCAAATGGCTGGAGCAGGAAAATTAGAAACTCCAGCGTGGCCCACTGTGGTGGAGTAATATAGACGTCTGCATCACCAATTTTATTTTCTAAAGTGTACTGCCTGACAGCTTTCTTTTGTTCCAGCAGTCTTTGGAACATATGGTTGAATTCCATCAAGTAGAAATATCTTGGTTCAGACTGTGCTCCTGCTGTATTTTTTTTCTCAAACAAGTGATGTGCTTTGCTTAAGTGACTGAAATGAGTGCATATTCTTTTATCAGTGTTAATGAGAGGCTTAATCTCCCTATCGTCATTGAGAAAACCATGAACTATTAAATTTAAGCAATGCGCAAAGCAGCGGATGTGAACAAAGGCCCCCCCAAGGCCTTCCTTATGTTGGAACCATTATCTGCTACTATAAAGCCAACTGGCAGTCCCTGTGAAGTGAGCCATTGCTGTATTGGTTTTTGGAGCTCTTCATTGATGTTGTATGAGGTATGTTCAAATGGAAAATAAAACATTCTTAGAACAGCAAACTGTGATGCTTCACTGTCCCCAGTACCACGTGAATTATCGAAACATGCCCAGTGTGCTGTGATAGACATGAAGGGTTCAGGCTTACAGCTTGTCCAGATATTGTTGCAAGATGCACCACCCTCCCAACAGCACTGCACAACACGCATCTTAAAAAATTTTTTTTTTTAAACATATGACATCGAAAAGATCTGTAATGCCCATTGTCAAGAAGTATTTCCACAATGGTATTCTATATTGAGGTTTGAAGTACTCCAGCAGCCGCCTGAATCCTATATGTTCAACGATGTCATCTGGTAGTAAATCAATAGCTAGCATTTCTGAAATTGTTTTGGTTATTGTAACAGCAACAGGGTGAGCTGAGGCATATTTGGCTTTACACTCATATGTTTCTGAGATGGTAAGCTGCCTCCTTGAAGGAGGAAGGCTTTTAAACACATGGTCAGGTTCAGTAACAGTCGGAGGAGTCCTTCGAATGGGAGGAAGTGGTGGTGGAGGTGTTTCACTACTGCTGCGGGGGCTGCCACTGCTTTCATCTTTTGGAATTACCCCTGAGTGTAGTGAGCTATCAGTATCACTTTCTCTTCAAGACTCACAACTGAACAACTTAATAATGTTATGACATCTGTCTAGATGCCTTTTCAGTGCTGAAGTTCCCAATGCTCCTTTCTTTTTGCCCCTGCTGATTGGCAGTTTACAAATAGTGCATGTTGCGACCAACTCATTGGAAGCACTAATGGAGAAGTATGACTAAACAAAAGGTGTTTTTTTTTTTTTTTAGTTTTTTTCCCAGGGAGGCACAGCACCTCTGTCACCTTTTCAGGGTGCCCTCCCCCCCCCCAAGGATTTTTCTTGGGCATGTTCCTCTTGTGGTTTATTTCCCCTTGCCCCCCTCCACAACCAAATCATTTCCGCCTGTTTCTTCCTCATCTGCAATTTCCATCGCCTCCAGTAAACCTTGTGCTGCCTGATCATTCTCTTCATCTTTATTATTACCCTCATCGGGTTTGACCTCAGAAGAATCAGATGAGGGATTGGCAGTAGCATAGTATGCAATTGTTCCATACTGTTGGGTGCCTCTGCAGGTGGTACCCACCATGCCTTTAGCTTTTTTAACCACATAACTTTTTTTTTTTTACTTGGGACTGACGATGATCCAAGACATTCACCTTTTTTGATTCAAGCATTCACTTGGACGATGAAACCTTAGACTTGAAAAAATCACTTTTTGGGGTTTGATTTTGTTTTCCCTTTTCAGGCCGATTGCTGTCTTTTGCAGTGCCACTGCCCACCGGAGAAATAGACTGTGCCTCATCAACACTTTGATCCATTTTTTCTTAGTATTTTAACCTGTAACAAAAGATCTCTCTAACCAACGTGATATCCTTCTGATGGTTCCCACCTATAGGCCAGGGACAAATTTACTGTCGTGATGCGTGAATGTACACAGCACACTGACAGCACAGCAGTCCACCACCACTTCCTTCCAAGATTATAATAATAATCTTTGAGTGCAATTCACAGTGTACCAAAGCGCTGTACAAAGAATAAGAGAAAAAAACTTAAAATCGGTAGGAATTCTAAAAGCATAAAAAACACTCCAATTCCTAACCTTACCTTAAAACCAATAAAAATAATTAAAATCATAACATATTACTCCTCACCAATTTAAATGCATTTAACAAAAGCAAGTCAAAAAATGTGTTTTTAAAGCTCTCCACTGTCAGGCATTCATGTATCTGACAAGGTAGAGAATTCCACAGGGTAGGGGCAGCAAATGCAAATGCCAGTGCTCCAGAAGTTTTCAACCATACCCTGGGATTCTCCAGCAATCCCTCGTCGGCTGAGCGGAGTGGTTGGAGGGGCAGTAAGGGTTAGGAAGATCTTGCAGAACACTCTGACCCTGTCTCTGTAGGGCTTTATAGGTCAGCAAGCCAACCTTGAAGCTGACAGCCAGTGCAGTTCGCGCAGCATAGGTATAATGTGACTGGATCTGGTAGATCCAGACAGCAGCCTGGCCGTGGTGTTGTGCACCAGCTGCAAGCAGTGGATATCAACCCCTGGAAGCCCTAGGTACAGGGAGTTACAGTAGTCTAGGTGCAAGGTCACAAAGTCGTGGACCAAAATTGGAAGGTCACCGGACAGAACAAGGTGCTTAATCCAGGCGATGTTCCTCAGATGGTAAAAAGAGGACTTGACCACAGTCGATACCTGAGAAAGTGTCAGCCCGTCATCAAGTATCACCCCCAGATTCTGCGCCTGTTCAGAAGTCAGCAACTGGGCACCCTCAAGCCAAAGCCCTGAGGGACATCCCACCGCCAGCCCCTCTATCCGGCAACCTGGTTCTACCAACACCTCGGTCTTGTCGGAATTGAGTTTTAACCAGCTGGTATTCATCCAGTCCTGGATTTCCTTGAGGCAGTTGTTAAACACTGAGCGCACACTATCCTGGTTGGACACAAAGGACAGGTAGAGCAGAGTATCATCTGCATAGCAGTGAAAACTCAGCCCATGCCACCTCACAATGTCTCCTAATGGCAGCATATACACCGCAAACAACATGGGGGACAGCACGGAGCCCTGCAGGACTCCACATGGCAGAGAGAATGAATCAGAGGAACAAGTCCCCGATATCACGCTCTGCGACCTGCCAGTGCAGAAGTAGTGAAACCATCTGAGGACCATACCAGACGGGATGCAGATGACCCGCAGGCACTCCAGCAGCACCCCATGATCCACGGTATCAAAGGCTGATGAGAGATCAAAAAGCACCAAGATGGAATGGCGCTTCTGGTCTCTTGCAATCAGGAGATTATTGAGCACCTGAACCAGAGCAGTCTCTGTGCTGTACCTCTTATGAAATCCAGACTGGAGAGGATCATAGATGTCAGGGATGGTAAGATGGTTCTCTAGCTGCAGCACAGCAACTTTCTCGATAACCTGCCCTACAAAGGGGAGGTTAGAGACTGGTCTGTAGTTAGCATGACAATCCAGGTCAAGAGAAGATTTCTTGAGAAGAGGTGTTACCGCCCCCTTCAGGGAGTTGGGAAGCTCACCCATCTCAAGTGAGCACCAGATTAACTCTGCTAGAACTGGGCTGATGACATCCACACACCCTATTAAAAGGCAGGTAGGGCCCGGATCTAAACTACAACTGGTTGGCTGCATGCCTTGGAGAATCTGCATGATATCCACAGTCTCCGTCAGATCAAACTCCTTCCGACAAAACCGAAGAGTAGCGACCTTACACCCCCCCCACAGAGCACACCGAGCAAATCTCTGATCTGATGTCTGCAACCTTATCAGCAAAGAAGTGAGCAAACTCCTCACACTTAGCTTGAGAAAATGCTCTCTGAACTTGCAGACAGGCTGGATTGCACAGTCTGTCTACAGTTCGAAAGAGCTGAGCTGTTCTGAGCTGCAGCAATCTCCCTGGACAGGAATTCTGTCTTCTTATGGGAGATTGCTGACTAATAGTTTCTATAATGCTCCATCAGTCTTGTCTGTCTGCGTCCAGGCCAGATCTACGCCAGCCATGCTCTAGCCTTCATACAGCTCATCTCTACTCCCTCAAGGCCCCATCAAACCAGTGGGACCGAGGGCAAAGAGTGAGAGGGTGAACACGGACAAGAGCCATGGTATCCAGAGCCCTGTCATTGCTCAATTATAAGCCTGAAGCAGGTTCTTTGGATCCTCACTTGCACCGGGCATTCTCGATAGGTCTAACGCAGCCAAGAGGCCTTCTGGGTTCACTCCCTGCAAAGGGCGGTATTGGACCATCTCCACAGGGGCAGGCCTATAAGGGGGAGCCCGGAAATTTAACCTTAGTGTGGTGATCAGATCATCCAGTCGGTTCCACCACCAAGTTAGAGGTCTCCAGAAGGAAAACCACATGATTGTGAGTCGCAGAGGTAACTGCCTGTGTGAAGCCCAACGAAGTCATACGTTGGAGGAAGTCCTGACCAAATTATGAGAGCTTGTCATTGATCCAGGCACTGAACTCCCCCAGTATCAGCCTGGGAGACTCTAACACCATGTCAATGATGAAGTCCGAAACTTCATGCAGGAACAACTTCTCGCCTCTGGGTGGACGGTAGACAAGAATGATCCTGCACCCCACACCTGCGACCACAGTACACTCAAAGGACCTGGTATCCTCAACTGGCACATCAACAAGGCCCAATTCCGATTTAAAACAAATTGCTACACCCCTGTGATCTGATCTCACGTGGTGTATCACCAAGAAACCGTCCGGAATCTCTGCCTCCAAAATAGGACCAGCATTATGGTCCAGCTAGGTCTCGGTGTGTGTGTGTATAGATATAGAGATATAGATATATAGAGATATAGATATAGATATGTTATATATATATATATATATATATATATATATATATATATATATATATATATATATATATATCCAGTAGTAGTTTGGTAGCCAAAATGATTACCGGATTGACTCCTACAATAGTTAGTTACTGTTAAGTGGCCAAAGTCAGCAGCTGTTAAGTGCGCCTCAGAATTTGACTTGGAGATGCAGACGCATCTGGTGCATAGCCCCACACGGCACAGTCCCACACTGGGGGTGGTTAATGCTTATACGTAATGTAACGCGATATACTATAAAACTAATAAGGACGAATAATGGGGAATGAGTGATGATGACACTTGTGTGTACAGTACTTGTACTTTATTTGTGTTGTACTGTAAACAACCTGCTAGAAGTCAGTCAGCTCATCCCCTAGGCCATCCACAGCCAGCAGCACAGGCGCATCAACTTGTATGTTTGTCTGAACAGTATTTTTTAATACATGAACTCATGACTGAACATTAACAAATGATTGTGATTCATGATTGGATGGCACAAGTCAAAGATTTATTTTGCCACCCTGCTGCCCTTGCCCTGTACACACAGCCACACTGAAGCCAGGAAAAAAAATTGTGTTTGAGATTTCTGAGACTGCTGCATTTATCATGGGTCACCCTGCAGTCTCTCTCTCTCTCCCTTCTGGATGTCACAGGTTGTAGATTTATTTTGCCACCCTGCTGCCCTTGCCCTGTACACACAGCCAGCCACACTGAAGCCAGGAAAATAAATTTTATTTGGGATTTGTGGGACTGCTACATTTATCATGGGCCCCCCTGCAGTCTGTCTCTCTCCCCCTCTGGACGAAATCTTGTATGCATGTTAACTGATTGTGATTCGTGATTGGATGGCACAAGTCAAAGATTTATTTTGCCACCCTGCTGCTCTTGCCCTGTACACACAGCCACACCGAAGCCAGGAAAAAAAATTGGGTGATTTTATGTAACTGCAGAATTTCACTTGGACTCCCAGTAGTCTTTCCCTCTCTCCTCTGGATCAGTAATGGCACAAGTCAAAGATTTTTCCAGCCTGCCCTTTCTCATATACACAGTCAGCTACACTGTTTGAGACCAAGAAAAGAAAAATAATTAATTTGGAATTTTCTGTAACTGTAAAATCTCTCTTGGGCCCCCAGTAGTCTCTCCCTCTCTCTCCTGGATGTGGAATGGCACAAGTCAAAGATTTTGCCAGCCTACCCTTGCTCATACATACATAGTCACACAGTACTGCCACACTGCCTTAGTTTACATCCCCCCCCCAGCAGCCACCCAGGCCACCACTGTGTCCAGAGTCCTGACTCCCCGACCCACCTTCACTCGCCCCCTGACGATCGGTTTCTCTCCCCCTCCTTTCTCTCACTCTCCCTAATTTCTTCCCTCCAGCTCATATATTTCTGGTGGGGTTTTGGTTTTTTATGGGTTTTTTTTGGGGGGGGGTTGGTGCTTTTGTTTGGTGACTCTCTCTCTGCTGGCTGCCTGGCTCGGCTGAGCGCAGCTGCTGTTCCTGCTCCTCCAGTCCTCCTCGCTCATCTGGAGCTGTGTTGCGCACTCAGCACGGTTACATACCATGAGTGCATCACATGACCCTCTGTTGTCTGATTGGATGCCACCGGCCGCCTGTACATGCCAATGGCATCCCTATGGCAACAGACGACAAAATCATGGAAATGGCATCTCCACAAACCCAGAACCAGACTTCTATGGCAAAGTCCATATTTATCCAGGTCCGTGGATTGCAGGTTCGATCTGGGGGTCCGTATCTCCGCAGAACAGTCCACCCAGCCCTATTGAGCAGTATACAGAGCAGTCTTTGTGCCACATCTAATGTCCTGAAAACAGTGTAGATTAAAGTTACCCAGGAGTATCCTCTCACCTCCAGGAAAGTCTGTTAATAACTCAGTAAGGTTTTAAGGGCATGTGCCACTTCCTTGGGTGGATTGTAGATACAGCCCATCAATAGTGACTTTGCGCCTCCTACAATCAGCTGGACGAACACTGCTTCACAGTCTGAGTTTAGTAGCATAGGGCTGGGGATTATGAAGACCTTCGTTGAAGACTTTAGGTATATGATGATGCCACCAACTTTTTTTTCCCCTTGTCTATCCTATCTGCAAGTTGTGAAACCGGGGAACTCTACCTCCTGGGGCAATATGTTAGGCTTGAGCCACATTTTGGAAATGGCAACTACGTCCAGGGCATACATTTGGACCAATGCTTCTAATTCACGTAGTTTTGTTTGAAGACTATTGACATTGTTGACTGTTGTAGTAATTTGCCTACAAATCACTACTGTAAATCATGTATGCATTTGCCTGTCAGCAGCTACCCAGATTGCACTGTTAATGTAAGATGTGTACAATATGGAAACAATTACTTACCATAGTAATCATGTTTCTTCCCAGTGATGCTTAGATATTCATAACTTTATGCAGTAAGCCTGGAGGGTTGGGCTCCCCGGAGAGATGGAACACATGCAAATGAGTAGAATTCTTTGCACGTGAGCATCTTTCAAATATTGCCTCTACCAACTGTAGTGTTCTAACTTTTTCAGATTTGTGAGAAGCCTGGAAGTCAGGCATTAGGAGACTAATATAACTAACATTTTATAAAAAAGAGGGGTTACCCTTAATTAAAGCATTAAATTTTAACAGAAAAAAAACTCCAAAGGGAGAGCATTATAACATTTGACAAAACCACATCAAAGAAAACTCCAAAAGGAGAACACATTTGAAAAAACCCTGTTTTAAAATGATTAAAAGCAACATGACTTGGTGGCACCAGCATGCAGAGTGCAGAGGTTGAAGTTCTAAAAGGGGAGGAACGAAGGGAAGTTGTGAATATCTGAGCATCACTGGGAAGAAACAAGATTACTATGGTAATTTTTTTCTTCTAACCCCAGTAATGCTCAGGATATTCATAACTTTATGCAGACTACCAAGCAGTACCACTGGAGGTGGGCACAGAACTTATTTTGGAAACAGACTCTGCAGGACTGCTGTGCCAAACCTAGCATCACTTCTGGACAGAATGTCGAAGTTGTAATGCTTTGTAAAGGTGTGTACTGTTTTCCAGGTAGCTACTTTGCAAATGTCCACCAAGGGGACCTCCCTGGCAGCTGCAAGGGTGGCAGCAGTCCCTCTTGTAGAATGCACCCTCAATCCAGTTGGGGGCTCTTTACCTGCTTTATTGTAGCAGAATTGAATACACTGGACTATCCATCGAGAAATTGATCTTTTTGAGGCTGGTTTACCCTTTCCTACATCCCCATATGTAAGAAAAAGCTGTTTTTTATCCCAATTGTTTAACCAGGTGAGATGCACTAACCTGAAAGCTTGTTTACAGGTGCAACCTGGGAGCACAGGAAAGTTAAGTGACTTGCTCAGGGTCACACAGTATGCAAGTGGGGGCTGTGGGAATCAAACCCAGGTCTCCCGGTTTGCAGCTCAGAGCCTTAAACAACTGCACTATACTGCCTCCATTCTATGGTCTTTAGCGGCTGTCATGTAATAGCTGATGGCTCTTTTGACATCCAGACTATGGAGCCTTCTTTCACCAGAACTGGTACGGTCTGTGAAAAAGACAGGTAGAGTGTTTGGTTCAGATGAAAGTCTGAAACCACTTTAGGAAGAAACTGTCTGTTTGTTCTGAGAACTACCTTATCTCTGTGAAATGAGATATAGTCTTGATCAATGCAGAGAACCTGGAGCTCGCTAATTCTTCTTGCAGAAATAATGGTTACTAGAAAGACTGTTTTTCAAGTAAGGTATTTCAAATGGGCAGTAGCCATGGGCTCAGAAGGGGGCCCCATGAGCTTGGCTATACACACATTCAAATCCCAAGCATGCACTGGCGCTCTGTGAGGTGGGTGCAAATGCATCAGTCCCTTAAAAAATCTTTTGAAAAGTTTGTCGTCTGCTGCTGACATCTTTGCACCCACAGAAAGGTAGGCAGATACTGCTGCTAAATGAACTTTAAGGGAACTGGGTTGCAAACCCTGAGAATGCAAATGAGTAAGGTAGTCTAAGACAACTGAAACTCCAGCCTTATGTGGAATAAAGTTCATACTTGAACACCAGAGAGAGAATCTATTCCATTTGGAAGAATAAGATCTTACTTCGAGAGGGCTCTTGCAGTAGGTAATTACATATAGGACTGACGCCAGCCGGCGGCAGGACCCCACAGAAGAATTTCTAGCTAGCAGTCCCTGGCGAGGGACCGCCCCCACGTCAGGTGACCAGCATCATAAGACGTCTGTATAAAGGGGCGGTCCTGGATGCCCACCTTCCAGTTCTTTCCCACCGTTAGTTCGTGCAGCGCCTCACGGTAAAGTCCGTGCTTCATCAGCCCTGCCTTTCATCGGTTTTTACTGAAAAATAGTTATTCTTTTTTTCAATCGTCAGGTATATCGTCGATGTATGTCGTCCCCTACACCCTCCGAGCACAAAAACAAGTGCGACTCGTGCGGGGCCCAACTGCCATATAAGGACGGCCATTCCCTGTGCCTTTTCTGCCTAGGCCCCGATCACCCGGTTGAGAAGTGCCAGCATTGCCTCAACTTCAATGCGGCTACCCGTAAACGGCACCAACAGTCCCTGGAAGCCCATCTCCTCAAGAAAAAGATGTCTTCTATGGAAAAAGAGGTGAAAAAGTTGAGGCAGGCGTCCACGTCCCCCGAAGGACACCGGAAAAAGAAGGACAAGGAGAGGCACCGGGAGAAGTCCTCCTCTACCGCGTCTCCAGACAAGGTAACGTTCCCCCCCCCCGGGGGACCATTCGGCCGCCTCCAAGGGTTTAGAGGAGGCATCGGCCCACCCATCTGGCTCGCACTCGGGCCTTGCGGGCACCTCCGGGTGAATGGAGGCCTCCGCCCCCAGTTTGACCATAGGCTTGCGGCCTACTGGCTTGGGCAACTCCTAAGTCGGACGTCGGCTCCTCTGATGCCCGCATGGAGAGGGTCGATAAGACACCCGACCCTTCGGGGCGGCACACGACCACTTCCCCCTCGGACCAGGCCATCCCTCCTCCTCGGCCCGCCTCTGGTGAGGACTCCCGGAAGCCGGACGACAGCTCCTCCGGCGCCCACCGGGACCTCGCCCCTAAGCCGCACGTCGGCTTCTCCGAGATGCGCCGGGCGACAGAACCGACGATGGACCCCTCACGTCCGTTGTACCTGGTTCTCCGCAGCCTTCGCTGCCGTCTGGGGAGCCTGAGTCACCCCAGCCTGACCCCGGGGATTTCTCACCTCCATCCCTGGGTGATGCAGGGGATCTTCCTCCTTCGTCAGACCCTCCTCCGTCTGAACCGGATCTGACGTCGGCCCCCCCGATGCAGGTACCACTCCCGGCAGGTGATGTCCCCCTTCCGTCGGGCCCTCTGGGCCCCCTAACGACCCGCCCATGAGGCCGCCGACCGGGCCTTCTGCTCTGGCAGCTCACCCGGCTCCCGGGTACTCACCGTCTTATCTGACACCATCATACCCAGGACCGCAGTATCCAGTGCCGGAGTACCCGACGCTGGTCCTGCCAACGTCGCAATACCCGACGCCGGGTTTTGGATACTCGCCTTACGGGTACAACCCATACACCTTTCTCCCTCCTCCTCCACCGCCCCCACGGCCGCCGGTGGATCTGCAGGAGACTCTGGCCTCTTGGTGGGCCGAGGCCAAGGCTCAACTCACCAAGGAGGTAGAGAGCCTTCTTACGATGAGGGTGACGCCACCGGCTCCCGTACGTCCGAGATGGCACACTCCCTCACCGCCTCCGGACTCCAGGGCTCTTCCCTCTGGGTCCAGAGAGGGGCAGGACATGCGTTTACGGGTACCACCCAAGGAACCCGTTCCTCCCCCGGTCGCGTAAGGGAGTCTTATTCTTCTTCCTCTTCTTCCCTCTCGGATTCCTCGGACTCTTCCGAGGGATGCTCCGAGAGAGACGACGAGCCCCGCTCTCAGTCTAAACTCTGGCTGAGGACCCCTCCAAAGTCTCCTCCATAGGATCCATCTTTCACGGAGTTGCTTAGAAAAATCCAGGAAGTCCACCAGTGGCACTCTTTGGAACCAGATCCTCAGCGACTTAAACTCACTGAACATCTGGATCTGCCTGTGACAGCTCCAACTTTAGTGCCACCCTAGATTGAGCCTCACGCCCACCTTGTTACCATGATTTGGAAATGACCATCGGCATTCGCCCCACTTCCCAGGAAGTCTGACAGGCTATACCAGGCTCCCAAGGGTGTAAACTACCTTGACTTTCACCCTCGTGCCAACTCAGTCATGATTAGCGCCGCTCACGGCCGGTCAGCACATCCAAAACATTTGAGCTTGTCTCCTCCGGATAAGGAATCTCGCCTCCTGGACCAGTATGGAAGAAAGATCTACGCCTCCTCCACACTGGGAATTCAGGCCCTGAATTACGTCGCCCATATGGGGGATTACCAGAAGGCCATCCTTACCCAGGTGGAATCCAAGCTGGACTCCTTACCTGACTCCCAAGTCAAACAGGAGTTAGCCAACCTCGTCCGTTCTGCTCGTTCGGCCAGTCACCACATTTTGCGGGCGACGTACGATGCAGTGGACACTGCTGGGCGGAGCTCCACTTTTGCCACGAGTCTATGGCGTCATGCCTGGCTCCGCATGTCAGGTTTGGTCCCGGAGGTGCAATCCGCTATTCAGGAGGCACATTTCAGGGGGTCGGTGCTTTCCGGCAGTGATGTCAAAGACATCATCACCGACTTGCAAGAGAAGGGGACGGCTCTGAAATCAGTGGATTCCATGTACCATCCCCAGCACCAGCAGCGCCATCCCTTTCGCAGACGGAATCGGCCACAAGCGAAATCCCAGGGAAGGAGGGCCACTAAACGTCAGGCCCCCGAAGCTGCCAGGCCCCCTCCGCCCAAAAAAGCAGCGGGTGCCTCAGCCACGGCGCTGCCCCACACCACCTGACTCCCTTCCTCTAGCACCGCCTCCAGACCCCCTGGAGGAACCAGTAGGAGGGAGGGTTTCCCTCCACCTTCCGGGATGGGAGAGGATAACCACGGATTCTTGGGTGCTCCAGCTTTTAGTGGAAGGAGACACTATAGAGTTTCTTCAGAAACTGCCCCGCCACCCCCTCTGAAGTCGTCGTATTCAAGGGAACACCTTCCTTTGGTGCGGGAAGAAATCTCGGCTTTTCTCACGAAGCAGGTGATAGAACCCGTCCCCCTTCATCTTCAAGGGACGGGTTACTGTTCCCATTTCTTCCTGGTCCCAAAGAAGATGGGAGATCTCAGACCCATTCTAGATCTCAGTTCCCTGAATCTTTATGTGGAATACAAAAGGTTCAGGATGCTCTCTCTGCAGAGCCTTCTGCCCCTCCTTCGGCCAGGTCAATGGCTTTGTGCCCTGGATATGCAGGATGCCTATCTGCACATTCCCATTCGCCTTTCCCATTGCAAGTATCTTCGTTTTGCGTTTCAGGGGGACCACTACCAATTCAATGCGCTCCCCTTTGGTCTATCCTCTGCCCCCTGAGTATTTACCAAATGCCCGGCTGTGGTAGCAGCCCACCGGTGTACAGTGGGAGTACAGGTGTTCCCTTACCTGGATGACTGGCTCCTGGCGGCCTCGTCCAGGGAGGAACTCCTGCATTTTCTCTCCCTCACCCAGCAGGTTTTCACTTGCGTGGGTATTACCATCAACCACTCCAAGTCTCATCTGGACCCTTCCCAGAGGCTACAATTCATCAGGGCTATCCTCGATATGACTGTGAGCAAGGCCTTCCTGCCTCCGGACAGGGCGGCCTCTCTTCAATCCCAGATTTCCCTGCTGTCAGAACACAGGAGAGTCTCGGTGAGGTCGGTCCTCCGTCTTCTGGGGCTCATGGCGGCTGCTATTCCGACGGTCCCCCGAGCTCGACTCCACATAAGGATCTCTCAGTGGGATCAACTTGTGGATGACCTAGATCAGTTAGTTCTGATCTCATCGCCGATGGTATGAGACTTGCAATGGTGGATGGTTCCAGAGACCCTATTTCGGGGGGTTCCCCTTCATCCTCCACCCTCCCAGACTCTGACTACAGACACATCAGGCAAAGGTTGGGGAGCCCATCTAGGCCCTCATCGGACCCAGGGCTTATGGTCCAGACTGGAACAAGCTCGCAACATCAATGTGCTCGAGCTTTGAGCTGTGCTATATGCTCTCCAAGCCCTTCACCAGTACATTCTTCCTGGCAACCTAGCCGTCCAGACGGACAACATGTGCGTAGTGTGGTACATCAACAAACAGGGAGGAACTCGCTCCTACTCTCTATGCAGGGAAGCAATGAGGGTTTGGGATTGGGCAACTCATCACGACCTTCACCTCATGGCGATTCATGTTCTAGGAGTCGACAACACTCTGGCAGACAAGCTAAGCCGCTCCTCTGCTCTGGCACACGAGTGGGAATTGGACCAAGGGGTGCTGAACGATATCTTTCAGCTTTGGGGGGACTCCGCAGGTAGACCTGTTCGCCTCTCCCCAAAACGCAGAACTTCCCACCTTTTGCTCACTCGTTACAGAGCGAGGCGCTTTCTGGAGCGACGCTCTGTCTCTAGACTGGAAGGACAGATTTGTCTATGCTTTTCCCCCAATTCCTCTGATCCCACGAGTATTGCAGAAACTAGCCACAGAAGGAGCGAGAATGATTCTGATCATTCTTTTCTGGCCCAGGTAAATCTGGTTCTCTCTTCTACAACAATATTGAGGATCCTCCTCTTCCTCTTCCTCTATCTCGAGGTTTGCTGACCCAGGATCAGGGAATCCTGGTTCATCCAGGCCTCAAATCCCTTCAACTACATGCATGGCTCCTGCAGACCTAGCCCAATCTCGTTTTGGCGTCTCTCCAAAAGTGGCAGAAATTTTGGTGGAGGCTAGAAAACCCTCCACCAGGTCCACTTATGCCATGAAGTGGAAGAGATTCTCTATTTTGGCAGCCTCCAAGAATGTGGAGCCTTTCTCCTGTTCAGTGGCTTTTCTGCTGGAGTACTTGCGTCATCTCTTCGACCTGGGTCTCATCCATTCCTCCTTGAAGGTTCACATGGCTGCTATTTCAGCCTACCGTGTTCCCTTCACAGATAAAACTTTCGCTCAACTAGAGGTCTCTAAGACCTTTCTCAGAAGGGTCATCCTATTTAAGGCCCCCCATCCGTATCCCTGCTCCCCCTTGGGACTTGAATTTTGTTCTCGAGAGACTTACTCTTCCTCCCTTCGAACCTGCAGCTTCTGCAGAGCTGAAGTTTCTTTCGTGGAAGACTCTCTTCTTGGTGGCCATTACTTCGGCTCGAAGAATTTCCGAGCTCCAGGCCCTTATGTGTAAAATCCCCTATTTGATTTTTCACAAAGAACGAGTTGCTCTTCGCATGAATCCTAAGTTTCTACCTAAAGTAGTAGCAGAGTCTACTTTAAATCAGTCCATAGAGCTACCTGCCTTTTTTATGCAGTACACTAATCAAGGGGAATATTTACTCCATACCATGGATGTTCACCGGATTCTGAGATACTACACCAACAGGACGAAGGATCTCAGAAAGACTGATCAGTTGTTCGTCTCTTTTGCCCACAAAAGGGAAGGCAATGCTGTTTCCAAGCAATGCCTGTCGAAATGGTTGGCTCATTGCATCACTTTCTGTTATGACAAGTACAACAAGACCCTTCCGGGTCAGGTTAGAGGCCACTCCACAAGAGGAGTAGCAGCCTCTGCGGCTTGTTTCAAGAATGTGTCTGCGGCAGACATATGTGCTGCCGCCACCTGGACTTCTGTCCATACCTTTACAAAACATTACAGTTTGGACATTGCCTCTCGCCGTAGAGCAGGCTTCGGGCTGGCTGTTTTGCAAGGCCTCCTGTCTTGAGGCTTGCAAGGTTAGTGCTACTTTTTAGAGTAGTTTCCTCCTCCCGGTGCCTTTTCTTTGTTCCAGACTGCTTGGGATTCAGTCCTATATGTAATTACCTACTGCAAGAGCCCTCTCGAAGTAAGATAGTACAGTTCTGTAAGAACTTACGAACAGTAGATCTTAGAGAGGTCTTGCAGTAGGCTATACCTTCCCACCCTCCATTCCCCTAGGCTTTTTCAGCTCCTTTTCCTTATACAGAAATATCCGCTTCTCTCTCGTCCGGCCTCTTTTGGCCTGTGGCAGGAAAGAACTGGAAGGCGGGCATCCAGGACTGCCCCTTTATACCGACGTCGTATGACGCCGGTCACCTGACGTGGGGGCGGTCCCTCGCCAAGGACTGCTAGCTAGAAATTTTTCCGTGGGGTCCTGCCGCCGGCCGGCATCAGTCCTATATGTAATTACCTACTGCAAGAGCCTCTCTCGAAGATCTACTGTTATGGTAAGTTCTTACGTAACTGTACTTTTTCTTTGTAGAGGGTTTTCTATAGCCCTTTAAAATATTTAAGACAGCTTCTGAAATATTTAAATCTGCATACTCTAATTCCTCAAGAGCCATGCCTTGAGATGAAGGGACTTGAGATTCGGGTACAACAATGTTCCCTGACTGGAGGTCAAGAGATTGTGTCTGAGAGATAATTGTATTGCTTTGCTGACAGACATAGAGAGCAGAAGAGAGTACCATGGCTGCCTGGGCCAGTCTGGAGCCATCAAGATCGGAGATGCTGAGAAGGATTTTAGCTTTAGTAGCACCCTGAAAACCAGAGGGAATGGGGGGAAGGCATACAGGTGCCTACCTGTCCCATCCAAAGCTAGGGCATCCAGGGGGACTGTGCCCTGTGCTGGAGGTCTGCAGCAATACTGGGGCAGCTGCTGGTTCTGATGGGATGCGAACAAGTCTACCTCTGGAGTGCCCCACCTCCTGAAGATAACTTGAACCACCTGCTTGTGTAGAGTCCATTCATAATGGGCCTGGTTGATGCCACTTAGTGCATCTGCCAAGGTATTGTCCTTTCCTGGCAAATGTATTGCCTGCAAGGATACCCTCAGAGAGTACGCCAGAGTCCAAATTTTCATAGCCTTTGTGCAAAGGAGGCCTGATCTGGTGCCCCCCGCTTGTTTATGTAATACATTGTGGTGGTATTGTCTGTTCTGTACCACCCTGCCCAATACCAGTGAAGAGAAAGCTTTTAGGGCCAGGAGCACTGCTCTGAGCTCCAGTAAGTTTATGTGCTGAAGGGACTCTGCTGCTGACCAGGTACCTTGGGTCATGTGCTTTTCTAAGTGGGCACCCCAGCCCAAGAGGGATGCATCTGTTGTGAGTACCAGAGAGGGGTTCTCTCTCTGGAAAGGAACTCCTTGCCTTAAATTGGATTTCTCCTTCCACCACAAGAGGGCCTTTAATAGTGCCCTTGTCACCGGGCATAAAGTTTTGAAAAAGGGTCTGTCTTCTGTTTCCAGTGAGTCCTGAGGTGAAATTGGATGTCTCTCATATGAAACCTGGATCCCTGCACTGTGCCTGTGGATGCAGTCATATGGCCTAGTAACTGCCTTGCAGTTTTTGGCTTGTGCAAAGTGAAGGAATTTTCTATTGACTGAAGACTTTGCACCCTGTCTAAGGGTAAAAAGGCTATGCCCTGAAGTGTGTTGATTTCTGCTCCTATGAACTGCAAAGTCTGAGCAGGAGTTAGAATTGATTTCTTTTGATTTATTATAAAACCCAAGGTCTCTAAGAGGTGTTGGGTGATTCATAGGGAATCCCTTACTTGGTCTGGTGACTTGCCCACCACCAACCGATCGTCCAGGTATGGGAAGACAGTCACTCTCCCTGTCTTCGAAGATATGCCACCACAGCAACTAGGCATTTTGTGAATACCTTTGGTGCTGAGGAGAGGCCAAAGGGAAGAGTTAAAACTGATAATGACCCAAAGGGAGCCTGAATCTGAGATATTTTCTGTATGATTCCTTTATGGGGATGTGGAAATAGGCGTCTTTCAAATCCAGTGATGCCAACCAGTCTTCTTTTTGGATTGCTGGCAAAATCCGAGCCAAAGTTACCATTTTGAACTTTGCTTTTTTCAGATGCTTGTTTAACGCTCTGAGATACAATATTGGCCACCACTCCACACTTTTCTTTGTTATGAAGTATCTGGAGTAAAAACCTCTTCCTCTCAGGGTGGTAGGAACTGATTCCACTGCTTTGAGCTGTAACAATTTCTGAACCTCTGCTTCTAGTAGTGTTCTCTCTGCTAGAGGAGGTGAGCAGTAAACCTTGGTCTTTTGTGAAGGAAAAGATTTGAAGTCCAGAGACACCCTGACCCACTAACTCCAGAACCCACTTGTCTGTGGTGATGCTTAGTCAAGCCTGGAGGAAGTGGGAGAGTCTGCCTCTGACAGGGAGGGAGGAGGCAGCCTGAGCCTCAAGGGTTTTGCTTTGATTGGGGCAGAGGTTGGGCCTGAGAGCCCCTCCTGGAGCCTCTTCTACCCCTACCCCTAGAGTACCCCTGTTGTGGGTACTGCTGGTACTGGGGCACAGCTACTGGCTGCCCCCCCTTCCATAGGGCCTGGTGGATGGAGAAGCTCGCTCCTTAGTCGAGTTGCTTCTATAGGTTGCCTTATACTCATCCACTTTTTTTATGTATGCAACCGTGGATTCTCCAAAAAGAGAATTTCCTTCTAAAGGAAATCCAGGGCCTTGGATTGAGTATCTTGAGTAAGGTTTGTGGCCCTGAGTAAAGCAAACCTTCTCTGTGCCACAGTGTTAGCCATCCATCTGGCTGCAGTGTCGTTTGAATCAGCAGTCATCTGGAACTGGTACTTAGCTGCCTCCAGCCCAAACCTGTTAGTTTCAGCCAAGTTTTCAGACAAGGGTGAGGGGGCTTTCGTGGACATGTCCAGTACCGACTGCCACAGGGATTTTTGATACTGGGCAGCATAAGTTTGAAAGATAGCCTGTCTCATGGCCAAAGAAGCTGATAAATAGCCTTTTTTTGGCCATACTATCTTTTTATGGAGTCCTTGTCCAGAGGGTGGGAGGACCAGAGGGACTCTGGCCTTATCACAGGCTGCCTGCTGTATTACCCCTTGATGGTCTGGATGGGAGAAAAGGAAATCAGCTCCCATCCTGTCCAACTGATATTTGTTTTTGTTATCTATTCTCCTATCAATAGGAGGAACAGAATTAGGGGTCTGTAAGAGTTTTAGGGTGTCCTTTTTAAAGAATTTATAAACTGGCAGGAGGAGAGCCTTTGTGAGTGTTAAACCCATCATATTTAAATATTCAGTCTCTTCCTCATCCTCAATCTGCTTTGTGGTGGCAGTATCTGGAGCATCTGCTATTCTCACAAATGTGAAATGTGAGGAGTAATCCTCTGACACCCTGGGGAGAGAACCAGAATCCTGCTCAGGGGACACCTCTGGGGGAATTGGTTCATCCTCAAAATATTGCTCCTCCAGTAAAGAGGGCAACACACCACTGCTAGACTGTGGAGGGGCAGGCTGCTGGGGGACGATGTCTTGCAGTGCCTGGATAATTTTAAAAGCCTGGGCTATCTCTTGAGCTGAGGGCAAAGTAGCCACTTGTGCAGAAGTCCCTGGTTTAGCAGGCGAGGGTTCTGCATGTTTCATTTTCTTCAATTTCTTTGAGGGAACCGGGGAGTCAGACGGTTCTTTACCTCTTTTTGCCCCTTTTTCGCCCATCTTGGGGGCAGGGGTAAGTAAACTTGTGGGTTCAGCCACAGCAGATTGGGGTGTCAGCTGGTCAGAGCCTGAGGAACCCCTAGGAAATCTTTTATTTAGCCTTTCAAGGCATTTTCCATGGTTTTATCTGGGAAAGTTTTACATATTTCGCAATCCTGGTCCAGATGTTCGAAAACCCCAGGGGAAGCCACACATAAGGTGTGTTTGTCTGCCTTGGGAAACACATCTCCACATTTTGAACAGTTCTTTAAACTGGGCTCTCCGGTTTTCTTTTTAAGTTTCTCTGACATGGTAATGCCAAAAGAGAAAAAACACTAACCGCTAAATAAAAAGCGCTGATGCGGTAAATTCTTTTGTTTGTTTGTGTTTTGTTTTTTTGCGGTCGGTTCTGGAACCGATAGGAACCAGAGGAACCGAACCGAGGAGATGGTAAATGAACCAGTTCAGCAGTTCTGGAACTGATAAAAGCGGTTACAAAAAAACAGTGAAATATACACAAAACTAAACTAATAATATACAAAAACAATGGTTCTTTAATCAGAGAACCCAAATGAAAGTAAATAACTCGGTTCCCTCACGGTTATACCGAACTGCGAGGAACCAGTAAAAATAAGTAATTTAAACAATAAACAAGATTTATACTGACAGTTAGTAGAGGCAGTAAAAGAAATGAAATATACTTAGGTTTTTGAATCTTCTTCACGCGAAAGAAGACGACCACTCCGAGCGACCAGACTTTCAGGCGGAGAGAAAATTCTGAAGAGGTTAGAACACTACAGTTGGTAGAGGCAGTATTTGAAAGATGCTCACGTGCAAAGAATTCTACTCATTTGCATGTGTTCCATCTCTCCAGGCAGACCAACCCTCCAGGCTTACTGCATACAATTATGAATATCCTGAGCTATACTGGGGTTAGAATCTGTACAAATTGTCTGCACTGATAATGTAAAATGTCTACAATACTCTACAAAGTGTCAGCACTGTTAACGTTAAAATGTCTACAATATTCTGTACAAATTTGTCTGCACTTCAGTTGTTCCCTTCCCCCCAGGGCACACCTGGAATCGAACAGTACTCTGCTCAGCATGCCTTCCTGGTAAAACTCTTAAATATAAATACATGTAGGTGAACAATTTTTAGTCCACAGGTATTAGCCCAGATTGCATCTGTGGAAGATCCTATTTTTGCATTATGTTTCCCTTTTTTTACTAGTCCATTGAGGACAAGATGGAAAGGTGTTCTGCATTGTGACAGTGGATAGGTCTTAGTCAGACAGTGATGAAGTTTAAGGGGTTCCTCCCTGTTTTGGGAGTGAGGGTTGAGGGGTATCTGGTCTGAGCCTAGGATCACTGTTATATAGTTGAGGGCAGGCATGACTCCTTAGAGTGCCATTTTCCTCTGACAGGGATTAGGAAGTGACTTGAGCATATGATCTTACTTCAAGGGGGAGCTCTTGCAGCAGGCTGTAACCATTAGGACTTGTGCCGCAGGCCTTAGGACCCACCGGAAAAAACTTAGCTAGCAGTACCCAGTGGGGACCACCCCCTGACGTCAGCTCCACCCCAATGTCGGTCACGCTATATAAGGGGGTGGACCCCGGCTTCATCTCAGTTCTTTTCCAGCCGCAGACCCGCTCTTGTTCGGAAAGCCTTAGTGTACTCTTCAGCAGTTCCAGCAATTTTTTTTTTTTTTTTTGAAGCCCTTTTTTCCACTTTCTTATTCTCCAGTTTGATTTCCCCTTCTGTGCTTATCGCACCATTGTATGTCTTCCCATCATCAGAATCTTTCTCTGGTCCCAAGAAGACCAAGTGTGCCTGTGGCCACCAAATCCCATCTAAGGACGGCCACGAAGTGTGCATCATCTGTTTGGGCCCAGACCACCTCTCTTTCTGCAAGATCTGCAGGGGATTCACCAGCAGGACTTGCATCAGGCGCCTGAAGGCCTTAAAAACTCACCTATTGGAGCAGAAGATGGACATCCTGCAGACCTCTTCAGGGTAAAAGGAAAAGCACTGGGACAAGTCTAGCAAGAAGTCCCGGGACAAGGACCATAGCAGGTCCCGCCATTGGTCCAGATCTCGTTCACCCCATAGAAAGGCCTCCTCCTCCAGCTCGGGCAAGTCTGACCACTCAAAGCACTCCAGGCACGAGGAGCAATCAAGGACAGAAGCTCCCGCCAAGAAACCGACACCGGTATCAGCAAGAACTCCCTCCGACAAGCCGTTGAAAGTGTCTTACCCGGGTCGGGTAAGCCATCCAGCAAGGACTGGAATACTCGGGCTAAGGCCTCTACTGGGTCTCGACCGGCCAAGTCGGAACCGGCCCCGGCCAAGACACCGGCACCGGCTAAAGTGCCTAAAGCTGATGGGACTGCTGGTGAGCCCACGCCAGCCAAGGTGCCGTTGACGGCCCCGAAGTCCTGTACTCCAGGACTCATCCCCAAGACCTTCCGGCTTCTATTTTTAACAGAGGAGTTGCAGGAGCTTTTCTCTTTTTGGTGGAGCCAGGTAAAAAAGGGACAAGGCTCCACCAAAGCCAGAACCGGTTCCCGACCGGACAACCAGGACACCGAGGGTTTGCCCGTCGGGTTGCTGGCTAAAACCCCCGAGAAGCGGCATAAGCTTTCTAAGTCCCACTCCCCCTTAGTAGTACGTTCCCGGTCTCAGTCCAGGGACTGACACAGATGCCGTCCCAGGTCAGCCAGCCATCATTGGTCCACGCCCAGGAGCAAGTCCTGCAGCTGCCATAGGTCCACCTCTAGGCAGGCTCACTCCACTAGCCAATGCCAGTCCACAGACAGGCGTTGGTCGCTCAGTCGTTGCTCCAGGAGCCGACGTCTGTCTCATGACCAGCGTTGTTCCAGGAGTCACCACCATTCGAGAGAAGGTAGTCCTTATAAACACAGCTTAGACTCTTTTCAGTCCAGGAGCCGGTTTTCCTCCTCTTTCTCAGGAGCTGGAGGGTTCTCCTGGGGACAAGGATCTACCCCGCTCACCTCCGGACAGTCCTACTTTTATGGACGTCGTGATGCACATCTAGGCCTCTAATGAATGGGAGACAGAGGACCTGGATCTGGAACGCCAAACACTAGCGCGTTACCTGAGGCAGAAGGAGCCAAAACCCTTAGTGGCACCTCCTCTGGTTGACACTTTACAAGACCTTACCAGGATAACCTGGAAGCATCCGGCCTCAGTCCCGGTGGTTCCTAAAAAGTCAGGCTCTATAGAGCGCCAAGCGATGAGCCCTTCCTGGTGGAAAACCCTCTGGCTGACTCTACGGTGATAGCGGCTGCTCATGACACATCCAAGCAGCCAAAACACCTTGGCTCCCAGCCTCCCGACCAGGAGTCCTACTATTTGGACCAGGTGAGCAAAAAAGTATATTCTACATCCACCTGCTCCATACGCTCCCTAAATTTCCACGTATATAGTCCAGTACCAGAATGCACTTTGGGAAAAGGGTCAGGAGTTAGCCAATGCCTTGCTAGACTCCGCACAAAAGACAGAGCTTCTGGACATCTTGAAATCAGGTTCAGATGTAGGCACCCATGTTCTGCATGCCTGATATGACACTGCGACTAGGGCGGCAGCGTCAGGCACCACGCCTGGTTGAGGGTCTCAGGATTCCACCAGGATCTGCAGTCCGGAATATGGGACCTTCCCTTTGGGCTGGAGACCGAGAGTCTTATCTCTCATCTCCAAGAGTCTGGCAAATCTGTCTGGTCCGTCCAACAAATGTACAAGGGGAACCAGAAGCGTGCTCGGAAACAACCTTTTCGTAAGCCCTCAGGCCAGCAAGCCTGTGGAAATCAGGATCAGCGAGGCAGCTTCAAAAGGAAGGGCAGCAAAGAACATCATGGAGGTGCTCCTTTTCAAGGCCCCAAATCCTCCCAAACCTCTCTCCCCACTCCTGGCTCTGCCCAATGACTCCCTATTGACCCCCCTCTACTCCTCCAGAGGCACCAGGGAAGGCAGTAGGGGGTTGTTTCTCCCTCCACCTGGAAGGTTGGAGCTGTATCACTGCAGCCAGTGGGTCCTAGACATAGTGAGGAGGGGACTCAGATCCCTCCAGAAACTCCATCAAGGTCCTCCAGATATCCTTCTCACATCTCTTATAGAAGGAGAAATCCAGGTCCGCTAGCAAAAAAGGGCAATAGAGCCAGTTCCCCTGCAGCAACGGGGAAAAGGGTATTACTCCCATTTCTTCCTGGTTCCAAAGAAAACTCGAGAACTTCAGCCCATCCTGGACCTCAGTTCTCAAGACAATTATATTGAATACCGAAGGTTCAGGATGGTGACCATTCCAGGTCTCCTTCCTCTGCTGCACCAGGGAGACTGGCTCTGTTCCCTGGACATGCAAGATGCTTACATGCACGTCAGGGTTTTTCCCCCCTCACAGGAAGTACTTGAGGTTCTATTTCCAGGGGGAACATTACCAGTTCCGGGTTCTGCCACTCCTCGAGTCTTCACCAAATACCTGGCAGTGGTAGCTGCAGCTCTAAGGCGCAAGGGACATTACGTCTTTCCTTACCTTGACGACTGGCTGCTAGTGGCCCCGTCAAGGATGCGCCTCATTCAAGCTCTCAGAGACACTTCTACTCTATTCTGAGAGGTGGGGGATCACCTTGAACCTGCCGAAATCATCCCCAGAGCCCATCCAAAGATTTGTTTTTATAGGGGCAGTCCTGGATTCAGTCCAGGGCATGGCTTTTCTCCCCCAGAAGCAGGGAGATCGCCTGGGAGAAGTGGCAGGAACTGTCCTCGTAACCCCTCAGGTCCCAGCCAGGACCTTCATCAGACTTCTCAGGCACATGGTGGCAGGCATCCCTGTAACTCCATTGGCCCGCCTTCATATGAGGGTCCCACAGTGGATGCTCAGGGTGCAGTGGGACCGAAACTCCGATGGTCTGGGCCATCTGGTCAGCATCTCAGAGCCAGTCAGGAGGACCCTGCTTTGCTGGTTGGACCCCTAAATTTAGAGAATGGGGTCCTGTTTCGACAGGAGCCCCCAAGCCGGACTCTGACAACAGAGGCCTCCAATTTGGGTTGGGGGCGCACTTGGGGGACCACCAGACTCAGGGTGTTTGGGCCCCCAGAGGAGCGCAAACTCCATCAATGTTCTGGAAATGTGGGCTGTCCTCTGTGCTTTAAGGGCCTTTCAGGAGGACCTGGTGCCAGGCTCACTTCTTGTTCAGACGGATAACACTGCTGTTGTCTTTTACATCAACAAGCAAAGGGGAACTCACTCCTACCCTCTGTGCAGGGAGGCGATGAGAGTCTGGTACTGGGAGCTGGAACATCATCTCTCTCTCTCTCTCTCTGTCCACTGTTCACGTTCCAGGTGCCCAAAATGCCTTGGCGGACACCTTAAGCAGGTCCCAGTCCAAGGCGCATGAGTGGGAGCTACTCCAATCAGTAGCAGATCGGCTCTTCGACACTTGGGGTCATCCAGAGCTGGACCTCTTTGCGTCTCCACACAACGCCAAACTGCCAGTTTTATGATCACGAGAGCACGTGCCAGGTGTTTTGTGGACAGACGCGTTTTCCCTTTGTTGGGCAGGGAGGTATCTTTACGCCTTCCCGCTCTTTCCTCTAACTCAGAGTCTCTTGCTGAAAGTACAAGCCTCGGGGGCTCGGATGATCCTAGTCGCCCCGCTATGGCAGATTTGGTTCCCACTACTTCAGCAGTTGTCATCAGAACCTCCAATCCCGCTGCCAATATGCTTGCAATTGCTGTCCCAGAATCGGGGCAAGCTGGTTCATCCAGATCTCAGGTCCCTGCACCTTCATGCATGGCTCCTGCAGACGTAGTCAAATCCAGGTACAGGGTTTCCCAGGAAGTGGTGGATATCCTCGTTTCAGCGAGGAAGCCCTCTACTCGCTCCATGTATGCTATGAAGTGGAAGCGTTTTTGTTTGTGGGCTTCATCTCACCATCTGGAGCCCCTTTCCTGTCCTGTGAACTCAGCGTTACAGTACCACCTCTCCTTATACCAGCAAGGCTTGAGCTACTCTTCCATAAAGATGCCTTTTTATGGGGCATTTTACATTTGAGACCTCCCATTAGGGATACTGTCCCTCCCTGGGATCTCCTTTTTGTGTTGGAGAAACTCCCCCTCCCTCCCCCTTTGAGCCTGCAGCAGAGTGTGTGAGCTGCTTATCTTCCTGGAAGGTCCCTTTAGTTGCCGTAACCTCAGCTCGAAGGATTTCTGAGCTTCAGGCCCTGATGTGCAAGGAGCCCTATTTAACTTTTCATCAGGAAAGAACTGCCCTCAGAACAAATCCTAAGTTCCTCCCCAAGGTGGTCTCAGAATTGACCCTCAACCAGTCGGTTGACCTTCCAGTCTATTATTCTACCCTGGCGAACGGGGCAGGTTCTCCTACACACATTGGATGTCCACAGGGCGCTGAGGTACTACCTCAAGCATACAGTGACACACCGTAAATTGGAGCAATTGTTCATAGCCTTCATGCCTCAACACTTTGGCAAACCGGTGTCTAAGCAGACTGTGTCTCAGTGGCTTGTCCACTGTATAGTTTTCTGCTACAACAAGTAACAACAAACCTCTACTAGGCGCAGTTAGAGGTCATTACACCAGAGCAGTTTCTGCCTCCTTGAAGAACGTCCCTCTTCAAGACCTCTCTGCAGCTGCAACCTGGAATTCAGTGGGCACCTTCATTAAGCACTATAGCCTGGATATTGCCTCCAGGCGCCGAGCCGGTTTTGGCCTGGCAGTCCTTCAAGGACTATTGTCTTGATGTGCTGACTCCTCGTTGTCTATCAGTTTTCTATCATCCTCCTCCTCCCGGGATTGGTCTCCTCCTTGGCGTGGGACTGCTTGGGATTCTGTCCTAATGGTTATAGCCTGCTGCAAGAGCTCCACCTCGAAGTAAGATAGTACAGTTACGTAAGAACTTACCGTAACAGTAGATCTTCGAGAGGAGCTCTTGCAGCAGGTGCTGCTTTCTCACCCTCCTTCCCCCTGGAGAGTTTTTCAGCAAGTCTGGATAAACTTCGCCTGGTTCGCTTGCTGGGATCCATTCGAGGGTCCTCGGGCGGGTGAACTGAGATGAAGCCAAAATCTGCCCCTTTATATAGTGTGACCAAGACGTCGGGGGTAGAGCCGACATCAAGGGGCGGTCCCCACTGGGTACTGCTAGCTAAGTTTTTTCCGGTGGGTCCTAAGGCCTGCGGCATAAGTCCTAATGGTTACAGCCTGCTGCAAGAGCTCCTCTCGAAGATCTACTGTTCTGGTAAGTTCTTACGTGACTGTACTTTCTAATGGATTTGGGGGGGGACTTGACCTAACTAGCCGGTGTTGGCATTAACTGGCTTCCCAGCTTCAAGGAGGGTGGGATACCTACAGCCAGAAGTTAGTTTTCCCCTGCTTACGATTATTGTCCTAGAACTCTTGAGTTAGATGTTTTCAAGATCACAAATTACCCTAGTATTGGATAAGATTTATAGCTCTTGACTTAGGTAAAATAAGTTTGGAAATGAGAGCAGTAGGAGTTGTGTACTAAGTGAGAGCACAATAGGGAAATTTTAAAATGATCTGTTCCCAGTTGAACTAAAACAAGGTCATTTAGCTAACAAAACCCAAGTTGATCTTAACAGTATAGTAATAATGAACACAGTGTAGTACAATTGAAGGCAGTTGCCTAAAGGAATTTATCTAGTTAGGATACAGCAGGTTGAGGTTTACAAGTAAGAACAAGCATTAGAACAGGCAATTGAAATGAACTAGCCGGTAAGAGCAGGTGCTTTGTTTAGAGGAGTTTACAGGTATGTGCAAGTACAAGTAATTAGCACATGTGGTTAAATCCCAACTGTTCACTTGCGTCCTGCTACGTTCCACTTCAGTTGCCTGGCTGCTGATGATGGAAAACTCTTGGAGCCTATAATGTTATTAGATGGGTTGAGGGGCAGGAGGGAGGGTCAGAAAATCCCCACCGGCAAACTTGCAAGATCTGATGTTCAGGAGCAGATCTCCTGGTTGCTGCAGTCCTTGTTGTGGGGGGAGGGCAGTGAAGATTCCATCAGTTGCTGCCCTCTGACCCCCCACGCGTTGTTTAAGCTCTGGCGGCATCTGATGCAGACTTCTCCTAGCCACTTCTATTTAAGGAGCCAGTTTCTTTGTGTGCAGCTGTTTGAAATTGGCGCCTTTTTAGGGAGCCAGTCCAGCTGGAAAATCCCCGCCGGCAGACTTGCAGGGTCCAATGTTCAGGAGTGGATCACCTGGTTGATTCTTTTCCAGTATTTTATCTTGGCTGTTTTTAGTTTATTGAAAGTATACAGTGTGTTTCCAGTAAGCACTATCAAAAAGCTTAACATGAAGCAAAGCATTAAACACTGAAATAGAAACATAGAGTTTGATGGCAGATGAGGACCGCTTGGCCCACCCAGTCTGCCCATTCCCTACCTAATGGATAAGCTGCAGATCCTAGCTAACCAACAGCCTACTTCTTCCAACCTCCACACGCTAGAATTGCCTTATGTCTGTCCCATGCATTTGAATTCCACCACTGTTTTTGACTCTACAACCTCCTCAGGAGTGCTGTTCCATGCATCCACAACCCTCCCTGTGAAAAAATACTTACTCACCCTCTCTGTGAAAAAATACTTACTCACATTACCTCTGGGCCGTCCCTCTTCTAGCTTCAAATTGTGCCCCCTTGTTCTTGCACACCTCTTTTTCTGAAAGATGCTACCCTCTTGGACTTTGTTGATTCCCTTGAGGTATTTGAAAGTTTCTATCATGTCCCCCCCCCTCCTCTCCTCGCTATACATATTAAGATTTGTTAGTCTCTTTTGATACATCTTCTGGTGCAGACCCTGCACCATTTTAGTTGCCCTCCTCTGGACTGCCTCCATCCTGTCTTTGTCTTTGTGGAGATTGGGTCTTCAGAACGGCACGCAGTACTGCAGATGGGGTCACACCAGCTGTCTGTACAGAGGGATAACAACTTCCTGTTTTCTACTGGTGATGCCTCTCCCTATGCATCCCAGTATCCCCCCAGCCCTCCTTACTGCCCTCTCACATTGCTTGCCCACCTTTAGGTCATCTGATATTTATTTATTGAAAATGTTTTACCAGGAAAGGCACACTGAGCAAAAAGATGCTTGTCTCACGGTGCAACCTGGGGGGGGGGGATTACAGAGGAGGCAGGTATACATACAAAAGTTGAACTTACAGTAGCACAATAAGAAAAATGTACATAGTTGGGAAGAATACATTTGAACAAATTACATTGGCAGTGCAGTTCAGCACGGTGCAGGCACAGCAAGTATAGGTATACAAATAGTGGTTAACCAACTAGGTAAGAACAGTAGAGAACATGATGTAAGGGGGTGGTATATCAAACAAGGGTACACAATGAGGCAAAACATGAAATACATAAGTGCCATACATAAGGATTTGGAGAACAAGGTGGGGGTCTGGATGGAGGGTGGAGGAACGTAGGCGTATAAGGGAGAGGTTAGGTGGGGATGGAGGGAGTGGGGCTGGGGAGCTTAGGATGATTGTGGGGGGGGGAGAAATTGAGAGTGCGGAGTAGGTAATAGAGAGGGTATAAGTGCGCAGAGTAGTATATAAACCAGACAATTCGGAGATCGTCAGGCCAGGGGGGAGCGGGGGGAAGGAGCTAACGGGAGGGTGGTCAGGGGAAGTAGTAATTAGGTGTAAGGAAGTTAGAGAGGGCATAGGAAAGGGAGAGTTTGGATGAAGAATGATGAATCTGGGTGGGCAGGCCATTCCAGAGTTTAGGGAAGAGGTAAGAGTATGCGGATTGGCCGGAGGTGGTCCTACGGTGAGGGATGAATAGTAGTCTAGGGTCAGCGGATCTGAGGGTGTGAGAGGGGGTAGGTGGGGAGGATAGGGCAGAGGCGAGATAGGCAGGGAGGGAGCCGAGCCAGAAGTTAGAGGTGAATTTAGCGCTATGAATTAGGCGACAGTTACTTAGCGAAGGTAGGGACAGGGAACGATAAAGCGTGCAGTGATGTGAGCGAGGGGGGACATCGAGGGCAAATTGGCAAAATCCATTGTAGAGGGGGTCTAGTCTAGCAAGAGTGGATTGTGCAGCAGAACTATAAACTACGTCACAGTAGTCGAAAGAGGGTAGAATCATTTTCTGAACAATTTCGCGTCTGATGGGAAGAGGGAGACTGGTGCGGTTTCTATAGAGGGCACCAAGTTTTGGGCGCAGTTTGGAAATGATGGCATCGATGTGAGTGGAGAAGGAAAGGTGGCGGTCAAGCCAAACCCCGAGATACCTGAAGGAGGGTACGTCTTCGAGGATGGTGTTGTTATTTAGAATGTGGAATCTCGGGGGGGGGGGGTGAGTTTGGATAGGCGCTGTCTGGTGCCGAAAGTCATAGAGTTGGTTTTCTTGGTATTTAGGGAGAGTTGGTTGCTATTGAACCAGAGCTGGATTTTATTGAAGTCAGATTGAAGTTTAGAGGCGACTTCTGCGTGGGTCCAGCCGGAGGTGAAGAGGACTGTGTCGTCAGCATACATATGGATGGCGGAAGAGGAGCAGGAGTTTGGTAGGTCGTTTAGGAGGATGGAGAAGAGGATGGGGCCGAGTACTGAGCCTTGCGGAATGCCAGAGGTAATAGGGAGGTGGGGGAGATGTGGTCAGCTATTTTAGTGGACTGGGTTCTATTTAGAAGGTAGGCACTGAACCAGTTTATGGCGGGAGCAGCTAATCCAGCTCCGGAAAGGCAGGATAGTAGGAGAGAATGGGATGCGGTGTCGAAGGCTTTGCAAGGTCGATGAAAATAGCAGCAGTGATTAGCCTTTGTCCATCCCAGTGAGGATGTGGTCTGTGAGTCTGAGCAGGGAGGAGGTAGTGGAGTGGTGTTTTCTGAACCCTGACTGGAAAGGGTGGAGAAGTTAGTTTCAGAGGAAGTGAGAGAGTTGGGATAGCACAAGCTGTTCTTGGAGTTTTGGCGAGGGTGGGGAGGAGGGAGATGGGCGGTAGTTGGATGTAGAGGTAGAGTCGCCGCTTTAGGAGCAGTAGAACAGTGGCATGCTTCCATACGGAGGGGAGTGACTCAGTACTAAAGGAAAGATTTAGAAGGGCTGTGAGGGGGGTAGCGATGGCGGGGGCAGATAGGAAGAGGAGTTTGTTGTCAAGACCATCGAGGGATTTGCCTTTGGAGGGGTTTAGGGCACAAAGGGCATCTAAGGTTTCAGTGGGGGAAATGCGTCTGAAGGAGAAGGGGTTCGTACCAGATGGTTGGAGGATAGGAGACTGGGGAGATGGGGTGTTTGCAGGTGGAAGGGCTTCAAGGAGGGCCTGAGCACAGGTAGTAAAATAGGAATTAAACTCGGAGGCGACTTCCCGGGGGTCGGAAAGGAGAGTCCCTTGGGCAAGGAGAAGAGGTGGAGGGTTAACTGTTTGGGGGGAGAAAAGGGAGTTAATGACTTTCCAGAATTTGGAAGGTCTTCCAAGGTTTGCGTTAAGTGTGTTGTTAAAGTATTCAGACTTAGCTAGGCGGATAGCCTTGGTGCACCTATTGCAGAGCATGCGATAGGAGGTGTGGTCGCCGGGGAGGAGTGAGGATTTGAAGGTTCACCAGGCCTTATCACGGGCTTGTTGGCAAGCTATTAGCTCTGGAGTGATCCAGGGTAGGTGGGAACCGGGAACTCTAGCCCGACGTAGGGGGGCGTGTTTATCCCATGCGGAGAGGAAGGTGTTCTGGAAGTGCATAAGGGCCGAATCCATATTAGAGCGGTTTGTGCTTGGGACCCAGTTAGAGTGGTAAAGATCCTCCAAGAGGGGGGAGAGACTGAGGGATTTGTATGAGCGCTGGAATATGAATTTGGGGGGGGATTTAACTCTGTGGATTTTGCGGACGAGGTAGATTAGGTGGTGGTCGCTAATGGAATCAGGGAGAAGACCTGAGCTGACGACCCGGTGTGGGTGGGAGGTAAGCACCCAGTCGAGGAGTGAGTGATTACTGGACTTGAGGTTAGAGCGAGTGGGTTCCGTAATGGTTTGACAGAGGTTAAGAGCAGTTAACTCGGTTCGGGTTTTGGTAAAGGTGGGTGCTAGCCAGTTGTGGTTAAAGTCACCCATAGCATATAGTTCACCCGATTCGGCAAGGGAAGTGAGTTGGTCCAGAAGGTCAGTGACTATTGTGGTTGGTGTGCCAGGGCAGCAGTAAATGCCAGCCACGAAGATAGGTAGTGAGGAGGGGGGGGACAGTTTTACCATCAGAAGCTCGTAAGCTTTGGGAACAGTTTTTGTAATGGTGACAGTGAAGTGGAGGGCTGACCTGATGTAGATAGCCACCCCGCCGCCTCTGGAAGGCCGGTCTTGCCGTATGATGTTGAACCCTGGGATAGCGAAATTATCGGGTAGGCTAGGTTTTAGCCAGGTCTCAGATAGGATGATAATATCAGGGGTGTAGTGTATGGCTAGGACTTGGAGCTGATCGAGCTTAGGGGCCAGGCTACGAATATTTAGGTGGAGAAGATGCAGGCCCCGGGGGAGGAAGCTAGGATGGGGGGGCGGAGTTTGCTCTGGCTAGGGGGTTTGATATGGGGTAGGCAGGGCCTGGGGTAAGGGTTGGCGGGTTAGGTGTATATCACCTGCCGCCAGCAGGAGTAGTGCAATGGTAAGGTGGTAGCGTAGCCATGGAGGGGCCGGGATTTAGCCTTTTGTGGTGGTGGGGCAGTAGTAGAGGGGCTGGATGAGGGGAGTAGGTAGAGTGGGAGAGAGAGGCAAGAAGGCAACCAAAGGAGGTGGCAGGGGAGGAGGGGGAGGGGCAATGGGACCAGGAGATGGATGGAGGGAGCAGTGGACTTATAGGGGGCGAAAAGGGGTGACAGAAATGACAGAGGGGTGGTGAAGGGAAGGGACATGGGGGGGTAGATGTTGGGAGGGATAGTAAAATGGAGACCAGTAGTAACAGGGTCGTAGGAGGAGTCATTATACCAGATTTGAGGAAGAGGTGACCATTCATAGTACCCTGATTAAAGTTGGGTAGGGGGAATTACAAGTGTCTGAATTGCCCTTCAGATAATGTAGATGGTAGTGGTACTGTCACGGCCTCTGGAGGACAGGGTGCAGGGTTCGAGACCCTGGTAGGGCAGTAGGGCTTAGACCTAGCAGAGTACAAGGAACCTGGTAGTGGGTGTCTTGCCGTGGGCTGTGGTTGGGCCAGAGAATGGGGTTGAAATAGCAACTCCTAGTGGACACTGGGGTAGTGGCAGGCTGGGTGTGGGGCAGGCAATAGAGCAAGGGTGGTGCATAGGGTTAGCCAGATGGCTGGGCAAAAGGAGGGGTGTGGCAGAGGCAGGGGTTGGAGAAGGGGGAGAAGTGGACTGAGCAGGTAGAGAGGTAATCCAAAGAGGGAGAGTAATACAGGTAGAGGGGGTAGAGAAGGGAAGGACAGAGGGTCCCTCTAGTGGCTAGCAGGTATAACCTGCTAATGGAGAAATGGGGACTTAGTTAATTGAGTGACAGGATGTGATGTCACTACTGGGAGCCTATAAAGGAAATGCCGAGCTAGGGTGGGTGGAGGAGTGGGCGGGGCAGTCGATGCGTCGACGGGCTATCCCCCTCCACAAGGGTGCTGCTATTAGGAGGTAGTTTACCTCCTAGCGCCCGTGTGGTCCGCGCTCCGTGAAGGAGCTCACTGAGGGAAATCTGCTGCTTGCTGGGTGTCTGGGCAGGGAGTCAGGTCTGCAGGCTAAAGGGAGACCAAGGAGGCAGTTAGTATGCAGCGGGGAAAAACGAGCTCTGCACTGCGCATGCGCAGGATACAACTCCCAGTTCAAGTCAGGCACAGAGTGGGAGAAAAACAGGGCAGAAATACAGCATCCGGCAGGTAAGCAGGCTAAGCAACTATGGAGACATTAAGCTGGCTAAACAACAATGATGACACTGAAACATGCGAAAATTGGTTGCTGTTTAAAACAGAGAACTCGCTTACAGTTAGCCCGGAGCAGCTAGAGCTTGTAATCCTCCCCAGCCAACGCTTATCACATTTGCAGAGAGATAGAGAAGGGCATGTAACGAGTTCAAGATTGTACAGGTAGTAAAGAGTTTAGATTAGAACTGCTGCTGCTGTAGTCATTTAAAGTACAACAAACATCCCCCACAAGGTGCTACAGGAGGTAGTTTATTACCTCCTAGCGCCTGCGATGGTCCGCGCTCCGTGAGGGAGCTCACTGAGGGGAATCTGCTGCTTGCTGGGTGTCTGGGCAGGGAGTCAGGTCTGCAGGCTCCTAGTGCCCGCGTGGTCTGCGCTCCGTGAGGGAGCTCACTGAGGGGAATATGCTGCTTGCTGGGTGTCTGGGCAGGGAGTCAGGTCTGCAGGCTCCTAGTGCCCGCGAGGTCCGCGCTCCGTGAGGGAGCTCACTGAGGGGAATCTGCTGCTTGCTGGGTGTCTGGGCAGGGAGTCAAGTCTGCAGGCTCCTAGCGCCCGCATGGTCCGCACTCTGTGAGGGAGCTCACTGTGGGGAATCTGCTGCTTGCTGGGTGTCTGGGCAGGGAGTCAGGTGCAGGCTCCTAGCGCCCGCGTGGTCCGCGCTTTGTGAGGGAGCTCACTGAGGGGAATCTGCTGCTTGCTGGGTGTCTGGGCAGGGAGTCAGGTCTGCAGGCTCCTAGCACCCGTGTGGTCCACGCTCCAGGAGGGAGCTCACTGAGGGGAATCTGCTGCTTGCTGGGTGTCTGGCAGGGAGTCAGGTCTGCAGGCTCCTAGCACCCGCGGGGTCCACGCTCCATGAGGGAGCTCACTGAGGGGAATCTGCTGCTTGCTGGGTGTCTGGGCAGGGAGTCAGGTCTGCAGGCTCCTAGCGCCCACGTGGTCCGCGCTCCATGAGAGAGCTCACTGAGAGGAATCTGCTGCTTGCTGGGTGTCTGGGCAGGGAGTCAGGTGCAGGCTCCTAGCGTCCGCGTGGTCCGCGCTCCGTGAGGGAGCTTACTGAGGGGAATCTGCTGCTTGCTGGGTGTCTGGGCAGGGAGTCAGGTGCAGGCTCCTAGTGCCCGCGTGGTCCGCGCTCCGTGAGGAAGCTCACTGAGGGGAATCTGCCGCTTGCTGGGTGTCTGGGCAGGGAGCCAGGTGCAGGCTCCTAGCGCCCGCGTGGTCCACGCTCCGTGAGGGAGCTCACTGAGGGGAATCTGTTGCTTGCTGGATGTCTGGGCAGGGAGTCAGGTCTGCAGGCTCCTAGCACCCCTGGTCCATGCTCCGGGAGGGAGCTCACTGAGGGGAATCTGCTGCTTGCTGGGTGTCTGGGCAGGGAGTCAGGTCTGCAGGCTCCTAGCGCCCACGTGGTCTGCACTCTGTGAGGGAGCTCACTGAGGAGAATCTGCTGCTTGCTGGGTGTCTGGGCAGGAAGTCAGGTCTGCAGGCTCCTAGCACCCGTGTGGTCCGCGCTCCATGAGGGAGTTCACTGAGGGGAATCTGCTGCTTGTTGGGTGTCTGGGCAGGGAGTCAGGTCTGCAGGCTCCTAGCGCCCGCGTGGTCTGCGCTCTGTGAGGGAGCTCACTGTGGGGAATCTGACTACCCCCAGGTCCCTTTCCATTTTTGTTGTTGTTAGTATGTCACCCCCCCCATTGTGTACGCTTCCCCTGGGTTTTTGTTTCCCAGGTGCGTTACTTTGCACTTCTTAGCATTGAATCTAAGTTGCCATACATCTGACCATTCCTCCAACTTTGCCAAGTCCCTTCTCATCCTTTCCACCCCACCTTGTGTATCAAACCTGTTGCAGATCTTTGTGTCGTCTGCAAAGAGGCATACTTTTCCTTCCAGTCCCTATGCAATGTCGCTTATAAAGACATTACAGAGGACCGGTCCTAGTACTGAACCTAGTGGTACCCCACAAGTAACCCCCCTTTCTTCAAAGTGGACTCCGTTTACTATTACCCTTTGTGTCCTGTTCTCCAGCAAATTCTTTACCCAGGCTACCATCTTGGGACCCACTCCCAGCCTGGCCAACTTTTATATTAATCTTTTGTGTGGGACTGTGTCAAATGCCTTGCTAAAGTCTAGGTAGGCCCACGCCGGTGACCCAGGTTCAGAGACAGACTCGGGTTGGTTGGGGTCGGCAGGGGGAAGGAGGATCGAGTATCCCCACGGATGCTCTCCTCCTTCGGGAGGGATACCAGGGTGTTTAATATACCACCCGGGAGAGCCGGTGGAAGCACCGACTGGCAATGGTGGTGCTTCCATAGGGGAAGTTGGAGGGAGGACGCCATCAGGCACTTGGCAGGCGTGCGTACGCACATTCCGCCCGAGCCAGGCGTCCTCAGTGGGATGGAGGGGAGGGACAAGAAAACCGGAAAACCTCCCTCGGCGTTCCGGATGACGGCCGCTCCAGCCACCCAGCCTGTATTCACAGGCAGACCCCGCTGTGCAAAGGTGCTCCGAGGAGGAATAGAGAAGGCAGGTAGGGGACACCGGAGGCACTCTAGGGGCAGACTTAGTGAGGGTTGGGTGGCATTGAGCAGGGCCTGAAGGAGTGGAATAACGAGGGTGACCAGGAGGGATAAAAAGAAATTGGAAAAAAAAAAAAGTCTAGGTAGGCCATGTCTACAGCCCCTCCCTGATCTATTACTTTGGTCAACCAGTCAAAGAACTCTATTAGATTCATCTGACATGACCTTCCTGCTGCGAAACCATGCTGCTTTGGGTCCTGCGCTCCTCTGACCTCTAGGTACTCAACAGTTGTTTCCTTCAGAAATGATTCCATCATTTTCCCAATCACTGAGGTTAAACTAACAGGTCTGTAGTTTCCTGCTTCTGCCCTGCTCCCACTTTTGTGAAGTGGAATAACATCTGCCCTTCTCTAGTCTTCAAGTACCACCCCATCCTCCCATGATTTATTAAAGAGAGTAGTCAGTGGCATCACTAGTTCTACCCTTGGTTCTTTTAGAATTCTGAGATGAATCTCATCAGGCCCCATTGCTTTGTCCACCTTCAGTTTTAAGAGTTCTTTCAGAACCCTTTCTTCTGTGAAAGGGCTAGTGTCAACCCCCGTATCCAGCGTGTTTCTATTGTTTGGTTTAGGTACTTCCCCTCTTCATAATAATAATAAAAGCTATTTTAAATAGTCTTTCAGTTGGGACTTTCTGACACTGACTGAGTCAGGTAGACAAGAGTATTACGCAACTGAGGATTATATACTGAAAAGGCATAGCCCATCCACCTTTGATCCTGACATTGGGACAACCACAAGGCCTCTGTCCTAAGACAGCAGGGAGCAAGCGGGGGTATACAGGACCAGATTAAAAGTGAGAGAAGTTGGTTCCAAACCATTTTGGGCCATCAACAGCAACAAAAGCATTTGGAAATTTAAGCCAGGCCCCCTACAGTAACCAGTGCATCTCTTAAGCACTGGGCAGATGTGGTCAAAATAACCAACACCCGACAGACCATCTAGCTGCTTCATTTTGAACTGACAGGAACTGCTGAATCCGCTTCAAAGGCAGACCAGTATAAACTACTTGGCAGTAGTGTGGATGTTACCAAAGTTAAGAGTCACTGTTGCCTTAGCAGTTGGAGGAAGAAGTGTATGCAGTTTGACAATGTTCCTAAGGTGGTAGAGATCTGTTTTTAGGGCCTCAGATTCACTGCCAGCACCAATGTCTGTTGTCTCAACTGTGTTTCTGGTATAATTGGATTTGTTTGGGGTTCCGAATTCCTGTCCAGCAACTGATGAGGGCCAGACAAATCATGGAGAAAGAGCTTAACTACAGTGGGAAGGGCATGGGCTGCCTGTGCTTTAAGCATCCCTCTTCCCTCACTGATCACTGGTCGACTAAGTCAGACACAAGTTTAGGTTTGGCTTTGGTAATTCAATGGGGTAGTCTACCCCTCCCTGTAAAAAATTGCAGTGTGAATTCACAGCTATCAGTCTTACCTATGGACCAGAAAGTGCAGGGAATTTTCCCAGTTCAGGACAACCTAAACAGAGTGGTTCTAACACAGTTGTTCATTGCTTTGTTCGCTGTTGCTTAGCACGGCATGACTTCCGTATTTGCCTACGTGCAATCCTAGTGTCTAGAGAACGTCATTTTTTCATCCTAAAGTATTATCTTTGAGGATATCTCCTCCTTTGTGCCACATCATGGAACTGTAAACTATTGGCATCAGGGGACACCCACGTCAACATGCATCCTTGCCATCTATATAACATAATGCCTCCATTCTTTTGCCCCACTGTCAACCATTCATTGGTTCACTGCTGCTAGAGAACACCTTCGAACTTTGCAAGTATCGCTAATGCTAGTCTTCTAACATTTACATTCATGCCACCAGAAAAAGATTTAAAACCACTCTTCCACTACTGTCATTGTGGTCAAGTAAAGATCTATATGGACAGCACTCACAATGTTTGCATCCACTGCCTAGGCCTCTCACGACATGAAGGCCTGCAGCATTTGTCAGGGTTTTAATTGGACCACACAGACATCTCCAGAAAATCTTAGATGTTTATTTATAACTTAATTCTGTGGAGAATAAACAGTGTGCATCGCAGGTTGCTTCGCCGACACACGTTTCTCCCCACCTTCCCATGGATTTGTCGAAAAAAGACAAGAAGGAGAAGGCTGCAAAATCGGCTGAAAAATACCATGATGATAAGAATAAGCAAGCGGCATCGCCTCTCCTGCCAGGTCTTGCTCTGCTCTTAAAAGAGGTAAGTCCACTGAAAAGACAGATCTCAGGCTAACTCCTTGAGTTCTGCCCCCCAGCCATATCATGGACACTAAGGTTGGCCATTGGCTGTAATCCCCCACCAGGACAATACAGCTGGATTTCACTGACAATCTCCCATCAACAAATTAGTCACCAACCCCATCAGGCCTGTCAATGTGCAGATGTTTAAAACTGTAAACTGTTTCAAAGGCTTCTGCCCATCAACACTGACCTCATCACTGCTACCAGGACCACCTGTGTCACTGCTGCTGGCACTCCCTATGCAGGTACCTACACCTTGCCAGTAGTTACTTTAATCGAATCCTGCACCATCGATGATGCCACCAGTGCAGACTCCTGCCATCGACCCGCTGCCTATTGCCATTGATGAGGAAGAACTGGAATATAATCCAAACCTGATGGAGGCAGAATAGGAAGAGAACCCCCCCCCCCAGTGCTCCACTTTATCTTTCTATAGTGAGTACAGTCTACATTTTATGCACCTAGGTCCCCTCATCAGGATGCTTTTTTTCAGGCCTTCCTAAGGCAGTTACAGGCCAAGCTGGGCTTCACAGCTGAGGAAGAGGATTCTTCCAAGAAGACCCTCTGATCTGTAGAGGTTTCAGCTCTGTCTGCAGTTATTGTTGTTTCTATCCATTCAGCTTTGGAGGATGCCACAGTGGCTGCTTGGCATAGGCCCATGATTTGCCTGCTATGCCTTGTAAGGTAGATAAATAGTATCCTTCTCCTTCGGCTAAGCACTATTGTTCCACACAACCCGAAAGGGATTCCGTGGTTTATCACTGCTGCATATGACTGATCTAAAGCTCCAAAACACAAGCTCTCTTTCTCCTGACAAGGAATCGAAGCTGGATGTGATGGGCAAGTGAATGTATGCTTCAGCATCTCTTGGCCTAAGGATTGCCAGCTACCAGGCTTACATGATTAAATATCAAAATAGCCTGTGAAAGTTTGTGACTGCCATGGCCAACAAGCTGCTTGATGGACCAGATAAAACTGAAGTCCAGCAGACTATTGCCCATGGTCTGGAAGCTTGTAAGCGCCTCTTAAGGTGCTTGTGCAGCTGCTTCTGGTATTTTCCTGCACCACCACTCGTGGTTTTGTATGACTGGCTTTGCTACTGATATTCAGCAGTCCGTCCTTAATGCTGCCTTTAGAGGTGAGCAGCTTTTTTATTCAGATGTTGAGTGTGCTTTGAAGGACTTCTTGATGTCTAAAGTGACCTTGAGGTTCCTTCATACTCTTAATCTGAAGCCTCTGGGTCAAGGCCAGGGATCCTTTTGTAGGCCCTGTTCCCGCCCTGGTAGAGGCTATTCTGGAGGGACCCAGCTGTGGCTTCCAGCAAGCCAAGCTTCCCCTCAGGCCCCTTTGCCTCCCATCACCCACGCCAGGGTCACCAAAGGTGTGGGTCTTGGTCTGCTGGTTGCCCCCATTGCCTTCAGACTCCCTTCCACCTCCCCACCCCTGTAGATCAGGGTGTCCTTGTGTGAGGCTGCATCTCCCTCTTCCAAAATGGAGGGAAGAGTGTGACAAATGCTTTGGTGTGGAACATGATTAAGCAAGGATATGCCCTAGAATTCCTCTCTGTCCCTCCCATACAGTCTCTGTTGCTAAACTGCTACCTTCCAGGACATCTTGTCCACCTGCTGGAGGAGGGCCAATCCCTCCTCCGCAAAAGGGCTATACAGCCCATCCCAATTGCAGAAATTAATCAGGGCTACTATTCTAGGTATTTCCTTGTCCCAAAGTAAACTGGAGATTTACGTCCTGTCCTGGACCTTCAGCGCCTCAGCCTATTTATAGAATACAAAAGGTTCCACATGGTTGCTCTACAGTCCCTGCTTCCCCTGCTGCTGCAAAGGGATTAGCCGTGTGCCCTAGATATCAATGATGCTTACCTCCGTATCAGGATCTGCAAGTGCCAGAGACGGTACCTGCAATTTATGCTCCAGCACTCACCATCAGTTTTGAGGGTTGCCCTTTGTCCTATCCTCTGCTCCACTTGTCTTTACCAAATGCTTTGCAGTGGCTGCTGCCGCCGCATTCAAAAGGGAAGGCCTTTATGTTTTTCTGATGATTAGTTTCTGAAAGCCCCATCAAAGGAGGCAATAATCTGCACGCTGTTCAGCACCAGACAGCTCTTTGAGTAGTTGAGCATTCTGGTAAACAAGCCAAAGTTGGTGCTGACTCCATGCCAGCACCTCCAATATATAGGGGCGATTCTGGACACAGCACTCCGTCAAGCTTTTCTTCCTTCGGACCATACTACAGTGTTGGTTGCCCAGGCTCTGTCTCAGCCAGATGTCTCTTACAATTTATAGGCCCGATATTCTCACTGTCCTGCTAGTGCTTCTGCATATGAGGATTCCGCAACAGTTCCTCTATGCCCAGAGAGGTCAAATGAACTGGAGTGTCTCAAACAAGTGACTCCAGTTTGCCGCTCCCTGCTCTGGTGGTTGGACCACTTTGACCTGGAGAAGGGGTCCCCCTCTCTCTGTCCATCTCCTTTTCTAGTGATGACAATGGATGCTTCAGGTCACAGGTGGGGTGCCCATCTGGACCCCTTCCGGACTCCAGGTCAGTGGTCCCCCTTAGATACCATTCTAGACAGCAACACTCTGGAGAAGAGGGCTGTTCTGCCTGGCCTACAGGCCTTTGCTGCCCTCCTTCAAGGTCACCGTGTTGATCCATGCAGACAGCATTTCGTTGATGTACATCATCCGTCAAGATGGAGTTCACTTGTGATGAGAGTCTGGTACTGGGCCATGAAACACAACATGTTCCTGTCAGCTGTCTTTCTGCTGGGTACCCTCAACACCCTAGCCGATCATGTCAGCCGGTTCCGGGTGCTCTGCCATGAATTGGAGTTGTTGGATTGTGTCATGAGTGGCCTTTTCGTAAGGTGGGGTTGCCTGGAAATTGACCAGTTTGCTTCTGAATACAACTTAAAACTGCTGCTTTTCTGCTTGCTTGCTCCAGGGCCTGGAGTTTTTGGATGAGACACATTGTTCCTGTCTTGGAGGTTCATGGACATGTTTCCTCTGTTCTTTGTGATACAGAGGGTACTGGTCAAGTTGTAGGTCATCGGCCCCGATTCTGGTGACTCTGTACTGGCCCATCCAAATCTGGTTTCCTCTGCTTCAGCAATTGGCAGTGGAACCACCTGTCTAGCTCACTCTACAAGTGGGATTTCTGTCACAGGAGCACATCCAGGCCTGGCTGTAGAGCTTTCCTGCTTTGAAGTTCCCCAGCAGTTGCAGCTGTTCTGCTCGCAGCTTGTAAGCCATCTACTAGATGCACCTACTTGCAAAAATGAATATACTTTACAATTTGGTATACTGCCATCCGCTGGAGCCCTTTATATGTCTGGTCAGTCAAATTGTAGACTACCTTCTGCCCCTTATGGACATGGGCCTCTGATGTTTCTCAATAAAGGTTCACTTGGCTGCAGTGTTGACTTTTCATGGCCTCACCAACTACAAAATGGGCCATCTTGAGGTTTCTCATAGGCTCCTCAGAGGTATTCTACTTTTGCACTCCAGTCCGTGATCTGGTTCCAGTGCAGAACTTAAATGTGGATATTCATCAAGGGTATCTCCACCAGGCCAGACCTATGGAACTATAGCCGCCAGGCACTAGGGAAACTTTTCTAGCTAGCAGTCTACAAGGGGCTGCCCAGAATGCCGTCATATGCCGATGATATCCCTCCCATATAAACATGGGCGGCCCCACACCCTCCTCAGTTCTTTTCCCACCGTCCACCATCGCACGTCAGATTCCACGGAGACAATGCCACTTCAGTCGACCGCCAAATTTCTACTCTTCGATTTTCTCTTTTTTTTCTCACCCTAGTTTTTGCAATCACTTTATTTTAAAGTGATTTCAGATCTTACTTCAAGGATAGCTCCTGCAGCAGGCAACACCGGTAGGACTAAGCTGCCAGGTGCTAGGACCCCACGGAAAACTTCTAGCTAGCAATATACAGCGGAGAACTGCCCTCGACATCGGCCTGTGGTATAAAAGGGGCAGTCCCCCAGCCCTACCTCAGTTCTTTTCCTGCCGTCAACCCCCACACATCAGCTCCATGGACGCCTTCAGCTCAGTCGACTGCCGTTTTTGTGTTTACCTGCGCTTTTTTCTTTTACTTCTTTTCAGTGTGAAATTTTGATCTTACTTCGAGAGAGTTCCTGCAGTAGGTCTTTATAAGTAGGACTGTGCCCCCTGGCATCAGGACTGCACGGCATAATTGTAGCTAGCAGTCATCAGCAGGGACTGCCCCAGCTGCCTTGGTGATGGAAGTCAGTTGACTATAAATAGGGGCAGTCACCCACCCACCCACCCTCCAGTTCTTTCCCGCTGTCGACCTGAATCATCAGACCTCATGGTAGAACAGCTTCAGTCACCCGCCATTCTTCATATCAATATTTTGGAGACTAGCAGTGCTGTATGGTCTTGAGGCCTTTCCGTCCCTCTTGGTTCCAGGAACACTACTCTTCCAGACAGACATGGCTACGGTTTGGTACATCAACAAACGGAGGCACCCAGTCTTACCCCCTTTGCAGGGAGGCGATGCAGGTGTGGTACTGGGCTGTTCAACACAGCTATCCTTGACAGGAGTCCACGTGCCAGGTGTTCACAACATTCTGGTGGACAGTCTTAGCTGATCAGTCACCAGGGCTCATGAGTGGGCAAGAAAGCAGGCAGTAGTAGAGGATCTGTTTCTTCAGTGGGGTTGGCCAGACATAGACTTCTTTGCCTCCCTATCCAACACAAAACTAACCAGCTTTTGCTCGCTCTTTACCAGGCATGGTGCTTTTTGGCGAGATGCACTGTCTCGGTCTTGGACAGGAAGATTTCTATATGCTTTCCCTTCCTTTCCTGTCCTCCAGAAACTTCTGCTGAAGCAACAGGCAGAAGGGGGCACACATGATCCTCATTGCCCCCCACCACCTCAGCAGATTTGGTTCCCATTACTGCAACAATTGGCACTGGAACCCCCAGTACCTCATCCTCATGACCTTGTGTCCCAGGAGCAGGGCACCCTGGTGCACCCGAGCCTCAAATCGCTCTACCTTCATGGGTGGCACTTGTGGACATAGCGGATTCCTGCTATGGCGTCTCATCATGGGTCACTCAGGTCTTAGTGGAAGCCAGAAAACCCTCCACTAGATCCACATGCTCCATAAAGTGGAAAAGATTTTCTATCTGGGCCACTGCCAAGGGCCTAGACCCTTTTTCTTGCTTGGCTTCCCAGGTTCTAGAGTACCTCTTGCACCTGTCGGAGTTGGGCCTCAGTTATTCCTCTCTGAAGGTCCATCTCTCTGCAGTTTCAGCCTACCACCTTCCGGTGGAGGGCAAAACTCTAGCTCAGCTAAAGGTTTCCAGAACATTTTTGAAGGGGATCCTTCACCTCAAACCTCTGGTCCGGTATCCGACTCTTCTGTGGGATCTTAATTTTATTTTAGAAAAATTTACTTTTCCCCCTTTTGAGCCAGCAGCAAGTTGTGATATGCGTTTCCTGGCATGGAAAATGCTCTTTTTCTAGGGATGTGGATATGTTCTCCTCATCTACACTTGTTGGCATGTCCCTTTCCCCTTTAAATCTTGCCAGAAGGTGGTCTTCAAGCTGGCTCCTCCCACCCACCCAGGTGGTATAACCCTTGGCTCCGCCCCATGATGCCAGATCTTCCTTTCTGCTGGAAGATTCAGGTTGCCTCCTCTTTGCTATCGCTTTTTGTAGGTCCTGGCTTCTAACGCTTCTGTTATTCCTAAAATTCGGCTTGTTCGAGCTAGTGACTGTGCTCTTTGCTACTCGACCATGAAAGACAAATCTTCCCCTGGATTTCACCGGTGCCCGTGTGGCCAAAAAATGTTGTACACCGATCCGCATACCATCTGCGTATAGTGCCTGGGTGTTGGCCATGACACCCAGACTTGCGAGATGTGCCCCGCATTTCACCTGAACGTCCTCGACAATCGACTTGCATGCCTTAAGTTGGGCAGGCCTGAGAAACAGAATCCTCCTGTTAAATCCAAAGAGGCCCGGTGGCAGTCTCCGCGACTGCAGGGTCTGCCGAGCAGCTGAAACACATGCAGGCCTTCAAAGAAGAAGCAGCACGGGCCGCAGAATCATCTTCTCAGTCAATTTTTGTTCCCTTCAACCTGGGCTCCACGTTTTCAGGTTCCTTCCAAGAGCTGTGTCAATCCCTCCCCACTAAAGGCAAGGGACCTGCGGGCTCACATTCCTCTCTGGCCCGTAAGAAGGAAAAGGATCTGAAACTCTCTTCATTTCAGCAAAGATGCTCTTGGGATCGTGAGCGATCTCAGTCCCAGGTGCCAGCGGTATCGACTTGGGTCGAAATTGCTTCCTCGGCCGCTGGCTTCTTGGCCCTGCTGTCTGGTCAGTCGACCGAGGTCTCGATCGACGAGGCTGAAATCATTCTCAATCCCGTCGACCTGTCGTCGCCCGATGAGGCCAACAACTCTTTGACTAGGACTCCAGTCCTGCCGACTCCTATCGAGGAACCGTTCCTGGATCCAGGCAAGTCACCGGTTTCCCCAGTGTCTCCCAAAGTGACTGAATCAGCCAGTCTGATCGAGGTCAAGATCTAGGACCCCCTCAACTGACAGGACAAGGAAGGCACATAAGCACTCCAAAAAGAGGCGATGCCACCAGTCATCCTCATCAGATTTTTTATTTTTATTTATTTATTTTTTTAACCAGGTATAGCACGCTTAGCTGAAAGCTTTTTTACAGGAGCGACCTGGGAGCACAAGGAGGTTAAGTGACTTGCTCAGGGTCACACAGTATGCAAGTGGAAGCTGTGGGATTCAAACCCCGGTCTGGTCTGCTGGATGTCACCAGATTTGCAGCTCAGAGCCTTAGACCACTGCACTATACGCGCCTCTTTGGATTTAACAGAAGGATTCTGTTTCTCGGGCCTGCCCAACTTAAGGCATATAGATGAGCGCATATAGATGAGGACAGGCTTCAACGGAAACCCAGACGCTATGAGGATTTAATGTGGCAGCAGCTGATTTGGTCTAGACAGAAGCTGGCCACGGTTTCTACTCCAGCCATTACTTGGCTTTTGCCTCCTAGGCCAAAGCTGACTCCCTTGGAACTGATCAAATCCATTCCCCTGCCCATAGAGCCGGCCAAACCCGCTCCAGTTAGACCCAAATCTGTCTCTCCATCGATTGTGGTGGAGCTTCTGCCTAAACAGCCTTTGGGAGGGGCTCCTACAAAGGATTCTCGGATGGTTCCAGGACTCCCACGTAGGTTGTCAGTCACCCTTACACCTGATCGCCCCAGGCGTGTTGAAGGGGACCCTGGTGGCTGTCCAATCTATCCGGATTCTTCAGATATGGAAGACACCAACTTGCACTCTCACTCTCGGGATGATGAGTCTGTTGGTAGTCTGTCAACAGAGGAGGGCCCTTCGTTATTTCAGGGGATTCTCCACCTTATCTCTGATGCCCCTGGAGCCTGTCCAGTAAAGAGCAGAGTACACGCTTACAGAAATTCTTAAAAGAGGGGATACACCTATGGAAGCCTTTCCTGTGGCAAAAGCCAGTGTTGGCCCGGCCTTGGAAGTCTGGCAGCATCTTGTCTCCTGCCCAGCGCTGCCTATCCGGATGGCCCGCAAGTATGCAGTACCCATTGGGTCCCTCCCGGGGTTCACTGGACACCTCTCGGCTGAGGGGTTGGTGACTGCCTCAGTGTTCAGACACACAGGCAGCTCTGCTGACATTGCTAGACCTAAAGACATGGAGTACAAAAAACTGGACCACACGGCCAGGAAGGTCTGTGCAGCCTTCTCTCTAGGCCTCCGTCAGGAGAGCTCAGCCGTCATCATGGCGCACTTCTCTCATGCCCTGTTGAACTCTTTAGATGAAGTTCTCCCACACCTCCCCACAGACTATGGTCAAGCAGGTCCAGGACCAGGGCTGTGCCATTGCCAAGAAGCAGCTTTAGATGGCTTTGGACCTTGGGGACTCTTGCGCCCGTTTGATGGCAGCTGTGGTTGCCTCACGCCGCAGGGCTTGGCTGAGGCTTTCCACCTTTATGGCAGATACCCAGCACAAACTCACTGATGTTCCTTTCCTGGGTACTGATCTCTTCGGCCCAGGTGTGGATGGTCACCTTCAGCGAATTGAGCAGTCCAGTGCCACTTTGGTCTCAGCCACTTCTGCTCAAAGTGCCCCTGGCACCAAGAAGCAGCAGAAAAAGAAAGACTTTTTGGCACCCTGCTCCTGCAGCCCAGCAGCCCTCCTTTCATGGCGGGCAGCAACAGCAGGCACAGGCTTGGTGCCCTCTGCCCAAGTCTGGGCCTCCACTGGCCCGCAGACAGGTTGGGTTCGGGTTCAGGTCCTGGACCCTCTTCCTCCAAGCCTGCTCAGTGGCAGGATGGGGGTTGCCACCCCTATCCCCATCACACCAGCTCTGGGTCCTCCCATGGGGGGGTCAGCTCTGCCACTTTCTTGCTGCGTGGTCCGCTGTTACCATGGACAGGTGGGTCTTAGAAGTGGTCGGACAGGGTCTGCCTCTGGAATTCGAGCAGTACCCTCCCAGCCGAGCCCACGCCCCACAGGAGGAGAGAGTATCAGCCCACATTCTGTTGTCTCTGAGAGACAACATAGCCCAGCTCCTCCTCAAGGAGGCAATGGTTTGAGTGGCAGATCCTCCAGTCAACCAAGGGTCCATTTCCAGGTACTTCCCGGTCCTGAAGTGGATGGGGGGGCTGGTGCCCCATTCTAGATTTGCAAGACCTGAATCCGTATCTCAGGCCACGCACCTTCAGGATGGTAACTCTCCCAGATCATACCATCCCTGGAGCAAAACATGGGGTTCTGCTCACTAGATCTCCAGGAAGTGTTCTGTCATGTCCCAATCCATTTGTCCCACCAGCGGTTTCTCCGCTTCAGAGCACAGGGAATCCTATACTAGTTCTGAGCCATGCCATTTGGCCTGTCATCAGCCCCATGGGTCTTCACCAAATGCATTGCAGTGGTGGCAGCCCATCTCAGGTGTCGAGGAGTCAGAGTATACCCTTACCTCGACGACTGGCTCTTGGCAGGTTCCACCCAGGACGAGGTGGAGAGGTCCAGGGACTTGGCCCTCCAGACCTGCTCTCAACTTGGCCTCCTGATCAATGAGGCCAAGTCGTGCTCGTGCCTTCTCTGGTGACATGCTTCACTAGGGCAGAGCTCGACTCTTGCTGAGCCAGAGCATGGCTCCCGGTGGACAGGGTGGAGATTCTCTCCTCCTTTGCCCAGTCATTTCTGGTTGGGCACTTGCCCTGCCCGGGACTTTCTGCACCTTCTGGGCTACATGGCGGCTTACACCACCGTGTTCTTTTAGGTCCGGTGGCATATGTGCCCCCTACAGTGTGAGCTGGCCACCCAGTGGACTCGGCACCTAGGTCATTTCGACCAGCTGATCACTGTAACCCAGAAGAAGTGGGACACTCTCCAGTGGTGGACTGTCCTAGACCAGTTGCAGAAAGGGATCCCGTTTGTCCACCCTGAGCCAACAGTCGTCCTCATGACCAGTGCCTCTCTCATGGGCTGGAGAGCCCACATGGGGAACAGGGCCCATGGATTCTGGACTCCCGAGGAATCCCGATACCATATCAACCTGTTAGAGCTCAGAGCGGTCAGACTGGCATTATTAGCATTCACTCTGCAGCTTTGGGGTCAAGTGATTCAAGTCCAGATGCACAATACCACGACCATGTACTACCTCAACAAGCAGGGTGGCATGCACTCCCGCCTGTTGTGCAGGGAAACGTTCCACATCTGGACACTCGTGAGCTGACTGAAGGTGGATCTCCTTGCCATCCTTGTGGCAGGAGCCTCGAATCAACTGACAGATGCTCTCAGCTGCATAGGCAAGACATCCCACAAGTGTTCTCTCCGTCCAGAGGTAGCTTACAGCCTGTTTTCCCACTGGGGCAAACCGATGCTGGACCTGTTTTCCTCCAAGGAAAACATCAAGCCGAGGCTGTTTCATGCCTGCCCCCCTCAGCAGGGATCACTGCAGCGGGATGCCTTCTCGAGGCTGTGGACCCCAGGCCTCTTCTACACCTTCCCTCCATTTCTCTTAATCCACAGGGTGCTTCTCAAGATGAGGAGGGACAAGGCGTAAGTGATCTTTTGTAGCCTTAGACTGGCCCCACCAGTTCTGGTATCCAGATCTTCTCAGCCTCAGCAACAGACTCCTGAGGTGTCTTCCAGCACACCCGGACCTGATATCTGTCAATCAGGGGAAGGTATTCCATCCAGACCTTCAGTCCTTGCACCTGACAGCCTGGTACCTGTGCGGCTAGAGTTTTTAGGCTTTGGGTCTCTCTGAGGATGTACTCTCAGTAGTGGAAGCATCCAGGAAGGAGTCGACCAGAAAGTGCTATGCCTTCAAATGGAAAAGGTTTTCCATTTGGTGCCAGGGCAAGGGCCTGGACCCTCTGTCCTGTCCTGTCACTAGCATTCTAAACTACCTTTGGTCTTCGATCCTTAAGGTGCACCTGGCAGCCATCTCTGCTTACTGGGTGCAGGCTGGTCAGCAGTCAGTGGCACAGAAGAAGGTGGTCGGGCACGTTTTCAAAGGCCTCGATCACATATCCCCTCCAGTGTGTGTGAACCTCCACCTCCGTGGGATTTACTGCTGGTTTTGGCAAAGCTCATGGGCAGGCCATTCAAACCAATGCACAAGTGTGAGATGTCACTCTTGTTGTGGAAGACGGCCTTCCTGGTGGCTGTCACGTCTGCCAGGACTGGGGAGCTCTAGGCATTCTCGGTGGAGTCTCCTTATCTGGTCTTCCACAGGGACAAGGTTGTCCTGTGCCCCCACCTGAAATTCCTCCCGAAGGTAGTGTCAGAGTTTCACCTTAATCAGATGTTGATTCTGGCTGTGTTCTACCCAAACTACACCTCGGATGCTGAGTACAGGCTCCATACTCTGGACCTGAGACGTACTCTCTCTCCTGCTGTGAGGAGAGGACAGCGGAAGTTTGGGGAATGGTTCACCAGCTGTTTGTCACCTGTGCTGAAGCGGCACCTGGCAGGCCTGCAGCAAAGTGGACGATTGGCAGATGGATTACATTATACATTGATCTCTGCTATAGGTTGGCGGGTAGGGAGCCTCCTGTAGGGCTAAGGGCTCATTCCACCCGCCATAGTGCTGCGTCGTTGGCTGCTTCCAGAGACATCCCTATCCAGGAAATCTGCAGGGCTGCTACCTGGAAGACCGCAAACACTTTCATCACCCATTACCACATCGACCTTAAGTCACGCCAGGATGCTGGTTTTGGGGCCTCAGTTCTCCAGTCTCTGTTCCCAAAGTAGAGGGTGTGCACCTTGCCTCCATCCTCCCGGAGAACTGCTAGGAGTCTGCCAACAAGTGTGGGTAAGAACAACATATCCACATCCCTAGAAAAACAGGTTACTCACCTGTAACAGTAGTTCTAGGAGTGGTATATGTTGTTCATCCACACTGACCCACCCAATCTGGCTTCCAGCTGGCTAAGATCTGGCGTCATGGGGCGGAACTGAGGGTTATACCACTTGGGTGGGTGAGAGGAGTCAGTCTGAAGACCTCCCAGCAAGATTTAAAGGGGAAAGGGACATGCCAACAAGTGTGGATGAACAGCATATACCACTCTTAGAACTACTGTTACAGGTGAGTAACCTGTTTTTAGTTGCTGTCACCTCAGCTCGAAGCGTTTCAGAGCTTCAGGCTCTGGTTTGTAGAGAACCATATTTGATTTTTCACAGAGACTCAGTGGCTGTGAGGACTAACCCCTCGTTTCTTGCTAAGGTGATTTCGGAATTCACCCTTAACCAGAATGCTGAACTGACGGTATTCTTTCCAAAGTATTCCAACAGGGGGGAGTATCTCCTGTACACGAACCAGATTCTGAGATATTATGTCTCAAGGACGAAGGAGGTTCCCAGGTGGATCAACTTTTTGTAGCCTTTGCCCCTAGGTGTCGGGGCAAGGCTGTCTCTAAACAGACGCTGTCCAGGTGACTGGCAAATTATATTTTTTACATTTACCAGAAGTATGAAAAAACCCTTCTGGGGATTGTTAAGGGCCACTCTACCAGGGGAGTGGCCACTTCCACTGCCTTTTTCAGGAACGTGTCCACTGCGGATATTTGCGCAGCGGCCACTTGGTTTTCCTTCCACACTTTCACGAAACATTACAATCTGGACATTGCTTCTAGGTGCAGGGCTAGCTTCAGTCTAGCAGTCCTGCAAGGTCTTCTGTCATGAGTGACCTGTAGTTGGCTGACATTTTCCCCCTCCCAGAACCTCGTCTCCGACTTCTCCTTTTTTAGTTGACTACTTGTAAAGACCTACTGCAGGAACCCTCTCAAAGTAAGATATAACAGTCACGTAAGAACTTACGGTAACAGTAGATCCTCGAGAGAGGTTCCTACAGTAGGTCTATATTTCCCACCCATCTTCTCCCCGCCCCCCCCAGCTCCTGTGTTTTCTTCTTTATTCCCTTCCCAGGACTTTGTTTTATCCAGGGTTCAGGGCTCCAAGAGTTTCCACTACTTTTTTCTGCTTCCTCTTTATAGGTCTCTGGTGGAAGAACTGGAAGGCGTGCAATGGACCGCCCTTATTTATAGTCATGCTGGCGTCCGTCACCTGACACCGTGGGCGGTCCCTGCTGATACAATTTTGCCATGTGGACCTGGTGCCAGGGGGCGTAGTCCTACTTGTGAACACCTACTGCAGGACCCTCTCTCGAAGATCTGCTGATACGGTAAGTTCTTAGTAACTTATTTTCTGCATGCCTTCTTCATCTTCTTCCTCGTCTCCAGAGCGGCAGACGAACAAGTGTGCCTGCAGCAAGCAAATTTCTCACTCCGGCCATTCGGCCTGCCTGTGTTGCTTGGGCCCTACCCACACCACCAAGGCCTGCCAGCACTGCCGGAGTTTTAACCACCAGACTAGGATCTGCTGCCTGAAGGCCCTTGAGCTATTTGCTTGAACAGCATTGGCCACCATGCTGGCTTAGTCCTACTGGCGTTGCCTGCTGCAGGAGCTTCTCTTGAAGATCTACTGTTACTGTAAGTTCTTGTGTAACTGTAGTTTCTTCATTTATGCTAATGACCCTGAAAAACTTTTTCAGTCCTGTGGGTGCAGCCTGAAGATTTACAATAATGACGACCATGATGCCTGCATCCATTGCCTAGGCCCAGACCATGAAGTTAAGGCCTGAGAAGTCTTTCTGAGGGTTCAACCAGGCTACACGGTGGTGCCACCAGAAAGCCCTTGAAAGCTCCCTGCTAAAACAGAAGATCGCCCAAATGGAGAAGGAGTTCCAGGCCAGAAGCTCCTCGTCCCTGTCTGTGGGATCCCATTCTTCTAAGGCCCGGGACAAGTCAGCTGGGAAACGCAAGCTCTGGGACAAGGATTGTAGCATTTTATTGCATTGTAATCTATTATTTGACATGTTTTTTCCTAATTAGACTACATTCTTCACACTTCTTTCTTTGTAACGTACCCAGAACCTGTGGGATTGGCTGCTCAAGAAATGTTTACTTACTAAGGAAGGATCCTCCCTGGCCCACTCACAGTCGCCACTTTGGGTGTCTGCTGCAGCAGGGTTGTCCATTCCGGCAGTGACCCTCTCTGCCACACGCACCCTCTGTGCTACAGGATCAGATCTGGCAACACCTCCTGCCAGTCCTCCTTTGGCTGGTGATGGCTCCTCAACGTTGGGCCTTTTCACGCCCCACAGTACTTTCCAGCCCTTCTTCTCCATGAACCACCAGTCAGGGAGAACCGCCAGTTCTGCTTTGGCTGGTGCCAATTCATCATTGCTGAGGACCCTGAAAAACTTTTTCAGTTCTGTGGGTGCGGTCTGAAGATTTATGATAATGATGAACATGATGCCTGCATCCCCTGCCTAGGCCCATACTACGAACATATGAAATTTGCCAGCGGATAAAGGCCTAGAGGTCTGTCAAGTCTGCTCGAATGTGCAGCTAGCACCCCTTATTCTGCAGCTGCCCCTCCCTTCCACCCTTCCCCTTCATTAACCCTCCCCCTTGTCCTGTCCCATCCTCGTTTGAAGCAGTCCACTGTTCTACTGCATACCACTTCAGCAGGTAACGATTTCCACCCAGCCACCACCCTCTCCGTAAAAAAGTGTCTCCTCATCTCCCTCCTGAACCTTCCTCGCTCCAGTCTCATATCATGGCCCCTGGTGGCCCTCCCCTCCCTTACTTTGAACAGCCCCTCTGTACCCGTCTTGTTTATTCCTTTCATGTATTTAAAGGTTTCAATCATGTCACCCTGTCTCTCCTCTCCTCCAGTGAGTACATGTTCAACTCCTTCAACCTCCTCTCGTATGATAAGTCCCCCAGCCCCTTGATCATCTTTGTCGCTCTGTGCTGCACTCCTTCCAGTAACTTAATGTCCCTCTTCAGATACGGATGCCAGTACTGCACGCAGCACTCCAGGTGTGGTCTAACTAATGACCTATACAGTGGCAGAATCACCTCCTTCCTCCTCGGGGATATACCCCTTGCAATACAACCCAGCATTTTGTTGGCCTTTGCAGCTGCCTTCCTACATTGTGCCGAGTTGTTCATCAACCCTGTAATGAGCACACCCAGATCCTTCTCCTCCTCTATCTGGGCTAGCTGCACTCCCCCTAGCTGGTAACTCCTCCTTGGTTCTTCATCCCAAAATGCAGCACCTTGCACTTTTTGGCATTAAACCCCAGTTGCCAGGTGTCTGACCAGGTTTCAAGCTTTGCCAGATCATCCTGCAACCCCTGCCATCCCCCTAGGTCATCCACCACCGCGCCTACCTTGGTATCATCAGCAAACAGACTGATCTTGCTCTTGATGTCCCATGATATGTCTGCAATGAATATCCCAAACAACACTGGTCCCAACACTGAGCCCTACAAAGTTAAGGCCTGCAAAGTCTTCCCACAGATTCAACCAGGCTACACGGTGGAGCCACCAGAAAGCCCTTGAAAGCTTCCTGCGAAAACAGAAGATTGCCCAAGTGCAGAAGGAGTTCCAGGCCAGAAGCTCCTCTACCTCCCGTCCGTGGGCTCCCATTCTTCTAAGGCCTGGGACAAGTTATCTGGGAAACGCAAGCTCCAGGACAAGGATTGCAGCATTTTACTGCATTGTAATCTGTTATTTGACCTGTTTTTGCTAATTATTGTACATTCTTCACACTTCTTTCTTTATAACACACCCAGAACCTTCGGGATTGGCCGCTCAAGAAATGTTTACTTACTAAGGAGGGATCCTCCCTCGCCCACTCAATCATTGCTTTGGGTGTCTGCCGGGGCAGGGTTGTCATCCATTCCAGCACTGACCCCCTCTGCCACCTGCACCCTCTCTGCTACAGGGTCGGATCTGGCGGTGCCTTCTGCCAGTCCTACTTTGGCTGGCAATGGCTCCTCAGTGTCGGGCCTTTTCACACTCTCACAGACTTTCAGCCCCTCTTTTCCATGAGCCACCAGTTGGGGAGAACTGCCAGTTCTGCTTTGGCTGGTGCCAGTTCATCGTTGTTTGGGCTCCTTCTCTCCCTGTCGATGTCCTCGGCCTTTGCTGTGGCCTCTATTTTGACGTCAGGGATCCAGCCTCCTGCATCAACACTCCAGGCTGGCATGTCAACATCAGGATCTCAGCCTGCCCCAATGACATCCCAGGCTGTCTTGTCAACGCTGAGGTCTCAGACCCTCCCATCGATACCGCAGGTCATTCCACCAGCACCGGGACCCCAGGCTCCCTTGCTGGTGCTGCAAGGCATTCATACACAGGTCACTATTGACATCCAGGCCATGCTGTATTCCTTTTGGGAGTTCATGCACCACTTTGCCTCACCTCTGTGGCAGGCGACGCCGGGGTCTGCTACACCAGCTTCTGCACAGACACCTTCCACGGTGCCACGCCCTGCTCATCCTCCATCCTCGACGTCATCTGTGCCCATTTCAGAGCCAGGGGATGAGGAAAAATATCCTGATCTCCTCCCCCATGAGGATGAAGGCGAGGGAGAAGGGAGTGATGGCCCATTCCACTGTACCTCCACTGTCTCCTCCAGGTGTGAGGATTCCAGTAAGTATACTCTGAGGTCTCTTCCCCCCCCGATGACCCCTCTTTCATCTTGGTGCTGCGGCAGTTACAAACCGCTATGGGGTTTGATGTTGAGGAACTGAATGTTACTAGGAGAAATCTGACTGACTAGCTGGAACTGCCAGATTCCCTCCCCCCCGATCATTCCTTTTCTAATAGCGGCCTTTGAGATTGCCACCATGGGTGCCTGGTACCTGCAGAATTTTAATTCCCACCATGCCCATAAAGACAAATTGCGCCAGGCTCCCTCAGGGAAACCATACTTTGCAGAGCAACCACAAGCGGATTCAGTGGTGATTAATGCTGCTTATGACAGGGCCAAGAGACCTAAGCTCCTCAGCTCTCTTTCCCTGGTAAGGAGTTCAGAAAGCTGGACCATCTGAGGAAAAGAACCTTTGCCTCTGCCATGCTGGCCATCAGGGTCATGGATTATATTGCCCATATGGTCAAGTTTCAGAATACTCTTTGGAAGGAGGCCAAAGCAGCTGCTCAGGCTCTTCCAGAGGGTCCCCAGAGGCAGAAACAGTTTCAAGGCCTTCCAGCCTGGGGTAGATGTGAGCAGGCATCTTTTAAGGTCTGCCTGTGATGTGACTGATGCCTTCGCTGGAGCAGCTGTGGCAGGCATCTGCTTGAGACAGCATTCTTGGCCCAGGGTGTCCGGATTTGCTACTGTTGTTCAGCAGTCCATCTTGAATGTTCCCCTCAGAGGCTATAAGTGCTTCGGGAAGATGTGCAAGACATATTTGCTGACCTGCAGGCCTTGGGCAGGATGCTGCAGTCTGTCCACTCTATATCACACCCAGCCAAAAAGTGGCCAGAAGATGCCCTTTCATTGGGCTTCCCATGAGCCTAAGCAGAGCGCCAGACCCCAGGGCAAGCGTCCAGCACCAACAGCACTGCCTTCCCCTACCTCCACCACTGGAAAGGCCCCCAGAAGAGGTGGTATGGCCCCAGCCTCTGGTGCTACCTCAGCATAACTCCTTGCCAGACCCCCACCCTCCAGTACTGCAGGAGGTGGTGGTAGGGGTCACTTCCATCTCTCCCTGGACCGGTGGAGGGAGATCACTACAGATGTGTGGGTCCTGCAGCTCATAGAGCAAGACTGCACTCTAGAACTTCTGGAGTGGCCTCCAGATCTACCTCCAACTCATTTAACCTATTCTCCAGGTCACATTCCTGGGCTGTCTGGTGAAATTTGCACATTGTTGCAAAAAATCGCCATAGAACCTGCCGAACAGGGGGCTCTATTTCCACTTCTTTCTAGTCCCCAAATCCACAGGGGATTTACAGCCCATCCTGGACCTGAGAAACCTGAATTTCTACATCCAGTACAAGAAGTTCAGGATGGTGACTCTGCAGGGGTTGCTGCCACTGCTGCACCAGGGAGACTGGATATGCTTCCTCAACATTCAGAACGCATACCCACATATCAAGGTGTGTTCTCCCACTGGCAGCATCTCAGGTTCCAGTTCCAGGGGGAGCACTGCCAGCTGCAAGAGTTGCCTTTTGGCTTGTCCTCTGTGTCATGGGTTTTTACCAACTGCTTGGCGGTGGTAGCAGCAGCCCTCAGGAGGGAGAGTCTGTACATCTTCCCTTACTTGGATGACTGGTTGCTCAAAGCACAGCCCAGGGAGCATCTTCTCCAGACCCTGGCACATACCCAGCAGTTGTTCCATGCCCTGGGAATCACGGTCAGTCTGCCCAAGTCAGTCTTGATCCCTTGCCAGTGCCTCCAGTACATTGAGGTAGTCATGGACATGGCTCAGGGCTTTGTGTTCTTGGTGCTGAATAGGGCAGACCACCTGATGGCTCGGGCCCAGCTGATTTACAACAGCATACATTATGGCCAGGTTCTTCCTGAGGCTCCTGGGCCTGATGGCTGCAGCCATTGTCACTGTACCTTTAGCCAAGCTGCACAAGCGGATTCTCCAGTGGACACTGAGGGTCCACTGGGACCAGTGCACTGACGACCTCAAACAGCAGGTTTTAGTCTCCTCTCTAGTCAAAAAGGTGCTGTTATGGTGGATGGAACCCAGCAACCTGTTCAAAGGGGTTCTCTTCCTCATTCCTTCCCCTCAGCAGATTCTCACCACAGACGTTTTGGGGTTGGGCTGGGAGGTTCATCTGGGGCCCCACCAGACTTAAAGGATGTGGTCCAGCATGGAGACTGTTCTCCACATCAACGTCCTGGAAATGCAGGCTGTTCTGTATGCTTTACAAGCCTTGCAGACCCACCTGTCCCCAGGCTATCTGTTGGTGCAGATGGACATCAGCGTAGTGCACTATATCAGCAAGCAAGGGGGGGACGCATTTGTACCCTCTGTGTGTCGGGAAGTGATTAGGCTCTGGTGCTGGCTCTAGAACACAGTCTAGAACAATCGGCCATCCATGTTCCAGGTGTCCAAGACATCCTGGCGGACAGGCTCAGCCAGTCAGTCTCGAGTGCACTAATGGGAGCTGCTGACTTCTGCGATAGAAGACTTGTTCAACAAGTGGGGTTGTCCAGAGTTGGATCTTTTTGCATCCCCACTTAACGTAAAACTGCCGCATTTCTGCTCACTTGCTCCTGGGCCTGGAGTTTTCTGGCGAGACGCATTGGCCCTCTCCTGGAAAGGGAGATTCCTCTAGCTTTTCCCTCTTCCCTCTACTCCAGAGAGTGCTGATCATGCTCCAGATGGAAGGGGCCACTCTGATCCTCATTACCCCTTTCTGGCCTCGTCTGATATTGTTCCTCTTGCTGCAGCAGCTGGTAGTGGAACCTCCAGTGTCCCTGCTTCTATACACAGGCTTGCTATCCCAGGAGTAGGGCAGCCTGGTCTGTCCATACAAACATATGCAATTGCCAGCAGAAACAGGCCATGGTGGTCTATCAAGTCTGCTAGTGTGCAGCTCAGTTTAGATCCCTGAAGCTGCCCCCCCTTCCCTCTCCTACACCTCTTGGAGTCATCCACCTCACCCTTCCCTTACCCTGTACTGATTCCCCCCACTTTAATTTTCTTTTTCTCCCTGTCCCACCCCCAACCCCCCTTGAAACTGGCTACTGTGTTCGCCACTATCTCCGGTAACTTGTTCCACCCCATCACTACCCTTTCAGTGAAGAAGTGCTTCCTCATTCCCTTCTTAAGTCTACCACCCACCAGCTTCAGGCTGTGCCCCCTTGTACTACTCTCCTTTCTTAAATTGAAGATGCCTTCCAATCCAACCCTGTTTATGCCTTTAAGATACTTGAAGGTTTCTGTCATGTTCCCGTTTTGTCTTCTGTCCATCAGGAAGTACATGTTTAGCTCTCTCAGCCTCTCCTCATATGTCTTGTCCCCCATGCCCTGGAACATCTTGGTTGCCCTCCGCTGGACCCCCTCCAGTAGACTTGTATCCTTTTTCAGATAAGGGCACCAGAACTGAACACAGTACCCCAGGTGTGGTCTCACCAGGGACCTGTACAGTGGCAGAATAACTTCCTCCCTCCTAGAGGTGGATTCCTCTGGCAATGCAGCGCAGCATTTTAGTTGCTTTGGCTGCTGCCTTAAGGCACTGTGCAGTGTGCTTCATGTCACCCCTGAGCAACACTCCCTAGGTCCTTTTCCTCCTCTGAGAGGGTCACCTGTACTCCCCCCAGCCAGTAGCTGGCCCCTGGGTACCTGGCTCCAGGTGCATGAACTTGCATTTCTTGGCACGGAATCCCAACTGCCAGATGCCCGGCCATTTCTCTAGCCTAGCCAAATCTTCCTTTAATTCTTGTCTCCCCTCTACTGTGTCCACCTTCCCACAGAGCTTAGTATCATCTGCAAAAAGGCAGATCTTACTTTTGACGTCCTGTACTGAGCTCTGTGGAACCCCGCTAGTTACAGGTCTAGGTTTGTATAGATCTTCGAGGGGATCTCAGTCATCCGGTTACAGCATAGGAACTTCACCATCAGTGAATGGGGAATCCACACGGAAGATTTTTAGCAGTACAACTAGGGCTGCCCATCCCATTGATGTCAGCCGACATCAACAACCCTATATAGTCATAGGTGGCCCCGTGCCGCCCTCAGTTCTTTCCCGCCGTCAACTTGCAAGCACAATCTCCGCGGAAGAGCCATTGCAGTGTTCATGTCTTTTTTTCTACCAGCCTTTAAAAATCTCTTTCTAGAGATTTTTTTCTCCATTTTTTCTTTTGTATAGAGAGTGAAACAGTCTTCTTCTCCCTTCCGTCACTGTGGGAAGAAGATTGTCTCCAACAATAAACACTCTGTGTGTCTGCTGTCTTGAGCCTGATCACAACGCCTCAGATTGTGAGCTCTGCCAGCAGTTTAATCAAACCGCCCTTGGGCAATGAAAAGCTCTAAAAGCCTTCATGGAACAGCAGGTAGCCAGCTCCAAGCCGGGGTCCTCCGGGGCACCAGCCACCCATTAGCCCTCTGGGTCTAAGAGCTCCATGGCATCTCAGGTCAAAGACAAGCCCTCAGGGGAAAAGTCACAAGACCGGGATCACGACCACTCTCCCCAATGGCCATCCCACTCCCCAATGGCCTCTCTATCTTTGGGGAGCTCTTTGTCATCAGCTGCTGCCCCGACTAAGAGATCTGTCCAGGTCCTGGTTAAGGCCAGACCAATACCAACAGCTGCTCTGCCCAACTCCCAGGGTGCTAGGCTGTTGACCTCCAGGGCAATGACCTTTTCTCCATCAACAACGGGCTCATCATCGACAACTACCTCCATGAGACCCATTCCTTCTTCCCCGAAGACTACGGGCCCATCAGGTCAGTCTGCTGGGTCACTGGCCCCTGTGCTGTCGAGCCCTCTTCCAGTGATGATGGAGTTGAACGAGGTTCTCGTATGCTTTACTGATGTTATAGTCCAGCAGTTTGCTGCCTTTAACAGGCCTTCATCGCTGGCATCCGCAACTACGCCTTTGTCGACCCCTGTCCGTCGGCCCTGGGACTCTGCATGAGGGTCGTCGATGGCGCGCCCGAAGACAGACCCAGAGGAAGAGGTCAACATCAAGGAGGAATATCATCCTGACCTCATCCTCCCAGAGGAAGAGACATAGGAGTTACCAGTATTACACTTCTAATAAGTCCACAGCCTCTTCAGTCAATGAAGAGTCGGTCAAGCATACCCCCAGGTCTCCATCTGAGGATGCTACCTTCTTTAATATTATGAAGCAACTGGGGGGCGTCGCCAGCAACCGAGCTGAGAGCAGCTTATCATCGCAGCTCCACTTCTGGACAACTATAACTATCAAAAATAACATTTACTGCAGAGAGATCCTCTTTTAATTAGTACCGCTCAATAGAACATCCCGAAAGCTACTGCCAGATATAACAAGCATTTGACAATGCCGAATGTTTGCTTGCTGGCATTGGCAGTGGTAGTGTAGAAGTTACAGAGCTGCGTAATAGGAATGGCAGTGAAGTATTGAATTGAAGCTAACCTCACCACCACCCTGCAGAGAGTGACAGGCATTGGGGTGTGCGTTTGGGTCGTCAGGCATAACGGCCACGCCATTTCACCACACTCCACCCTGCAGACACTGACAAGTGTCACGGTGTTCCTTGGGGTCTTTGGCCCTTATGCGCACCCCATTTCATTAGGAAATACGGTGAGATGGGTGCGATATAGGAAGAATGGGGTGAACTTTGGGGCTCAAGAGTCCAAGGCATACCTGATGCCTCTCACTGGCTGCAGGGTGTGAATGGTATGAGCATTACAGGCAAGAATCCCAAGTCACACCCCTGATGCCTGTCATTTTCACAGGGTTACGCTACGGTTGGAAACCCTAATACCTCAGGCATTCATTGGTATTTTCACCCAAATTTTCAACATGTTTTTTGTGACCCCACTCATGAACAGGGGAATATCAGTTTGTTAATGAAGCTGCTTATGCACAGCGACTACGGCATTTAGCACCACAGGTGCAAAAACATTCCGAACAGGATGTAAAAAATGACAGCTGTACTGTTCATGGGGAGGTGTAAAAAATGGCAATGTTGCAAATCTGCAGTAAAAATATTTAAAAAAATGGTGAAGTCATGAGCGTACATAGAAACTGTGCAATGCACACCCGTAATATAATTAGGTTGGGGATTTTTTACAGCAGATTGTCAACTCAGGCATTTTGGTGCCTCCGATCATGAACAGTGTCACTGTGATTTTCTTTATCTGTGCTGAACAATGATTTCCCACAGCAACCACGCATCTCTGCGCTGAAAGTGTGAAAACACACTTCAGCCATGTTGTGAAAAATGACAGCTGTACTGTTCATAAGGAAGTGTGGAAAAATGCCACTGGTGAAAATCTGGACTGAAAATATTACAAAGTCATGAACTTACGAGGATGCGTGGAAACTGCGCAATGCTCACTCATAACACAGTCATTTTATGGACTTTTGTCACCAAATTTTCAACATAGCCATTTTAAGACCTCTGCTCATGAACAGTGTAACTGTGATTTTCTTAATCTGTCCTAAACATTACTTTTGCACACCAACAGCACCATTGTGCGCTACATGTGCGTAAACACATTTTGGGCGACACATGAAAAATGGCAGCTGTACTGTTCATAAGGAAGTGTAATAAAATGGCAATGTTGAAAATCTGGAGTGAAAATATTAAATTTGCAAACTTACGAGCATACATAGGAACTGCTCAACGCACGTTCGTAAAACAGTCATTTTTAGGAATTTTTTCACCAAATTTTCAACATAGCCATTTTAAGACCTCTGCTCATGAACAGTGTCTCTGTGATTTTCTTAATGTGTCCCATACATTGATTCTGCACATCGACTGCGCCACTGTGCGCTACATGGACGGAAACACATTTTGGGCAAGATGTGAAAAATGACAGCTGTACTGCTCATAAGGAGGTGTGGTAAAATGGCAATGTTGAAAATCTGGAGTGAAAATATTGAAATTACGAACTTCACGAGCGGCAGAGGAACCGCTAATGCACCCTCGTGAAAACAGTCATTTTTAGGAATTTTTCACCAAATTTTCAACATAGCCATTTAAGACCTCTGCTCATGAACAGTGTCACTGTGATTTTCTTAATTTGTTTCAGACATTGATCTCGACACCGACTGTGCCATTGTGCTGCATGGGCGGAAACACATTTTGGGTGAGATGTGAAAATGACAGCTGTACTACCATAAGAAGGTGTGGTAAAATGGTAATATTGAAAATCTGGAGTGAAAATATTGAAAATTGCAAAACTTACAAGCCTCGCGTAGGAACTGCATAGCATGCGCTCATAAAACAGTAATTTTTGGAATTTTGCACTAAATTTTCAACATGGGGTTTTAGGGACTCCTTCTCATGAATGATGTCACTGTCATGGCGTTATTCAGGCCCCAAAGGGTGATTTCGGCGCAGTGACTGCTAAATCACCCTTCAGGCCAGAATAATGCCATGACAGTGACAGATTCATGAAGGGTCCCAAACCCCATGTTGAAAATTTGCGCAAAAATTCCAAAATGCCTGAGCTATGCAATAAAAGTTGAAACCCCTCATCTAGCCCATTATACAGCTTACCGCATCTCCTCAGTTCATGGGCTCGGTTTTGAAGAGTGCAGACGTTTCCCGGTCCACCAAGATCATCGCGCCAAGCTCCAGAGGTAAATATGGGGTGAGGGGGGATGGGGAGGCAGGGCGAGTGGTGGGGGGTGTGGGGGCTGGAGAAGTGCTATGGGACCGCTTTTATTTTTCAGGTTTAAAAAAAAAAGACAACGTGGATGTTTGCCACGCTGGGTGGGCTCCCAGCGTGGCACAAGATGGCTGGGGCCATGGAGCTGATGGGATTGGGCACCCCGTCAGTCATATGATTAGTTCCCACGCTGGGTGGGCCTCAGCGTGGCACCCAGTACTCGGGTGAGGACAGTGGAGCTGACGGGGACTGGGCACCCCTGGCTATTCTATCAGTTGCCATGCTGGGGTGAGCACCCAGTGTGGCATGTGGAAGGCTTGGGGGCAGCGCACAAGCCGATGGGGATTGGGCACCCTAGGCTATACGTGTGTGGAGGCAGCACGCAGCGTGCGCTTGTGTGTGTGTGTGTGTGTGTGTGTGTGGAGCTGCGCATGAGCAGGCGATATCTTATCGCTGCTCACTCAAGCATAGCTCCCCCTTTCAACTGTATGCCACTGCATTCTGGAGCATGTCATAGACAGCTCCAGCATGCATTGGCTTACAGGGGCCGCGCCTGCCAACACACTGACTGAATTGGAGGAGGAGGTGACACACACCTCCGAAATCTCGGATGATGGCACTATGTTTCTTGCACATGCATGCAAGCAAACATAAAAATCATAATTGTGTGATCTGAGGCGAGCCAACTATGGGATGAACAAGTAAAGTGGGGTTACCACCAGAAGGAAACCGTCAGAGAGACCCAAAAGCTGGAAGCAGTAAAGATCCTCTCCCCGATGCTCCTGAACACTAAGGCCCTCAGCCATCTAACACTGCACTTCTGCATGCGATTCAAGGATTGGATCGCAAAATTGAAGAGTTTAGTTCCGAACTAAAGCAACTCCACTCCAAAGTGGATATTGTGGCCAAAGAGGCTAAAAGAGCAAATAAAAAAAGCGGACAAGGCTCTCGTGGCAACGGCTGGCCTAGTTAAGGAAAATGACCTATTACGGAGAAGGTTGAAGAATTTGGAAAATGCAGCTAGAGCTACACATCTTCGTCTACTGGAGCTACCAGAAAATACAGAGGGGGACCACCCATTAGCATTTTTGCAGGCATGGTTGAAGGACTTTCTGCATCTAGAACTGCCTTTTAAGTTAATTAAAGCTTACTGGATTAACTCTCGTGGTGGTTGCCGTAAGACAGCAACGGGATCACTATTTCCACACACTCTAATGCTGGAATTCCATACAACGGCTGAAGGGGACCTAATACTGCAACAAGCTAAAAATCTTGCACCTCTTTCTTGGGAGGAAACCAGAATACACCTTTTCCCAGATTTAAGTTTTGCCACGAGAATGAGACGTAAAAGTTTTGATGGCATAAGGAAAAGATTGCAAACATTGGGGGTGCACCACATGCTTTTGATGTTGTCTAGTCTCAGGATAGTGTATGGCGGAAAGACTTGTCAATTTTCCAAGCCATCTGAAGCCTCAAAGATCTTGGACAAAACAGAAAACCAATTTTCAGCACGAGAGGAAGCCACCGACTCTGAAGAGGAGTTAGACACCTGAATCCATTATCGCGAGTGGCAATTTCAATTTTTGAGGGACAGAGAAATGTGAAAAGTATTGTTCTCACGAGCTACAGAGCTGGTTAAAATGCTAGTTTGGTTCCCCATAAATTCCAGTTCATATACGATGACAGAATGAGTACCTGAGGGGACTAAGTTCCTGCAAATAAGAGATGGACCGGGTTTGGGAAAATGCCTGTTTAAAAGTTGATTAGTGCTATCGATTGTTCTCTTTCCCTGAACCTACGAGTAGTTCTAAATTAGTAACGTTTGGAGCAGTTAAACACATACAGTAACTGATTAAGAGTTTTTTCTGTAATAACATCTACTTAATCATATTAATAATTAGTTCATAGATCTAAAATAGTAAGGAGGTTTTTTATAAGTTGGCAGGAAATGGTAGTCTGTGGGGATGACTGCATTTGTTTTTCTTTCTCGCAGTCACTGATTACTGATGGGGATGTATACCCTTATATAGGGTGAGCGATGTGGATAAACTACCCTGGATACCCCTGCTCATGGTTGCATATGCCAATCTAGATAATAATTTTGGAAGGATCTAGAGAAATCCTGCTTGGTATATTATGTGCACTAACTTACAGTGACAACCTCCCATGTGTAGTAACAAGGCTCAGGGGCATTACATATATTGTTATTGTAATAATGACATTTTCTTTTTATTGTATCCTAGAATGCCTGTGTGAAGGTGTTAAATTGTAATGCTATGTGTTACACTAAACTAATAAAATATAAATGTAAAAAAAAAAAAATATTATGAAGCAACTGTCCTCCACTATGGAGTTCTAGACAGAAGAGGAGGATGCCACCAGAAAGGATTTGGCAGACTACTTAGAAATTTCAGAATTCCCCCCCCCCACGAATTATTCCTCCCATGCTTCCGGCACTTAAAAATGCCACCATAGCAGCCTGGCACAGACCAGACATGGTGTCAGCTATGCTCTGTATAGCTGATAAGCTCTACAGTGCTCCTCAGGGTCTTCCATTCATTGCTGCCCAGGGCGAAACTGACTCAGTGGTCATCAAGGCAGCACATGACGGGTCTAAGGTGCCCAAAACACCTTGGTTCCCTGTCCCCGGACAAAGAGTCTTGGAGGATTGATCTCTGGAGCAAAAGTGTATGCTTGCTTTACCCTAGGTTTGAGGATCGCCAGCTACCTGTCACACATGGTCAAATTCCAGAACACCAACTGGAGGAAGGGCAAGGCTACTGCTCAAGCCCTTCCTCATGGTGCCCAGAAACAGCAGTTCCTCCAATGCCTTCAAACAGCCGAGAATGTTGGTAAGCATCTCCTAAGAGCCCTCTATGACTTGTCTGACATGGTTGCCAGAGCGGCTGCCACTGGCATCTGCCTCCATAGGCATTCCTGACTTCGAGTATCTGGGTTTGCTTCTGATGCGAAAAATAAGGCGCTCAATGCCCTTTTTAATGGCACCATACTTTTCGGTCCAGATGACCAGAACCTCATTAACGATCTGCAGGCCTCGGGCACAGCTCTCAAGTCCGTCCACTCTCTCAACCACACTCCACAGCATGGTAGGGGGCATTCTTCTTTTTGTAGGCAAGTTAACAGACCAGGCCCGGGCTCCCGTCCCCTTGGTAAACGCAGAGCCGAGCCCTGCCTGCCTGCCTCCTCCCATACCGGAGCGGCAGCCAAGCATCCCAGAACTGAGGGTCCAGCCTCCTCTGCTGGACCTGCCTCAGCGACTACTTGCCAGACCCCCCTCCTCTAGTCCAGGCCCATGAGGTTGGAGGTCAGTTCTCCCTCCATTTGAACCAGTGGAGAACCATAAGAAAAAATTACTCACCTTAGTAATGTTTCTTCTAATGGAGTCTTGCTATATTATGACATATGCAGTGAGTCCCAACCTTCGAACTGCTCCGGAGGTGAAAGAGTTAACTTTCCATGCCAGGCATGGAACACTGAGCTCGAGCTCGGTTGAAACTCTGTCTGTTTGTTCTTCAAACTCAAACCGTCAGATCTTTACAAGCTAAACTCACTGAGGTCCTGTGTGGAAGCTGTAAACCTACACTAGTCAACTGGCTACTAAACATAAGAACACATTCTTTGGTCCCAAAACAAAGACTCAAGTCGGGAGACCCAAAAAATGAAAACACCAAGTCACCCCAAAAAAGGAGGGGTGAAAAAAAAAAGGTGTGCATCTACTAAGTGCCAACACTGCACTGCCCACCCACATCCCAAAAACAGAGGTTCTGAGAGGGGCAGGCAGGGAGGGAGGTCATAATATAGCAAGACTCCATTAGAAGAAACATTACTAAGGTGAGTAATTTTTTCTTCAAACAATATGAAGTCTTGCTATATTATGACATATGCAAACTACACAGCAGCACCTCCATGGAGGAGGGACAGAACCTACTTAGGAAATAGGCTCTGAAGCACAGTTGTGTTAAAACCGAGCATCACCCCAGCCTGGATGTCCAGGAGTAATGCTTGGTAAAGTGTGAACTGTTTTCCAGGTAGCTGCTTGACATATCTTAGAATAGGATGTCCCTGGCAGCAGCCAGGAAGCAGCTGTACCTCTGGTAGAGTGAGCCCTCAGGCCTGAGGGAGGAACCTTACCCAGCTTTTCATAACAGAATTGGATACAAGAGACACTCCACCTGGCAATGGATCTTTTAGTGGCAGGTTTCTTTACCAACCTCACCATAAGTGAGGAACAGTTGGAGGGAGTCAAACCTGTGACCCTTGGTATGCTCTATGTAGTAACTAGGGCTCTCTTCACATCTAAGCTGTGCAGCCTCCTCTCGTCAGAGGAGGAATGGTCAGTGAAGTACACTGGAAGAGATATAGATTAAGGTGGAAATCTGAAACCACCTTAGGCAAGAACTTCCTGTTAGTCCTGAGGACCACCTTATCCCTATGAAAGGAGATAAAATCAGGCTCCACTGACAAGGCTTGTAATTCACTTATGCGTCTGGCAGAAGTGATGGCTACCAGAAACACAGTTTTCCAAGTCAAGTACTTAAGCTCTGCTGAAGACAAAGGCTCAAAGGGGGGTTGTATAAGCTGCAATGCAAACATTAAGATCCCAGGCAGGGGCAGGGGCAGGGTCCCTGAATGGAGGGTTGGTGTGAAGCAATCCTTTGAAAAACTTGGAGAATACAAGATGAGCTGAAAGAGAAGAGGGCTTACCTGCTGATAAGAAAGCAGACACAGCTGCCAGATGCACTTTTAGGGTAGCTGGTCTCAGCCCTAAGGTATTTAAGTGGACCATATAATCCAGGACTGTGGGTAAGTCAGCAGATTCTTGGGAAATATGCTTTCCAGAGCACCATATGGAAAACCTCTTCCATTTGGAATTATAAGTAGCCCTGGTGGAAGGCTTCCTAGAAGCCTTCAGGATATCCATCACACCTTGGGAGAGGTGTAGGCCAGCAAACTCTTAACTCTTCAAGAGCCAGGCCTTGAGATTGAGAGATTTGAGGTTCGGGGTACCAAACTCTCCTCTGAGCACAGGTTAACAGGTTGTGATTCCTGGGAAGACACAGGGGAAGGTGGACTGCTAAGGACGTAGGAGTGGGTACCAAGGCTGTCTGGCCCAGTCTGGAGCAATCAGGATCATCTTGCAGGGTTGAGATCTGATTTTGACTAGCATTTTGAACAGGAGAGGGAAGGGGGGGAAGCATAGAGAAACTTCCCTTCCCAACTGAGAAGGAAGGCATCCAGAGGGACTGAGCCCAACACGGGGGGCCTGCAGCAAAAAAGGGGAAGTTGGTGATTGTCTGGGGCTGCAAAAAGATCTATCTGCGGGGTGCCCCATCTGGCAAATACCACCTCCAAGACCAGAGGGTCCAGTGACCATTCATGATGGCCATGGGAAATCCTGCTGAGAGCATCTGCCAGGACATTGTCCTTGCCTGGGAGGTGAACTGCCATAAGGGAGGTGTTCAGGGAGTAAGCCAGAGACCACAACTTCATTGCTTCCGGTGCACAAGGCCATAGACCGAGTGCCCCCTTGCTTGTTGATGTACCACATTGTGGTGGTGTTGTCTGTTCTGACCTGTATAACTTTGTTCTGAACAGACTTGGAAAAAGCTTGAAGTGCTAGAAAAACTGCTCTGAGTTCCAATAGATTGATGTGGAGCAGAGATTCCTGAGGGGACCACAATCCCTGGGTAGTGAGGTCGCCCATGTGAGCTCCCCACCCCAAGAGGGATGCATCTGTAGTAAGGATTAAGGAGTGAGACTGAGGGGCAAAAGGAACCCCTTGTCTCAGATTGCTCTGGTCCTGCTACCACTGCAGGGCCTGGATCAGGGTTCGAGTCACTGGGATCAATTTGGTTAGAAGGTCTTTCCTTTGAGACCAAAAGGCTCTCAAATGGAACTGGATGTCCCTCATCTGAAATCTGGCTCCCTGCACTACTGCTGTAGAAGCAGCCATGTGCCCCAGGAGCTGTAGAAAGTGCCTTGATGGTCGAGAGACCTGCAGGGTGAATGAGGAGGCCAGAGAGACCAGGGTCCTTGCCCTGTCCAAAGGAAGAAAGGCTCTGGCCTTCTCTGTGTTCAGCTCTGTGCCTATGAAGGTGAAGAGCTGGACAGGCTCTAGAACTGACTTTGAAAGATTCAGAAGGAAACCTAGAGAAGTGAGCAGTTGCTGAGTTATCTGTAGATGTAACTTGACTTGGTCTGGAGACTGGCCTACTATGAGCCAATCGTTCAGGTAAGGGAAGATGGCAATTTTTTGCCTTCTTAGGTGGGCAACTGCTACTGCCAGGCATTTTGTGAATACCCTTGGAGCAGAGGTGAGGCCAAAGGGCATTGCTCTGAATTGGTAATGGCCTGAGGGCAGCTCGAACCTGAGGTACTTTTGATGGAAGCTTCTGATGAGAATATGGAAATAGGCATCCTTGAGGTCCAGGGACGCTAGCCAGTCCCCCTGGTCTTAGAGAGGGTAGAATAATTCCCAGAGTCACCATTTTGAATTTTGGTTTTAAAAGGTGCTTGTTTAAGTATCTGAGATCCAGGATGGGCCGCCATTCTCCTGTCTTTTTGGGGGTAAGGAAGTACCTGGAGTACAACCCTTTGCCCTGGTGTAGGGGTGGAACCCTTTCCACAGCTCTGAGAGCCAGGAGGGTAGAAACTTCTGTCTCTAGAGCAAGTGCCTCTGATGGATTTGTAGGTGGAAAGGACCTGGTTTTCATCTTTGGAAACTTTTTTGAAGCTGAGAACCAGTCCCTGGCTTACTACTTCCAGGACCCACTTGTCTGATGTCAGAGACTTCCAGTCCTGGACAAAGTAAGCCAGCCTGCCCCCTACAGGTAGCTGAGAATCGGCCCTGGCAACCCTATCAGGGTGCCTGTTTGGCAGGGGCTTTGGGCTGAGGGGTGGAAACAGGCCTGCTTGTACCCCATCTGCCTCTCCCTCTAAAGAACCCCCTCTGGGCATAGGCAGAAGAGGAGGCCTGGGCTTGGTAAAAAGGCCTATGAAAAGGCCTGCCCCTGCCCCTGGAAGGCTGCCTTTGAGGAGTGGCCTGCCTTTCCTTGGCCTGTGCACTCCTATAGGTGGTCCTATACTCATCTATTTTCTTCATGTAATTCTCTGTCTGCTCCCCAAACAGAGAATTACCCACAACAGGAAAATCCATGGCGTTAGTCTGGGTATCCTGTGACAGGCTAGTACATCTGAGCCAAGCCATTCTGCGACGTGCCACGGATGTAGCCATGACTCTTGATGACACATCATTAGAGTCCACTGTAGCATGGAATTGCACCTTGGATGCCTCAATACCATCAGCAGCCACCTGCTCCAGCTCCTTGGCAAGCTGGCCAGCGACCTGTTTTGCTAGAGCCATAACAGTATCCCATCTGGATTTCTGGTATCTAGCAACATAAGCCATATAATTTGCCTGTCTGAGTCCCAAGGATGCTGCCATGTACTGTTTCTTTGCCATGGCATCAATCCTCCTGGAGTCCTTATCCGGGGGGTGTGAAGCCAAGGGAATATTAGCCTTGTCACAGGCTGCAGCCTGCACTACCCCAACATGGCTGCATTGTTGTGTGAGGAACTCCGTATCAGAGCCTGACAATATGTATCTCCTGTCCATTCTCTTATCGACAGGAGGTATAGTGTGAGGAGCTTTTAAAATTTTAAAAGTCTGTTTCCCAAAAGATTTATGCAAGGGAATAGACAGTCTCCTAGACTCTGGGATATACATCATTTCCACATAGTCAGGCTCCTCTTGATCATCCACAGCTTCCTCCATAGGGAGCTGGAGGGTTTCAGCCACTTTTTTATAGAAAATAAAATGAGAAGGGGACTCAGAAAGCCTAGGAGGAGACACTCCTCAAGGTCTGTCTGGGGAAGATGTCCGGGTTAATGGGCACATCCAGACTTTCAAATCCACATTCACTCTCCTCATACTCCTCTTCCCCCTCCTCCTGTTCATAATACTCCTCTAAATCATACTCTTGAACCGGTGGAACCGGCCGAACCAGGCGCTTACCCGATGGTGCCGGTTTGGTCGGAACCGGGGAAAGCGACTGGACAATTTTTATCGCTTTGGCTATTTCTTCAGCGGTTGGAGAGGAAAGTTTTGGCTCCACACCAGCTGATTTTCTATTCCTTTTTGCTGGATCCGGCTCCTCAGAGTCGGATCTCCTTTTGCCTGAGGAAGTCTCGCCCTGGTCAGAGGGCACTCCCTCCAGTTCGGTTGGAACCGAACTGGGCTGGCCATCCGGTTCAGCGGACTTTTTGGCCTCCCTTTCCCTGCGCCTACTAACTCTCTTTTCCAGGGTAACTGCAGGAAAACTTTTACAAATCTGGCAGTCTGCATTGAGGTGGTCAAACCCCAGACAATAAACACAGGTGGTGTGGGGATCAGCTTTGGCAAAGACTTCCCCACACACACTGCAGTGTTGAAACCCAGTGGGCCCGGTTTTTCTTTTGGGTTTCTCAGACATAGTGCCAGTCCTAACCAAACTTACCCGTTTATGGCAATCCACCAGGTAAGACCCTCTTATCGGTTCCCAACCGTGTCACGGGTCGTGGAATAAAACGTAATAAAATCCGGTTTTCTTAGAACCAATAAGAACCGGTAACCACACACTAAAAGACAGATTTAGATATTTTAAACAACTTGATCGGTTCAAACTGAACCGATAAACCGTTTACAAGTTCCACACAGAATAGAAATAAATGTAAAACCTATCTAGTACTCACAAATACCACAGACAGAGTCTGAACTGACCGGTTGCAGTTTAAATTCGGTAGAAAACCGAGAAAAACAATACTTTAACCGACAAAATGAACCGAGCAGAAGGAGAAATCTCCGGAGCGACTGTTCAGTGAGGCGGAGTAAAGAATCTGACGGTTTGAGTTTGAAGAACAACAGACAGAGTTTCAACCGAGTTCAAGCTCAGCGTTCCATGCCTGGCATGGAAAGTTAACTCTTTCACCTCCGGAGCAGTTTGAAGGTTGGGACTCACTGCATATGTCATAATATAGCAAGACTTCATGTTGTTTGAACATCAGATGCCTGGATCCTGCAGATCATAGAGTGCGATCATACTCTGGAGCTCATCCAGCAGCCTCAGGCGCACCCCTCCCTCATCTTACCCCCGGCTCATCTGTCTGTTCTCTGGGAGAAAGTACAGTCTCTCCTGCGCAAGCTGGCAACAGAACTAGTGCCAAAGCAGCAGAAAAACCAAGGATTTTATTCCAGGTTCTTCCTGGTTCCCAAAAAGACCGAAGATCTGAGGCCAGTTTTGGACCTGAAAGACCTCAGTCTTTATGTCCAGTAGAAAAAGTTCTGAATGGTAACTTTACCAGGCCTCTTGTCTCTCCTCGACTGGGGATTGGCTCTGCTTACTGGACATGCAGGTTGCTTACCTGCACATTGCAGTCTTCCCTCCTCACAGGAGGTTTCTCAGCTTTGCCTTTCAGGGAGAATATTACTAGTTCAATGTATTGCCCTTTGGCTTATCTTCTGTACTGCGTGTTTTTACCAAGTGCTTAGCAATGGTTGCAGCAGCCCTCAGAAGAGAGGAGGCTGTGTGTCTTCCCATACCTGGACAACTGGCTTCTTAAGGCCCCGCCCGGGGAACAGCTATTGTCCACTCTGGAGTGTACTCTTCAGTTCTTCCAGTCTCTGGGCATCATAGTCAGTCTGCCCAAATCTGTGTTGGTCCCATCCCAAAGGCTACAGTACATTGGGGCGGTTCTGGACCCCTGACAGGGGAAGGCCTTCCTACCCCAGAACAGGACAAAATGGCTTATGACTCTGGCTCAGGATGTCGCTCAGAGTTGTTCCATCCCTGCCAGACTATACCTCCGACTCCCGGGCCTCTTGGCCGCAGCCATTCCTACTGTTCTGCTAGCCAGGCTTCACATGCACACTCTGCAGTGGGACCAGCGCACGCACAAGTTGGACCAACTAGTCCTAGTCTTGTCCCCAGTACACAAGGTACTCCAGTGGTGGACAGACCCCTCAAATCTTCTTCTCGGGGTATCTCTCCAACTTTCCTCCCTGAATCTGATCCTAACAATGGATGCTTCGGGCCTGTGCTGGGGAGCTCACCTGGGTCCCTTCCAACCTCCGGGATCCTGGTCCCAGTGAGAGTCCACCCTGTATATCAGTGTTCTGGAAATATGAGTGGTGCTGTATGCCATGCAGGCCTTTCAGGGGCACCTAGCCAATGGCCAGCTGTTGGTGCAGTCAGATAATCTGAGTTTAGTCTACTATATCAACAAACAGGACGGGACTGACTCCTATCCCCTTTGCAAGGAAGCATTGTGAGTGTGATTCTGGACTCTGGAGCACAGTCTGTCAATCTCAGCGGTCCACGTGCCAGGTGTTCTAAACACCCTTGTGGAGAGTCTCAGCAGGACTCAGTCTAGCATGCATGAATGGGAGCTTCTCTCATCCACTGCAGAAGAGCTGTTCGACAGATGAGGTCATCCAGAGTTTTACCTTTTTGTGTCCCCACACAACACAAAAAGATTTTTTTAGTGAGACACATTGTCCCTCTCTTGGAGCGGGAGATTTCTGTACACATTCCCTCAGTTTCCACTAATAGAGAGGGTGCTGTTCAAGCTGCAAATGGAGGGGGACAGCGTGATCCTGGTAACCCCATTCTGGCCTCCCCAGATATGGTTCCCTCTGCTTCAACAGCTGGCAGAGGAACCTCCTGTCCCTTTGCAGGAATCTGCTGACCCAGGATCGGGAGACCCTGGTCCATCCCAATCTAAGGTCCCTCCATCTGCATGCGTAGCTCCTGAGGACGTAGCCAGTGCCAGGTTCGAGGTCTCAGTAGGGTAGCAGACATCCTGGTGGCTGCCCACAAGCCTTCCACCCATGCCACTTATGCCATGAAGTGGAAATGGTTTGCTGTCTGTGCTACCAAATGCTCCCTAGACCTTTTCACCTGTGCTGTAAGGCATGTCCTGGACTACCTGATTTCTTTGTCTGACTCAGGCCTCCAGTGTTCCTCCCTCAAAATTCACCTTTTGGCTATTTCTGCCTTCTAAGAGCCCATGGGTGACCACACTATTGCTTAGCTAGATGTCTCCCATACCTTCCTCTGGGGGCATCTTACATCTAAAACCTCCAATCCGTTCTCCAGTCCCAGCTTGGGACTTGTATTTTATTTTGGAAAAATTGACCATGTCTCCTTTTGAGCCAATCGTGACTTGCGATTTGCATTTCCTCTCTTGGAAAATGCTCTTTTTAGTTGCGAATGCTTCTGCTCAGAGAATTTCAGAGCTTCAGGCCCTCTGGTGCGAGGAGCCTTATTTGATTTTTCACAAAGACAGGGTATCTTAGTGCACAAATCCTAAGTTTCTCCCTAAGGTGGTTTCCGAGTTTACACTCAGTCTATCCACCTTCCTGTTTATTTTCTGGAGCATGCCAATCCAGGGGAAGCACTACTCCATACTCTGTATGTGCACAGAACTTTGAAATATTACCCGCTCAGGACTAAGGAGTCCAGAAAGTCTAAGCAGCTGTTTTCCTTTTGCCCCGGTAGAGAGGACACTTCAGTTTCTAAGCAGTGTTTTCTCTAAATAGTGGGCAAATTGCATTGTGTTCTGCTACAGTAAGTATGGCAAAGAATTGCCTGGTGCTGTCAAAGCTCACTCCACCAGAGGCATGACTACCTCTGTGGCTTGTATCATAGGGATCTCAGCCGCTGATATTTGCACTGCTGCCACCAGGAGTGTACCAGTCCACACCTTAACCAAGCATTACAGTCTGGACTTTGCTTCTAGGGCCCGTGCAGGCTTTGGCAGGGCTGTGCTACAAGGACTCCTGTCTTAAGTTTTATGGAGATCCAGCCCTCCCAACTGTTTGTTACTCTTGTCACTGCTTGGTACTCATTCCTATAGTGTAACCTGATTGAGATGCACCCGAAGAAGACAGAACAGTTACATAAGAACTTACCATAACAGTAGCTCTTTGAGGATATCTCAATCATCGGGTGTATTTCCCTCCCACCATCCCCTTATTAGGGGCTCCTAATTCAGGATCTGGTTGTCTGCTGTTTACATCATTATTCTTAGAGCCGGGTCCCTCGCTCTCCTCAGGTCCCCAGGGCACCAGCCATGCTCCCTTAGTCTCTGGAGGGAAAGAACTGAGGAGGGCGTGGGGCCGCCTACACCTATATAGGGTTGGTAACATCTGCTGACGTCAACAGCATGGGCAGCCCCAGTTGTACTACTAAAAATCTTCTGTGTGGATTCCCCATTCACCGATGGTGAATTTCCTATGGTGTAACCTGACTGAAATCCCCTTGAAGATCTACTGTTATGGTAAGTTCTTACATAACTGCTGTTCTCTTCCCCCCCCCCCCACCACTCTCTAGTTCCTGTCTCACAGCCCACTCTCGACCCTCCCCAGCAGTTTATCCCCTCTTCCCAGGTCCCTCAGCTTGCTGATCAGCCTGCCATGTGTCACTGAATCGAACACCTTGCTGAAGTCCAGGTACAGGATGTCCACCACTTGCTCCTTGTCCAGTGTCCTCGTGACCTAGTTGAAGAAGTCTATCATGTTTGTTCGGCAGGACCTCCCTCTGACAAACCCATGCTGCCTGTCTTCCTGGAGATCATTTACCTCAAGGAAGGACACCAGCCTTCCCTTTAGGATGGTCTCCATCAATTTGCCCACTGTGGAGGCAGGGGCGTCATTTAGGGGTCGACAGGGGTCGCGTATGAAAATTATGCAACCTCTATGACAGGGCTTGCGACCCCTGCCTGTCCTGGGGCTCCCTATGGGACCGGATGTGCTTTGCCGGCTGCTGCGTGCCCGCTTGGCAGCATAACATGCCCCCTTGGCCGTGCGCACGCTTGTGCTGCTGCACAGTGTGCGAGGAGGACCGGAGAGCCGGTTTCTTTCAGACAGGGACTCGGGGAGCCTGACAGTCTGCTGTGCTGCAAAATTAGCACAGACACAGATTGTTGCTGCAATCAGGGACGGAGGATGGTGCCACGCCGACTGTCTGCAGGTTAGCTTAGTCCCCCCCCCGAAAATCATTGGTTGGAACTTGGGGTAAGGGCAAGGCATTGAAGACAAGTGCCACTTTTTTACTTACTTGCTGGGGCTGGCGTTGCTGCGATTGACTGCCTGGCTGGCTGGGAGGGGACTGGCTTGGCGGTGCCTTAGGTGCGAATCCGTGATATGCACGTGCGTGGGGAATCGGCGGGATTTGAATGCTGGGTCCATCGTTGTGGTGCAGCAGGCAGTCAGAGGCAGACAGCTGAGAGGGACAGTCGTCGGAGTCGGGCAGCAGCCAGCCAGGGCACTGGGGCAGAGTGGCAGACACTCAAGGGCTAGCAAGGTAAGAATTAAAGCGTCAAGCCGAGAGCTGATCCAGGCGGGCGGCCGCGGGCGATCGATGCAATCCATCAGGCCTCCACACGGTGGGGTGCACCGCAACTTAAGGGCAGGCACAGCAAAGCAATCCATTGGCAGAGCGGGCAGCCAGGGCAGGCAGAGAAAAGACACAAACATCTGCAGTAGTGCAAGTCGGGACACGGGGGGAGACGGTACTCCTGTTGTTGGCAAAGTTATCAATGCAGTCAGCAGTGTGTGTGTGTCTTGTCTACTGGGGAGACAGGAGAGTCTGAGACTGGAGAGCGAGCGATCAGAGGAGCGTGCATTTGTCTAGGACAGGACTGGATTGGGAGGGGGAGTCAGTTGGCCAGTCGGGAGACCACCAGGCACTCCTGGTCAGCTGTGTGTTTTGTTTACAGTCTACAGAAGAGCCTGTAGATAGTTTATTGGTCGGGGCTGCTGCACTTGTCTTTAGTTAAGTCACCTGCTGCTTCCAGGGTCTGTCTGATTGTAGTGGTCTTGGGAGCTCAGCCCTCCAAGAAAGTACTAGATACTGGGGGCCCATCTGGGAAATCAATAAGGGGCCCAGGGTTGACACACTCATGTCATCACTACAACTACACTTCTAATTTCATCTCGTCGTTCGCTGTCCGGTGCTGCAGGGGTGACGCTGGGGAGAGAGAATAGAGCCAGTGGTGGGCCAGGCAGGCAACGATTGGAGCACTCTGTCTGCAGGGTGGTGCCGCCAGGTGGGGACCGGGGTTGCCATTAAGGTTGGGTGGGAAAGGACTAAGGAGGAGGTTAGTTAGGCAGCTAAGGCAGGCTGAGTGAGCCTGAGGCCTACAACAACAGACGCCACACTTGCACACAGCTAGTTGGGGAGGGTGCTAAGGATTATTTAGGCATCTGGCAGGTGAGGTGAGACAGCAGAGGAGCAGAAGCCAGCGGTTTTCTTCTGTTGGAGCTGGAGTGGAGTCACAGAGGAGCGAGTGAGGGGAGAAACTGCAGTAGCAGAGAAGTTGGAGAGCATCCATCAGTACAGCCAGCCAGCATTGCCCAGCAAAGGTGGTAAGGTAAGTAGCTGCCTGCGTGCAGGCTAGGACATTTTTTTCTCACTTGTGTTTGTTTGGACTGAGCTGTGGAATGATGTGGGGGTCCAGGCAACTGACGCTGCACGCAACCTCCTGAACCTTCTTACTTCTTTGTGGTACAGTATATTGCTCCAGGCAGGGTGTAGGTGTAGCCAAGCCAGACAATATACATATGTACACCAGGACTGTGTGTGTGTCCCTGTATGGCACAACGCACAATCAATACACATTTGTACTCCATGATACTGGTTGCTGCCCCCCCCATGCATGGGTATATGCAGATGTCATGCATTGTTCCTTGGGACACCAATATACCAGCCCAGACCCTGTAAAGCTGTATAGCCCCTGGGCTGCAAAGACAGTAGCAGTGGCCAGTCCTTCTGGTGCTGACATATAAACATACAGAAAGGTTCTGCTGGTTCTGTGTTGTGTCCATGGACTAGGGAAGCTGTTCAGGGCCTATATGCTGCCCCCTTCAATACAAGTATACACCACGGTGTACATGGAGTATGCCTGCCTACACCCATGGCTCCAGGATAGTAGTCCAGCTATGAAAACATCTTAACAACAGTGGGGTCCCCCACTCCTTTCTGGGTGATTGTGAAGAGAGTCAGACCACCCGAGGAGCTACGCTTACTGCGTAACTGACATAGATCATACGTCACATTGCGTAGCCATGTGCCACATGATGTATTTGTGTAGATATTACATGTTTACTTTTGTGGGGGGCACAGCCCCCCGATGAAAGATGACATTAATTTGTTATGTGAAGGATGTAAGGATGGACAGAGCTCGAAGGGGGAGTGGGGTGCGGGGGCACAGCCCCCCGATGAAAGCTTACGTTCATTGATTAAGTCTGCTATTGTGTGTGTTTGCTTTTTATTACTCTCTTTCATGATTATTTATTATGGTATTTGTGTTTCGTGATGTTAAACTGAGTTCACGTATTCCCGATGGCGGGGGCACTTGGCATGTGCGTTTCGCTAAGGAGGCGTGATGCTGCACCTACGTTTTCAGCGGAAGGCAGCGTGCGATTCCTGTAGCCTTTTACGCTACACAATCTGGCTGGTCCGACTCTCTTCACAATCGCCCCTTTCTGCCCAGTTTTACATCTGGGAGAGATTTAAAGCATAAGGAGGCCAGTTAAGTCCTGCTCAAGGGTTCACTCCAAGCTAGATGTTGAGTTGTAGTGGGATTTGAACCTGTAGTTTTTTTTTTGTGCTTTTCTCTAACCACGGGGACAACAGTCAGATTTCCTGCTTCAGCTGAATCTGCCTAAATGATAAGAAATGAGCAAGCAGGACAACTAAGCTTTAGGGGTGTGTGTGTCAGTGTGTTTGGGGGAGATTAAAAAAACAACTCTTCCTATGAAGAGGTTCAAGGCTGCAGGACATTTCAGTTTTGTTAGTGGTTCAGACAGTGCTAAATGCTTACAGTTGATTACAGTCACCCTTGATTTATATCAGCTGGGCTGGGCTCTGAACATTTGGCAGCAGCAGTGCAACAGCTTACTCAATGTAATTGTCAATGTGAAAAGGAATGCAGACACAATTACCATTTTTATTTGTAACTGTACACTGCTTATACAAAAAAGTCCCATAACGCCATGATGCTTTCAGATGTTAGCAGCCGTGTTTGGACAAGTGAGAGAAGCCCTTTGTTGTGCTGAGCACAGCCACGTCCAACACTTAAGCAATAAGGCATGACCAGGGGTTATGGTAATGGTCTGTTAATCACCCTCTAGGGGCATAATGTGGCACGAGGCATTGCCGAGTGCCACATGCCCCTAGCGAGTGATTAACTGACCATTAACATAACCCCTTGGAGTGCCTTATTGCTGTTATAATAAAAATGTTTTTTTTTTTAAACAGTGTTAAACCTTGTTCAGTATATGGGTAAGTTGTACAAGTATGTTAATTAAGCAATTTATCCCACCAGGGTGTGGGTATACTGGAGGATTTACCACAGCTGCACCTCATGACCGAACCGCACCAGTCGTGTTAAGTCCTCCAGTATATCCACACCTTGGAGGGATAAATTTACATTATACAATGGCAAATGTAGTTTTATTTAATTTTTTTAGATATTTTGTAAGTAACTGAAGTCCGTACGGTTGGAAGGAGGATGTAATTTTTTTAATATTTACCGCGGTGTTTTAGCAAAGTGGCGACTTTCGATCAAAATGAAAGCAACTGGATTGGCATGATATAAGATTGGCTGGTACTTTTTCCAGTGGGTACACTGGAGGATTTACCACGTTGGGAAAGGTACCAGCCAACCAATCAGGTTGCAGGATTTGGCTCATTCGATTTACCACATTGTATAATAAAGCAATATACCCCTCCAGGGTGTGGGTATACTGGTGGATTTACCACGGCTGGTGTGGTTCGGTCACGAGGCACAGCCGATTGACTTAACCACACCAGAAGAGGTAAATCCACCAGAATACCCACTCCCTGGAGGGATATATTGCTATCATGCAATGGCTTACATTTTTGGGTGACTGAAAATATAGAAATACTTTTTGTTTCTCTTTTTAATCATCATTTTTGTTATTTTATTGCTCCACCCAAGCGAAATAGTTCCTTGTTGCTAGGCATAGTAGTGGTGATGCCTCCCCCCTTAGTTTTTCTTTATCTCGTTTGTCGAGGCTCTGAACCGAATTGCGTGTGTGTGGGTTTTTGTTTGTTTGTTTTTTACTATGAGCATTAAGATTTACAGTTTGATTTGTTGTTTTTTTGTGCATCTTCCTATAGAGGGAATTCTAAAGGGCTGTCATCTGTGACCTTGTGCTTCTGGTTACTGTGTGTAAAATTATTGCAAGACCGGAGAATATTTTGTTTTTTAAGTGTTTTATGTGGGTTCAGGGTCTTTTTGGAAGCGATGGGGCAGTCCGTCCGACACAGAAAAGTTGCTGTTACGAAGGGCTACTGAGGAGGTGATTCAAAAAATACAAGTTCAAATTTTTCGACGGCTAAGAACGGGAACCGCTGGTACTGTGAGCACTTATGGAAGTAAGCATAGGATCGTAGTGTGTTTGCCACTGTTTGGTTTCTGGCAGTCGGAGTGATTTTTGCAAAGGTTCCTGCTGCGGCTGACTGGCGGCTGGCACCTTTTCCAGTGGGTACACTGGAGGATTTGCAATGCTGAAAAGGTGCCAGCCAATCAAACTGCAGGATTGTGTGAATTTTTGTGTGCCCATTGTATAATAAAAGATTAATATAAGGCTGTTAGGATGTTTACAGCCAATCAGAAAGCTTCATTTCTCAGACCATTGTTATAATTTTATTTAATAAAACTGAGGAATTAGCTTAATGGTGCTTCATGTACACTTATCACATTACATGAACTAGATTCTGAAAATGAAATTTCTTCAGAGTGATGCTATAGGCAGCATTGCTGCCCCCCCCCAAAAAAAAATACCCACTAAAAGAAGAAAAACAAATCTCACTGGTGAAGAGGTTGAGAAACTGATGCACTTTATGACTTACTGAGAGACAGTGGCCCAGTGGTTAGAGCACAGAACTGTGATCCTGAGACCTGGGTTTGAATCCTGGAACTGACACTTGCTGTGTGACCCTGAGCGAGTAAGTTAACTTCCCTCTGCTTAGTCTCTCGCTGTTTTTCTGTGTGCTCTCTCAATCTCCCTGTGTGCTTAAAGTGGCAGCAACATTATAACATGAAAGGCATTATTTAAAACCCAGTGGGTCCAAACAAACTACAGTTCTGAGCTGCTTTCAAACAAATTGGATGCTGGTAGTTTGTAACCACTCTGTGCTGACCATTTATTAATAAAACACTGATGTGTACAAATTTCTTACTAGAGTGCATTGAGGACTAAATTTATTTAAAAAATGTAGGTTTTTTTTTTTTCTAGACAAGAATTTCAGGTGCCAACAATGCTCCAAATAATGTTGGCAGGTAGGAATTTACTCACCAGTTTTAAAACATAGTGAGTAAAACAAAAGTGGGATGCATACAAGTGTAAATCTGGCAAAAAAAATGTTACTTTTGAATCACCAGTTATGTTATGAAGCACTATTCTTTGGCATGTCGTGTGGAGTATTTACAAATGGTGGGTGAGTACAGGTTCTCATTTAAAAAAATTTCTGAAGAGTAGTTCCTAAAACGAGGTGAGTAAAATAGACTGGTACATACCTTATCTGGAGCCGTGGTCGTGACTATGTGGGTAAATGCCATCTGTGACATCATGACTGTAGATAAATGTATTTATTCAGTGGCTCTGCAGATCTATTACACAGCGGTGAGAATATATGCATTTATCCAATGGTTTGTCCACTCACCCCTATTGTATAAACATAAATAGATATTTTATTTAAAAACACCTGAGGTTCAAGGCATTGTACAGTTGACAAGGACTCGAAAGTCAAAAACAAACCACAAAGACCGATACCATCTTACATCAACATCTTTAAACATAATAACCCCTTCTCCACTGGTTACAATAAGTACTCCCAAACTGGCTACAATTAATCTGCAAAGGCCAATTGGAAACATTAAGGTTTTTAAGAGTCTTAAAGCAGATTAAAGACATGGCCAGGCCAGGGCTCCAGATAAGGTCCGTACCAGCCTATTTTACTCACCTCATTTGAGGAAATACGCTTCAGAAATTTTTTTAATGCGTACCAGTACTCACCCAACATTTGTACATACTCCACACACCAAAGAATAGTGCTTCATAACATAACTGGTGGTGATTAAAAAGTAACATTTTTTTGCCAGATATACAGCACTTGTATGCATCCCACTTTTGTTTTATAACAGAAATACTTTAGTGTGTCCTTGCATTTATAAGATTGCTTTTAAAATTCAGAATTATAATAGACCTTTTTTTTTTTTTTTTTAGGTTCATAGGTACAGTTAAATGTAAAATTTACACCCATATGTTAATGTTTTTAATTCCCTGATACCATCACTGTTGCAGATTTCGTAATGCACACTGGTGATTCCTTTAGATTCTGTGCACATTTGAATTCATAGCTGTTTTCCACAGGTTTCAAAACTGATATCTGATTTGCTAATCACTGGGCATAGCTGCTGGCAGGCCAGGCAACTGACTGTAGTCTGTACACTGCTAAATTTCTTCTTTAGTAGCCTTCTCTGATTAAAATTTCTTTGAAGTTGGCTGCTAAATAAGTATTACTGAAATGTCTCTGTCTAAGAAGAAGGCATCCAGTGATCCAAAGCAACCATCGGTGCTTCAGTTATTTGCTAAGAAAAGAATTCCATCAGACACTGCACATGCTGAACATACAGTGAAGAAATCAAGACCTGAAGATAGTGTTCTGTTAGCTGGTATGCATGAATCTGATAGTAGTAGCATAGTTTCAGAGCCGAGTTCTGCTGCTACAGGCCCATTACTTGTTGCTTCGCCCTCACCCTCCGATGCATGTGCAAGCACATCCTCCGATATGTGTGAAAGCACGTCATTGCCATCTAGTGAAGGCCACTCATTTTCAGTGGGTGAATGTGTTGATCACGATCCTGTGCCAACTGACATATCTGCTGCTTCTTACCAAGCGCCAGTTCAGCCAAAGTGTGTTTTCCCTGTGACAAAATCACATAAATTTAATGGTGATTACAAAACTCATAAGTGGGTAGAATATTCAGTACAAAGAGATGCTGTAATACTGTTTTGCATGCAGTCATTTTACTAGCACTCGTACTGCACCTGGAGGTGGAGGTCGTGAAAGTGGAAACATTCCTTTTGTCGATATTGGTTTCTGTAAATGGGAAAAAAATTGGTCATGCCTTAAGAAAGCACAGTGAGTCTCAGAAACACAAAGCTTCTGTTGTAGCATGGTGTGAATTTAACCATATACAGTCTTCATCAGAACATCAGTCAGTTGCGAGACAGCTTGAAAAAAATAGAGACATTGAAATTGAAGAAAATAGACGCCATGTTGAATTACTACTGCATGCAGTGTGTTACCTAGGACGGCAAGGTCTTGCCTTCAGAGGTGGTGATGAGTCGACAAATTCCAATAACAAAGGCAATTTTATTGAGTTTCTGGAAACATTATCGGCACATGACTCAAAATAAAAACAAAAAATGTCTAGGAGATACGGTCATTATACCTCTCCAAAGTATCAAAATGATTTGATTAACATAGTTGCAACATTAATACGAGAGAAAATTGTAAGTAAAGTTACAAAATATTTCTCTGTTTTAGTCTATGAAACTAAGGATGTATCACGCAAAGAGCAGCTCAGCTTTGTAATCCATTTTGTTGACAGAGATGGTAATATCTGTGAAAAACCACTTGGCTGCTACCGCATGGATAAACTGGATGCTGGGAGTTTGGCTGGTGCCATCAGTCAGGCAGTATGTCAGGCTGGACTGCAGTGGAGGCACTGTGTGGCACAGTGCTATGATGGAGCCTCTGTCATGAGTGGGTGCCTCAGTGGAGTACAAGCAAGAATAAGAGAGATTGCTCCTCAAGCTGTTTGTAACCCCTCTGTTACCCGGGGTTACTAGAATCCCAGTAAGACCTAGTGGTAGGCAGGGAAGGCAGCTTGTGAAACGCCAGTTAAATGGGTTTCACACTGTCTCACTCTGTCCTCAGTCACAGCTGAGACTAGAGGGATGACATCATAGTAGAATTGTTACAGCTGCACGAGCCACAGTTGGAATCTTCAGCTCAGAGTAGTTCTAGAACTTTGGGATTCAAAAGCAGTCTTCCGTTTGTCCTTGAGCAAGAAGGAAGCATCAGACTAGAGTTTGAGTTTTGCCTCACACAGAAGGAAGTTTTTCTGTGTTTCACCATTCTTCAAGTGGTGGAGACCATCCCCTCAGTCTCAGTGCCCCTCCGGGGGTAGAAAGGTCTTTGTGGGTTCCAGGGGCAATCCCTTCACCCACCAAGGAAAGAAGCTGCCTGAAATTACTTTGTCTGTTTGGGTATACAGAAAAAGTTAAAGGACTTCACCTGTGGGGCCCTGCAACGATTGGGTGAGTGTTTGGCTCCAGTTTAAGGGGCAAACAACTGTTTTCAGTCAGGAAATGTTATTGGGGACTGCTGTTTGGGAGCACTATATACACTAGGACGAACAAATGGAGCAGTCAGTTTAAAGTTTAAATGGATTTAGAGTTCACAGTAGAGGGGGTGCATCAGATCATCCACCATGCAATCTACAGTTTCACAGTTCTGAAGTTTCTTGTGTTCAGAGAAATGGCGGGTATGGGCTGTGGGGGCTGGAGGTGGATAGATCCCATCTTTAGTAATAGGTCCACCTCTACGGATTTCTTCTGTTTTTGCTACTCGCCTCATGCGCTTGGCCAGTGATGGGGTGGGTACCCAGACGTGGGTCGCAACTTGAAAATCTCTCTAGGAGTCGCAGACTTCAAGTGGTGTGGGGAGCCACAGTTTTGGGAGCTTCCTTGTTTGATGGGATGTCTTTCCAAGTAGAGTTTGGGTTCATTCGCCAAGTGGACCGTCAGTAGAGTGGCCGGCAGGGGAGCTGGGCCAGTCGGGCTGTGTATCCAATGCGCATGCGAAGTCCGGGCTGAGTGCCTGGTGGGTCCAAAGCCAGACAATTGTAAAGTGTTCATTCTCCAATGGACCGCTGTGTTTAACCTCTAATCTGAATTACAGCTACGTAGCCCTTTGGGGGGACCATACAGAGCTTTGTTTGTGTTCAGTGAGTTAATAAATAAGCCACACTGAAAAATCCCAATTCTGGTTCTGGACATTACAGTTATTGCTTCCTGTAGTTGGATTTACTTGGGTGCCCCTGTGCAGAGCAGTCAAACCTAGACCTCTTGTACCAGGTAGCCTCATCCTTCCCCGAACCCGTAGAGACATATGTATATCCATGTTACAAAAATGGGCATATGCCGGTTACATGTTTATATTCATTGTCATGCACACAGACCGAATCTTGTCTTGATGCAAACAATTAATAATTTATCAGAAGTGAAAGAAGTTTTCAGCATCTTATGGGCTGTATATGTATTTATTTCTCAGAGTTCACCAAGACATGAGTTGTTTGTTAAAGCTCAGAAAGAAGAAGGTCTACAAGTTCTGGAACTGGAACGACTGTGTGGTACACGGTGGTTTTACTGGTACAACTGTCAAGAAATTTCAGTAGCGTCTAGAGTCCATTATTATAACACTTCATGCTATTCAGTCACAAAACACTGACAGAGGCAAGTAGTGAAGCAAAAGGTCATCTGTTTAAAATTCAGAACTTCACCTTTGTAGTAACACTGTACAGCCTAGAAACAATTTTTAAGGAAGATACAATGGTGTCTGAGGAACTTCAGAGAAAAGATTTGGATTTGCCAAGTGCCTGTAATCTTGTTCAGTCTTCAAAAGTGAGCTCTTGTCTCTACGTAATGATTCACAGTGGCAGAAGATTTACAAGGAGGCACAACAAGCTGCTGATCACTGTGGCATTGATTACGATGTACAAGCCACTCAGCACACAGGAAGGCCACTGCGCAAACATCAGTTGAGCCGAAAACTGACAGAATTTTTTGTTTCATCCACTTTGGGGAAACGGACTGCAAATATAGAAATTCAGGACATTTCTGCAAGATCTAACAGTGACAGGCTTAAACAGGAAATATACCTGGCCTGCATTGACAGGTTTGTTACTGAACTTGATTCACGCTTCACAAGTAATCTGGACCTCTTAAAAGCTGTTGCTGCTCTCAACCCAAAGGATGACAGTTTTCTGAATTACTCTGCTTTAAAGGTCCTAGCAGAATCTTACCCAGGAGCAAATATATACACAATTGTGCTAGAGTCACAGCTGGAATCAGCAAAGGCATACCTACAGAACAAAAATATGCAAAGTATTCATTGTGTCAAGACAACAGTTGCAATGCCTTTGTAATGCATTTTCAGAAGTCCTAGAGATTTTGAAGCTGGTGCTGGCACTCCCTGTGACCACAGCTTCAAATGAACGTTTCTTCTCATGCATGAAAAGAGTGAAAACTTACTTAAGAAACAGTTGTGGTGACAGACGACTCAGTGACTTAATGATGATGGCATGTGAGCCACTGGAGGTGAAGCAGCTAGACCTGTCAGTAGCAATAGACAGATTTGCTCAGATGTGTTAAAGAAGATACCCATTACTGAAGTAACATTATTATATACAGTCAGCCATCAGTCATGTGTTCCAGTTCTGTCCTAGTCATCTCCGCTACCAGCCCAGTTTGCAACTTGTGCCTCCAGTCAGCAACCAGTCCAGTGCGCCAGCAGTGTTACTAGTCAGCCAACCAGCAGTCCAATCTGCCAGTAGTGTCTCCACTCAGCCAGCAGTCAGTGTGCCAGTTTTGTCCCAGTCAGCTCAGCAACGAGTCCAGTTTGCAACTTGTGCCTCCAGTCAGCAACCAGTCCAGTGTGCCAGCAGTGCTACTAGTCAGCCAACCAGTAGTCCAGTCTGCCAGTAGTGTCTCCACTCAGCCAGCAGTCAGTGTGCCAGTTTTGTCCCAGTCAGCTCAACGAGTCCAGTTTGCAACTTGTGCCTCCAGTCAGCAACCAGTCCAGTGTGCCAGCAGTGCTACTAGTCAGCCAACCAGTAGTCCAGTCTGCCAGTAGTGTCTCCAGTCAGCCAGCAGTCAGTGTGCCAGCCAGTTCTGTCCCAGTCAGCTCAGCAGTGAGTCCAGTTTGCAACTTGTGCCTCCAGTCAGCAACCAGTCCAGTGTGCCAGCAGTGTTACTAGTCAGCCAACCAGCAGTCCAGTCTGCCAGTAGTGTCTCCACTAAGGCAGCAGTCAGTGTGCCAGTTCTGTCCCAGTCAGCTCGGCAACGAGTCCAGTTTGCCAGTAATGTCTCCAGTCAGATACCAGTCCAGTGTGCCAACAATGTCTCCAGTCAGCCAGCAGTGTGCCAGCAGTGTCTCAACTCAGATACTAGTCCAGTCAGCCAGCAATTCAGTGTGCTAGCAGAGTCTCCAGTCAGATATCAGTGTGCCAGCAGTGTCACCAGTCAGCCAGCAGTCCAGTGTGCCAGCAGCCAGTGTCTCCAGTCAGCTTAGCTACCAGTCCAGAGACAGTTTGCCAGTTTTGTCTCCAGTCAGCTACCAGTCCAGTTTGCCAGCAGTGTCCCCGACTAGTCAGCAGTCCAGTGTGCCAGCAGTGTCTCCAGCCTCCAGGCAGGTAATAACACTCCTATGTCCTTTGCTTTACCACTTTCATGGGTGTTTGGGAGGCAGTTTATGTTCTTTCAAATTATTGTAAGAGGGAGTAGTAGTCTTGGTGTGGAGAGTTAAAGAGTACTTTCATTTGCTTTGCTGCAGTAATTGGAAGTCTGGAAGACTTTCTTTTGTGTAACCCTGGGACTCAGTTCTTTTTCCTTTTATTACAGTTTTTCTTTACAGGTTTTTTGGTGTACAATTTTACTAGGATCTTTTCTTTTATTACTTTTTTTTTTACAGGTTTTTGGTCAGTGAGTTTTAATCTGTTCTTTTTCCCTTTATTTTTTCTTTTACAGGTTTTTGGTGTGATTTTTTTTTTTTTTTTCATCAGTTCGTTTTCCTTTTATTACTTCTTTCACAAGTTTCATTGTGTCATTTCTTTTACTAAGCTCTTGTTTTAACAGAGGAGAAGTAAAGTTCTCTCCATGGTTCAAGGTTCAGAGTATGCTTTCATAACAGTATAATTTCTCTCATGTTTTGATGTGTATTTTTTATGTACTGTAAGGTTTATTTAGTTGTTTAACCAGGTATAGCACACTAAGCTAAAAGCTTTTTTACGGGAGCGACCTGGGAGCACAAGGAGGTTAAGTGACTTGCTCAGGGTCACACAGTATGCAAGTGGAAGGTGTGGGATTCAAACCCCAGGTCGGTCTGGTCTGCTGGATGTCACCAGATTTGCAGCTCAGAGCCTTAGACCACTGTGCTATACTGCTATTGGTATAGAGCCAGTTCTTTATTTTTAGCAATGTGTGCCTTAGCTTGTATAGTACCAGTCATTTGACATGAACAGTGTGGTAATATTTTTTTGGACACAGACAATGTGGTAATATATAGAGGATAATGCCTGATGTACAGGTGATAACCATGGTATAATCACTTTGAGTGGCGTCTAGGGCATCAGTAAACCTGGAGTGCACAGCTTGAGAGGTTTACAATTGCCCTAGCTACCACGAGAGAGGATTACACTCTGGTTATCACTTGTACATCATGCATTGTCATTTATAGTGTATGGGACTCGACATGAGAAGTCCCTCCCCCCCACCAACAGAAGTAATTTAGCCTTGCCTTATTAATGGATCTGCACTACACCCACATGATTGTTTAGGAAAACAACTTATTAGCATACACGGACTGAACAACAGTGGGCCAAAATAGCACCAGAGTTAAAATCTCTATCAGACATAGTGATTGCTAGACAATAAACTGTGACAATTGGAATGTTATTTGAATACTGTACTGAGACTAACAATCACATTCTGGTTGTGTAGAATACTGAATAACACTGGCATTCCATTTTGTAAACCCACTGCTCTGACATAGAGAGATAGGTTTATAAGGTTCTGACATCACAACAGTGGGATTACAGGGTTGTAATCTGTTTGATTTCAATGGGTAATAAGGGCTACCCATGCATTAAATAGAGCATAATGGCTGGGGATTGGGTGATAACCACACTGTAATCACGAGTGGTTGCTAGGGCAACATGGTAAACCTCAAGAGCGCAGCTCGAGAGGTTTACTGTAGCCCTAGCAACCACGAGAGGTGATTTCAGCGTGGTTGTCACTCGATCCCCAGCTATCATCTTTTATAGTGTATGGTCAAAAAACACTGTTTGCATTCTATGTGTGAGAATTATGGAACTCTGGTGCATTCCTTTTTGTTATGCCACTGTTTGGAAGTTCCGAAATGTGGTTAGCAACTTTTAAAATTCTAAACAGTGCATAACAAAGCTGTGTGACTGCTTACCATACATTATTATTGTTTAATATTTGTACAGTTGAGGAATGGGACTTTCACTATACCGATGATTCCATAATTTGATGAAAACTAGCTATTTAATTTGAATCAACATCTGTAATGACCCATTTCAGATTTATATTCAGACTTTACTATCCAATTCATACCCATTTTTAAATTACTTGGTAACTAGCTCTATGTCACATTGACAAATGCCACCCTCTCTGGCTCCGCCCACATCGTGGCCCCACCCCACCTTGCTACTCCTATGATTTTGCTGAAATGACGCCCCTGCGTGGAGGTTAAGCTGACTGGCCTGTAGTTCCCTGGCTCATCTCTGGGAACACTCTTGTGGAGTTGTCACATGTGCAGTCCTCCAGTCCTGTGGCACACACCCCTTTTCCAGCAAGGTGTTAAACAAGTCCATCGGGGGACTGCTAGTACCGCCGCCAGCTCTCTCAGGACCCTCAGGTGTACTCCATCTGGACCAGGTGCCTTGTCCACCCGCAGTACCCTCAGATCCCTTATGACCCTGTTAACCCCGGTCTCCCCATTGTAGTCCTCCTGCCCCTAAGGCACCCCCAGTCATGCCCTGTGGCATAAGCCCATCCTGTTCCCTAGTGCAGACAGAACAAAAGTACTCATTTAGTGCCTCTGCCTGATCCGCAGTTTTCTGCCCATCCCTTCCTCTTCATCCTCACAATCCTGCCCCTTCTGGATCTTCTTTCCTTAATGTATTGTAAGAGTTCTTTTCCCTTTCTTAATCCTCTGCACCAGTCTCTGTTCTTTCACAGCCTTGGCTGCCCAGACCTCTCTCCTGCCGCTCTTAGTTTTCTCTGCGTAAAGGCTCTCTGTCCTCCTCCCTTGAGGTAAGCTTGTACCTCAGGAAAGCAGCCGTCATTTCCTTCACTTTCTCTGCCACCTTCCTGCTAAACCAGCTAGGTCTCTTGGTCCTGGAGTTTTTATTACGGGCCTTCACGCAAGTGTCTGTGACCTCAATTAATCCCATCTTTATGATGGACCATTTCTGATCCACATCCATCTCCGGTCGGAGCTTTGCCAGGTGCCCCTCTAGAATGCTACCCATTTTATTGAAGTCTGCCTTCTTGAAGTCCACTACTCTCGTCTTGGACTTGGCTAGTTCTTTCCCCATGTTGATGTAAAACCACACCGTGCTGTGGTCACTGTCTGCAAGGGGATCCCTCACTTCTACCTCCTGGACATGCTCCCCATTTAACACTAGGTCTAGTATGGCTCTCTCCCTAGTTGGTTCTGTGACTCCCTGTGTCAGGAAACACTCCTGGATAGCATCCAGGAGTAACTGCTCCCTGCAGCAGGTGGTAGCCGGGGTGCTCCAGTCTACTTAAGGTAGACTGAAGTCTCCTACTATTACAGTATTCCTGCTCCCTCCTACCCTCCTAATCTGGTCCCTTGGCTCCCTGTCCATCTCTATGCCCTGTGAAGGTGGTCTGTGCACCACCCCCAGATGAATCTTTCCCCTACTGATTGTAGCATTACTCATAGGGCTTCTGCCAAGCCCTCCTCCCTGGCGCACATTATCCTTTCCCTTATGTACACCACCACTCCTCCTGCCCTCCTCTCTGTCCTTACTGAGCAGTTGGTACCCCGGGATCTTGAGGTCCCTGTCATGGTACCAGTCTGGGTTGCTTATGTCTCCATGATGGCAGCTATGTCCACCTCCCCTTCTGCCATCATTGCCTGCAGGTCTGCTGCCTTGTTGGCCTGACTGCTTGCATTTAAGGCACCACCTTCCAGCGTGATCCCTTCCCCTCTTTGCTCCTTGCCATCCCTCAGGGTTTCTCTCCACTGTCCTCTCTCAGTGCCCCTTCTCATCCTTTTGAATTCCTACTAGGGGGAATGCCCAGTGGCACCCCTCACCTGGTGCTGAGTGTCTTGCCCTCTGCTGTCCCACCCCCCATCCCAATTTAAATTCAGCTTGTCTGTCAGGTATCTCTCCCGGTTGTTTTTCAGGACCCTTGTGCCCTCCTTACTTTTTTTTTTTGTCTCCAATTGTTTAAACAAGTGAGACACACTAAGCTGAAAGCTTGTTTACAGGTGCAACCTGGGAGCACAGGGAGGTTAAGTGACTTGTTCAGGGTCACACAGTATGCAAGTGGGGGCTGTGGGATTCAAACCCAGGTTTCCAGATTTGCAGCTGAGCCTTAAACCACTACGCTATACTGCCTCCACAAGGAACTACATGCAGCCTGTCCAGTGCATATAGTTCCCTGTGTTCCCAAGTCTTGCATCACTCTCCCTCCAGCCTGTACCCATTTGCCCTCGCACCATCCCAGCCATGAGTTAGTCTTCTATCCTCTGCTTTCTGACAGTACAGGCTGTGAAAGGGTAATTAACCCCCCTGTTTTTTCTTGGGAAACATAGTTTCAACCTTATCAGCAAATAGCGGTTTGTTTAAGGGTCTAGATTGTTCAAGCCTACATTTTAGAAAACCATTCGGTTCCTGTATTAAAGTAGTATCCTCTGGTTTACCCAACAAAAGAAGTATGTTGCTTAGACAAACTGAGAATGTAATGAAAATCACCACCCTGGGAAAGCAAGCCTGCACTTAGGCGTTTCCCTCGGCAGTGCGGCTTCTGTTTCTATGTTTTTGTGCTATTCCCAGTTTTTTTGCCCTGTTCTGAAAACTCGTTATCATTTGTCTTTGTAGGCTTCAAAAAGCCTCTTTCTGTATGTTAGAGTAGAAAGGAAGGCTTGGATTATGTTAAATAAAAGAGCTCTTGGCTAACGAATGACTGTGAGACAAGCTGCTTTGAAATGAAGGGAAAACAGCCACCGCCTGGAGAAAACAAGCTGTTCTGTGCATTCTCCTCGGCAGTACGGCTATTTAGTTGCGTTTAACGTACCTTACTGAATTTTAGGAAACACTTGCCACAGTACTATAGGTAGGGTAACAGATATTGCACATGTTTAATTTTGGGTTCCACAATTCATTTATACCTGGTAAAAGCTTACCAAATGTCTGTAGCTAGACTGTTCTAGTAAAACGCCGATCCACGCACACTCACTGCAGGTTCCATCTATAGTGCCGGCTGGCCACTTATCTCCTTCTTTATTGGATGTGCCTACTGTGGGTGGAGCTATGGAGGGTGTTCTAGATAGCAGAATGTATTAAAACTTTAAGAAAAGGATGGTGGTAATAATACCTTACAGGATGGATTTAGCAATATAATGCTGTATGATTGTACATGTTTGTTAGTAAATAAAACGCTCTTTTGAAGTTCTAAATGGAATTAGCCAATCAGAAGGCACTGTTCTCTATATACTGTTGCTTGTATGGCTGTTAACTCGGAACGTCTGGAGGTGTTGGAGAGACAACACCTAGTAGTAGCTAGTGCTTCCTAGCTAGATGCCATAAGACCTGTTATTGCTTTATTTACCTTCCTGTTGGATTTTTTTTTTTTATTTTGTCTTACCAAGTTCGCTGATTTAATTTTGTCCTGTAATGGAATAAATTGTCAGTTTATTTGCATCCAACCTTTGTTTCCAATGTCTGATTGGTCCATCCTCAACCCGCAGTCTATGACACAGGCCCTCGGGACTGGCAGTGCCTCAGAGAAAGCTACTGATTTTCCTACCCTCCTGCAGATCTTACCCAGCTCCTTGAACCTTTCTAGCACCACCTTCATCTAGCATCCTCCCAGATCATTGGTGCCCAAATGGACCCCAGTGTGAGGCATCCCCTGTTCCTACCTCATGTACTTTGGTATAATTGCTCCTACCTTCCCTGCCATTATGCCTAACATACACTCCATCCTCCTGTTGCTTTTCCTCGTATGCTTGTTTCCCATCTTACTCCTTCGTATTGTCTCCGCCATTACTACCTCCCCTTCCTGCCTCTACCTCTCGTAATGCTCTACGCTTTTGACTCTCCTTTCTATATTTCCCTCCGCTATGATCAACCCCACTGCTCTTCCTTCTCTTCCCCAGCTTCCACTTTCCCTTGCTTATCCCCATCTTAGTCTTTCCCCATGGTCTGGTCTTCTTCTCCCCACCCCCCACACTGGACTCACCTCCTGGAGACTCCTTTTCCTTGCCCATGCATCCTACCTCCCAACACCCATTACCCACGTTTATGTTGTCTCCCCCCCGGTCCATTGCCCTCCTGTCACTGGTTCCTTTCCTAACCTCTGTCCTTCCCCTTCGCTCCTTTCCCCCTGTTACTATAATTGGTCTCTGCTCCCCCCCCCGCTCCTTCATCTCCCTTCCCTCCTCTTAATCGTCCAAAGTCTGCAATGCTGTGAACTTGTTTGAGGCCTATTCCCCTCGTCTGAAATACCCAATCTTTCCCTTCCTGCTCTTTCATCCTTCCTCCTTGCCATGACCCTTCCCTCCCCTGCATCCACCCTCACTACCTGTCATTTACCTCCTCATTCCCTTGATTCCTGTGGCAGATGTTCTTGGACCCTCGTGACATCCTCCTGGATTCTGTCCTTGGTCCACCTTCCATGCTGCACAGCAGTGACACCCCTACCCTTCCCACTGCTCTTTTCCCAACCGCCCACCTCCTCCTCCTCCTTCCCAGTTCCCATCTCAGCCACTCTATTCAAACAACATGAAGTCTTGCTGTATTCTGACAATATATACGGTATAGGTTCAGCTGCCCGGAGAGTTTTAGTTAAACCGTGTGCAAATGCATAGAACGTTGAGCTCGAGCTCGGTTTTCAAACCATTGTCCTCTGTACACTGTATGTAACTGATCAGATTCTTTACTCTGCTCGCATGTGAAGACTCCTCAGAGACTGCTCCTCAACTTCTTCAGTTGAATGTCGAATTTCGACAGTGTTTCAAACTACCGTTTATTTCTTTTGTTTTTCAAACCTCTGTTCTGCTGTCTAGGTTTCCATCATTTTTGGTAAGTTTTCAGTTTCTAAACTGTTCTCTGCAACTGGGAGGAACCAAAGGTCTTCTTTCCTTTCCTTTCTGGTGGTAAAGTGTAATTTATCTGTTTTGTATTGGGGATCTGATTCAAAGTTTTGGACTAAAAACCAAGACTACTTCTCATTTTTTAACGCAGGCGCTGAACTGCTTATTGCCTAAAAATTGATCTCTCTTTTTATCCGGCCTAACTAAAGCCACCAGGGGTAAATACATAATTTAATTTTCTTTATCCAGGCCTGACTAAGCCATTTCGGATAAAAGGTTGTTAACTGGATTTGCTTAACCGGCCTAAGCCTCTGGGTTAAGCTCTAAATTTTGTGAGGATTATGTCACTGACACCCAAGAGAAAAACTGGTCCCACTATGTTTCAACGCAGCACTGAGTGTGGGGAGCAGTTTGCTAAGGCTGATCCCCACTTAGTGTGTCTGTATTGCCTTGGGTTTGACCACCTGCAATCAGACTGCGAAATCTGTAAAAAAAAAAAAAAAAAAAAAAAAAAAAAAATTTCCTCAATCTATCCTAGATAGAATGGAGAAACCTTCAATGAGGTCCGTCTGGTTCAAAGAGGCTGAACTGGGGACTGACCCTCGGACCAGGGTGAAACCTCATCGGTGAAAGACAGCGGACTCAGCCCTGATACGGGCCCTGTGAAAAGACTAGGAAAAGCTGTTTGAAACCACGTAAACAAGCGGTTGCAGTTCCAACCATTGAAGAGATGGCAAAAGTGATACGCATTGTCCAGTTGTTGCAGCCGGTTGGGGTGAACCGGCTCAACGACCGGTAACCCATACCTTGGTTCAGGACGCCTGTTGGTTCAGTTCCTTCAGGCTCTCTGGATCTAGAGGAGTTTTATGAGTCTGAGTATGAGCATTATGAGGAAGAGGATGATCTGGGTGAACCGGTTGAGCCTCAGATTTCTCCTGAACATCCTCAGTATGAGTCTTCCCTCATTCTTCTAGGGAATCTACCTCTCATTTTGCTTTCATGAGGCAGGTAGCAGAGACTTTACAATTGTCTGTCCAAGAGACTAGACGGGAGGAGGAGGATGACTATAAGGAGATGATGGATCTCCCTGTCTCCCAGGGACTTATGATTCCTATTCATAAGTCTCTCAAAAAACAGGCTTCTAGAATTCTCCAGACCCCAAGTTCTGTCCCACCAGTGGACAAGAAAATGGACAGGAACTATGTGTTGGCTGGGAATGGCACTGAATTTTTAAGTAGCCACTGCAGTCATGTGGGGGTAGTACAAGCTGCAGCTTGCAAGAAAGCTGGCACCCCTCTTGCTTCTCATCCTCCTGATAAGGACTCAAGGAAAACTGACTCCTTAGCAAAAAAAGGGTATCTAGCTGCCTACCTGGATATCAGGCAGGCATCCTATATGGCCTATGTGTCTAGATACCAAAAGTCCCTCTGGGAGTCAGTGGGACAGTTAGCCAAGATGGCTCCCCCTGAACTGGCAGCAGACTTACAGGACCTCGTCAGTAAAGGGGTTCAGTCATCCAAATGCCAGTTTCACATGGCAGTGGATGCCAGTGATGCAGCCTCCTGTTCTGTGGCTTCTGCCATTTCCCTCAGGAGGTTTTCATGGCTGAGATGTACAAATCTCTCCCAAGACATGCAGGACAATGCCATTGATTTTCCCCTGACACAAAATTCTTCGGGGAACAAACAGGCATATATGAAAAAGATGAATGAGTATAGGGTAGCCTACAAGAATGCGTCTGCTAAAGAAAAGGCTGCCACTCCTCAAAGACAGCAGACTGAGGGAGGCAGAGGTAGGCCTTTTCCCCAGGCCTTTCCATCAGGCTCAAGCCTTCCCCTCCTAGGAGAACAGCCTAGGGGTTACTTTAGAGTTAGAGGCAGAAGACACATGCTGGCCATGCTGGTTCCACTTCTCAGTCCACTACACCCTCTAAACAGACACCCTGAGGTTTCTGTCTGGGCCGCCTCCCCACTACCAGTAGGGGGCAGGCTGGCCTACTACCTTTAGGCCTGGCAGTCCATTACATCAGACAGATGGTTCCTGGAGGTAGTAGACCAGGGTCTTGCTTCCAGTTTCAAACTGCTCCCAAAAATGGGAGCAAGATCATTCAAACCTGCCACCTTCTCAGAAACAGCCCTGTTGGAGGCAGAGGTTTCCACCCTACTTCAGGTCAGGGCAGTGGAGCCTGTTCCTTCTCAGCACAGAAGAAAAGGGTTGTATTCAAGGTACTTCCTAACCCTGAAGAAATATGGGGAGTGGCAGCCCATATTAGATCTGAGATACCTAAACAAGCACCTCACAAAGCCAAAGTTCAAGATGGTCACTCTGGCTATCAATTTACATACTCTCAGAAAAGGGGATTGGCTATCATCCCTAGATCCCAAGGATGCTTATTTTCACATTCCCATCCGGGAATCTCACAGAAAATACCTCTGATTCAGACTGCCTTCGGGACATTATCAGTTCAGGGCCATGCCCTCTGGACTGACATCTGCTCCAATGGCCTTCACAGAGTGCTTAGCAGTGGTTGTGGCACATCTGAGAAGGCAAGGAGTCACGGTTTATCCCTATCTGGATGACTAGTTGGTAGTGGGTCACCCCCCAACCCCAACAGGTAGAGAAAGCCTTAGCCCTCACACAGGATACCCTCCAATCACTAGGGTTCCTGGTGAACTTCAACAAATCAGTTCTGAAACCCTTCCAGATCCTAGATTTCATAGGAGCAGAGCTGGACACAATTCAAGCAAAGACTTTTCTGCCTCCAGGAAGGGCAGACACCCTGATCCAGTTGGCAGAGTCTTTCCATCTTCAGGTTCCTTGCCCAGCAATGTACTTCCTAGATCTCCTGGGCCATATGGCTGCCACCACAGCAGTACTCCCAGGGGCCAGATTTTAGATGAGGGACATTCAGTTCCATCTGAGGTCCTTTTGGTCCCAGAAAAGGGATTCTCTGTACAAACTGATACCAGCAACTATCACTCTAAGGCAAGCACTACAGTGGTGGCAAGAGAGGGACAACCTCAGGGCAGGAGTCCCTTTCTGCAACAAGCTCCTTGGTAGTACTGACCACGGATGCCTCACTACTAGGTGGGGAGCTCACCTAGGGATTATATTGCTCATGGAACATGGCTCTGGCAAATTTGTCCTGCACATAAATCTGCTGGAGCTCAGAGCAGTGTTCCTAGCACTTCAGTCATTCGCCAAGATGCTACAGGGCAAGGTGGTGCAGGTCAGGACAGACAACACCGTCACCATGTATTACATCAAATGGGGGAACGAGATCTTCAGTTCTGTGCACAGAGGCCATGAAAATCTGGAATGTGTCTTAGTCCTCAAACATTTCCCTATCTGCAGTCCACCTGTCAGGGAAGGACAATGTCCTGGCAGATGCTGTCAGCAGGATCAACCAGAGCCATCACAAATGGACCCTGAATAGACAAATTATGTTGACAATCTTCAGAAGATGGGGCACTCTAGAGATAGATCTCTTTGCAGCCATAGACAATCATCAACTTCCCCACTTCTGTTGTAGATCCCCAGCACTGGGCTCAGTGCCTCTAGATGCTCTGCTACTGGATTAGTCAGGCAAATTTCTGCATGCCTTTCCTCCATTCCCTCTGATCCTAGAGCCTTAGTCAAGCTCAGGGTTCACTCAGCCACCATGATCTTGATTTCTCCGGATTGGGCCAGACAGCTGTGGTACTCGATGCTATTGTCTCTGTCAGTGGCCAGTCCAGTTTGCCTCCCCAGGAGGCATAACCTGCTGACATCCTCCCAAGGGAGGATTCTGTACACCAACCTCGAGTACCTCCAGCTCAAGGCTTGGTTCTTGAAGACTTAGAGTGTGCAGGCCTGCATCTCTCAAAAGGAGTTCTGGACATCCTTAGGGTTTCCAGGAAACCATCCACCAGGAAAACATACTCCTCCAAATGGAAGTGATTCTCCATCTGGTGTTCCCAGAAGGACATGGATCCACAGGAGGCTGGCTTGGCGATCCTTCTGGATTATTTAGTCCACCTTCAATCCCTGGGCCTACAGCCGTCCACCCTGAAGGTGCTCATGGCAGCTGTCTCTGCCTGTCTGTCAGCGGGGAAGGGCCCTTCCCTGGCTGCCCATTCTACCTTTAAGAAGTTCTTCAAGGGGTTGCTCCATCTTCACCCCCCTCACAAGGAGCCTACCCCTTCCTGGGACTTTAACATCTGCATAGCTCAGCTTATGCAGCCACCTGTTGAGCCCATTCCTCAGCAGAGCTCAAATTCCTGACACGGAAAACTGTGCTTTTGGTGGCCATCACCTCGGCCAGAAGGATCAGTGAGCTTCAGGCCCTGTCAGTGGAACCCAACTACACTGCCTCTCACAGGGACAAGATTGTTCTGTGAACTAACAGAAAGTTCCTCCCCAAAGCAGTGTCAGACTTCCACTTGAATCCATCCTTAACATTTGCCTGTCTTCTTCACTGATCATTCCAGTTCAAGTGAATGCAGGCTGCATAGCCTGGATGTAAAAAGGTCATTCAGCTGTTATACGGACAGAACAAAAGACCATAGGAAGGACTGTACTCAGTTGTTCTTACCTATGGTGAGGTGGGCAAAGGCAGGCTAGCCACAAATAGGACCATTTCCAGATGGATTGTGGCTTGCATCCAGTTCTGCTATGGCAAACTAGGTAAGGAGCCACCAGTGGGCCTGAGGGCTCACTCTACTAGGGGAACAGCCGCCTCCATAGCAGCTGCCAGAGATATCCCCCTGCTTGACATCTGTAAAGCAGCTACCTGGAAAACTGACAGCAGGAGTAAACAGGATTGGGATTCCCTGTGTAAGAAATAAAATGAGGGGAAGGAGGGAGGAAAAAAATATGACCTATTGAAGGAACCTCTCTCGAAGATCTATTGTTACGATAAGTTCCTACGTAACTGTACTATCTTACTTCGAGAAGGTTCCTTCAGTAGGTTGTTACATATAGGACTGAGTTCCAAGCAGTCCCTCCAAAGAGAGACCGAGAGAAACAAGGGAGGAGGAGAAAATAATTCCAACAGAACTGGGAACAAGAATGGACCTAGCCTAGGACAGAAGGCCCTGCAAGACAGCTAGGCCGAAGCCTGCCCTCCGCCTAGAAGCAATGTCTAGACTGTAGTGTTTAGTAAAGGTGTGGACAGAACTCCAAGTGGCTGCAGCACAGATATCAACTGCTGAGACGTTCAGCAAAAAAGCAGCGGAAGCAGCCATGCCCCTAGTAGAATGACCTCTGATGGGACCTGGCAGAGGTTTTTCGTACTTTTGGTAACAATACCGAATACAGTTGCCTAACCAGTTGGAAAGGCACTGCTTTGAAACCGCTTTGCCCTTTGACCTGGGGGCAAAGGAAACAAAAAGCTGATAGCAGCTACGTAAATCCTTTGTTCGGTGTGTGTAGCACTGAAGGATCTGATGGACGTCCATGGTGTGCAGGAGTGTCTCACCTTTGTTCGTAAGGGACGGAAAGTAAATTGGAAGCTCTACTGATTGGTTCAGTGTGGCTTCTAACACCACCTTGGGTTAAAACCTAGGATTTGTCCCGAGGACCACCCGGTTCTTGTGAAAAATAAGATAAGACTCTTCACAAACCTGAATGTGAAGCTCTGAAATCCTTTGAGCTGATGTAGTTGACACTAAAAATAACGTCTTCCAGGAAAGGAAGCGTAAGTCACAGCTCATCGCTGGTTCAAATGGGGGGAGAGTGAGTTTCTCCAACACAAAGTTCCAAATCCCAAGGTGGGGTTGGGCTGCGTATGGGGGTTTCAGATGGAGGATCCCTTTCAGAAAGGTTTTTGCGAACTCCAGCTGAGCCACAGGTTTAGCATCCACCAGCTCGTGGTACGCCAAAATTGCCGAAAGGTGGACCTTCAACGAAGAATATGACAGACCTGAGTCTAACAGATGAAGGGGATATTCCATGACTTGTGGGGCAGAACAAGAAAAGAGGTTCCAATTCTTGGAAGTCGCCCAGATGGAAAAACGTTTCCACTTCATGGTGTAAGTGGAATGAGTAGAGGGTTTTCTAGCCTCTAAAAGAACCTGAGCTACTCGAGAGGAGACCCCAAAGCAAGAAATCGCTATGTCTGCAGGAGCTGCATATGAAGATGCAGAGTCCTGAGCCCCGGATGGACAAGGCGACCTGGATCCTGAGTCGAGGTCGTGAGTCACTGGAAGTGGAACTGGTGGCTCCCTCATTAGCTGTTGTAGCAGTGGGAACCAAATTTGTCTCGGCCAGAGAGGGGCGATGAGGATCATCCTTGCCTTCTCTGCCTGAAGCCTGAGAAGGACCCTCTGGATAATGGGAAATGGAGGGAAGGCGTACAAAAATTTCCCTGTCCATGAGAGAGACAGCGTGTTGTGCCAGAAAGCACCATGCCCTGGAACGAACGAGCAAAAACTGGGAAGTTTTGCGTTGTACTGGGAGGCGAAAAGGTCGATTTCCAAACGCCCCCATCTTAGTAAGAGAGATTCTGCCACTTCCTGCTTTAATTCCCATTCGTGAGTTAGAGTCCAAGACATGCAGAGACTGTCCACTAGGACATTTTGAATGCCTGGAACATGCACGGCCAGTAGGGCCAGATCGTGCTGGACTGCCCAGTTCCACACCTGCATCGCCACCTTGCACAGGGGGTACGAGCGAGTTCCTCCTTGTTTGTTGAGGTATCAAACTACCGACATATTGTCCATCTGGACCAGCAGTGATCCCTTGGGAAGGAGGGTCTGGAAGGTGTACAACTCCATTTCCAGAACATTGATGTGCAATGATGCTTCCAAGCTGGACCACAGTCCTTGAGCTTGGTTGCTCCCCTAGATGTGCTCCCCATCCCACGTTCAATGCATCTGTCGTTAGGGATGCTGAGGGAGCCGGGCTCCTGAAAGGAAGACCCAAGGAAAGGTTGCAGGGGTCCCTCCACCACAGCAATTGTTTCTGAACTGCTGAGGAGACTAGGACCGGATGGTCTACGTCATCCAGGAGTTGGTCCTACTACACCTGCAAGGACCACTGAATGACTCTCATGTGGAGCCTCACCAGGGGAACAGTAGTGATGGAGGCTGCCATCGGGCCAAGAAGGCGGAGGACCTCCCGGGCCAGGATAGTCCTGGATGAAGCCACCAAAGAAGCCTTATGGACCAGGGTCTCTGTCCTGTCTGGAGGAAGGAAGGCTCTGCGTTGGACCATATCCAAAACCACACCGATGAATTGTCTCTGGGACGAGGTCATGGATGACTTGGGAATATTGACAGTAATTCCCAGTTTGCCAAAGAAGTTCAGAGTAAAGGGCAGAGCCTCCTGTAAGGAGTCTCTGGAAGGGGCTGAGATCAGCCAATCGTCCGGGTAAGGGAAAATTGCAATACCCTGGCGGCACAAAAGGCCGCCACCACCACCAGGCACTTGGTAAACACCCGAGGTGCCGAGGATAGACCAAAGGGGAGGGCCTGAAATTGGAAGTGCTCCCCTTGGAAAAGGAACCGCAGGAATTGGCGGTGACTGGGGAAGATTGGGATGTGCAGGTAAGCATACTGCATGTCCAGAGCGCACAACCAATTGAGCGCACAACCAATGATTCTCCAGAAGGAGTGGAAGAAGGCTCTGGAGCATTAGCATCCAGAACTTTTTGTACTCAATGAACAGATTGAGACTCCTTAAGTCAAGAGAAGGTTTCAAGTTTCCCATCTTTTTTGGAACCAGGAAGAAATGGGAGTAAAACCCCCTGCCCCTTTGCCGGAGGGGAACACTCTCTATTGCTTCCTTGAGCAAAAGGCTTTGAATTTCTTCCCGAAAGAGAAGAGCCTGATCCCTGAAGCAGAAAGACCTTTTTGGTGGAGATTCTGGGGTAATTTCCAGAAACTCTATAGTGTGTCCACGGACAACAGTTGCAGGACCCATGTGTCTGAGGTTATTGCCTGCCATTTCTGTGCATGGTGGGTGAACTGCCCCCCCACCTGCTCCTCGTCATGAGATGGAGGAAGTAGTGGGGACAGGGAGTCAGGAAGTGGCAGGATGTTCAGGGGGAAGGCCTCCTGAAAGTCTCTGGTTTTTGGAGGTTGGAGGAGTGGTGGAACCTGTGGCCTTACATTTGCCCTGGCGTCGAGCCGGGGCCTGCTTCCTCTGCCTCCAGGTCCTTTTCCGAAAGGGCTGTTGCTGCTGTTGAGTGCCTGACCGGTACACGGACCTTACTGATCTGAGGGCAAGGCCTCTGTTCTGGAGATCAGTAATAATATCTTTGTTGTCCCCACCAAAAAGCACCGAGCCCCGGAAGGGGGCATCCTGAATTGCAGACTGTACCTCATTGGTGAGGCCAGATATGCAAAGCCAGGAATGCCATCTTAAGGTGATGACAGTCACCAAGGCACGAGCTACAGAATCGACAGAGTAGTATGTAGCCCGCAAAGCATGCCTACAGGAGAAGTGAGCGAGGTGAAGATCCTTGGCAAGTTCCTTCTTGAGGCTCGAGGGGTCCATCGCTTGGACTCGGGCCTCTAACCTGGCCAAGGTAGCTTTTTGGTGACACCATGTGGGCCAGATAGTTAAGGGACTGGAACACACATGTGACTGAAGCATAAACCTTCCTGCTGAACTGGTCCATCTGTCTCTGTCTGGAAGAGAGGTGCTTATGTGCTTGGGTGCAGACGAGCAATCATGAGCAGCTGAAATAACGACCGAGTCTGCCTTGGGATGTGTCTTGAGAAAGGGAGCTTCCTTCAGCACCTGGTACACTCTGTCCACCCTCTTAGGGACAGCTGGGAGAAAATGAGGCATCTGCAAGACCAGAGAGGGAGGTCCGATCCAAGGAGGAATCTGGACCGGGGACAGACACTCTAAGTCCAGGTGTTCGACTAATCTCTGTCTTATGGGGTCCTGATCCTCTGACTCCCAGTCGAAAAAATCTTTCACGGACCTCAACAGCTCCAAAAAGGCAGGGTCCTCCAGGGGGGACTTGGGGGAACCTTGCCCTTCAGACCCTCAGGTTTCTCCAAAACATCCTCCGCCAACTCATCGGCATCCTCGTCACCATCCTCATCATCCTCTACCCCCTCGTTCGGGAGACCACGAATGTCCGGAAGAACGATGGTTTGATGTGTCGTCCCTGAGATATGAACCATGGAAGGAGAGAGCTCCTCGGGGACGGAGTTCTGGGAGAGCATGGGGTGGAAGCCTACTCTAGATCTGAGACCAACTCCGAAGGCTCTGCCACCAAGACTGGATTGTCTTGATGTCTCATGAAGCCGGAGGTGGTGGAGGGGAGGTGGAGGAGGTTAAGGCTGGGGGGGAAGGTGAGAAACAGTTCAGAGTCTAGAAAAAATCCCTGTCGTCAGGGGGTCTGATGGAGGGGGGACCTATGTCGGACCCGCTGTTGTATAAATCAGTGGCAGATCCGGCGTCTGGATAGCCAACGTCAGAGGTACCGACGGCTGGACCAGCACCACTTGATTCGGCGCCGGTAGGGGATCTGGCGTTGGAGGGGCCAGTGAAGGGGCTGGATGAAGGGGACCTGACGGACCATATCTGGCACTGGAGCCAAAGGCTGGGGCAGACCATTGGGCCCAGGCTGAGGAATAGTCGTCGGAGGTTCTGGCGTTGGGTTGGGAGTCGCCGGATCCAAAGGAGGGATCTGGACTGGGATAGTCGCTGGATCTGAAGGGATCCCACCAGATGGGGGTGGAGGGGCCTCCACCGTAAGGCCAGATGGCTGAGGAGGAGCCTCCTTCCCTGTGACCCGTCAGTGCAGGACAGACCCGAGGAATGGTCTTAGCCGATGGGGTCCCACACTGTCCTCGCCTCAGGGTGCCCACCTGAGAAGGGTACTGGCAGGGGAGAAGGGAGAGGGCAGTCTCCTCCTAGTTCTGCTGGGCGTCAGGGTGGGGCCGGGCTCTCAATGGTGAACCACGCCTGACAATCTGTCAGAGACTGGCATCTTACTAGGTGGAGCTGAGGGCAGGGAAGAGCCCCTGAATGGCTTATTGCTGTAGTCGGGCGGGTCCCCAAGACTTGGGGAGCTGACTTACCGGTGGCTGGGTGGTCTCCGGAGGAGCCAGGGCCAACTTAGTGACCGTAGGTGGGTGGGCCGGAGGCACCAACGGACGACTGACCCGCTGGAGTTTTATCAGACTCTACCGCCTGAAGTCTTCTTACGTGGCTGTAAGGCGGCCTTGCTCATCGAGGGCCTCGAGGCCTCAGGCTGGGCCTCTGCAGAGCACTCTCAATCCCAAGATTTCTCCTTGTGTTTCTTGGAGGAGAAGATTTTTCTGAAGAGGATTTGAGGATCCAGTCCATTTGCTTTTCAAGAGAAGCAAGACGGACTTTTAAAAAGTGGGCCTCCAAAGCCTGCTGTCTCCGCTTTTTGGTGGCCTGATTGAAAGTTTGGCATGTGGGCGCTGATGAGCAGCTAGCTGGATAGACATGCCTTCACGCTGCCCATGCTAAAGGCTGAATTAAAGTTAAAATTAGCTTGTTAAAACCGACTTCCAGAGACAAAACTAATATAAATCTACTTGGGACGGTATTATGGAGGAATATCTTGTACCTAATTCTGGGAAGAGCCAGCGGCTTGCTGGCAAAACGAGAAAGAAGTTGACAGCCCCCACGGTGGGCAAAAGTGCGGGCATAATTTCACTCTCAGCGGCCAAAATTGGAGCACTAGACCGTGAAGTAACCGGACAAGTGATTGCGGCGCTTGAACCCAGATGATTAAAATTGGAGGGTAAAATCGATCTCAAGCTGCAGGAAGTCTTGGAACAGCAGAATACACCCTAATAGAACTGCAGAGGCTGAAGAATGTATTTCCCGTTTGGAAGATGACAGCAGAGATTCCAGGACAAGTTGTGAGATTACAAAAGGAGCTGGAGGATTTAAAAGAGGCGCTTGACTACCAGGAGAACTACTATAGGTGTCTTAATTTGCACCTTAGGGGTCTGCCAGAAGGCGCTGAAAAAGGATATAATGGGCTTTTGTGCTAAGATTCTCCCGGAACTCCTGGGACTGCAGCCAAAAAACTGACATTTTAAATTAGAAAGGGCCCATCGAGCAGTGATGCCTCGTCCCCCAGGAGATCAACCCCCACAGCAGATAATCATACGATTTCGTGCCTTCCAAGACCGTGAGGCAACCCTCAGAGCCTCTAGAGGAAAAGGGGCACTGGAATATGGAGGGGTACGTTTGTTCATCTCACAGGACTATTCCCTATGACTCCTTCAAAAGAGGAAGATATTTAATCCACTTATGGCTCAACTAAGGAACCTTAAGGTTGAAAATGTTATGCTCTATCCAGCAATACTCAAGATCTGCCATGAGGGGCTACGTACTCCTTCTGGGAGCTCAACAAAGCAGAGCAATTCGTGCATGATCTACAGAAGAAGCTGACCAAGTAAAAGGGTCGGGAAAGTTTTTGGCCCGCTGACGTAGGTACTGTTTGACTGCCACAAGGTTAGATCTTTAACTGTCTCTCTGTCCTCTATGAGCTATCCTGATATACTGAAGTCTACAGAGGAATGAATGTGGTTATACAGATCCTGTGTTTGGCCTGTGGAGGAACGACCTTGGAGGTTGGACAGAGGCTTACCCCTGTGTTGGACTAGACACTGTAATAGACTTGGAGCTGCCAAACAATTTGAATGAGGCCCCACTCGATCCCACCTGGTTTTCCTACGCTCTCCTTGGCAGGGACTGCAGCCGTAAGCCAAGAGAATACCCTGGGACAATATGGACAACTTGCTACAGTGGTCGATAGGCACGAGAACTCTGTGCAGTACGAGAGGAGACGAGGATACATCGATAGGCTGGCCTGGGAGGAAGGGCCTAGCTGCGTGTTTATGGCACGGCCTGCTCCTTCCTCATGCCGCCTCAATGTCTGCTGCACGGGGCTGGTTGAAGAGAAGGCACACTGTGGTCTGTTGTTGTGGGGAGCTAGTGGGGGTGCTTAAGTGGGTCAGAGGAAGCGCCCTGGGTGAGTACTCATAAAAGTGAGATATACTCCATGCTGAAATGTAATCGGGCATGCAACTTCTTTGGGGCAGCTTGGGGTTTAACATAAAAATGCTTACATCATATATCTGAGAATACTGGACTCTAACAGGGGGATGGAGCTGTGCAGGGAGAATTTAAAGTTAAAGTTGAAGTTGGTGTTTGAATATTATATGTATTACTGTTTGCTTATAAGAAAAGCTGGTATCGGCCATGGCGGAGTAAGGGCAACTACATCGACAGTGGGATACTAGACACTTATGGGAGATTGCAGTTAGTGTTGATGTGGGGGTTTGGTATAGTTAAAATTTATAAACGCTTTGTTGGGGATCAGTTCCGGTGGGGAAAGCAGACTGGGGAGTGGCAGGGATTGTGGATAATGTATACTATGATCTAGTTGGAAGGGGTTATGATGTCTTTATTATCTTGTTGTTTAAGTGTTGTTTCTCTTCTATGTCTTTTCATGCATTTCATATTTTCAAAGATTGCTAATGACTCGGATCGGTGTACCAGTGGGTGAATTGCAATGTATGGGTGGACTTGTGGCAAATTCTGTGCCCAGGAACATGAGGTAATTGGACATGGCTAACAGACAAGAACTGACAGTGGTCTCCTGGAACGTGCGAGGGGGTTACAAATCTGATTAAGCGTACAATGCTCCTAACAGCACTTAAAAAGCGGGGGACGCAGGTAGCACTATTACAGGAGACCCACCTATCGGACACTGAGCATGCCAAGCTCACGCGGGGGTTGGTGGGTAAGTGTTTTGTTGCCTCATACTCCTCCCGCAAACGGGGTGGCTATCCTCCTGAATAAGAATTTGCCATTCGAAGTTAAGAGGGTCGTGAAAGATCATCGGGAGGGCAGATATATTTTTTTGGTGGGGCAGTTGTATGGTGAGTCCATTACATTTGGTAATGTTTATGCCCCTGCCACATATGAAGCACAGTTCTTCCCGGAGCTCTTGGATCTGCTTACTAAGGAACAGTTCCCAGGCTTGATCCTGGGTGGGGATCTGAATGGTACGCAAGACACAATATTGGACCACTCGGAGAGTAAAGGGAGAACGTCAGAAGCATTAAACCAGTGGCTGGTGGGCATGTTAGATTTGGAATTGGCTGATAGTTGGAGGATGGTGAACTCAGGGGCTGGGGAGTACACATTTTTCTTCGAACCCCCATGGGACATGGACGAGAATTGATTACATCCTGGTCCTATGAGAATGGCATGATAGGGTGATGGATATATCGCACAGCCCTATTCACATATCAGATCATGCTATGGTGATAGGGAAGATTAAGATGCACATGGTAAGGGACACACCCCCTCAGTGGAAATTCCCATCATATATGCTCCCCAACAAGGAGTTTAGGGAGCATCTGTCAAATCAATGGCGTTTTTATAAAGAAACCAATGCAGGGACGGAAGTGTCTCGAGCATTCTGGGATGCTGGGAAGGCCTTCCTGAGAGGCTCAATAATAACATATATGGCTAAGGTTAAGAAAGAGAAGTGGGGAAAAAGACAGGGGCTGGAAAAACAGCTTAAGGAACTGGAGAGGGAATGGCCCGGGAGAACAGGGGCAGGGACTGCCCTAATGGTCACGAGAGAAGCCTCTAAATGCCTTTGTGCTAAGGGAAGCCAGAACTTTTGGCTTTATTGCAAATGCTGGTGTTTGAATGGTCTAATAAACCAGGCCCACTCATGGTGAGATTTATGAAGGGTAAATGCCCCACTAGAATAACGGGATTAAAGATAAGGAGGGCGTGGTGCACAGGGAGGCCGGAAACTGAGGCCTGTTTCCAAGAGTTTTATACTCATTTGTATAAGGCACAGTGCAAGGGTAGAGGGCAGCAGATACAGGAATTCCTTGATAAAGTAGCATTACCTAGTATTACTGTGACCCAGAGAGATCGGTTAAACCAACCTATTACGAAGGAAGAAATCTTAAAGGCTATAGGGAAGTTACAACAAGGTAAGGCAAGTGGCCCAGATGGATTCCCCGTGGAATTTTATGACTTTAGCAGATCAGATGGCAGGAACGCTGAGTGAGGTATTCCAGGTGGAGAGGGGGGAGGAACGCCCACAGGTACCTGACACCTGTTATGAGGCTGTGATTTGTCTAATCCCTAAACCGGGTAAGGATGTGTTGGAATGCGCATCATACAGACCAATCTCTTTGTTGAATTGTGATCTCAAAATCCTGGCCAAGGTTCTGGCCCTGAGACTTGAGGATTATTTGCCTGAGCTGATTCACCCAGGTCAGACCAGGTTTATAAAGGGAGATTATCTTACCATAACATGCGAGGGTTGCTTAATGTGGTATGGAGGGCAGGACAGGAGGCAGGGGAAACCGATGTTATCTCTATGGATGCAGAAAAAGCGTTTGATAGGGTGGAGTGGGAGTACCTTTGAGGTGCTGACCTGGTTTGGTCTGGGTGACTCATGTTCAGTGGATCAGAGCTATGTACCAGGCCCCCAGAGCTCAGATCTTGATTAATGGGACACCACCGAGCCCTTTGGCCTGGAGAGAGGTATTAGCAGCGGTGCCCACAGTCACCACTATTGTTTGCCCTGGCATTGGAACACCTAGCTGCAGCACTGAGGCAGTGTCAGGAGATTCAGGGTATTAAAGGAGAGAGGAATGCTGTGCACAAAAGTCACCCCATATGTAGATGATATGCTCCTGTTTATCACGGATCTCCAGAGTTCTATGCCACCTGTATTAGAGCTGATAGAGAGCTTTGTCGCTTTCTCAGGGTATAAAATCAATCGAAGTAAATCTGAAATGTTGTTTTCCTAGATCAGAGGAGGTGGATGAGCAATGGGGAATTCAGGGCAGGGCTATAGGTATCACCTACCTGGGTATTAAGGTGGGGAAGACAATTGGATCATTGTATGCCTTGAATTATACCCAACTCATTAAAATAATACAGGCAGATTTGAGAAGGTGGATGCAGCTACCTATATCATGGCTGGGATGTATTAATATGTTGAAAATGAATATCCTTCCTAGGATTCTTTATCCTAAGCAGATGATTCCTATGGGTCTTGTAAGAGGGGGACATAGCTAGGTTAGAGAAGTTATTTACTCAATTCATTTGGAAGGGACAACGGCCGAGAGTACGTCTTCAGAGACTTAAAGCTGAAATGGCTAGCGGAGGCCTTAATTTCCCAGACCTCACAAACTACTACTGTATCTGTCCATTCAGCAACGATATATTGTAGACTGGGTGTGCCGCCCTGCAATGGCAAGTTGGGTTGCACTTGAACAATGAGGGTGCCCGGGACACCTGTCTGCATATTTACATAGCAAGGGTCTAAAAGCTCATGTCGCTCAGGGGGGCTGTAACCCCTTAGTTAAAGTGGTGCTAGAGGCATGGGGCCTTCTCAAAAAGTCTAAGGGGATTGTTAAAGGGGAAACGTTGTTGCTGATAGTGGGAACCCTTTTTTTTCAGGATTAGAGGATGGAGGGTTTAGGGACTGGGAAGAGGGAGGGTGAAGTTGTGGGCAATCTGGTCTGTAACGGTGCATTGAGCCCATTGGGGGATATTATTCAAGGGTTGGGATTACAGGGGCAGCAGCTATTTCGATATCTGCAACTTCGGGCATTTTTAATGAAAGTGGAAAGGGGAGGGACGGAATCTCATGGCTAGGGCCCAACTGAGACGCTGGTATATGGGGCGCAGAGAGATCCTACAGGATTCATTAGGAAGGCTATGAAACTGGGGAAGCAGGACTACCCAGATTATACGCAGAAGGTGAAGCAGCTGTGGGAGAGGGATCTGGGAAGGGACATTTTGAAGATAACTGGCAACATCTGTTGAGGGACACATGGGCCTCTTGATATGTAACAGGTTCAAGGAGGCCTTTTACAAATTCTTGCATAGGCTATATTACCCACCACTTGCAGTACATAAGGCACACCTCTGTGTCCCTCTCGGTGGTAGGTGGAAGGGAAAGGGGACATACATACATACACTGTTTTGGGACTGCAGTGTTTTAAAGGTTTTCATGTAAGTATTTGGGAGGGAACACAGATGGCGGGTACCCCATTCAGATAGATCTTGTCATAGGCCTGTTTGGCATGAACCCGGGAGATGCAGAGGAGTGGGAACTAATGCCACGATGGATTAGGATACTAATGATAATGGCCAGACACTGTATCCAGAACACCTGAAGAAGTTATGTGACCCCCACTACCCACCAATGGCGCAATTGGTGATTCAGAATTTGGCATTAGAAAGAATGACAATGATACTCAAAGACAGAGCTGACTCCTTCTGTACAGAATGGGCCCTTTCCGGCATAGCTCAGCAATGAGGAAGAGACCATCTTCATGCTAGGCTGGCAATAGGGGCTCACAGAGAATCTTATAGGTTTCCCACACTGTATCATACCACCAAGGTGAGTTGATAACTGTCTGGAGTATGTGCAATCACTGTAATAGGAATAAAATGAAAGGGAGAAGTTATGGTTAACAGATACTTGATTGTAGTAATAATTTGGAATGCATTTGTCTGTTTGTTCTTAAGTCCTTGTCTATGTTGTACTTGTTGTAATTTTAAAATTAATAAAAGATTATACAAAAAAAGAAAGTTTGGTACTCTGAGCAGGATGAGACAGGATGGTTTGGACCCAGACAGATCACGCACTTCAGATGACCGTCCTTATGAGGTATTTGTGTGCCGCAGGATGAGCACTTCTTCTTGGGAGAAGACATAAGAAAAAATTTTTTAAAGGAATGGTGAAGGAAAAAATCCGACGCAAGAACTAACATGACAGCCGGCCCGGTGGCGCTGAGGGTTGAGGCGCCAGACACTACACCTCATGCCACACTGGCAACCCGGGTTCAGGAACAAGCTCGGGGAGCCCGGGGTCGGCCGGGGAAGGAGAGGATCGAGCATCTGGAGGATTGCTCTCCTCTTTCTGGGGAGGGTTCCAGGGGCAGCTCGGTGTCCTAGTGACCCCCAATGGGGATCGGGGGTACTACAGGTGTACCAGCTCGAGTCGTAAGGTGGTGGAGAGTACGGCAGACGTCAGCAGGGCAGCCGTGGCAGACATCATGGCACGCCGCCTCCCCGGGTGACAAAAGTTAGAAAATCCCCGCCCACGGGACAGGCAATGGCACCACTGTCACCACACTCCACCTGCTGGACTCCTTCCACCCTTGGCTGAGCCCAGCCTGGCCTACCAAATTATAGATAGAGCGCCCTGGGTGGAAAGGGCGGCCCACTGGACCTCAGAGCCGGGGGGGATCATGTTGGTGCCAGGGACTGGAGAGTTTCAGGCACGGAGGAGAGTGATCAGAGAGTGGATGCCTGAGAGAGTTCCCTGTGGGAGGAGATTAAACAGAGTTAAAAAAAAAAAAAAACTAACGACAATCGCTACTGGAAGTCTGCTATGCGATTGATACGAGGCGACAGCGGAAAGAACTGGACCGCCCACTATATACGCCCATGCTGACGCCGGGTCAGCATGACATCGGGTGGCGCTTCTCCTGTCAGGGATTGCTAGAAAGTTCAGTTGCTCGCCTGACACCAGGTGGTGCCAGTCCTATATGAAATGACCCACAGAAGGAACCCTCTCAAAGTAAGATCTCCTTAACACTCCAAAAAGGCCTCCAACTGGAGGGCATAACATATGAAAGAATACCCTGAATGTCAGAATCACCTGAAAAGGGGAACAACAATAGTGAACACAGTCATAACAAATGTGCCAGTGTGTGTCACAGATAACCCTGAGAACATAGTGTTTTTAGGAGTGCAGAGGCTACTAGTTCTAGAAGGGGAGGCAGGAAAAAATTACTCACCATAGTAATGTTGTTTCTTCTAATGGGGTCTTGCTGTATTCTGACCTAATGCAGTTAGCCCCAGCACTTGAACTGCCCCGGAGAGGAAAGAGTTAACTCTATGCAGAAGCATAGAACGTTGAGCTCGAGCTCGGTTTTCAAACCTCTGCCTGTGGTACTTCCCAGTGTAACCATCAGATTCTTATGAGCAAACTAAGTAAGTACTATACCATGGAAATTGTTCAAAACATATAGCCAAAGGGCAAAAAATTTTGGGGTCCAAAAAGACTCAAGTCGAGAACCCAAGAAGGAAAGGTCGTGACAATATTTAACTATAAAAACACATGAAACGTAATAATAACAGCTACCCACCCTAGAGGAGGTACAAGGTACACCCTGATCTGCAACACTGTACCGCCAGCCCACTTCCCAAAAACTAGGTTCTGAGAGTGGAGGCAGGGGAGGTCAGAATACAGCAAGACTCCATTAGAAGAAACAACATTACTACGGTGAGTAATTTTTCTTCAAACAACATGAAGTCTTGCTGTATTCCGACATAATGCAGACTACCAAGCAGTCCCTTTGGAGGAGGGAATGCAGAACCTACTTTGGGAATAGGCTCTGCAGTACTGCTGTGCCAAACCTAGCATGACTCCTAGCCTGGATGTCCAGGGAGTAATGCTTGGTGAATGTATGTACTGTTTTCCAGGTGGCTGCTTTACAGATCTCTAACAAGGGTATATCTCTGGCTGCAGCTAGAGTAGCAGCTGTACCCCTAGTTGAGTGAGCCCTCAGGCCTGAAGGGGGTGTTCTACCCAATTTGTCATAGCAGAATTGTATACAAGAAACAATCCACCTGGCAATAGTTCTTTTAGTGACAGGCTTACCTTTCCCCACTGCACCATAAGTGATAAACAATTGAAGACAATCATTTCTGTGTGCCTTAGTATGCTCTATGTAGTAGATAAAAGCCCTTTTAACATCCAAACTGTGTAATCTTCATTCCCCTGAAGAAAAATGGTCAGTGAAAAACTCAGGGAGAGATACAGATTGGTTCAGATGAAAATCCAATACCACTTTGGGCAAGAACCTCCTATTGGTTCTTAGGACCACTTTATCCCTTTGGAAGGATATGAAGTCAGGTTCAACTGACAGGGACTGTAATTCACTAATCCACCTGGCAGAAGTAATAGCTGCCAGGAACACAGTTTTCCAGGTCAAGTACTTCAACTCAGCCGAAGCCAGAGGCTCAAAGGGTGGCTGCATAAGCTGAGCAATGCAGACATTAAGATCCCAAGGCGGAGGAGGAGGCTCTCTAAAGGGAGGGTTAATGTGAACCAGGCCTTTGAAAAACTTCCTGAAAACAGGATGAGATGCCAGACAAGAGCCCTTCCCTGCTGAAAGGAATGCAGAGACTGCTGCTAGATGAACCTTCAGAGTGGCAGGCCTAAGGCCTAGACTATTCAGATGAACTAGATAATCTAAGGTTGTGGAAATGTCTCCAGAATCAGGCACAATGCCTTTCTGAGAACATCACATACTGAACCTCTTCCATTTGGAATTGTAAGTTTTTCTAGTGGAAGGTTTCCTGGAGACCTTCAGAATATTCAGAACTCTCTGGCAGAGATGTAGTGCTGCATATTCTAACTCTTCAAGAGCCAGGCCTTGAGGTTGAGAGACTGGAGATTGGGGTACCAGATCCGCCCCTGGGAGGAGGACAGGAGATCGTATTTCTTGGGAAGAGACAGAGGACGTGACACTGTCAAGGACAGCAGTAGAGGATACCAAGGCTGTCTGGCCCAATCTGGAGCCACTAGTATCACTGTGCAGGGTTGAGTTCTGATCTTGATCAGAACTCTGAACAGTGGAGGAAGGCATAGAGAAACCTGCCCCTTCCAGTCCAAAATGAGAGCATCCAGGGTACCGTCCCTCAGGACTGGAGGTCTGCAACAAAATAGAGGAAGTTGATGATTGTCCGTGCTGCAAAGAGATCTATCTCTGGAGTGCCCCACCTTAAGAAGATGACCTTCAGGATGTGAGGATCCAGAGACCATTCGTGATGTCCCTGTGAAATTCTGCTCAGGGCATCTGCTAGTACATTGTCCTTTCCTGGAAGGTGAACTGTTACTAAGGAAGTCTGAAGAGAATAGGCCAGAGACCACAGCTTCATGGCTTCTGTGCACAAGGCTGTGGACCGAGTGCCTGCCTGCTTGTTGATGTACCACATTGTGGTGGTGTTGTCTGTTCTGACTTGGACCACCTTGCCCTTGACCAAATCTGAGACGCTCTGAAGGGCTAGGAAAACTGCCCTGAGCTCCAGAAGACTGATATGAAGGAGAGACTCCTGTGGAGACCAGACCCCTTGAGCTGCCAGGGCTCCCAGGTGGGCTCCCCAACCTAGGAGAGAAGCATCCATAGTTAGAGCTACTGATGGGACTTGAGGGAGAAATGGAACCCCTTGTCTGAGGTTGTCCTGGTCCAGCCACCACCGGAGAGCTTGGACCAGAGTCTGAGTCACTGGAATCAGTTTGGTGAGAGAGTCCTTTCTCTGTGACCAAAAGGACCTTAGGTGGAACTGAATGTCCCTCATCTGAAATCTGGCTCCCTGTACCACTGCAGTGGAGGCTGCCATGTGGCCCAGTAGTTGGAGGAACTGACTCGTTGGATGAGAAACCTGAGGTCGAAAAGAGGAAGCAAGATCACTTTTTTTTTGTCTTTGGTAACCGGTAAGACCCACTAGGCACAACTGCCTGTTTCAGGGGCGACCTGGGAGCACTGGGCGGTTAAGTGACTTGCTCAGAGTCACACAGTATGCAAGTGGAGGTTGTGAGAATCAAACTCAGGTCTGGTCTGCTGGATGTATCAAGCCTGCTCACACCTTGCTCCTCTAACCTCTAGGCTATACTGCCAGCCCACTACAACTTTGCTTGGATGGTATCCAACTCTATCCCTACAAGGTGAGAAGTTGCACCTAGTCCGAGGACAGATTTTGGAAGATTGAGAAGAAACCTCAGAGAACTGAGCAAGTCCTGGGTGGTTTGCAGAGCTGACCTGACCTGGTCTGATGACTGACCTATGATTAGCCAATCGTCCAGATATGGAAAAATGGTGATACCCTGTTTTCTGAGGTAAGCCACCACTACTGCAAGACACTTTGTGAATATCCTTGGAGCTGATGTTAGGCCAAATGGCATGGCCCTGAACTGATAATGGCCTGAAGGCAACTCAAACCTGAGGTATTTTCTGTGGGAGCACCTGATAGGGATATGGAAGTAGGAATCCTTGCGGTCCAGGGATGTTAGCCAATCCCCAGCCTTAAAGAGGGAAGGATTATTCCCAGAGTTACCATTTTGAATTTGGGTTTTGAAATGTGTTTGTTCAAATACCTTAGGTCCAGGATGGGTCGCCACTTTCGTTTTCTTTGGGGTAAGGAAGTACCTGGAGTACAGGCCTTTTCACCTGTGTTGAGTAGGAACCTTCTGTACGGCTCTGAGAGCCAGGAGAGAGGAAACCTCTGCCTCTAGGGCAAAGGTTTCTGAGATTGATGCACTGGAAAAGACCTGGCCCTTCTTTTAGAAACCTTTGAAGCTGAGGGTTAGTCCTCGGCTTACTACTTCCAGGACCCACTTGTCTGAGGTCACAGACTTCCAGGCCTGAAAGTAGTAAGCCAGCCTGCCTCCTACTGGGATTGGTGAGTCGACCTGGGCTGACACGTCAGGGTATCTGCTTGGCAGGAGCCTTAGACTGGGAGGAAGAAGCAGCCCTACTCATCCCCTCCTGCCCCTCCCTCAGGAAAAAACCTGTGGGAAAAGAGAGGAGGCCTGGGCTTCGTAAAGGTCTGTGAAAGGGCCTGCCCCTGTCCCTGGACTGCTGCTTTTGTGGAGTGGCTTGCCATTCCTTGACCTATGCACTCCTGTAAGTGGTCCTGTATTCATCCATTTTCTTCATGTAAGCCTCTGTCTGCTCCCCAAACAGAGAGTTACCAACTACAGGAAAATTCATAGCCTTAGTCTGGGTGTCCTGTGATAGGCAAGTACATCTGAGCCAAGCCGTCTTCTGACAGACACAGATGTAGCCATAACTCTTGATGCCACATCATTGGAGTCCACAGCAGCGTGAAATTGTACTTTAGATGCCTCAGTGCCATCCGCAGCCACCTCCTCCAGCTACTTGTTAGCTGGGGAAGGCCTGTTCCAGAACAGTATCCCACCTGTACTTCTGGTACCTGGCTGTGTAGGCCATATAGCTTGCCTGCCTGAGTCCCAAAGACGATGTCAAATATTGTTTTGGCCATGGCATCAACTTTCCTGGAGTCCTTGTCTGGGCGTGTGAAGCCAAAGGAATGTTAGCCCTGTCACAGGCTGCAGCCTGCACTACCCCAACATGGCTGCTATGAGTATAAAGGAATCGTTACCTGAGCCTCAACATATACCTCCTGTCCATTCTTTTATCCACAGGAGGTAATGAGTTAGGAGTTTGTAAAATTTTTGTGTCTGCTTCCCCATGGACTTATAAAGAGGGATAGACAATCTTTTGGACTCTGGGATGCCTATCTTTTCCACAAAATCAGGCTCTTCTTCCTCAGCAGCTTAAACCATAGGGAACTGGAGGGTTTCGTCCACCTTCTTGTACAACAAGAAGTACAAAGGGGACTCAGAAAGTCTGGGAGGGAGACATTAGAGGGCCTGTCTGGGAGATGTCCGTTCAATGGGCACATCCAGACCCCCAGGTCGCTATCGTCATCTTCATCATCGGGATAGTCTTCATCTCCTCCCCTCTTCATAAAAGCATCTGGATTGTAATCTGAAGAAGACGGATATGACCCGAACCGATCACTTATCGGTGGTACCGGTTCGGATGGAACCGGCGAAGCGATTGAACAATGCTAATCACTTTGGCTATCTCATCCGCAGTTAAGAGTATGCGGTACTGGATCCAAACCAGCAGACTTTAGTTCCTTTTGATGGAACTGGACCTCAGAGTCAGTTCCTCCTTTGCCCAAGGAGGTATTGCCTAGGTCAGTAGGCACCTCTCGGGTTCGCCGCAATCCAACCCGGACTGGCCATCTGGCTGTACAAACTTCTCGGCCTCCCTTCCTTCAGCCTACTCAATTTTTTTTCTAGAGTGGCTTTGGGAAAGTTTTTGCAGATTTGGCAGTCTGACTTGAGGTGGTCAAACCCCAGACAATAAACACAGATGAGGTGGGGGTTGGCCTTGGCAAAGGCCTCCCCACACTCAGTACAGTGTTGAAACCCAGTGGGACCGGTTTTCTTCTTGGGTTTCTCAGACATGGCCAACCTACTAAATTACCCTATAGCAGCTTTCAAGCCAGGTACTAAATAACTGATCGGTTACAAACCGTGTCACGGGTTTTGAAAAAGAACCAGAAAAGGCCCGGTTCTTTTGAAACCGATTGCTACCGGAACACCACTCTAATCCCAGAAAAATTCAAATCTTAAACAAAGTTGAAATAAGGTCGGTTCCTAACCGTACCGACTGATAAGAAACCAAAGAAAAGAACAATTTCCACACTTTTACCACAATAAAACGCTGTCACTACCTAGCTACTATACTACCTGTACTGTAGACAGAGGCTGGATATCTGAAAAAATAACAGAACGGTTTAAACCGAACGCTTATTAAACTTTACCGAACCGAGTAGAGGAATCTCCGGAGCGACTTCACTGTTAGGCAGAGTAAAGAATCTGGCGGTTACACTGGGAAGTACCACAGACAGAGGTTTGAAAACCGAGCTCAAGCTCAACATTCTATGCTTCGCATAGAGTTAACTGTTTCCTCTCCGGGCAGTTCAAGTGCTGGGGCTAACTGCATTAGGTCAGAATACAGCAAGACTTCATGTTGTTTGAAGGTGGGGAGTTCTGAATACCTGAGTATCACTGGGAAGAAGAAAAATTACTCACCTTAGTAATGTTGTTTCTTCTAATGGAGTCTTGCTATATTATGACAATTGCAGTTTGTCCCACCATTAGAACTGCTCCCGGAGGTGAAATAGTTAACTCCATTCCATGAATGGAACTTAGAGCACGAGCTCTCAAGAGAATCTCTGTCTGTGTAGTTTCAAACCTGAACTGTCAGATCTTTACGAGCAAAAACTCACTAAGGTCTGTGTGGAAGCTGTAACTCACACTAGCCAATTGGCTACCTAAATATTAACACCCATTGCTGGTCCCAACACAAAAGACTCAGGTCAGGGGACCAGAAGAAAAAATTACTCACCTTAGTAATGTTGTTTCTTCTAATGGAGTCTTGCTATATTATGACAGTAGCAGTTTGTCCCACCACTAGAACTGCTCCGGAGGTGAAATAGTTAATTCCATTCCAAAATGGAACTTTGAGCACGAGCTCTAAGAAGCAGCTCTGTCTGTGTAATTTCAAACCTGAACTGTCAGATCTTTATGAGCAAAACTTACTAAGGTCTGTGTGGAAGCTGTAACCTACACTAGCCAAAAGGCTACCTAAATATTATCAACCATTGCTGGTCCCAACACCCAAGACTCAAGTCAGGGACCAGAACTACTAATACAATTTTAACAACATGAGAATAAAACAAAAGGATGATAAAACACACACCCCAAACCCCCAAAAGGGGAAGAAACGTTAAAAGTGCATAACATAGTGCCCACACTAAGTTGCCCGCACCCCACCCAAGTAGAGGTTCTGAGAGGGGCAGGCTGGGGAGGAGGTCATAATATAGCAAGACTCCATTAGAAGAAACAACATTACTAAGGTGAGTAATTTTTTCTTCAAACAACATGAAGTCTTGCTATATTATGACAGTAGAAGACTACACAGCAGTACCTCCATGGAGGAGGGGCAGAACCTACTTAGGGAATAGGCTCTGAAGAACAGCTCTGCCAAACCGAGCATCTTTCCTGGCCTGGACATCCAGGAGTAATGCTTGGTGAAAGTGTGACCGCTTTCCAAGTAGCAGCCTGGCATATCTCTAATAAAGGATTCTCTGACAGCAGCTAGAGACGAGCTGTACCCCTGGTAGAATGAGCCCTCAAGCCAGAGGGGATCTCTGCCCATTTTCTGATAACAAAATTGGATTGGATACAAGAGACAATCCACCTGGCAATTATCTCTTAGTGGCAGGTTTGCCTTTCCCAACTTCACCATAGGTGAGGAAAAGTTGAGGGATTCGAACCTGTGACCTTTGGTACGCTCTATATAGTAACTAAGAGCCCTCTTAACATCCAGGCTGTGCAACCTCCTCTCACCAGAAGAGGAGTGATCAGTGAAAAATACTGGAAGGGAGATAGATTGGTTAAGATGGAAATCTGAAACCACCTTAAGTAAAAATTTCCTATTAGTCCTAAGGACTACCTTATCCCTGTGGAAAGAAATAGTCAGTTTCTACTGACAAGGCTTGCAACTCACTAATGCATCTAGCAGAAGTGATAGCCACCAGAAAAACAGTTTTCCAAGTTAGATACTTAAGCTCTGCAGAAAACAGAGGTTCAAAAGGGGGATTATTAACTGGGCAATGCACACATTAAGGTCCCAGGCAGGGGCCGGTTCCCGAAAGGGTGGATTAGTATGGAGTAATCCCTTAAAAATCTTGGAAAACACAGGGTGAGTGGAAAGAGGGGATGACTTTCCTGCTGAAACAAAAGCAGAGACAGCTGCCAAATGAACTCTCAGGGTAGCTGGTCTGAGGCCCAAGGAATTAAGATGGACCATGTAATCTAACAGAATGGGCAAATCAGCAGATTCTGGGGAAATATTTTTTCCAGCACACCAGATGGAAAACCTTTTCCATTTAGAACTATAAGTAGCCCTAGTGGAAGGCTTCCTGGAAGCCTTGAGGATTTCAAGAACGACCTGAGAGAGAGGTGTAAATCAGCAGCTCTAACTCCTCAAGAGCCAGGCCTTGAGGTTGAGGGATTGAGGTCCAGATACCAAACTCTTCCCTGGGCACAAGTTAACAGATTGTGATTCCTGGAAGACAAGGGAAGATGGATTGTCAGTGACAGAAGGAGGGGTACCAGGACTGCCTGGCCCAATCCGGGGCAATCAGAATCACCTAGCAAGGCTGAGATCTGATTTTGACATACTTTGAATAGGAGAGGGAAGGGGGGAAAAGCATAAAGAAACTTCCCTTCCCAATCCAGGAGAAGGGCGTCCAGGGGGGCTGAGCCCAACACTGGAGGCCTGCAACAGAACAGAGGAAGTTGGTGATTGTCTGGGGCTGCAAAAAGATCTATCTGAGGAGTGCCCCATCTGGCAAAGACTATCCCTAGCACGTGAGGATCCAGGGACCATTCGTGATGGCCCTGGGAAATCCTAGCTGAGGCATCCGCTAGGACATTGTCCTTCCCTGGAAGGTGAACTGCTATGAGGGAAGTGTTCAGGGAATAGGCCAGAGACCACAACTTCATTGCCTCGGTGCACAAGGTCGAAGACCGAGTGCCCCTGTTTGTTGATGTACCACATTGTTGTGGTGTTGTCTGTTTGACTTGTACCACCTTGTGTGGACAGATGCAGAAAAGCGCTTGAAGAGCTAAAAAGACAGCTCTGAGTTCCAGTAAGTTGATGTGGAGTAGAGATTCCTAGGGAATACACTCCTGAGTGGAGTGGTCGCCCATGGGCTCCCCAACCCAGAAGGGAAGCAATCTGTAGTGAGAGTCAAATTGTGAGCAGGGGAATGAAGGGACCCCAATCTTTAATTGCTCTGATCCTGCCACCACTGGAGGGCCTGGATCAAGGTTCGAGTCACTGGGACCAACTTGGAAGGAGGTCTCTTCTCTGAGACCAATAGGTTCTCAAGTGAAACTGAATGTCTCTCATCTGAAATCTTGCTCCCTGCACAACAGCTGTGGATGCAGCCATGTGCCCAGGAGCTGCAGAAAGTGTCTTGGTGGTCGAGACCTGCAGAGTGAAGGAGGTCCAGAGCCACTAAATTCACTTACCCTTTCTAAGGGAAGAAAAGCTCTGGCTAGCTTTGTGTCCATTCTGCCCCTATAAAGGTGAGTACCTGGACTGGTTCCAGAACCGACTTTTGTAGATTTAGCAGAAAGCCCAGGAGGTGAGAAGCTGCTGGGTGACTTGCAGGTGAGATTTTACCTGTTCTGGGGACTGGCCTACAATGAGCCAATCGTCTAGATAGGGAAAACAGCAATCCTTTGCCTCCTTAAGTGAGCCACTGCTACTGCCAGACACTTTGTGAATACCCTTGGGGCAGAGGTAAGGCCGAAGGGCATTGCTCTGAACTGGTAATGACCTGAGGGTAGTTAGAATCTGAGGTACTTTCGATGGGAGCTTCTGATTAGGACGTGAAAATAGGCATCCTTGAGGTCCAGGGATTCTAACCAGTCCCCTGGCCTTAGGGAGGGTAAAATCATTGCCAGAGTTACCATTTTGAACTTTGGTTTCAAAAGATGCTTGTTCAGATATCTGAGGTCTAATATGGGCCGCCATTCTCCTGTCTTTTTTGGGGTAAGGAAGTATCTGGAATACAGACCCCTGCCCTGGTGCAGGGAAGGAACCCTTTCTACTGCTCTGAGAGCTAACAGGGTTGAGACCTCTGCTTCTAGAGCAAGGGTCTCTGAAGAACTTGCAGGTAGAAAACACCTGGTTCTCATCTTGGGAAACTTTTTAGCTGAGAACTCAGACCCTGGCTTACTACTTCCGAACCCACTTGTCTGAGGTTAGAGACACCCAGTTCTGACTGAAGTAAGCCAACCTGCCCCTACCATGCAGGGAGAATCGGCCCTGGGTACCATCAGGGTGCCTGCTTAGCAGGTGCTTGAGGCTGAGGGTGGGAGCAGGCCTTCCCACCCCGTGCCTGCCTCTGCTCTGTGAAGAAGCCCCTCTGAGCATAAGCAGAGGAGGCCTGAGTCTGATAAAAGGCTGTGAAAAGGCCTACCCCTACCCTGGGGTATGCCTCTGGGGAGTGGCTTGCCGCTCCTTGGCTTGGGCACTTTTGTAAGTAGTCCTATATTCATCCATCTTTTTCATGTAATTCTCTGTCTGCTCCCCAAACAGAGAATTTCCCACCACAGGAAAATCCATAGCCTTAGTCTGGGTATCCTGTGACAGGCTAGTACACCTGAGCCAGGCCAACCTACGAAAAGCTACAGATGTGGCCATGACCCTAGAGGAAACATCATTAACATCCACAGCAGCATGAAACTGCACCTTAGAAGCCTCAATGCCATCAGCAGACGTTTGTTCTAGTTCGCTAGCCAGCTGGCCATGGGCTTGTTTGGCTAATTCCATAACAGTATCCCATCTGGATTTCTGATACCTAGCTACATAAGCCATATAATTTGCTTGCCTGAGTCCCAAGGAGGCTGCCATATACTGTTTTTTCACCATGGCATCAATCTTCCTGGAATCCTTGTCAGGAGGATGTGAAGCCAGGGGAATATTAGCTTTATCACAGGCTGCAGCCTGCACTACCCCAACATGACTGCATTGCTGAGAAAGGAATTCTGTATCAGGACCTGACAATGTGTACCTTCTGTCCATCTTTTTATCTACAGGAGGCACAGAATTAGGAGTTTCTAAGATTTTTATTGTTTGTTTCCTAAATGACTTATGCAAAGGAATAGACAATCTCCTAGACTCTGGTATATCCATCATTTCTACAAAATCAGGCTCCTCTTGCTCATCCACAGCTTCCTCCAAGGGAAGCTGGAGGGTTTCACAATTTTTGTAAAACATAAAATGAGAGGGGACTCAGATAGCATAGGGGAGATTCTAAAGGTCTGTCTGGGAGATGTCCGGTTCAATTGGCACACCCAGACCTTCCCAGCCACATTCATACTGTTCATAATCATCCTCCCTCCTCTGGTTCATAAAACCCTCAACATCATATTCCTGAACCACTGGAACCGACGTAACCAACCTTTGCCACATAGTGGCGGTTCGGACTGAACCTGAGTCAGTGACTGGACAATTTGGATGGCTTTTGCTATCTCTGCAGCAGTTGGAGAAGGGGTTTGGACTCCAAACCTGCTGACTTTCTTGTTTTCTTCACTGGAACTGGTTCCTCAGAACCAGCTTTTCTTTTGCCCGAGGAAGTCTCGCCCTGGTCAGAGGGCACTCCCTCCGGTTTGGTTGGCACCGAACCGGGCTGGCCCTCCGGGTCAGCGGACTTTTTGGCCTCTCGTTCCCTGAGCCTGCCCAATCTCTTTTCCAGGGTGGCTGCAGGAAATTCTTCATATCTGGCAGGCTGACTGGAGGTGGTCAAACCCCAGACAATAAACACATGTGGTGTGTGGGTCAGCCTTGGCAAAGACTTCCCCACAGACATCACAATGTTGAAACCCAGTGGGCCCGGTTTTTCTTTTGGGTTTCTCAGACATAATGCCAGCCTAACCAGAAAAACTTGCCCTTTGAACAGCAATGCCTGGCAAGACACCCTTATCGGTTCCTAACCGTGTCACGGGTATTGGAAAAAAATGTAATAAAATCCGTTTTTTTTAGAACCGATAAGAACCGGGAACCGCACTCTAAAATGATAAACTTTAAAGTTATGAAGTTTTAAACCCAGCTGATCGGTTCAAAACCGAACCGATAAACTTACAAGTTCCACACAGAAAAACACTTTTAAATTACTTACGTATACTACAGACAGAGCTTGAACCAGACGGTTTTATGGTTAAAATAAAAACTATTCTCGGTTGAATCAGACCGAGAAAACACTGTTTAAACCAAGAAATGAACCGAGCAGTAGGAGAAATCTCCGGAGCGACTGTTCACTGAGGCAGAGTAAAGAATCTGACAGTTCAGGTTTGAAATTACACAGACAGAGCTGCTTCTTAGAGCTCGTGCTCAAAGTTCCATTTTGGAATGAAATTAACTATTTCACCTCCGGAGCAGTTCTAGTGGTGGGACAAACTGCTACTGTCATAATATAGCAAGACTTCATGTTGTTTGAATTAATAGTATAATTTAACAATATGAGAGAAATATAAGGAAAAAATGAAAAACACCACACCCCCAAACCCCCAAGAGAAGGTGAAAACACATAAAAAGGGGCATAAAATAGTGCCTAACTAGGCTGCCCACCCCATACCCAAGTAGGAGTTCTGAGAGGGCAGATTGGGGAATGCATATAGCAAGACTCCATTAGAAGAAACAACATTACTAAGGTGAGTAATTATTTCTTCAAACAACATGAAGTCTTGCTATATTATGACACGCAGACTATACAGCAGTACCTCCATGGAGGAGGGATGAACCTACTTAGGGAATAGGCTGTGAAGTAATAGCTGTGCTAAACCGAGCATATCTCCTGGCCTGACATCCAGGGAGTAATGCTTGGTGAAAGGTGTACCATTTTCCAAGTAGCAGCCTGACATATTCCAATATAGGATGTCTCTGGCAGCAGCTAGAGACGCGGCTGTACCTCTGGTAGAATGAGCCCTCAAGCCAGAGGGGGATCTCTGCCCAGTTTCTGATAACAAATTGGATACAAGAGACAATCCACCTGGCAATTAATCTCTTAGTGGCAGGTTTCCCTTTCCCAACCTCACCATAAGTGAGAAAAAGTTGGTGGGATTCGAACCTGTGACCCTTGGTACGTTCTATATAGTAACTAAGGGCCCTCTTAACGTCCAAACTGTGTAATCTCCTCTCACCAGAAGAGGAATGTTCAGTGAAAAACACTGGAAGGGAGATAGATTGGTTATGATGGAAATCTGAAACCACCTTAGGCAAAAACTTCCTGTTAGTCCTGAGGACTACCTTATCCCTGTGGAAAGAAAATACAGGTTACTCACCTGTAACAGGAGTTCTAGGAATGGTATATGTTGTTCATCCACACTCATTGGCAGTATCCTTGCGCTTTGGAGTTGTCACATGTGCAGTCCTCCAGTCCTGTGGCACACCTTTTCAGCAAGGTGTTAAACAAGTCCATCGGGGGACTGCTAGTACCGCCGCCAGCTCTCTCAGGACCCTCAGGTGTACTCCATCTGGACCAGGTGCCTTGTCCACCCGCAGTACCCTCAGATCCCTTATGACCCTGTTAACCCCGGTCTCCCCATTGTAGTCCTCCCTGCCCCTAAGGCACCCCCCCAGTCATGCCCTGTGGCATAAGCCCATCCTGTTCCCTAGTGCAGACAGAACAAAAGTACTCATTTAGTGCCTCTGCCTGATCGTCAGTTTTCTGCCCATCCCCTTCCCTCTTCATCCTCACAATCCTGCCCCTTCTGGATCTTCTTTCCTTAATGTATTGTAAGAAGTTCTTTTCCCCTTTCTTAATCCTCTGCACCAGTCTCTGTTCTTTCACAGCCTTGGCTGCCCAGACCTCTCTCCTGCCGCTCTAGTTTTCTCTGCGTAAAGCTCTCTGTCCTCCTCCCTTGAGGTAAGCTTGTACCTCAGGAAAGCAGCCGTCATTTCCTTCACTTTCTCTGCCACCTTCCTGCTAAACCAGCTAGGTCTCTTGGTCCTGGAGTTTTTATTACGAGCCTTCACGCAAGTGTCTGTGACCTCAATTAATCCCATCTTTATGATGGACCATTTCTGATCCACATCCATCTCCGGTCGGAGCTTTGCCAGGTGCCCCTCTAGAATGCTACCCATTTTATTGAAGTCTGCCTTCTTGAAGTCCACTACCTCGTCTTGGACTTGGCTGAGTTCTTTCCCCATGTTGATGTAAAACCACACGTGCTGTGGTCACTGTCTGCAGGGGATCCCTCACTTCTACCTCCTGGACATGCTCCCATTTAACACTAGGTCTAGTATGGCTCTCTCCCTAGTTGGTTCTGTGACTCCTGTCAGAGCCGCCTGGATAGCATCAGGAGCTCCTACGGGGGTGGTGGAGGTGCTCAGTCTGCCAAGACTGAAGTCCCACCATGGGTATTCACATATCCTCCCATCTGGTCCCTTGGCCTCAGTCCATCTCTAGGTCTTGCCAAGATGGTCTCCCACCAGATGTCTTCTCACATGGGGCTTCTCAAGCCCACTCCTCCTGGCGCACATTATCCTTTCCCTTATGTACACCACCACTCCTCCTGCCCTCCTCTCTGTCCTTACTGAGCAGTTGGTACCCCGGGATCTTGAGGTCCCTGTCATGGTACCAGTCTGGGTTGCTTATGTCTCCATGATGGCAGCTATGTCCACCTCCCCTTCTGCCATCATTGCCTGCAGGTCTGCTGCCTTGTTGGCCTGACTGCTTGCATTTAAGGCACCACCTTCCAGCGTGATCCCTTCCCCTCTTTGCTCCTTGCCATCCCTCAGGGTTTCTCTCCACTGTCCTCTCTCAGTGCCCCTTCTCATCCTTTTGAATTCCTACTGGGGGAATGCCCAGTGGCACCCCTCACCTGGTGCTGAGTGTCTTGCCCTCTGCTTCCCACCCCCATCCCAATTTAAATTCAGCTTGTCTGTCAGGTATCTCTCCGGTTGTTTTTCAGGACCCTTGTGCCCTCCTTACTTTTTTTTGTCTCCAATTGTTTAAACACAGTGAGACACACTAAGCTAAGCTTGTTTAAGAGTGCAACCTGGGAGCACAGGGAGGTTAAGTGACTTGTTCAGGGTCACACAGTATGCAAGTGGGGGCTGTAGGATTCAAACGCAGGTTTCCAGATTTGCAGCTGAGCCTTAAACCACTACGCTATACTGCCTCCACAAGGAACTACATGCAGCCTGTCCAGTGCATATAGTTCCTTGTGTTCCCAAGTCTTGCATCACTCTCCCTCCAGCCTGTACCCATTTGCCTCGCACCATCCCCCCAGCCATGAGTTAGTCTTCTATCCTCTGCTTTCTGACAGTACAGGCTGTGAAAGGGTAATTAACCCCCTGTTTTCTTGGGAAACATAGTTTCAACCTTATCAGCAAATAGCGGTTTGTTTAGGGTCTAGATTGTTCAAGCACATTTTAGAAAACCATTCGGTTCCTGTATTAAGTAGTATCCTCTGGTTTACCCAACAAAAAGTATGTTGTTAGACAAACTGAGAATGTAATGAAAATCACCACACTGGAAAGCAAGCCTGCACTTAGGGTTCCCTAACCAGTCTTGACTTCTGTTTCTATGTTTTGTGCTATTCCCAGTTTTTTGCCCTGTTCTGAAAACTCGTTATCATTTGTCTTTGTAGGCTTCAAAAGCCTCTTTCTGTATGTTAGGTAGAAAGGAGGCTTGGATTATGTTAAATAAAAGAGCTCTTGGCTAACGATGACTGTGAGACAAGCTGCTTTGAAATGAAGGGAAAACAGCCACCGCCTGGAGAAAACAAGCTGTTCTGTGCATTCTCCTCGGCAGTACGGCTATTTAGTTGCGTTTAACGTACCTTACTGAATTTTAGGAAACACTTGCCACAGTACTATAGGTAGGGTAACAGATATTGCACATGTTTAATTTTGGGTTCCACAATTCATTTATACCTGGTAAAAGCTTACCAAATGTCTGTAGCTAGACTGTTCTAGTAAAACGCCGATCCACGCACACTCACTGCAGGTTCCATCTATAGTGCCGGCTGGCCACTTATCTCCTTCTTTTATTGGATGTGCCTACTGTGGGTGGAGCTATGGAGGGTGTTCTAGATAGCAGAATGTATTAAAACTTTAAGAAAAGGATGGTGGTAAATAATACCTTACAGGATGGATTTAGCAATATAATGCTGTATGATTGTACATGTTTGTTAGTAAATAAAACGTTCTTTTGAAGTTCTAAATGGAATTAGCCAATCAGAAGGCACTGTTCTCTATATACTGTTGCTTGTATGGCTGTTAACTCGGAACGTCTGGAGGTGTTGGAGAGACAACACCTAGTAGTAGCTAGTGCTTCCTAGCTAGATGCCATAAGACCTGTTATTGCTTATTTACCTTCCTGTTGGATTTTTTTTTTTATTTTGTCTTACCAAGTTCGCTGATTTAATTTTGTCCTGTAATGGAATAAATTGTCAGTTTATTTGCATCCAACCTTTGTTTCCAATGTCGATTGGTCCATCCTCAACCCGCAGTCTATGACACAGGCCCTCGGGACTGGCAGTGCCTCAGAGAAAGCTACTGATTTTCCTACCCTCCTGCAGATCTTACCCAGCTCCTTGAACCTTTCTAGCACCACCTTCATCTAGCATCCTCCCAGATCATTGGTGCCCAAATGGACCCCAGTGTGAGGCATCCCCTGTTCCTACCTCATGTACTTTGGTATAATTGCTCCTACCTTCCCTGCCATTATGCCTAACATACACTCCATCCTCCTGTTGCTTTTCCTCGTATGCTTGTTTCCCCATCTTACTCCCTTCGGTATTGTCTCCCGCCATTACTACCCTTCCCCTTCCTGCCTCTACCTCTCGTAATGCCTACGCTTTTGACTCTCCCTTTCATATTTCCCTCCGCTATGATCAACCCCCACTGCCTCACTTCCTCTCTTTTCCCCAGCTTCCACTTTCCCCTTGCTTATCCCCATCTTAGTCTTTCCCCATGGTCTGGTCTTCTTCTCCCCACCCCCCACACTGGACTCACCTCCTGGAGACTCCTTTTCCTCCCATGCATCCTACCTCCCAACACCCATTACCCACGTTTATGTTGTCTCCCCGGTCCATTGCCCTCCTGTCACTGGTTCCTTTCCTAACCTCTGTCCTTCCCCTTCGCTCCTTTCCCCTGTTACTATAATTGGTCTCTGCTCCCCCTGCCCTTCTTCATCTCCTCCCTCCTCTTAATCGTCCAAAGTCTGCAATGCTGTGAACTTGTTTGAGGCCCTATTCCCCTCGTCTGAAATACCCAATCTTTCCCTTCCCTGCTCTTTCATCCTTCCTCCTTGCCATGACCCTTCCCTTCCCCTGCATCCACCCCTCACTACCTGTCATTTACCTCCCTCATTCCCCCTTGATTCCTGTGGCAGATGTTCTTGGACCCTGCGACATCCTCCTGGATTCTGTCCTTGGTCCACCTTCCATGCTGCACAGCAGTGACACCCCCCTACCCTTCCCCCACTGCTCTTTTCCCAACCGCCCCACCTCCTCCTCCTCCTTCCCAGTTCCCATCTCAGCCACTCTATTCAAACAACATGAAGTCTTGCTGTATTCTGACAATATGCAGTATGACCGACCGGTTCAGCTGCCCCGGAGAGTTTTAGTTAAACCGTGTGCAAATGCATAGAGCGTTGAGCTCGAGCTCGGTTTTCAAACCATTGTCCTCTGTACACTGTATGTAACTGATCAGATTCTTTACTCTGCTCGCATGTGAAGACTCCTCAGAGACTGCTCCTCAACTTCTTCAGTTGAATGTCGAATTTCGACAGTGTTTCAAACTACCGTTTATTTCTTTTGTTTTTCAAACCTCTGTTCTGCTGTCTAGGTTTCCATCATTTTTGGTAAGTTTTCAGTTTCTAAACTGTTCTCTGCAACTGGGAGGAAACCAAAGGTCTTCTTTCCTTTCCTTTCTGGTGGTAAAGTGTAATTTATCTGTTTTGTATTGGGGATCTGATTCAAAGTTTTGGACTAAAAACCAAGACTACTTCTCATTTTTTAACGCAGGCGCTGAACTGCTTATTGCCTAAAAATTGATCTCTCTTTTTATCCGGCTAACTAAAGCCGCAGGGGTAAATACATAATTAATTTTTCTTTATCCAGGCCTGACTAAGCCATTTGGATAAAGGTTAGAACTGGATTTGCTAACCTGCCCTAAGCCTTCAAGTTGTTTCTCTAAATTTCAGGAGGATTATGTCACTGACACCCAAGAGAAAACTGGTCCCACTATGTTTCAACGCAGCACTGAGTGTGGGGAGCAGTTTGCTAAGGCTGATCCCCACTTAGTGTGTCTGTATTGCCTTGGGTTTGACCACCTGCAATCAGACTGCGAAATCTGTAAAAAAAAAAAAAAAAAAAAAAATTCCTCAATCTATCCTAGATAGAATGGAGAAACCTTCCAATGAGGTCCGGTCTGGTTCAAAAGAGGCTGAACTGGGGACTGACCCCTCGGACCAGGGTGAAACCTCATCGGTGAAAAGACAAGCGGACTCAGCCCCTGATACGGGCCCTGTGAAAAAGACTAGGAAAAGCTGTTTGAAACCACGTAAACAAGCGGTTGCAGTTCCAACCATTGAAGAGATGGCAAAAGTGATACGCATTGTCCAGTTGTTGCAGCCCGGTTGGGGTGAACCGGCTCAACGACCGGTAACCCATACCTTGGTTCAGACGCCTGTTGGTTCAGTTCCTTCAGGCTCTCTGGATCTAGAGGAGTTTTATGAGTCTGAGTATGAGCATTATGAGGAAGAGGATGATCTGGGTGAACCGGTTGAGCCTCAGATTTCTCCTGAACATCCTCAGTGAGATCGGTGATGAGTCTTCCCTCATTCTTCTAGGGAATCTACCTCTCATTTTGCTTTCATGAGGCAGGTAGCAGAGACTTTACAATTGTCTGTCCAAGAGACTAGACGGGAGGAGGAGGATGACTATAAGGAGATGATGGATCTCCCTGTCTCCCAGGGACTTATGATTCCTATTCATAAGTCTCAAAAAACAGGCTTCTAGAATTCTCCAGACCCCAAGTTCTGTCCCACCAGTGGACAAGAAAATGGACAGGAACTATGTGTTGGCTGGGAATGGCACTGAATTTTAAGTAGCCACTGCAGTCATGTGGGGGTAGTACAAGCTGCAGCTTGCAAGAAAGCTGGCACCCCTCTTGCTTCTCATCCTCCTGATAAGGACTCAAGGAAAACTGACTCCTTAGCAAAAAAAGGGTATCTAGCTGCCTACCTGGATATCAGGCAGGCATCCTATATGGCCTATGTGTCTAGATACCAAAAGTCCCTCTGGGAGTCAGTGGGACAGTTAGCCAAGATGGCTCCCCCTGAACTGGCAGCAGACTTACAGGACCTCGTCAGTAAAGGGGTTCAGTCATCCAAATGCCAGTTTCACATGGCAGTGGATGCCAGTGATGCAGCCTCCTGTTCTGTGGCTTCTGCCATTTCCCTCAGGAGGTTTTCATGGCTGAGATGTACAAATCTCTCCCAAGACATGCAGGACAATGCCATTGATTTTCCCTGACACAAAATTCTTGAGGAACAAACAGGCATATATGAAAAGATGAATGAGTATAGGGTAGCCTACAAGAATCGTCTGCTAAAGAAAAGGCTGCCACTCCTCAAAGACAGCAGACTGAGGGAGGCAGAGGTGAGCCTTTTCCCAGGCCTTCCATCAGGCTCAAGCCTTCCCTCCTAGGAGAACAGCCTAGGGGTTACTAGGAGTTAGAGGCAGAAGACACATGCTGGCCATGCTGGTTCCACTTCTCAGTCCACTACACCTCTAAACAGACACCCTGAGGTTTCTGTCTGGGCCGCCTCCCACTACCAGTAGGGGGCAGGCTGGCCTACTACCTTTAGGCCTGGCAGTCCATTACATCAGACAGATGGTTCCTGGAGGTAGTAGACCAGGGTCTTGCTTCCAGTTTCAAACTGCTCCCAAAAATGGGAGCAAGATCATTCAAACCTGCCACCTTCTCAGAAACAGCCCTGTTGGAGGCAGAGGTTTCCACCCTACTTCAGGTCAGGGCAGTGGAGCCTGTTCCTTCTCAGCACAGAAGAAAAGGGTTGTATTCAAGGTACTTCCTAACCCTGAAGAAATATGGGAGTGGCAGCCCATATTAGATCTGAGATACCTAAACAAGCACCTCACAAAGCCAAAGTTCAAGATGGTCACTCTGGCTATCAATTTACATACTCTCAGAAAAGGGATTGGCTATCATCCCTAGATCCCAAGGATGCTTATTTTCACATTCCCATCCGGAGAATCTCACAGAAAATACCTCTGATTCAGACTGCCTTGGGACATTATCAGTTCAGGGCCATGCCCTCTGGACTGGCATCTGCTCAATGGCCTTCACAGAGTGCTTAGCAGTGGTTGGGCACATCTGAGAAGGCAAGGAGTCAATTTATCCTATCTGGATGACTAGTTGGTAGTGGGTCACCCCACCCCCAACAGGTAAGAAAGCCTTAGCCCTCACACAGGATACCCTCAATCACTAGGGTTCCTGGTGAACTCAACAAATCAGTTCTGAAACCCTTCCAGATCCTAGATTTCATAGGAGCAGAGCTGGACACAATTCAAGCAAAGACTTTTCTGCCTCCAGGAAGGGCAGACACCCTGATCCAGTTGGCAGAGTCTTTCCATCTTCAGGTTCCTTGCCCAGCAATGTACTTCCTAGATCTCCTGGGCCATATGGCTGCCACCACAGCAGTACTCCCAGGGCCAGATTTAGATGAGGACATTCAGTTCCATCTGAGGTCCTTTTGGTCCCAGAAAGGGATTCTCTGTACAAACTGATACCAGCAACTATCACTCTAAGGCAAGCACTACAGTGGTGGCAAGAGAGGGACAACCTCAGGGCAGGAGTCCCCTTTCTGCAACAAGCTCCCTTGGTAGTACTGACCACGGATGCCTCACTACTAGGGTGGGGAGCTCACCTAGGGGATTATATTGCTCATGGAACATGGCTCTGGCAGGAATTTGTCCTGCACATAAATCTGCTGGAGCTCAGAGCAGTGTTCCTAGCACTTCAGTCATTCGCCAAGATGCTACAGGGCAAGGTGGTGCAGGTCAGGACAGACAACACCGTCACCATGTATTACATCAAATGGGGGAACGAGATCTTCAGTTCTGTGCACAGAGGCCATGAAAATCTGGAATGTGTCTTAGTCCTTAAACATTTCCCTATCTGCAGTCCACCTGTCAGGGAAGGACAATGTCCTGGCAGATGCTGTCAGCAGGATCAACCAGAGCCATCACAAATGGACCCTGAATAGACAAATTATGTTGACAATCTTCAGAAGATGGGGCACTCTAGAGATAGATCTCTTTGCAGCCATAGACAATCATCAACTTCCCCACTTCTGTTGTAGATCCCCAGCACTGGGCTCAGTGCCTCTAGATGCTCTGCTACTGGATTAGTCAGGCAAATTTCTGCATGCCTTTCCTCCATTCCTCTGATCCTAGAGCCTTAGTCAAGCTCAGGGTTCACTCAGCCACCATGATCTTGATTTCCGGATTGGGCCAGACAGCTGTGGTACTCGATGCTATTGTCTCTGTCAGTGGCAGTCCAGTTTGCCTCCCAGGAGGCATAACCTGCTGACATCCTCCCAAGGAGGATTCTGTACACCAACCTCGAGTACCTCCAGCTCAAGGCTTGGTTCTTGAAGACTTAGAGTGTGCAGGCCTGCATCTCTCAAAGGAGTTCTGGACATCCTTAGGGTTTCAGAAACCATCCACCAGGAAAACATACTCCTCCAAATGGAAGTGATTCTCCATCTGGTGTTCCCAGAAGGACATGGATCCACAGGAGGCTGGCTTGGCGATCCTTCTGGATTATTTAGTCCACCTTCAATCCCTGGGCCTACAGCCGTCCACCCTGAAGGTGCTCATGGCAGCTGTCTCTGCCTGTCTGTCAGCGGGGAAGGGCCCTTCCCTGGCTGCCCATTCTACCTTTAAGAAGTTCTTCAAGGGGTTGCTCCATCTTCACCCCCCTCACAAGGAGCCTACCCCTTCCTGGGACTTTAACATCTGCATAGCTCAGCTTATGCAGCCACCTGTTGAGCCCATTCCTCAGCAGAGCTCAAATTCCTGACACGGAAAACTGTGCTTTTGGTGGCCATCACCTCGGCCAGAAGGATCAGTGAGCTTCAGGCCCTGTCAGTGGAACCCAACTACACTGCCTCTCACAGGGACAAGATTGTTCTGTGAACTAACAGAAAGTTCCTCCCCAAAGCAGTGTCAGACTTCACTTGAATCCATCCTAACATTTGCCTGTCTTCTTCACTGATCATTCCAGTTCAAGTGAATGCAGGCTGCATAGCCTGATGTAAAAGGTCATTCAGCTGTTATACGGACAGAACAAAAGACCATAGGAAGGACTGTACTCAGTTGTTCTTACCTATGGTGAGGTGAGCAAAGGCAGGCTAGCCACAAATAGGACCATTTCCAGATGGATTGTGGCTTGCATCCAGTTCTGCTATGGCAAACTAGGTAAGGAGCACCAGTGGGCCTGAGGGCTCACTCTACTAGAGAACAGCCGCCTCCATAGCAGCTGCCAGAGATATCCCCTGCTTGACATCTGTAAAGCAGCTACCTGGAAAACTGACAGCAGGATAAACAGGATTGGGATTCCTGTGTAAGAAATAAAATGAGGGGAAGGAGGGAGGAAAAATATGACTATAGAGAACCTCTCAAGATCTATTGTTACGATAAGTTCCGACTGCAACTGTACTATCTTACTCTCGAGAAGGTTCCTTCAGTAGGTTGTTCATATAGGACTGAGTTCCAAGCAGTCCTCCAAAGAGAGACCGAGAGAAACAAGGAGGAGGAGAAAATAATTCCAACAGAACTGGGAACAGAATGGACCTAGCCTGGACAGAAGGCCCTGCAAGACAGCTAGGCGAAGCCTGCCCTCCGCCTAGAAGCAATGTCTAGACTGTAGTGTTTAGTAAAGGTGTGGACAGAACTCCAAGTGGCTGCAGCACAGATATCAACTGCTGAGACGCTCAGCAAAAAGCAGCGAAGCAGCCATGCCCCTAGTAGAATGACCTCTGATGGGACCTGGCAGAGGTTTTTCGTGACTTTGTGCTAATACCAATACAGTTGCCTAACCAGTTGGAAAGGCACTGCTTGAACCACGGTTCTTTGACCTGGGGCAAAGGAAACAAAAAGCTGATAGCAGCTACGTAAATCCTTTGTTCGTGTGTGTAGCACTGAAGGATCTGATGGACGTCCATGGTGTGCAGGAGTGTCTCACCTTGTTCAGAGACGGAAAGTAAATTGGAAGCTCTACTGATTGGTTCAGTGTGGCTTCTAACCTGGTAAAACCAAAGATCGTCCGAGACCACACGTTCTTGAAAATAAATAAATACTCACACTGAATATGAAGCTCTGATCTGAGCTGATGTGGCACTAATACGTCTCAGGAAGGCGTGACACTGGGTTCAAATGGGAGGTGAGTTTCTCAACACGTTCAATCAGGTGGGTTGGGCTGCGTGGGAGTTTCAGATGGAGATCCCTTTCAGAGAAGGTTTTCAGCGACCTCCAGCTGAGCACAGGTTTAGCATCCACCAGCTAGTGTGCAAGCTAAAGTGCGAAAAGGTGGACCTTCAACGAAGAATATGACAGACCTGAGTCTAACAGATGAGGATATTCCATGACTTGTGGGGCAGAACAAGAAAGAGGTTCCAATTCTTGGAAGTCGCCCAGATGAAACGTTCCACTTCATGGTGTAAGTGGAATGAGTAGAGGTTTTCTAGCCTCTAAAAGAACTGAGCTACTCGAGAGGAGACCCCAAAGCAAGAAATCATATGTAAGCAGGAGCTGCATATAAGATGCAGAGGTCCTGAGCCCGGATGGACAAGGCGCCGGATCCTGAGTCGAGGTGGCTGAGTCACTGGAAGTGGAACTGGTGGCTCCCTCATTAGCTGTTGTAGCAGTGGGAACCAAATTTGTCTCGGCCAGAGAGGGCGATGAGGATCATCCTTGCCTTCTCTGCAGAAGCCTGAGAAGGACCCTCTGGATAAGGAAATGGAGGAAGGCGTTACAAAAGTGCATGAGGAAGACAGCGTGGTTGTGCCAGAAAGCACCATGCCCTGAACGAACGAGCAAAAACTGGAAGTTTTGGCGTTGTAATTGGGAGGCGTAAAAGGTCGTATTTCCAAACGCCCCATCTTAGTAAAGGATTCTGCCACTTCCTGCTTTAATTCCCATTCGTGGGTTAGAGTCCAGAGACATACGAGACTGTCCACTAGGACATTTGAATGCCTGGAACATGCACGGCCAGTAGGGCCAGATCGCGTTGGACTGCCCAGTTCCACACCTGCATCGCCACCTTGCACAGGGTAATGAGCGAAAGTTCCTCCTTGTTTGTTGAGGTATCAAACCACCGACATATTGTCCATCTGGACCAGCAGTGATCGCAGGAAGGAGGGTCTGGAAGGTGTACAACTCCATTTCAGAACATTGATGTGCAATGATGCTTCAAGCTGGACCACAGTCCTTGAGCTTGGTTGCTCCCAGATGTGCTCCCCATCCACGTTCAATGCATCTGTAGATTAGGGATGCTGAAGCCGGGCTCCTGAAAGGAAGACCCAAGGAAGGTTGCAGGGGTCCCTCCACCACAGCAATTGTTTCTGAACTGCTGAGAGACTAGGAACCGGATAGATCTCGTCATCCAGGAGTTGAGTCCTACTACACCTGCAAGGACCACTGAATGACTCTCATGTGGAGCCTCACCAGGGAACAGTAGTGATGGAGGCTGCCATCGGGCCAAGAGGGCGGAGGACCTCCAGACCCAGGATAGTCCTGGATGAAGCCACAAAGAAGCCATATGAACCAGGGTCTCTGTCCTGTCTGGAGGAAGGAAGGCTCTGCGTTGGACCATATCAAAAACCACACCCGATGAATTGTCTCTGGGACGAGGTCATGGATGACTTGGGAATATGACAGTAAATTCAGGTTGCCAAAGAAGTTCAGGTAAAGGCAGAGCCTCCTGTAAGGAGGTCTCTGGAAGGGGCTGAGATCAGCCAATCGTCCGAGTAAGGGAAAATTGCAATACCACAAGCGGCACAAAGGCCGCCACCACCACCAGGCACTTGGTAAACACCGGTGCAAAGGATGAACAAGGGAGGGCCTGAAAGTGGAAGTGCTCCCTTGGAAAGAACATGAGAATTGGCGGTGACTGGGGAAGATTGGGATGTGCAGGTAAGCACTACTGCCATGTCCAGAGCGCACAACAATTGAGCGACTGTAATGATTCTCCAGAAGGGTGGAAGAAGGCTCTGGAGCATTAGCATCCAGAACTTTTGTACTCAATGAACAGATTGAGACTCCTTAAGTCAAGAGAAGGTTTCAAGTTTCCCATCTTTTTGGAACCAGGAAGAAATGGGAGTAAAACCCCTGCCCCTTTGCGGAGGGGAACACTCTCTATTGCTTCCTTGAGCAAAAGCTTTGAATTTCTTCCGAAAGAAGAGCCTGATCCCTGAAGCAGAAAGACCTTTTGGTGGAGATTCTGGGGTAATTTCCAGAAACTCTATAGTGTGTCCACGGACAACAGTTGCAGGACCCATGTGTCTGAGGTTATTGCCTGCCATTTCTGTGCATGGTGGGTGAACTGCCCCCACCTGCTCCTCGTCATGAGATGGAGGAAGTAGTGGGGACAGGGAGTCGGAAGTGGCAGGATGTTCAGGGAGGGCCTCCTGAAAGTCTCTGGTTTTTGGAGGTTGGAGGAGTGGTGGAACCTGTGGCCTTACATTTGCCCTGGCGTCGAGCCGGGGCCTGCTTCCTCTGCCTCCAGGTCCTTTTCCGAAAGGGCTGTTGCTGCTGTTGAGTGCCTGACCGGTACACGGACCTTACTGATCTGAGGGCAAGGCCTCTGTTCTGGAGATCAGTAATAATATCTTTGTTGTCCCCACCAAAAAGCACCGAGCCCCGGAAGGGGGCATCCTGAATTGCAGACTGTACCTCATTGGTGAGGCCAGATATGCAAAGCCAGGAATGCCATCTTAAGGTGATGACAGTCACCAAGGCCGAGCTACAGAATCGACAGAGTAGTATGTAGCCCATAAGCATGCCTAGGAGAAGTGGCGAGGTGAAGATCCTTGGCAAGTTCCTTCTTGAGGCTCGAGGGTCCATCGCTTGGACTCGGGCCTCTAACCTGGCCAAGGTAGCTTTTGGTGACACCATGTGGGCCAGATAGTTAAGGGACTGGAACACACATGTGACTGAAGCATAAACCTTCCTGCTGAACTGGTCCATCTGTCTCTGTCTGGAAGAGAGGTGCTTATGTCTTGGGTGCAGACGAGCAATCATGAGCAGCTGAAATAACGACCGAGTCTGCCTTGGGATGTGTCTTGAGAAAGGGAGCTTCCTTCAGCACCTGGTACACTCTGTCCACCCTCTTAGGGACAGCTGGGAGAAAATGAGGCATCTGCAAGACCGTAGAGGTGAGGTCCGATCCAAGGAGGAATCTGGACCGGGGACAGACACTCTAAGTCCAGGTGTTCGACTAATCTCTGTCTTATGGGGTCCTGATCCTCTGACTCCCAGTCGAAAAAATCTTTCACGGACCTCAACAGCTCCAAAAAGGCAGGGTCCTCCAGGGGGGACTTGGGGGAACCTTGCCCTTCAGACCCTCAGGTTTCTCCAAAACATCCTCCGCTAACTCATCGGCATCCTCGTCACCATCCTCATCATCCTCTACCCCCTCGTTCGGGAGACCACGAATGTCCGGAAGAACGATGGTTTGATGTGTCGTCCCTGAGATATGAACCATGGAAGGAGAGAGCTCCTCGGGGACGGAGTTCTGGGAGAGCATGGGGGTGGAAGCCTACTCTCTAGATCTGAGACCAACTCCGAGCGCGCCCCCTGCCACCAAGACTGGATTGTCTTGATGTCTGGCGTAGCCGGAGGTGGTGGAGGGGGAGGTGGAGGAGGTTAAGGCTGGGGGGGAAGGTGAGAAACAGTTCAGAGTCTAGAAAAAATCCCTGTCGTCAGGGGGTCTGATGGAGGGGGGACCTATGTCGGACCCGCTGTTGTATAAATCAGTGGCAGATCCGGCGTCTGGATAGCCAACGTCAGAGGTACCGACGGCTGGACCAGCACCACTTGATTCGGCGCCGGTAGGGGATCTGGCGTTGGAGGGGCCAGTGAAGGGGCTGGATGAAGGGGACCTGACGGACCATATCTGGCACTGGAGCCAAAGGCTGGGGCAGACCATTGGGCCCAGGCTGAGGAATAGTCGTCGGAGGTTCTGGCGTTGGGTTGGGAGTCGCCGGATCCAAAGGAGGGATCTGGACTGGGATAGTCGCTGGATCTGAAGGGATCCCACCAGATGGGGGTGGAGGGGCCTCCACCGTAAGGCCAGATGGCTGAGGAGGAGCCTCCTTCCCTGTGACCCCGTCGGGGGAGTGCAGGACAGACCCCGAGGAATGGTCTTCGATGTCGAGGGGTCCCACACTGTCCTCGCCTGAGGTACCCACCTGAGAAGGGGAGGGTACTGGCAGGGGAGAAGGGGAGAGGGGCAGTCTCCTCCTAGTTCTGCTGGGCGTCAGGGGTGGGGCCGTTGGGCCCCAATGGGTGAACCACGCCTGACAATCTGTCAGAGACTGGCATCTTACTAGGTGGAGCTGAGTGGGCAGGGGAAGAGCCCCCGAATGGCTTATTGGCTGTAGCCGGGCGGGTCCCCAAGACTTGGGGAGCTGACTTACCGGTGGCTGGGTGGTCTCCGGAGGAGCCAGGGGCCAACTTAGTGACCGTGGTGGTGTGGCCGTCGGAGGCACCAACGGACGACTGACCCGCGGAAGTTTTATCAGACTTACCGTCTGAAGTCTTCTTACGTGGCTGTAAGGCGGCCTTGCTCATCGAGGGCCTCGAGGCCTCAGGCTGGGCCTCTGCAGAGCACTCTCAATCCCAAGATTTCTCCTTGTGTTTCTTGGAGGGAGAAGATTTTTCTGAAGAGGATTTGTGGATCCAGTCCATTTGCTTTTCAAGAGAAGCAAGACGGACTTTTAAAAAGTGGGCCTCCAAAGCCTGCTGTCTCCGCTTTTTGGTGGCCTGATTGAAAGTTTGGCATGTGGGCGCTTATGAGCAGCTAGCTGGATAGACATGCCTTCACGCTGCCCATGCTAAAGGCTGAATTAAAGTTAAAATTAGCTTGTTAAAACCGACTTCCAGAGACAAAACTAATATAAATCTACTTGGGACGGTATTATGGAGGAATATCTTGTACCTAATTCTGGGAAGAGCCAGCGGCTTGCTGGCAAAACGAGAAAGAAGTTGACAGCCCCCACGGTGGGCAAAAGTGCGGGCATAATTTCACTCTCAGCGGCCAAAATTGGAGCACTAGACCGTGAAGTAACCGGACAAGTGATTGCGGCGCTTGAACCCAGATGATTAAAATTGGAGGGTAAAATCGATCTCAAGCTGCAGGAAGTCTTGGAACAGCAGAATACACCCTAATAGAACTGCAGAGGCTGAAGAATGTATTTCCCGTTTGGAAGATGACAGCAGAGATTCCAGGACAAGTTGTGAGATTACAAAAGGAGCTGGAGGATTTAAAAGAGGCGCTTGACTACCAGGAGAACTACTATAGGTGTCTTAATTTGCACCTTAGGGTCTGCCAGAAGGCGCTGAAAAGGATATAATGGGCTTTTGTGCTAAGATTCTCCCGGAACTCCTGGGACTGCAGCCAAAAAACTGACATTTTAAATTAGAAAGGGCCCATCGAGCAGTGATGCCTCGTCCCCCAGGAGATCAACCCCCACAGCAGATAATCATACGATTTCGTGCCTTCCAAGACCGTGAGGCAACCCTCAGAGCCTCTAGAGGAAAAGGGGCACTGGAATATGGAGGGGTACGTTTGTTCATCTCACAGGACTATTCCCTATGACTCCTTCAAAGAGGAAGATATTTAATCCACTTATGGCTCAACTAAGGAACCTTAAGGTTGAAAATGTTATGCTCTATCCAGCAATACTCAAGATCTGCCATGAGGGGCACGTGACTCCTTCTGGGAGCTCAACAAAGCAGAGCAATTGGTGCATGATCTACAGAAGAAGCTGACCAAGTAAAGAATTAGGGAAAGTTTTTTGGCCCGCTAGCGTAGAGTACTGTTTGACTGCCACAAGGTTAGATCTTTAACTGTCTCTCTGTCCTCTATGAGCTATCCTGATATACTGAAGTCTACAGAGGAATGAATGTGGTTATACAGATCCTGTGTTTGGCCTGTGGAGGAACGACCTTGGAGGTTGGACAGAGGCTTACCCCTGTGTTGGACTAGACACTGTAATAGACTTGGAGCTGCCAAACAATTTGAATGAGGCCCCACTCGATCCCACCTGGTTTTCCTACGCTCTCCTTGGCAGGGACTGCAGCCGTAAGCCAAGAGAATACCCTGGGACAATATGGACAACTTGCTACAGTGGTCGTATAGGCACGAGAACTCTGTGCAGTACGAGAGGAGACGAGGATACATCGTATAGGCTGGCCTGGGAGGGAAGGGCCTAGCGCGTGTGTTTATGGCACGGCCTGCTCCCTTCCTCATGCCGCCTCAATGTCTGCTGCACGTGGGCTGGTTGAAGAGAAGGCACACTGTGGTCTGTTGTTGTGGGGAGCTAGTGGGGGTGCTTAAGTGGGTCAGAGGAAGCGCCCTGGGTGAGTACTCATAAAAGTGAGATATACTCCATGCTGAAATGTAATCGGGCATGCAACTTCTTTGGGGCAGCTTGGGGTTTAACATAAAAATGCTTACATCATATATCTGAGAATACTGGACTCTAACAGGGGGATGGAGCTGTGCAGGGAGAATTTAAAGTTAAAGTTGAAGTTGGTGTTTGAATATTATATGTATTACTGTTTGCTTATAAGAAAAAGCTGGTATCGGCCATGGCCGGAGTAGCGGGGCAACTACATCGACAGTGGGATACTAGACACTTATGCGGAGATTGCAGTTAGTGTTGATGTGGGGGGGTTTGGTATAGTTAAAATTTATAAACGCTTTGTTGGGGATCAGTTCCGGTGGGGGGAAAGCAGACTGGGGAGTGGCAGGGATTGTGGGATAATGTATACTATGATCTAGTTGGGGAAGGGGGTTATGATGTCTTTATTATCTTGTTGTTTAAGTGTTGTTTCTCTTCTATGTCTTTTCATGCATTTCATATTTTTCAAAGATTGCTAATGACTCCGGATCGGTGTACCAGTGGGGTGAATTGCAATGTACGGGTGGACTTGGTGGCAAATTCTTGTGCCCAGGAACATGAGGTAATTGGACATGGCTAACAGACAAGAACTGACAGTGGTCTCCTGGAACGTGCGAGGGGGTTACAAATCTGATTAAGCGTACAATGCTCCTAACAGCACTTAAAAAGCGGGGGACGCAGGTAGCACTATTACAGGAGACCCACCTATCGGACACTGAGCATGCCAAGCTCACGCGGGGGTGGGTGGGTAAGTGTTTTGTTGCCTCATACTCCTCCCATAAGCAGGGTGGCTATCCTCCTGAATGAGAATTTGCCATTCGAGTTAGAGATAGTGAAAGATCATCGGAGGGCAGATATATTTTTTGGTGGGGCAGTTGTATGGTGAGTCCATTACATTTGGTAATGTTTATGCCCCTGCCACATATGAAGCACAGTTCTTCCCGGAGCTCTTGGATCTGCTTACTAAGGAACAGTTCCCAGGCTTGATCCTGGGTGGGGATCTGAATTGTACGCAAGACACAATATTGGACCACTCGAGAGTAAAGGGAGAAACGTCAGAGCATTAAACCAGTGGTGGTGGGCATGTTAGATTTGGAATTGGCTGATAGTTGGAGGATGGTGAACTCAGGGGCTGGGAGTACACATTTTCTTGAACCCCATGGGACATGGGACGAAATTGATTACATCCTGGTCCTATGAGAATGGCATGATAGGGTGATGGATATATCGCACAGCCCTATTCACATATCAGATCATGCTATGGTGATAGGGAAGATTAAGATGCACATGGTAAGGGACACACCCCCTCAGTGGAAATTCCCATCATATATGCTCCCCAACAAGGAGTTTAGGGAGCATCTGTCAAATCAATGGCGTTTTTATAAAGAAACCAATGCAGGGACGGAAGTGTCTCGAGCGACATTCTGGGATGCTGGGAAGGCCTTCCTGAGAGGCTCAATAATAACATATATGGCTAAGGTTAAGAAAGAGAAGTGGGGGAAAAAAGACAGGGGCTGGAAAAACAGCTTAAGGAACTGGAGAGGGGAATGGCCCGGGGAGAACAGGGGGCAGTGGGACGGCTCCTAATGGTCACGAGAGAAGCTCTAAATGCCTTGGTGCGAAGGGAAGCCAGAACTTCTTGGCTTTATTGCAAATGCTGGGTGTTTGAATGGTCTAATAAACCAGGCCCACTCATGGTGAGATTTACGAAGGGGGTAAATGCCCCACTAGAATAACGGGGATTAAAGATAAGGAGGGCGTGGTGCACAGGGAGGCCGGGAAACTGAGGGCCTGTTTCCAAGAGTTTTATACTCATTTGTATAAGGCACAGTGCAAGGGTAGAGGGCAGCAGATACAGGAATTCCTTGATAAAGTAGCATTACCTAGTATTACTGTGACCCAGAGAGACTGGTTAAACCAACCTATTACTAAGGAAGAAATCTTAAAGGCTATAGGGAAGTTACAACAAGGTAAGGCAAGTGGCCCAGATGGATTCCCCGTGGAATTTTAAGGACTTTAGCAGATCAGATGGCAGGAACGCTGAGTGAGGTATTCCAGGTGGAGAGGGGAGGAACGCCACAGGTACCTGACACCTGTTATGAGGCTGTGATTTGTCTAATCCCTAAACCGGTAAGGATGTGTTGGAATGCATCATACAGACCAATCTCTTTGTTGAATTGTGATCTCAAAATCCTGGCCAAGGTTCTGGCCCTGAGACTTGAGGATTATTTGCCTGAGCTGATTCACCCAGGTCAGACCAGGTTTATAAAGGGGAGATTATCTTACCATAACATGCGTAGGTTGCTTAATGTGGTATGGAGGGCAGGACAGGAGGCAGGGGAAAACCGATGTTATCTCTATGGATGCAGAAAAAGCGTTTGATAGGGTGGAGTGGGAGTACCTCTTTGAGGTGCTGACCTGGTTTGGTCTGGGTGACTCATGTTCAGTGGATCAGAGCTATGTACCAGGCCCCCAGAGCTCAGATCTTGATTAATGGGACACCTACCGAGCCCTTTGGCCTGGAGAGAGGTATTAGGCAGCGGTGCCCACAGTCACCACTATTGTTTGCCCTGGCATTGGAACACCTAGCTGCAGCACTGAGGCAGTGTCAGGAGATTCAGGGTATTAAAGGAGAGAGGAATGCTGTGCACAAAGTCACCCCATATGTAGATGATATGCTCCTGTTTATCACGGATCTCCAGAGTTCTATGCCACCTGTATTAGAGCTGATAGAGAGCTTTGTCGCTTTCTCAGGGTATAAAATCAATCGAAGTAAATCTGAAATGTTGTTTTCCTAGATCAGAGGAGGTGGATGAGCAATGGGGAATTCAGGGCAGGGCTATAGGTATCACCTACCTGGGTATTAAGGTGGGGAAGACAATTTGGATCATTGTATGCCTTGAATTATACCCAACTCATTAAAATAATACAGGCAGATTTGAGAAGGTGGATGCAGCTACCTATATCATGGCTGGGATGTATTAATATGTTGAAAATGAATATCCTTCCTAAGTTCTTTATCCTAAGCAGATGATTCCTATGGGTCTTGTAAGGGGACATAGCTAGGTTAGAGAAGTTATTTACTCAATTCATTTGAAGGAGACAATGGCGAGCTTGTCTTCAGAGACTTAAAGCTGAAGCAGCTAGAGGAGGCCTTAATTTCCCAGACCTCACAAACTATTATCTGTCCATTCAGCAACCATATATTGTAGACTGGGTGTGCCGCCCTGCAATGGCAAGTTGGGTTGCACTTGAACAATGAGGGTGCCAGGACACCTGTCTGCATATTACATAACAAGGTCTAAAAGCTCATGTCGCTCAGGGGGGCTGTAACCCCTTAGTTAAAGTGGTGCTAGAGGCATGGGGCCTTCTCAAAAAGTCTAAGGGGATTGTTAAAGGGGAAACGTTGTTGCTGATAGTGGGGAACCCCTTTTTTTTTTCCAGGATTAGAGGATGGAGGGTTTAGGGACTGGGAAAGAGGGAGGGTGAAGTGTGTGGGCAATCTGGTCTGTAACGGTGCATTGAGCCCATTGGGGGATATTATTCAAGGGTTGGGATTACAGGGGCAGCAGCTATTTCGATATCTGCAACTTCGGGCATTTTTAATGAAAGTGGAAAGGGGAGGGACGGAATCTCATGGCTAGGGCCCAACTGAGACGCTGGTATATGGGGCGCAGAGAGATCCTACAGGATTCATTAGGAAGGCTATGAAACTGGGGAAGCAGGACTACCCAGATTATACGCAGAAGGTGAAGCAGCTGTGGGAGAGGGATCTGGGAAGGGACATTTTGGAAGATAACTGGCAACATCTGTTGGAGGGACACATGGGCCTCTTGATATGTAACAGGTTCAAGGAGGCCTTTTACAAATTCTTGCATAGGCTATATTACCCACCACTTGCAGTACATAAGGCACACCCCTCTGTGTCCCCTCTCGGTGGTAGGTGTGGAAGGGAAAGGGGGACATACATACATACACTGTTTTTGGGACTGCAGTGTTTTAAAGGTTTTCTGGCGTAAAGTATTTGGGGAAGGAACACAGATGGCGGGGTACCCCATTCAGATAGATCTTGTCATAGGCCTGTTTGGCATGAACCCGGGAGATGCAGAGGAGTGGGAACTAATGCCACGATGGATTAGGATACTAATGATAATGGCCAGACACTGTATCCAGAACACCTGGGTTAGTTATGTGACCCCCACTACCCACCAATGGCGTCAATTGGTGATTCAGAATTTGGCATTAGAAAGAATGACAATGATACTCAAAGACAGAGCTGACTCCTTCTGTACAGAATGGGCCCCTTTCCTGGCATAGCTCAGCAATGAGGAAGAGACCATCTTGCGTTGTGGCCGGGGTAATCAGGGCTACAGAGAATCTTATAGGTTTCCCACACTGTATCATACCACCAAGGTGAGTTGATAACTGTCTGGAGTGCATGTGCAATCACTGTAATAGGAATAAAATGAAAGGGAGAAGTTATGGTTAACAGATACTTGATTGTAGTAATAATTCTGGAATGCATTTGTCTGTTTGTTCTTGCGTCTTGTCTATGTTGTACTTGTTGTAATTTTAAAATTAATAAAAAGATTATACAAAAAAAAAAGAAAGTTTGGTACTCTGAGCAGGATGAGACAGGATGGTTTGGACCCAGACAGATCACGCACTTCAGATGACCGTCCTTATGAGGTATTTGTGTGCCGTAGGATGAGCACTTCTTCTTGGGAGAAGACATAAGAAAAAATTTTTTAAAGGAATGGTGAAGGAAAAAATCCGACGCAAGAACTAACATGACAGCCGGCCCGGTGGCGCTGAGGGTTGAGGCGCCAGACACTACACCTCATGCCACACTGGCAACCCGGGTTCAGGAACAAGCTCGGGGAGCCCGGGGTCGGCCGGGGAAGGAGAGGATCGAGCATCTGGAGGATTGCTCTCCTCTTTCTGGGGAGGGTTCCAGGGGCAGCTCGGTGTCCTAGTGACCCCCAATGGGGATCGGGGGTACTACAGGTGTACCAGCTCGAGTCGTAAGGTGGTGGAGAGTAGGGCAGACGTCAGCAGGGCAGCCGTGTGCAGACATCATGGCACGTCGCCTCCCCAGGGGTGACAAAAAGCTAGAAAATCCCCGTCCACGGGGACAGGCAATGGCACCATCACTCGTCACCACACTCCACCTGCTGGACTCCTTCCACCCTTGGGCTGAGCCCAGCCTGGCCTACCAAATTATAGATAGAGCGCCCTGGGTGGAAAGGGCGGCCCCCTCGGGGACCTCAGAGCCGGGGGGGGGGGATCGCCAAGCTGGTGCCAGGGACTGGAGAGTTTCAGGCACGGAGGTAGAGTGACTAGAGAGGTGGATGCCTGAGAGAGTTCCCTGTGGGTACGGAGTATAAACAGAGTTAAAAAAAAAAAAAAACTAACACGACAATCGCTACTGGAAGTCTGCTATGCGATTGATACGAGGCGACAGCGGGAAAGAACTGGACCGCCCACTATATACGCCCATGCTGACGTCGGTCACATGACATCGGGTGGGCGTTCTCCTGTCAGGGATTGCTAGAAAAGTCTGCCGTTCGGCCTGACACCAGGTGGTGCCAGTCCTATATGAAATGACCTACAGAAGGAACCCTCTCAAAGTAAGATCTCCCTTAACACCCAAAAAGGCCTCCAACTGGAGGGCATAACATATGAAAGAATACCCCTGAATGTCAGAATCACCTGAAAAGGGGGAACAACAATAGTGAACACAGTCATAACAAATGTGCCAGTGTGTGTCACAGATAACCCTGAGAACATAGTGTTTTTAGGAGTGCAGAGGCTACTAGTTCTAGAAGGGGAGGCAGGAAAAAATTACTCACCATAGTAATGTTGTTTCTTCTAATGGGGTCTTGCTGTATTCTGACCTAATGCAGTTAGCCCAACACTTGAACTGCCCGAGAGGAAAGAGTTAACTCTATGCAGAAGCATAGAACGTTGAGCTCGAGCTCGGTTTTCAAACCTCTGCCTGTGGTACTCCCAGTGTAACCATCAGATTCTTATGAGCAAACTAAGTAAGTACTATACCATGGAAATTGTTCAAAACATATAGCCAAAGGGCAAAAAATTTTGGGGTCCAAAAAGACTCAAGTCGAGAACCCAAGAAGGAAAGGTCGTGACAATATTTAACTATAAAAACACATGAAACGTAACAATAACAGCTACCCCACCCTAGAGGGAGGGTACAAGGTACACCCCTGATCTGCAACACTGTACCTGCCAGCCCACTTCCCAAAAACTAGGTTCTGAGAGTGGAGGCAGGGGGGAGGTCAGAATACAGCAAGACTCCATTAGAAGAAACAACATTACTACGGTGAGTAATTTTTTCTTCAAACAACATGAAGTCTTGCTGTATTCCGACATAATGCAGACTACCAAGCAGTTCCCTTTGGAGGAGGGAATGCAGAACCTACTTTGGGAATAGGCTCTGCAGTACTGCTGTGCCAAACCTAGCATGACTCCTAGCCTGGATGTCCAGGGAGTAATGCTTGGTGAATGTATGTACTGTTTTCCAGGTGGCTGCTTTACAGATCTCTAACAAGGGTATATCTCTGGCTGCAGCTAGAGTAGCAGCTGTACCCCTAGTTGAGTGAGCCCTCAGGCCTGAAGGGGGTGTTCTACCAAATTTGTCATAGCAGAATTGTATACAAGAAACAATCCACCTGGCAATAGTTCTTTTAGTGACAGGCTTACCTTTCCCCACTGCACCATAAGTGATAAACAATTGAAGACAATCATTTCTGTGTGCCTTAGTATGCTCTATGTAGTAGATAAAGCCCTTTAACATCCAAACTGTGTAATCTTCATTCCCTGAAGAAAAATGGTCAGTGAAAAACTCAGGAGAGAACAGATTGGTTCAGATGAAAACTAATACCACTTTGGGCAAGAACCTCCTATTGGTTCTTAGGACCACTTTATCCTTTGGAAGGATATGAAGTCAGGTTCAACTGACAGGGACTGTAATTCACTAATCCACCTGGCAGAAGTAATAGCTGCCAGGAACACAGTTTTCCAGGTCAAGTACTTCAACTCAGCGAAGCCAGAGGCTCAAGGGTGGCTGCATAAGCTGAGCAATGCAGACATTAAGATCCCAAGGCGGAGGAGGAGGCTCTAAAGGGAGGGTTAATGAACCAGGCCTTTGAAAAACTTCCTGAAAACAGGATGAGATGCCAGACAAGAGCCCTTCCCTGCTGAAAGGAATGCAGAGACTGCTGCTAGATGAACCTTCAGAGTGGCAGGCCTAAGGCCTAGACTATTCAGATGAACTAGATAATCTAAGGTTGTGGAAATGTCTCCAGAATCAGGCACAATGCCTTTCTGAGAACATCACATACTGAACCTCTTCCATTTGGAATTGTAAGTTTTTCTAGTGGAAGGTTTCCTGGAGACCTTCAGAATATTCAGAACTCTCTGGCAGAGATGTAGTGCTGCATATTCTAACTCTTCAAGAGCCAGGCCTTGAGGTTGAGAGACTGGAGATTGGGGTACCAGATCCGCCCCTGGGAGGAGGACAGGAGATCGTATTTCTTGGGAAGAGACAGAGGACGTGACACTGTCAAGGACAGCAGTAGAGGATACCAAGGCTGTCTGGCCCAATCTGGAGCCACTAGTATCACTGTGCAGGGTTGAGTTCTGATCTTGATCAGAACTCTGAACAGCGGAGGGAAGGCATAGAGAAACCTGCCCTTCCAGTCCAAAATGAGAGCATCCAGGGGTACCGTCCTCAGGACTGGAGGTCTGCAACAAAATAGAGGAAGTTGATGATTGTCCGGTGCTGCAAAGAGATCTATCTCTGGAGTGCCCCACCTTAAGAAGATGACCTTCAGGATGTGAGGATCCAGAGACCATTCGTGATGTCCCTGTGAAATTCTGCTCAGGGCATCTGCTAGTACATTGTCCTTTCCTGGAAGGTGAACTGTTACTAAGGAAGTCTGAAGAGAATAGGCCAGAGACCACAGCTTCATGGCTTCTGTGCACAAGGCTGTGGACCGAGTGCCTGCCTGCTTGTTGATGTACCACATTGTGGTGGTGTTGTCTGTTCTGACTTGGACCACCTTGCCCTTGACCAAATCTGAGACGCTCTGAAGGGCTAGGAAAACTGCCCTGAGCTCCAGAAGACTGATATGAAGGAGAGACTCCTGTGGAGACCAGACCCCTTGAGCTGCCAGGGCTCCCAGGTGGGCTCCCCAACCTAGGAGAGAAGCATCCATAGTTAGAGCTACTGATGGGACTTGAGGAGAAATGGAACCCTTGTCTGAGGTTGTCCTGGTCCAGCCACCACCGGAGAGCTTGGACCAGAGTCTAATCACTGGAATCAGTTTGGTGAGAGAGTCCTTTCTCTGTGACCAAAAGGACCTTAGGTGGAACTGAATGTCCCTCATCTGAAATCTGGCTCCCTGTACCACTGCAGTGGAGGCTGCCATGTGGCCCAGTAGTTGGAGGAACTGACTCGTTGGATGAGAAACCTGAGGTCGAAAAGAGGAAGCAAGATCACTTTTTTTTTTTTTAGTCTTTGGTAACCGGGTAAGACCCACTAGGCACAACTGCCTGTTTTCAGGGGCGACCTGGGAGCACTGGGCGGTTAAGTGACTTGCTCAGAGTCACACAGTATGCAAGTGGAGGTTGTGAGAATCAAACTCAGGTCTGGTCTGCTGGATGTATCAAGCTCGTTCACACCTTGCTCCTCTAACCTCTAGGCTATACTGCCAGCCCACTACAACTTTGCTTGGATGGTATCCAACTCTATCCCTACAAAGGTGAGAAGTTGCACTAGTCCGAGGACAGATTTTGGAAGATTGAGAAGAAACCTCAGAGAACTGAGCAAGTCCTGGGTGGTTTGCAGAGCTGACCTGACCTGGTCTGATGACTGACCTATGATTAGCCAATCGTCCAGATATGGAAAAATGGTGATACCCTGTTTTCTGAGGTAAGCCACCACTACTGCAAGACACTTTGTGAATATCCTTGGAGCTGATGTTAGGCCAAATGGCATGGCCCTGAACTGATAATGGCCTGAAGGCAACTCCAAACCTGAGGTATTTTCTGTGGGAGCACCTGATAGGGATATGGAAAGGAATCCTGCGGTCCAGGGATGTTAGCCAATCCCAGCCTTAAAGAGGAAGGATTATTCCCAGAGTTACCATTTTGAATTTGGGTTTTGAAATGTGTTTGTTCAAATACCTTAGGTCCAGGATGGGTCGCCACTTTCGTTTTCTTTGGGGTAAGGAAGTACCTGGAGTACAGGCCTTTTCACCTGTGTTGAGTAGGAACCTTCTGTACGGCTCTGAGAGCCAGGAGAGAGGAAACCTCTGCCTCTAGGGCAAAGGTTTCTGAGATTGATGCACGTGGAAAAGACCTGGCCCTTCTTTTTAGAAACCTTTTGAAGCTGAGGGCCAGTCCCTGGCTTACTACTTCCAGGACCCACTTGTCTGAGGTCACAGACTTCCAGGCCTGAAAGTAGTAAGCCAGCCTGCCTCCTACTGGGATTGGTGAGTCGACCTGGGCTGACACGTCAGGGTATCTGCTTGGCAGGAGCCTTAGACTGGGAGGAAGAAGCAGCCCTACTCATCCCCTCCTGCCCCTCCCTCAGGAAAAAAAAAACCTGTGGGAAAAGAGAGGAGGCCTGGGCTTCGTAAAAAGGTCTGTGAAAGGGCCTGCCCCTGTCCCTGGACTGCTGCTTTTGTGGAGTGGCTTGCCATTCCTTGACCTATGCACTCCTGTAAGTGGTCCTGTATTCATCCATTTTCTTCATGTAAGCCTCTGTCTGCTCCCCAAACAGAGAGTTACCAACTACAGGAAAATTCATAGCCTTAGTCTGGGTGTCCTGTGATAGGCAAGTACATCTGAGCCAAGCACGTCTTCTGACAGACACAGATGTAGCCATAACTCTTGATGCCACATCATTGGAGTCCACAGCAGCGTGAAATTGTACTTTAGATGCCTCAGTGCCATCCGCAGCCACCTCCTCCAGCTACTTGGCTAGCTGGGGAAGGCCTGTTCCAGAACAGTATCCCACCTGTACTTCTGGTACCTGGCTGTGTAGGCCATATAGCTTGCCTGCCTGAGTCCCAAAGACGATGTCAAATATTGTTTTTTGGCCATGGCATCAACTTTCCTGGAGTCCTTGTCTGGGCGTGTGAAGCCAAAGGAATGTTAGCCCTGTCACAGGCTGCAGCCTGCACTACCCCAACATGGCTGCTATGAGTATAAAGGAACTTCGTACCTGAGCCTAACATATACCTCCTGTCCATTCTTTTATCCACAGGAGGTAATGAGTTAGGAGTTTGTAAAATTTTTGTGTCTGCTTCCCCATGGACTTATAAAGAGGGATAGACAATCTTTTGGACTCTGGGATGCCTATCTTTTCCACAAAATCAGGCTCTTCTTCCTCAGCAGCTTAAACCATAGGGAACTGGAGGGTTTCGGCCACCTTCTTGTACAACAAGAAGTACAAAGGGGACTCAGAAAGTCTGGGAGGGGAGACATTAGAGGGCCTGTCTGGGGAGATGTCCGGTTCAATGGGCACATCCAGACCCCCCCAGGTCGTCATCGTCATCTTCATCATCGGGATAGTCTTCATCTCCCTCCCACTCCTCATAAAAAGCATCTGGATTGTAATCTGAAGAAGACGGATATGACCGAACCGACCGACTAACCGGTGGTACCGGTTCGGATGGAACCGGGCGAAGCGATTGAACAATGCTAATCACTTTGGCTATCTCATCCGCAGTTAAGAGTATGCGGTACTGGATCCAAACCAGCAGACTTTAGTTTCCTTTTTGATGGAACTGGACCCTCAGAGTCAGTTCTCCTTTTGCCCAAGGAGGTATTGCCTAGGTCAGTAGGCACCTCCTCAGGTTCGGCCGCAACCGAACCGGACTGGCCATCTGGCTGTACAAACTTCTCGGCCTCCCTTTCCTTCAGCCTACTCAATTTTTTTTCTAGAGTGGCTTTGGGAAAGTTTTTGCAGATTTGGCAGTCTGACTTGAGGTGGTCAAACCCCAGACAATAAACACAGATGAGGTGGGGGTTGGCCTTGGCAAAGGCCTCCCCACACTCAGTACAGTGTTGAAACCCAGTGGGACCGGTTTTCTTCTTGGGTTTCTCAGACATGGCCAACCTACTAAATTACCCTATAGCAGCTTTCAAGCCAGGTACTAAATAACTGATCGGTTACAAACCGTGTCACGGGTTTTGAAAAAGAACCAGAAAAGGCCCGGTTCTTTTGAAACCGATTGCTACCGGAACACCACTCTAATCCCAGAAAAATTCAAATCTTAAACAAAGTTGAAATAAGGTGGGTTCCTAACCGTGCCGACTGATAAGAAACCAAAGAAAAGAACAATTCCACACTTTTACCACAATAAAGCATGATCCTACCTAGCTACTATACTACCTGTACTGTAGACAGAGGCTGGATATCTGAAAAAATAACAGAGCGGTTTAAACCGAACGCTTATTAAACTTTACCGAACCGAGTAGAGGAATCTCCGGAGCGACTTCACTGTTAGGCAGAGTAAAGAATCTGGCGGTTACACTGGGAAGTACCACAGACAGAGGTTTGAAAACCGAGCTCAAGCTCAACATTCTATGCTTCTGCATAGAGTTAACTGTTTCCTCTCCGGGGCAGTTCAAGTGCTGGGGCTAACTGCATTAGGTCAGAATACAGCAAGACTTCATGTTGTTTGAAGGTGGGGAGTTCTGAATACCTGAGTATCACTGGGAAGAAGAAAAAATTACTCACCTTAGTAATGTTGTTTCTTCTAATGGAGTCTTGCTATATTATGACAATTGCAGTTTGTCCCACCATTAGAACTGCTCCGGAGGTGAAATAGTTAACTCCATTCCATGAATGGAACTTAGAGCACGAGCTCTAAAGAGAATCTCTGTCTGTGTAGTTTCAAACCTGAACTGTCAGATCTTTACGAGCAAAAACTCACTAAGGTCTGTGTGGAAGCTGTAACCTACACTAGCCAATTGGCTACCTAAATATTAACACCCATTGCTGGTCCCAACACAAAAGACTCAGGTCAGGGGACCAGAAGAAAAAATTACTCACCTTAGTAATGTTGTTTCTTCTAATGGAGTCTTGCTATATTATGACAGTAGCAGTTTGTCCCACCACTAGAACTGCTCCGGAGGTGAAATAGTTAATTCCATTCCAAAATGGAACTTTGAGCACGAGCTCTAAGAAGCAGCTCTGTCTGTGTAATTTCAAACCTGAACTGTCAGATCTTTATGAGCAAAACTTACTAAGGTCTGTGTGAAGCTGTAACCACTAGCCAAAAGGCTACCTAAATATTAACAACCATTGCTGGTCCCAACACCCAAGACTCAAGTCAGGGGACCAGAACTACTAATACAATTTTAACAACATGAGAATAAAACAAAAGATGATAAAACACACACCCCAAACCCCCAAAAGGGGAAGAAACGTTAAAAGTGCATAACATAGTGCCCACACTAAGTTGCCCGCACCCCACCCAAGTAGAGGTTCTGAGAGGGGCAGGCTGGGGAGGAGGTCATAATATAGCAAGACTCCATTAGAAGAAACAACATTACTAAGGTGAGTAATTTTTTCTTCAAACAACATGAAGTCTTGCTATATTATGACAGTAGAAGACTACACAGCAGTACCTCCATGGAGGAGGGGCAGAACCTACTTAGGGAATAGGCTCTGAAGAACAGCTCTGCCAAACCGAGCATCTTTCCTGGCCTGGACATCCAGGGAGTAATGCTTGGTGAAAGTGTGTACCGTTTTCCAAGTAGCAGCCTGGCATATCTCTAATAAAGGGATGTCTCTGACAGCAGCTAGAGACGCAGCTGTACCCCTGGTAGAATGAGCCCTCAAGCCAGAGGGGGGATCTCTGCCCATTTTCTGATAACAAAATTGGATTGGATACAAGAGACAATCCACCTGGCAATTGATCTCTTAGTGGCAGGTTTGCCTTTCCCAACTTCACCATAGGTGAGGAAAAGTTGGAGGGATTCGAACCTGTGACCTTTGGTACGCTCTATATAGTAACTAAGAGCCCTCTTAACATCCAGGCTGTGCAACCTCCTCTCACCAGAAGAGGAGTGATCAGTGAAAAATACTGGAAGGGAGATAGATTGGTTAAGATGGAAATCTGAAACCACCTTAAGTAAAAATTTCCTATTAGTCCTAAGGACTACCTTATCCCTATGGAAAGAAATAGTCAGTTTCTACTGACAAGGCTTGCAACTCACTAATGCATCTAGCAGAAGTGATAGCCACCAGAAAAACAGTTTTCCAAGTTAGATACTTAAGCTCTGCAGAAAACAGAGGTTCAAAAGGGGGATTATTAACTGGGCAATGCACACATTAAGGTCCCAGGCAGGGGCCGGTTCCCGAAAGGGTGGATTAGTATGGAGTAATCCCTTAAAAATCTTGGAAAACACAGGGTGAGTGGAAAGAGGGGATGACTTTCCTGCTGAAACAAAAGCAGAGACAGCTGCCAAATGAACTCTCAGGGTAGCTGGTCTGAGGCCCAAGGAATTAAGATGGACCATGTAATCTAACAGAATGGGCAAATCAGCAGATTCTGGGGAAATATTTTTTCCAGCACACCAGATGGAAAACCTTTTCCATTTAGAACTATAAGTAGCCCTAGTGGAAGGCTTCCTGGAAGCCTTGAGGATTTCAAGAACGACCTGAGAGAGAGGTGTAAATCAGCAAACTCTAACTCCTCAAGAGCCAGGCCTTGAGGTTGAGGGATTTGAGGTCCAGATACCAAACTCTTCCCTGGGCACAAGTTAACAGATTGTGATTCCTGGGAAGACAAAGGGGAAGATGGATTGTCAGTGACAGAAGGAGTGGGTACCAGGACTGCCTGGCCCAATCCGGGGCAATCAGAATCACCTAGCAAGGCTGAGATCTGATTTTGACATACTTTGAATAGGAGAGGGAAGGGGGGAAAAGCATAAAGAAACTTCCCTTCCCAATCCAGGAGAAGGGCGTCCAGGGGGGCTGAGCCCAACACTGGAGGCCTGCAACAGAACAGAGGAAGTTGGTGATTGTCTGGGGCTGCAAAAAGATCTATCTGAGGAGTGCCCCATCTGGCAAAGACTATCCCCAGTACGTGAGGATCCAGGGACCATTCGTGATGGCCCTGGGAAATCCTGCTGAGGGCATCCGCTAGGACATTGTCCTTCCCTGGAAGGTGAACTGCTATGAGGGAAGTGTTCAGGGAATAGGCCAGAGACCACAACTTCATTGCCTCGGTGCACAAGGCCGAAGACCGAGTGCCCCCGTTTGTTGATGTACCACATTGTTGTGGTGTTGTCTGTTTTGACTTGTACCACCTTGTTGTGGACAGATGCAGAAAACGCTTGAAGAGCTAAAAAGACAGCTCTGAGTTCCAGTAAGTTGATGTGGAGTAGAGATTCCTAGGGGGGAATACACTCCCTGAGTGGAGTGGTCGCCCATGTGGGCTCCCCAACCCAGAAGGGAAGCATCTGTAGTGAGAGTCAAATTGTGAGCAGGGGGAATGAAGGGGACCCCCAATCTTAAATTGCTCTGATCCTGCCACCACTGGAGGGCCTGGATCAAGGTTCGAGTCACTGGGACCAACTTGGAAAGGAGGTCTCTTCTCTGAGACCAATAGGTTCTCAAGTGAAACTGAATGTCTCTCATCTGAAATCTTGCTCCCTGCACAACAGCTGTGGATGCAGCCATGTGCCCCAGGAGCTGCAGAAAGTGTCTTGCTGGTCGAGACCTGCAGAGTGAAGGAGGTCCAGAGCCACTAAATTCACTTACCCTTTCTAAGGAAGAAAAGCTCTGGCTAGCTTTGTGTCAATTCTGCCCCTATAAAGGTGAGTACCTGGACTGGTTCCAGAACCGACTTTAGTAGATTTAGCAGAAAGCCCAGGAGGGTGAGAAGCTGCTGGGTGACTTGCAGGTGAGATTTTACCTGTTCTGAGGACTGGCCTACAATGAGCCAATCGTCTAGATAGGGAAAAACAGCAATCCTTTGCCTCCTTAAGTGAGCCACTGCTACTGCCAGACACTTTGTGAATACCCTTGGGGCAGAGGTAAGGCCGAAGGGCATTGCTCTGAACTGGTAATGACCTGAGGGTAGTTAGAATCTGAGGTACTTTGATGGGAGCTTCTGATTAGGGACGTGAAAATAGGCATCCTTGAGGTCCAGGGATTCTAACCAGTCCCTGGCCTTAGGGAGGGTAAAATCATTGCCAAGAGTTACCATTTTGAACTTTGGTTTCAAAAGATGCTTGTTCAGATATCTGAGGTCTAATATGGCCGCCATTCTCCTGTCTTTTTGGGGTAAGGAAGTATCTGAATACAGACCCCTGCCCTGGTGCAGGAAGGAACCCTTTCTACTGCTCTGAGAGCCAACAGGGTTGAGACCTCTGCTTCTAGAGCAAGGGTCTCTGAAGAACTTGCAGGTAGAAAACACCTGGTTCTCATCTTGGGAAACTTTTTGAAGCTGAGAACCAGACCCTGGCTTACTACTTCCCGAACCCACTTGTCTGAGGTTAGAGACACCCAGTTCTGACTGAAGTAAGCCAACCTGCCCCTACCGATAAAGGAGAATCGGCCCTGGGTACCCCATCAGGGTGCCTGCTTAGCAGGTGCTTTAGGCTGAGGGGTGGGAGCAGGCCTTCCCACCCCCCGTCTGCCTCTGCCTCTGAAGAAGCCCCTCTGAGCATAAGCAGAGGAGGCCTGAGTCTGATAAAAAGGCCTGTGAAAAGGCCTACCCCTACCCTGGGGTATGCCTCTGGGGAGTGGCTTGCCGCTCCTTGGCTTAGGCACTTTGTAAGTAGTCCTATATTCATCCATCTTTTTCATGTAATTCTCTGTCTGCTCCCCAAACAGAGAATTTCCCACCACAGGAAAATCCATAGCCTTAGTCTGGGTATCCTGTGACAGGCTAGTACACCTGAGCCAGGCCAACCTACGAAAAGCTACAGATGTGGCCATGACCCTAGAGGAAACATCATTAACATCCACAGCAGTATGAAACTGCACCTTAGAAGCCTCAATGCCATCAGCAGGCGTTTGTTCTAGTTAGCTAGCCAGCTGGCCATGGGCTTGTTTGGCTAATTCCATAACAGTATCCCATCTGGATTTCTGATACCTAGCTACATAAGCCATATAATTTGCTTGCCTGAGTCCCAAGAGGCTGCCATATACTGTTTTTTCACCATGGCATCAATCTTCCTGGAATCCTTGTCAGGAGGATGTGAAGCCAGGGAATATTAGCTTTATCACAGGCTGCAGCCTGCACTACTAACATGACTGCATTGCTGAGAAAGGAATTCTGTATCAGGACCTGACAATGTGTACCTTCTGTCCATCTTTTATCTACAGGAGGCACAGAATTAGGAGTTTCTAAGATTTTATTGTTTGTTTCCTAAATGACTTATGCAAAGGAATAGACAATCTCCTAGACTCTAGTATATCCATCATTTCTACAAAATCAGGCTCCTCTTGCTCATCCACAGCTTCCTCAAAGGAAGCTGGAGGAGTTTCAACAACTTTTTGTAAAACATAAAATGAGAGGGACTCAGATAGCATAGGGGAGATTCTAAGGTCTGTCTGGGAGATGTCGGTTCATTGGCACACCCAGACCTTCCCAGCCACATTCATACTGTTCATAATCATCCTCCCCTCCTCTGGTTCATAAAACTCCTCAACATCATATTCCTGAACCACTGGAACCGGACGAACCAACCTTTTGCCACATAGTGGCGGTTCGGACGGAACCTGGGTGATGACTGGACAATTTGGATGGCTTTTGCTATCTCTGCAGCAGTTGGAGAAGGGTTTGGACTCCAAACCTGCTGACTTTCTTGTTTCTTCACTGGAACTGGTTCCTCAGAACCAGCTTTTCTTTGCCGAGGAAGTCTCGCCCTGGTCAGAGGGCACTCCCTCCGGTTTGGTTGGCACCGAACCGGGCTGGCCATCGGGTCAGCGGACTTTTAGCCTCTGGTTCCCTGAGCCTGCCCAATCTCTTTTCCAGGGTGGCTGCAGGAAATTCTTACATATCTGGCAGGCTGACTGGAGGTGGTCAAACCCCAGACAATAAACACATGTGGTGTGTGGGTCACCTGCAACTTCCCACAGACATCACAATGTTGAAACCCAGTGGGCCCGGTTTTTCCTTTGGGTTTCTCAGACATAATGCCAGCCTAACCAGAAAAACTTGCCCTTTGAACAGCAGTGCCAGGCAAGACACCCTTATCGGTTCCTAACCGTGTCACGGGTATTGGAAAAAAATGTAATAAAATCCGTTTTTTTTAGAACCGATAAGAACCGAGAACCGCACTCTAAAATGATAAACTTTAAAGTTATGAAGTTTTAAACCCAGCTGATCGGTTCAAAACCGAACCGATAAACTTACAAGTTCCACACAGAAAAACACTTTTTAAATTACTTACGATACCACAGACAGAGCTTGAACCGAACGGTTTTGCGGTTAAAATAAAACTATTCTCGGTTGAATCAGACCGCGAAAACACTGTTTAAACCAAGAAATGAACCGAGCAGTAGGAGAAATCTCCGGAGCGACTGTTCACTGAGGCAGAGTAAAGAATCTGACAGTTCAGGTTTGAAATTACACAGACAGAGCTGCTTCTTAGAGCTCGTGCTCAAAGTTCCATTTTGGAATGAAATTAACTATTTCACCTCCGGAGCAGTTCTAGTGGTGGGACAAACTACACTGTCATAATATAGCAAGACTTCATGTTGTTTGAATTAATAGTATAATTTAACAATATGAGAGAAATATAAGGAAAAAATGAAAAACACCACACCCCCAAACCCCCAAGAAGGGGTGAAAACACATAAAAAGGGGCATAAAATAGTGCCTAACTAGGCTGCCCACCCCATACCCAAGTAGGAGTTCTGAGAGGGGCAGACTGGGGGGGAGGTCATAATATAGCAAGACTCCATTAGAAGAAACAACATTACTAAGGTGAGTAATTTTTTCTTCAAACAACATAAAGTCTTGCTATATTATGTACACTTGAAACACTACACAGCAGTACCTCCATGGAGGAGGGACAGAACCTACTTAGGGAATAGGCTGTGAAGCACTAGCTGTGCCAAACCGAGCATATCTCCTGGCCTGGACATCCAGGGAGTAATGCTTGGTGAAAGTGTGTACCATTTTCCAAGTAGCAGCCTGACATATCTCCAATATAGGGATGTCTCTGGCAGCAGCTAGAGACGCGGCTGTACCTCTGGTAGAATGAGCCCTCAAGCCAGAGGGGGGATCTCTGCCCAGTTTCTGATAACAAAATTGGATACAAGAGACAATCCACCTGGCAATTAATCTCTTAGTGGCAGGTTTCCCTTTCCCAACCTCACCATAAGTGAGAAAAAGTTGGTGGGATTCGAACCTGTGACCCTTGGTACGTTCTATATAGTAACTAAGGGCCCTCTTAACGTCCAAACTGTGTAATCTCCTCTCACCAGAAGAGGAATGTTCAGTGAAAAACACTGGAAGGAGATAGATTGGTTATGATGGAAATCTGAAACCACCTTAGGCAAAAACTTCCTGTTAGTCCTGAGGACTACCTTATCCCTGTGGAAAGAAAATACAGGTTACTCACCTGTAACAGGAGTTCTAGGAATGGTATATGTTGTTCATCCACACTCATTGGCAGTATCCTTGCCGCTTTAAATCTTGCGGAAGGTCTTCAAGCTTGCTCCTCCCACCCACCCGGTGGTATAACTCGGCTCCGCCCATGGCGCAGATCTGGCCCGCTGGAGAAGCTCAGGTTGTGCGTCGAGCGGGGAGGTCGGGGTGGAGTCGTGTGGATGAACAGCAGCCCATGCCATTCCTAGAATGACCCTGATGATATTCTGACTGGGGTTTGTGGATATGTTGTTCATCCACACTCATTGGCAGACTCTAGCAGTTCTCCGGGAGGAGGAGGCGAGCGCACACCCCATATACTTACTTGGGAAAGAGACTGGAGAACCGAGGCCCCAAAACCAGCATCCCGGCGTGACTCAAGGTCGATGTGGTAGTGGGTAATGAAGGTGTTTGCTGACTTCCAGGTAGCAGCCCTGCAGATTCCTGGATAGGGGCGTCCCTGGAAGCAGCCACCGTTGCAGCAGTATGGCGGTGAGAATGAGCTCTTATCCCTCTGGGAGGCTCCATGCCCGCAACATAACAGAGATCTATGCAGAGGTTGCCACCTGCTTATCGTCCGCTTGGCTGCAGGTCTGCCAGATCGGCTTCAGCGTGGTGACAAACAGCTGGCGAGAACCTCTCCCAATTTCAGCCGTCGCTCCTTATAATAGCGGGCGAGCCTTCCCTAGGATCCAGGTATGGAGCCTATATTCGACCTCCGAGGTGTGATTGGGGTGGGAACACGGCAGAGTCAAACACTTGGTTAAGGTGAAACTCCGACTACCACCTTCGGAAGGAACGGGTGGGGGCGCAGGACAACTGCTGCCCTGTGGAAGACCAGGTAAGGAGACTCAATGGAAAGCGCCTGGGCTCTCCCATCCTTCTGGCTGGCGTGATAGCCACCAAGGCCGGTCTTCCGACAGGTGAGAGGAAACACACCTGTGCATAGGTTCAGATAAACGCCCATGAGCTTTGCCAGTACCAGCAGTAGATCACGGAGGTGGGGTTCCCGCACTGGAGGAAATGTGATCAAGGCCTTTGAAAAGCGCCAGACCACCTTCTCCCTGCATGCGACTGCTTTCGACCGCGCCGGTAAGCAGAGATGGCTGCCAGGTGCACCCCTAGGGTCATGGAGCCCTAAGCCCTTGACTAGAAAGGGACCATAAATAGTCCAAGATGCTTGCCAAGGAACAGGAGGAAGGGTCCAAGCCTGACACCAAATGGAAAACCTTTTCCATTTGAAGGCATAACATTTTCTGAAGTGGAACTCCTTACGGGACGCCTCAACTACATTGAGGACCTCGTCCGGAAGACCCAAAGCCTGGAACTCTGGCAGCTCAGGGAACCAGGCCGTCAGGTGCAGGGATTGAAGGTCCGGGATGGAACACCTTCCCCTGATTGACTGAGAGCAGGGTCGAGGCGAGGCTGGAAGCTACCGTGAGTCCTGGAGCTGAGACTGAGGAGATCTGGGTACCAGAACTGGCGAGGCCAGTCTGGGGCTATCAGAATCACCTGCGCCTTGTCCCTCCTCGCCTTGAAGCACCTTGTGGATCAGGGAAATGGGAAAGCGCGTAAAGAGCCCGGGGTCCATTGCCTCGAGAGGCATCCCCTGCAGTGAGCCCTGCTGAGGCGGGCATGGAACAGACTCAACCGGCGTTCTCCATGGAGGCAAACAGGTCCACCTGAGGTGTGCCCCAAAGGAGAGAACAGATGCTGTACCTACCTCCAGGCAGGAGAGACCACTCGTGAGATGCAGCCCCTATCCGGCTCGGGCATGACCGGGGTGTTGGAGGCTCCTGCCACGTGAATGGCTAGAGAGATCCAGCCTCCAGGCTGCGTACGATGTGACCAAATTGGAGAGCTTCCTTGCATTAGAAGCATGGGCGCGTCCCGCCCTGGCGGTTTAGATAGTACATGGTCGTGGTATTGTCCGTCTGGACTCGGACCACATGACCCGGGGAGCAGAGCAAGGCGGTGAGAGCTAGGCGGACCGTTCGGAGCTCCAGCAGGTTGATGTGGCATCGGGACTCCCGCGGGGACCAGAGGCCATGAGCCCGGTGTTCCCCCAGATGGGCACCCCAACCCATCAGAGAGGCATCGGTCGACAGAGACGCCGTCGGCTCGGGCGGACGAGCAGGATGCCCTCCTGCAAATGATCTGGAGCAGTCCACCACTGGAGAGCATTCCACATCCCCTGTGTCACCGACTAAAGCTGGTCAAGGGATCATGGTGTGACACTATTGGCCAGTCCCCACTGAAGGGGCCCTTGGCCAGACCCCAGCAGTTGCAGCTAGTACAGGCATCCATAGAAGGACCCAGGGCGCAGGAAGTCCCGGGCAGGGACGGTGCCCAACCAGAAAAGATCGGGACAAGGAGGAAAGAACCTCGGCCCTGTCAGGGGCAGCTCTGGCTCCGAGAAAGAGTCGAGCTCGCCCCGATGAATAAAATCACCTGCTTGACTCGAGTTCCGACTTGGCCTCGTTGATAAGAGGCCCAGTTGAGGAACAGACCTGGAGGCCAGATCTCTGGACCACTCCGCCTCCTTCCTGGAGGAGCTGCTATCAGCCAGTCGTCCAGGTAAGGTACGGACCCCGCGCGCATGAATGCTGTCACACTGCCTATGCATTTGGTGAAGACCCTGGGAGCTGGAGACAAGCCCGAAGGGGCATGGCTTGGAACTCGAGAGAGATCCTTCTGCTGCGCGGGAGAAAATCTCTGGTGAGACGAATGATGGGGACGTGGCAGCGTCCTGCAGAGTCAGAGAGCAGAGACAGCACGCGTTCCAAGGATGGTATTATCTGAGCCAGAGTGACCATCCTGAAGGTTCGAGACCTTAGGAACTTGTTTGGAGTCGTGTGAGTGAGAATGGGCGCCAGCCCCGTCGTTGAACCAGGAAGTACCTGGACACAAACCCTGGGTCTGAAGGAGGTCCACCACCTCTCTACCACCTCCTTCTGGAGGAGGAGAGTGATGTCTGGCTCGGCAGGCACCAGTGAGCTGGGATCGAAGCCCCCGAGCGGCGGCTCTGAAGGGTGGTGCTCTCGAATTCAGAGGCAGGCCTGCCCACCACCTCCAAGACCCACCTGTCCAGTGGTAACAGCCCGGACCAGGCGGAGCAGAAGTGCGGGCCGTCCCCCACGGGGGACCCAGGGGAGTAGGTGGCGAGGATGAGGCGACCCCTCAGCCCGTCACTGGGCAGGCTTGGAGGAGGACCCGGCCGAGGACCTCCTGGGCCCTTCCTCCTACCCTCCTGTTAGAGGAAGCCGGTGGCTTGGGTTTGGGATGTAGGCCGAGCCTGTAACAGCCCCTGGCAGATTGGGCCGGGCGCGCCGGGGCACAGAAGGACGAAAGGGCTTAGGCTGTGGTTTGCGGCCTTTGTCCTTCTGGTAGGAAGGGGCGAGTCCAGGTGGCATTGGACTTCCGATCCTCTGCAGGTGACCTTCCACCCCAGGGCCGAAGAGGTCAGTCCCCAAAAGAACATCCGCCAACTTGTGCTGGGTATCCAGTAAGGTGGATATCCTCAGCCAAGCCCTTGACGCTATAGCCACTGCGCCGCCACCGATCTAGCACATGAGTCCCCCTACATCCAAAGCAGTCTGGAGCTGCTGTTTGGCCACTACCCTGCCCTGGTCCCGCACCTGTAACGTAGTCTGCAGATCGGCGGGAAGATGAGGATGACCTCATCCAGGGGAGCCCAACAGGGCATAGAAAAATGTGCCATGAGGCGCGAACTGGCTGACGAGCCGAGAAGGGCCTGGCGTAGACTTTTAAAGCGACATGGTCAATTTCTTGGACTCCTTGTCAGAGGTTGTCCACATCCCAGGCGTTGCCGTAGCGCGACGCTGTCGGTGTAACCCCTCAGCGGAGGTGTTCGAAAAAACCGGACAAGGAACGGTAGGGACGCACACTTCCTGGCCATCCTGGCCGGCGCGGGGCAGGAAGCAGGGCGCTAAAGTTCAGTGCCGGACCACTGGCCTGGCGGCTACGGAAGGCCTCAGTGGAGATCCTCGGGTCCAGAATCTCGTGAGGGGATGGCCCGGCAGAGCGGGTTGGGCTCCATCCAGTAGACTCCGAGATGAGCCGAAGCAGTCCTAGGAAGAACTGACGGGCTATGGGCGTTGATGACTGACCTCCTGAAGACTCAAGTCAATCGCTTGGAGAGAAGGAGAATCGTCTTCGGACTGGAAGAGTCCTCGAAAACTGCCTCAGCCTGAGCCACCCCTTCACCTGCCGAGGTCGGTCGGGAGTGAGGTAACTGACAGCGATGGGAGGTAAACAGCCCTTAGCCGACCGAGAATCCTTGGTGAGCCCCAGTGGTGGCTGTGGAGGCGGAGGTTCCACGAATAGAACAGCTGGTTTGCCCAGCGAACAACCGGCCTGGTATGAACTCCTCGGACAAGTCGGGGTTGTGTCGGCCGTTCGATGACAGCCTTAATGGCGGGAAGGCGAGGTCGGCTTATTCCCAGCCAGGAGGGCTTGCAACATAAGGTCCTCGTGCCGTCGCGTAATTCTGTGAAGCCTCCCCTCATCGAGGAGAGGGCGAGGGCAGCCCAGCGACGCCCGCTTACTGTGATGCCGAGACCGAGACCGCCTATGGCGGTGGGAAGCGGCTGGACCCTTGAAGATCGAAGACGAGACCGAGAGTCCGCGGAATTTCCGGGGTGCCGGGGAGGTGTCGGCGAACCGGCACTCCCTTGGCTCGGAAGGTCCATCCGAGGGCTCCGGAGCGGAGGCACAAGCGAGCCACAGGATCCTCAACTCCTCCCGGGGACCGGGAGAGAATCTCGGCTGCTAAAGCGACAGCCCGTCAATGGGTCGAGAAAATCTAAACTTCATCAGTAAGTCTCGGTCAGCTGACCTGGCCAGGGGACACCCGTGAGGCCAGTGGCGGCAAGCTTGATCGACAAGCCGGCGGTCGGCGGCCGAGAGAGGACCTTTCCCGCTCCCAAGAGCGTCGCGGAGGACTTACCCTTGTCCCTCTTTTTGGACGAGAAAAAAGGTCCAGCAGGCATGAGCCCTTCTCCTTTAGTGGAGGGACAGACAAAGCTCCTTAAAAGGAAGCCGTGTAGGAAGAACCCAGAGGAGCGGGATAAATGCATGACCCGAGGAAGACTCTGGCCAGCGCCGCCTCCTCTTGAGGCGACCATCCGCTCCCGAGCTGATCCATGAGCCGCCGCCCGCGGACACACGCCAACGGGCCTCCTTGGACCACGGAGGGGCGCTTCAGGGTGGCCCAGTTGCAAGCAACCACCGGTCTTCGGGGCGTGGGCCGAGAAGATGAAACACAGGTGTCAAGCCTGCGAGAGTGGTGCTCAAGCCCTAGCAGTGAACACACGTGGGTGTGGATCCGTCCGAGACATCTTCTGCCGCATGGGCATCTCCGAAATCGAGTCGATTTGTCCATCGCGGCCGCGGATCGAACTAAGTCTTTTGCAAAATATTATTTTAAATCCATAAGCGGAGAATAGGAACCAGTCCAAGCGCGGAGCGTTAAGGAGGGAACCTGAGCTTCCAAGCGGTAAGGAAGATCTGGCGTCATGGGGAGCCGAGGTTATACCACCGGGTGGGTGGGAGGAGCAAGCTTGAAGACCTTCCGGCAAGATTTAAGCGGCAAGGATACTGCCAATGAGTGTGGATGAACAACATATCCATGTCCCTAGAATGAGTCAGTTTCTACTGACAAGGCTTACAACTCACTTATCGTCTAGCAGAAGTGATAGCCACTAGGAAAACAGTTTTCCAAGTTAGATACTTAAGCTCTGCAGAAAACAGAGGTTCAAAAGGGGGTTGCATTAACTGGGCAATGCAAACATTAAGGTCCCAGGCAGGGGCCCAGATCCGAAAGGTGGATTAGTATGAGTAATCCCTTAAAAACTTGGAAAATACAGAGTGAGCGGAAAGAAAGGATGGCTTTCCTGCTGAAACAAAAGCAGAGACAGCTGCCAAATGAACTCTCAGGGTAGCTGGTCTCAGGCCCAAAAATTAAGATGGACCATGTAATCTAACACAATGGGCAAATCAGCAGATTCTGGGGAAATATGCTTCAGAACACCAAATGGAGAACCTTTTCCACTTAGAATTATAAGTAGCCCTAGTGGAAGGCTTCCTAGAAACCTTTAGGATTTCAAAACACCCTGAGAGAGGTGTAGGTCAGCAAATTCTAACTCCTCAAGAGCCAAGCCTTGAGGTTGAGGATTGAGGTTGGATACAAACTCTCCCCTGGGCACAGGTTAATAGGTTGTGATTCCTGGGGAGACACAGGGGGAGATGGACTGTCAGGGACAGAAGGAGTGGGTACCAGGGCTGCCTGGCCCAATCTGGGGCAATCAGAATCGCCCTGCAAGGCTGGGATCTGATTTTTACTAACACCTTGAATAGGAGAGGGAAGGGGGGAAAAGCATAAAGAAACTTCCCTTCCCAATCCAGGAGAAGGGCGTCCAGGGGGACTGAGCCCAACACTGGGGGCCTGCAACAGAACAGTGGAAGTTGGTGATTTTCTGGGGCTGCAAAAAGATCTATCTGAGGGGTGCCCCATCTGGCAAAAGACTATCCCCAGCACTTGAGGATCCAGAGACCATTTGTGATGGCCCTGAGAAATCCTGCTGAGAGCATCTGCTAGGACATTGTCCTTTCCTGGAAGGTGAACTGCTATGAGTGAAATGTTCAGGGAATAGGCCAGAGACCACAACTTAATTGCCTCGGTGCACAAGGCCGAAGACCGAGTGCCCCCTTGCTTGTTGATGTACAACATTGTTGTGGTATTGTCTGTTCTGACTTGTACCACTTTGTTCTGGACAGAAGCAGAAAGCAGCTTGAAGTGCTAAAAGACAGCTCTGAGTTCCAGCAAATTGATGTGGAGCAGAGATTCCTGGGGACCACACTCCCTAAGTGGAGAGGTCGCCCATGTGGGCTCCCACACCAGGAGGAAGCATCCGTAGTGAGGGTCAAAGTGTGAGAAGAGGAATTAAGGGGACCCCCAGTCTTAAATTGCTCTGATCCTGCCACCACTGGAGGGTCTGAATCAAGGTTCGGGTCACTGGGACCAACTTGGAAAGGGGGTCTCTTCTCTGAGACCAATAGGCTCTCAAGTGAAACAATGTCTCTCATCTGAAATCTTGCTCCCTGCACTACAGCTGTGGACGCAGCCATGTGCCCCAGGAGCTGCAAAAAGTGTCTTGCTGGTCGAGAGACCTGCAGAGTGAAGGAGGAGTCCAGAGCCACCAAGTTCCTTACCCTTTCTAAGGGAAGAAAAGCTCTGGCCAGATTTGTGTCCAATTCTGCACCTATGAAGGTGAGTACCTGAACTGGTTCTAGAACCGACTTTGGTAGATTTAGCAGGAAGCCCAGGGAGGTGAGATTTTACCTGTTCTGAGGACTGGCCTACAATAAGCCAGTCGTCCAGATAGGGAAAAACAGCAATCCTTTGCCTCCTTAAGTGAGCCACTGCTACAGCCAGACATTTTGTGAATACCCTTGGGGCAGAGGTAAGGCCGAAGGGCATTGCTCTGAACTGGTAATGACCTGAGGGCAGTTCGAATCTGAGGTACTTTCGGTGGGAGCTTCTGATTAGGACGTGAAAATAGGCATCCTTGAGGTCCAGGGAAGCTAGCCAGTCCCCTGGCCTTAGAGAAGGTAAAATCATTGCCAAAATCATTCTGAACTTTGGTTTCAAAAGATGCTTGTTCAGATATCTGAGGTCTAAAATGGGCCGCCATTCTCCTGTCTTTTTTGGGGTAAGGAAGTATCTGGAGTACAGACCCTTGCCCTGGTGTAGGGGAGGAACCCTTTCTACCGCTCTGAGAGCTAACAGGGTTGAGACCTCTGCTTCTAGAGTAAGGGTCTCTAAAGAGCTTGCAGGTAAAAAAGGCCCGATTCTCATCTTTGGGAGCTTTTTGAAGCTGAGAACCAGACCCTGGCTTACTACTTCCAGAACCCACTTGTCTGAAGTTAAAGACACCCAGTTCTGACTGAAGTAAGCCAACCTGCCCCCTACTGGTAAAGGAGAATCGGCCCTGGGCACCCCATCAGGGTGCCTGCTTGGCAGGTGCTTTAGGCTGAGGGGTGGGGGCAGGCCTGCCCACGCCCCGTCTGCCTCTGCCTCTGAAGAACCCCCTCTGAGCATAAGCAGAGGAGGCCTGGGTTTGGTAAAAAGGCCTGTGGAAAGGCCTACCCCTACCCCTGGGGGTGTGCCTCTGGGGAGTGGCTTGCCGCTCCTTGGCTTGGGCACTTTTATAGGTAGTCCTATATTCATCCATCTTTTCATATAATTCTCTGTCTGCTCCCCAAACAGAGAATTTCCCCTACAGGAAAATCCATAGCCTTAGTCTGGGTATCCTGTGACAGGCTAGTACACCTGAGCCAGGCCAACCTACGAAGCTACAAATGTGGCCATGACTCTAGAGGAAACATCATTAAAATCCACAGCAGCATGAAACTGCACCTTAGAAGCCTCAATGCCATCGGCAGCCACCTGCTCCAGCTCACTAGCAAGCTGGCCAGGGGCTTGTTTCAGCTAATTCCATAACAGTATCCCATCTAGATTTCTGATACCTTGCTACATAAGCCATATAATTTGCTTGCCTGAGTCCCAAGGAGGCTGCCATATACTGTTTTTTTGCCATGGCATCAATCTTCCTGGAATCCTTGTCAGGAGGATGTGAAGCCAGGGGAATATTAGCTTTATCACAGGCTGCAGCCTGAACTACCCCACCATGACTGCATTGCTGAGAAAGGAATTCTGTATCAGGACCTGACAATGTGTACCTTCTGTCCATCTTTTTATCTACAGGAGGCACAGAATTAGGAGTTTTAAGATTTTTATTGTTTGTTTCCTAAATGACTTATGCAAAGGAATAGACAAGCTCCTAGACTCTGGTATATCCATCATTTCTACAAAATCAGGCTCCTCTTGCTCATCCACAGCTTCCTCCAAAGGAAGCTGGAGAGGTTCAACAACTTTTATAAAACATAAAATGAGAGGGGACTCAGAAAGCATAGGGGAGATTCTAAAGGTCTGTCTGGGAGATGTCCGTTCAATGGCACACCAGACCCTCCAAGTCACATTCATACTGTTCATAATCATCCTCCCCCTCCTCTGGTTCATAAAACTCCTCAACATCATATTCCTGAACCGATGGAACCGACCGAACCGACCTTTTACCAGATAGTGGCAGTTCGGACGGGACCGGAGAAAGTGACTGGACAATCTGAATAGCTCTTGCTATCTCTGCAGCAGTTGGAGTAAGAATTTTGGGCTCCAAACCTGCTGACTTTCTTGTTCTCTTTACTGGAACTGGTTCATCCGAGCCAGCTTTATGTTTGCCCGAGGAAGTCTCGCCCTGGTCAGAGGGCACTCCCTCCGGGCTGGCCATCCGGGTCAGCGGACTTTTTGGCCTCTCGTTCCCTGAGCCTGCCCAATCTCTTTTCCAGGGTGGCTGCAGAGAAATTCTTACAAATCTGGCAGTCTGACTGGAGGTGGCCAAACCCCAGACAATAAACACATGTGGTGTGTGGGTCAGCCTTGGCAAAGACTTCCCCACAGACATCACAGTGTTGAAACCAGTGGCCCGGTTTTTTCTTTTGGGTTTGTCAGACATAATGCCAGCCTAACCAGAAAAACTTGCCCTTTAAGCGGCAGTGCCAGGCAAGACACCCTTATCGGTTCCTAACCGCGTGGATTTGGTAGCTGGAAAAAACGAGAATAAATCCGCTTTTTGTAGAACCTGATAAGAACCGGGAACCGCACTCTAAAACCTCAAATTTAAAACTTTAAGCTTTAACCCAAGCTGATCGGTTGAAAACCGAACCGATAAAACTACAAGTTCCACAGAATTAAAATATGAAATTACTTACGATACCACAGACAGAGCTTGAACTGAACGGTTTTGCGGTTAAAATAAAACTATTCTCGGTTGAATCGAACCGAGAAAACACTGTTTAAACCGAGAAATGAACCGAGCAGTAGGAGAAATCTCTGGAGTGACTGTTCAGTGAGGCGGAGTAAAGAATCTGACAGTTCAGGTTTGAAACTACACAGACAGAGCTTCTCTTTAGAGCTCGTGCTCTAAATTCCATTCATGGAATGGAGTTAACTATTTCACCTCCGGAGCAGTTCTAATGGTGGGACAAACTGCAATTGTCATAATATAGCAAGACTTCATGTTGTTTGAAACAATATTACTATGGCGAGTAATTTTTTCTTCTAACCCCAGTAATACTCAGGTATCTATAACTCTTGCAGACTAAAAAGCATGACCCTGTTTAGAAAGGTAATGGAAACCTGTAGGGGGGTTCTGGTTATGGGAGGAGACCATAACCAGATAAATTCACAGCTAGACACCTCAAGCCCTAAACCCATTAGAAAATCCCCAAGTCAGAGGTCCTCTCAACTGTACCTTTCCGAGGTGCAGTGGATGGATGTCTGGTGGTATCTGCATCAGAATAAGAGAGATTTTACACATTATTCAGCGCCGCACAAAGTATATACCCAGATAGATTATATACATGTTACGAAAGAACATCTTCATAAAATACAAGAGTGCACCCAGACACCGACGGTGCTGTCAGACCATTCAATATTAACCCTCCGCATGACCTGGAATGGTGAAAGAAAAGTACTTTATGGAAATTTAATAACTTCCTCCTAAATTTAAAAGATTTTAAAGAAACGATTTCACAGAGGATCGAGCAGATCCTCTCAGAGAATCGTTCTCCAGATATCTTGGAGGGCACCTTATGGGATACACTCAAGACGTGCTAAGGGGGGATATAATAAAATATGCTTCCCACTATAAGAAGCAACAGCAACTGTGGCTAGACAGGCTGCAGCAACAACTCCAGGAATTACAGGCACAGCATGCAGGGGGATGGGGGAGCCCTGCCCCTCCTGCAAGCCACTAAAGAGCAAATCTAACAGTTGTTGGATAGCCGCACTGAGCAGGCCTTACAATATTTACGACAGCGGTATTATGATTGAGGTCCCAGGGCAACTCATCTGCTGGCTCATAGACTACGACAGCAACGAGTACAGTCCAATATAACATAAATTAGGGACCAAGAAATGGGAGGATAGTTAAACAACCTACACAGATCGAGCAAGCATTTCAGAAATTCTGTAGTACCTTGTATACCCCCGTGCACGGGGTGGATACAGCTGCAATGAAAACATTTCTGACAGGGCTTAACCTCCCCCAAATCACTGAGGAACAACAGAAATTGGTACAGCCAATTACAGGAGAAGAGCTAAGTAAGGTGATCTCCTCTGTAAAATCCTGTAAAAGCCCAGGGCCTGACAGCTATACAGGAGAGTTCTACAAGATGTTCAAACAGGCCCTATTTCCTACTCTGCTGGCTATTTGTAGAGTGGCTCAGCTGGGGATGGGAACCCCTGACTCTTGGCGGTATGCTTATATATCCAGCATTTTGAAGCCAGGGAAGGACGGTACCGCATGCTCTTCCTACCGACCCATCTCCGTCCTCAATATCGATTACAAACTATTTGCGTCAATTCTTTCCAAAAGACTGGAATCTCTCCTGCCCCAATTAATAGGTTTATATCAAACGGGATTTGTTGCCGGCAGACAAATGCAGGACAATATTAAAAGAACACTTCACCTGCTCCACCGTGCTGCATGGTCAGACTCCCCTTTTCTCCTATTAAGTCTTGACGCGGAGAAGGCGTTTGACCATGTGGCATGGCCATTTTTGAGGGCAGTTATGGAAAGAATTGGAACGCCACAGGCCTTTATTAAAATAATATCTGCCATCTATTCAGACCCAAGGGCACATATCAGGGTAAATGGCTCATTCACAAACCCAGTGCACCTTCAGAGGGGTACCAGACAGGGATGCCCTCTGTCCCCTCTATTATTTGCTATGTACTTAGAACCCCTGGCACAGGACAGAAAGTACAGTTACGTAAGAACTTACCGTAACAGCAGATCTTCAAGAGGAGCTCTTGCAGCAGGCTATTACAATCAGGACTACGCCGCAGGCACTAGGACCCTCCGGTGAAACTTCTGCCAGCAATACACAGCAAGGACCGCCCCCGACGCTGGCCCCACCCTGACGTTGGTCAGGGTACAAGAGGGGGTGGACCCAGCTCCACCTCAGTTCTCCCGCCAAGACCTAGAAGAAGGCCTGACAAGAGAAGGAGACGAAGCCTACCATGAAGAGAATCGGAGAAGAAAAACGAAAATAGATCTGCACACCTTGAGGAGGAAGGTGGGTGGGAAGTAGTGCCTGCTGCAAGAGCTCCTCTCGAAGATCTACTGTTACGGTAAGTTCTTACGTAACTGTGCAATCTTACTTCGAATGGGAGTTCTTGCAGCGGGCTATTACAATCAGGACTGAGTCTCAAGCAGTCCCACAGCAAGGAGGTAGACGACCCCGGGAGGTGGAATATGCTGACTCCAGAGACCTTAGGACAAAAGTCATTGTAATAGGCTAGGCCAAAGCCAGCTCGGCGTCTGGAGATGATATCCAAGCTGTAATGTTTGACAAAGGTATGCGCCGAGTTCCAGGTTGCGGCCGCACAAATGTCCTGTATGGCGATATTTTGCAGGGCGGCGAAAGAAGCAGACACTCCTCTGGTGGAGTGACCTGTAACCGGGCCTGGCAGGGGTTTATTGTGATGCTCGTAGCAAAACGAGACACAGCGAACTATCCATTTAGAGATAGTTTGCTTAGACACCGGTTGACCCAAGCAATGTGGTGCAAAAGCCACAAAGAGCTGCTCTGATTTACGGTGCTGAACCAGCCTTTTGAGGTAATACCTCAGAGTCCTGTGGACATCCAGTGTGTGGAGGAGAGCCTCCCCTCTATTGGAAGGGGAAGGAAAATAAACAGGAAGATCAACTGACTGGTTGAGGGTCAATTCTGAGACCACTTTCGGAAGAAACTTAGGATTTGTTCTGAGGGAAACCCTTTCCCTGTGGAAAACCAAATAGGGCTCTTTACACATCAGAGCCTGAAGCTCGGAAACCCTTCGAGCTGAAGTGACAGCAACCAAAAAGCAAACCTTCCAAGAAAGGTAACGCAGCTCACAATCCGCTGCTGGTTCAAAAGGAGGGAGGGTGAGTTTCTCGAACACAAAAAGGAGGTCCCAGTGTGGGACAGGGTCCCGAATGGGAGGTCTCATATGTAGAATTCCCCTAAGAAAGGTGCGGGCTACATCCAGTTGTGCTAATGCTCTCTCTCCCACGAGAGCATGATAGGCAGAGATTGCCCACATGTGCACCTTGATAGAGGAGTAACTCAGACCCTTATCGTACAAGGAGAGGAGATACTGTAAAGCTGAGTTCACAGGGCAGGTGACGGAATCCAAACGCTGTGGCAATGCCCAAAGACAGATACGCTTCCACTTCATAGCGTAGGTGGAGCGAGTAGAGGGCTTTCTTGCTGACACTAGAACAGCCGCCACTTCCGGGGAAACCCCGTGTCTATGTTGCACTACGTCTGAAGGAGCCAAGCATGTAGGTGTAAGGATCGAAGATCCGGATGGACCAGCGACCCTTGGTCCTGGGACAGTAACTGCGAGCATATGGGCAGCGGAATTGAAGGTTCCGTGGATAACCGCTGCAGTAGTGGGAACCAAATCTGCTGAGGCTATTTGGGGGCCACTAGGATCATCCGGGCCCCTTCTGCCTGTAACTTGAGCAGTACTCTTTGAATGAGAGGGAAGGGCAGAAAGGCATAGAGAAACCTCCCTGCCCAGCAAAGGGATAACTCGTCTGGCCAGAAAACTCCAGGCGCGCGTGCTCTCGCGAATAGAACGTTGGCAGTTTGGCGTTCTGGAAGACCCCACCTGTTGAAGAGCTGGTCTGCTACGGATTGTAGCAGCTCCCACTCATGCTCTCTGGAACGCGACCTGCTGAGGCTATCGGCCAGATCGTTTAGGACACCCAGAACATGCACTGCGGACAGCAGGATGCCCCACTCCAGCGCCCAGTACCAGACTCTCATCGCCTCCCTGCAAAGAGGATACGAATCAGTGTCCCCTTGTTTGCTGATGTGAAAGACGATCGCCATGTTTTCTGTCTGAACTAGAAGAGAGCCTGGCACCAGGTCCTCTTGAAAAGCCTGGAGGGCATAGAGGACCACTCGCATTTCCAGTACATTGATGTGGAGAGACTGCTTCTCGGGTGACCAAAGCCCCTGCGTTCGACGTGCACCCAGGTGCGCCCCCCCACCCCAGGTCCGAGGCATCTGTTGTCAGAGTTTGACCTGGTGGCTCCGGACAAAAGCTGACCCTTTTCTTCAGATTGTTGGGGTCCATCCACCAAAGCAGAGTTCTCCTGACTGGCTCCAAGATCTTGACTGGGGAGTCTAGATCGTCGTAGCTTTGGTCCCACTGCACCCTGAGCATCCACTGTGGGACTCACGTGGAGGCGGGCCAAAGGAGTGACAGGAATGGCCGCCGCCATGTGCCCCAGTAAACTGAGGAAGTTCCGAGCCAGAACTCAAGGAGTTATGGAGATCCGTTCTGCCATCTCTCGCAAGTGAACTCCTCTGTCCTGTGGGAGGAAGGCCATGCCCTGGATGGAATCCAGGATTGCTCCTATGAAGCGAGCTTTGGCTGGGCTCGGGGATGATTTTAAATAAGTTCAGGGTGATCCCAGCTCGGAACAGAAGTATAAAGTGTCTTCAGAGCTCGTAGCGAGGCCTACTCTTGATGGGGCCGTAAGCAGCCAATCGTCTAGGTAGGGGAACACACAGTGTTCCATATGCCTTAGAGCCGCAGCCACCACTGCTAGGCATTTGGTGAAGACTCGCGGAGCGGAAGAGAGGCCGAATGGAAGCACTCGAAACTGAAAGTGCTCCCCTTGGAAGTGGAGCCTCAGAAACTTCCTGTGGGGAGGATAGACCCTGATATGCATATATGCATCCTGCATGTTGAGAGAACATAGCCAGTCCCCTTGGTGCAGCAAGGGAAGGAGTCCTTGAAGAGTCACCATCCTGAACCTTTTGTAGTCGATAAAGAGGTTTAGAGGACTGAGATCCAGAATAGGACGAAGGTCCTGAGTCTTTTTTTGGGACCAGAAAGAAGTGGGAATAGAACCCTGTCCTTGCTGATGCAAAGGGACCCTCTCTATTGCTCTCTTCTGCAGGAGGGTCTGTATCTCTCCTTCTATTAGTGGGATGTGAGAAGGAGGATAACAGGAGAGCTTTGGCGCGGTATGCGGTGGAAACTCTGTGAACTCTAGCGTGTGTCCTCTCCGTATAATATCCAAGACCCACTGGTCTGCTGTGATAGACTCCACCCTTCAAAATGAATGGAGCATTTAACCCAGCCCCTGGATCTTTCCACGGAAGGGAGGTGGAAGGGAGTCATTGGGCAGAGCCGGGAGTGGGGAGAGAGGCCTGGGAGGACTTGAGCCCACGGGCAGGAAGTCCACCAGAATGCTGGTTCCGGATCTCTGGAAGCCTCTCTCTGCCGTTGGTTGCCCACGAGCTGGACCTTGACTGCCTGAGGACTTATGAAAGGGCCGTCTACGGTGCTGTCACCGCTGGTCACCACGGTACATCTGGTGGACCAACCAGATCGACTTGCCCGACTCCTGGAGGCAGGAGATCAAAGCCTCCGTCTCCTGCCCAAACAGCACGGTACCCTGGAAGGGCAGATCCTTGATACCGGCCTGCAGATCCTGGTGAAAGCCCGAGACTCTCAACCAGGCATGGCGCTGGAAGCACACCCCGGAAGCAGCTGCCCTGGCTGCTGTGTCTGCAGTGTCATACGAGGCGCTCAGTACATGGGAGCCTATGTCTGAGCCCGACTGGAGGAGGGCCAGGAGCTCTGCCTTTTGGTCAGAGTCTGGCATGGTCTTTGCCAGCTCCAGTCCCCTTTCCCACATCGCATTCTGGTACTGTACCATATGCATTAGGAAATTGAGGGAACGGATGGAACAGGTGGAGGCAGCATATACTTTCTTGCCCACCTGGTCCAGGTAGCGGAACTCCAGGTCGGGAGGCTGGGAGCTGAGGTGCTTCAGTTGCTGAGACTTGTCATGGGCAGCCGTGATCACCGATGAATCAGCCTGAGGGTGCTCCGCTAGAAAGTGTTCTGCCCTCAGGGCATTATACAGCCTGTCCGACTTTTTTGGAACTGCTGGGATCGAGGCTGGATGCATCCAGGTGGTTCTGGTAAGGTCCTGGAATGTATCGGCTAAAGGAGGGATAACCAGAGGCTTTGGCTGCTTTTGCCACAGGTACTTAGCTAATCTCCAGCGTTCCAGATCCAGGTCCTCTGTGTCCCACTCGTTGGAGGCCTGGATGTGCCTCATGACGTCCATAAAGGTAGGATCGTCTGGAAGCGAGCGAGGATGGTCCTTCTCTCCTGGGGAGCGCCTGAGGCTGAGAGAAAGAAGAGGTCGACATTGGGGAGGAGGATCGACTATCCGACTTGGAGTAGTGTGACCCCGTCCTATGAGCATGCCTTCGCTGACGTCGGTAACTAGGGGACCGACGTCAGTCCAAAGACTGACTCCAGTCCCTAGACCGGCGACAGAGAAATGACCGACGTCGGTCAGAGGACCAACGTCGGGAGCATTCTCGCCTGGAGCGAGAAAGGCTCCTGGAGTTTGACCTAGATAGACGTCGGTCACCCGAGTCCAGGGAGCGACATCGGTGGTCCTGAGACCTTGTGCAGGAACGAGCCCCGAAGGGAGGTGAAGGCTGGTGCTCCAGTGACTTCCTCAGGGAAGACTCGCCTCCTGGCTGTGGTTTTCCCGCAGGGTCCGCTACCAGTGTCTGGGCCGGCGACGGGGAGGACCGCTTGTGGACCTGCCCCCACCAAATGGAGAAAAGATCCTTGAGCTCATATTTCAGCCGCTTGTTTTGGGAAGGAAGTCTCCGGAACATCGGGACACGAAGGAGAGCTCTCCTGAGGGCCCAGGGGGGAGGAGGACTTGGGCGATGGGGACGTCAGTTCCTCCGCAAACCTCCCTGCGTCCTTTGGCCCTTCGACCGGCATCGGTGTAGGGACCAATGACGGAGTGATGCCGGGGGGTGCCGGAGAGTCCTTAGTCTCCTGAGGCGCGCCTTTAGCAGGCGGCGTCGGTGCCTTAGCAGGTGGGGCCAAAGCAGGCACCTTTAAGGGCTTAGCGACGACCCTCAGCGGGGTCACCTTTGACTTGGCCGGCTTCTCCCCCGACGGGCCAGCCTTAGCCTGAGGAGTCTTCAGAGGATCTCCAGAACCCGAGGGATGGGCCTTTTTGGGAGATGGCTGCGAGAGCGACCGTGACCAGGACCGGTGAAGGGACCGACTATGGTCCTTGCTGTGGCGCTTCTTCTCCTTCCGCTTCCCCTCCAAGGAGTGCAGATCCATCTTCTGCTCCAGCAGGTAGGCCTTAAGGGCCTTCAGGCGGCGGATGCGGGTTCGGCTGGTAAAGGCCTGGCAATCTGTGCAATTGGCAGTGTCGTGGTCCGGGCCTAGATAAAAAACACACCGCCGATAGCCGTTCTTTGCTGGGATCTGCCTCCTGCAGTCACACTTGTTTAAGTGTTCAGGAGATGCCAATGCCCGAGAAGACATCGAACTCAACCGGGAAAAACGGCTGACTTTGGTACTCGAAAAACGGAGCTGAGAGCAAGGAAAACAACACTCTAAAGCAGGGAAAACAACCGACAGGCAGCGGACTGACGTCGGGTACTAGAGTACGAGACAACCCGTCGAAAATTGAAGAAACTGAAGAATAAGTGTTGATTGGAGATCAAACCTTTAGCTGCAACTGCAAGCAGAAGCTGTTCCTTCGACTTCACGTGCAGGACATGACGGGAAAGAACTGGGTGGAGCTGGGTCCGCCCCCCTCTTGTACCCTGATTGACGGGGCCGGGCTAGCGTCGGGGGTGGTCCCTGCTGTGTATTGCTGGCAGAAGTTTCACCGGAGGGTCCTAGTGCCTGTGGTGTAGTCCTGATTGTAATAGCCTGCTGCAAGAGCTCCCACTCGAAGTAAGATTAACCAGATAAGGGGGATGATGGTGGGACAGGAAATTCATAAACTGGCTCTTTATGCTGATGACTTGATAATTTATATGAGAGACCCAGAGCTCTCTCTTCCCCCCCCTTTGGGACCTTTTATATAAGTTTGGTGAGTTAGTGGGCTACAAAGTAAATCCAACAAAAACTGAGGTGTTAGGAGTGAACTATAAACCTTCCCATCAGACTCAGGTGAAATTTCCCTTTCGTTGGAATGTGAAATATATTAAATATTTAGGGATATATATGGAGATTTCACATAAAGACCTCTTTGAACTAAACTACCTCCCCCTCATGACTAGGATAGCAACCGACTTGGAGAGGTGGAAGACTCTCCCCTTATCCCTGGTCCAAAGAATTGAAACGGTCCGTATGATAGTTATGCCACGGTTTCTACATTTAGCCCAGGCTATCCCAATACAGGTTCCAGATACCTGGTATAGAACTATTCAAAGGAAAATTTCTAAATATATTTGGGCCTCTCAGAGGCCGAGGATACGGCTTGGCATTCTGCGGCTGCCCAAGAGACAGGGTGGCCTGGCACTTCCGAACTTGAAGCTATATCGTGTAGCCGCTCAATTTAGGACCGCCCTGTATTGGCTATCAGGAGAGTATGAGGCCAGGTGGAAATCGGTGGAGGTGCAAGAGCGGGACTTAGAGGACCTACATCAAAGCTTATTGTCATTCCCCTTAGATGTACACTTGGAGAAGATAATGAACCCATATACCCAAACTACTGTGAAAGGCTGGCAGAGCGGATTGGCAATTAAGGGATTTGTTAAATGGAGACCTTTACTGTTCTCGCTACCCCACTTAGCCCAATTTATACCAACTACACTGGATAAGGGATTCCGTAGATGGGAGAGACAGGGCTTGCACTTGGTCTACCACTTTGTACCTCAGGGCATAATCTTAACCCTTACAGACTTGGTGCGGAAGTATGGGGTCTCTCATACTGAGAGATTCAGATATTTTCTAACTAGAGATTTTCTTAAATCCATAATAGATGAGGTATGGAAAGAAGGGCAGGCTCCCCCCTGATCCTGAGTATCCTAGTGGGGGCAACTGAGAGGAGACCTCTGCCCGCTCACTTAATTTCTACCTTATATACAGCCCTGAGGGCTTTGGAGGAGGACTCCCTGGCCTCGATTCATCGTGCATGGGAGAGAGATTTGGGGCAGAATATTCAGACCCAGACATGGGAAAGACATGTTAGGAGGACGCAGGAGGGCCTGAACTCCAAGATTTGGAAGGAGTTCGCCTGGAAGATGTCTGTTAGATACTTTAGACCCCCAGCAATCGAGCAGAAATATCAATCGTCTTGAGAGGCGGAATGCTGGAGACAGTGTGGTCACTCTCTGGCCACACGAGGCCCTACAGCAAATAATATCTCCCAAAATAGTATTAGATCCCCCTTTTTTTCTTCTCTGGGGAATACCCTCCTGAATGTAGAGACCCTATGACCAGAAAGTTGATTACAATAGCTTTGTTGGCAGCAAAAAAAAAAACATCACAAAGCTCTGGTTGCTTCCCATCCCCCCACCATGACACAATGGCAAGACATAATGATACAGATATATAAGATGGAAAAGATCACTGCCATGTTAAACAGGACACAAGTAAGCATTAATCACTGGAGGCTCTACCGAGGTGGATTAATGGCCTGCTGGGGAAGTGTATGAACTGAAGGCCGAGGGCTCAACCACCCAGCAGGCATTAATCCCTGGGTACGGCTCGGACGCTGGAGGCGATTAATGCGCTTGTAACATGGCAAGCACGACTCGAATAATGTGCGAACCCTATTTCACTGCAAAGCAGAGAGACGTCACATCACAGTACTATTTGTGGATGCTAAACGATCAATGGCTTGTCTAGTAACAGCACAGCGAGATGATCCTAGAACGTGCGCGGTCACACTTGCTGATACACATTCATTTATATAGTGTGCGGTATTTTACACTGCCAACCACGACACTACTATTATATGTAACAGACAAACTAGACTATGATTCAGTGATTTCTGCCGACCGTTCTAATGGTTAGTGCTTCGCCCTCACATCCCGATGCTGTATAGGGGCGGTGCACTGTGGGACATTTCTTTGCGGTTATAGACTGAGACGATAAAGTATGCATATAGTGCTGTGTGACTGTCTCGCGCGTGTATTTCTCACAGTTTTTGAGCAGATGTACCACACATACAGAAACAGCCATAGGCAAGAAAGGGATTGCTTTAGTTACTGTGTTTGTTTTCCGGCGCCTGCTGTGTTCCTTCTGTCTACTTATTCAGTATTTTTGCTATCTCACTTTCCCATTGTCTTCTGGCGGGTCCATTGGTTAATGACCGCCATCTACTGGCACAGAGACTTTCATGCAGAGAACCACATCAGAGCACACGCTGACTCTTTGCCTTCCAATTTTCCTTGTGCGCTATCCCAATGCCGACCCGGTCCTACCTCATGATTGCATCTGTGCCCTCTTCGTTCCCATCCCAGTGCTGCACCCTCTGGCTGATTGACACTCTCGGTACTACGTGAGTGGGCAATAATGGTCGATTTCCCTCTGGAGACTTCAGGTACTACACAAGCGGACTCTACAGGTGGCTTACTCACAGCTCGTTTACCGTCACCTGATTCGTTTGCGCCAATCTGCACTCTCTATTTCCCTGCTATCTTTAGAGCCATGTTACAACATCAATTTGAGATCTTTTCGAGGAGAGGAATACTATATACTGTACAATCAAGAGGGGATTTCGTGCCCTGAGCTAAGGAGGTTACAGGGAATGACTGAGAGTATACGGTGCAAACCCATGGGGGATAACTATCTTAATTGATATACTTGATTTTCTTTACTATAATTTTATCAGATTGGGACTATTTCTGCAGATGGTGATGAATAATAGCAAAAGGAGTGTATTATTTTAAGTGCATCAATTGTACATAGTGTCCCTGTTATTTGTTTGTGTGTTCTATATTATATGTTTCTTTGTTTCCTTTGCTGAAAAATCAAAAATCAATACATAGATAGTGTCGGCAGATAAGGGCCTATGGCCCACCCAGTCTGCCCATTTGAGCTTGCAAGTTCAGTTTATGTTTTCCTATAAGTCTGTTGCCCCTTACCCCTGACCTCCAGAATTCCTTTGTCTATCCCATGCATTCTTAAATCCCCTGATTGTTTCAGCCCCCACCACTTCCTCTGGCAGGGTGTTCCACTTGTCCACCACCCGTTCTGTGAAGAAATTCTTCCTCATGTTTTCTCTGAATTGTCCTCTCCAACTTCATCCCATGCCCTCTAGTCCTGGAACATCTTTTTCGCTTAAAAATAGTGTATTCCTGCACCCTGTTCCTCCCTGTAAGATACTTGTATGTCTCTATCATATCCCCTCTCTCCCTCCTCTCCTCCAGGGAGAACATGTTCAGTTCCTTCAACCTGTCTTCATAGGATTTGTGATACAATACATGAACAATCTTTGTTGCCCTCCTCTGAACCTTCTCTACCGTATGTCCTTACGTAGGTATGGTCTCCAGAACTGTACACTGTACTCCAGGTGGGGCCTCACTAGTGTCTTGTATAGTGGAATTATGACCTCCCTTTTCCTGCTGGTGATGCCCCTGCCTATACATCCCAGCATCCTATTTGCTTTACCTGCTGCCTTGTCACACTGTTTCCTTACCTTGAGGTCATCAGAGATGATAACCCCAAGATCCCTTTCCTGCTTGGTGCATGCTATATCCTCACTCCCCCAACTGATATATTGTGCCAGGGTTTTTGTGCCCCATATGCATTATCTTGCACTTCTTTGCATTGAATTTCAACTGCCAAACCCCTGACCATTCTTCAAGTTTCTGCAGGTCCCTTCTCATTCTGTCTACACCCTCTGGTGTGTCTACTCTGTTACAGAGCTTTGTGTCATCAGCCTAACAGTGAAATTTCGCCTTCTAGGTCATGCGCAATGTCACTGATGAAGATGTTGAATAGGACCGGTCCCAGCACTGATCCCTGTGGTACCCCACTGGTCACTCTTCCCTCTGTGGAGTGACAGCCTTTACCACCACCCTCTGTGTCCTGCCACCCAGCCAGTTACCTACCCACCACACTACTGTCCTGCCCACACCCATATTCCCCAGTTTGTGTAATAGTCTTCTATGTGGCACAGTGTCAAAGGCCTTGCTGAAGTCCAGATAGGCCATGTCCACTGCCCTCCCCTGATCCACCTCCCTAGTCACCCAGTCAAAAAATTCAACTAGGTTGGTCTGACATGACCTCCCCCTGGTGAAACCATGCTGCCTTGGGTCCTGTAGTCCATTGACAACCAGATGTTCCACCAATCTCTCCTTCAGTAGTGCTTCCATGATCTTCCCCACTACCGAGGTGAGGCTGACTGACAATAAAGATTTAAAGTGTAGAGAAAAAAAAAAGCGTAGGGTTAGTGTCAGGAGAAGGGCCCCACCCCTCCTATGTAAGAGAATGGCCCCCATACAGAACTTGGGAGCCATCTTTTTCTTTCTTTTTTAAGAATTAAAAGATTTAGGCTCATTAGTGGGACCTCTCCATAACCCAACCCCACAGTAGAACTGGAGTAATCCCAATTTCCCCCACAGCCCCGAAGTTCGAGTCTACACTCAATGAATCGAAGTCTGAGTGTATTGGGGGAGGGTCAAATTAATGCCCGAGACCTGATACCGCTCAAAGAGTGTAGTGATTGTGGCAGAGCTCCTCTTGGCCACTACTGAGCCCACAGGCGTTACCTGTGGTGGTAACCAGTCGAGGACCTGCTGGATACTATTAGAGTCGGCCAAAGCCAGCAGAGGACCGGAAGAAAAAATTACTCACCTTAGTAATGTTGATTCTTCTAATGGAGTCTTGCTGTATTCTGACAATAGCAGTGAGTCCCAACCTTCGAACTGCACCGGAGATGAAAGAGTCAACTTTCCATGCCAGGCATGGAACGCTGAGCTCGAGCTCGGTTGAGACTCTGTCTGTTGCTGTTTGAACTCAAACCGTCAGATCTTTATGAGCTAAACTCACTAAGGCCCTGTGTGGAAGCTGTAAACCTACACTAGCCAACTGGCTACTAAACATGAAACAGATTTTTTTGGTCCCAAAACAAAGACTCAAGTCAGGAGACCCAAAAAATGAAAAACACAACACCCACTCACCCAAGAAAAAGGGGTGAAAACAACAAGGTGGGGCACCTGCTGAGTGCCAACACTGCCACTGCCCACCTGCATCCCAAAAACAGAGGTTCTGAGAGGGGAAGGCGGAGGGGAGGTCAAAATACAGCAAGACTCCATTAGAAGAAACAACATTACTAAGGTGAGTAATTTTTTTTCTTCAAACAACATGAAGTCTTGCTCTATTCTGACAATAGCAGACTACCAAGCAGTACCTCCATGGAGGAGGGACAGAACCTACTTAGGAAATAGACTCTGAAGCACAGCTGTGCCAAACTGAGCATCACTCCTAGCCTGGATATCCAGGGAGTAATGCTTGGTAAAAGTGTGAACTGTTTTCCAGGTAGCTGCTTGACATATCTCTAGAATAGGGATATCCCTGGCAGCAGCCAGGGGAAGCAGCTGTACCTCTGGTAGAGTGAGCCCTCAGGCCTGAGGGTGGAACCTTACCCAGTTTTTCATAACAAAATTGGATACACGAGACAATCCACCTGGCAATGGATCTTTTAGTGGCAGGTTTCCCTTTACCAACCTCACCATAAGTGAGGAACAGTTGGAGGAAGTCAAACCTGTGACCCTTGGTATGTTCTATGTAGTAGCTAAGGACTCTTTTTCACATCTAAACTGTGCAGCCTCCTCTCGCCAGAGGAGGAATGGTCAGTGAAGTACACAGGAAGAGACATAGATTGGTTAAGGTGGAAATCTGAAACCACCTTAGGCAAAAACTTTCTGTTAGTCCTGAGGACCACCTTATGTCTATGGAAGGAGATAAAATCAGGCTCCACTGACAAGGCTTGTAACTCACTTATGCATCTGGCAGAAGTGATGGCTACCAGGAACACAGTTTACCAAGTCAAGTACTTAAGCTCTGCTGAAGACAAAGGCTCAAAAGGGGGTTGCATAAGCTGAGCAATGCAAACATTAAGGTCCCAAGCAGGGGCAGGGTCCCTGAATGGGGGGGTGGTATGAAGCAATCCCTTGAAAAACTTGGGAGAATACAGGGTGAACTGAAAGAGAAGAGGGCTTACCTGCTGAAATGAAAGCAGAAACAGCTGCCAGATGCACCTTCAGTGTAGCTGGTCTAAGCCCCAAGCTATTCAAATGGACCATATAATCAAGGACTGTGGGCAGATCAGCAGACTCTGGGGAAATATGCCTTCCAGAGCACCATATGGAAAATCTTTTCCACTTGGAATTATAAGTAGTCCTGGTGGAAGGTTTCCTAGAAGCCTTCAGAATATCCATTACACCTTGGGAGAGGTGTAAATCAGCAAACTCTAACTCTTCAAGAGCCAGGCCTTGAGATTGAGAGATTTGAGATTTGGGTACCAAACCCTCCCCCTGAGCACAGGTTAACAGGTTGTAATTCCTGGGAAGACACAGGGGAAGATGGACTGCTAAGGACAACAGGAGTGGATACCAGGGTTGTCTGGCCCAATCAGGATCACCTTGCAGGGTTGAGATCTGATTTTGACTAGCACTTTGAACAGGAGAGGGAAGGGGGGAAAAGCATACAGGAACTTCCCTTCCCAACTGAGAACTAAGGTATCCAGGGGGACTGAGCCCAACACTGGGGGCCTGCAGCTAAAAAGGGGAAGCTGGTGATTGTCTGGGGCTGCAAAAAGATCTATCTGTTGGGTGCCCCATCTGGAGAATATCACCTCCCAAGACCAGGGGCTCCAGTGACCATTCATTATGGCCCTGAGATATCCTGCTGAGAGCATCTGCCAGGACATTGTCCTTGCCTGGGAGGTGAACTGCTGTGAGGGAGGTGTTCAGAGAATAAGCCAGAGACCACAACTTCATTGCTTCTGTGCACAAGGCCGTAGACCGAGTGCCTCCTTGCTTGTTGATGTACCACATTGTGGTGGTATTGTCTGTTCTGACCTGGATAACTTTGTTCTGAACAGATTTGAAAAAGCTTGAAGTGCTAGAAATACTGCTCTGAGTTCCAATAGATTGATGTGAAGCAGAGATTCCTGAGGGGACCACAACCCCTGGGTAGTCAGGTTGCCCAAGTGAGCCCCCCACCCCAAGAGGGAGGCATCTGTAGTAAGGATTAAGGAGCGGGACTGAGTGACAAAGGGAACTCCCTGCCTTAGATTGTTCTGATCCTGCCACCACTGTAAGGCCTGGATCAGGGTTCGAGTCACTGGGATCAATTTGGTCAGAGGGTCCTTCCTTTGAGACCAAAAGGCTCTCAAATGGAACTGAATGTCTCATCTGAAATCTTGCTCCCTGCACCACTGCTGTGGAAGCAGCCATGTGCCCCAGGAGCTGTAGAAAATGCCTTGCTAGTCGAGATACCTGCAGGGTGAAAGAGGAGGCCAGTGAGATAAGGGTCCTTGCCCTGTCCAGGGGAAGGAAAGCTCTGGCCTTTTCTGTGTCTAGCTCTGCACCTATGAAGGTGAGGAGCTGAACAGGCTCTAGAACTGACTTTGAAAGATTCAGAAGGAAACCCAAAGAGGTGAGTAGTTGCTGAGTTATCTGTAGATGCAACTTGACTTGGTCTGGGGACTGGCCTACTATGAGCCAGTTGTCCAGGTATGGGAAGATGGCAATCCTTTGCCTTCTTAGAGAAGCAACTACTACTGCCAGGCATTTTGTGAATACCCTTGGAGCAGAGGTTAGACCGAAGGGCATTGCTCTGAACTGGTAATGGCCTGAGGGCAACTCAACCTGAGGTACTTCGATGGGAGCTTCTGATGAGAATATGGAAGTAGGCATCCTTGAGGTCCAGGGACACTAGCCAGTCCCCGGCCTTAGAGAGGGTAGAATAATTCCCAGAGTCACCATTTTGAATTTTGATTTTAAAAGGTGCTTGTTTAAGTATCTGAGATCCAGGATGGGCTGCCATTCTCCTGTCTTTTTTGGGGTAAGGAAGTACCTGGAGTACAACCCTTTGCCCTGGTGTAGGGGTGGAACCCTTTCCACAGCTCTGAGAGCCAGGAGGGAAGAGACTTCTGCCTCTAGGGCAAATGCCTCTGAGGGATTTGCAGGTGGAAAGGATCTGGTTCTCAGCTTTGGAAATTTTTTGAAGCTGAGAACCAGTCCCTGGCTTACTACTTCCAGGACCCACTTGTCTGATGTTAGAGACTCCCAGTCCTGGACAAAGTAAGCCAACCTGATCCCTACAGGTAGTGGAGAATCGGCCCTGGCCAACCCATCAGGGTGCCTGTTTGGCAGGGGGTTTAGGCTGAGGGGTGGAAGCAGGCCTGCTTGTACCCCTTCTGCCTCCCCCTCTAAAGAACCCCCTCTGAGCATAGGCAGAAGAGGAGGCCTGGGCTTGGTAGAAAGGCCTATGAAAAGGCCTGCCCCTGCCCCTGGGGTGCTGCCTCTGAGAACTGGCCTACGCACTCCTATAGGTGGTCCTATATTCGTCCATTTTCTTCATGTAATTCTCTGTCTGCTCCCCAAACAGAGAATTACCCACAACAGGAAAATCCATGGCCTTAGTCTGGGTATCCTGTGACAGGCTAGTACATCTGAGCCAAGCCATTCTACGAAGTGCCACAGATGTAGCCATGACTCTAGGTGACACATCATTGGAGTCCACTGCAGCATGAAATTGCACTTTGGATGCCTCAATACCATCAGCAGCCACCTGCTCCAGCTCCTTGGCAAGCTGGCCAGGGACCTGTTTTGCTAAAGCCATGACAGTGTCCCATCTGGATTTTGATACCTAGCAGTATAGGCCATATAGTTGGCCTGTCTGAGTCCCAAGGATGCTGTCATGTACTGTTTCTTTGCCATGGCATCAATCCTCCTGGAGTCCTTGTCTGGGGTGTGAAGCCAAGGGAATATTTGCCTTATCACAGGCTGCAGCCTGTACTACCCCAACATGGCTGCATTGTTGTGTAAGGAACTCCGTATCTGAGCCTGACAATGTATACCTCTTGTCCATTCTCTTATCCACAGGAGGTATAGTATTAGGAGTCTTTAAAATCTTAAATGTCTGTTTCCCAAAAGATTTGTGTAAGGGAATAGACAGCCTCCTACACTCTGGGATATCCATCATTTCCACATAGTCAGGCTCCTCCTGGCCATCCACAGCTTCTTCCATAGGAAGCTGGAGGGTTTCAGCCACTTTTTTATAAAACATGAAATGGGAGGGGGACTCAGAAAGCCTAGGAGGAGACACTCCTGAAGGTCTGTCTGGGGAGATGTCCGGGTCAATGGGCACATCCAGACTTTCAAAACCACATTCATTTTCCTCATACTCCTTTTCCGGTTCATAATATTCCTCTAAATCATAATCTTGAACCGGTGGAACCGGCCGAACTGAGCGCCTCCCTGATGGTGCCGGTTCGGTCAGAACCGGGGAAAGCGACTGCACAATTTTTATCGCTTTGGTTATTTCTTCAGCGGTTGGAGAAGAAAGTTTTGTCTCCACACCAGCTGATTTTTCCTTTCTAGTTCTCTTAGCCGGAACTGACTCCTCAGAATCGGCTCTTCTTTTGCCTGAAGAAGTCACGCCCTGGTCAGAGGGCACTCCCTCTGGTTTGGTTGGAACCGAACCGGGCTGGCCATCCGGTTCAGCGGACTTTTTGGCCTCCCTTTCCCTGAGCCTACCAACTCTCTTTTCTAGGGTAGCTGCAGGAAAATGTTTACAAATCTGGCAGTCTGCATCGAGGTGGTCAAACCCCAGACAAAACACAGGTGGTGTGGGGGTCAGCCTTAGCAAAGACTTCCCCACACACACACACACACTACAGTGTTGAAACCTAGTGGGCCCGGTTTTTCCTTTGGGTTTCTCAGACATTGTGCCAGTCCTAACCAAACTTACCCTTTTAATGGCAATCCGCCAGGCAAGACCCTCTTATCGGTTCCTGACCGTGTCATGGGTCATGGAAAAAAACGTAATAATATCCTTTTTTTTTTTAGAACCGATAAGAACCGGTAACCACACACTTAAAGTACAAATAAAGATTTTTTAACAGCTTGATCAGTTCAAACCGAACTGATGAACCGTTTACAAGTTCCACACAGAATAGAAATTAATATAAACCTATCTAGTACTCACAAATACCACAGACAGAGACTGAACCGACAGGTTACGGTTTAAATTCGGTTGAAAACCGAGAAAAGCGGTACTTTAACCGACAAATTGAACCGAGCAGAAGGAGAAATATCCGGAGCAACTGTTCAGTGAGGCAGAGTAAAGAATCTGACGGTTTGAGTTTAAACAGCACCAGACAGAGTCTCAACCGAGCTCGAGCTCAGCGTTCCATGCCTGGCATGGAAAGTTAACTCTTTCATCTCCGGGCAGTTCAAAGGTTGGGACTCACTGCTATTGTCAGAATATAGCAAGACTTCATGTTGTTTGAAGTCCCAGACCCCCTCCCCCCGAATAGCGAAACGGAAGCACTCCTCTATTGCCCGTATCAGGAAAAGGGCCTAAGGGGCTTCCCAGGAGGTAAGGTCCAACTCTCGTAGTGAAAGAGGGGGCAGGGCCTCATTATTCCAGGCAACTCTGGTAATTTGGGAATTCACCAACTCTTTTGATCAAACATAAGTCGAGAATTCAGCTTCAGGATAATCCCCCCCCCCCCCGGAGGCCAATGTAGTGACCAGATTGTTGAACTATTTAGGAAACTTATCCCCCACCCGATCCACCTTTCCAACTCCCCCCATAGGTTGTTGTCCTTTCATTCTTGTCCCCAATTAAAATATGGTTGGGAATTATATTGTGCAAGTTTCATCATAGGTCAGAATAAAGGACATTTTTCAAATCAGTAAGCAAAATACTCTGGCAAGCAGGATAAAAGTTCCATTAGCATTGAGAGTCCAGCGTTGTTATATCCATCCTTTTGGAAGCGAAGATCAGGAAATGCCTTTCCCTGTGACAGGAAGAGCTCGGGGAGTCTGCCCCAGGGCATGGGTAGGAGAGTGGGAACCCCAGAGAGGGACGAACAAACCATGAGGGCACAAGAGACGGGAGGCCATAGTCCTTGAATAGTGTTACCCCCCTCGGTTTGGGAAGATCCCCACCATCTGGGAGCTCACAACGGTCCAAATGGCAACCCATTGCTGAATTTATCTTAAAAGAAATTTATTTAGCTGCCTGAACCAGGTGAAGATGCACTCCTGCCTTGGCTCCCTGGCATCCCCAGTATCCCCGCCCCCCCCTACTAGGCAGGAACCCACACCAAGCCCTTAACAACAGGGTAAACAGTACCTCAGAGATCTTCAGGGAGGCATGGTAGGGTTGCGGTATTGCTGTAAACGCTTAAGAATCTCTGCAATTGGTGTATCTGTGGCTTGGGGCAAATTAGAATGCCCCGATGAATTAAACTGTTTCTGGCGTAGTCGCACCATCTCAGCTGCCTTCTCCGTGATGATTCCTCTAAGCAGGAGGTCGGATGTGGCCTCTGTAACTGAGGTGTATGTTTGCTGCCCTGTTGTCAAGGTAACCACAAGTTTGGCAGGGTAAGGGGTTCAAAATCAGATTTTTTGAGATTGAAGAATGGGAAATAAAGGGCTGTATTCCCTTCGTTGCCGCTGGGTGCAGGGAGCATAATCATCGTCAAACAGAAGTCTCTGTTGGCCCCACATTACTTTGCCCTTCTGCCAAGCTTTGTTTAGGAGAGTTTCTTTGGTCTGGTAGCTTAGGAGGTGCTCCACAAAAGAACAGGGTCTGGCTTCAGGGCGGGTAGGCTTTGGACCCAACGCACAATGGGCCCTCTCCATGTCAAGCTGAAAATCTGGGTCCAGTTTGAGTGTGAAATGAAGAAAATAATCTGCAGAGGCCCTTGAGTCGTTTCCCTCTTCCTCCTCTGGAAGTCCAAAAATTCTTACATTTCTTCTTCTACCTGTTTTCCGAGTCTTCCTGCCTGATGGAGATTGCTAGTTGTTCAGTCGCAAGAGAACAAACTGTTTCTTCGAACTCATCTAATCTGGAGGTGTTCAGGGAAATTTGGTGGTCTGCCTCAGCGACTCTGCCCTGTAAGCTATTTATATCATTTTGGATTCCTTTTAGTGATTCATGGACCTCTCCCCGGAAGTCCATGATTGCTTGTAGGATAGTTTCAGGGGTCGGTTCCGGGGGTTTCCTTTGTCCCTTGGGTTTAGCAGAGGACGCTTTTTTATCCAAGCTCGGAGTAGGCTTAGGCTGGGCCTCCCCCTCATCCGACTCAGGATCCTCCGATTCTGTAAGTTCTGCGATGGGCTGAAATCTGTTGCGATGCTGTCTGGCCATGCTTTTAGTATTCAGAGCACAGCAGTTAGATAGTTGTGGGACGAAGTTGCCTATTTTTTTTTTTTTAAGATTAAGGCTTAGTTTGCACTCTTTTTATTTAATTCAGGCCGGAGCCTCGTGCAACACGTCTTCACCGGGCATAACCAGAACTGGAAGTCTGACATTGGACTTCTTGATGCGCTGGAGGTGACTATCAACTCCTGGACTTAACAAGTTGGTGCAGAGGAAGGGAACATCCACCAGTTTGTGCCGAGTATCCGCTGTAAAGATCAAGACCCTCAGCCAGGCCTTGCGGCACATGGTGACTGCGGCCGCCACCGAACGGGCACAGGAATCCCCAATGTCTGGAGCCATCTGGAGTTGCTGTTTTGCCACAGCCCGACCCTGATCCTGCTTGACCGTAGTCTAAAGGTTCACGGGGAGATGAGGAAGCAACTCATCTAGAGAGCCCAGGAGGGCACTGGAGGAGTATGCCATGATGACACCCGAGCTCGCCTGATGGCGACCGAGTGAAGAGGCAGCATAAACTTTTCTGGCAGAGTGGTCCAGTTTTTTGGACTCTTTGTCCGGAGGTCTATCAGTGTCTCCTCAACTGCTCGAGCACCGAACACAGATTCGATCACAATCCCTCAGCTGAGGGGTGCTCTGTAAACCTAGAAAGGGTGCCGATGGGAACCATGTACTTGCGGGCCATCCAGATCAATGGCGCGGGGCAGGAGGCAGGATACTGTCAAAGCACTAGAGCCGGGCCAACAATAGCTTTGGCTACTGGGAAGTCCTCTGTCAGAGAATCCCCTTTTGTCAGAATATCTGTTAGGGGATATTGAGCCCATTTCTGGACAGGCTCCAGTTTCATCCCCGAAGATTCAGAGATGAGACGGAGAATGCCCATGAGGGGATACAGGCAAAGTGGGAAAGCATTAAGAATGCAATACTTGAAGCAACATCCCACTGTGTTAGAGAGAAAAAGAAATGCAAAAGAAAAAGGAAACCACTTTGGTTCTCAAAACCAGTAGCAGAAAAGGTCAGAGCCAAAAAGCTGGCCTTCAGGAAATATAAGGGAACGCAGCAGGATGAAGATAGGGAGGCATACCAAACTTCCCTAAGGGAAGCAAGGAAGGCAGTAAGGCAGGCAAAGTCCCAAACCGAGGAAACACTAGCACAAACAGTAAAAGAAGGTGACAAGACTTTCTATAGATACATTAGTGAAAGAAGAAAGTCCAAAGGGGGTATTGCTGAGATCAAAGGGGATAAGGGGGCGTGAGAAGGAGGACCATATAAAAGTATCTATCCTAAATAGATACTTCTGCTCAGTATTTACTGAAGAGAAGGTAGGGCAGGGCCCACAGCTCAGCACCATGGACACGGGAGAGGGAGATGTGCACTAGTCTCTTCACAAAAGAAAAGTTCCTACAAGAGCTCAATAAGCTCAGGGTGGACAAGGCAATGGGACCTGATGGCATACATCCCAGGGTACTAAAGGAGCTAAGGGTGGAACTAGCAGAGCCATTATCAGAACTGTTTAGTGAGTCTCTGAGCACAGGAAAGATCCCAGAAGACTGAAGCAGGGCTCATGTGATCCCACTCCACAAGAGTGGTAGCAGGGAGGAGGCAGGGAACTATAGACCAGCAAGTCTTACCTCAGTAGTGTGCAAGATTATGGAGACACTCCTTAAGGAAAGGATAGTGCAACACCTGGAATCTATAGGAGCACATGATCCAAGACAGCATGGGTTTACAAAAGGAAGGTCCTGTCAAACTAATCTCATAGATTTATTTGATTGGGTAACCAGAGTGGTGGATCAAGGGGGAGCAGTTGATGTCGCCTACCTTGACTTCAGCAAAGCTTTCCATACTGTTCCACATAGAAGATTGATTAATAAGCTGGGCAGGCTAGGGGTGAGTCATAAGTTAGTCAACTGGGTGGCAAACTGGTTGATGGGCAGAAAAGAGAGAGTGGTGGTAAATGGTATACAGTCAGAAGAGATGCAAGGCACAAGTGGGGTACCCCAGGGATCAGTCCTGGGGCCAGTCTTCCCATTCCAAGGCAAAAATATGGTACTTCAGAGGAGCTGACTTTGATAAGATGGCCAACAGAGTTAAGCTAGCCCTGGCAAAAAGAAATACAGGTGAGGGGGTACAGGCAAAGTGGGCAAGCATTAAAGATGCAATACTTGAAGCAACATCCCATTGTGTTAGTGAGAAAAGGAAGTGCAAAAGAAGAAGGAAACCACTTTGGTTCTCAAAAACAGTAGCAGAAAAGGTCAGAGCCAAAAGGCTGGCCTTCAGGAAATATAAGGGAATGCAGCAGGATGAAGATAGGGAGGCATACTAAAGTTCCCTAAGGGAAGCAGGGAAGGCAGTAAGGCAGGCAAAGGTCCAAACCGAGGAAACGCTAGCATGAACAGTAAAAGAAGGTGACAAGACTTTCTATAGATACATTAGTGAAAGGAGAAAGTCCAGAGGGGGTATTGCTAAGATCAAAGGGGAAGAGGAGGACCATGTAAAAGCATCTATCCTAAATAGATACTTCTGCTCAGTATTTACTGAAGAGAAGGTAGGACATGGCCCACAGCTCAGCACCATGGACACAGTGGGGAGGGAGGTGTGCACTAGTCCCTTCACAAAAGAAAGGGACCTACAAGAGCTCAATAAGCTCAGGGTGGACAAGGCAATGGGACCTGATGGCATACATCCCAGGGTACTAAAGCAGCTAAGGGTGGAACTAGCAGAGCCATTATCAGAACTTTTTAGTGAGTCTCTGAGCACAGGAGAGGTCCCAGAAGACTGGAGAAGGGCTCATGTGATCCTGCTCCACAAGAGTGATAGCAGGGAGGAGGCAGGGGACTACAGACCAGTCAGTCTTATCTCAGTAGTGGGCAAGATTATGGAGACACTCCTTAAGGAAAGGATAGTGCAACACCTGGAATCCACAGGAGCACAGGATCCAAGACAGCATGGGTTTACAAAAGGAAGGTCCTGCAAACTAATCTCACAGATTTCTTTGACTGGGTAACCAGAGTGGTGGACCAAGGGGGAGCAGTTGATGTCACCTACTTTGACTTCAGCAAAGCTTTCGATACTGTTCCACATAGAAGATTGATTAATAAGCTGGGTAGGCTCGGGTGGGTCAGATGGTCAACTGGGTGACAAACTGGTTGACAGGCAGAAAACAGAGTGGTGGTAAACGGTATACAGTCAGAAGAGATGCAAGTCACAAGTGGGGTACCTCAGGGATCAGTCCTGGGGCCAGTCCTCTTCAATATCTTCATCAGTGACATTGCAGATGGACTGAAGGGTAAGGTTTGTCTGTTTGCAGATGACACCAAGATCTGCAACAGAGTAGATGATCCAGATGGGGTGGGCAGAATGAGAAGAGATCTGGATAAAGTAGTAAAATGGTCGAAAAAGTGGCAACTGGGGTTTAATGCAAAGAAGTGCAAGATCATGCACATAGGGAAGAGAAACCCTGAAGCCATCTATAGGCTGGGAGGGGAGTTGCTGGCAGTCACAAGGGAAGAAAGAGACTTGGGCATCATCATCATCAATGACCTGAAATCATCCAAGCAGGCCACTAAAGCAGTAGGTAAGGCTGGGGGGTGTTAGGGTGTATTAGTAGGGGTATCACAAGTCAGAAGAGGGAGGTAATAATCCCTCTTTACAAGACACTGGTTAGGCCCCATCTGGAGTACTGTGTGCAGTACTGAAGGCCACACCTTCACAAGAACATTAACCAAATGAAGGCAGTCCAGAGAAGGGCAACCAAAATAGTGCAGGGACTGCATCAGAAAACATATGAGGACAGATTAACGGAGCTCAATATGTATACCCTAGAGCAAAGGAGGGAGAGAGGTGATATGATCGGAACATTCAAACACCTTAAGGGCATTAACAAGGTGAAAGAGTCTAACATGTTTCAATATAAGAAAAATAGCAGGACAAGAGGACACAGTATGAGATTAGAGGGAGGCGATTAAGGGGAATGTGAGGAAGTTCTTTTTCACAGAAAGGGAGGTGGATGCATGGAATGGCCTACCTCAGGAAGTGGTGGATATGAATACAGTGCAGGGCTTCAAACAGGCATGGGATAGGCATAAGGGAGCAATATAGATGAGTATGAATAGATAGGCCATTGACAGAGCAAAAGCCGATGGCACATTCATAAGGTAGAAAAAGAAATGGGCAGACTGGATGGGCCTTGGGGTACTTATCTGCCGTCAACTTCTATGTTTCTATCGAGGCTTCGTTGAACTGACGAGAGTGCAAGGAAGAGTCCAGATAGATCAGCCGACCACCTGAGTCACTTTCGACCCGCAGCGGATGGTTGGGAGTAAGGGTCCCTGACAGCCTATGCGGGAGACCCTTAGCAGGCCGAGACTCCTTGACAGGATCCCCGGAGGGAGGCTATTTAGGTGGTGGCTCCACCAGAATCGGCGGAGAGGCCGGTTTTGTCTGAGCCAGGAGGGCCTTCACCAGCTCCGCGGGTGGAGGGACTGTGTTGACCGGCTCTTGAAGGAAGGCCGGCCTACAGGGGCGATAGCCAGTGTGGAAGCCTAGGTCAACTTCAGACCGGCCAACACCAACTGTTGCCACATGAGATCCTCATAGTGTCAACACAACTTGCACCGAAGCCATTCCTCTTCCGAGGAGGACGAGGATGAACAGTGGTGGCGCCGCTTTTTGAAACACCCAGAATGGCATCTGTGAGTTCTCCTCAACCTGTCAGTCGAGGATGACTGAGATCTAGACCTCGACCGTCGGGAGTGCTCAGAAGTAGCAGGGAAAACCTGCAGCTTCTCCAGGTCAGGGCCAGGGACCATGAGGAGGTTCCCAGCAAGCTATGTTTCCTCCTCAGTGAGTCCAGTCAAGACCAGAGTCCTGAACAAGGAATTGTCGGCCTCATCCAGCGACAATGGGTCGACGGGGTTGATAACAATTTCGACCGGGTCGTCGTCCCACGTCTTAGCCGGCTGGCTTGATGGGGGCACCATGAAGCCAACGACCGAGGCTGCAATTTCAACTGAAGTTGAAACAGGAGATTCCTGAGAACGAGACCTCTGTTGATCCCAAGAACAACGTCGACGAGACTTTTCTCTCGACTCCTTGGATTCCTTTTTATGGGAATGGGAGCTGTGTGAAGCCGATGGGCCCTCATCCTTGGTCGGGAGAGACTGGCACAACTCCTTGAAGGAGCCTGCAAAGGTACAGCCCAGTTTGAGTGGCATGAAGACTGATGCTAAAGAAGACTGATTGGCAGCCTGAGCCGCCTCCTCCTTGAAAGCCTTCATTTGCTCAAGTTGCTCAGCAGACCCTACAGCTGCAGAGACCGCCCAATGGGTCTCTTTAGGTTTGACCATTGGGTTCCATTCTTCCGGTCAGCCAAACTGAAACTGTGTGAGGAAATCGTCCAACACGTTCCGCTGCAATGAGCGACAAAAGTCGCAGGCCTGGGTATCGTGATCATGGCCAAGGCAATAAACGCATGTGGCATGCAGGTTGGTGTGAGACATCTTCTGCCCGCAGTAGCACCAGCAGAACCCAGGCAAGGACTTGTCCTCCATCGCAGTCGCAATCGTAAAACGATGCAGAGGAACGCTAACGAGTTTAAGCTTAGGTAAGTAATCTGAACATTTAAGCGCCAGGGCCTACTCAATGTGGAAGCAAGAAGGAAGGAACCTGAATCTACCAGCAGAAAGGAAACTCTGGAGTCAAGAGGCAGAGCCAAGGGTCATACCACCCGGGTGGGTGAGAGGAGCCAGCTTTTAGACCTTCCAGCAAGATTCTTAAAGGGAAAGGACATGCCAAGAAGTGTGGATAGAACAACATATCCACATTCCTAGAAACAATTTGCTTTCTGTAGACTGCCTTTTAGCATAAGAGAAAATAATCCTCACCATGCAGACACCTTGGCAGTTCGTTCGTTTGAGGTGCTGCTCGACAGTCGAGCAGATCAACATCACATCCTAGGGATGCCAGGCATGTACACTGACCACAGACTGAAAAAAATCTCACCTGAGCAGTTTGCAAGCTTATCATCTGTGCCAAATCATCCCTGAGAGAAGAAAGCTCTGAATGTCAACGGGTGACTGAAACACATAACCTTCTGGCAAAGGAATCATATTTGTTCTGTAGCGTGTTGGTTTATTTAGTATATTCAGTCGTATATAGGATATACAGCTCAAGGAAAAATAAAATCTACAGAGTTATGAAACCAGGGCATTTAGCATGTAATACCATTATACTGATGATGAAGTGACAGCTCATTGGTCTTTAATCAAAGTGATATGTAGGGAGGGGAACTGCCCATGCTTACCATTCAACAAACAGAAAGAACATAGAATTAAGTAGCATCACATATATTATAATATTAACACAGTTTCTAGAAATTAAAAATATTTAGCCACATATACTTGGAAAAAACATATTCACTGTATATAACACAATAAATATTAAAAAGAATTTGATAAAAAATTTGTATATGGTGTCAAAGGGGAAGTACACCACTTTCATCATATAATCTGCAGGGAGTAGCTATTTACTCTGTGGACAGCGGGTAGAATACATTTCTACAGCATAATAAAAATGAACACAGATTCGTTCTGGGGCACTGCCGTTAATGTAAACCAGTAGTGTGGCACAGAACAGCAACAGAATTATATTTAATTCAGTAAATGATGCACAGTGTCTCTCACTATTGTAAACTGTGTAAGTGCCTCGGAAAGGCTCTCTGGCTTGTCACACGGCTCTTGAACGCTGTTGCCTTACAAACTGAAGAAGTGCTTATGATTTTGCCTGTGTATACTGAGCTGCCTTTTACTTCTTTAGTGGTATGCATCTCTTCATTTAAAACTGCCGATAGTTCTTTGGGTTCATGAACATGAGTCTGCATGCATTCACATGCTAGGTCTTACCATACAGGACTGTTTAGTCCCGTCTCTGGGACATGGACTGGAATGGTTAATATTTAGGAATTTATTTTAGTGTAATTAACAAAGATTTTCACATTTTAGTGTAAATAAAGCTTTAGACATTTATTTTAGTGTGAGAAATGAGCTGATTGTAAGAGTGGGCAGCAACAGTTTTAGTCTGTCTAAATATTCGGTGTGTCAGTGCTATTTCACAACACCTGTGACTGTGCTATGTGTATCTGCTTACCTTTTTTTCAGGACTAGCAACAAAATAAAATCCAGGCTCACCTTTTTAATAAATAATACCTACTCTATGCAATCCTTGTTTCCTTTAACATTTATTTTAAGTGCTAATTAACGTGAGCAATAACACTGCTTAAATTAAGGAACACTTTGATCCTTTTGCTTTGTTTAAATTTTAACCTGGCAAAAGCAAGCTCAGCAGGTTAAGCTAGGACGTCTGTACACTTCCTCCTAGTAGTCAGCCTCCCGTACAACTTAGATTGCCAAAATAAGTGCTATGTCTGGGCAGTTCTCTGAAATGTACTGTTACTCATTAGAAACGGTTCTTTTTTTTGTGACTTGTTATCTTCATCAGCAATCGATATGAAATAACTTTCAATCAGTTTGTCTAGAATAGACCAGAACTGGGATTTCAGAGATAAATAGCAAACTAGTTCTCAGAATCAGCTAGTGTACTCTTGAACTAAAATGAAAGGAGGAGGTAAGTGTGCTGGGTCCCTTGAATTCTGAAAGCCAATGAAAGGATCCAATACTGGGTTTTCTATCCAAGTCATCCATAAACTAAACCAAGGCAGCAGCATCCATTTCATGGACTCTTGAGACAGAAATGGATGTCACTGAGAGGCAAACTGTATGGTATGCTGTTCTGCAAGCTTGTCCCACAGTAACATCACTTTCTGTTCCATGAAATGGTGGCTGCCTTGATTTAATTTATGGATGATTTAGACACTTACATCTCAGGACTCCTGACACCTACAGGTAAGCCCAGTACCTCGTCTGAAAAAAAACCTTTTCGTGGGCTTTTAGAGTTCTGGGGCCTGGGGGGGAGACAGCACATTTACCTTTCCCTTTAAGAGACGAGAGCTATCTGAATGTGGTCTTGCTTTTAACTGTGAATCGACATCATTCATGCAGGGCTCTCCAATCTACAGAGATTCCCGTCTTTTACAGGACTATGGGGGCAGTCTACAAGGGAGGCATCTCCAAAGACCTCCAGTTATTTTTGCAAGCAAATTACAAATTGTACTTGCCATGGAAAATAATGCAGGAAAGCAATAATGGTGCTGAACAGCAACATATGGCATCAAGCGGAAATACGAGTCCTGTTAAAGGGGAACATTTATGAGCAGTGCCTAGCCACAGTTTGAAAGTCCATAAAGAATACTCTTTTTAGATGAGATATTGGGCTCACCTTTAGTTGACAACAGTCCAGAGATCTCAATGTCTGTCTAAATCTGCCTTACACTAAACATTGGCGCTATACTGCCACCATTTTTAGAACCTTCTGAAGCCTGCCACTGAGGGGGACGCTGTGCCTAATGTGTACAGCTTCACCCTCTGTGACATCACAAGATTATAAAAATGGGTGGCACAGCAGTATCAACATAGGCAGACTTAATTATTCCTAGTATCTAATTGCTAGCCTAACAATGGTCCTTGTAACAACCGGACTGTATCCTGCTGAAAAATCATGTAATCGTTTGTCTATTTTGTATGTAATTTCTGTGACGTGGAACCTTTGTAAAGGAGTCTCTGACTCAAAGGTACTTTCCGAAATCTTTATAAATAAATAAATAAAATTATGAATAACTCAAGACTGCTGCCAGCTACAGCCAAGTCCAAAAATTAAAAATGTTTCATGGGCATTCAAACTACAACACGCACGGCTCCTAAATGTTACCCTTTACTGCTAGTTCATTTCATCTTGCTCATTCACGCTAAGCTTACTGGACAGTGAACAACAGAACAGACAGAAAATTGTGCACTTTTTTTTTTGCCCCACAAAAACAAGACAAGGCTTACAGTGCCCACACTACGGTTTTAAAACACAGGACAAAAGTAAACTCATTCTAAAAACGCAGAACTATGGTGTCCTGCTGGATTATCAAAACACTGTCAGTGTTGTCAAAAGTTGACTTTTTTTCCCCTCTCAGCAGATTAATTAACCAAAGGGTGATCTTCCTCTTCAATACCTAGTCTTGGAAAACACAAAGGAATCAGAAAAATCTGTACATGTAAACAGCACACTTCCACTGAGTCCAAAAATCAGGAGGAAAATACAAAGTTTCACATTGGTTTGTAGGTACAAATAGGCGAGGAACTGAAATGTCCAGTTCCCGAACAACAAAAATATCTAAAGCACCACTAAATTATATAAAACAGACCATGGACGGAGTCATGTGGGTTTTCTTACTGAAACTGTACACGACTTAGAAAATGTCTACCAAAAACTTGGGAGAAATAAAAAAAAAAATTAAAATAACCCAGAGTTCAAAGCAGTATTTCTGTTCTTAATTTGTTTTCATTTCACTTTACAGGCAAAGCTTCTAAGACTGACACATTGGGGCACCCAAGGGATGTTAAAAGGATTACTCAACTTGTGCAAGCTGGGGGCAGATTGAAAAGTTCATGCAAGTAAAGTACGGCAATTTTGCTGTAAAGTTGCATTTTCTTGAAAATGTAGCAACAAACAGTAGAAAGCTCCATACTGCTCTGCTGCAACACCCATAACGGAGACGTGGGGGGTCATATTACAGCTAAAGGAGCCTGTGGTTTTTTACAGCAGCATCACAACAGCTCACAAAAATGTCAAACCTTCACTGGTCCCAAGCTGCTTGAGTCTGGTTAGAATGGTACCTGTTCTCTGGGTATGGCTGACTACCTATATGAAAGCAATGTAGTTCTCTACCAGTTCTGGAAAGGAATGAATAACAACCCTAGACGGTATGACTGTCTGGCAAACAGTCTCTTTTGTTTAAAGAGCAGCAGGGGTCTACTGAAATGTAAAGCTTTAAACAGTTTATTTACAACAGTTATGTTCTGGGTTAAAGCTGTACAAGTTTGGTTACTTTTTCAGTTATCTTCTAAGTATTTCACATAATGTAAGGCTTATTTGTGTCTTGTGAAATCCCAGACTGTTGCCATGGTTAGCACTATGATGTCATAAGTGAGTACTATGAGGTCATTTCGGGGCAGCCAAATGTTTCTTATCTAGACATCTTGGCTACTAAGATATGCTCTAAATTGGGGGGGGGGCACAAGAAATTAAAAAAATGCCATATGTCTGGTCAATTCTAATAGTGGACATAGTACAGTTATGAAATTACACACTGGAGGGGATACCTGCTCTTTCAGGGAATTTACAAAATCATATGGGCTTTCAGTAGTGATAACTGCACTAAATATTTTAACCCCCGAGTTTTGTCTCTTAGTTCGCTTCCCTTTCTCCCACCCTAATGTTAAGGGTCAATATGGCAACACCTTTTCTCCAATCAGGAAAGCTGGAGTGGCTGACTTCGCAGCTGAGGCCAGTGCTGATGCCAGGTCAGCTGGGACAGCTGGTGTGAATGTAGGCAGCCTATGCTCAGACCCTCCCTCCCTGGGAGTGGAGCACCTCACCGTTATGATGTACCCCCCCCAAGTGGGATTCAAAGGATCGCACATGACCCCTCCTGTCTCCCAAGTGGCAGAGTGTTTCAGGCTTACAGAGCCACTGGGCCATCTTGTATCGTAAATCTGAAAAGCCGTGGCTTTCCTAGGAGTTTGTGGGAGTGAATGCTTCCAGGGGGCAGGTGTAACTGTTACCCAGCCACTCAAACTTAAGCCTGGGTTTAAAAGGCAGAAAAGATTTCAAGAAAGAAGCAAGCTGTAGCAAATTCTTAATGCACTGGGACCTTGAGGTCCCGATTAAGGGACATGAACATTCCCCTTTAAGATTGCAGCACTCCAAAGATGCCATTCCCCACAAAACCCTGAGCATGCCACCTTCTCATGTTGCCAGAAATCACTTTGGTGGGAACATACATTGTTCTGACTGGAAGTCTGTCTGGCTATGCTTCACCCCCAAACTGTAATCCCTCCAGTTCCCCTGGCTTCCTATGGTTTTATTTATTTGTTGTATTTCATATGTTATCTGTCTAGGATATCCCAGCAGAAACAAAAATATCTTGCTTTCAGTGGGGTCTTGCTTCTGCCCATTTCCACAACTGGGTGGACAGAAGCACTGAGGTTAAGCAACTCGCCTAAGGTCACACGGTATTTGGCTCTAGCAGGGTTTATACTGTCAATGTCCTGGTTCCAAGTCACTGCTCTAACCAATGGACCCCACTGCACTTCTACAGACAAGCAAGAATGAAGATTTCTTATGGGTTGTTTTTCTGGGAGCGGGGATCTGGCAAGGGATTAGATGTAGAAGGGTGGGTAAAATGTAGGCCAGTTCTAAACCAGGGGCTCCACAGGTGAGTCCACCTGGATTGTAGCACTAATTTTAGTATTTATTTACCTGGGGCAGCCCAACTGATATGCAGTAACTTGTTTCCAATTTACCCAATGTTACAGCTGGGAGGACTGCTGTACACAGGCGGCCATGACCTGGACAAGGGCACACAATGACTTGATAGCTTTAGTGGAATGTTAACCTAGGCCTCCTGGTTCCAAAACCTGTGCAGTAACCACCAGACCACCCTGTCTTCAACCCCCCCTTCATTCTACTAATACAGTGCTCTGAACGGCTGCATCAGACGAGTGTGGTGTATGTTAATACATCTTATGCTTTTAAGAGTCGTCTCATGCCCATTCTTAGGGTATGAGAAGCAAAGACTGATACTCTTAAGAATGTGAGGCCACTTTTACAACCATTAAGAGTGGTCTCAGATGACGTATTAATATATTATTGATCAAGCATGACCAATAATCTATGAAAAATTAAAAATTCCTCACCTGAATGTGCCCATTTCCAGGACACTGCACGTGAGATACTCTTTATAGTGTGAGTGTCTCATGCACAGGCAAAGGGAGTGCTCTGATAGTGATCCCTCCATCTATGTTACACTTGCTTACTAGAAGAGCTGCTATGAACTGACTTATCACCCAGCTGATGACCGTTTTTTACTGGGTTTGCTCTAAGGCACTCAGCTGCCTCTCTACACCTCCAGCAAGCTGAGTAATCCTTTTTGTATCCACAGATGTGCCACCAACAAGCCCCAGATTAGGAGTCCTGCTAGTAAATTACATTGCCAACATATAAAAAACAGAAATTTAGCAAGAAACTTTCTATCAATGTGAACAAACTGCTAGAACTCCAATAAATGTTGTACCATAACAAAAGGAAAAAATAAAATTGCACTCAATGGGTTAAAGTCATTAAATGGCGAAGCATTTCACCACTTTTTTCAAAGACTTTGCATGAAAATTTTAATTATGGCTACAAACGCCTGGTGGTCCCCAAGGCTATGTACAAAACAGCTGCGTGCAAATCTGAAAACGAAACAATTCACAAATGGAAAAGGGGCTAAGATTGTCTTTGCCTAGTTTTTTTTTTCTTTTTTTCTTTTTTTTTTTTTTTTTTACAATATGCCTTTCACAAACTGCTAAGGTCAAGGTTTTGCAATGAACACATTTTTGCTATAATCTTTTTTTTTTTTCGTTTAAAAAAAGTTTCTATACAAAACTGAAGCAGCAGTGGTGAATATAAGGTAACTAGTCGCTAAGGTAAAATAGGAGAGCAGGCTACTGCGGTTCTGAAGATAAAGCTCAGAAATGAGGTACTGTCGGTGGTCTTCAACCCTTGGAACTGTCAGGCACCAGCTCCTGGGCACAACATAAGGAATTGGTGACCTTGTTAGACATTCTTCTATCTAGTGCCTTTGCACAAAATTAACCCTTTCCAGCTTTGGAGGTTTGTGTTTCCTGAGTCTGTCTTCAGTAGATCTGACTGGCAGCCATCAGCCACTTCCTGAAAAAAACACACAAAAAAAACTGAACCAAGAGGGGAGAAAAGAATGATGGCACTTCCTGCAAGGGATGTGTCTGCTTGTCAGGGGTCAAGCAGGTACCAGAATCTAGCTTTGATGTGTGTTTCTGTTTAATTAAGATTGATTAATATATATGCGTGTAACTCCTGAGAAAGGTTGGAGTATAGATTCCCTCTGGAAAAAGTAGCCTTTTGTTTTTTCCTCACTACTGAATTCATTGCCACTGCCCCCCCCCCCCCAATTTTAGAGACTGAAAACAAAAGTGAGGCAATGCTCAGCTGAGTTGCATACACTTTTGCTGGTTTGCTGCACAATTTTGTGTTTCTCGGTTTGAGGGTCAAGTTTATATTGGTAGTCTGTCGGCCTCAGAAGATAGCCCAACAGCAGAGAAAAATGTCAGAAGGCTTCTGTTTAAGAAATTCTACCCCTACCTCTAGCAAAAGCGAATTTCTTTGGCAGAATTCCAGGACCTGGACTCCTTCTACAGCTCCAGTAAATGTGTTTGTTTTTTTGTACCAGATAGAAGAATGAGTGAGAACTGCATGACAGTGAAGTTGTTTAACCCTTCTTGATGAAGATAAAACTACATTGGCCCTGCATACATTGAAGAAAAAAAGTCTACTAATGGCCAATCCGCAGGAAATTTGTTGGCTCTCTGATATGGATTATATGAAAAGTAAACTTGTCTTCTATGGCTGAACAAAAAATATCTTTGTATCGATATGTCCTGCTCTGTTGGTTCTTCAGCGGTTCAAGCTAGGTACATACAGTAGTTGTAGCAGCGTCAGAAGTTGCACCTTGATAAGAATGCATTCTAGGAAAGTACTCACCATCTGCACACTTGCAAGGCTTGCGGAATTAAACCAGGGCCAGTTGTGTGCCATAATGGCTTATGTATTCCTGCCATTATCTTTTTAATGTGCCACTAAGCACACTAACCGCCATATTACCAAAAAAAAAAAAAAAACCCACCTCATTAACCACTAGAACAAAAGAGGTTCTGTAAACCTTTTCACCTTGCTTTTCCAGCAACAGTTACACAAACGATATCAGTTCCTCCGTAATCAGGAAGTGGCTTCTTATGCACAACTGAGTTATAAAGTTTTACATCATTACTTAAAAATATAGTACAAACGTACACACAGCGGGCCGCTGGATCAATCACATCTAATGTGGAATATTGTTTTATACAGACGGGGACATCAGCTCAGTGCTGGCACAAGTTATGGCAGTGAATTTACACATACACGAACGCACAAAGAAAATCCCTGATTTCATTTTGTCAGGCGGCTGAAGCTGCTGTGGCAACCTGCCCCCCTTGCACTCCTGATCAGCCTCCAGAAGGTTTTGAATCTGTTTGCAGACAGGCTCACACTGCATTCTGCAGATACAGCCCTCCCCCAGCTGGTGGAACAGGGTTAATGATGTTAATGTTACTCAAGCATTAGGACAAATGCATTAGCGAAGCCAGAATCTTTCTAGTTTTGTAAGAGGGTTAACTGATGCCTCATTTAAAAAAAAAAAAAAAAAAAAATCCTACTGATTTTATCACTACTCAGTATCAGATGTTGGCTTTGAAAAAGACCCACATATATTAAAGTTCACAGAGCCTTTTGCTGAAATTGATTTGACCCTGACTAAAACCCACGTTGGAGTGCAATTACAGAACATGGAAAGTCAACCTAAAGCACGTTATGCGCTTTCTGAAGATTTAGAGAGAGCAAAGGTGAGAACTGAGGTCTTGGTTTGAAGGTGTATATATACACCAAGCTGGCAACAGGTCTGAGGTTACAAGTCTCTGGCAATATCAAGTCCATAGCAGCAATGGGTTAACGACTGTCATACAACAAGACAAAAGTAAAATGCCCTCAGTGTATGGTTCCCACGAGATAACTGCGGGATGGATGCATGGAACGCTCCAGGGCAAAATAGCAAATTGCACCCATCCCCCTAGGTAATGCCAGCAACGACCAACCAGGACACTGCTCCAAGGTCATGTTTTTGTACTGATACAGAATTCTCTGCTATACTTCCAGACAACTGCATTCATTTTTACAGAAGGAGAAAAAGCAGGTGACCAGTGTGGTCTTGGTATATTGTCAGAAAAATAAATTAATGGTGGGTGAGGGGGTAGGGGATAGTTACTCTCAGTAAACCATTCTGCCAAACAGTGACTTGAAGAGTGAATGAGGTCAATGGATGAGAAGATAAAAGTTCGGATCCGCAACTTTCAAATAAAAATTCTTCATAAGAGGTCTGCAGATTACAGATCCCAATGGTCCACTAAAATGAGCAGGTCCAACTGTAGCCTGTTCTCATCCGGTATCAACCTTCTCACGGCACACTTGAGATCTTGCAGACAAGACGGGACATCATCTGCAAAGCTCAGAAATAGCCCTTGGTGATCTGTGAATGATTTCTCATTAAAATACTACACTTTTCAAGACAAATATGCCTGGTTTCAAATCTAAGAGATGTGGAGTGGTTGTTCGGGAGTGTGAAGGTCCTGTCAGTGGAAAAGGGGCGTCCTCTTTCTAGGAGGTGTTACTTTTCTTCTTACACTGGAGCTGCTCACAAAGAAGTCAGTTCTGTTGCAATATGAGATTTTCCAGTTCATCTGCAGACCGCAGCAGGAATGCTGCCGACTCCCTGTAGCCAGCAATGAGCTGTCGCACTGCATTGATTTCTGTCGGACTGAGTTGTGCTGCTGGCATGCCCCTGTTGTTTGTGTTGGAGGATGTTGAATTTGAAGTCAGGGCCTTCATGCTGAGATCAGTAGGACCTAGAAAAAAAAAACTGGCAGTTTTAGAATAAGAGAAACAAAGAAACACAGACTTTGTTGGCCCACCAAGTCTGCCCAATTTTCCCTACCTACAGTATCATCATAGACACTATCTAATCTCTGTCTCTTTTTCCTTCCCCATTTCTTTTCACTGAGATCTCTTTATGCATCTCCCATGCATTTTTGAATGCCATCACTGTTTTCGCCCCCACCACTTCTACTAGTAGGCTGTTCCACACATCCGATACCCTTTCTGTGAAGAAGTACTTCCTCACATTTCTCCTGAACCTACCCCCCTTCCCTTGTTCTTGTGTTTGTTTTTCCTGAAAAATACTTCCTTCCTCTACCATATTTGCCCCTGTGAGGTATTTAAAGGTCTTTATCATACCCCCCCAACTTCTCTTTTCCAGGGTGTACATATTGAGTTCCCTCAGTCTCTTCTTGTAGGGGCTTGTGATGCAGACCCTGCACCATTTTAGTTGTTCTCCTCTAGACAGCCTCCACTCTGTCTATATCCTTCCGTAGATGTGGCCTCCAGAACTGTACACAGTATTGTAAGTGAGGTCTTACCAGTGATCTATACAGAGGCAACACCACCTCCCTCCTGCTGGTGATACCCCTCCCTATGCAATCCGGCATCCCATTAGCTCTCTCAACTGCTTTGTCATACCTCCTGGCCACCTTTAGGTCATCAGAGGTTGGATGTATAACGAATGACTGAAATGCAAAAGCCCGAGTGTCAGGAGCCCAAAACCGATTGCCCGATACTCTGCATCCCAATACTTGGGAATTGCCTGCAGCAGAGGTTTTTCCAGCACCCCCCTTATTTTAGATTACAAACTCCACTGCAGGCAAATCCCAAGTGTCGGGCAATTGGTCTCAGGCTCCTGACACTCGGGCTTTTGCAGTTTAGTCTTATGTAATACTCCCTCAGATGTTATTACCCCCAGATCTCTCTCTTGCTTGGTAGTCATCAACAACACGCCACCCATTCTGTACTCTGCGCCTGGGTTTCTGTGTCCCAAATGCATTATTCTGCAGTTCTTCGCATTGAAACCTGTCTGCCTTACTCATGACCACTCCTCAACTTTTCTTAGGTCTCTGCTCATCCTTTCAACACCCCCCAGGAATATCCATTCTACTAAAGTTTATGGTACATAAGTAGAGCTTCCCCGTCCTCTGCAATGTCACTTACAAATACATTAACTAAAGAAATTAAAGAGGACCAGTCCCAATCCCTGCGGCACCCTGCTGGTTACCCGCCCCTCCTCGGAGTGAACTCCGTCTACAACCACCCTCTGCTGCCTATCCTCTAATTTCTTACCCAGTTTACCACCTTTTGCCCCACTCCTAGGCTACTCAGCTTGCATAATAGTCTTCTGTGTGGAACTGAGAGTTCACAACCCTTTGTGTTGTTCATCTATCTTCTGGGTAGGGTGTGTCTGTCTCAGTAGATGATGTATTGCTCTGGCCCACTGAAGCAGTGGTAGCACTACTGCTTACGCTGATGGTAACGAGGGCCTGGAAATGAGCCCCGGGGATCAGGATGACTAAGCGTCCCAGGGGATGGTCTCCTCCGGGGACGGAGGTTGGGATACTCCGATACACTGCTGCACCTGGGTGTCCACAGGTGGTGATGCAGTCGGAGAAGCCAGCAGTACAGGAATGAGAGGGTGGAGCTGGTCATTGCAGAGCATGCGAACGTGCTGTGTGTGTGTGTAGTCCCAGAACGACCACAACAGCACCAGCTCTGAGGAAGAGAGAAACTTTAGGGGCAAAAAACCTTGGCTATGCAGCATGGTCTCCTGAGGCAACCACAGGCTGCGCACCTACTTATCCAAGGCAGGCCACCCTGATTAGCATCTCAGAGCCCCCTCAGGATCCCAAGTTCTGTGCATGGGGCCTATTCCCCACAGAAGTTTGCACATGTTACAAAACAGGAAAAACTCCTTTAAGAACAAGGCGCACAAACTTTTATCGTACTTACCCCTGCCCCGAAGTTGATATGAGAATGAAATGCAATGAGGCAGCACCATGATAAGACTGCACGGCTACTAACAGATTGGCCGCCTTGCTGAGCAGGCCAAACTAAACAGTACCTTGGTGAAGTTTACAAGAAAAATCACATAATGTGCCAGTTTTGCAAATTCTAGTTAAAGCAATTTGCTGCCAGTTTTGAAAGAGATAGCACCAAACACAGCAGGCAAAAAATGTTATTTTTTAAAACAGTCAGCTGTTACTTTTTATTTCTGAAGTAGTTTTATTTTTCCATTTGCTCATTAGAAGGTTTCTACCTGATAGTAGGAGGTGTGAAGTATAGAGCACTACTTTACCAGGGGACTGACACAACCAGTTCTATTCCTCTTCATACCTCATCAGAATTAAGACCTCTTTCGCTGTGATACCACAAATGGTCGATCTTGCAGCAAGCAATTGACTCTTCTTGGCAAGTTGTGATATCACAGACAGTAAGGTCATAGGGTTGGTTGATGTGTGAGGAAGGACAGAAGAAAAAATTACTCACTGTAATAATTGTGTTTCTTCTTGAGGGATCCTTAGTTTCATCTAACCCCAGGAATCCATCACTATAGCCTTATAATAGCAGACTCCATAGCAGCACCTTGGGAGACTGTGTCCAGAACATTTTTAGGAAAAAGGTTCTGCAAGACAGCAGTGCTGAAACTGGCATCCCTTTTGGACTGAATTTCCAGACAGTGTTTTGTGAAGGTGTGTACTGTCTTCCAGGTAGCTACTTTTCAGATTTCTTGAAGGGGTTGCCCCTTGCTGCTGCCACAGAGGTGCCCTTGGTGGAGTGTGCCTGTGCATACGAACATACAAAATTGCCAGCAGAAACAGGCCTTGTTGGTCTATCAAGTCTACAGCTCAGTCTAGTTCCCTGGAGCTGTCCCCCCTCCCCATTCCGCCTGGAGTCAAACACCCCCACCTCATTACTCCCCCCGCTTGCACTTCTCAGTACTGATTCCTCTTGATCTTATTTTCTTTTCACCCCTTGAATTTGGCCACCATATTTGCCACAATTACCTCCTCCAGCAAGTCATTCCAACCTGTCACCACCCTTTCAGAGAAAATGTGCCTCCTCAATTCCTTCTTAAATCTACCTGCCACTAGTTTCAGGCTATGCCCCTTGTTGTACCCTCCCCTCTTATCTGTAGAACTCTGGAGGGTATTCTGCTAACTTTTCTGTAACAGAACTATATGCAGGAGACTATCCAACGTGAGACAGTTCTCCTAGTTGCTAGTTTACTCGTTCCCGCTTCACCATAGGTGATAAAAAGCTGAGTGCTGTTGGACCAGACATATTTTGTGCGGTCCAGGTATTAGTGCCTTCTTTACATTCAGGCAGTGAAGTTTTTGTTCCCCTGTACTGAAATAGTTTGTAAAAAGCACAAGGAAGGTAACTGACTGGTTCAGGTGGAATTCTGACGCCACCTTAGGGAGGAATTTCCTATTAGACCTGAGGACTACCTTACACCTATGGAACATCATGTAGTTTGGATCTGTGCAGATGTTCTGCAGTTTGCTCACCCTACTAGAAGAAGTAACAGCAACTAGGAACAGTGTTTCCCATGTAACATACTTCAAGTCAGCAGTAGCCATAGGCTCAAAAGGGACTTCCATGATCTGAGCAATGCACATGTTTATTTATTTATTTTATTTAGCTTTTGTTAACCGGGTAAGTGCACTAGCCATAAAATGACTATTTTCAGGCACGACCCGGGATGTTTGATCCCATGGGGGAACAGAATCCCTCACAGGAGGGTATAAATGACTGAGGCCTTTAAAGAACCTTTTGAAAACAGGTTATGAGGCCAGAGTTATTTCTGCCAGCTGATGTGTAAGCTGAAACTGCTGCCAAATGCAACTTTACAGTCGAAGACTTCACGCCTAGGGACTGTAGGTAGGCCTGCCTGCATAGGGATTATCCTTCTGGGAGCACAACAGAAGAAAAAATTACTCACCTTTAGTAGTCTTGTTTCTTCCAAGGTATTCTTCAATATGATTAACTGTAGCAGCAGTCAGCCTCCAGCATTGAACTGCCCCGGAGAAATTTGGAATGATATGCTAATGATGGAACAGCTATTGGCTCGTGCCATCCTTCAAATCTGCTGCCTCTACCGACTGCTGCATTCTATAAAACTCAGATTTACTTGGAACCTGCTTATAGAGACTCCTAACCTAAGCTATCCTAACTACACTAAATAACAATTCAAAAACATTCCCCTTTTTCCTATCCCCTGGAATGTCAGATAGGACTAACTAGAGGAACAAAGTCAACTGGTTTTAAAAGATTAAGAAAAACCCAGGATGACCAACAGTATAGTAAACCAACTGTGTTGCAGAGGGCAACTGGTTCTGGAAGGGGAGGTAGTGTGGGAGAGTCAATCATATTGAAGAATAACTTGGAAGAAACAAGATTACGAAGGTGAGTAATTTTTTTTTCTAACCCCAGGAATTACATAAAAACACAGAATTTGACGGCAGATAAAGACCGCTTGGCCCACCCAGTCTGCCCATTTCCCTACCTACAGGATAAGCTGCCGATCCTAGTTAACCAGCAGCCTACTTCTTCCTACCTCCACCCCCCAGAATTGCCTTATGACTATCCCATGCATGCTTGAATTCCACCACTGATTTTGACTCCACAACCTCCTCTGGAAGGCCGTTCCATGCATCCACAACCCTCTCTGTGAAAAAATACTTCCTTAAATTACCTCTGAGCCACCCCCCATCTTCAAATTGTGCCCCCTTGTTCTTGTACACCTCTTTTTTTGAAAGATGCTACCCTCTTGGACTTTGTTGATTCCCTTGAGGTACTTGAAAGTTTCTATCATGTCCCCCCTCTCCCTCCTTTCCTCGAGGCTATACATATTAAGCTCCTTAAGTCTCTCTCTTCATATGTCTTCCGGTGCAGACCCTGCGCCATTTTAGTTGCCCTCCTCTGGACAGCTTCCATCCTGTCTGTCTTTGCGGAGATTGGTTCTCCAGAACTGCACACAGTACTCCAGATGGGGTCTGACCAGCTGTCTGTACAGAGGGATAATAACTTCCTGTTTTCTACTGGTGATGCCTCTCCCTATGCATCCCAGTATCCCCCCAGCCCTCCTTGCTGCCCTCTCACATTGCTTGCCCACCTTTAGGTCATCTGATATGACTACCCCCAGGTCCCTTTCCATTTTTGTTGTTGTTAGTATCTCACCCCCCATTGTGTACTCTTCCCATGGTTTTTGTTTCCCAGGTGCATTACCTTGCACTTCTTAGCATTGAATCTAAGCTGCCATACATTTGACCAATCCTCTAACCTTGCCAAGTCCCTTCTCATCCTTTCCACCCCACCTTGTGCATCAACTCTGTTGCAGATCTTTGTGTCATCTGCAAAGAGACATACTTTTCCTTCCAGTCCCTCTGCAATGTCGCTTATAAAGACATTCATCAATATGCTTAACTCTTGCAGACTACGAAGCAGTACATTTGGAGGTGGGTACAGAACATTACTTAGGAAACAGGTTCTGCAGCATTGCTGTGCCTGGCATCACCCCTGGTTTGATTGTCCAGACTGTAGTGCTTGGTAAAACTGTGTACTGTTCTCCATGTAGCTGCTTTACAAATTTCCAGAAGGGGAATATCCCTGGCTGCTGTTCCCCTTGTGGAATGTGCCCTCAGGCCTACTGGAGGCTCTTACCAGCTTTGCTGTAACAAAACTGGATGCATGCTACTATCCACTGTGGGATGGTTATTTTAGTAGCTGGCTTTCCTTTTCCCACATCTCCATAAGTCAGGAACAGCTGCTGTCTGTCCTGCCTACAGTCTTCAGTGTGGTTAAGATAGTATCTGAGAGCTCTCTTAACGTCCAGGTTGTGGAGCCACCACTTCCCTACATTAGAATGGTCAGTGAAGAAGACTGGCAGAGTGATAGTCTGCTTCAAAAGAAAATCTGAGACTACTTGGGGAGGAACTTCCTGTTCTTCCTGAGGACCACCTTATCCCTGTGGAAGGATATGTAATCCTGTTCTGTACACAGAACCTGTAGCTCGCTTATCCTTCTGGCTGAGGTAATAGCCACTAGGAATATAGCTTTCCAAGTGACACATTTTAGGTGTGCAGTAGACATGGGCTCAAAGGGGGGGGGGGATCCTACGAGTGTAGCAATTCAAACATTAAGGTCCCAGGCAGGCACTGGTTCCCTATGAGGGGGGTGCAAAAGTGCCAACCCATTGAACATTTTTTTTATAAATAGGATTGGCTGCTAGAGAAGAGCCCTTGCCAGCCGAAAGATAGGCTGAGATTGATGCCAGGTAGACCTTAAGGGTCGAGGGCCACAGGCCCAAAGAGTGCAAATGGGTAAGATAGTCCAGAAGTACTGACAGGCCTGACTGACTGGCTGGGCACCAAGTCCTTGGTGCCACACCAGATAGAAAACTTTTTCCATTTTGCAGCATAGGTTTTCTTTGTAGCAGGCTTCCTGGAACCCTTATGTACCCTAAGAACACTTTCAGAGCGTTGCAAGTTAGCATATTCTAAGTCCTCAAGAGCCAGGCCTTGAGCCTGAGTGACCTGAGGTTTGGGTACAGAATCCTTCCCTGAGAGGAGGTCAGGAGGTTGTGTCTCTGAAGAAGGCTCACTGTTTGAGCTACTGACAGAGAGAGCAGAAGAGAGTACCAGGGTTGCCTGGCCCAATCTGGAGCTATCAGAATCATGGTTGCTGATTGAGACCCGAGTTTTATCCGCACTCTGAGAAGCAATCAGAATGGAAGGAAAGCATAAAGGTGCATCCCTGTCCAATCCAACGTCAGTGCCTCCAGGGGCACTGTGCCTTTTGCTGGAGGCCTGCAACAGAACCTGAGTAGCTGGCAGTTCTCTTCTGAGGTGACTAGGTCTATCTCTGGGGTTCCCCATCTTTGAAATACAACCTCTAGTACTTGCCTGTTGAGGGACCACTTGTGGTGGTTCGGGTTGATTCAGAAGACTTCTGCCAAAGTATTGTCTTTCCCCGGCAGGTGAACAGCCACCAGGGACACCTGCAAGAAGTAAGCCAGGCCCCATATCTTCATTGCTTCTGTGCACAAGAGGTCGGACCTTGTCCCTCCCTGCTTGTTGATGTAGTACATACTGGTGGTATTGTCTGTTCTGACCTCTACCACCTTGCCCTTTATCAAAGTGGCGAAGGACTGAAGTGTTAGTACTGCTCTGAGTTCCAACAGGTTTGTGTAACAGTGATTCTTTTGGGGACCATGTACCGTGCACTACATGATGTTCCAGATGTGCCCTACCAGCCTAGGAAGGAGGAATCTGTACTGAGAACCAGAGAGGGGGACTCTGCCCTGAAGGGAATCCCCAACCTGAGATTGCTTTTGTCTTTCCACCACTGCAGGGCCTGCAGAAGTGTATTTGTTACTGGGACTAGCTTTGCCAAGGAGTTCCTTCTTTGGCATCAGTGTGCCCTGAGATGGAACTGGATGTCTCATCTGGAATCTGCAACCTTGGATTGTTCCTGTTGCAGCTGCCATGTGTCCTAACAACTTTAGGAAGTGCCTTACTGGCTGAGGCCTGTTGAGGCTGAAAGAGCTTGCAATTCAAACTATATTGTCCGCTCTTTCCTGAGGAAGAAAAGCTCTTCCTTGTTGAGTGTCCAGCTCTGCTCCTATGAAAGTCAGGACCTGAGTAGGCTAGAGGACAGACTTTTGGAAACTGATGATGAACCCCAGTGACTCCAAGGTGTCCTGGGTGGACTTGAGTGCATCTCTTACCTGTTGTGGGGACTAACCCATGACCAACCAGTCGTTCAGGTAGGGGAACACTGCTATACCCTGCCTTCTCAGGTGTGCCACCACCACCGCCAGGCACACTGTGAAAACCCTGGGGGAGGAGGTTAGGCTGAAAGGCAAAGTTGCAAACTGATAATGCCCTGAATGAAGCCTGAACCTGATGTATTTTTTGTGGGGTTCCCTAACTGGGATATGGAAATAGGCATCCTTGAGTTCCAGGGATACCAGCCAGTCTCCTCCTTGGAGAGCAGGGAGAATCACTGCCAGAGTTACCATGTGGAACTTTGGCTTTGTCAACTGCTTGTTCAGAGCTCTTAGATCCAAGATGTGTCACCACTCCCCATTCTTTTTTAGTGTGAGGAAGTATCTTAAATAGAATCATTTTCCCCTCTGTGAGGCTGGGACAGGTTCCATTGCCCTTGCAGCCAGCAGGCCTGACACCTCTTTTTCTAAGACTGCCATTTCTGTAATAGATGCTGGTCTGAAAGATCTTGACCTTAGCTTGGGAAAGGATCTGAAGCTGAGGGCTAGTCCTAGGCTCACTACCTCCAAGACCCACTTGTCTGTGGTGATTACTTTCCAAACTGGGATTAGACTCGGTCCAGGCATATCGTGCTGATTCTCCAGGAACTGCACTGGCTGCAAGTAAGGTGGTGCATCAGCTTCAAGATGCGTTTGTTGGTTTACAAATCCCTGCATGATATGGGTCCCAGCGATCAGAAAGACCTTCTGATAATACACTCCCATCCGCCCTCTTTGTTCTGCTGAGGCGAGACTCCTCATGGCTCCATGCTCCCGACTTACATCTTCGTGAGATAGAGCTTTCTGTGTTGCAGCTCCCATAGTGTGGCATGTACTCCCGGTTGTACCTGGAGGAGCCCCACCTTTGGGAAGTTTTAGGAGTCTACTTAAATTGTATCTTTTTAATCAGGTGTTTGGGGCCACCTAAACTTTAGAAATGTTAATCCTATAATTAATTTTTTTTTTTTTTTAAATATATTTAGCCCACCGGGGGATCCAGGGCAGACAAGCTGCAGTCCTCCCACAGAAGATCTTAATCTGCCCTTTCAGGGCTTCATTGAGCCTGCCGCAGTGCCCCATTTTCTCCACACACACCCATTATTCCAGGACCACAGAACACAGTCGCACATGCGCTCCGTGGCTCTGGTGACAGCCCCTTCCTCCCACCCTGCCTAATGCCTGGCTCCCTTGTCGACTTGGCGCTGCCACCTAGCCTCCACTGGGTGGCAGCCAAGAGGCGGACAAGCCCACGTCCCTCCTCGGGAGAGGAGAGCTGCCTTGTGGCAGCTCAATCCAGCTCCTTGGCTCCTCCCAACCGGTGACTAAGGCTCATTCTCAAACCTGGGTTGCCGGCATGGGAAGAGGTTTATGCTAAAAAATATTGGGGTGGATCAACTGGCCTTGAAATGGTTTACTAATTACCTTACTGAATGGCACCAGCTGGTTAAGGCTGATGGGGGCCTCTCTCCTCAAAAAACTTTTAAGTGGTGTTCCTAAAGGATCTATTTTAGGCCCCTTTTTGCTGTTTATATTAACAACATCAATACTGGTATCGTTTCAGCAAACATCCATCTGTTTGCTGACGATACTGTCCCGTACATAGCTAGGCCTACTCCAAAGCTTGCCTGTACTGACGTCCAACGAGATTTTGACCACTTACAGAAACATCTACTGTAGTTAAAGCTCCTCCTAAATGCTAAAAAAAAAACTAAGGCCATGCCATTTGCCCCTTCTACCTATGCATCTAAACACTGTTCCCGTGGATCAACTCCTCGTGTATCCACACTTCTGGGTGAGCCCCTGGAGTCTGTGGTGAAATCTAAGTACCTCGGGTTTTGGACAGATCACAAAATTTCCTACGCTAATCACACTGATGAACTTTCAAAAAAATTAAAACAGAGACTTGTACTCTTTTTTTGAATCAAAAATGTACTTACTCCAGAAGCAAAAATGAGGCTGGTTCAGTCTACATTCATGCCCCTTCTGGACTATGCTGATTTTCTGTATTTCCAAGGCCCAAATATTGCCCTCTCCAAACTGGATACTCTCTATCATCGAGCTATTAGATTAATTACTGGCTCACCATACTCCATCTACCACTGCGAACTCTAGACCAAGTTAGGGTGGAGCTCACTAAGATTCAGACCGCAAAAAAATGCAGTGCTCTGGACCTACAGTGCCATCTTCAATAAGCTTCCCCAATATATTGTGAGCTGCCTGCCCATCTGCAGTGCTGGAAATTACATATTGAGACGTCTCTCTTATATCTTACTCCTAATTCCTAAGGTGAGAACCTGATATCGGCAATCAGTCACGCTCTTCTGGCTTTATGGAATACCATACAGAAAACCCTGAAGTTGGCAATCCCCATGAAACTGAGCTTCTTTTAATCTCTGTACCAACTTTCGTTTAAGGAAACCTGTATTTGTTTTCACTGACTGCACTTATCATAGGACTTAAGTAATACATCCCAGACTGTTCTCCTTACTTCTTATCTGCACCTTCTGTTCCACCTTAAGCTATGCACGCCCCTTCCCCAAAGCCACGAGCTGCCCTCTTCCTCTGCCTCCTGGCTCCTTGCTGTCTCCCTCCTGTATCTATCCTGCTGCCTTGTGGCATCTCTTGTAGCTGTTGTACATAAGTTTTGTTGTTACGTAGTGCTGTATGTTATCGACCTTAATAATACTTGAATTTTTTAATCGTGTATGTCCATGCATTGGCTGTATTATTGTATGTATTCTCTGCATTTACTTAGTACTGTATCTATTTTGCCTGGTATTCATATACAGTATGTGACTGTCCACGTCCACCTTGTAAATGAGTTTTTCTCAATGGTGTTTCACCTAGTAAAATAAAGATTGATTGACTGATTGATTGTAAGGTGTCTAGCACTTCAGCCCTCCACGCCACTGGCCCAGGTTTTTGTTTTGATATGTATATACCATTTTATATTTGTTGTATTACAAATTATTTTTACATTTGCTGTCTGAACAGTGCCTAGAACTTTGGACAGACACCTAACAAATAAATCTGCCTTGCTTGCTAGTCGAGACCAAGTCCCCTGGACTAGGGAGGCTGGAGACGTTGGACTCACAAGGACAGTAGGCCTTGCAATACAGCCAATCTAAAACCTGCATACTGTCTGCAGTAAATGTCCAAAGCATAATGCTTAGTGAAAGTGTGAATGGTATTCCATGTAGCGGCCCTAATATTCTCAGAGATAGGGACCGACTGGATCAAAGCCATCGAAGTAGTCTCTGATCTGGTGGAATGCGCTCTAACACAGTCTTCCAAATGCTGTCCTGCCATAGTGTAGAAGTGCTGGATACAGTTGACAATTCGACAAACACTGAATACACACAGGTTGTCCCTTTTGACTGATGTCAAAAGAGACAAATAGCTAAGAATCTTGTCTGTAGTCCTTTGTTCTATCAAAGTAAAAACTGTGGATTCTCCTGACGTCGAAAGAATGCAGTATGATTTCTCCCAGATTCTCTAGTTTATGGAAGAAGGTTGGCTGTACTAACAATTGGTTAAAGAGGCACTGTCAGCTTTGCTCCTCAGTTTTCTGTAAATTTTTATCAGTGGGTCTCATTGCATGGCCTGTAAGAACTTTCCTCCTAAGAATGCCCCCCACTTGAAATAAAAGTAGGGTGTTACCTCATTTTTGAGTATGATTTCATTTGTTCATCTCGTAGCCAGAGCCTCCTGCTCCACTGGAGCAGATCGGCACGAATCCGCATCTGTCAGCGCCAGTCCAAGAGCACTTTTATTCATCCCCACGCAGCTTAATCTCAGCATTCTATAAGGCTCCTGGCATTCTTAAATAAAACCCAGCACCATTGAGCTGAAAAGTACTTTACAAAGCTGGTGCTGAAATCCCGCGCATGCATAGTAGCGGCCTGGGAAAAGATCCTGTGCATGCGTGGGAATGTGCCGCTTCTGCACATGCGCGGGATTTCCGCATCAGCTTTATAAAGTACTTTGCGGCTCAATGAGTGCTCAGTTTTTATTTAAGGATGCCAGGAATGCTGTAATATAGAATGCTGAAGTGGATTAAATGCTTTTTGCGATGGGGATGGTAAAATGTGCTCGTCGGGACAGCGCTACTGATAGATGCGCGTCCTAGGTGCCGATCTGCTTCCGGTTGGCAGGAGATATAACTGCGGGACGGAACAAATGAGAAATCATGAAAAATACTCAAAAACAGGTAAACAGGTTACTTTTTATTTCATGCAGGAGCATTCCAGAGGAACGTTCTTACAGGTATGTGCCTTCAGACCCACTGATAAAAATTTACAGAAAACCGAGGGGCAAAGCTGACAGTGTCCCTTTAAGATGACACTCTGACACCACTTTTGGCAGAAATTTGTGATTTTTATGGAGTACCACTCTATCCTTATGGAAAACTATGCTTGGAAGATCCATGACTAGGCCCTCAGAGACTATCTTGGAGACTTTGCATGCAGAGGTAATGGCCACTAGGAAAACCATTTTCCAGCTCAAATATTGAAACACAGAAGTTGACAGCAGATAAGGACCGCAAGGCCCATGCAGTCTGCCCATTTTTTCTACCTTATGAATGTGCCATAGGCCTTTACTCTGTCAAAGGCCTATTTTGCCTGGCAAATACTTCTTGACTGAAAAGCCAAAATGACATTTAATTTTTTTTAGCCCTTCTGGGATGAACTTCAACAAATTAAAACATAATCTGGACCCAGGTACTTTAAGGCCAACTCGTGACAGTCTGCCATTGCCAGGAGTCGGAAACAAAGTTTACAAATTAAAAGCCTGTTGGTTCCCTCATCTTGGGTCTGTCAGTCAAGTTAAACACTGACAAACCAGGGAAGTGTAAATCAAAGCAAAACTGAACAAGAAAAGAACCCTGTATATGTAAAAGAGGTTTAAAACATACAGTGAAGCTCGCCAGGATCAAGCACAACTCTGCAGAATTCTGTAGTAGAGTTACTGCAGGGAGTAATGCAGTTTCAATGGGAGGTAATCCCTTTTGTCATGCAAGGAAACTGTGACACTGCGCTTGATCCTAGCAGGCTTCCCTGTATGAAATGCGGTTTGGTTCCCTTAAAAATTAAACCGCACAGAAAAACAGCCTAACAGATGATTTAGATAGGCTAAACTGTAAAACATTGGCCCAGTTCTCAAATAAAGAGGAACCAGGCATAACAAACAGTAAAAAGTGCGAAGCGGTTAAGAGTTTCAATAATTTGTGAAAATAAAGTAATTTAAAAGGAGGTCCCTAAAAGTGGGAACTGGCCGACCCAGTGGCGCTGAGGGTTAAGGCGCTGGACGCTACGCCGGCGACCCGGGTTCAGGAACGACCTCGGGTCATCAGGGTGCCAGGGGGGCAGAGCAGGATCAAGCATTCTGATGGGCAGCTCTCCTCCTGAAGGTGGTGAGGGTGGGTATGCCCTCAGACCCGCCTCCCACTGGGTGGAGGTCCAGTGGGTAGCGCAGGTGGAGAGGGGGCAGCAAATAGCTATAGGAGGTGGAAAGGGCTGAGCTGGAGCCACGGGGTTAGCGGCATGCCTCCACACGCTCGCACAGCCATGTGCCAGGGCCTCGGGGTTGGGGGAGGTGTCAGGGAAGAAAACTAGTAAAAACTACCCCCTTTGCCAGTTGGTGGGAGGAGGTGACGGGGACCAAATAGTAGATTAAAAAAAAAAGTTGGAACCGCACCGAAAAATGTCCTTCTCTGGTTCCTGGGAACCGATAGGAACTGGAGAATAGTTTAAAAAATTATGCAGAAACGACCTATGAGTTATCAATAAAATAACTAAATAATAACTAACAAATGAAAATTACGTACTTACCATAATTCTTGATCTTCACCATTCATTACTGATTGGTGTAAGCTGGAGGAGCGCACCTGTATGGGACTTTTTTTTTGGGGGGGGGGTCTGCGCTGATGGCACCACCCACGAGGCCAACGCATTGCTTGGCGCATGAGGGTTGGCCATTATGCACCGCAGACTCTTCCTCCACCCCAGTTCTGTTCTGCTGGAGAGGATGAAACAAAGAGGGATAGAGAAAACCAAGGTGAGGTAAGAGAGCCGAGGGATAGGAAAAGGAAAGGATATAAACTGAAAAAGGAAGAAGCCAACCAGAGGACAGAGGGATTGGATTTTATACCCTAAGAGGCCCTAGGGCCCAACCCTTGGGCAGCAGCACCTGAAAAGGAAGAAAGAAGAAGAGAAAGAGAAAAATATAGCATACGTATGGGAAGAAGGGGGGGGCCCCCAGCCATGCTGAGTTGGAAGACCATTGGCTTATTTTAGCCTCAAAAACCTGAAAGGTATGAAGACACAGGTGCAAGGAGCCTGCCAGCTTCAGGGACTACTGGATGGAGGTCCAGAACAAGAGAATTTGAAATGGTCTTGTAGAATATAAAACATGGCGGAGTCAGCCCCCCTTCTCACCCCTAAACCCACAATTGGGATGAAAGTCCTGGTACATGGCCCTCTACAGATTAACACCTGACAGTTTGGTCGGGGGGGAACCCTTAAACAAGAGAGGACTCTGCCTGGAATGATCTTTAAGGTAGAAGGGAAGTGAGAAAGAGAAAAGGGGGAGGAAAATCCCTACGGGTTTTCCCAAGAGATGCACTGATGCAGTCCCCACTTCAAGAAGAAGAGAACAACGGCATATCTGTGACAGGTTAAGGAGGATACCACAGTGCACCCCACTGAGAATTCCAAGGAGTTCCCTCAGAGGCCAGGGCAAAGACCCTACTCGCCACCTCCCTAGGATGGGCACTCTGTGACTTTTAGAGAAGGAAACAGAGGGCCCTGAGGAACCAGGTGGACTCTGCCCCCAACTGGCCTGTGGGGGAGGGGGGGGTAGGTGAGCATTGTGGAGGCTGTGCCCAAGAGTTGAGGCCCAAGAGGGGAAGGTGGGTGGGAATCAGTAATAAATGGTGAAGATACAACAGAAGATCAAGAATTACAGTAGGTATGTAATTTTCATATCTTCCCCTTGTCAATCTTCACCATTCATTACTGCTGGGTAAGCACCAAGGCCCCCAGAGGGGACCTAGCACTGCCCTGAGGGAAAAGATTCCCTCAGCCTCCAGCAGGGGAGATGCAGGAGGGGGAGGCCCTACTGCCATTCTTGGCCAGTATGGCCTAAGGCTGGTCAGGCCGAGGAGGTGTCCCCCATGGCCGGGGGGGACGGAAGCCACCCCTGAAGATTCCTCCTCGCCCTGCGAGAGAAAAGACCGGTCCTCCAGAAATCACCCTATGCCATGCAATGGGTAACAATCTAGACAGGCAAAGTCATGCTGTCCGCCTAATGCAGATCGCTGTCCCTGCCAGTCTGGAAGCCACCTTGTTGGCGTTATATGATGCCCTTGCTTGGCGCCTTGCAAGCTCCAGACCCTGTGCAGAGAGGGCAATGGCTTGCCTAGATTCCTTTGAATTATGCAGGGATGCTAAGATCTGCGCCAACATCGACCACAGGTGCCTGCTGTAGGTAGCGTGGTGAGCCTGATGTGAGCTAATGCAGAGTAACACATGAGCTGATGAAAAACTCTTCTTCCAGACCGGTCAAATTCAGCGGAATCCCGATCTGGTGGTCGGTCGTGTGCCAGGTGTTGAAGCCTGGAAGGAGTGTCTAAAGCCATCAGCCCCAAGGGTGGGTGAGGCAGAGAACCAAGAGACTCCTGGGGAGCACAGTACTTCCTCCTGCAGTCCGCTGGGGCTGGTGATGAGGCTGCTGGTGACTGCCAGGTGTGAATAGATGCTTCCTGGAAGGGAATAGGCCAGGAAGGCACCACTAGGTGGCTGGCACTGAATTTGCTCAGAAAAGAGCGTGTCTTCCACTCGGTATTGCGTCTTACCACATGAGAGATGTGGAGCTCCTGAACTAACTTCGAGAGGAACTGCTGATATTCGGTGAAATCAGCGTCTGAGGAAAGGTGGATAGAATATTCTTCTTCCTCAGATGAGGAAGTCGAGGAAGTGGAGGAGCTCGGGTGTTCAGAGTCCTCCTGCAGCAGGGGGAGACAGGAGAAAGACCTGCTCGTCCATAGCTCTAACATACCTAGGGAAGGCCGCCAGTGTGGCCCTGAATGTCTCCCAGGTTAAAGGTCCCATAGGGCCCACATGGCCTGGGGGAGACGGGAAGGTGTCTGCAGAGGGATTGGGGAAGGGCACCTCATAGAAAGTGCCCTGCCTCTGCCAGGGCTCTGAGACCCAGCAGAAGGTCCTCCCATGCGGGGTGGGGGGGGACCAGGAGTCGATCCAGTCAGTGAACGCTGCAGATGTGTGAATAAAACCTGGCTGAGCCCTGAGGGAGAATCTCCTCTGTGGTGCAACTAGGGTTGCATGGTTCCAGAAGGGCAACCCTCAGCACTGCCCAGTAAGGGTGCCCTGAAGTCTCAGAGGAGAAGAAGTGGGTCTCAGCGCTTCAGCTCCTCCCCACTCCCTGTAGAGTAGTGGAAGAAGGCCTCCGCAACTCACCCCAGCCCTTCAACCCCTTGGACTCTGGGGCCGCCTTCTTCCTTGAACCCAATGCCAAGGGGGTCCCCAATCCCGCAGACCCCCTAAGGGAGGCGCCAGAAGAGGAGGTCTGCGTCCCCACTAAAGAGGCCACAGCAGCACCAGAAATAGCAGCTGCCCTGGCCCCTGCGGTCGAGATCGCCACACCAGGCCCCTTGAGACTGCTATCCACCGCAGCCTACTGGCTGCCGGGCTGCGTCAAGAGGACAGGTGACTCCAGGGAGTCTGGTAGGTGAACAGGGCCACCAGGTGCCGCATCCAAGAGGACTCCAGAACTCCAAAGTGTCGGGGCGCCAGTCTGGATCAGCCAGTAAGTCATCCGCCTCCGAAGAGGAGACCACACATACTGCCAGACTAGCGACCCCGGGAGCTCTCCTACCAGTGGCACCGCTATGGCACATGGCATTGCCTGCAGCACCACCTCGATCACTGGCACTGCGAATGGCGCTGGGATCCCAAGCGGCACTGAGGGTCCGCTGGTGCTGGGCCCAGCAGCCTTGGGCCGCAACACTGGGGGAGCCTGCACCTCCGTGGAGGTGTCTGCCGTGGCGGTGCCATCAGCCCAGCTCTGCAGGGAACCAAGTTGCTCCTTTGGCACTACGGAAGAAACCTCCTCAATGGCAACGCTGGAATCCGAGGAGGTTTCCTCCTCACCGGGCCATATAGACCCAGGAGGAGACCTGGCGGCAGGGTCAAGAGATCTTGCCATGTCATCCCTAGAACGACTCCGTCCTCTGAAAGTCATCGGGGTCCTGCTGACTTTAAACGCATGGATCTCAAGAACACAGTAGTCCATAGAGAAACAGGCGTTGCAGTTGTCCATATCATGGTTGGGACCCAGCCAACGCACGCAAACATTATGTTGGTCCATCATAGAAAAATGCCGGCCACAGAGGCACTGATGCATGGGGACACGGCCCACTTTGGATTTTCTCTTGGCCCCCAAACCAGACATGATGCGAAAATAACTACAAAATTCACAGAAAAGGACCTGGCACCATTGGTAATAACAAATTAAATGGGCTTACGTGTTTCCAGACAGCGTTGGGTGAAAATCAGAACCAGGATGGAGAAGCAGTAACACGGCGTCGAAATTCAGAGAAGGCCCGATGACGCTGACACTTGCACAGCAGGTGTGACCTCGACGGCGGGAGAAACAGATCTAGTGTGGAGGAGGAGTCTGTGGCGCCTAACGGCCAACCCTCACGGGTGACGCCAACTCCCCCCCCCCAAAAAAAAAGTCCCGTACAGGTGCGCGCCTCCAGCTTACACCCAGCAGTAATGAAAGGTGAAGACTGGCAAGGGGAAGATCGTACTATCACAAACATAACCCAAAAACTGCTCTGAAGTTGGAGAGAAGACTCTGGAGTAACTGCACACTTCAGGCGAAGAAATAAATCTGCCATTAGAATGTTGGTGTAAGCATGACCACACAGCAGTTTTGAATTTCATTCTAAGATTCTCTAATTAGCATAAAATTCTAAGCTCCGGGACAGCTCAAACCTTTAGACTGAATGCACTAGTAAGCATAGTGAGGGATTCCTGGGGTTTGAACACACTTAAACTGTTCTGGAGATGCAGTCTCTTGTGACATACCAGGCCCGACACAGCGTGAAGGCTGTAAAGGCCAGTGCTCATCTCCAGCACATTTATGTGGAGCTGACTTCTCCAGATCTAACCAGGTCCCCTGGGTTTGGAGATTCTGACAAGGTACTCCCCATCTCAGTACAGAGTGTCTGTGGTGAAGGTTACCTGCAGTTCCTGTGGGGAAAAGGGGAAACCATGGAGAAGATATACAGGTTACTCACCTGTAACAGGAGTTCTAGGAATGGTAGATGTTGTTCATCCACACTGTCTGGCAGGTTCCTTGCCGCTTTAAATCTTGCCGGAAGGTCTTCAAGCTGGCTCCTCCCACCCACCCGAGTGGTAAAACTCTCGGCTCTGCCCCATGACGCCAGATCTAGCCCGCTGAAGCCAGGTTGTGCAGGTCAAGCCAGGGGAGGTCGGAGAATGTAGGGATGAACAACATATACCATTCCTAGAACTCCTGTTACAGGTGAGTAACCTGTATTTCTAGGGACATGGATATGTTGTTCATCCATACTGTCTGGCAGACTCCTAGCAGTTCTCCAGGAGGAAGGAGGCAAGGTGCAACCCCCTACTTGGGAAATAGAGACTGGAGAACTAAGGCCCCAAAACCAGCATCCCGGCGTGACTCAAGGTCGATGTGGCAGTGGGTGATGAAGGTGTGTGCTGACTTCCAGGTAGCAGCCCTGCAGATTTCCTGGATAGGGACATCCCTGGAAGCAGCCACCGATGCAGCGGTATGGCGGGTAGAATGAGCTCTTATCCCTCTGGGAGGCTCCATGCCCACCAACCTGTAGCAGAGATCTATGCAGGAGGTGACCTACCTGCCTATCGTCCACATGGCTGCAGGTCTGCCAGGTGCGGCTTCAGCGTAGGTGACAAACAGCTGGCGAACCTCTCCCCGAACCTCAGCCGTCCGCTCCTTATAATAAGCGAGCGCTCTTCTAGGGTTCAAAGTATGGAGCCTATATTCGGCCTCCGAGGTGTGACTGGGGTAGAACACCGGCAGAGTTAACACCTGGTTAAGGTGAAACTCCGACACCACCTTCGGAAGGAATTTCGGGTTGGGGCGCAGGACAACCTTGTCCCTGTGGAAGACCAGATAAGGAGACTTGATGGAAAGCGCCTGGAGCTCTCCCATCCTTCTGGCTGATGTGATAGCCACCAAGAAGGCGGTCTTCCATGACAGGTGAGAGATGTCACACCTGTGCATCGGTTCGAATGGCCTGCCCATGAGCATAGCCAATACCAGCAGTAGATCCCACAGAGGTGGAGGTTCTCGCACCGGACGGGATATGTGATCAAGGCCTTTGAAAAAGCGCCCGAACACCTTCTCCTGTGCCACCAACTGCTTCCCAGCCCGCGCCCGGTAAGCAGAGATGGCTGCCAGGTGCACTTTAAGGGTCGTCGATCGAAGCCCTTGCTGAGAAAGGGACCACAGGTAGTCCAAGATGCTTGCCAAGGAACAGGAGGAAGGGTCTAGGCCCTTGCCCTGACACCAAATGGAGAATCTCTTCCATTTGAAGGCATAGCATTTTCTGGTCGACTCCTTACGGGACGCCTCAACAACGTTGAGGACGTCTTCGGAAAGACCCAAGGCCTGGAACTCTAGCCACTCAGGAACCAGGCCGTCGGGTGCAGGGATTGAAGGTCCAGACGGAATACCTTCCCCTGATTGACTGAGATCAGGTTCGGGCCGGCTGGAAGCCGCCTCGGGAGCCTGGAGCTGAGACTGAGGAGATCTGGATACCAGAACTGGTGGGGCCAGTCTGGGGCTACCAGAATCACCTCCGCCTTTCCTTCCTCGCCTTGAGAAGCACCTTGTGGATCAAGGGAAATGGGGGAAAGGCGTAGAAGAGGCCTGGGGTCCACGGCCTTGAGAACGCATCCCCCTGCAGCGAGCCCTGCTGAGGGGGGCCGGCATGAAACAATCTCAGCTTCGCATTCTCCCTGGAGGCAAACAGGTCCGCCTGAGGCATGCCCCAGTGGGAGAAGAGATCTTGTACTACCTCCGGCAGGAGAGACCACTCATGGGATGCAGCCCCTATCCAGCTTATGGCATTGGCCAGAATGTTGGAGGCTCCTGCCACATGAATGGCGAGGAGATCCGCCTCCAGGCTGCGCACAAGTGACCAAATACGGACAGCTTCCCTGCACAGAGGCATGGAGCGTGTCCCGGCCTGGCGGTTTAGGTAGTATATGGTCGTGGTGTTGTCCATCTGGACCTGAACCATTTGAGCCCGTAGAAACGGAGCGAAGGCGGTGAGGGCTAGTCGGACCACTCAAAGCTCCAGCAGGTTGATATGGCATCGGGACTCCCGAGGGAACCAGAGGCCGTGCGCTCTGTGCTCCCCCAGATGGGCACCCCAACCCATCAGAGAGGCATCGGTCGATAGATAGACCGTCGTCTCGGGGCGGACAAACGGGATGCCCTCCTGCAGATGTACTGGAACGGTCCACCACTGGAGAGTGTTCCACATCCCCTGGGACACTGTCACTAGCTGATCCAGTGGATCGAAGTGCTGTGGCCACTGGCTGGCCAGCCCCCATTGGAGGGGACGCATGTACCAGCGGGCCCAACAGACCACGCTGGTGCAGGCCGCCATGAGGCCCAGGAGGCGCAGGAAGTCCCAGGCAGGGCGCGATTGCCCAACCTGAAATGATTGGGCAAAGGAGGAAAGAACCTCAGCCCTGTCCACCGGGAGCCATGCTCTAGCTTGTAGAAAGTCGAGCTCTGCCCCGATGAATTGTATCACCTGGTTTGGCACGAGTTCCGACTTGGCCTCACTGATGAGGAGGCCAACCTGAGAGCAAACCTGGAGGGCCAGATCTCTGGACCGCTCCACCTCCGTTCTGGAGGGGGCTGCAATCAGCCAATCGTCCAGGTAGGGGTACACCCGGACCCTTCGGCGCCGCAGGAATGCTGTCACCACTGCCATGCATTTGGTGAAGACCCTGGGAGCTAGGGAAAGGCCGAAGGGCATGGCCTGGAACTCGTAAAGGGATCCCTCCGCTCTGAAGCGGAGGAATCTCTGGTGGGACGGATGGATTGGGACGTGAAAGAACGCGTCCTGAAGGTCCAGGGAACAGAACCACATGCCTCGTTCCAAGGATGGGATTATCTGAGCCAGAGTGACCATCCTGAAGGTCCGAGACCTTAGAAACCTGTTCAGGTCGAGAATAGGATGCCAGCCCCCCATCCGTTTTGGGACCAGGAAGTACCTGGACACAAACCCCGGGTCTGGAGGAGGATCTGCCACCTTCCTGATCACCTCTTTTTCGAGGAGCAGGGCAATATCGGCTCGGCGAGCCGACAGAGAGGCTGCGGACCCCATAGCCCCCCGAGGGGCGACGGCTCATTAGGGCGGGGCCTGCTCGAACTCCCGAGGCAGGCCCTTTCCTACCACCTCCAACACCCACCGGTCCGTGGTGACAGTGGACCAGGCGGAAAGGAAGTGGCGGAGCCATCCCCCCAATGGGGGAACCCAGGGGAGTGACGAGGCTGGGGGCGACACCCCTCAACCCGTCACTGGGCAGGCTTGGAGGAGGGACCGGCCAAGGGACTTCCTGGGCCTTTACCTCCCTGCTTCCTGTTGGAGGAATCCGCGGGCTTGGGGTTGGGATGCCAAGTGCGAGCCTGCTGGCCCTGGTGCTGGTGCTGTTGGGCCGGACGTGCCGCAGGCGCAGAAGGGTGAAAGGATTTGCGCTGCTGCTGTCGGCGGCCTTCGTCCTTCTGGGCAGAGGTGACCGAGCCCAGAGTGGCATTGGACTTCTCGATCCGCTGGAGGTGACCTTCCACTCCAACGCCGAAGAGGTCGGTCCCCAAGAAGGGGACGTCCGCCAATTTGTGCTGGGTATCTGCCGTGAAGGTGGATATCCTCATCCATGCTCTGCGGCGCATGGCCACCATGGCTGCAACCGATCTGGCACAGGAGTCTCCTATGTCCAGAGCCGTTTGGAGCTGCTGCTTAGCCACTGCCCTACCCTGGTCCCGAACCTGTCAGACAGTGGTCTGCAGGTCAGCCGGGAGATGAGGGATCACCTCATCCAGGGAGCCCATGAGGGCATGGGAGAAGTGTGCCATCAGCACGGCCGAGTTGGCCTGGCGGAGGCCAAGGGAGGACGCAGCGTACACCTTGCACCCGGCGTAGTCCAGCTTTTTGGACTCCTTGTCGGGGGGGCTTGTCCACGTCCCTAGCGTTCCTGGAACGCCGGAAAACGCTGTCGGTGACCAACCCTTGGCAGAGGGGGTGTTCCAAAACCCGGCAAAGAGCTGGTAGGGACTGCATACTTCCTGGCCATCCTGGCCGAAGGCGCAGGGCAGGAAGCAGGCCGCTGCCAGAGCTCCAAGGCTGGGCCAACAATGGCCTCAGCCACCGGAAAGGCCTCCGTGGGGGAATCCCCTCGGTCCAGTATCTCCGTCAGGGGATACTTGGCCCGTTTGGATACGGGCTCGAGCTGCATCCCGGTGGACTCCAAGATGAGCCGAAGCAAACCCATGAAGGACGATGGGCTTTCGTCCAACGACTGGCCCCTGGAGGACTCCAGGTCAACCGGCCTGGAGAACAGGGAGGAGTAGTCGTCGGACTCAGAGGAGTCCGCGAAGAGCTGCCTGGGGCCTAAGCCACCCTCCACCTGCCGAGGACGGTCGGGTGCGAGGGTGACCGACAACCTGTTGGGCAGGCCTTGACCTGAAAGAGAGTCCTTGGTCGGTGCCCCCCCGATTTTGATTGTGGAGGCGGAGGTTCCACCACAATCGGTGGGGCAGCAGGTTTCGGCCGAACAACCGGCCCAGGCTTGGGCATCTCGACGACCACGGCAAGGGGTTGTTTCAGCCGCTCGGGTGACAGCCACTTGATGGCCGGGGAAGGCGTCTGCGTCGACTTGCTCCCAGACAGAAGTAACAGCTGCCACATCAGGTCCTCGTAGCATCGACGCAATTTGCGCCGAAGCCTCTCCTCTTCCGAGGAGGAAGACGAGGAGCTTACCTCGGTGCCGAGACCGCCGATGTCGGCGGGATCGGCTCGACCGAGAAGAAGTCCAAGACCGAGATCCTCGGTGTTTCCGAGGACGGGTCTGGGAAGGAGCAGGGGACACCCGCTCTTCCCTCGGCTCGGACGCCTTAATTGGGGACTGCTGCACCGGGGGCGCAGGCAGATCCTCGGTCTCCACTGGGGGAACTGGTGAAGAAGGGTTGTCGGCCTCACCAGTCGACAGCCCGTCCGACGGGTCGAGAAAAATTTCGACTGCGTCGACGGGTGTCTCGGCCGGCTGGCCTGACGGGGACGCCATGAAGCCAGCGGCCTTAGCTGCAACCTCGACCGAAGTCGACAGTCGGCTGTCTGGGGAGGGAGAACTCTCCCGCTCCCACGAACGCCGATGATGGGACTTACCCTTAGAGTCCTTCTTTTTGGACCGAGAGGAATGTCCCGATGGCCCCCTCTCCCTTCGTGGAAAGGGATTGGCAAAGTTCCTTGAATGAAGCTGAATACGAGGTACCCAGAGAGAGTGGGATAAATGCCATGACCGAGGAAGAGGATGATGCGGCCTAGGCCGCCTCCTCCTCAAGGGCGATCATCTGCTCAGCTGAGCCAGCCGCCACAGTAACCACCCAATGGGCCTCTTTCGACTTAACCGGCGGGTAGCGCTTCTTGGGGTGCCCCAGCTGTAACTGGGCAGTGCGGTCCTCCAGGACGTTGGCTGAAAACGAACAGCATGACTCGCAGGTCTGCGGTTCATGTTCTAGGCCGAGGCAGTAGATGCACATGGAGTGCGGGCCGTCCTGGACATCTTCTGCCCACAAGGGCACTGCCGAAATCCGGGAGTCGATTTGTCCATCACAGCCGCGAGGGAGAAAGATGACCGAAGTCTTGAAAATTTTAAAATGAGTTTCGGGTGAACCGAAGAATTAGGATCCAGTCTATCATGCAGAGCGTTAAGGAGGGAACCTGAGCTTCCAAGCGGTAAGGAAGATCTGGCGTCATGGGGTGGAGCCGAGAGTTTTACAACCCGGGTTGGTGGGAGGAGCCAGCTTGAAGACCTTCTGGCAAGATTTAAAGCGGCAAGAAACCTGCCAGACAGTGTGGATGAACAACATATCCATGTCCCTAGAATCTCCTTTATAGACCATCAATGGAGTGAATGAGCCAATGTTTCTGTCACCTATATTGGGTGGTCTGGAGGGTGAGGGGCTTGTGACTACTGAGTTCTGGGCATCTACTTAAATGTTTTCATTTTCTTTTTTTTTTTTCCCGTAAGCACTTTATCCAGCTACGGGCTTCTGAACGGAGGGACTCTCTCTCCTGCCCTGCCGCTCCCATGCTAGGCGGTCCATGGTAGTTCCCCTGCAGACTGCCCCCCTTTCCGGGAGCAGCAGACCATCATTGAGCCTGCCAGGCTTGTTTTTCCTTTTTGTCTCCCCCGACGCAAGGACATCGGATGAAGCCTCCCAACCCGCACTGCCTCCAGAGGGCAGTCAGCGAGCGGGAGTAGTCCCTCCCTCCGAGAGAGGAGAGCAGTCCTCCGGATGCTTAATGCCTCTTCCTCTGCCAACCCCTCCCGGGCTTGTTCCCGAACCTGGGTCGCCGGCATGATGCAAAGTGTGGCGTTCAGTGCCTCAACCCTCATCGCCACCGGGCCGGCTCCACTGAGGTGTTTTCATGTACAGCCTTGCAAGAGGTACTGTGAACACTGGCAACCATGAAACCCAGCACCTGCTTCATGGAGTGTACTGTCACTTGGAAATGTTCTCTGACATAGCAGGCCATGAGGGCTACTGAGTCTGCACCATTCTCAGGGAGAATATATTGGTCTTGCGCTGTATCTAGGATTGCTCCTGTAAACTGCAATTTCTTGTTTTTGTGCCCTTCCCAGGAGTTGGCAGCATTACTGCATGCATGCACACGTGTCTGTCACCCCCACCCACTTGCTGACCATGCAAACTGCACCTTCTATGGTACCACAGGAGGTGTTCATGCAGCAACACAAAGAGCCACCCTCCCCTGGAGAGGCAAGCATCCACTGGGAGACTCAAGCCATCTCCCCCCACCTGGCCCTCCAGGAACCTGGGCTTGCTCCCAAATCTGAGTCGCTGGCAATGCAAGCCGTAACCCTACCTCTTTGTTGATGGACCAGCCAGTACACAGAGATGAATGGCTACAGATACAGTATAGATCCCTGTGACCATGTCAGAGATATTCAGGATAACTAGTTCTACTTCTCCTCATACATCATCAGCTCTATGACCTCACTGTCTGTGACATCACAACAGGCCAAGAAGAGCCAATCGCCTCCTGCCAGATCAGTCAGTCATGATGTGACAATAAGTGAGGCCACAATGCTGAAGAGGTAAGACGAGGAACAGGAACTAGATATGTCAGTCCTCAGGTAAAGAAATGAAAATTACGTACTTACCATAATTATTGATCTTCCCAATTATCTTCACCATTCATTACTAATGTGTCTAGCCGAAGGTCCGGACCCTGCTCAGGAAGATAAAGAGCTCTGTCTCTTTAAATGTTTCAGAGCTGGAGGAGCCTACGTCCGGGCAGAGGCCAGCGTTCTACGTGGCACTCGCAGGTTGGCCAGTAATCAATGCCGACTCCTCCCAGCCCTCAGTTCTGTCCACTAGGAGAGGAAGGGAAGGATAGGGATAAAGGGAAGACAAGGGTGCCCGAAGGATAGAGGGGGTGGGAAAAAAATAAAGCCAACTAAAGAGGTACAAGTGGGAGGAAAAGACTAAGAAGGGCAGGGATGGCCAGCAAGCTGGACAGCCCTAAGAGGCAGAAAAACAAAAGAGAGGCGAGAGAGAGAGAGAGAAAGAGAGAGAGAGGCAATAGTCCTCCTCCTGAAAAACTTGATCCTTCTCCAAACACCCCCCCCCCTTTTTTTTTTGCAAGGCTCCTTGCATGTGAGCCAAGAGAGGATAGCTGGTCCTCAATAGACAAGAGTTTGGAGGAAGATAGGAGAAGAATTTGCCCCAGCTGAGCCCAGAAGAAGTTGCAGCAGGTGTGAACACACCTCCACCTGCACAGCAGAGAGCTCTCCTGCTTGACTGGAGTGGAAGGGAGAAGGAGGAGGAATTTAAGGGTTCAAGCCCAAAGGTAGCTCTCAGGAGAGGTACCAATGGAGACCCCAAAGGTCTCTCCCTCTTTATTATGGACTCTGAAAGGGTCTCCAGAAGGAGAACCAGAGTGGTTGACACAGCTGAAGAACAAAGCATGACCCATGCCTGTTACTCATTTTTTTTCTTTCATAAATGTGCAGAGGGGAATGCATTGGAAGAGTGAACCCAAGCTGGAGTTAAGACTGTTCCTTGAGATAATAGACCTAGAAGAGAGGCAGGGGAGAAGACACCCAGAGGGGAGCTTCCCACCCTCTAACAGAAAGGTAAGCATAGCCTCTCGGAGAAGGCCATTCCCAAGAGGGGCCAGCAGAACACCAGATGGCATAAGGGAGCAGGGTTTGCCCCTAAGAAGAGCTAACCTCCCCAACTCTCATCTCAGACTCAAGAAAGTAGAGAGAAGAGAGACAGAGAGAGAGAAGGAGGACAGCACTGCCCAGCAGCTGGTTACAGGGAGGGGAGGGAGGTGAATGAATGGTGAAGATACTTAGGATGATCAATAATGACGATAAGTACATAATTTTCCTATCTTACCCAAGTTAATCTTCACCATTCATCACTGATAGGTCCCAGTACCAAGATGGCAAACCCTGAGGGAAAAAGAGATTTCCCCCAGCCCCCTGTGGGGGATGATCACAGGAGGAGAGGGCCCTGTTTGCAGTCCTGGCGAGGCCTGTGGACAGCCGTGGGCCGGCAGAGGCTCCTGAGACTCGGGAGATGGGAGATGCCCCTGCAGTTCACACCGTGCCCTATGAGAGAAAAAGCGGGCCCCCCAGAAAGATGAGGACAGCACCCTGCGCAGGGCCAAAGGTGACAACTTCAAAAGGTGAAGCCATGCAGTCCGCCTGATGCAGACCAAAGTTTCCACCGGCCTGAAAACCACCTCGCTGGCATTGTACACTGCCCTTGAGAGGTGTCTTGCCAGCTCCAGGCCCTGTGCAGTGAGGCGAATGACTTGCCAGGTTTTCTCACCATCAGGCATGGCTGCAAGGAGCTGGCCCAGCAGTGTCCAGATATGCCTGGCGTAGGCCACCTGGTGTGCCTGATGAGCAGCTATGTGCAACAAAGGCATGCCGAACAGAGCACCCTCCTCTCCCATCAGTCCACCTCAACAGAGTTAACGTCCAGGAGGCGGTCATGGCGAGAGTGATGATGCCCAGACTGGGTATTAAGGAGCTCCACTCCCGAAGTGGGGTGGGACATGGCACCTGGAGACCCCATTGCAGCGCAATACCTACGCATACAGTCCCTAGAAACAGGAGAAGGGGCGTCCGGACATTGCCAGATAGTGTGCAAAGCCTCCGAGGATGACCATGGCCAGGGAGGTATGACCAGATGGTCAGCACTGTAATGCCCCAGGAATTACAGTGTTGCACAGCTTGGGTTGTGTCCAGGGAAATGGGAGACCTGGAGTTCTTCCAACATCTCCGCTAGGAAGCACTGGAATGACGTGAAGTCTGTGTCACCGGAGTAGTGGAGAAAAGTGTCCTCTTCCTCAGTGGAGGAAGTCGAAGACCCAGCGGAGCTCAAATAAAAGGCAGGCAGCACAGGGGTCTGAGGTCTAAAAATGGCTCTGTAGAGAGCCCTGAGATAGCGGGAGAAATGCGGCCACTGAACTCCTGAATTGTTCCCAAGTCATGAGGCTCCTCAGGCCCGGGAGACCGGGAAGAGGGGGAGGAGTAGGCAGATGTACAGAAGAAGAGGCAGCCTGGCAAACCAAGATGATCCTCTGCAAGGACTGTAGGATCATGCAGGGGAACCCTCCTGAAAGTGGAGGCTGCCTATTCCGCCCACCTCAGTGCGCTCAGCTGATGAGGGGCGGACCGGCGTTGTCCTTGGGGGCCAAGGCAGAGACTGGAGCCATACAGACTCCAATGGAAGGCCCCTGTCCCCACTAACTGCAGGACCCTCCCCATGGAGGATGGCAACAACGCTGGTCCGACTACTAATCCTCCTAGGGTCCTGAAGGGCTCCCTGAAGAGATCTCTGCCCAGAATGAGTCCTGCCAACCCCCGATCCCGAGGAGAGACTTGCCCCTCAGGAGAAGCCTACTGGAAGAATCCAGGCTGGTAGACAAGGAAGGAGGAGCCCCAATTACCATGAAGGTGACCGTGGACCTCTCCTGAGCACCCTCCCCAGCAGCCGAGATCGACACTCCAAGAGGAGCAGACCCGGCACTGGAGACGGCACCGGAAACCAAAACAGCGCTGGGTGCGGCGCCACCTCCTGAGATGGCGCCAGCCACGGTGCCGCCACCCCCCCCGGAGCATCAGAAGAGATCCCAGTAGAGCCCCCAGCACTAAAGTTGGTGTCAGAAGGCTCCAGAATGGCAGTGCTGCTAGCACCACCGACGGAAGATGCCACAGGCCGTGGATCCTCAGAAGGCCTTTGGAGAGGCCCAGGCAGAATCTGAAGGCTCCCTGGAGCCCGGGAGCCAATCAGGATAATCCTGATCCTCACTCTCCGAGGTGGAGGATGAGATCAGGTAGATCTCTAATCTAGCTACCCACTGGATTCTCAGCCCTCTGGCACAGAGAGCGGTGTCAGAGGGGAACACGGGCGCACAAGCAGCGTCTCCCCACTCACCAGTGCTGGAACTGGTGCCGGAGCAGAGGTGGTGCCGGGGAACCACCGGAGTAGACCCAGCATATAGCTGCAGCACCGGGGGTTGTCCTTGTCTCCTAGATGACCCCGAACCGCGAGGAATGACCAGTTGCCCCATGCTGGCCCGTGATAGAGCTGGGGGGGCTCCAGGGTGGAAGCCAGAGACCTGGTCGTGGCTCACAAATGCACTGATGCTCCGCCAAGGTTGGGGGTCTCCTCAACCTCGCTGCGCAAACAACTAGAGTAGGGTAATTCATCGAGAAACAGGTATCGCACTCATCCATCACGTGGTGGGGACCCAGACAGGTAAAGCAATGGTTGTGGGAGTCCAACATGGTCATCGAGTTGCTGCAGGGGCACCGGGGCATAGGGACAACTCCCGTTTGCTTCGATGCTGTTTTACATCCCGACATTACCATTGCATGGAAAATAAACACAAAAAGGGGATAAATACACTAAGAAATACATACCGGCACCACAATAACAAAGAACAAGAAAAAAAATCTCCGGTACCAAAAAACAGAACCGGTACTTACGGTGCCAGGAAAGTTTGCTGAACTGATGAGGCCTGGCGTAACCAACCTATGCAGAAACTTGATTGCAGTCTTCCCTCACAGGTCCTTCCTCGACGGTGGGAAAAACAGAATTGAGGGCTGGGAGGAGTCGGTGTTGGTTGCTGGCCAACCCGCGAGTGTGACATAGAATGCTGGACTCATGGACAGCACCGCCCGATGTCGGCTCCTCCAGCTCTGAAAAATTTTATCTTCCCAAGCAGGGTCCAGACCTCCGGCTACATCCATTAGTAATGAATGATGAAGATTAACTTGGGTAAGATCTGCTTTTACAGCACGCCTTACTGTACCAGGTAGAAAACATTCTGATGAGCAAATGGAAAAATACAAATATTTCAGAAGTTAAAAAAAGTATCCACAGAATACTTCTAAAAATAACATTTTCTGCCTGCTATTTTTGGCTCTACTAGCTCTTTAAATTCTAACTTGCCTACCAAAGAAAAAAGCCATTGAAAGTTTTTTCCATAATAATGCCATCATATTTCCCCACTCTCTTATTTGTTATAGGAGAATTAAGAACAGTATTTGTTCAGGCCTTTAGTATTTTTTATTATTCTTTGTTCACAATTTTTTCTGTCCCTTACCTCACCGAGCTGGGGCGCCAAGGCTGCACCCTGCTGAGTGGCTTCCGTCACAGCCAACACTAGCTCCCTCCCCTACCTTCCCATGAGCATTGCCTCTGTGAATGTGTTCAGCACTCGGCCAGTTTCACTGTTACCTTCCGGGTCTCTCAGGTGAACCCTCATCTCCTCGATATGCCACCAGAGTGTCGCTAGACCAGCCACCCTGCACTCCTCTATGGAATGCAAATACAGCTGCAGCGTGGCAGGCGAAGGTTAGAGCTTGCCAAAGAATTTTAGAAAAAAGGTACAACACTCAGACTGCAAGATTAAAATAAGTACAATCATCAGGAACTGAACTGCACTTTTTCCCCTTTTACTGTTCCAGCATCGTGATGAGTGAAAACATCATGATTATAGACTGCTGGGTAAATCCTCGCCAAACAAGCAAGCCTAATGTTTGACCTATTTCCCTGGGTGTTGTCAGATGTTAGCTCAGCCTCTTTGGAAATAGTATAGCCTATTTTACAGCATTTTAGTTCCTGGTAAGTGTGCTTTTTTTTTTTTTTTAAAGTGTGTGGTCTGAATGCTGCCCCCCCAAGTGTCCTGTTGAGCACTGGCACTAGCATCAAGACAGCCCTCCTTTTTTTGTGCAGAGGTTTGGAGTTAGCTTCTACATGCACAAGTACAACAGCAATAAAATGTGAGATTAGACTTCTCTTACCGTTACTGTGGGTCCCGGTCTGCAAGGAAGCAGCAGTCTGCAGACTGCTTGCTAGACCCCCGTAATCCCGATAACCATAGCCGAGGCCACCGTTAATGTAGAGGGGATCCTGGAAGTAAGACGAGGCTGGCAGCGAGTAGGTGGAGTGTGGAAGTGAAGCTGAATCTCGGGGGAGCGACTTGTCCAGTGAAGCAGGTTCATCCTACAGTATGAAAGGAACCAATCTCATTACTAGGGAAAATGTTATTCTAAAACCACTGTGCAGCAGAGACTGCTATAACAAAGGCATTTTTACAAAGTAACAGGCAAGCTCAGTGAAGAACTTTAGGTTAAGTATATAAAGTGTTTGTAGGCAGGTGTGTGTGTGTGTGTGTGTGTGTGTGTGTGTGTGTGTGCATAAAAGTGTTTTTTTAGCCCTCCAACAGACCCAGTTCTACCTCTTTGTTTTCTGGCTCTTTATCCAATTCATATTCTTTGTTCCGCTTCTGGTTGTCCTCTTTATTTTCTCTTCTTTTTTTCTGTTCTAGGTTCTCTCTTTTTTTACAGTTCTTGCCTTGTTTATTTAGTTTCTTTGCTCTCTGTCTTTCTTGTTATCTGCTCTTTCTATTCAGAAGGCAGTTTGGTCACGATTACAGCCCAGAACTCTGAACCTGCAGACCCAGATTTAAATGGCCAAACTGCCACTGACTCTCTCACTGTGTGACCCTGAGCAAGTCAATTAACTTCCTTTTGCTTAACCTCTCCATAACCTCTCTCTCTCTCTCTAATCATACTCTGCTTGTACTTTAGTTTATACTGTACGTTCAAAGCCTCTGTGTTGTTTGTTCAGTCCTAAGCCTGTATCTCCTCTGTGTAATTGCGTATCTGCATTGTGATTTTTTTTTATTCACTGTATATATGACCTTTAACACTGTAGCTGGTATTTTAACCGCGATCTATTTCATTGTTTGTAACAATGTTCAGTCCCTATGTTACCTTGTCCCCGGGTCACACCTGGAAAACGAGCTTCAGCTCCGTGTGCCTTTCCCGGCCACCACATTTTAAATAAATCTATGCCTATATAATCTCTCTCTAAACATCTCTCTGTGCACTGGAAACAGCAGCATCAGCCACTCCCCTGCATTGTATGGCTTGTAAAGTGCTTTGAGATACAGTGTGGTTCTCCCACTCTGTCCCCTCCGATGGCAGCAGCAGCATTCTCTCCTCCACCAAAATGTAAACTGCTTTGGCAACACTGTGATCCCCCTAACCCCTCCCCCAGCACTTCCATCTCCCCCACAGGTAAAGCCCATCCTCCATCCATCTTAACCACACTGCCCATCCCACTTAGTCCTTAAACAATCCCCTCTGAGCTACTCGGTACTGTAAAATTAGTGTTCTGAACTGTCCAATGCAGTGTAAAGTTCCTCATCCTGATTGTACCACCACTGTCCAAAATGCCACTTTTCATTCTGTTGGATTGCTTGAAATCCCTCATTTTATAGTACTGCTTGGCTCAACAGAAGCATCTAAGCAACGGATGGGAAAGGTTGTAAGGGCAAAGTACAGTTATGTAAGAACTTACCATAACAGAAGATCTTTGAGACGAGCTCTTGCAGCAGGTAATAACACATAGGACTATGCTGGCAGGCACTAGGACCCCACGGAACACTTCTAGCTAGCAGTCCAAGGCGGCGGACCGCCTCTGACGGCTCTGCCCACGACATCAGCCACTGTATAAAGAGGGCAGTCCCCCAGTGCCACCTCAGTTTACCTGCTGGAGGACCCGGCTAGCTCAAATGAATGGACAAACCGAGGAGGCTTTGTCATCCCGGAAGGGACAACAGGAGAAAAGACACTGGGGGGAGGAGGGTGGGAAAGCATGGCCTGCTGCAAGAGCTCTTCTCGAAGATCTACTGTTACAGTAAGTTCTTATGTAACTGTACTATCTCACTTCGAGATACAGCTCATGTAGCAGGTAATAACACATAGGACTGAGTCCCAAACAGTACTGGGATACCACCAGGTAAGATGGGCGGTGGAACAGAAGGTAAGATCCCGGGGCTATTAAGAGAGAAGCCCCCGAAGGACTGCCAGGCCAAAGTCTGCCCTCCTTCTGGAAGCAATGTCCAAACTGTAGTGCCGGATAAAGGTGTGCACCGAACTCCAGGTGGCTGCGGCACAAAGGTCTGCTGCAGACACATTTCTGAATGAAGCAAAGGATGCAGAGATCCCTCTTGTTTAGTGACCTGACTGGCCCCGGCAGGAGTTTTTCATGCTTCTCATGGCAGAATACAATGCAGTTGAACAGCCACTTTGACAAGGTCCACTTAGTAACTGGGGCTCCCAACATCCTTTGGGTGAAAAAAAAAAAAAAAGGTCAGATTTCCTAATGGACTGGGTGCAGCAATGTAATACCTAAGGATTCTATGAACATCTAAGGTATGCAACAGCGTCTCCCCTTTGTTGGAGTACTCCAGGTAATAAACTGGAAGGTTGATGTCCTGGTTGAGAGTCATCTCAGACACCACTTTAGGGAGAAACTTAGGATTTGGGCGAAGGGACACCCTGTCCCTGTGAAAAACCAAATACGGCTCTTTACACATAAGAGCCTGAAGCTCAGAAATCCTCTGTGGTGAAGTAACAGCAACTAAAAACAATGCTTTCCAAGAGAGAAAGGGAAGCTTGCAACTCGTGGCTGGTTCAAAGGGGGGGCAAAGTAAACTTTTCCAACATGAACAGCAAATCCCATGGAGGGACAGGGTCCCATATGGGAGGTCTGATATGTAGGATACCTTGCAAGAAGGTACATGAGAGATCAAGCTGTGACAAGGTCTTGCCATCCACCAGTACGTGATAGGCCGAGACAGCTGAAAGGTGTACCTTTATGGAGGAATAGCTGAGACCTGAATCCGACAGGGACAACAGATACTCCAGGACCCACTTCACCTCATACAAGAATGGATCTAGGTTGCGGGCAGTAGCCCAAATGCTAAACCGCTTCCACTTCATGGCATATGTGGCTCTAGTAGACAGTTTCCTAGCGGCCACCAAAACCTCAGCTACCCCCTCTGACACCCCGAAACTGCTCTTGACTAAGTCTGCAGGAGCCATGCATGGAGATGCAGAGATCTGAGACTGAGGTGGAGCAGAGAGCCTTTCTCCTGGGATAGCAAGCGAGAAGATAGTGGAAGAGGAACTGGGGGCTCTACCGTCCTCTGTTGCAGAAGCGGGAACCAAATTTCCCTGGGCCTGAATGGTGCTATTAGTATCAGGGTTGCTGGTTCTGACTGTAGCTTGAGCAGAACTCGCTGCAGAAGGGGGAAGGCACAGAGGAACTTACCGGTCCAGAAGAGGGACAACACGTCTCACCAAAAAACACCATGCCCTGGCTCTAGCGAACAAAAACTTGGCAGTTTGGCATTGAGTGGGGACGTGAAGAGGTCCAACTCTGGAGTGCCCCATCTGTACATCCCGCAGCAACTCCTATTCATGTGCCTGGAAGTGTGATCGACTGAGGCTGCCTGCAAATGTATTTTGAAGGCCTGAAACATGTACTGCCAGACGTTCCGGGTTGTGGTCTAACGCCCAGTACCAGACCCTCATGGTCTCTCTGCAAAGGGGGTAAGAATGTGTTCCCCCGTACTTGTTGGTATAGAACACCACTGACATGTTGCCCGTCTGGATTAAAGTGGGGTCTGGAAGGAGTTAGCTCTGAAATGCCTGTAAGGCATAAAGCACAACTCTCATCTCTAGCACATTTATGTGGAGAGTGTGTTCCGAGTGAGTCCCGGACCCCCAGTCTGGTGGTCCCTGAAGTGGGCACCCCATCCCATGCCCGACGCATCTGTGGTGAGTACTTGTCGAGGAGGAGGGTTGCTGAATGGTGCCCCTATCGATAATCAGGAGGGGATCAACCACAATGATAGTATGATGCACCGCTTTCCAGACCCTGACTCTCTGGTCGAGGTCATCACTTTGTTGATCCCACTGCACTCTGAGAGTCCACTGGAGAGTCCTCATGTACAGATGAGCAAGAGGCACGGTCACTATGGCGGCTGCCATGTGCCTCAGGATCTGTAGGACCATTCTGGTGGGAGTCTGGTTTACGGAGACTAATCTCTGAGCCAGTGCCCGAAGGCGATCTGCCCTGTCCGGTGGGAGAAAGGCTCTCCCTTGAACCATGTTCAAGATGGCTCCTATAAGCTGGAGCGTTTGGGATGGCCATGGCATGGACTTTGGGAGATTCAGTGTAATCCCACAGTTCTGAAACAAGCTGAAGGTGCACTCCAGTGTGAGGCAGAGTTGTTCTCTGGACCAGGCCAACAGTAGCCAATCGTCTAGGTAGGGGTAAATGTAATGTCCCTGTCTCCTTAGAGCTGCTGCCACCAACTTGGTGAACACCCGAGGTGCCGAGGACAGGCCAAAGGGCAAGGCCCTGAACTGGCATTTTTTTTTTTTTTTGTCAACTTTGTTTCACTCTGGTCGCGACCCCATGGAACCTCTCTCGGGCATCCTGGTCCGAATCCTGCCTGCCTGAGCCCCCACCCAAACTGAGCCTCCTCTCCCCCTTCCCACTGTGCACCCCGGTTTAACCTGCCGGGGTGGGTATCTCCTACTTGGGCGCTTTAAGAGTCAGACTCTGGCTGCAAGGGAAGGCCGGAGGTAGAGGAACTGGAAGGCCAGTCGGGCTGGTAGGGCATGGGGACAGGTGCCGCCGCCTGTCCATGGCGCTGTCAGCTGCCCCTCAGCCATGCCACCCTTAGCCTGGACGCAATAACGCCCAGCTCGGCTGATGGCTGCCCTGCACCTCAAAGATGTCTGCCACAGCTTGTCCCCTGCTTTCTTGTGGCTGAGCACTGCGGAACCTCCAGCCTCCGTCAGAGGTCGCCAATGCATCGGCATGCGGGTACCCCCCTCCCCGGGGAAGGAGAGCTGTCCTTGGGATGCTCAATCCTTCCCCATCTCTGCCAACCCCCAATGACCCGTGCTTTTTCCCGAACCCCGGTCGCCGGCGTGGCGCGAGGTGTGGCGTCCAGCGCCTCAACCCTCAGCACCACCAGGCCGGCTTGAACTGGCAGTGTTGACATTCGAATATGAAGCTGAGGTATCTCCTGTGAGACAGCAGGATTTTTATGTGCATGTATGCATCCTGCATGTCCAGGGAGCAGAGCCAGTCTCCATGGTGCAGCAAGGGAAGTAGCCCTTGGAGTGTCTCCATCCTGAACCTTTTGTATTCCATAAAGAGGTTCAGCTGACTGAGGTCTAGGATGGGACGAAGGTCCCCCTCCCGTCTTCTTCGGGACCAGGAAGAGGTGGGAGTAGTATCCCTTGGCTCTTTGGGTTTCTGGTACTACTTGAATGGCTCGCTTGGACAGGAGGGCTTGAGTCTCTGACTGGATGAGACCTGCATGGGATGGGGAGCAGGTTGACAGGACTGGTGGGTTGTCCGGCGGTAACTGGGAGAACTCCAGAGCGTAACCTTTTCTATGAGTTGTAGCACCCATTGATCTGTGATGATATTCGATCATCCTGTGAGGTAAAGGGAGAACTGCCCTCCCACTGCCTCCCCAACTGCTCTGCTGGGGGGGGGGGGGCAAGGAATCAGGCAGAGGGCCGGCCCGGTGGCACTGAGGATTGAGGCGCTGGATGCCACACCTCGCGCTGCACCGGTGACCCGGGTTTGGGTGCAAGCCCGGGTGCCGGCAGTGGAGGGAGTTGGATCGAGCATCTGGAGGACTGTTCTCCTCTCCCGGGGAGGGATTCAGGAGGTTTCCCAGCGCATTAGTGACCCCGGTGGAGACCGGGGGTACTACATGCGTGGGACAAAAAAATTAGGGGACGAGCGAGGCAGGCGTCTACAAGGGTAGCCTGCGTGCTGATGCCATTGTACGCAATGCTTGTGGGGGAAAAGAACAAGAAATGCCTCCTACACCATTGGTGAGATGACGGTGGTCCCAGGGGAATCGCCCACATCCCAAACGCCGGCCAGGACGTGCCCGGATCTCTCTCCATGGCCGACCCGTCGACAACAGGTAAGGCACTTCATATTTAGGAAGTCAGCCACCGGAGGGAGGGCAGAATCAGCCCCGGAGATGGTACCAGGGGTCGAGCCTGCCTTGGTCATTCGGGGGAGGAGACCCCGGGAGATGTGGAGGTTCAGGCTGGGAGTAAGGCGATCCGAGTGGGCACTCCTGGAAGGATGCCTGGGGGTGTAGGTGTATAAAGAAAGGAAAAAAAAAAAAAAAAAAAAAGAGTCAGGCATAGGCGGAAGGAGTGTAGGGAGGGGTACTCTGGGCTTCTTAGACGTACGCTGTCCCTGAGAGCCTGCTGTCTGAGGGGGTGCCTTTCTTTTGAACCCTCCTCGTTGTGGCTGTTTCTTTGTTTGTTGCCCTTGATGCCTCCGAAAGGGCCTCCGCCTAGGAGGGTAGGGTTCAGATTTGTACATCTTATGCACCTCTGAAACCTCCTTGCCCGAATCCTGTAGGCTTGTTATAATCTTTTCGGCTTCTTGCCTGAAAAGAACAGGGCCTTGGAAAGGCAAGTCCAGGATAGTATCCTGGAGGTCCTGCCTAAATCCAGACACCCTCAGCCAGGAGTGCCGCCTGAGGCACACACCTGAGGTGGCCGCCCGGGCCGCAGTATCCGCTACATCAAAGGAACTGCAGAGAATGAGCTTGCCCACATCAGCACCAGATTGTAAAACTGCCAAGAGCTCTGTTTTGTTTTGTGAATCTGGCTGGGTCTTTGTGAGATCTATAGCCTTTTGCCACAGGCACTTCTGGTACATGACAATATGAGCCAGAAAGTTTAAAGACTTGATGGTACAGGTGGACGAGGCATATACTCTCTGTCCCAGTTGGTCTATTTTCTTAGACTCTTTGTCGGGCGGCTGGGAGCTGGTATGTCTGGGTTGCTGCGACCTACCATGGGCCACTGTCAGCACTACTGAGTCTGCCTTGGGCTGCTCACTAAGGTGTGGCTCGTTCCTGGGTGTTCTGTAAAGATGGTCTGCCTTTTTGGGCACAGCCGATGCAGTAGCTGGGTGTTTCCATGCCAGCTTTGTGATGTCCTGAAAGGGTTCTACAAGAGGGGGGATGACCAGTGGCTTACGGTCAGTGCCCCCCCCCCAAAAAAAATTTTGTTAAATGTCTTCTCTCAGGGTCCAAGTCTTCAGTTTCCCATTGATTGAGAAACTGTATGTGCCTCATCACCTCCAAAAAGTTAGGGTCGTCAGGTGGTGACCTGGGTGAGTCCTTCCTGGGGTCAGGTGAGGGCAGGGGGAGTTCGTCCTCCGAGGAGGCGTAGGTTGAAGAGGAGTCACTGTAGCCCCTGGAGCGATCTGAATGATAGTCAGTAGACCTACTGTACCTCCTGAAGCTGCGTCCCCTTGCCCTGCTCCGTCCACAGGAGCTACAGTCTCTGGACCTGCTTCTCCTATGCAAGAGAGACTGTGAGGAGGTGTGACGTCTGTGGCTCCGACATTTGTCTGGGCCGTGGTCCAAGCCAATTGGAATCGGGTGGGCCGGTGTCTGAAGTGGCAATGGTGACCTTGGGAGAGGTGCTGGCTGTGGAGGGCGCAGTCCCTGGTGCCTCCTTAGGCTCTGGCTTAGGAAGGAGGTCCCCTTTGATGGTGTTCCATCACCTGGTGAACAATGCACCTACTTCTGCCAAGGGAACCATCGAGCTCGATGGTCGTTCTGGCTCTTTGTCTATGTCTGGTGTCCAAAGAGGCTCTGGTGACTGTCTGCCATTGGTTCCATCAAGTGGTGTCTGGTTATTATCCCTAGGTCCTGGTGCCAGGGGATCAGCCGGAGTTTGGTTGTCGGACCCCATTGTCAGGAGGTCTGTGGGTTCCAACGTCAAGTCAGGTGCAGTCAGGTCCTCTGGCGTCAGCCCTTGGGGCGCTGACAGCAACTGGGAAACCGGAGTCTTGTCTGGTACCACAGCCATGGTAGTGGACTGCTGCCGGTCCCGGTTAACTGCTGCCGACAGGTCAGGCGTTGCGGGCACTTTGCCGGGAGGATCGGAACCCTGATGTTTGCGACGGTCGTCTGACTTAGCGGATGAAACGGAGGACGAGGCCCTGATGACAGAAAAGCCCAACTGGCCTCCCATCGTGGAGGAAGAGGTGGCCAAGTCCTGGGCCCTAGACCCTAGCGAATGTTTGTGGGGTCTGATGGCCAACGACAGAGAAGGTGGAGCCTGAGAAGACCCATGCCCCAAACTCCTGCCTGACGCCTGGGAAGAGGCTGGAGGCTTGGTGGCTGAAACTCCAGGAGGACTAATGACCAGGTCGAGGCAGAGTCCAACTTCCAGCCAGAGGAGGAGGCCTTACCTCTATGTGGAGATCGTGCCCATGAGTCTGGCCTGGATCTCTCATCCTTTTTGCGGTGCTTCCCCGAGTGTCTTTTCTCCTTGGGGGAAGTGTCGTGAGCGGAGGACGAGGAGCTGTGCCCATTATGTGACTTCTGCATAGTGGCCACTTGTTGTTCCAGGAGGTAGGCCTTTAGCATCTTCAGGTGGCAGATGCGAGTGCCCTGGCTGAAGCTCTGGCAGTGTGGGCAGTCGCTGGTCTTGTGCTCTGGTCCCAGGCACAAAAGGCAGATCGAATGGCTGTCCTTTGCTAGAATCTGCTTGCCGCATGTACACTTAGCCTTCTGCCACTGTGTAGATGAGGAAGGGTCGGAAGACATAAAAGAGGCGATAAAATACTCGAGAGAATGAACTGCTGCTGACGTCAAAAAATGGCGGTGAGCGGGGAGCTAGAGGCGTCCGTGGAGCTGAGTTGCTGGGCTGATGGTGGGAAAAGAACTGAAGTGGTGCTGGGGGACCGCCCCCTTTATACAGTGGCTGATGTGATGGGTGGAGCCAATGTTGGGGTGGTCCCCCGCCTTGGACTGCTAGTTAGAAGTTTTCTGTGGGGTCCTAGTGCCTGCCAGCATAGTCCTATGTGTTATTACCTGCTGCAAGAGCTCTATCTCGAAGTGAAATCTGGGTTTTACGGTAGTTTACCGACAGGGAGGCAGAAGTACTGCAGGACGGGGGTGGGGTCCGAAAATAAATGGCAGCTCTTGGCATATCGAACTGGAAATTGTATCATATTTATTGAGAACTGGCCTGTTTTTCTTTTGGTGATGCAACTTAAAATGAGACACTGTCAAACTGTTTTGCATCATATTGTTCATAGTTAAAAACCCACATTTTACGATTGCTTACCTTCTCTAAAATTCTTTGATGTTGCTGGTTGCTATGTCTACCTCCTTGCTTAGTAGAACTGAAATGCATGCTAATAGCCATTAATCAGGCGTGGACCCTGAATTCTAATTGCAACTTGGAAGAGCCGGAGAATTTCCTACAGCTAGGTCTTAACGCAGCAGTGCATGAAGGTGGTGAAAGTTTTGACCTACACTTTTTTAATTGTATTTAGATTGTCCCTTATCTCCTAACTCGTATGTTACCAGTTTTTACCCATTTTGAATCTGCTTCAGCACTTTTTTCACTTGAAATGACAAAAGACGGAACTTCCGGTGATGTCACGGAGCTGATAGGAGCCTAGGGTTTCTTGCTCCCTACAAAGTCCGCCGATCTAACCTCCAAAACTAAGCAAAATACAATCAAAAATGTCTATAAACACAGGAGGGAAGTGCCTAGAAACCTATAGAGGCAGAAATAGATCGAGAGAAAAGGAGAAGAATACAGATGGCGACCGATTACAAGACGACCCCCTAGCAGATCTCTCTCGCCGGCAAGCTCCCATGCGGCCAGTTATGACAAGGACGGAGAATCGGAGCAACTATCTTGGACGAGATTAGAGACTTACCAAAGGAAATTCGGAATCGGGAATTGAAAACAAGCAAGAGTTTAAAGCTGTCCCGCATAAAACTTACCTTATTCGAGACACGATAGGCAAAATACAGGAGAGTGGCTGAAAACAAGAATCTTCTACGCAACTGGTAGGAGATAGTGCAGGCCCTGGTACAGCAATCGGAGGAGCTGCGTCAAAATGCCTGGGCCTGGAGGGTGCCGTCATGGACAACCTCCGCTTATATGGTTTGCCTGAAGACATGGAAACTACTCCTATGGCCCTGTTTATGGAGAATCTACTTAAAGACATTCTGGACTTGCCCTCTATGTTCACTTTTCACATAGAGGCATAGGTCACTCAACCCAAACTGTCTGACCCAGCGGCCAGACCCTGTCTCCATAGTGTTTAAATTAAGTCTTTCAGTGACAAGGAGGAGATATTGCTTGCTTGGATCAAAAAAGAAATAAAATACTCACCACAGACTATTTATGGATCACGACTCACCCTCAAGAAGTACAACAGCAGTGATTAAAATATCTTTCAATTTTGAGATCTTACGAGAGAAAGCGTCGTTTCCATACTCCTTACCCAGCCAGACTTACGTATTTTTGGGAAGATGGAACAAAATTGTACTCTACGTGGAGGAGGCGAGGGTGGCCCTGAGAGAGAGGAAAATACAAATAATGGAGACTCGGATCCGGAACCAAAATAACGAGAAAACTGACCCATTATGGCAGCGCACCCAAAACAGGAAGATGACAGGAACCAAAATATTGCTACACGGAGAAGCGCAACGCAGACTGCAAACTATGCTCGTAAAGCAAAGAGGCGAAGGAGAGAAACCTGCTTGATTAATTTTGACTACCAGATCTTGCCACTGAACTAATAAGGACTGCTAGAGATAAGTGCCACATAAATGATGAAGTTCCAGTATGGGGGGGGCGAGAGACAAAATGATGACAGGACAATACTATGCCCTGCAGTGCAGTAATCTGGTAACGGTAATTTTAAACTGCACCTGTTTTCGGACTCTTACTATGTGGCAAAGCGGTTGATGTATAGTTAGGGAACTGCTTTCCCACAACTGCATTTGCCTATATAGCGAAATCACGGTAGTCGGCCCCCATTTGTCTCCTCTGTTAATGTTAAGACTTTACTTTATAAACGGGGATGCTAATGATGCTGACCAACTTACAGAGGAGATCTAATAGTGCATCATAGGGGAAATGGCCTATAGGTGGTATAAAGTGTTCTCCCAGCACTGGTAGAATTTGAACCCTCATGCTATCTTAAAGAGGGAGAGAGAGTTTAAAAAGTTATAACTGCAGCATGTTGGCTGGAGTAATGCATAAGGTAAAAACATGTCGCATACTTGCCTGGTAGTACTCTACAGTTGTAATGATGGTGGTAGTGACAAACCACGGGTCGGTGGACTGAGTAGGAGCATAGAGGGATCTTGTGTAGTTACAGACCTAGAAATCTATACACTTGCCTCTGTTCCTACAGTGGGGAAACATAAGTTCCCACTTAATAAATTAGGAGTACAATAACAACAGTTGCTCAGTAGGAGGTCTTCCGGTAATGGAAACACTAGTAATCCTCCTCATTCTTCTCACAAAGAGATAGAACAGAAGGGCTAATTTGGGTTATAGCCCCCTACCTTGGAAGTTCTAATTAAAAGTTTAACAAGTTGTTAATAGTTGTATTAAGCCATGTTGGCTGATCAGAGAGGTTTCGGTTTTACCAGGGTAAATTGAAGCAGACAAAGGTGAACTTGGGCATCACAGGCGAGGGTGGGGGGACTGGGGGAGCCACGGCAGTGCTGGAGATCAGCCGAGGTTATGGGGAAGTACAAGGAAAATTAAAATATACCCATGAGTAATGTAACACCCTATCGATCTGCACTATTATGTGCATGGAATTACCAGTCCATTAAAAAGAAGTAAATTCTACAGAGTATAAAGAGGGCTGGAGCAAGCATTGTTTTATTACAGGAAACACATCTCTCCCAGTTAAGAGCATAGAAAATTTGAAAGGTTGGGTTTCTCACGTCAGTGGCCTCCTCATACAGAGGGGGAAGAAGAAGGGGAACAGCAATATTGATTAAGCAGGAACACAGTTTGATATGAAGGACAAAGTAATAGATAAGGAAGGGAGATACGCCATGGTTAAAGGTCTATTGGATAGACGTTTAGTAACCTTTGCATCCATATACATCCCCCCGGCCTCGGAATATGAGGTATATAGATTATTCTTTACTAAACTAATGGAATGGGCTGAAGGGCAAATGATATGTGGTGGCGATCTGAATTTGAACATAGCGGAAGTTTACACCACCCCACAAAACCAGGGCAAAAGAAAGAAAATCACAAACCAGGTGAGGAAGTTGCTGCAAGAACTAGGTTACCAAGAGGCATTTCCATGGCTCCTCCCCTAGACATACATATTACTCCCAGGCCCACGATGTCTACTCTTGTCTAGACTATCTTCTAGCCCCAAAGGAACAAATGGGAGACATTTTAAAGATTTGGGCTGGGGATTTTGTATTATCCGATCATGCCCCGATTTTTTGTCATTTTTGGCCCCAGGCTAAGAGGAAGGCAACCTTCTGGCGACTAAATCTCTCTCTGTTAAGGGATGACCAGGTCCTTAAAAGTATAGAAGACACTATATCTCAGGCTTTAGAGCTAAACGACACGCAGGATATGTCAGTATCGATCCTATGGGATACCATAAAAGCAATCATAAGGGGCAGGTTAATAAGCGTCAAACAATAAAAAACTTAGGGAAGCACGATAGAAACAACCCTGAGAGTAAGATAAAAGAACTGGAGGAATTGCAGACTATTGAAAAGACCAAGACTAGAAGTAAGAGCTTGCTCAGTTTAAAACAAACTTAATAAAATATTAGATTACTCAATAGAGCAAAAATTAATGTATTTAAGACATAACTACTATGATGGGGGCCCGTGGTCCCTCAGACTGCTAGCACGCAGGCTGAGAATACAAAAAGCAAAATCAAACATAACAAAAATTAGACACCCACAAACGGGTAAAACACATAACACAATAAAAGGAATAGCAGAAGCATTTCTCAACTATTACACAACGCTTTATACATCTAAAGACTCCTCGTCAACACAGGAAATAAGACGCTTTTTAAACTCATTAAACCTCCCGATCCTCTCGGAACAACAAAGTTCCCAATTGGTTACTCCTATAACATTGAGAGAAATTGACACGGCAATAGGTAGTTTAAAAACCAGAAAATGCCCAGGGTCCGATGGACTCCCAGGGGAATTCTACAAATCATTTTCTAAAACTTTAACTCCCATACTCAATAGGGTCTACGCTCATGTCATAACAAAGGAGGGGAACATCCCCCCTTCATGGAATGAGGCTATAGTTTGTTATCCCGAAACCGGGTAAGGACCTCTCCTATTGCTCATCTTATCGACCTATATCCATATTGAACATGGATTATAAAATCTTTACATCTATACTAGCTAGGAGGCTCATCCAATTTTCCCCGAATAAGATCCATATGGACCAATGTTGGTTCATCCCGGGACGTCAGGCCCAAGACAATGTAAGACGCACCATATACCTATTGGAACATTCTCAATCCCAAAATAAACCAACCCTTCTACTGGGACTAGACGCCGAAAAAGCGTTCGACATGGTATCTTGGAGATTTTAAGGGAAGGTCCTTGCCCGTTTTGGATTCCCAAACCAGTTTATAGAAACCTTGCTTAAATTTTATAAAAGACCCCTGGGTTATATTCGGGTAAACGGGCACCTCTCTAAACGTTTTTCCCTATACAGGGGAACCAGACAGGGATACCCCCTGTCCCCCCTCTTGTTCGCCTATTATATAGAACTGCTAGCGCAATATATTAGGCAATCCCCTGATATTAGTGGTATTACTTTCTCTGGGGTCGAACATACACTGGCGTTGTTTGCGGACGACTTACTTTTATACTTAACTAACCCAGAAAACTCATTACCTGCGGTCACGCAGAAAATTCATGATTTTTCGCATCTCTCCGGTTACACTTTAAACATTAACAAGACTGAGGCCCTAAGGGTAAAGTATGAACCATCACTTGAGCTTCGAAATAAGTTTCAACTTAAATGGAATGGCCCCTCTTTGAAGTATTTGGGAATACGGATTCCTAAAGATCTATCCCAATTGTATAAACAGAACTATACTCCTCTAATAGACACACTAAAGAACGATATGAGAAGATGGGGTCTTCTCCCAACCTCTTTTTATACCCGTACTATGTCCCTAAAGATGAATGCAGTACCCCATCTCCTTTATCTATTTCAATGTGTTCCTCTATTATTAATCTGAAAGAAATACTGTCCTGGCAGAAACTATTTGTGGCTTTTCAATGGAATCATAAAACACCTCGCTTAAATTTTAGGAAACTCACGCTCCCTAAAGTAATGGGAGGACTATCATTCCCTTCCCTAGCTGACTATTGGGCCGCCTCACAAATGCGTTTAGCTCTATTGTGGGATGCAGGTAATTATCATGCAGCACGGAAGCAAATGGATTTAAACAGGGGAGAGTCTCTACCTCTCCCTGCAGTTCTTTTTTCTCCCCCCTTGCTACAGCGAACAATGCTTATTACATCGAAAGCTACCTCTACTATACTGGAAGGCTGGAGGAGGGGAACAAAGAATAAACTGATATTAATCCACTTCTGGAAGTACCAATGGTTTATAACAAAGGAACAGTTTGATTCCCCTGTTGTGGGGTCATGGTATAAGTCCCAATTAAAGAAAGGTGTGGTAGCTCCTTGGCAAATAATGAAAGGGAATATACCTATGACCTTTGAGGAAGCCCAGGAGAAATTTGCCTGGACTGAAATGGACAGACTGTTCTTTTATCAAATGAGGGACTACGTAGTAACACAAATTAGAGTCAGAGAGAGGGAACCCCAATTCTATGAAGATCACTCCCCGTTTCTGCAAATTTGGTCCTCAACGTCGGGAGAGAAGGCCATCTCAATGATATACAAATTCCTAATTTCATTGTACAAACATTCTATGGACCCAGTCAAGGAGAACTGGGAAAAAGAATTCAAACAAGTAATAATAATAAGTGTCAAGGACTGGCCTAAAATATGGAAAAATACTTGGACGGCTACCTCTTCTCCCCTGTGGAGGGAATTTATATGGAAGGTTAGGGAGAGATTTTTTCTAGTACCCACAGCATTGGCTCGGAGAATTCCGGGAATATCAGAAAGTTGCTGGAGGGAATGTGGAGAAAATAGGGCCGCATATAAACACATATCTTTTGATTGCCCAAAAATGAGGACATTTTGGTCCACAATTTCGGCCTGTATAGTAAACATTTTAGGTGAGCACTACCAAGTGACTGGGATCAACCTGGTGCTGGGTATACCACCGGAAGGAATGAGAGATAGACACATCATATATCTCTGGACCATTTTTCTGGGGGCAGCATATAAAGCAATTACAAAGAAATGGCTCCAGAAAACCTCCCCGACTGTAGGGGAATGGAAAGCTATAGTTCAGGACATTCAACACAATGAGCAAATGTCACATGCTCTAAATAATAAGATGCAACTTTATACTACAAGATGGACCAGATGGGAGCTAAACCAAAAACAGATTCTGTAAGTAAACAAGGGAGTAGTTGGTAATACAAACAGATAAGCTCCAGTGATAGTATGTAATCATGTCCTGTGGCACCCCCTCCCAGGGGCCCTCCTTGTCTGAAAGTGGAAAATGTAATAAGTAAATGCAATCTGCTACTGTTAGATACCTCTAAATAAGGCTATAATCAACTAGATTAATCTTTTTTTGTGCCCAATGTCTGTCTTCACCTCAGTTATCCCTGGTTTTACCTGGAATTTTATTATTAGTGTATAAGTGTGTGATATTTTATGTATTTTATGTTGGTATAAATTTGAAATGAACAACAGAGAAATGTGTATTAAGTTGGTGGAACTTTGCAATATGTGTGTGTACGAAATCTAAGATTTTGAACTACTGTAACAGAATACTGTGAAAGTAAATGAAAGTATTGAGAAAATTAAAGAAGTATAAAAAAATGAAATGACAAAAGACACGTTCCTTATAATATGGCTAGAGCCAGGTTTACATCCGTACTCTTAGCTATTTTTGTACACTTGTTGTTCCAGAAGGTCAGAGGCCAGTGTCTATTGCATGCTAGTTCACTATAGCCACAAGAAAAGTGACCTAAAAAAATGGGTGATAAAAACAAACGAGAATACTAATGAAAGCCTGGTCCAAGCCATATTAAAAGGAGTGCTGCTTTTATTTCAACTGTAAACAAAAAGAAAAAGAAAAAGAAAGAAGTGGTTAAAGAGACTCACCAGGATGAGCCCATGCATCACACACATGGGTGCCTTACCGCCAAAGGATCAACCTCTGATGCTTTGCTCCTAAAACTGTTTCCTAGAAAAAAAGTTATATCCCTCGTAAAATTGTAAATACCGGGTCCCAAGGACTTCCCATTTTTTTTCTCCCTGCCGCGCTCCGCTTCCATGCTCAGGGACGTGATGACGACATGCCAGTGAGAGCGCGGGCGCTCAGATATAGTGAATGGTTGTACTAATTATATATATTAGGTAGCATGTAGTCCAGGCATGTCAATTACACGCGGTCTGTTAATGGCCTGTACCACGTCTTACTGCCAAGGCCATTATATTACTAAAATACACTGAAAATTGTAAGCCTATTAGGTCATTAGTTAGACTGGCACCTGAGTACCATGGCGTGTACTGGCTGCCTGTGATGGAGAGGGGACATTAAGTTACTGGAGGGGTGCAGCTTAGGGCGACAAAGATGATCAAGGGGCTGGGGCACTTATCATACGAGAGAAGGTTGAGGATGTTGAACATGTACTCACTGGAGGAGAGGAGGGACAGGGGTGACATGAGTGAAACCTTTAAATACATGAAAGGAATAAACAAGACAGGTACAGAGGGGCTGTTCAAAGTAAGGGAAGGGAGGGACACCAGGGGCCATGATATGAGACTGGAGGGAGGAAGGTTTAGGAGGGAGATGAGGAGACACTTTTTACAGAGAGGGTGGTGGCTGGGGTGGAATGCGCTACCTGCAGAAGTGGTATCCAGTAGAACAGTGGACTGCTTCAAAAGGGATGGGACAGGACAAGGGGAGGGCAATGAAGGTGAAGGGTGGAAGGGAGGGGCAGCTGCAGAATAAGGGGTGCTAGCTGCACATTCGTGCAGACTTGATAGACCTCTAGGCCTTTATCTGCTGGCAAATTTCGTATGTTCGTATCAGAGGGTGATCCTTTGGCAGTAAGGCACCTATTTATTTGGTGCAGAGGCATCCCCTTTTATCTTGGTGGGTCTCTCTAAACAGACTCAAAATTGAGAAAAAAGGGTATCATACAAGACAGGTGATAAGGGGCAATGTAAAGCAGAATAAAAAATATAAGTAAAAATTGTAACTGTTGTCATACATTGCTGCTTTAAACAGTTACACCTAGATTTTCTAAGCTTTGAACACATGACTTGTGGTGGTGGTTCAGCTGCAGCTGCACCACTGTAAATGGACCAAACTGTTCATGTGCAATTTTCGATTATTTTTGGTGTATTTGCAACACTTTGCTCCCATATATGTAATTTCTGATCTGCAACTTTTGGGGCACTTGCAACATGAAGTTAGACCACATTTTGCAGGGTCTAACACTCCTGCCACAAGAAGTACAACTGTTGCAAAATTCATGCTTCAATTCTTTGAAGAAAAAAACCTCAGCCCCTAATGACACTGATATGTGGTTACTGCGAGCCTATACATTTGAGGGAACTGCCATAGAACATGTGCTCTGTCTTTCCCTGACTCTTAAGCACTATAAAACAGAGCCCTCAACACAAATAAACTGACCAAAAAAACCCAACCCATATCTATATCCTCACAAGGCATAAAGGTGGCTACCGGCGAACAACACTGGAACCACAACAAAAAAGGCAACCATCAAACTGTATAGTTGGGCATCCTAGTAATACCAAAATGACCTGTAAGCTAGGTCTTATCTTAAAATTCATTTATTGTAACATGTAAATGAATATAGTAGCCGCATTTCTGAACGCACACGTAGACGCTTCATTCCATATCAGAAAACGCTTTTCCATGCGCATTGAAAAAGCATCTTCTGACGGAAATCTATATCTGTCGCTGTACGAGTGCTGGCTGCCTTTTATGACTACTTTGTATAAAACACTATAATAATGCTCGATAGGTGTGTGTCGTGGTTAGATAACGTCACGCCTGGTGGTTGGGCACGAGGCCGCAGGCCGAGTGTGTCCAACAACTGAGGCGTGACGTTATCCCAAACGACACACACTCTGGAGGGCATTATTGCTATTATACAATGGCTCGTTGTTATATATAAAATAAAAAAATAATTTTAAATGTTATTTAGTGCGGAAAAATATTTTTGTTTCTTAAGAGGAGATGCAAAAAAAGAGGTCATCTAGCTCATCATATAGCTCATCTCCAGGTTCACAGTGAGGCTGAGACTAGAGCCGTGATGTTGTGCTGGGATAACAGCACGGGTCCAGCCCAAGACTGACCAATCAGAGACCAGGAAATTTTCTTGCCATTGTATAATAAATAGTTTTTAATGAGACCTAGCTTACAGGTCATTTTTTTGGTCGCTTACTGGGATGCCCGACTATACAGTTTGATGGCATATCTAGATCCTCTAAACCCCATGGATCGCTTCAGTTATTTTATTTTTATCGGTTTGAGTATCAGCTGTAGTGCACGTCTCTGTTCTGTGAGTTTTGCGTTGGAATGGGAGGCAGTGTAACGAAGTGGTTAAGAGCTCTGGGATGCAGACATGGACAACTGGGTTTAAATCCCAGAGTGTAGTAGACACGCAGGACCGTCAGGAGCCAGTACTGGGGTTTTGATGATATTGCCCTGTTTTTTTTTGCTTGTCAGTGTATTTGAGTTGGTGGGGGTCTTCCCCTCACACTCCACTTTTTTTTAACATGGAGGATGTGGGGGCAGAGCCCCTCCAACGTAAATAAACTGACAAAAAAACACAGCCATATCATCTAAACCCCAGGACCACTTCAGTTATTTTATTTTATCAGTTTATTTGAGTGGGCTTTCCCCCACACCCGTGTTAAAAGGTGGGGGTGGGGCAGAGCCTCCAACCTCCAAATAAAGTGACAAAAAAAACACAGGGCCATATACCATCTAAACCCCAGTACTAGCTCCTGACAGTCCTGCATGTCTACTACACTGTGGGATTTACACCCAGTTGTCCATGTCTGCGTCCCAGTGCTCTTAAACGCTTCGTACACTGCAATCCCATACCACCGCCAACTTGCAGAACAGAGACGTGCACCAGCCAATAGAAAGCTCAGCAGTACCAGAAGAGTTTCTCCGGACCCCTTGACGCCAACATACTGTATACTTCTAAACAGAAAGTAGCGTAAAGGGGGGAGGGGGTCCGCAGTGCTACAGTATTGCCAGCTAAGCTGATGACAGGCACACACTGTAGCTACCTAATAGTTTAAGTAGTAAAAATGCGGCACACGCTCATTACAGCGGCCGTACTTGAAAAGACGTCCTTATAGATTTGAATAGATATGAGGGGATATGACAGAGGTATTCAGAATAGTAAGACTCCGGAGATGAAATGGATCTCTGGTCTGTTCGTACTGCAATAAGGATAGCAGAACAAGGGGTCTGGATTTGAAACTTGACAGGAGGAAGACTCAGAAGGGATGTGAGGAAACATCACTTTACTGAGAAGGTAGTTAATTCTTGGAATAGTTTACCATTACAGGTAGCAGACGCATGTTGTTTAGATAAATCTACAAGGTCAAATAACAAAGCACTTAGAAGAAAACCATATTTCTGGATACAACTGCCTGAAAATCAGGAAGACAGTTTAGCTGGACAATTAGTCTTACATGTTGAGATTGCAATTCATACTATATTAACTGTAATGTGGTGCCTTCACCATTACAATATTAATTTTTTTTTGCGAATAAAAATTAGATCGTCATTCCATTTTTTCATTACTTGATACATTTTTTTAAACTCTTATAAACTTTTAATTATAAAAGAATACAAGATCTTGCTGTGTGTCCTGCCGCCGCCATTGTCTTTTAACCTACTGATATCCATTTCCAAGTATGCCTAGTAACATTTTGTGTTATGCGAGCCAGTGGTTTTGTGGGGACACTGATGTCACAGAGGTACGGGAGTTAGAGTGCACCTGCATGCTATTTCACACGCAAGAAATAAAAACATGCTCTAAAATTATGCTAGTTAAAAATGCCACATTACAGATGCTGCTGTGCGCCAGAGTGAGAATCTAAGTGCCCCAATACTTAGATTCTCTCTAACTCACTCTCAGATAGCCCTGAAAACGCACTTGTTCCGTCTTGCTTTTCCTGATTTTTATACTTATATTTTATTATTATAAAGTAATGCAGTACAAGCAGCACATATACTCAGAGTCAGACTGTACATAAAACAGTGTTTGTCAGACTCTCTTCTGATTCAACAACACATGGGTGGTACTCCAGATGCTTTATACATTTCTAAAGGTTAGTGCTTTATAAGCCTACAGCAGTCAAACATGGGGCAAAATAGAGATGACTACATTATATTAAGGTTCAGGTCACTAGTGGAAAGTGGTAGTGCCCCCTTCTCTCAGTATTGCTGAACAAATTTTAATCTCCACAAGCTTCCTTTTACAACAGGCAACAATCTGAAAGTGATTAAATTCTTCTCCGCCACTATATCTGAGAAGAGTTATACTAGGTTATACGGTCTAAACTGTAGATGTTAACAAACTAGGAACCCTTAAACAAATAAGAGTGCTTTCTGTAAACAACTCCTGGATTAAAAACGCAAGTTGGAGTACAGCGCATGCCTTAACTGCTATAGTGGGAAGAGGCAGCTTCCCGATGATGAACCCTCAGCGCCATTTTAAGTATATATTAATACATTTATTTATTGAAATGTTTCACCAGGAAAGGCACACTGAGCAAAAAGATGCTCATCTCACGGGCGGGGGCGGGTTTACAGAGGAGAGCAACTGAGTACATTGATACATGGAAATTAAATTACACGTTGGAACATGAAGTAGGAGTAACATAGGATACATTGCAGCAAGGAAATTTACACTTTGGTACATGGAGCGAGAGAAAATTGTACAAGCAATTATAACAACACAGGGTTTAAAATGTAACTACATACATGTCAGCTATTAATCTTCGGTAACACGGTAGACACAAAAATGAGGCTAGAAGTGCAGTAGGGGGTAAGTGCGGAAGTTGGTGGATATATGCCAGCATTTATAGCCATTGATAAAGCCGCAGCTCAGGCCGCATGGGATCTAGGACGGGCAGTAAGGAGGGGGGAGAAGGTTAGGCAAGAGGAGGAGGGGAGGGGGAGGTCGGCTACACTGGCAGTTTACCGCGTAGTAGTTTGTCAGGGCAGAGGAGATGGAATGCCTAGAGGAGTGACGGATTTGTGCCGGCAGGTTGTTCCAGAGCCTTGGGAGGTGGTAGGAGAAGGCCGATTGGCCTGCAGTGGTCCGGCGGTGAGGGATTACCAACAGCTGGGAGTCAGTAGATCTGAGGGCGTGAGAGGGGGTTGGGGTGGGAGATAGGAAATTAGTAACACCTGGTTTGTATTACAACCACAAAATGATTTGGACCCCAACATATAGCACTTCTCGGGAACCCCTTCTCTCAATCTAACATCACTGAACATTACAAATATCTTCCAAGCGTTTAAGACACCGCTACTGCACACACTGTAAGTCTCTTGAAATGGGCAAACCAGAGTCCCAGTACATATATTTAATTTGTTTCTCCTTCAGATTCCTCATCAAAGGAGTTCAAACTCCTTAGCAGCCTTAACCACCCACTTCCCTGCAGCCTCTGGATCAGTAAATTGAAAGACCTTACTGCCATACTGAATTCGGAGATGAGCTGGGAACACAAACGAATTCAAAATCCCCAGGGCCCGGAGTTGTTGCCTCACACCATCAAACTGCTTTCTCTTGGTGTGGGTAGCGTAGCTAAGATCCAGAAAGATATGAATTGGCTGGCCATCATGTTGGAGAGAGAAGTGTAGTTTGGCTGCATGGAGTATTAAGTCCTGAGTTTCCACATTGTCTGTAACCGCCATCACAGTTCTGCAATAGTTAGAGCTGGTAGGTCTTGATCTGGTAGACCGACTTTGAGGTTGGGCTTGATTACAAGTTGCAGCTGCTCCATTAGCCAATTTTTAAGGAAATAATCCCCTTCGGCCTGCTCCGGCATGCCCACAGTGCGGATATTAGTTGAGCGCATTTGATTTTCTAAATTCTCCATTCTGTGTTTTGGCGCTGTGTTTTCTTTTATTATGATCATCTTTTAAAATCTGAGATTTTTTATTTTATTCACTGTGATTATATGGTTTTTAGTATTACTGAACAGCGTCTGGTCTTTCTGGAATAGCACTCACAAATAAAGATGTTGTTTTGCTGCCTCCTAGTGACACACAGAGGTGGCAGCAGCAGAATGTGTTTGAGGACTAGCTTGGGTAAAGTGAGTTAGCTACACAGCTTAGTGTTGTCCCTGCCATCTCGGTCTCTTGGGGTTGGGGAAAATGAAAAAAGAGTCAGCTGAATCAGTAGATGGTGCCATTGAGCACCACCTCCCTAGTTGGACAGTAACAAAAACTTACTCACAGCTGGCCCGGTGGCGCTGAAGGTTGAGGCGCTGGATGCCACACTTCGCGCCACGCTGGTGACCCGGGCTTAGGAATGAGCCTGGGCCGTCGGGGGTCGGCAGGGGAGGGAGAGGATTAAGCATCCGGAGGACAGCTCTCCACTCCCGGGAGGGAGGGGGGTACAATCTCGGTGCTTGGAGGACCTCTGGCGGAGGCCGGAGGTACAGCAAGCGTGCGGAGCGAACAGACAGGGTTGGGAGTGGTGGACGTCGGCGGGAGTGCCTTGACGTTGGACGCACACCACTCCCCAGAAAAAAGCAGAAAAACACCCGCAGCAATGCCTGGAGATGGGCCCCGGCATCACGAGACCAGGTCCAGAGAGGGGTCACACGAGTCCGGCCAACACTTGGATGATGGCTGGGGGGTTTGGGGGTAGGCCTCCCACCCCACTCGGGGGGTAATCCGAGGGCGATGACAGGACGGACACGTGAGGGCTCATATCCCAGAGATCTGGGGGGCACGATGCCTTGGGAGTCCCTGAGGGAGGGTAAGCGCTGAGGTGAAGGGGGGAGATAAACAGAAAGTTAAAAAAAAAAAAAAAAAAAAACTTACTCACTGCAGTAATCTTCTTTCTTCCAAGGGGTCCTTTAGCATCAGTAACTTTAGCAGTTAGCTGGATAGGTGCAACTGCCCCGGAAGTGTGTTTTTAAGACAAATTTAAATGAGCTTAGGGCCATAGCTAATCAGAAAGCAGGAAGGGTAGTGAGCTGAGTGAGAGCTGCTGAAGGCTTCAGAATTTTTAATGAAGGAAAAACGAGGGCACATGCCCCGAAAAAGAATTGACAGGATTCAAAAAGCATGCAAATGTCCACAACAGTGGAAACGGAAACAACACGAGTTAAAAACTCATCAATGAGAAACCCCAAATTTGGTAAGAGATGCGATAAAGAGCCCTTCTCCGAGAGGTGAACTGGGGAGGAAGGGTGGTCACTTACTGATGCTAAAGGACCCCTTGGAAGAAAGAAGATTACTGCGGTGAGTAATTTTTTCTTCTTACCCCAGGAGTCCTTTAGCATCAGCAACTTTAGCAGACTACCAAGCAGTACCAAGTGGGAGGTGGGCAGAGAACCTACTTAGGAAAGAGGCTCTTCAGAACCTCCCTGCCAAATTTGGCATCAGATCTGGTCCGCACATCCAAACTGTGGTGTTTCACAAAGGTGTGCACAGATTTCCAGGTAGCTGCTTTGCAGACATCCAGTAGGGGAATGTCCCTTGCTGCTACAAGTGAGAATGCAGTGCCCCTGGTGGAGTGGGCCCCGAGTCCCACTGGAGGTTGGTGACCAGTTTTTTCATAGTGGAATCTAATACAAGAGACCTACCACAGGAAAAGTTCTCTTGGTAGCTGGTCTTCCCCTGCTTACATACCCGTAAGTGGGGAACAACTGAGAGGAAGAGCCTCTGGACTGTCTAGTATGCTCTAGGTAGTAGAAGATGGCTCTTGTCATCCATGCTGTGGAGCTGTTGCTCGCCAGTAGTGGATTTCTCAGTAAAGAAGACAGGCAGAGTAATGGAATGGTCCAAGAGGAACTCTGAAACCACCTCTGCAGAAATTTCTATTCGTCCTGAGCTCAACTTTATTGTTGTGAGGGAAGATATAAAGTGGCTCAGTGCACCGGGCCTGTAGCCCTGAAAACCGACTGACAGAGGAAATGGTTACCAGGAAGCCTGTCTTCCAAGATATAAACTTGATGTGGGCCGTGGACATAGGCTCAGAGGGTGGCTTCATGAACCTGGCAGTGCAAAGATTAGGGCTCTGAGGAGGAACAGGCTCCCAGATTGGAGGCTGGGGGTGCAAGAGGCCTTTTAAAAATTGTTTAAATATGACGTGGGAAAGAACTGATTCAGAAAGGTAGGCCGAAATTGCCGCCAGGTGTAGCTTGAGGGAAGATGGTTTCAAGCCTGATGCCTGTAAGAGTACCAGGCAATCTAGCAGCTGAGGGTCTGAAACTGAATGGGATTCGACCTTTTTGCTCTTGCACCAGAGAGAAAACCTTTACATTTGGCTGCATAAGTCATCTTTGTTTTTTTTTAACTTTCTTTCTGCACTGGACCACTCGGGCATCCTTCGGGAGTGCCCACATGGATATGTGCCTCTCACTCCCGGCCTGAAACCTCGCTTTCCCCAGGCTCTCCCACGTACGACTTCGGCAAGTCCAACCTCCGGATCACTTCTGGGGCTGGGCCTGCCCTTCCTTGGCGGCTCTGTATACTTAAGTGTGAGGGACTTACCTCGCCGCTGGGTCAGGCATGGAGATGCCTGGTTACGCTGGACCAGCATAGGGATGTGGGTGCTTCACCAGGTGGCCAGAGGATTTTATCGTGTGCTTGTTCGCTGCTTCCCCCCTCCCTGTGGAGCGTGGCTAGCAAGGTAACATTATGCCGCAGCTCCACCCCAGGCATATGCCACGCCGCCATGTTGTAGCTCCCCCGGCCACCATTAGAGGTCGTTGCACGAGCAGATGCTCCCCAAACCCACCCCATGAAGAGAGGGCTGTCCTACGGATGCTCAATCTCTTTCCTCCTCTGCCAACCCCCGGCGGCCTGGGCTTGCTCCCGAACCAGGGTTGCCGGCGTGGCGTAAGGTGTGGCGTCCAGCACCTTAACCCTCAGCGCCACTGGGCCGGTTGCATAAGTCTTCTTAGTGTTGGATTTTTTAACCACCCTCAATATCCTAAGGACCTGTCAAGAGTACTGAGAGGATGCAGATTCTGTTCCAGAACCGGGCATTGAGGTGGAAGGAGTGTATGCCTGGATACTGCACTCCTGTCTGAGGAAGGGTCAGCAGGGAGTGAGTTGTAGACAGGTGAATGGACTGCTGCAGAGCACTGAGAAGGAAAGGGTACTAGGCTTGCCTGGGCCAATCCGGAGCCACCAGAATCCTAGATGCAGGCTGTTGTAAGAGTTTCAGAAATACCCTGAGAATCAGGGGAAAAGGAGGAAATGCATATAAGAACCTCTCTGACTAGATCAGGATCAAGGCATTCAGAGGAGGCGATCCCGGGACTGGAGCCTGCAACAGAACTGAGGAAACTGGAAGCTGAGGGGAGAGGCAAACAGATTCACTACTTGTTGCCCAACCGCCTGAACACCATGGCTAGTACTTGTTTGTTCAGAGTCCATTACTCTGGCCCTGACTGATGTGACTAGAGCCTCTGCCAGAGTATTGTGTTTGCCTGGGGAGGTGGCTCCCTGAAGGCTGACTCCCAGGTAGACGGCAAGAGACCAGTTTTTACAGCACCTGCGAGCAGAGTACTCCTGATCTGGCCATTGCAGTAGTGTCTATTCAACTCTGTAAGTCTGCCCTCTTATGACAGGAGCAGATGCTTTGAGCTAGAAAGATTTTACTGAGTTCCAAGAGAAATATTAACTGTGACTCTTGGACAGTCTAGGTGCCATTTACTGAGGCACTGTCCAGATGCGCTTCCCACCACAGGGGGAAGGCGTCTGTGGAACTGCTCTGTCAGAGTTTTCAGCTTTGAAAATTGTTGCTTTCTGAGACCAGCAAGCTACAAAGAGACTTGCAGGTGACGCCTCCTGTATCTGAACCTTGGGACCACTGCAGGCACTGAAGCCATGTGTCCCAATAGCGTGAGGAAATGTCAAAGTTTCGTGATTTGCTCAGGACCACATCATATACTGAACCAGTGAGGGTTAATGATTCAAAACAAGTCAAGCACTTGCTGGTCTTGCTGTCCCTGGATGAAGAAAATTGCCAATGAGGGACATCTTGAATACTTGCCTGCAGAAAGAAGGCATAGCCTTACTGGATGCTGGGAGGGTTCCAGGTGAGACTTTGTTTAGATTTACCTGGGAACCTCGAGACTACAGATAGAGCCCTGTAAGGGGAAAAAAGGGGACTCCTTGACCTGACAAGGAGACTTTGGCAGGCTAATTGGCAACTTAGGTGTAGCTAGAGATGCCCAGATTCCTGAGGCGTGCTGCTATCACTGCCCAGCACTTTGTAAGACTTTTGGGGCTGAGGAAGGCCGAAGGGCCGCAGTAAGCCTGTCCTTGTGTGTGACCTCATTAAAAGTATATGGAATGGGGGGGGCCTGTCGTGGAGTTAGGCTACACCCTCGGCTGTGACTGATGGACCACTTTTCTATCTCCTTATTTCCCAGCAACAGTTACCGCTTTTCTCTTTGCTTTTCTTCTTTCCCCCCCTACCCTTGGTTGGCCTCTTAGCATAGCTCTTTACTATCCCTACTAAACTTCCTACTAGTTCTCTCTCTTCATTCTTTTTCCATTCCCATCCATTCAGTCCCTGGAATGATGCCAAACACTCGGAGAGGTGTTGTGTAAAGTGCATAAGTGCATGTTGTGTGCAAAAAACATGAAGGCTATTTTAAATAGGAATGAATACAGTTAGTAAAGCCTTTTTAAAGAAAAAGGAGTCAGAACTCATGTAAAACAATAATAATGTCATGATTAGTACAGTTATAAAAAATCCTAAAGGTATTTTCATAAATTCACATTATAAACTTGTTACTGTACAAGGTCACTGTGGATCAGAGATATTTTGGATATATACACTGTACCTTTAACTGAACCAGGAAGTTCCCTGAAATAACCCCTTCCCCTTTGGTTTTGAAACATGTCCAGACTTGTAACTAGAAGAGGGCTCAGTCAAGTGATCCCACCAGAAAGATATAAATACCTCTTCAGTGAGTTTACTTCAATTCAGCCCAGTGGGGCTCAACCCTGAAAGAGGAGGAGATGTTCTACTATTACTGTAGACAAGCTGTTGAATGCAGGTGAGAAGGGTCTTAGGAGCTCTAGAATCCAGGACTGTATTGTGTGAGAAACTACTGATGTTAAGTAGTGATGATCTTTGCAAGTTTTTTGTTTTCATTTATTATTTTTCGAACTTTTGGAAAATAAATATCATACCAAGGTAAGTTTTTAATCTGTAAATGTGCCTCATCTGAAGTTTATTATCACACGCTGTGACAAACTTGGTGTCAGAAGTGGAACAGTACTGGTTGTTCAGAGAAACAAGGGGGAGACCAGTATCCAGACAAAGGAGGCAAAGAGCAGGATGGTGTACCTCCAAGATCTCGTGGATGCCAAGGATCTGCTGGAGAAGGGGCTTACCTGTGTGCATACCAGAGCCCAGGAGAGGAGAACTGGAGAGGAGCTACTGCCGGGATTGGAGTTCTCTGGAATGCAGAGGCAGACCGGCACCGGAGAGAGGTGGAGCACTGCTGCCAGGTGCTGATGGAGGGTTCCCAACTGGAGGATTTCATGGTGGAGGCAGAGGACCAGGATCCATGGATTCTAGAGGAGGAGGACCCCCTGATGGAACCTGTTGCCAGCCACTTTTGAGATCCCGTTGTTACCAATTTTTCCGGGCTGCTGCTACTTGGAGGACGATGAGATGAAGGCCCCGGGTAAGACTGCTTCAGGACATTTGCATACTGGGGTGAAGACTACAAGCAACATGGAAGACACCATGGTGGCTGAATGGACTTTCCCATGTTTTGAACCCCCATGTGACATGGTATGAAATGTATGAAACATGTAATGTTTAAAATGAATATAGCATTAAGGCTGGTGCTGAATACAGTCAGCTGAGGGTACCAGAACAGTGTAAGGGTTGAAAGGAAACCCCTGGTATGTTAAAAATAAGGGTTGAAAGGAAACCCCAAAGGTTTTGGAGTTAGGAACTGGCTGGTTGATGTTCAGCATGAGAGAAGGTTCCTTGTCGACCTCAAAATACATGAAAAGGAAATGGATAAATGAAATGATTACAAGAAATGTATAACATAAAATAAATGTCTATACTGTATGATATAAAATGAGGAACCTAGGGTCATGGAGAATCTATGTATGGGGTGGAAACTATGATTGGGCGCCTGAATGAAAACGATGCCAAGTGACAGGTATGGAGGAAGCTCGAAGTCGGCATAAAATTGCTGTGTATTACTTCCTCTTTTTTCATGTAATGATGAAGGTACGATAGTGGGTGCACAGGGCTGAAACGATGCCAAGTGATGGGTATGGAGGAAGCTGGAAGTCAGCATAAAACTGCTGTGTACTGCTTCCTCTTTTTTAATGTACTGATGAAAATATGATAGTTGGTGCACAGTGTTTTGAAACAATGCCAAATGATGGGTTCTGAAAAGATGCCAAGTGATGGGTGCTGAAACGATGCTGAAACGATGCCAAGTGATGGGTGCTGAAACAATGCCAAGTGATGGATTTTGAAACGATGTAAAGTGATGGGTGCTGAAATGATGCCTATTGATGGGTGCCTGATATTACGTATGAAATGTCTGAGTGGTAGTAACCAGAGTGAAATATTTAGGGGTTAGAAAGTCACTACAGACTGAAGTCCTTCTTGGAGCATAGATGGGTACTGGTGCTGAACTGTATGACAGCCCCAGGGTAATGTTGTGAAAGTATTGTCATATTGCAGTAACTTGGTATGGTGGACAATACTAAAAATAGCTGAATTAAGGGACCCTGGGGTGAAGCTTTCATAGTAGGTGAGAGAAAGTTTCAACCAACCCACATGCTACATTTTTTGGTAGAAGATTTATGACTGAGAGGGGGTTCTTGAAAAAACAGTATAGGTTTGAGAACTGTTTTTTTCTTAAGGAGGGAGGTGTGTGGCAGAGTTAGGCTACACCCTTGGCTGTGACTGATGGACCACTTTTCTATCTCCTTATTTCACAGAAACACAGAATTTGACGGCAGATAAGGACCGCTTGACCCACCCAGTCTGCCCATTTCCCTACCTACTGGATAAGCTGCAGATCCTAGTTAACCAGCAGCCTACTTCTTCCTACCCCCACCCCTAGAATTCTCTTTACGATCGTCCCATGCATGCTTGAATTCCAATCACTGATTTTGACTCCACAACCTCCTCTGGAAGGCCGCCCATGCATCCACAACCCTCTCTGTGAAAAAATACTTCCTTAAATTACCTCTGAGCCCCCCATCTTCAAATTGTGCCCCTTGTTCTTGCACACCTCTTTTTGAAAGATGCTACCCTCTTGGACTTTGTTGATTCCCTTGAGGTACTTGAAAGTTTCCATCATGTCCCCTCCCTCCTTTCCTCGAGGCTATACATATTAAGCTCCTAAGTCTCTCTCATTATGTCTTCCGTGCAGACCCTGCACCATTTTAGTTGCTCCTCCTGGACAGCTTCCATCCTGTCTAAGTCTTTATGGAGATTGGGTCTCCAGAACTGCACGCAGTACTCCAGATGGGGTCTCACCAGCTGTCTGTATAGAGGGATAATAACTTCTGTTTTCTACTGGTGATGCTTCTCCTATGCATCCCAGTATCACCCCAGCCCTCCTTGCTGCCCTCTCACATTGCTTGCCCACCTTAGGTCATCTGATATGACTACCCCAGGTCTCTTTCCATTTTTGTTGTTGTTAGTATCTCATCCACCATTGTGTACTCTTCCCCTGGGTTTTTGTTTCCCAGGTGCATTACCTTGCACTTCTTAGCATTGAATCTAAGCTGCCATACATTTGACCATTCCTTTAACCTTGCCAAGTCCCTTCTCATCCTTTCCACCCCACCTGTGCATCAACTCTGTTGCAGATCTTTGTGTCATCTGCAAAGAGACATACTTTTCCTTCCAGTCCCTCTGCAATGTCATTTATAAAAAGACATTGAAGAGGACCAGTCCTAATACTGAACCCTGCGGTACCCCACTAGTAACCCCCCTTTCTTCAGAGTGGACTCCATTTACTATTACACTCTGTGTCCTATTCTCCAGCCAATTCTTTACCCAGGCTGTCATCTTGGGACTCACTTCCAGGCTGGCTAACTTGTATATTCATCTTTTGTGTGGGACTGTGTCAAATGCCTTCCTAAAGTCTAGGTAGGCCATGTCCACAGCCCCTTCCTGATCTACTACTTTGGTCACCCAGTCAAAGAAATCTATCAGATTTGTCTGGCATGACCTTCCCACTGTGAATCCATGCTGCCTTGGGTCCTGTGCCCCTCTGGCCTCTAGATACTAGACAGTTCTTTCCTTCAGAAGTGATTCCATCATTTTCCCTATCACTGAGGTTAAATTAACAGGTCTGTAGTTTCCTGCTTCTGCCTTGCTCCCACTTTTGTGAAGGGGAATCACATCTGCCCTCCTCCAGTCCTCTGGCACCATCTCACCCTCCCATAATTTGTTAAAAAGAGGGTAGTCAGTGGTGTCACTAGTTCTACCCTTAATTCTTTTAGAATTCTGGGATGGATCCCATCAGGCCCCATTGCTTTGTCCACCTTCAGTTTTAAGAGTTCTTTCAGAACCCTTTCTTCTGTAAATGGGCTGATATCAACTTCTGTATCCAGAGTGTTTCTACTGTTTGTTTTAGGTACCTCCCCCTCTTCATTTGTAAATACTGAGCAAAAATATTTGTTCAATATCTCTGCCTTTTCACAGTCACCCTCCGCCCACCCTCCCTCCCCTTTATTAAGCCTCACTATCCCTCCCTTGGTCTTCCTTCGCTCCCTGATATACCTATAAAAGGTTTTATCCCCCTTCTTAACTGAGTTGGCTATCTTTTCCTCGGTTTGGGCCTTTGCTGTTCTGACTGCCTTCCCAGCTTCCTTTGCTTTAACTGATACAGTTCTCTGTCCTGCTCCTTCTGTGATTCCTTGTACTTCCTGAATGCCTTCTTTTTTCTTGAACCTTCACTGCCACTTCCTTTGAGAACCATAGTTGTTTTTACATCATTTTGTTTTATTTGCTTCACACAAAGGCTTGTTACCTCTGTGATGGCAGTTTTATTATTCCCATTGTTCTTCCACCCTCCTTCCTGCCCATTTGCTAGTGCATTCCTTAGGCACTCACCCATTTTGGCAGTCAGCCCTCCTAAAGTCCAGTACTTTTGCCTCTGTATGGCTTGACTCTATTGTTGTGTTTATTGTGAACCATACTCGTTCGATGGTCGCTAGTTCTCAGATGGCTACCCACTTCTACATCTGTGATCCTCTCCATCTCCATTTGAGAGAACCAGGTCTAAGATTGCCCTCTCGAGCGGGTTCCAATACTAGTTGTCCGAGGCATGCCCCCTGTAGGGCATCTAGAATAACCCCCCTCTTCGAAGTGACTGCTGCAACTGCATTCCAGTTAACATCTGGCATATTCAGATCACCCATCAGCAATCTCTCCCCTTTTTCTGCCATTCTAAGTATACTTTCTTTCATTTCCTTGTCCATTTCCTCCCCCTGAGAAGGGGGTCTGTATACAACCCCTGTGCGGATTGTGGTACCATTGCCTGCCTCCAAATTTACCCACAGTGCTTCTTCTCCTCCCTGTTTACCCTTTTGTTCTGTTGCTTTGATTCCTTCCTTATGTAAAGAGCTACTCCTCCTCCTCTTTTACCCTCCCTGTCCCTGCTGTAGATAGTGTATCCTGGTATGTTTACGTCCCAGTCATGGTTTTGTGTGTACCATGTTTCTGTGACTGCCATGATATCCAGATGTTCCTCCTCCATCAAGGCCACTAATTCAGGAAGTTTGTTACCAAGACTACGGGCATTGGTACTCATTGCTCTCCATTTTTTGATGGCTTTACCTTCTGTTGCAGCATCCCCCACTGACCTTTCTACCTCGGTCTTTTTCTCATTTAGTACCCTGTTTTGTAGGGAGAGGCTGTGATTTTCCTGCTGCTTATCAGTGCCTCCCCCCTTGACTAGTTTAAAAGCTTGCCAATGAAGCATTTAAACCAATTGCTCAAAAGACTTGTTCCCTTCCTGGACAGATGCAGACCATCCTGCCAGTATAGGCTGGTGTCCCTCCTGGTGGAACCCCAGTCCTTCCCCAGTGGAGGGTGCAGCGGGGGCAGGTTGAGTCACAGAGTCCGGGTGCGACCAGACCAAAATATCTCTTTTTGGCAAGAGGCAGGTCTGGTACTGGACTCGCTCCTCGAGGTACAGTAGGTTGGATAGGGTGTAAACAGTACAAGTGTGGGTGAGCTTGGCACAGCCTGTGAGGAGACGGCAAGCTTTGCTGAGGGAGATTTTGACTCTACTGAGGGCTGTCTTGGTGGCAGCCCCATAGACAAGGAGCCCATAATCTCCGAGTGAGAGAACAGAGGACGTAATAGCGAGCCTAAGGGCTTCAGGGGGGACGCAGTCCCTATGACGGTAGAGAAGGCCAATACGTATGTTGACAGAGGAGTACTGGAGGTGGATGTGGTCATGAAAGGATATAACTGAAACTGTGAGCCTGCTCAATGGGGTGGAGACTATCAGACATACGAAACGGGGAGCCACGGAACCTGCGCTGGTTGTGGGTGAAGAGCATGGACTTGGTCTTTTTGTGGTCGAGAACGAGCCTGTGGTCAATGAACCATGACTCCGCCTGGTTGAAGGATGTCTTGTAGGGTATGAGAGTCTGGGTGGGAGGAGGAGAACAGTACAGCATCTTCAGCGTAAAGGAGGACCCATTCAGAATAGACGGTGGGAAGGGTGTTGAGGTACAGACTGAACAGTAGAGGACAAAGGATTGAGCTCTTTGAGGTACGCAAGAGCTAAATGGATGGCAGCAAGAGATGGTGTTATTTATTTTGACACACTGGAGGGGTTGGTGAACCATGTGGTGACACCCTGGGAGAGGCCAAGATGGGCTAGGCTGACAGGAGGAGTGGGTGGCTAACTGTGTCAAAAGCCTCGACAGGTTCATAAGAAGACTGCCCCCACCAGGTACCCCCTGTCAAGGGCAGAGTGTAGATAGCTGGAGAATTCCAGTAGGGCTGTGGTAATACTGTGGCCTGGGTGGATGCCATGCTGCTCCACACACAAGAGTTTGCGAGAGGAGAGGTATTCAGAGAGCTGGTCTGCGACTATTTTTCTTAAGGCTTTGGAGAGAGGGGAGAATTGGAGGATAGTTCCCTAGGGTGGTACGGTCCCCGCTCTTGTATATGGGGATGATAACCGCTATGATGAGGCAGGGACATAGACGTTCATAATGTGGCGGGAAAGTACAATTTCAAAATATGGCCAGGATACACAATTTCAGAATGTGGTGGGGATGCCCAGTTTTGAAATGTGGCTGGGAAACGCAATGCATAATTTTGGACTGTGGTGAGGATGAGAATTTTCAGAATGTGACAGGGAAGTACAATTCTGAATGTAGTGGTAACTGTTTTAGAATTCGGCAGGTGTATATACAATTCTGGAATGTGGTTGGGACATGCAGTTTCTGAATGTGGTGGTGACAATTTCAGAATGTGGCATTGAAACCAAACTGCAGCATATTTGGGTGGGGGGTGCATTTTGTAATGTGGTGGGGACGTGCATTTTTGAAATGTTACAGGGACACACTACGTCAGAATGTGGCTTGGATGCATAATGTCGGAATGTGATGCACAATTCTGAAATATAGTGAGTGCTTACAATTCCAGAATGTGGCAGGGAACAGCGATTTCAGAACAAAATGGTGTGCCCTCTCACATTCTCACAGTGCACATACCCACTATATTCCAAAAACTGCCACTCTACCCAATTCCTAGATGTGTTTTCCTTGTCGCATTCCAAAAGTGAATGTCCCCACCCCATTTCAAGACAGCACATCCTTACTATAATCTGAGACTGCATGCCCCCACCAAACATGTAAGCAGTAAGACACACTGGAGTGTGCATCTAACAGATACCACCGCACGCCCAGGGACGTAGTAAGACACGAGGCCACTAGCTGAGTGCCTTCAGCCCCTGGAAATGCGGTAATATCTGTTCGATGCACACCCCGGAGTGTGTGTCTGCGCTTATAAAATGGGCTTTTTATTTTCTAACGTAAGAAAAACTAAATATATATTATTGATATTTGACATAAGAGTTCTTCCGCCAACTAGAATGTCAGTTTTTTTTTTTTCCCCACTATATTGCTTTGTCTTTTACTGTACTTTACACTGTGGCAGCCAGGAGCACTCACCCTGTATACTGGAGTGGAGGAGACACCATAACTTTTATGTGATTGTGGGATGGCACATTGGCTAGATTCTGAGGGTGAACTGTTTATTTTTATTCTTCTTAACCAGTATGCTCGCCGCCAGTAGATGTACAATGCCTGGTGCCCCGCCCCACCCTCTTCTTCCCAGGAGAAACAGCATTTCACAGAGCAAGTAATGGAAGTACTACTCACCCCTTCCCCATTACCTCGCCCACCACAAGACAGCATATTAAAAAAAAAAAAGTAACAAAAATTATGGAAGCCGATTTTTTGTTCTGAAAGTGCCTGAATGGGAGCGCAATTTGTAATAACACAGGGAGCAGGCATGCCGTGGGAGCGAGATAGTCTGGTTACAGAAACAGGACACACCAGCATTTTTTGGGGGGGGGGGTGGTGACAGCCAAAGAATGGAAAACTGGTAGAAGGAACTTTTTTTTTTATCACAAACTGAGATGAAATGAATAGGAGCCTAATTAGCATAGGGATATGGAGGAGAGCTGCAAGCATGTGTGAGCAGCAGTGCAATCTGAAGCAGATGACAGTTTCTAATGCTGTACCTATTTTTCACAGCATCTCACTAAAAGACAAGTGTGGGGCTAAAAAGTTATTTCAAATGTGGCAGCTATGTTTACTGTTGCCTCCTATTAAAGTAAGAAAGAAAGAAGAGTGTGCGACAGCAAAGTTTTGTGCAGGTGCATGGGCGGGGAATGGTATCGGGAGAGTGGCTGACATAGCACGGGTGATGTGTATTCCTCGCCAACACACAAAGAAAATGGCGGAATTTAAAAATGAATGTTCTAATGGCACCCTGATTTTTGTTATGCGATCCCATTTTTGAGTACTTGTTCTTATCTGTACATCGAACAGATTTGATGCACAGGTAAGAACCAATCAAAAGAAAGGATTTTCTCTTTCCATTTTATAAAGTACAGTACCATGCATCTGAACATTCTGGACACATGCACTGCATCCAACCCTATGTCCGTTTTGTTTTTTTTTTGTTTTAAACAAATGATAACTATAGTGATTCATACTTTCGAGAAATAGGTCCTATAAGGTTGTTGACAGGGAGGACCAGGCTGTGAGTTCTGGTTATGACATACATCATCAGTTCTTCACTGAAACATTTTTGTTTTTGAACAGAGAGTGAAATCAAGTTTACAAAATGGCTCATAACTTTTAAACAAAATATTTAAACGAAGTATCTTAGAGACCTAAATCTTGGTGTGAGGTTTACTGGGGGTATGCTGATCCAATTCTGCAATGCAGTAGTTTTGGCCAGACTCCTCCTTTAATTCAGTGCCAGGTCTATCGGTATTCTCTGCCACACTGTCAGCAGTGAGTAGCAAAGCCTGCCTTGAGCAGTCAGTAACACTATAGCTGCCAGTCTCCCTACTCAATTTCAGCAACAGTCTGTGAACTGGTGGCAATGGAGAGAATGCATACAGGAACCGGTTTCTCCAGAGAAGAGCTACTGTACCCTCTGGAACGGTTTCCACAGAGAATCATGCAGCTGAATCTGGGATAGATTTTGATTTTCCCATAAAGGAAACATCTATCTATGGCACACCCCATCTCTGAAACACGGAATCTGGAACCCACCTGGTAATTCCATCTCTGAAACATGGAGTTTAAACCCCACTGGTTCAGACACCAGTTGCAAGTTACATGCCCCATTCTGCTGAGTGAATCTGCTAGCACATTCTCCTTTCCCGTGAGAGGTTTGCATTTTGCTGTAAGCCAGATTCTCATCAACTTTACAGAGTTTCAAGGAACTGTGATACACAGCTGTTGTACTGTCTGTTGTTATTAAGATGGTTTGGTCCTGCACCCAAGAGGGCGACTTAACAGAAAGCAGCACTGTTCTTAGCTCTAGCAAATGAACTTTTCTTTCTTTAACTGTTCTCCCGTCCAGATGTCCAGCCCAACTATTAGGGGTGCACCTTCGGTCAGCACCCTAGTAGGCAGAAACTGAAGGAAAGGAATACCCTCCCTGAGGCTGCCTACTTGTTTCCGCCACTCCAGTGCTTGTATCAACCTGTCTGATACTGGCACTTTCTGTTGCAATGGTGCACTACGTTGATACCAGTGCCTTCTGATGTAGTACTGGACATCACTCGTTTGCAATCTGGCCCATGGTACCACTGCTGTGGTGGAGGCCATGTGACCCAGAAGTCTCAAGATTTTCTGTGCAGTCCCCGTTTGTCCTACCTGAATATATGTCTGCACACTGAATCAGAGTCTGTCTTTTACAGAAGCAAGAAAGCTTTGACGTGTTCTGTGTTCAATACTTCACCTATGAACTCCATGATCTGTCTGGATTTCAAATATTGCGTTAGGGTTAGGCGGAAACCTAACCTCTATAAGATTCTCCTTGGAGTCTTTCCACACACCAGCCAGTTGGCTAGGTAAAGATGGCTGCCACCACTAACGAGCACTTTGTGAACACTCTGGGTGCTGTGAAGGCACTCCTTTGAACAGAAACTGAGCATATCCTACTCTGGGCCTTAAATACATTCTGTGGCAGGGTCTTACTGGGATGCGAAATAGCCATCCCTCAATTCCAGTGACACCCCACCCCGCCAACCCCACTGTTGCAGGAATGCAATCAGTCTGTAGTGTTTACCATTCTGAACTTCTTTGTAGGAGTCTGTTCAGAAGCCACAGGTCCAGAATGTGTTGCGCTCTCATTTTTCTTCAGAAAGGGAAAGTACCTAGTGAAGAAGCACTTTCCCAGTTGAGAAACAGAAACCCTCTCAACAGCATTTAATTCTAACACTCTCTTCCAATTCCAGTAGGAGTTTTTGTTTATTTTCTGAAAGCTGGATTTACAACCTTTGAGTCAGGGACTCATTTACAAAGGCACCTCGTTGCAGGGAGGGTAGACATGGTTACAGTGTGAGATACAACAGTGGTAACATACAGGTGCAATACAGATAACAAAAAGAACACACTATAACAGTGGTTTACGGGATAAAGTTACATGCAGTAAATAGCAATCGTATAAAGTATAACAAAGTACAACAATAGTAGAAGTCACAACCCTGGTCGTATCGGGGAAATACCTAAGTGGAAGGGGGGGGGAAGCAGTCCAACAGACATTGTCAAGGCTATGGGAAAGAAACAAGGAGGGACCCCAACATTAGGTTGATTAAGGACAACTACAGCTTCGGGCGCCAAAGACGTGGTTACGGAGAGCGACTTTAAAGGGATCAATTTTGGTAGACTTGGTGACAGTTATCTGAGCTGAACACACTGAATTTGCTTAAGTTTGTAAATTTTACAAACTAAAGAGTTAAAGAGCACCGTGCCTTACCTGACCTGGACTCTGAGGGAGGAGCCGGACATAAGATCCCTTCCTCTTCTTGGCATCGATTCAGAAAGCCCCACTCCTTACATTTTGTGTACAGCATTGGGGAGGGGCACTACTGATACAAATGGGAGAGTTTAATTAATATATTAGAGAAATGATTATGGCTAACCCAGCTACCGCTCAACTGACAAGGCTCCTGGTAGTTGAGCAGTGGCTTGATTTGACCATAATGAACCTCATACATATAAAAAGTCATTTTAAACCGCCCCACTGATATCAGTAGAGTGCATCACCGCCTGTAAAACTAATGTGTCACAAAGATAAGAGCACGGGGCAAGGCTTTCACAAATCTGTACCAGGGAGGGGAAGGGATCTGGCAGTCCTCCAAGCCATGAATTATGATCCTTCCCTTTATAATCTACACTCCAGCAAAGTTCAAGAGATGGACTGTTTAAGTCCAGGTAAGGTATTTTTTTTGGGGCTGGTTTTTTTTTAAATATTTTTTTGCTCTTGAAAACCTCTCTTACTACTTCCAAAACACTTGTCTCTGGCAGCACTATTTGTGGTTGTAAGAGAGATGGGGCCCCTGGCAATGGGTCTATGGTGACACACATTTGTCAGGGGAGAAGAACGCAGTTTTCTGACTTTTACCTCTCACTGCCCCCCTCTCAACAGTGCACTCGTAGTGTTCATGGGGTCTGCTTTTAGTCTACTGCCTGTCTTTTAAGAAGCCTAAGTGAGATGATCCCAGTGGTACAACGGCTCTGCAACCAGCTAAAGGAGAGCGAGTTTACGCTGGACTTTTATGCAGTAACCTACACACAAAATTTCCCTGATAAACTGGTAAGAGAAGTCTATTTCATAACTTCTGTTAACGAACATTGCATCTTCATTCACACAGTCCCTTCACGTGTGTCACAGTAGTTTTTCCCTTTCTCGCTCTGCCCAGCATCATCACAGTCCCAAGGCTTCTGTGGATGTGGGTCCCTGTGCCCTTGACAGGCCAGTAGCCCATTAGGGTTCGGAACCATCAGTGTGGAGGGTCCCCAGGACACAACGTTTTCTTCTCTGGACTAACAAGCTGCTGTTTGGTGCTCATCGACACTGTAGTGGGATGTGCCAAAACAAGACTAAAGCAACTGCTGGACTTCCAGAATTTGGACAAGGACTCCCAATTTTAATATTTTTTTTATTTTGGAGTCCCCGGCCTCCTAGGGGCACATGCTACTGAGAGCCTTGCTGCTGCGGCTGACGTGATCTAACAATTTTAGCCACACAAACCTTTCAAATGACAACCTAGTTCTGATACAGAAAAACCTCATTCCAGTAAGTGCAGTACCTCCTCTCCCTTCAAAGCTTTACCCATTGTGGCAATCTGGTTAGACATTCCTTCAGTCACTTAAGAAATTTGTTAGCATTTGGCCATGTGATTAACAGCTAGTGGATAACTTCAAGTCAGTTTTATAGTTTTTATAATTTGATGCCTGGCATTTTAAATTATATCCAGTTCTCAAATGAGGTATTCTTTAAAAAAAAATTCCAAGTCAGATTAACCTAAAAAGGTTCATTACTAAAACATGCAATCCATACAATTTTATTTATCTACTGCTCATGTGCAAAGTGCTGTCCTTACAAAGTTGTTTTTGTTTTGTTTGCATTGTGTAAAGCTTGTCCCTTTCCCACTGACACGGGGTCTACTTGGAGGGGCACTTCTATAAGGAAAGGAGACTTCCACTGGGCAATCAAGATTAAAGTGTTCCATTTTATAAATGGCAGAAGTTAATTTGCTGTGCTATCATTTTTGGGAATATTTAATTAGTATGCAATCATTGCAGACTTCTACAAAAATGGTGCTTAAATCAATAGTTGAGGGTAAACAAGGTTGTGCCTCAGTTCACTAGATTACTACTAGTTGTTATAGTGCTGTACCACTTTATAGCTGTACTGGTGCTAGCTAGGCAAGAGACAGCGCCACTTTACCTAAATAAACTGATCAAATGCTCAACTGCTCAGTGATTACTGAAATGGTAGGACTGTATGCTGCCTGCTCAACACACAGACTTGGCACTGGAGGAGGTTCCGTGAAGCAGGCACTATACTAGGTGCCCTAGGCAATCACAGAAACATAGAAATTGTCGGCAGATAAGGACCGCTAGATCCATTTAGTCTGCCCGTAAACCCTATACTTGGTTTCTCGCCTCTGACCTTATCTGGTCAGTGGCTTCCCTCCCTCTGCCCTACCTCCAAGGTTCCCTTATGCCCGTCCCTCCTCCAGTCCTGTGGAACCACTCCTGTGTTGAGTGACTGTGAACAAGGCTGCCAGAGGCGCTGCTAGCTCTTTTTGCAGTTCCCTCAATATTCTCGGGTGTATGCCATCTGGTCCCATTGCCTTGTCCACTTTCAGTTTTGTGAGCTCCTCCAGGACTGCCCTCCATTGTGAATGGACTGGGACTGGTGTCCTCCACCCGCCCCAACCCCGGCATCTGTTGCTCAGCTGTGGTCCCTGACCCTCCTCCTCTTCAGTGAATACTGAACAGAAGTATTTATTCAGCATTTCTACCTTTTCCAGGTCTCCCGCCTTACACTCCCCCTTATCCCCTTTGAGCTTTACAATCCCACCCCCGTTTTTCCTAGTAGTCATGCAGAGAACGTAGAGAAATTGGTGGCTGCAACATTTTTCAGTATTTATTTTGCAAGAAAGCACACACGATTGTACACATTTCTGAACATACGCGACACGGCTACAATAGGACTCAAAGTGCCGTTGGGCATGAGCTTTTGGAGGCAGACATCAAGAGGCCTACTGCTATCCAAATACTGTTTTGCAAAAAATGTCCACAGTTCATTACAAACAACACTGATCAAGCAACAAAACTGCTATTGTAGCTCCACAGGTTGCAGATCAAATTTTAATTAGTCTAATTAGTCTGCATGGTTAGGTGAATACTCCCCAACCCCACCATGTTGGCTAAACGTTCAGGTGATAATTAGCTAAGTTGCTTTGTGACTCCAGTTCCATCTTCAAACACAGGGCCTGTGACAAAAATGACTGCAGCAGAAGCTACAGTACTAGCAAGCACCACTGTGCTTCATAAGAATACATTTCTTTTAACAATCTGTTTTAGCCGTCGTTGTGAGAGCTCTGTGATATTTAAGGCACCACAGGGTCACCCCAGAAAAAGGTACTATTGGTCTCAGTGGGCCCACCCGGTTACCAAAACGCCATAAATAAAGCCTAAAAGTTATGTGAAGTAATGTTGTCTCTTCTATTGCATGGGAAAATGCCCGCTATGGTCTTCTTTTAACTGTAATTTTTAAAACTTACAACAAATGTTCCAAAATACTAACATACTAACAGCCAGCAGAATAGGCCAATTGGTCTTTCTTGTCTGCTCAAAAGCCAACAACCTAGTGGCCGCTCGCCTCACCCTCCACCCCTAGCCCCCAAGACGATCCCCATTGGCTTCTGTCTCCCCGCACCCGTCCCACCCCTCCTGAAACCCTCCACTGTGCCCTCCTCCACCAGGCCCCGGGCAATGTGTTCCATGGCCTAGCAACAGTTAATGCTTTTCTCTTTGCTTTTCTTCTTTTCCCCCCTACCATAGGCTGGCCACCTAGCGTAACTCTTTACTGTCCCTACTAAACTTCCTACTAGTTCTCTCTTTTCATTATTTTTCCATTTCCATCCATCCAGTCCCTGGAATGATGCCAAACACCTGGAAAGGTGTTGTGTAAAGTGCATAAGTGCATTTTGTGTACCAAAAACATGAAGGCTATTTTAAATAGGAATGAATACAGTTGGTAAAGCATTTTTAAAGAAAAAGGAGTCAGAAGTCATATAAAACAATAATAATTTCATGATTAGTACAGTTATAAGAAATCCTAAAGGTATTTTCATAAATTCACATTATAAACTTGTTACTGTGTAAGGTTCTATGTATAAAAGAGCTTAGTCACTGTGGATCAGATATATAGAAAGTCAATATCTGTGGATATATACACTATACCTTTAACTGAACCAGGAAGTCCCCTGAAATAACCCCTCCCACTTTGGTTTTGAAACATGTTCAGACATGAAACAACATGTCCAGACTTGTAACTAAAAGAGAGCTCAGTCAGGTGATCCTACCAAAAAGATATAAATACTTCTTCAGTGAGTTTACTTCAGTTCAGCCCAGTGGGGCTCAGCCCTGAAAGAGGAGGAGATGTTGTACTGCTACTGTAGACAAGCTGTTGAATGCAGATGAGAAGGGTCTTAGGAGCTCAAGAATCCAGGACTGTATTGTGTGAGAAACTACTGATGTTAAGTAGTGATTTTCTTTGCAATTTCTTTGTTTTCATTAATTAGTTTTCGAACTTTTGGAAAATAAGTATCACACTAAGGTGTGTTTTAAACCTGTAAATTTGCCTCGTCTGAAGTTTATTACCACATGCTGTGACGGCCTTTTTTGTACCAGAGAGGCTAGCATGTCTCCCTACAGTAAGGGCTGTATGAATAGTAACAGAGTGACCATTTTGAATTTGGGTTTTAACAGCAAGATGGGAAGCCATTCCCTAGTCTTTTGTGTCAGGAATTACGTGGAGTAGAGGCCCTTTCTTCTTTTCATGGCCAGGGACCCTCTCCACCATTCGCAAAGCCAGAATGTTTTTTTGCCTCCCGCTCCAACAGAAACGTCTGTGTTGGGGAAGAGGCTTAGACACCTGGGTACACATGAAGTCTGCTCACACTAACGTCAGGCTTTAGACTGCAAAAAACACCCTTGCACTGAGAGAAGGCTGGGGGGAAAAAAAACTCTGCCCCTAATGGGAGGAAGTTCCATGGGGCAGGGGGGCCTTGTTTGAGATGTTCAGGAACCGAACAATATGTTTTGATCACCAGGAAAGTCCATGGCTTTAAACTGGGAGTCTAAGGGTAGACCAGTATAGGCCAGACAAAGCGTCTGAGAGATGGCATAGGCTGTGACTCTGGAGGTGGCATCTTTGTTGTAGTCCTGTGGAATGGGTATTACATAGCTTCCAGAGCAGGCTAGCCGTATCCACCAGCTCCTGCACCAAGAACCAGGACAGAGTTCGGCAGTTTTTTTTTTTTTTTTTTTGATATTTGGCCAAATAGGTAAAAATTTTGACAAGCATCTGCGGGTAACTAAGAAATCTATTTTCTGGAGTCCTTATCCAGGATGTAAGGAGGAAAAGGAGACTCACAAGCTGCGTGATGGACTATACTCACATGGCTGGGATGTACAGACAGGCACTCAATATTGATATATTTCTGCATTTATTTATTAACACTTCCAGACAGCTTGCAAACCACTGCCACAGAAGTGGGGGTTTGAAGCAGTTCTGTGGCATTGTATTTATATTTTTCATTATAGACAGGGCTTTTTAGGTGGAACCTTTTATCTCCCCATAATTTTTTCTTATCCTAATCCTCACCTCGGAAGGACTCCTGCAAAGGGAGGTCCAGAGTGCCGATATGTTTTGGATAGACGAAGGCATGGTGGGAGAACATCCTTGGATACATAGGGTGCTAGACCCTCCACATCATAAAAATTCTCATATCATCTGTATCACCCTCACAGTCTCAGGGGCAAGAACTGTGAAAGAGTGATAGCAGCCCCTGTAAGCAGGGGCAGAATAAATTATTTACCATCCACTGTATCACCCTCACAGTCTCTGGGGTGAGAACTGTCGAAGAGTGTTAGCAGCCTCTGTAGGCAGGGGCATCATAAAATTATTTATCATCAACTGTATCACCCTCACAGTCTCTGGGAAGGAGAACTGTGGAAGAGTGTTTGCCAGCCCCAGTAAAGAAAGGACCCATTTTTTTTGTAGGGTCTGAAACAGTTGCCGTGCTTTTTCCATATTTTGCACTGATGGAGTACTGCACAGTTTTTCTGTATGCTTTAAGCTGCCTGTTGTCTCGCTATTGGCTTTCCCAGGAGCAATGGGAGCATTTATGTCCAGACAGAGTTTCTTTTTAGCCACTTCATCAGCGGCTTGATCAAGCTTCCTTCCTTTGTCACTTCTATTATTTTTTATATTGTGAGGAACTTCGTAATTTGGAAGCTTTAATTTTTGGCTGGGATCTGGAGGGTTCCTCAGCACCTCCTTACATTTAGTACTTTTGAATGGCCCCTAGTAGGAAGCCTTTGATATGTCCTCAGCCATAATAATCAAAGGGTTGTCTGCTACGTTTTGCCCAATTTAAGCAAAGCAAACCAGTCCTGGACCTTACGAACTGAGTGCAGGTTTCTGTGAAACGCAACCAGCCAGTCCTGCCCCAGTTAATTAGCTCTGTCTGCTGCCGGTGCCTTTTTTTTTTTTTTTTTGTGGTTGTAGAACTGGGATCTGTACCAGTGCCAATCTTAACAGAAAACCCAGCAATACTTGTCAACTGCCACAGGTGGCTGCTGGACCCTTACGGACAGTCCTGCAACAGACAGGCAGAAGCCAGAGAGTGGTGGTAAATGGGGTGCACTCCAGGGTGAGAGCGGGTGACAAGTGGGGTGCGCTAGGGGTCAGTACTGGGACCCCTCCTTTTTAATATGTACAGTGATATAGGGGATGGGGAGGGGCTGGAGGAAAGGGTGTGCCTATTTGCAGATGATATGAAAAGCAGCAATAGGGTGGACACCCTGGGGAGGGGGTGGAGGCCATGAGGCAGGATCTGAAGATTCTGGAGGGGTGGTCGGAAACTTGGCAACTGAAATTCAATGGCAAAAAGTGTGCTGTGATGCACTGGGCACATAAAAACCCAAAAGCAGCTTACACTCTGTTGGGGGGGTTCAAAAAAACAGAGCGGGAGAGGGATCTGGGGATTATGATATCAAGCAACCTTAAGGTAGGTAGCTAATGCAGCAAAGCTGCGAGGAAAGCAAATGGAATGTTGGCATGCATTGGGAGGGGCATAACTAGCAGAAGGAGGTGATGCCTCTTTACAAAGCTATGGTGAGGCCACACCTGGAGTAGTTTCAATTTAATTACTCAGGATAGCTAAACTGAGGTGCAACATCTTGTTTATAGCAGGATCCTGCTTCTAACAGCTGGGTGGACTGAAGCACAGAAAGGTTAAGTGACTTGCCCAGGTTCACATGCAAGTGGCTCTGCTGGGATTCAAACCTGGGTCTCCAAGTTCCTAAACCTGTGCTCTAACCATTACATTGCGCTGCTTTTAAGAAACCCTCCCCCACAGAAGCTGTAGAGACACGGGCTCTGCCAAAGTGGGCAAGCTCCGGGGGATTTGGTGGCGGGAGTTGAGCATTGTGGGATGTCCAGATCGATGGATGACTCACCAGTGGGGCAGGCAAGGTGGTTACAGACTGGCTGAAGAAGAAATGCCACCCCACTCCTGGGTTGTGGCAATGGTTCTTTGAATGACTAAAAGACAGATGTGACACTACAGTAAAGGCAACATGAAATGCACTTGAAGAAGGGTATGAATGTATCTAAACAAAGAACCCCACTTTTGAACTGCTGCTTTAAATTCTGCAATAGAATAAAGGGGAACGTTTGTGAACTGTGTACCTGAAAAGCTCTGTTAATCAAGGTATTGTGCTTACCAGTAGGTGGCAGCAGTCTGGCAATACCCATTACTAAGTCTGCCTTAAACCGATTCAGGCAGCAGCCATGTCTTGGATTCTGGAAACAGAGTGATGCCAATGGGGGTAATCTGTCTTGTTAAGCATACAGCTTTCAAAACCATAACATCACGTGCTGTCTCGAGAGTACAATGAATGACCGCTGCCTTAAAGGAACTCTACTGGCCGACTTGAAGCCCCGATCGCTGCACAGATCAGGGCTTCAGTAGCCAGATCGGCCCTGCAGTCACAATATACACCACTGTATTAATTTACCTTAATACTCGTAAAAACGATAACAAGCTCCCCTATAATATCGCACCGCTTATCCCGAGATCGCTTTGCTCCTTCCTGTGTGGTGCCCTTATGTACGGAGATTTAATAATAATAGGCACCATTTGTGAAAATAAAGCAGGGCACGGGAGATATGGAGAATTATTCAATCTCCGCACATAAAGGCACCATAGAGGAAGGGGCAAGACCATGTCGTCATCATCTCGCGGGTTTAGCAGCGCGATCTCAGGGGTGAGCGGTGTGATGTTAGAAAATGCTCGCTGGAGGGCAGCTTGTTATCCTTTTTACAAGTGTTACGGTAAATTAATACGGTGGTGTATATTGTGACTGCAGGGGGTATCTGGCTACTGAAGTCCCGATCTGTGCAGCGACTGGGGCTTCAAGTCTCCTTTAAATCAATATATGGCAGGCTCAGCAATGGATAGCTCCAGACTGATGACACCTACAGGTAAATGCAATACCTGGTTATAAAGACCGTTTAACGTATTTTAACTCTATCGGGGATACTGTTTATGAACCATCCTCTTTAAGGGGATGTCATCAACCTTTTCCAGGTTAAAAAAGAAATCTCTCAAGCAAAACAATGATGTTGAATGACTACTAAACATAATATGGCTAAATTTCAACAAAAAAAAACCAAAACAAAACAACTTGCCATTTAGTGCATGCAATCTGGCAGAAATGGGAGTCTGCACGCCCATTTGCATGACAGGTACATGTACATCTAGACTTTGAGTGCCCCTGTCACAAATGCCAGCCCTTTTATTTATCTATATTGTAAATATTCATAAAGGGAACATAAACCCTGTCATTAAGGTTTGTTATATATTTGTTAATTTGGCCATGTGTGCAGTCTGTTTAATAACCTTAGTGTATTATTTTGTGTGCTGGTTTTGAAATAAACCACATTTTTCTTTGTGTAGGATCCCTTTTTAATGCAGCCTTTTTCCCAACCAACATTCATTTTTTTTTAATTCCTTAACATACGAACATATGAAAATGCCAGCAGAAATAGGCCTTACGGTCTGTCCAGTCTGCTCGATTGTGCAGCTATCCCCTCATCTCACAGCTGCCCCTCCCACTCCTCCCCCCCCTTAGATTTACCCTCACCCTGTCCCATCCCCTCCTGAAACTGCCCACCGTCTTATAGGAGACCACCTCCTGTGGTAGAGTATTCCACTTGCCACCACCCTTTCCATGAAGAACTGTCTCCTTACTTCCCTCCTGTATCTTCCCCCCTCCAGTCTGAGACTGTGCCCTCCCGTGTCCCTGCCTCTTCTTAATTGGAAGATCTCCTCTGTTCGAGTCTTGTTCATCCCTTTCAAGTACTTAAAGGACTCAATCACATCTCCCCTATCCCTCCTCTCCTCCAATGAATACATACCTAGCTTGCTCGGTCTGATAAATGCACGCATCCCCGGAGGGCAGCACTCGTCAGCATGTAGTTAGTCTTTCAATATCTATATCAACTAACAATGTGGTCCACTTAAGTGGAAAAAAAACAATAACATTTAATTTAAAAAAAAATGTAATGCTTCAAGGTCACCTGATGTTGCCATGCCGGCCACCCAAGTTTAGGAGTGGACTTGGGTTGTAGGGATTGGGTGACCAGGGCTAGGGAGACACTGCTTTAAGGCAGTGCATCCCAGCAAAGGGAGGTTGGCACCACATTATGTCACCACAGTGACCTCTAGAGGTGAGTCAGGGGGAGCCTGCTCTCTGCAGGGGCACGTGATACATGGGGAAAGCCATCATGGCATGGGGTGACACTGGCAGGGTGCAGGGAGGGTCCAAGAAACTGGAAGGAAGAAAACCACTGATGGAAAAATGGTAGCCACCAGAGTGACTGTAAGAGCACTCCCCACGTGATCCCAACAGTGAAGGTGAGTGGGGTGTTAGGGCTTGGAGGTGGCTGAGCCTGAAGACTGGTGGCTGGCCCCAGAATAAATACCTTAATAAAAGAAAAATGTAATTTGGAGCTGCCCAGTGGCCCAGCAGAAGGGCATTATGCCTCCATGTTGGCAGGCTGATTTTGGGAGTGGACTCAGGGAGTCTGGATTGCAGCTGCCAGGGCTAGGGAGTGTTGTCTCTCCCAAAGTGCGAGCTAGCTCCCAGTGAGAGATGTCTGCACATGCTGGTGCAGCAGGCCTTCGCACTGGGACAGGGAGCCTGGCATGTGCACATTGTGCTCGTCGTGTGATGTCATTAAGACGCTATAGCTGGCATTGAGAGGGTGGGTGGGATAAAAGAAAAAAATACTCACCTTAGTAATTGTGTTTCTTCTAATGGAGTCTTGCTGTATTCTGACAATCTGCAGTTAGCTCTAGCCTTTGAACTGCCCCGTAGAGTAGAGGGTTAATTTTCTATGCACTGCGTAGAACGTTGAGCTCAAGCTCGGTTGAGGTCTCTGTCTGCAGCACTTTGAAACCCAATCGTCAGATTCTTACAAGCAAACACTCACTATCTATCTGTGGAAATTGTAAAAATTTTTAACTAGCCAACTGGCAACAGAAAGTTTTGGATTCCCAAAAGAAGACTCAAATTAGGAAAACCAAAACCTATTCAAAAATAAAAGATCATAATACAAAAGCACCCAGATAAAATGGAGGGTGTGCAAGAAGCACCCCTGGGGTGCAACACTGCGCCTGCCCACCCACTTCCCAAAAACAAGTTCTGAGAAGGGAGGCAGGTCAAAATACAGCAAGACTCCATTAGAAGAAACACAATTACTAAGACGAGTAATTTTTTCTTCATACAACATGAAGTCTTGCTGTACTCTGACAATCAGCAGACTACCAAGCAGTACCTCCATGGAGGAGGGACAGAACCTACTTTTATCAGTGCTGGGACCGGTCCTATTCAACATCTTCATCAGTGACATTGCACAGGATCTAGAAGGCAGAATTTCACTGTTCGCTGATGACACAAAGCTCTGTAACAGAGTAGACACACCAGAGGGTATAGACAGAATGAGAAGGGACCTGCAGAAACTTGAAGAATGGTCAAGGGTTTGGCAGTTGAAATTCAATGCAAAGAAGTGCAAGATGAAAAAATTACTCACCTTAGTAATTGCTTTTCTTCTCATGGAGTCTTGCTATATTATAACAATAGCAGTCAGCCACTGCAGCTGAACTGCCCCGGAGAGGAAGGAGTTAACTCCAGAAGATCTGGAGTTCTACAGCGCGAGGGCGCTGTGCCCAAAGCTCTATCCGGCAGTTTCAAATGAAACTGTCAGATCTTTACGAAGCTAACATCAAAGGACGGAAAGTCTGTGTGGAAAAAACTACACTAGCCCATGGCTACCTACTAGTAGTAATAACAACAATATAAAGAACAAAGAAACACTCATGTAACCCCCCTGCAAATGGGGGTTCCCAAAAGACTTCCAGGAGCTTGCTTGAATGCTCCAAGCCTGAATGGTGTTTGGCGTTTAAGCCATTTATCAGTGAGTGTTTTTAGAACCTCTGGTACTGTCTCTTTAAGAGCTGTCTGCTTGCAGACATAATTAGTTGTATGGGGACTGTGTGTTTTTTGATTGAGTACCACTCAAGCTGCTGCCAATTCACTCCATTTTGCAGTCACTAGAGTGCAAAGGGAACCTATCTGAAAGATGTAACTGTTTGCCAGAAATCATTTACAGTAATAATGAAATTACAGTTTGTCTAACCTGCTTTCTTTTGCAGTCAGAACAGTGTCTGCCTAATTCCCCATTCTGGTTTTGAACTGCTGAACTGGACCAATCAGTGTGGGGTAAGCTAGCTCTAAAATGGTGCCTTGGACGAATCAGAACTTGGACTCATAATCTGAGCCAGCCACAAGAGGATTGTATGGGCAGTGACTCTGGGAGATGTAGTTTAGACTTCAGTGCCTTTTTGGACCAACAGCAGCAGTCTATTGTGAGTGACAGCCAATCCAGTCAAGAACTGGGAGGAACTCAAAGGAAGTGCCGGTTTTGTCGTTGGAGTTTCAGTTGAGCTTTGGCAGTGAAGAAGGAAGGAGCCCTGTGCTTTTTCAGTGTGCAGTTTTAGTCAAAAACGTGTGTAAGGCCCAGAGTTCGGTCTGCAGCTTGTGTAACAGCTTGTTAGGACTGAATCCGTCCTGTGAAAAGAATCAAAGGATCTCTGAAGAGTAGAAACCAGGCTCACCCTGTAGAAGACTGGAGGAATTGCTGAAAATTACACTCGGTCTGTCAGGAACTGAATCTGCTGTGTGTTCTCCTGGGTATTGTGCAGTAATTGCGATCGGGATACAGATGCAGCCTGCCTGGTATAGTGCTTTCTTTTATATGGATGTGTGAAGAGGTTTGTGTACCTCAAGTGAGCCCTGCTGACATTGAAGGACCCTATCTTATTTGGAGGTCGTGAGTACTAATTCAGGGTCGCTCCCTGTTGAATTGCCACATTAAATCCAAATGGAATTACTGTACTGCTGACTGTTTAATTCTCCTTTTCTCTGTGTGAAAGGGCCCCTACCAGCTGCCACGGTTTGGACTAGCCACTAGGGCTTGGGTACCCAGGGACAGTAACTGATAGGGATAGGCCTGTGCACAGAGCCATAGGTAGATGATTAGAGTGATAAGCTAATTAACCTGATTTCCCCCTGTCCTTGTTATATCCCCCTAAATAAATCAGAGCTGCTTGTTTCAGCAAAGTTATACTGCCTGAGGTATTTGTCTATGTTAAAGTACTGTACTGTGATTGTTGCACTGTATCTCATTTCATAGGAGGTCCCAGTGCCGGAACCAGACCTGGGGGTAAGTGTATACTGTGAAGGTAATTCTGATATATTGTGTGGGCCACTAGTGGGAAGAAATACAGGTTACTCACCTGTAACAGGAGTTCTAGGAATGGTATATGTTGTTCATCCACACTCATTGGCAGTATCCTTGCCGCTTTAAATCTTGCCGGAAGGTCTTCAAGCTTGCTCCTCCCACCCACCCGGGTGGTATAACTCTCGGCTCCGCCCCATGACGCCAGATCTGGCCCGCTGGAAGCTCAGGTTGTCGTCCCGGCCGGGAGTCGGGTGGGTCGTGGATGAACAACATATACCATTCCTAGAACTCCTGTTACAGGTGAGTAACCTGTATTTCTGGGACATGGATATGTTGTTCATCCACACTCATTGGCAGACTCTAGTAGTTCTCCGGAGGAGGAGCCGAGCTTTCACCCCATATACTTACTTGGAAGAGAGACTGGAGAACAGGGCCCCAAAACCAGCATCCGGCGTGACTCAAGGTCGATGTGGTAGTGGGTAATGAAGGTGTTTGCTGACTTCCAGGTAGCAGCCCTGCAGATTTCCTGGATAGGGACGTCCCTGGAAGCAGCCACCGTTGCAGCAGTATGGCGGGTAGAATGAGCTCTTATCCCTCTGGGAGGCTCCATGCCCGCTAACTTATAGCAGAGATCTATGCAGGAGGTTACCCACCTGCTTATCGTCCTGGCTGCAGGTCTGCCAGATGCGGCTTCAGCGTAGGTGACAAACAGCTGGCGAACCTCTCCCGAATATCAGCCGTGCGCTCCTTATAATAGCGGCGCCCTGGAATCAGAGTATGGAGCCTATATTGCCTCTGAGGTGTGATTGAGGTAGAACACCGGCAGAGTCAACACCTGGTTAAGTGAAACTCACACCACCTTCGGAAGGAATTTCGGTGGGGCAGGACAACCTTGTCCCTGTGGGAAGACCAGGTAAGGAGACTCGATGGAAAGCGCCCTGAGCTCTCCCATCCTTCTGGCTGACGTGATAGCCACCAAGAAGGCGGTCTTCCACGACAGGTGAGAGAGAGCACACCTGTGCATAGGTTCGAATGGCTTGCCCATGAGCTTTGCCAGTACCAGCAGTAGATCCCCGGAGGTGGGGTTTCCCGCACTGGAGGAAATGTGATCAAGGCCTTTGAAAAAGCCAGACCACCTTCTCCTGCGCCACCGACTGCTTCCCAGCCCGCGCCTGAAGTCAGAGATGGCTGCCAGGTGCACCCTTAGGGTCAGCGACTCAAGCCCTGACTAGAAAGGGACCATAAATAGTCCAAGATGCTTGCCAAGGAACAGGAGGAAGGGTCCAAGCCTTGCTTCTGACACCAAATGGAAAACCTTTTCCATTTGAAGGCATAGCATTTTCTGGTCGACTTACGGGACGCCTCAACTACATTGAGGACCCGCCGGAAAGACCCAAAGCCTGGAACCTAGCCACCAGGAACCAGGCCGGTCAGGTGCAGGGATTGAAGGTCCGGATGGAACACCTTCCCTGATTGACTGAGAGCAGGTCCGGCGAGCTGGAAGCTTCCTGGAGTCCTGGAGCTGAGACTGAGGAGATCTGGTACCAGAACTGGCGAGGCCAGTCTGGGGCTATCAGAATCACCTGCGCCTTGTCCCTCCTCGCCTTGGAGAAGCACCTTGTGGATCAAGGGAAATGGGGGAAAGGCGAAAGAGCCCGGGGTCCATTGCCTCGAGAAGGCATCCCCTGCAGCGAGCCCCTGCTGAGGGGCGGCATGGAACAGACTCAGCTTCTGCTCTCCATGGAGGCAAACAGGTCCACCTGAGGTGTGCCCCAAAGGGAGAACAGATGCTGTACTACCTCCGGCAGGAGAGACCACTGTGGGATGCAGCCCCTATCCGGCTCAGGGCATCGGCCAGGGTGTTGGAGGCTCCTGCCACGTGAATGGCTAGGAGATCCGCCTCAGGCTGCGCTTACGAGTGACCAAATGCGGAGAGCTTCCTTGCATAAAGCATGGAGCGCGCCCGCCCTGGCGGTTTAGATAGTACATGGTCGTGGTATTGTCCGCCTGACCGGACCACTTGACCCCGGAGGAACGGAGCAAAGGCGGTGAGAGCTAGGCGGACCGCCGGAGCTCCAGCAGGTTGATGTGATGGGCATCGACTCCCGCGGGACCAGAGGCCATGAGCCCGGTGTTCCCCAGATGGGCACCCCAACCCATCAGAGAGGCATCGGTCGACAGAGAGACCGTCGGCTCGGGCGGACGTAACGGGATGCCCTCCTGCAAATGATCTGGAGCGTCCACCACTGGAGAGCATTCCACATCCCCTGTGTCACCGACACAAGCTGGTCCAAGGATCGCAGCGTTGTGACCACTGGCTGGCCAGTCCCCACTGAAGGACGATGTTTCCAGCGGGCCCAACGGACCACGCTGGTACAGGCCGCCATGAGACCCAGGAGGCGAGAAGTCCCGGGCAGGGCGCAATTGCCCAACCAGAAATGATCGGGCAAGGAGGAAAGAACCTCGGCCCTGTCCGCCGGGGCGCTCTGGCTCGAAGAGAGTCGACTGCGCCCGATGAATAAAATCACCTGCTTCGGCTCGAGTTCGGACTTGGCCTCGTTGATAAGGAGGCCCAGTTGAGAGCAGACCTGGAGGGCCAGATCTCTGGACCACTCCGCCTCCTTCCTGGAGGGAGCTGCTATCAGCCAGTCGTCCAGGTAAGGGTACACCCGGACCCCTCGGCGCCGAGGAATGCTGTCTCACTGCCATGCATTTGGTGAAGACCCTGGGAGCTGGAGACAAGCCAAGGGCATGGCTTGAACTCAAGAGGGATCCTTCCGCCGAAGCGGAAGGGAATCTCTGGTGAGACGGACGGATAGGGACGTGAAAACGCCGCCCTGCAAGTCCAGAGAGCAGAACACACGCCTGTTCCAAGGATGGTATAATCTGAGCCAGAGTGACCATCCTGAAGGTTCGAGACCTTAGGAACTTGTTTAGGTCGTGTAGAGTCGAGAATGGGCGCCAGCCCCCGTCCGCTTCGGAACCAGGAAGTACCTGGACACAAACCCTGGGTCTGAAGGAGGGTCCACCTCTCTTACCACCTCCTTCTGGAGGAAGAGAGTGATGTCGGCTCGACGAGCCGCCAGTGAGCTGGGGATCCCGAAGCCCCCGAGGCGGCAGCTCTGAAGGTGTAGTGCCTGCTCGAATTCCAGAGGCAGGCCTCTTCCCTACCTCCAAGACCCACCTGTCCGTGGTAACAGCGGACCAAGCCGGAGCGGAAGTGCGGAGCCGTCCCCCGGGAGGACCAGGGAGTAGGTGAGGATGGGGGCGACACCCTCAGCCCGTCACTGGGCAGGCTTGAGGAGGGACCGCCGAGGACCTCCTGGGCCCTTTCCTCCCTGCCTCCTGTTAGAGGGAAGCCGCGGCTTGGGTTTGGGATGCTAAGGCCGAGCCTGCTGGCCCTGATTGCTGTGGGCCGGGCGCGCCGGGGCACAGAAGGGCCGAAAGGGCTTAGGCTGTGGTTTGCGCCTTTGTCCTTCTGAGCGGAAGAGACCGAGTCCAAGGTGGCATTGGACTTCTCGATCCTCTGCAGGTGACCTTCCACCCCAGGGCCAAGAGGTCAGTCCCCAAAAAGGAACATCCGCCAACTTGTGCTGGGTATCCAGTAAAGGTGGATATCCTCAGCCAAGCCCGCCCGACGTATAGCCACTGCGGCGCCACCGATCTGGCACATGAGTCCCCCATCCAAAGCAGTCTGGAGCTGCTGTTTGGCCACTGCCTGCCCTGGTCCCGCACCTGCTTAACGTAGTCTGCAGATCGGGCGGGAAGATGAGGATGACCTCATCCAGGAGCCCAACAGGGCATGAGAAAAATGTGCCATGAGGACGGCGAACTGGCCTGACGAAGGCCGAGAGGGGCCTTGGCGTAGACTTTTAGCCGACATAGTCCAATTTCTTGGACTCCTTGTCAGGAGGTTTGTCCACATCCCCAATGGCGTTGCGCGCTACCGAAAACGCCGCTGTCGGTAACCAACCCCTCAGCAGAGGGTGTTCAAACCGGACAAGGAACCGGTAGGACCGTGATACTTCCTGGCCATCCTGGCCAAGGCGCAGGGCAGGAAGCAGGGCCGCCAAAGTTCCAGTGCGGACCCACTATGGCCTCGGCCACGGAAAGGCCTCCGTCGGAGAATCCCTCGGTCCAGAATCTCCGTGAGGATACCTGGCCCGTTTGGAACGGGTTCGAGCTCCATCCCGTAGACTCCGAGATGAGCCGGCGAAGTCCGCCGGTGGAAGGACGACGGGCTATCGTCCATTGGCTGACCTCCTGAAGACCCAAGTCCAGTCGCTTGGAGAAGAAGGAGGAATCGTCTCGGACTCGGAAGAGTCCTCAAAGAGCTACCTCTGGCCTGAGCCACCCTTCACCTGCCGAGGTCGGTCGGGAGTGAGGGTAACTGACAACCGATGGGTAAAGCCCTTAGCCGACCGAGAACTTGGTCGGAGCCCCAATGGTGGCTGTGGAGGCGGAGGTTCCACCGGAATCGGTGGAGCAGCTTGGTTTTGCCGAACAACCGCCTGGGTGTAGGCCTCGGACAAGTTTGAGGGTTGTGTCGGCGCCCGGTGACAATACTTAATGGCCGGGAAGGCGCCGAGTCGCTTATTCCCCGCCAGGGAGCTGTTAAAATACAAGGTCTCGCATCGCCGACGACTTACGCCGGTAGTTCCTTCATCCGAGGAGGAGACGAGGAGCCACGCTGGCCATCGCGGGTGTCGAGACCGAGACCGCCTGTGACGGTGGGAACGCTGGACCGCTAAGAGGTCCGAGACCGAGACCGAGTCCCGGAATTTCCGGGTCGGTGCGGGAGGTGTCGCCGAATGCGCACTCCTTCGCTCGGAAGGTCCATCCGAGGGCTCCGGAACCGAGGCACAGGCGAGCCTACGGATCCTCAACCCTCCCCGGGGAACCGGGAGAGGGAATCTCGGCTGCTAAAGGCGACAGCCCGTCTAATGGGTAGAAAATCTCGACTTCATCAGTAGGAGTCTCGGTTCAACTGACCTGTGGGGACACCGTGAGGCCAGTGGCCCGAAGCGGCGATCGACCGAAGCCGGCGGTGACGGCCCGGGAGAGGGACCTTTCCCGCCCCAAGAGCGTCGACGGAGGGACTCTACCTTGTCCCTCTTTTGGACCGAGAAAAGGTCCAGCAGACGCAGGCCCTTCTCCTTTAGTGGAGAGGGACAGACAAAGCTCCTTAAAGGAAGCCGTAGGAAGAACCCAGAGAGAGCGGGATAAATGCCGCTGCCGAGGAAGATCGCCTGCCGCGCTCCTCTTCGAGGGCGACCATCCGCTCGAGCTGATCCGCCGAGCCCGCCGCCGCGGATACCGCCAACCGGGCCTCCTTGGACTTCACCGGAGGGAAACGCTTCTCGGGACGGCCCAGTTGTAATCGGGCAGCACGGTCTTCGAGGACGTAGGCCGAGAAAGATGAGCACAGGTCGCAAGCCTGCGGGTCGTGCTCAAGGCCTAAGCAGTAGACACACGTGGAGTGTGGATCCGTCCGAGACATCTTCTGCCCGCATGGGCATCTCCGAAATCCGGGAGTCGATTTGTCCATCGCAGCCGCGAGGGATCAAGACTGAAGTCTTTTTGCAAAATATTATTTTTAAATCCGCAAACGGAGAAATAGGAACCAGCTGTAAACGTGAGAGCGTTATGAGGGAACTGAGCTTCCAAGCGGTAAGGAAGATCTGGTCATGGGCGGAGCCGAGAGTATACCACCCGGGTGGGTGGGAGCAAGCTTGAAGACCTTCCGGCAAGATTTAAAGCGGCAAGGATACTGCCAATGAGTGTGGATGAACAACATATCCATGTCCCTAGAAAGGGGGGTTGCAGTGTCCCAGAGGGCTGTGACCAAGTTAAACTATTGCAAACCCTGACCTCTGGGTGGAGGCACCCGCCATTGGATCCAGGCCCCTCAACCTGTTAGTGGCAAATCAGGCAGGGGTAGTAGCCCCTGGGATAGCGCCATCTAGGGGTTACACTCAGAGCCATAATAACAAAAATTGATGGTATTATGGTTCGTTTTACCACCCTTGACAAGCACATATGAACCCCCCCTTCCCCCAAAGACTCAAGTCCAGGAAGGGGGCAATATAAATAACCTAAATGAAACAATCTAGATCCCTAACCCAAAAGAAAAGAGGGTAAGGGAAAACTACAATGGCATGACACAGTGCTTGCACTAATTAGCCACCTCACCCAAGTAGAAGTTCTGAGAGGGCAGGAGGGAGGTGGGTATAATATAGCAAGACTCATGAGAAGAAAAGCAATTACTAAGGTGAGTGATTTTTCTTCAAAACACCATGAAGTCTTGCTATATTATAACAATAACGAGATTACACAGCAGTACCTCCATGGAGGAGGGTCAGAACCTACTTAGGAAATAGGCTCTGAAGCACTAGCTGTGCCAAACGAGAGCATCTCTCCTGGACTGGACATCCAGGAATAATGCTTGGTAAAGGTGTGAAACTGTCTTCAGGTAGCAGCTTGACAAATCTCCAGAATGGGGATGTCTCTAGCAGCCGCTAGAGACGCAGCTATACCTTCTTGGAGTGGGCCTCAATCCTGAGGGGGTACTCTACCCAGTTTCTGATAACAGAATTGGATACAAGAAACAATCCACCTTGCAATTGTTCTCTTAGTGGCAGGTTTCCTTTACCAACCTCGCCATAGGAAGAAAGAGTTGGAGGGATTCGAACCTATGACCTCTGGTGCGCTCTAATATAGCTTAAGGCTCTTTTGACATCCAGGCTGTGCAGTCTCTCTCACCTGAGGAAGAATGCTCAGTGAAAATACTGGGGAGAGATAGATTGATTCAGGTGGAAATCAGAAACCACCTTAGGCAAAACTTTCTATTAGTCCTAAGGACTACCTTATCTCTATGGAAAGAGATAAAATCTTCTTCCACTGACAGGGCCTGTAGCTCACTTGTCGTCTGGCAGAGGTGATAGCTACTAGGAAAGCGGTTTCCAAGTTAAATACTTGAGCTCTGCAGAAGACAGAGGCTCAAAGGGGTTAGCATTAACTGGAGCAATGCAAATATTCAGGTCCCAGGCGGGAGCTGGTTCCCGAAAAGGAGGGTTAGTAGAACCTTTAAAAAAACTTGGAGAACACCGGTGAGAAGAAAGGGAGGCAGGCTTCCCTGCTGACATGCGAAGGAGAGAGACAGCTGCCAGATGAACCTTCAGGGTAGCTGGTCTAAGGCCTAGGGAATTCAGATGGACCAAATAGTCCAGTAGAATGGGAAGATCAGCAAATCTGGGATAATCTGCTCTCAGAGCACCAGATGGAAAACCCTCTTCCACTTAGAATTATAAGTGGTCCTAGTGGAAGGCTTCCTTGAAGCCTTTAAAATATCCATGACACCTTGAGAAAGGTGTAAGTCAGCAATTCTAGCTCCTCAAGAGAAGCCTTGGTGGAGGGATTTGAGGTCCGGATACCACACTCTCCTGTGCAGGCCAGTAAGTCGTGGACTCTGGGCAGGCTCAGGGCAGAAGTTGGACTGCCAAGGACAGGAGCAGAGGGTACCAGGGCTGTCTGGCCTAATCTGGGGCAATCAGAATCACTCTGCAAGGTTGAGATCTGATTTTACTAGTACCCTGAAAAGGAGAGAAAGGGAAAGGCATACAGGAACTTCCTTTCCAGTCCAACAGAAAAGCGCCAGAGGACTGAGCCAGAACTGGAGGCCTGCAACAGAAAAGAGGAAGTTGGTGGTTGTCTGGGGCTGCGAAAGATCTATCTGAGGATGCCCATCTGGCAAAGACAGACCCCAGCACTTGTGGATTCAGAGCCCATTCCTGTGATGGCCCTGAGAAATTCTGCTGAGGTCGCCCGCTGGACATTGTCCTTCCTGGGAGATGAACCCGCTATCAGGGAGGTGTTCAGGGAGTAAGCCGAGACCACAACTTCATTGCTTCGATGCCCAAGGCTGAAGACCGAGTGCCCCTTGCTTGTTGATGTACCACATTGTGGTGGTATTGTCTGTCCTGACTTGAACCACTTTGTTCTGGGACAGAATCTGAAAACACCAAGAGCTAAAGACAGCTCTGAGTTCCAAAAGATTGATGTGGGTGAGACTCCTGAGGAGACCATACCCCTGAGTGGCAAGGTGCCCAGGTGAGCCCCCCCACCTAACAGGGAGGCATCCGTGGTGAGGTGAGGGGTGAGAAATGGGAATGAAGGAACCCCTGTCTTAAATTGCTCTGGACCTGCCACCAGTGGAGGGCAGGATCAAGTTTGAGTAACTGGGACCAACTTGGTGGGGTCCTTCCTTTGAGACCAATAGGCCCTCAAATGGAACTGAATGTCCTCATCTGGAATCTTGCTCCCTGCCACGACAGCTGTGGAAGCAGCCATGTGCCCGAGGAGTTGCAGAAAATGCCTTGCTGGTCGAGAACCGCAGAGGGTAAAGGAGGATGCCAGGGCGATGAGTCTGTCCACCCTTCCGAGGGAAGAAAAGCCCTGGCTAACCTTGTGTTCAATTCTGCGCCTATGAAAGTTGGGACCTGAACTGGTTCCAGAACTGACTTTGGTAAGTTTAGCAGGAATCCCAGGGAAGTGAGCTGCTGGTGACTTGCATGTGGATTTCACCTGACCTGGAGACTGACCCACAATGAGCCAGTCGTCCAGGTAGAAACACAGCAACCCCTTGCCTTCTTAGGCAGTCACTACTACAGCGAGACATTTTGTGAATACCCTTAGGCAGAGGTGCGGCCAAGGGCATTGCCCTGAACTGTAGTGGCCTGAGGGCAGTTCAACCTGAGGTACTTTCGGTGAGAAGGCCTGATCAGAACATGAAAATAAGCATCCTTGAGGTCCAGGAAGCTAGCCAGTCCCCTGGCCTTAGGGAAGGCAATATCATTGCCAGAGTCAACATTTTGAACTTTGGTTTCAACAGATCTTGTTCAAGTATCTTAAATCTAGAATGGGCCGCCATTCTCCTGTCTTTTGGGAAGAAAGTATCTTGAATAAAGCCCTTGCCCTGATGGCAGGAGGAACCCTTTCCACTGCTTTGCAGTCCAGCAGAGCAGAAACCTCTGCTTCCAAAGCAAGGGCTTCTGAAGGATTTGGAGGTGGAAATACCTGGCTCTCATCTTTGAAAGTGTTTGAAGCTGAGAACCAGACCCTGGCCTATTACCTCCAGAACCCATCTGTTCAGAAGTTAGGGACAGCCAGTTCCGCTGAAATAGGCCAACCTGCCCCCACTGGTACAGGAGAATCGGCCCTGGGCACCCCATCAGGTGCCTCGCTTAGCAGCAGCCTTAGGCTGAGGAGGGGGACTGTCTACTTGGAGCCTGCTCACCCTGCCTCTGAAGAAACCCTCTGCGAGACAGCAGAGGAGGCTTGAAATTGGTAAAGGCCTGGAAAAGGCTGCCCCTACCTCTGGGAGCATGCCTTTGTGGCATGGCATGCTTCTCCTTAGCCTGGGCACTTTTTGTAGGTAGTTCTGTATTCATCCATCTTGTTCCCCAAAAGAGAATTTCCACTACAGGAAAATCCATAGCCTTTGACTGGGTGCATCTTGGGACAGATTAGCATCTGAGCCATGCCAACCCACGGAAGCTACAGAAGTGGCCATGACCCTAGAAGAAACATCATTAACATTAACAGCAGTATGAAATTGAACTTTAGAGGCTTCAATGCCATCAGCAGCCACTTGTTCCAACTCACTAGCTCAGGCTGGCTGGGCCTGCTTGGCTAACTGCACTGTGTCCACCTAGATTTCTGATATCTCAGCCACAAGCCATATAATTTGCCTGCCTGAGCTCCAAAGAAGCTGCCATATACTGTTTCTTCCGCCATGGCATCAATCTTCCTGAATCCTTATCAGGAGGATGTGAGGCCAGAGGAATATTAGCCTTGTCACAGGCTGCAGCTTGTACCACACCTATATGACTACACTGCTCAGTAAGGAAGTCTGTATCCGAGCCTGACAAAGTATACCTTCTGTCCATTTTTTATCTACAGGAGGGACAGAATGAGGATTTTTAAAATCTTTGTTGTTTGCTTCCTAAATGACTTATGCAAAGGAATAGACAACCCCTAGACTCTGGAATATCCATCATTTCCACATAATCAGGCCTCTTGCTCATCCACAGCCTCCTCTAAAGGAAGCTGGAGGGTTTCTGCAACCTTTGTAAAAATAAAGAAAGAAGGGGACTCAGACAGAATAGGGAGGAGATTCTAGGTCTGTCTGAGAAATGCCCGTTCAATGGGCACGTCCCAGACCCCCCAGCCACACATATAATGAGCAAATTCCTCCTCCCCTCCTGTGGTTCATAAAATCCTCAACTTCAAAATCCTGAACCACTGGGACTGAACGAACCAACCTTTACCAGCTGTTGGTGGTTCTACAGATCCCTGAGACAGTGACTGGACAATCTGAATGGCTTTAGCTATCTCTGCAGCAGTTGGAGACACAATTTGGACTCAGACCTACTGATTTCTGTCTTTACTTGGGACTGGTTCCTCTGAACCAGCCTTCTTTTGCCCGAGAAGTCTCGCCCTGGTCAGAGGGCACTCCCTCTGGTCCAGTGGGTACTGGACCGGGCTGGCTCATCGGGTCAGCGGACTTTTGGCCTCTGGTTCCCTGAGCCGCCCAATCTCTTCTCCAGGGTGGCTGAGGAAATTTTACACACCTGGCAGTCTGACAGGAGGTGGTCAGCCCAGACAATAAACACAAGTGGTGGGTCAGCCGGCAAAGCGCCCCCACAGACATCACAGTGTTGAAACCCAGTGGCCTGTTTTTTGGGTTTCTCAGACATAATGCCAGCCTAACCAAAACTTGCCCTTTGATGGCAGTGCTAGCAAGACACCCTTATCGGTTCCTAACCGTGTCACGGTATTTGAAAAACCCGTTATAATTCGGTTTTAGAACCGATAAGAACCAGAACCGCTACTCTAAAACCCACTGTACACTTTTAAAATACAGAAAAAATCAACCGATCGGGTTCAAAACCGAACCGATAATTAATTTTCCACACAGACTTAAATTTTTGTACTACGAGTTACCAGATAGAGCTTTAAACCGAAATGCGGTAAAAATAATAACTTTGCGGTTCAAATGAACTCGAAAATATACGCATACCGAGAATGAACCGAGCTGAAGGAGCTGATCTCGGGCGACTGTTCAGTGGCGGGATAAAGAATCTGACAGTTTCATTTGAAACTGCCAGACAAAACTTTGGGCTGGCGCCCTCGCGCTGTAGAACTCAGATCTTCTGGAGTTAACCTTCCTTCCTCCGGGCAGTTCGTTTGCAGTGGCTGGACTGCTATTGTTATAATATAGCAAGACTTCATGGTGTTTGAAAATGTATATGGGGTACAAAAACCCTGGCACAATATATCAGTTGGGGGTGAGGATATAGCATGCACCAAGCAGGAAAGGGATCTTGGGTTGTCATCTCTGATGACCTTAAGGTAGGAAACAGTGTGACAAGGCAGCAGGTAAACAAATAGGATGCTGGGATGTATAGGCAGGGGCATCACCAGCAGGGAAAGGGAGGTCATAATTCCGCTATACAAGACACTAGTGAGGCCCACCTGGAGTACAGTGTACAGTTCTGGAGACCATACCTACGTAAGGACATAGACAGGGTAGAGAAGGTTCAGAGGAGGGCAACAAAGATGGTGCATGGATTGTATCACAAGTCCTATGAAGACAGGTTGAAGGAACTGAACATGTACTCCCTGGAGGAGAGGAGAGAGAGGGGATATGATAGAGACATACAAATATCTTACAGGGAGAAACAGGGTGCAGGAAAACACTATTTTTGCTGAAAAGATGTTCCAGGACTAGAGGCATGGGATGAAGTTGGAGGGAGGACGATTCAGAGGAAACATGAGAAAGAATTCTTCACAGAGCGGGTGGTGGACAAGTGGAACACCCTGCCAGAGAAGTGGTGGGGGCTGAAACAATCACCGGATTTAGAATGCATGGATAGAGTATAAAGGAATTCTAGAGGTCAGGGGTAAGGGGAAACGGACTTCTAGGAAAACAAACTGAACTTACAAGCTCAAATGGGCAGACTGGGTGGGCCATAGGCCCTTATCTGCCGACACTGTCTATGTATCTATGTACTTTGGGAATAGGCTCTGAAGTACTGTTGTGCCAAACTGAGCATCACTCTTAGCCTGGATATCAAGAGAGTAATGCTTGGTAAAGGTATGGACTGTTTTCCAGGTGGCTGCTTGACAAATTTCTAAGAGAGGGTTGTCCTGGCAGCAGCCAGGAAGCAACTATTACCTCTTTAGCTGGAATGAGCCCTCAGGCACAAGATGGAATTTTCCCAGTTTCTCATAGCAGAATTGTATACAAGAAACAATCCACCTGACAACAGTTCTCTTGGTGGCAGGGTTTGCCCTTCCCCACTTCCCCATAAGTGAGGAACAACTGCAGGGAATCAAACCTGTGACCCTTGGTACGCTCTATGTAGTAGCTAAGGGCTCTCTTAACATCTAAACTGTATAGCCTCCTCTCTCCTGAGGAAGAATGATCAGTGAAGAAGACAGGGAGAGACATATACTGATTCAAATGGAAGTCTGAAACCACTTTGGGCAAGAACCTCCTATTGGTTCGAAGGACCATTTTATCTCTATGAAAAGAGATAAAATCAGGTTCCACTGACAGGGCTTGCAATTCACAGATATGTCTAGCAGAGGTAATGGCTACCAAAAACACAGTTTTCCAAGTCAAGTACTTAAGCTCTGCTGAGGACGTAGGCTCAAAAGGGGGTTGCATAAGTTGAGCAATGCAAACATTTAAGTCCCAGGCAGGGGCAGGATCCCTAAAGGGAGGATTGGTATGAAGCAATCCCTTGAAAAATTTACAGAACACAGGGTGAGATGATAGAGAAAAAGGCTTTCCCACTGACAGAAAAGCAGAAACAGCTGACAAGTGTACCTTGAGAGTAGCTGGTTTGAGGCCTAGGCCATTAAGATGGACCATATAATCCAGAACTGTAGGCAATTCAGCAGTGTCTGGAGAGAGATGCTTCTTGGAACACCAAATGCTGAATCTTTTCCATTTGGAGTCATAAGTCTTTCTGGTGGCAGGCTTCCAAGAGGCTTTGAGAATATCCAGAACCGCTTGGGACAGATGCAAATCTGCATACTCTTAACTTTTCAAGAGCCATGCCTTGAGATTGAGAGACCGAAGAGTGGGGTACCAAATCCTCCCCTGAGAGGAGGTTAACAGGTTGTAATTCCTGGGAAGAGACAGGGGAAAATGGACTGCTAGGGACAGTAAGAGGGGGGTACCAGGGCTGCCTGGCCCAATCTGGGGCAATCAGAATCACTTTGCAGGGTTGTGACCTTACCTTGACCAGAACCTTGAACAGTAGAGGAAAGGGAGGGAATGCATAGAGAAATTTCCCTTCCCAGTTCAACATCAGAGCATCCAGAGGGACTGAGCCCAAGACTGGGGGTCTGCAACAAAACAGAGGAAGTTGGTGATTGTCTGGGGCTGCAAAGAGATCTATCTCTGAAGTGCCCCACCTTGAAAAAATCACTTTCAACACCAGAGGGTCCAGGGACCATTCGTGATGGCCCTGGGAGATCCTGCTCAGTGCATCTGCTAGCACATTGTCCTTCCCTGGAAGGTGGACTGCTATCAGAGAGGTCTGCAGGGAATAAGCCAGGGACCACAATTTCAGGGCTTCCATGCACAAGGCCATGGACCGAGTGCCGCCCTGTTTGTTGATGTACCACATGGTGGTGGTGGTGTTGTCTGTTCTGACCTGAATGACCTTGTTCTGCACAGACTGAGAGAAAGCTTGCAGGACCAGAAAAACTGCCCTGAGTCCCAGGAGATTGATATGAAGAAGGGATTCCTGAGGGGACCACAGTCCCTGGGCTGTGAGAGCCCCCAGATGGGCTCCCCACCCCAAAAGGGAAGAATCCGTGGTAAGGACCACAGAATGAGACTGAGTGACAAATGGGATCCCTTGCCTTAAATTGTCCTGATCCTGCCACCACTGAAGAGCTTGGATCAGCGTCCGAGTCATTGGAATCAGTTTGGTAAGAGGATCCTTCTTTTGGGACCAAAAGGCCCTCAGATGGAACTGAATGTCCCTCATCTGAATCTTGCCCTTGGACCACTGCTGTAGAAGCTGCCATGTGGCCCAAGAGCTGAAGGAAGTGCCTTGCTGGTCGGGACACCTGAAGGCAGAAGGAAGAAGCCAGTTCTATAAGAACTCTTGCCCTTTCCAGGGGAAGCAAGACTCTTGCTTTGACATTATCTAGCTCTCCCCTATAAAGGTAAGAAGCTGCACCGGTTCGAGAACTGACTTGGGGAGGTTGAGAAGAAATCCCAAGGAAGTGAGCACTTGCTGGGTCACTTTGCAGGTCTGACTTGACTTGGTCTGGAGACTGGCCCACTATGAGCCAGTCGTCCAGATATGGAAAAATGGAAATCTTTTGCCTTCTTAAAAAGGCAACTACTACTGCCAGGCACTTTGTGAAAACCCTTGGAGCCGATGTTAGACCAAAGGGCATTGCTTTGAACTGATAATGGCCTGAGGTCAACTTGAACCTGAGGTACTTTCTGTGGGAGCACCTGATGGGGATGTGAAAGTAGGCATCTCTGAGGTCCAGGAAGGCTAGCCAGTCCCCTGGCCTTAGAGAGGGAAAAATTATTCCCAGAGTCACCATCCTGAACCTTGGTTTTAAAAGATGTTTGTTCAGGTATCTTAAATCTAGGATGGGTCACCACTCCACTGTCTTTTTTGGGGTAAGAAAGTACCTGGAGTACAGACCTTTGCCCCGGTGTAGGGTAGGAACTCTCTCTATGGCTCTTAAGGCCAGAAGAGATGAAACCTCTGCCTCTAGGGTGAGGGTTTCGGAGAGACTTGGAGTGGAAAAGATCTGGCTCTCATCTTCGGAAATTTTTAGCTGAGAACCAGTCCTGGCTTACTACTTCAGGACCCACTTGTCTGAAGTAACAGACACCAGTCCTGGACAAAGTAAGCTCAGCCTGCCCCTACAGGCTAGGGGAGAGTCGACCGTGCAGGCCCATCAGGGTGTCTGCTTGGCAGGGCCTTAGACTGAGGAGTGGATGCAGCCTGCTCGCCCCCTTCTGCCTCTCCTCTGAAGAACCCCCTCTGTGAAAAGGGAGAAGAGGCCTGTGCTTGGTAGAAAGGCCTATGAAAAGGTCTGCCCCTGCCCCTAGGTTGCTGCCTTTGAGGAGTTGCCTGCCTCTCCTTGGCCTGTGCACTCCTATATTCCTCCATCTTCTTCATGTAATTCTCTGTCTGCTCCCCAAGCAGAGAATTACCTTCCACAGGGAAATCCATGGCCTTAGCCTGGGTGTCCTGTGAGAGGCCAGTATATCTGAGCCAAGCCATTCTCCGAAGAGCCACAGATGTAGCCATGACTCTTGATGACACATCACTGGAGTCCACAGCAGCATGAAACTGTACATTAGATGCCGCAATCCCATCAGCAGCCACCTCCTTCAGCTCCTTGGCCAGCTGGGGGGAGGCCTGTTTAGCCAGTGCCAGTACAGTGTCCCACCTGGACTTCTGGTACCTGGCTGCATAGGCCATATAATTAGCCTGCCTGAGTCCCAAAGAAAATTACTCACCTTAGTAATGTTGTTTCTTCTAATGGAGTCTTGCTATATTATAGACATTAGCAGTTTGATCCAGCTCTAGAACTGCCCGGAGTGAAATGGTTAAAATCCATTCAAAATAGAATTTTGCACGAGAGCAGCTCTATCTGTGTCATTTCAAACTTGAACTGTCAGATCTTTAGAGCCAAACTCACTGAGGTCTGTGTGAAGCTGTAACCTACACTAGCCAAATGGCTACCTAAATAATAACAACCATTGATGGTCCCAACACCCAAGACTCCAAGTCAGGGGACCAGAAATGCTACATTCTAATAATATGAAAATGGAACATAAGTATAATAAAACACACACGCGTGCACATACACACATCTCCAAAGTCCCAAAGGGACAAAATGCTAACAGGGCATAAGTAGTTCCCACACTAAGTTGCCGCACCCACCAAGTAGAGGTTCTGAGAGGGGCAGGTTGGGAGGTCTATAATATAGCAAGACTCCATTAGAAGAAACAGCATTACTAAGGTGAGTAATTTTTCTTCAAACAACATGAAGTCTTGCTATATTATAGACATTAAGTAGATACAGCAGTACCTCCATGGAGGAGGGACAGAACCTACTTAGGAATAGGCTCTGAAGAACAGCTTGTGCCAAACCGAGCATCTCTCCTGGCCTGGACATCCAGGGAGTAATGCTTGGTAAAGGTGTGTACCGTTTTCCAAGTAGCAGCCTGGCAAATCTCTAATAAAAGGATATCTCTGGCAGCAGCTAGAGGCGTGCTATGCCCCTGGTAGAATGAGCCCCTCAAACCCGGGGGCTCTGCCCACTTCTGATAACAAAATTGGAATAAGAGACAATCCACCTGGCTATTGATCTCTTAGTGGCAGGTTGCCTCTCCCAACTTCACCATAGAGTGAGGAAAAGTTGGAGGATTCAACCTGTGACCTTTGGTACGCCTCTATATAATAACTAAGAGCTCTCTTAACATCCAGGCTTGTGCAACCTCCTCTCACTCGAAGAGGAGTGATCAGTGAAAAATACTGGAAGGAGATAGATTGATTAAGATGGAAATCTGAAACCACCTTAGGCAAAAACTTCCTATTAGTCCTAAGGACTACCTTATCCCTATGGAAGAAATAAAGTCAGTCTCCACTGACAAGGCTTGTAATTCACTTATGCGTCTGGCAGAAGTGATAGCCACTAGAAAAACAGTTTTCCAAGTTAGGAACTTAAGCTCTGCAGAAGACAGAGGTTCAAAGGGGTTGCATTAATGGGCAATGCAAACATTAAGGTCCCAAGCAGGGGCGGTTCCCGAAAGGAGGATTAGTATGAGTAATCCTTAAAAACTTGGAAAACACATGATGAGAGGAAAGAGGATGACTTTCCTGCTGACACAAAAGCAGACACAGCTGCCAAATGAACTCTCAAGGTAGCTGGTCTGAGACCCAAGGAATTAAGATGTACCATGTAATCTGACAAAATGGGCAATTCAGCAGATTCTGGAAATATTTTCCCAGCACACCAAATGGAAAACCTTCCATTTAGAACTATAAGTAGCCTAGTGGAAGGCTTTCTGGAAGCCTTTAGGATCTCAAGAACACCCTGAGAGAGGTGTAAATCAGCAAACTCTAACTCCTCAAGAGCCAGGCCTTGAGGTTGAGGGTTGGTCCGGATGCCAAACCCTTCCCTGGGCACAAGTCAACAGATTGTGATTCCTGGGGAGGCACAGGGAAGATGGACTGTCAGAGACAGGTAGTGGGTACCAGGGCTGCCTGGCCCAGTCCGGGCAATCAGAATCACCCTGCAAGGCTGAGATCTGATTTTGACTAGTACTTTGAACAGGAGAGAAAGGGGAAAGCATGAGGAACTTCCCTCCCAATCCAGAAGAAGGCATCCAGGGAACTGAGCCCAGCACTGAGGCCTGCAACAGAACAGAGGAAGTTTGTGATTGTCTGGGGCTGCAAAAAGATCTATCTGAGGGATGCCCCACCTGGCAAAAACTATCCCCAGCACTTGAGGATCCAGGGACCATTCGTGATGGCCCTGGGAAATCCTACTGAGGGCATCCGCTAGGACATTGTCCTTCCCTGGAAGATGAACTGCTATGAGGGAAGTGTTCAGGGAATAGGCCAGAGACCACAACTTCATTGCCTCGGTGCACAAGGCCGAAGACCGAGTGCCCCCCTGTTTGTTGATGTACCACATTGTTGTGGTGTTGTCTGTTCTGACTTGTATCACCTTGTGGTGACAGATGCAGAAAAGCTTGAAGAGCTAAAAAGACAGCTCTGAGTTCCAGCAAATTGATGTGGAGCAGAGATTCCTGGGGACCAGACTCCCTGAGTGGAAAGGTCTCCATGTGGGCTCCCCAACCCAGAAGGAAGCATCTGTAGTGAGAGTCAAGTCGTGAGAAGGGGAAATGAAGGGACCCCCGCTCTTAAGTTGCTCTGATCCTGCCACCACTGGAGAGCTAGGATCAAGGTTCAGTCACTGGGACCAACTTGGAAAGGGGTCTCTTCTCTGAGACCAAAGGTTCTCAAGTGAAACTGAATGTTCTCATCTGAAATCTGGCTCCCTGCACAACAGCTGTGGATGCAGCCATATGCCCCAGGAGCTGCAGAAATGTCTTGCTGGTCGAGACCTGCAGAGTGAAGGAGGAGGCCAGAGCCACTAAATTCCTTACCCTTTCTGGGGAAGAAAGGCTCTGGCTAGCTTTGTTCCAATTCTGCCCCTATAAAGGTGAGTACCTGGACTGGTTCCAGAACCGACTTTGGTAGGTTTAGTAGAAAACCCAGGGAGGTGAGAAGCTGCTGGGTGACCTGCAGGTGAGTTTACCTGTTCTGGGGACTGGCCTACAATGAGCCAGTCGTCTAGATAGGGAAAACAGCAATCCTCTGCCTCCTTAAGTGGGCCACTGCCACTGCTAGACACTTTGTGAATACCCTTGGAGCAGCGGTAAGCGAAGAGCATTGCTCTGAACTGGTAATGACCTGAGGGCAGTTCGAATCTGAGGTACTTTCGATGGGATCTTCTGATTAGGACATGAAATAGGCATCCTTGAGGTCCAGGAGGCTAGCCAGTCCCTGGCCTTAGGAAAGGTAAAATCATTGCCAGAGTTACCATTTTGAACTTTGGTTTCAAAAGATGCTTGTTCAGATATCTGAGATCTAAAATGGGCTGCCATTCTCCTGTCTTTTGGGGTAAGGAAGTATCTGGAATACAGACCCCTGCCCTGATGCAGGGAAGAACCCTTCTACTGCTCTGAGAGCTAACAGGATGAGACCTCTGTTTCCAGAGCGAGGTCTCTGAAGCACTTGCAGGTAGAAAAGTCTGCTTCTCAACTTGGGAAACTTTTTGAGCTGAGAACCAGACCCTGACTTACTACTTCAAGAACCCACTTGTCTGAGGTTAAAGAAGCCCAATTCTGACTGAAGTAAGCCAGCCTGCCCCCCACTGGTACAGGAGAATCGGCCCTGGTGCCTGTTTCGCAGGAGCTTTAGGCTGGGGGGTGGGAGCAGGTCTGCCCACCCCTCGTCTGCCCCTGCCTCTGAAGAAGCCCCTCTGAGCATAGGCAGAGGAGGCCTGAGTCTGGTAGAAAGGCCTGTGAAAAGGCCTACCCCTACCCCTGGGGGCATGCCTTTGAGGAGTGGCTTCCCGCTCCTTAGCCTGGGCACTCTTGTAAGTAGTCCTATATTCATCCATCTTCTTCATGTAATTCTCATCTGCTCTCCAAACAGAGAATTTCCCACCACAGGAAAATCCATAGCCTTAGTCTGGGTATCCTGTGACAAACTAGTACACCTGAGCCAGGCCAACCTATGAAAAGCTACAGATGTGGCCATGACCCTAGAGGAAACATCATTAACATCCACAGCAGCATGAAACTGAACCTTGAGGCTTCAATGCCATCAGCAGCCACCTGTTCTAGTTCACTAGCCAGCTGGCCATGGGCCTGCTTGGCCAATTGCATAACAGTATCCCATCTAGATTTCTGATACCTAGCTACATAAGCCATATAATTTGCTTGTCTGAGTCCCAGAGAGGCTGCCATATACTGTTTTTTGCCATGGCATCAATCTTCCTGGAATCCTTGTCAGGAGGATGTGAAGCCAAGGGAATATTAGCTTTATCACAGGCAGCAGCCTGAACTACTCCAACATGACTGCATTGCTGAGAAAGAATTCTGTATCAGGGCCTGACAATGTATACCTTCTGTCCATTTTTATCTACAGGAGGCACAGAATTAGGAGCTTTTAAAATTTTAATTGTTTGTTTCCTAAAGACTTATGTAAAGGAATACACAATCTCCTAGACTCTGGAATATCCATCATTTCTACAAAATCAGGCTCCTCTTGCTCATCCACAGTCTCTTCTAAAGGAAGCTGGAGGGTTTCAGCAACTTTTTTATAAAACATAAAATGAGATGGGGACTCAAACAGCATAGGGGGAGATTCTAAAGGTCTGCCTGGGGAGATGTCCGGTTCAATGGTCACACCCAGACCTTCCCAGCCACATTCATACTGTTCATAATCCTCCTCCCCCTCCTCTGGTTCATAAAATTCCTCAATATCATAATCCTGAACCACTGGGACCGGACGAACCAACCTTTTACCAGACAGTGGTGGTTCGGAACCTGAGACAGAATGGACAATTTGTATGGCTTTTGCTATCTCTGCAGCAGTTGGAGAAGAATTTTGGACTCCAGACCTGCTGATTTTCTTGTTTTCTTTACTGGAATTGGTTCCTCAGAACCAGCTTTTCTTTTGAGGAAGTCTGGCCTGGTCAGAGGCACTCCCTCTGGTCGGTTGGCACCGAACGGGCTGGCCATCCGGGTCAGCGGACTTTTGGCTTCTCGTTCCTGAGCCTGTCCAATCTTTTTCCAGGGTGGCTGCAGGGAAATTCTTACATACCTGGCAGTCTGACTGGAGGTGGTCAAACTCCAGACAATAAACACATGTGGTGTGTGGGTCAGCCTTGGCAAAGACTTCCCCACAAACATCACAGTGTTGAAACCCAGTGGGCCCGGTTTTTCTTTTGGGTTTCTCAGACATAATGCCAACCTAACCAAAACTTGCCCTTTTAACGGCAGTGCCAGGCAAGACACCCTTACTCGGTTCCTAACCATGTCACGGGTATTGGAAAAAACGAATAAACCGTTTTTTTTTTGAACCGATAAGAACCGGGAACCGCACTCTAAAATAGTAACTTTTAGTTTTAAATGAGTTTTAAACCCACTGATCGGTTAAAACGAACCGATAACTTACAAGTTCCACACAGACAAAACCTTCATTTACTTCACGGTTACCACAGATAGAGCTTGAACCTAACGGTTTTCGGTTAAATAAAACTATTCTCGGTTAAATCCAACCGAGAAAACACTTTTAAACCGAGAAATGAACCGAGCACAAGGAGAAATCTCCGGAGCGACTGTTCACTGAGGCGGAGTAAATAATCTGACGGTTCAAATTTGACATGACACAGATAGAGCTGCTCTCGTGCCAAAATTCTATTTTGGAATGGTTTTAACCATTTCACTCCGGGGCAGTTCTAGAGCTGGATCAAACTGCTAATGTCTATAATATAGCAAGACTTCATGTTGTTTGAAGAGGATGCCATGTATTGTTTCTTTGCCAAGGCATCCATCCTCCTGGAGTCTTTATCTGGGGGGTGTGAAGCCAAGGGAACATTAGCCCTGTCACAGGCTACAGCCTGCACGACCCCAACATGGCTGCACTGCTGACAGAAAAACTCCGTGTCTGAGCCTGATAAGGTATACCTCTTGTCCACTCTTCTATCAACAGGAGGTACAGAATTAGGAGACTTTAAAATGTTTTGTGTCTGTTTCCCAAATGATTTGTGTAGGGGAATAGACAGCCTCCTGGACTCTGGGATGTCCATCATTTCAACAAAATCAGGCTCCTCCTGATCCCCTGTAGCCTCTTCCATAGGGAGCTGAAGAGTTTCAGCCACTTTCCTGTAGAAGAGATAGTGGGGAAGGGACTCAGAGAGCCTAGGAGGGGAAACACCAGAAGGTCTGTCTGGGGAGATGTCCGGTTCAATGGGCACATCCAGACTTTCTGCTCCATCATACTCATCATCTTGCTTATAATCCCTCTCCTCCTCAAATTCCGGTTCATAAAAATCTTTAGGGGCATAATCCTGAACCGGAGGAACCGACCGAACTGAACCCCTAGCTAACGGAGCCAGATCGGACGGAACCAGGCGAAGCGATTCAACAATCCGAATCGCACGGGCAATCTCATCAGCGGTTGGAACATGAACCTCTGGATCCGAACCGGTGGATTTTTCATTACGTTTCCTTTTCATAGGAACCGATCCCTCGGGATTGGCTCTCCACTTGTCTGAAGAAGTATCGCCCTGGTCAGAGGGCACTCCTTCTGATTCGGTCGGAACCGAACCGGGCTGGCCATCTGGGTCAGCGGACTTCTCAGCCTCCTTTTCCCTAAGTCTACCTAATCTTTTCTCCAGGGTAGACTTAGGAAAGTTTTTACAAATTTGGCAGTCTGTATCGAGGTGGTCAAACCCCAGACAATAAACACAGGTGGTGTGGGGATCGGCCTTAGCAAAGACCTCCACACACTCACTGCAGTGTTGAAACCCAGTGGGCCCATTTTTTTTCTTGGGTTTCTCAGACATGGCCAACGTAATCAAACTTATCCTTTTTTCAGCAACCGCCAGGCAAGACTCCCTTATCGGTTTCTAACCGTGTTACAGGTATTGAAAAAAACTGTTGAAAACATGTTTTTTTAAAACCGATAAGGACCAGTAACCACACACACTAAAGAAAACAACAAGAGTTCAATATATTGGATCGGTTCAGCCGAACCGATCGAAAATACAAGTTCTACAATTTCCACAAATAAACAGAGAAACTATCTAAAATACTCACGGTACCGCAGACAGAGCCTGAACCGACAATGCGGAAATAAATTCGGAATGAAACCGACAACTTTAACCGACTTTGACCCGAGCAGAAGAAGAAATCTCCAGAGCGACTGTTCAGTAAGGCGGAGTAAAGAATCTGATGGTTGGGTTTCAAAGTGCTGCAGACAGAGACCTCAACAGAGCTCGAGCTCAATGTTCTATGTACTGCATAGAAAATTAACCCTCTACTCTCCGCGGCAGTTCAAAGGCTGGAGCTACTGTAACTACAGATTGTCAGAATACAGCAAGACTTCATGTTGTTTGAACACAGAGATAAAACACCACTTTGTTGCAGGACGACGACCAGGGCCCTGCACCACAGGGAACCTCACCAGTGTGAGTGGTGGGGCTAATGGAGGGCAGGGCTGGGTATGCCAACACAGGGCAGGGAATGCCCCCCTGCTCTGAGGACTGGGAGGGTAGCAACAGAAGAGAAAGCTTAATTATAAATTAATACGTATGGTAGCCGGTGTTTCTTACGAGATAAGAAGGTTATCTCGTGCTGGTTTGGGCGAGAGGACCGCGAAGCTGAGCAGTTCTGTCAACCCAAACCAGCACAAGATAACCACCTTATCTCATAAGAAACACCAGTGTAACTGCCTCTACTAAAGGAAAGCGTCAGAGAAGATTAAATAATTTTAATTTAGTTTCAGTTTTGCCAACCCCCACACACACACACAATGGTAACTTCCTGGAGGACGTACTAACCCTGCTTACACAGTGGTTAATGGTAGTGGGTTCAAATGGGAAAATACAGCAGTATACTGCCTGCTTTCTTGGGTGTGTAGCTTCTCGGTTATTTTTCTTTTTGTTTCCAACTTATCCGTGTTTTGTTTTTCCTCTGTCCAGGCAGAAGTTGTCGCGTACGTTCAGGACAGCAGGGAGCAGCACGAGATGACACTGTATGCTGGATAAGAGGTACTGTAATCTAAGGCTGTAATTGGCTGAGGCAGTTACACTGCTTTATAATTAAAAATATATACCTCATGCTGCCTGTGCAAGCACCTGTTTTATTACCTGCTCCCCTGATGTCGTCACTGGGTTCCACATCATTGTAGTCTGCAGCTCAACTAATGTCACTGCATTCTGGAGCTGCTAGTTAAAGTCCATCTAAACTAAGTCCAACTAAAAGCCCACCAGTACAGGTCTATAGTTTAAGCCTTATATATATTTTTTTTTGCTCCCCCCAGCTCCAGGTCAGCCTCTCCTTCAGGTCTTCCTATGCCCCTCGTTGCCACACTGCCTCTGTTGCCACCCATCACCCACATTGCAGCCCCGGGTCTTAGATGTAACCCTTGGTGGGTCCCTCTCCTTCGTGGGGCGGCCAGCGCAATTCTTGGCCCGAGTGCTGCTGGGATGGTCCGTGCACTAACCGAGGTCTCGCGGCAGTGGGAGCTGGTGACCGTCATCTGGTTGGCCTCAGGGCTCTTTTACCATTTGCTCCCCGGAGGCGTGACGTGCCACTAACATCAGGCTTACGCCGACATTCACCATGCCCATTTAGTTAGTGGGACCCCGTGCGTTGCCTTGCCCCCAGCCTCCGCCAAGGATCAGCAAGCGCCGGGTCGCTTCCCCGCCCTCCCACCAAGAGAAGGCGAGCAGTCATCCGATGCTCAAGCCTTCTCTCCCCAGCCAGTCCTTAGCACCTGGGTCCGTTCCCGAACCTGGGTCGCTGGCGTCGCAAGCGGAAATCTAACCGCTGCACAGATGGGCCGAGCCATTAGTATTACATTTTTAATACATTTAAAGCATTACATTTTAAAAGGATACCTAAGCAGTAAGTTTTTGCCGCTGTGATTTACAGGAACTAATCACTTAGGGTTTCTGAAAACTGTCCACAGGGATTTACAAAGTGACTCCTCACCTCTTACTTTGGTTTTGTCGTGTTTTAAAAATATAAACAATTATGCAAGCGAGACTTCTTAGCACACCTCAGAGAATGCAATGTGTGGTTTCTAAATGTGATGAAATCTGGCCTTTATTGAGCACAGCCCCATATGAATCAGAATCTGATTGACTAAAAATTATGTCATACCCGGTTCATCAGCGCAGCGGAAGGGCTACTACTCATGATGTTGGTGACCCAGATTTGGGAACGAGCACAAGAAGTCAGGCCTCTAGCAGGAAAGAGGATAGAGTATCCCAGGGACAGCTCTCATCGCGCGGGGTGGGGGGAAGGTAGTAGCATATGTGAGTGCCCCAGGAGGGGACAGGCTGCTGAGAGATGCGGCACACATGCACGCCACCATGCTTGTGCATTTGCATAACTGCACATCAACTCCTGGGAGAAAACTGGAGGAAAATACTCTGGTCCTATCCCGCAGGCACTGTGTGACTGATATGGTAGGCCAACCAACAGCATGTGTGGTCCTGGGAAAGTGGTGGATAACTGGTAAATTAAGGAGAAGGTTGTGACAGTTTGGGGTGGGGGTGGGGCTGCAGTGAACAAGGCTGGAAGGAGTAGAAACAGACAGTGGAAAAACAGATGTGATTTATGTTTGTGATTCTTCGCCTGAAAATGATCATTACAGAAACACAGTAGGGTAGTTTACATGTGTGTGCAGTGACAGATGGCACTTACTGTTAATTGCCTGCCTATGTTGGCCTCCACATCATATTACCATGCTTCACTAATGGCGGTCGGCAGCCCAAAGCAGCAGCAAACAATGGACCAAAAGAATGCTCTTGACGTGGCAGGCGTCATGGCCTGCATCTTGGGATGATGTCATGACAACCCATGAGAATGTGACAGCGATATGTATGACACAGGCCATTTCAACCACAAGAACAGCATTCAGGGTACAGTGCTGCACAAATGTGTACACATCCCAGACTATACAGGCACCAGAGGTAGGTCCACAGTATGTGTAGACATGACACACACGTAGAACAAACAGTTGCAGAGTACGTCTCCCTGGTGTCCGTTGTAGGCAATGGACTTCAGCCAGCCCAGGTTCTAGTGCCACCAAGCCAGGTCCAGATATGAAATCAGAACATTGGGGGTATCCAGCATACCAAAAGTCTTTATCACGGCAGCCCTGTGTAAGCCAACCCTAAGTTTTTTGGTCCTTAATGGCCACATCCTAAAAATGTACCACACAGGGTGCTGTCATTCAGGTCTTTGATTGTCAGCAGCCGTTTTCAATCACTCTGCTGATGGTTCTGTACAGGCCACTGACAGGTCCCGGAGGTATCTTTCACTCCACAGCAATTATTACACCATTGGTGATAGGCTAGCTCTGCAGTGCTTCTTAGTGACATCTCAAGGTTCACACTGTGGCACTACTGCACTGCCTGGCATCTCCACAGTGTTACTGCTACGATGGGACTCATCAGCAATGGTCAACGCTGCAATGTACACACTCTCAATGTCTTTAATATGGAGTCAGATTGGTTTGGATTAAACAGGTATTTTTTGGGCCAGGGAAGGTTGGCTGCTTCAATTCTGGGCCACTTAAAAGGGACAGTTCATTTCAGACATTCCTCAGCATAAGAGTTAAGAAAACAATAGTCACATGTAACAGTGCTGTTTATAGTGATATCATAGATGATTAGACAATTTTGATGGTGTTTTTAAAAAGTCGTTTACACAGAATTAAGAAGAACAAAAAAAGAACACGAAGAACAGGTTTCCATAGAGACCAGGGCAGCATCTTCACAGAAAATGGCTTTTGTCCAAGCAGAGTATTTGTGAGGACTAGCGCACTAAGCATTTGTGTTAAGTGGGGCAGCGGCGGCTCATGCAAAATGACAATTCCAAGAACAGAAGTAAAAGGACTAGGGCTTCAGGTAGGTTAACAAAAAGGGCTACAGCACGTCTGCTGCTAGATCTATTGTATTTATGAAGTTATGTGATAAATTATGTGGTAAATTACGTTACATAATCCAACTATAAGATGTGCCACTGTACTATCCTGAACAATGCCAAGTCTTGTGGTTTCCATGGTGACATAGTCATAGTTGGACCTTCACTGGGAGACACTTTTGCATACTCCTACAGCTGCTATTGCAGAGCTGAGCTTGTTGTGACTTTATAAAGGCACAATTTGCACCGAATTCTCAAACCAGAAACCAGGACTGGTTCCCTGTTTACTGCAGTGGGTTTAAAGGACACCAGGCACTTATTTTCACCCGGCAACATTAGGTAAAATGGATCCCATAGGTTTGTCGAATGGATGCTGCTCTGTTAAACTATATGCATCCTTACCTTAATATATGTAATTTAATGCTGTTTAGCTGCATTTTAAATATGTAAACAAGACACTCCTTCTCTCCCCCCACCGGTCAGACCCCATTTCCTGGCCACCCAAGCCTAGCCACCCCGACATCCACTGGGACTTAGTGAAGTCTGACAGCTGCCTTTAGTATTGATCACTATGCCAACATCCATTACAGGGGCCAAATGCTGACATAATTACACCGTGTACACTGGCTTTCTGTATGTGTTGACCAGCAGTCTTGCTTTAATGATGTCACTAAGCATGACGTCTGCACCATCACAGGTGAAGATCTTGGCGCGGTGTTCAAAATGTAGAGTGTTCCGTTTACATATTTAAAATGAGTCAAAACAGCATTAAACTGCAGATTTTTAAGTTAAGGAGGCACACTGTTTAACAGAGCAGCTTCCACTGAACAAACCTGTAGGATACGTTTTAGCTAATGTTGCCAGGTGAAAATAATGGCTTTGCTGTCCTTTCAGCCGAGTGTGCTGTACATAGATGATTGAGGATGGATAGAAGACAGGTCCCTCCAATTTACCCTGTTTTACCCATCTATGCTTACTCAGTCAGTACCTGCATGGTCTGGTACACCTCTAGTCTCATCCTCTTTGCTGCTTTGCGGGTCTCACTCTCACACGCTGCCGCCAGAATGTTCTCCGCCATGGCTGAGGTCAGGTGAGGGGGTGTAGGTCGTGTCTGTAGAAACACAAGAGCGGCTATCTTTAGTACAATTTGCTCATTTTAAGCAACTACTAATAGCACAGAAAACATTTTCGCCTCACTTGAAAGTAACTAGAAAATAATATATTTTATTCCTAAACAAATCCACCATTAATACATCTGACTATTTTCAAAAATATTTTTTTATCTGGCTGCAAAAAAAGCTATAACAAGACGGTGGATGTCGAAGGATATTCCAACCATAGGGAATTGGAGCAGGGTGGTATCCTGTGTCTACCACCTGGAGTCTCTTACAGCCAAATTACATAATAATGTTTCACAGGCCGAGATATTTTGGAGGCCATGGGTATTTTACATATCTGGAAGAGACCCTAATTTTATACCTTAAAATGGGGATTTGGGAAGGTACCTGGTTATCAAACAAAGAAAATGGAGAAATTCTCCACAAGGGTATCAAGAAGCAAACATAAAAGGGATAATAAATTTATATTACTTTTAAGTGAGGGTAAGAATGATAGTAAAATAATACACTCGGTCATACGGTTCCAATGTATTTTTACTTATAATGTAATGATTTTGTCTATATACGGTGTTAACATGTATAAGCCTGGTAAGAATATTGTAAAAGACAAAGCAACAGAATAATCTGACTGTACTGAAATGTGGTCACATCCATTTTTTAATAAAAATAAATTTAAAAGAGAGAATTTTTTATCATAGTTGGGGTAAGATAATCCAGGACATGTGATTGGTTAGGTGTGATCACATGGCCATGTGTTATTCCAGCATAACCTCATTACTCAGTTTTTAAAATAGAAATCAGAGGAATCATTTATTGTATAATTGCAGTAAGGCCCTCCAGGGCGTGCACAATTGTGGTATAACAGCTTTTCTTGGTGGCATAAGGCACTCGATGTTGCCTCATACCTCACTTACTGAGGCGTGCTGTTATCCCACAATAGCACACCCTTTCATGCCCTGTTACTTAAGAAAAAATTACTCACCATAGTAATGTTTCTTCTAATGCAGTCCTGCTGTATTCTGACTTATTGCAGTTAGCCCCAGCACTTGACCTGCCCCGGAGAGGAAAGAGTTAACTATGCAGGAGCATAGAACGTTGAGCTCGAGCTCGGTTTTCAAACCTCTGTCACTGGTACACTCTGGTGTAACCATCAAATTCTTACAAGCACTATACTAACTAACTAATAAGTATAGAAATTGTTTTCTAAAGTTTTTAAGCCAAAGGCAACAACCATAACTGGGTCCTGAAAGACTCAAGTCGATAACCCAAAAGAAATCTAAGTAGATAGTGATAACAACCTTAGTAAAATAATAATCAAAAAGCCCAGCCTAGCCAGGATGGGTCATAAGGTACACCTCTGGGGTGCAACACTGTACCTGCCCACCCACATCCCAAAACCAGGTTCTAAGAAGGCAAGCAGGCAGGGAAGTCAGAATACAGCAAGACTCCATTAGAAGAAACAACATTACTAAGGTGAGTAATTTTTTCTTCAAACAACATGAAGTCTTGCTGTATTCTGACTTATTGTAGACTACCAAGCAATACCCCCTTGGAGGAGGGAACCACAGAACCTACTTTGGAAATAGGCTCTGCAGCACTGCTGTGACAAACCTAGCATCACTTCTTGCTTGAATATCCAAAGAGTAATGCTTGGTGAATGTATGAACAGTTTTCCAGGTGGCTGCTTTACAGATTTCCAGAAGGGGAATATCCCTAGCTGCTGCTACAGAGGCAGTTGTACCCCTGGTAGAGTGTGCCCTCAGGCCTGAGGGAGGCTCTTTACCCAGTTTCGTGTAACAGAACTGAATACATGAGACAATCCACCTGGCAATAGTTCTTTTAGTGGCAGGCTTACCTTTCCCCACTTCCCCATAAGTGAGAAATAACTGAGAACAGCCATCTCTGTAGGCCTTTGTATGGTCTATATACAGTAGAGCCAGCTTATAAGAACGTCATATTTGCCAAGAGAAAATGTTCTTATAAGCGGGCTGTTACTATAAGTGGGCTTACATTAGAACGATTGTTGCCGCACACCGCTAGGTGGCGTCTGCCCCACGCAGTATGTGGTAAGCCCAAATAAGACAAAAAATCAAGTTAAAGTGTAAAAAAACTTTACTGGGTGACAGATGCCATTAATTTAATAAAGGAGTTGAACTGATAAAAAGCTCACTCTAAGCATTCTGCTCTGCACTCTAACATACTGCTCAAATTCTTCCACTGTCATAGCATCAGGAGCGCTGATCTTGGGGAGTCAGGATGTTCGGGGCTGACATTCACACTGAAACCTGCCCTTTTAAAGCAGTGTCTGCAGTCACTTGTGTTTTTCCACAGCAGTCTACATTGTGGAAACTAAAAGAACAAACGCATTTATCTTAGCAAAGGTCTCAGGCACAGAGGAATGTTTAACAATTGCTCTTTAATTAGCCAGCAATGAGACTTAATAAATGTGTGGTTCACTAGGATAGGGACTGATAGCGGCTCATTAAATGTTAATGTGTGTGATTTAGTTGCTATTAGAAATGGACACAGTCATTGTTTGCTACTGAGTAAGGACGAATAAGATCACTTAAGATCAGAGAAGATACGCTGCACGGCTATAGTGGAGTTAATGAGGTGTGAATGGCAAATTGAACGGCTAGCATCAACTTAATGAATGACTAAAGTAGTGTGAAAGAATGTTCCCAGGACCTCACAGAGTACACCGTTTGACAAAAAAAATTTTCTTATAATAACCGATCAAGGTGTTCTTATAAACGGGCTTTGCTCCTATTGAAAATAATGGAGCAAGATCCGTATATGAAGCAAATGTGATTATATGCAGGATGTTCTTATATCTGGGCTGCACTGTAGTAGCTTAATGCTCTCTTTACATTAAGACTGTGCAATCTTCGCTCACCTGAAGATGAATGATCAGTGAAAAACACAGTCAGGGACATGGACTGGTTAAGATGAAAATCTGAAACCGCCTTGGAAAGAAATTTTCTATTTGTTCTGAGGACCACCTTATCCTTGTGAAAGGCAGTAAAGTCAGGCTCTACTGACAGGGCCTGTAATTCACTGATTCTCCTGGCAGAAGTCATGGCTACCAGGAATACAGTCTTCCAAGTCAAGTACTTAAGCTCAGCTGAGGTTAAAGGTTCAAAAGGGGGCTGCATGAGCTGTGCAATACAGACATTCAAGTCCCATGCAGGAGTAGGCTCCCTAAAGGGAGGCTTGAGATGAACCAGACCTTTGAAAACTTACTGAACACAGGGTGAGGGGCCAGGGAAGCTCCCTTCCCTGCAGAAAGGAAAGCAGAGGTGAACTTTAAGAGTAGTAGGCCAAAGGCCTAAGCCATTCAAATGGACTAAATAGTCCAACACTGAAGAAATGTCAGCAGAATCTGGTTGTAAATCTTTCTGTGGACACCAGATGCTGAATCTTTTCCATTTGAAATTGTAAGTTTTTCTAGTGGAAGGTTTTCTAGAGACTTTCAGGATATCCAACACTCCTTGAGAGAGATGCAGTCCTGCATACTCCTAACTCTTCAACAGCCAGGCTGTGAGTCTGAGAGACTGAAGATTAGGGTACCAAATCCTCCCTGAGAGGAAGACAGGAGGTCGAGCTTCCTGGGCAGGCAAAGAGGAATTGTCACTGCTAGGGAGAGCAACAGAGGACACCAAGGTTGCTTGGCCCAATCCAGAGCCACCAGAATCACTGTGCAGGGCTGAGACCTGATTTTTATCAGAACTCTAAAAATCAGAGGAAAGAAAGGAAAGGCGTACAGGAACCTGTTTGTCCAATCCAACAGGAGTGCATCCTGGGGAAGAGACCCCAGCAAGGGAGGTCTGCAACAGAACAGAGGAAATTGACGATTGTCTGGGGCTGCAAAGAGATCTATCTCTTGAAAATGATCTGAAGAACTTGATAGTTCCAGGACCACTCATGGTAACCCTGAGAAATTCTGCTGAGTGCATCTGCCAGCATATTCTCTTTCCCTGGAAGATGCACTGCTATCAGAGAGGTCTGAAGAGAGTAAGCCAACGACCATACCTTCATGGCTTCTGTGCACAAGGCCGTGGACCGAGTGCCCCTTGTTTGTTTATGTACCACATGGTGGTGGTGTCGCCTGTCCTGACTTGCCCCACTTTCCCCTGAATTGATTCTGAGAATGTCTGAAGGGCTAGAAACACAGCCCTGAACTCCAGGAGATTGATATAAAGGAAAGACTCCTGCTGTGACCATGTACCCTGTGCAGTGAGGTTCCCCAGATGGGCTCCCCAACCCAGAAGAGATGCATATGTCGTGAGAATAACTGAAGGAGCCTGGCAAAGAAAGGGGACTCCCTGTCTGAGATTATCCTCCTCCAACCACCAAAGGTCTGAGACACTGGAATCAGCTTGGTTAGTGGATCCTTTTCCTGTGACAAAAAGGCCCCAAGGTGAAACTGAATTCTCCTCATTTGGAACCTGGCCCCCTGGACCACTGCAGTGGAAGCTGCCATGTGTCCTAGAAGTTGAAAAAAAATGCCTGGCTGGCTGAGACACCAGAGGTTTGAAGGAAGCTGCCAGGGAAATGAGAGCCTGCACCCTTGACAGAGGGAGAAAAGCTCTTGTCTGCACAATATCCAGCTCTGCCCCTATGAAGGTAAGTAGTTGAACTGGTTCCAGAACTGACTTTGAGAGACTGAGGAGAAAACGCAGGGACTCCAGAAGCTTCTGCATAACAGCCAGAGCTGACTTGACTTGGTCTGAAGACTGGCCTACTATGAGCCAGTCATCCAGGTAAGGGAATACACAAATACCTTGTCTTCTGAGGAAGGCTACCGCTACTGCTAGGCATTTTGTAAACACCCTTGGAGCAGATGTTAGGCCAAAGGGCATTGCTCTGAACTGGTAATGACCTGAGGGCAACTCGAACCTGAGGTACTTTCTGTGGGAACATCTGATGGGGATGTGAAAATAGGCATCCTTGAGATCCAGGGAGGCTAGCCAGTCTCCTGGTCTCAGAGAGGGAAGAATAATTCCCACAGTCACCATTTTGAACTTTGGCTTTGAAAGATGTTTGTTCAGATATCTCAGGTCTAGGATGGGTCACCACTCCCCTGTCTTTTTTTAGGGTAAGGAAGTATCTTGACTACAGCCCTTTCCCCCAGTGTGACAGAGGTACCTGCTCCACAGCTTTTAGGAGCAACAAAGAAGACACATCTGCTTCTAGAGTTGCTGTTTCCAGAGGTGTGGCAGCCTTGAAGGACCTTACTCTCAGTTTGGGAAATCTTTTGAAGCTGAGAGCCAGTCCCTGGCTTACTACTTCCAGGACCCATTTGTCTGAAGTAACAGACTTCTATGCCTGGAAGAAATAAGCCAGCCTGCCCCCCACACTGGAACAGAGGAGGCGACCAGGTCTGACATATCAGGGTGTCTGTTTGGCAGGAGTCTTAGGCTGAGACGTGGATGCAGCCCTGCTCATCCCTCTTCTACCTCCCTCTCCTCTGAACCCCCATTGAAAAGTATACTGTAAGAGGCCTGGGCTTGGTTAAAAGGCCTGCCCCTGCCAGTCCTAGACTGCTGCTTTTGAGGAGTAGCTTGCCTTTCCTTGGCCACTGCACTCCTGTAGGTGGTCCTGTATTCATCCATCTTCTTCATGTACGCCTCTGTTTGCTCCCCAAACAGAGAGTTCTGGGTAACGGGAAAGTCCATAGCCTCAGCCTGGTTATCCTGTGACAGGCTAGTATACCTGAGCCAAGCAAACCTCCACAAGAAGACAGATGTAGCCACGACTCTTGATGCCACATCACTGGAGTCCACAGCAGCATCTGAACCTTGGATGCCTCAATGCCATCTGCAGCTACCTGTTCCAGCTCCTTGGCAAGCTGGGGAGTGGCATTCTTGGCTAGTTCCAGAACTGTATCCCACCTCGACTTCTGGTACCTAGCAGCACAGGCCATATAAAAGCCTGCCTGAGTCCCAAGGAGGCTGCTAAGTACTGTTTCTTAGCCATAGTATCCACCTTCCTGGAATCCTTCTCTGGGGGGTGTGAAGCCAAGGGAATATTAGCCTTATCACAGGCTGCAGCCTGCACTACCCTAACATGGCTGCAATGATTGTACAAGAATTCCGTACCAGAACCTGACAGCATATACCTCCTGTCCATTTTCTTATCCACAGGAGGTACAGAAGTGGGATTTTAGTCTGTTTCCCCAAAGATTTATGCAAGGGAATAGACAGCCTTTTTGACTCTGGGACATCCATCATCTCCACAAAATCAAGTTCTTCTTCTTCCTCAGAAGCTTCTACAGTTGGGAGCTGGAGAATGCCTGCCACCTTTTTGTAAAACAAAAAGTGGGAGGGGGACTTAGAAAGTCTGGGAGGAGAAACATCAGAAGGCCTGTCTGAGGAGATGTCAGACTCTACTGGCTCATCTAGGCCTCCAAAATCATCCTCTTCGTCATCAACTTGTTCTTCTCCTCCTTCCCATTCAACTTCATAAAAGGCCTCCGGATCATATTCTGAGAGGACCTGAACCGACTCAACCAATCGCCTTCCTGAGGTAGTCAGTTAGGTCAGATTGGGACGAAGCGATTGTACAATGGCAATCGCTTTCGCGATTTCTTCAGCAGTTGGGATTTGCGGGTTCGGATCCGAACCAACCAACTTCCTTTTTCTTTTTGTCGCTGATCCCTCGGAATCGGATTTCCTTTTGCCCGAGGAGGTATCGCCCGTGTCAGCAAGCACCTCCTCGGGTTGAGTTGGAACCGAACCAGGCTGGCCATCCGGATCTGCGGATTTTTCAGCCACTTTTTCCTTCAGCCTATTTAATCGCTTGTCCAGTGTGGCTTTGGGAAAATGTGCACATATTTGGCAGTCTGATTTAAGGTGGTCAAACCCCAGACAATAAACACAGACGAGGTCAGGATCAGCTTTAGCAAAAGCCTCCCCACACTCAGTGCAGTGTTGAAACCCAGTGAGACCGGTTTTCTTTTTGGGTTTCTCAGACATTGCCTTTCTTTTCCTGAAAGTTACCCTTAACAGCGTTTAAGCCAGTAAACACCAAACCTTTCAATCACCAACCGGTTCAAGGGTTGTGGAAAAACCAGACTAAAATGTAATTTTTTTAAGACCAAAATGTCTTCTTCTTCTTCTTCTTAAGACACCACACACTAGAGAAGATTTTTAGAAACAACAGAAAATTACAAGAATACCAGAACTGGTTCGGTTCCACACCGGACCAACCGATAAGGAACCGAAGAAAAAACTATTTCTACCACTATCTACCTAATTGCACTACCTGTACTGTAGACAGAGATTTGATACCGAAAAAATAATTAAACGGTTGAATAAACCGAACAAATTTACTAAACCAAACTGAAGTAGCAAGGAGAAATCTCCGGAGCGTCTTTATAGTTAGGCGGAGTAAAGAATATACAGGTTACTCACCTATAACAGGAGTTCTAGGAATGGTATATGTTGTTCATCCACACTCATTGGCAGGTATCCTTGCCGCTTTAAATCTTGCCGGAAGGTCTTCAAGCTTGCTCCTCCCACCCACCCGGGTGGTATAACTCGGCTCCGCCCCATGGCGTCCAGATCTGGCCCGCTGGAAGCTCAGGGTTGCGTCAAGCGCGGAGGTCGGGTCAGGATGAACAATATATACCACCAGAACCCTGTTACAGGTGAGTAAAACCTGTATTTCTAGGGACATGGATATGTTGTTCATCCACACTTGCTGGCAGACTCCTAGCAGTTCTCCGGAGGAGGAGGCAAGAGCGACACCCCAATACTTACTTGGGAAAGAGAGACTGGAGAACCGAGGCCCCAAAACCAGCATCCCGCGTGACTCAAGGTCGATGTGGTAATGGGTAATGAAGGTGTTTGCTGACTTCAGGTAGCAGCCCGCAGATTTCCTGGATAGGGACGCCCTGGAAGCAGCCACCTGGCAGCAGTATGGCGGTAGAATGAGCTCTTATCCTCTGGGAGGCTCCATGCCCGCCAACTTATAGCAGAGATCTATGCAGGAAGTGACCCACCTGCTTATCGTCCGCTTGGCTGCAGGTCTGCCAGATGCTGGCTTCAGCGTAGGGTGACAAACAGCTGGTGAACCTCTCCCAATTTCAGCCGCGCGCTCTTTGTAATAAGCGTAGCCCTTCTAGGGTCCAAAGTATGGAGCCTATTCGCCTCCGGGAGGTGTGATTTGGGGTAGAACACCGCAGAGTCAACACCTGGTTAAGGTGGAACCGGCATCACCTTCGGAAGGAATTCTTCGGTGAAGCAGGACAACCTTGTCCCTGTGGAAGACCAGGTAAGGAGACTGATGGAAAGCGCCTGGAGCTCTCCCATCCTTCTTGGCTGACGTGATAGCCACCAGAAGGGTGTCTCCACGACAGGTGAGAGAGAGCACACCTGTGCATAGGTTCGAATGGCTTGCCCATGAGCTTTGCCAGTACCAGCAGTAGATCCCACGGAGGTGGGGGTTCCCGCACTGGAGGGGAAATGTGATCAAGGCCTTTGAAAAAGCGCCAGACCACCTTCTCCTGCGCTAATCGACTGCTTCCCGCCCGCGCCTGCAAGCAGAGATGGCTGCCAGGCACCCTTAGGGTCGTCACACCTAAGCCCTTGATTAGAAAGGGACCATAAATAGTCCAAGATGCTTGCCAAGGAACAGGAGGAAGGGTCCAAGCTCTTGTTCTGACACCAAATGGAAAACCTTTTCCATTTGAAGGCATAGCATTTTCTGGTCGACTCTCACGGGACGCCCAACTACATTGAGGACCTCTCGGAAAGACCCAAGGCCTGGAACTCTAGCCCAGGAACCAGGCCGCCAGGTGCAGGGATTGAAGTCCGATGGAACACCTTCCCTGATTGACTGAGAGCAGGTCCGGCGAGCTGGAAGCTGCCATGAGTCCTGGAGCTGAGACTGAGGAGATCTGGTACCAGAACTGGCGAGGCCAGTCTGGGGCTATCAGAATCACCTGCGCCTTGTCCCTCCTCGCCTTGAGAAGCACCTTGTGGATCAAGGGAAATGGGGAAAGGCGTAAAGAGGCCCGGGTCCACTGCTCTAGAAGGCATCCCTGCAGCGAGCCCCTGCTGAGGGGGCGTGGATGGAACAGTCTCAGCTTCGCTTCTCTGAGGCGAACAGGTCCACCTGAGGTGTGCCCCAATGGGAGAACAGATGCTGTACTACCTCCGCAGAGACCACTGTGGATGCAGCCCCTATCCGCTCAGGGCATCGGCAGTTGTGGTGTTGGAGGCCCTGCCACATGAATGGCTAGGAGATCCGCTCCAGGCTGCGCGACGAGTGACCAAATGCGAGAGCTTCTTGCATAGAAGCATGGAGCGCGTGCCCCGCTCCTGGCAGTTTAGATAGAACATGGTCGTGGTATTGTCCGCCTGACTCGGACCACTTGACCCGGAGGAACGGAGCAAAGGCGTGAGCGAAGGACCGCCTGGAGCTCCAGCAGGTTGATGTGGCATCGACTCCACGGGGACCAGAGGCCATGAGCCCGGTGTTCCCCAGATGGGCACCCCAACCCATCAGAGAGGCATCGGTCGATAGAGAGACCGCCGGCTCGGGACGGACGGTAACGGATGCCCTCCGCAATGATCTGGAACGGTTCACCACTGGAGAGCTGCCCACATCCCCTGAGTCACCGGCTACAAGCTGGTCCAAAGGATCGCAGCTGCCAGACCACTGGCTGGCCAGTCCCCACTGAAGAGGACGTATGTTCCAGCGGGCCCAGACGGACCACGCTGGTGCAGGCCGCCATGAGACCCAGGAGGCGCAGGAAGTCCCGGCAGGGCGAATTGCTCCATCCAGAAATGATCGGGCAAAGGAGGAAAGAACCCAGCCCTGTCCGCCGGGAGCCGCGCTCTGGCTCGGCGAGAGTCGAGCTGCGCTCATGAATAGAATCACCTGCTTTGGCTCAAGTTCCACTTGGTCTCGTTGATAAGGAGGCCCAGTTGAGAGCAGACCTGAGGGCCAGATCTCTGACCACTCCTCCTTCCTGGAGGGAGCTGCTATCGCCAGTCGCCCAGGTAAGGGTACACCCGCCCCTCGGCAGCCAGAGGGAATGCTGTCACCACTGCCATGCATTTGTGAAGACCCTGGAGCTGGAGATGTCAAGGGCATGGCTTGAACCGAAAGGGATCCTTCCGTCGGAAGCTGAGCGAATTTCTGGTGAGACGGACGGATAGGGACGTGACAAAACGCGTCCTGCAAGTCCAGAGAGCAGAACCACTCGCCGCGTTCCAAGGATGGTATTATCTGAGCCAGAGTGACCATCCTGAAGGTTCGAGACCTTAGGAACTTGTTTAGGTCGTGTAGGTCGAGAATGGGGTGCCAGCCCGAGGGGCGACGGCTCTGAAGGGTGGTGCCTGCTCGAATTCCAGAGGCAGGCCTCTTCCCACCACCTCCAAGACCCACCTGTCCGTGGTAACAGCGGACCAGGCGGAACGGAAGTGCCGGAGCCATCCCCCCACGGGGGGACCCAGGTAGGTGACGGGAATGGGGCGACACCTCAGCCCGCCACTGGGCAGGCTTGGAGGAGGGACTGCCGAGGGACCTCCTGGGCCTTTTTCCTCCTGCCTCTGTTAGAGGAAGCCATGTGCTGGGTTTGGGATGCCAAGGTCGAGCCTGCTGGTCTCTGACGTTGTTGGGCCGGGCGTCGGGGCACAGAAGGATCTAAAGGGCTTAGGCTGTGGTTTATGGCCTTTGTCCTTCTGAGCGGAAGAGACCGAGTCCAAGGTAGCATTGGACCTCCCGATCCTCTGCAGGTGACCTTCCCCAGGGTCAAGAGGTCAGTCCCCAAAGGGAACATCCGCCAACTTGTGCTGGGTATCCAGAAAGGTGGATATCCTCAGCCAAGCCCGCCGACGCATAGCCACTGCGGCCACCGATCTGGCACATGAGTCCCCTATATCCAAAGCAGTCTGAGCTGCTGTTTGGCCACCGTTCTGCTCCTGGTCCCGCACCTGCTTAACCGTAGTCTGCAGATCGGCGGAAGATGAGGGATGACCTCATCCAGGGAGCCCAACAGGGCATGAGAAAAATGTGCCATGAGGACGGCCGAACTGGCCTGACGAAGGCCGAGAGAGGACGCAGCGTAGACTTTTCGCCCGACATAGTCCAATTTCTTGGACTCTTTGTCAGGAGGTTTGTCCACATCCTTGCGCTAGCGGGCGTGCCGGAAACGCTGTCGGTAACCAACCTCAGCAGAGGGTGTTCAAAAACCGACAAGGAACCGGGGACCGTGACATTTCTGGCCATCCTGGGTCAAGGCGCAGGGTGGCTAGGCGCTGCCAAAGCCCAGTGCCGACCCACTATGGCCTCGCCAGATCGGAAAGGCCTCCGCCGAGAATCCCTCGGTCCAGAATCTCCGTGAGGGGACACCGCCTGCTTGGAAACGGGGTTCGAGGCCCATCCCAGTGGACTCGAGATGAGCCAGGCAGCCCTAGGAAGGACAACGGGCTATCGTCCATTGACTGACCTCCTGAAGACTCCAAGTCCAGTCGCTGGAGAAAAAGGAGGAATCATTCGGACTCGAAGAGTCCTCAAGAGCTGCCTTCTGGCCTGAGCTCACCTTCACCTGCCGAGGTCGGTCGGGAGTGAGGGTAACTGACAGCCGATGGTAGACCTTAGCCGACCGAGAATCCTTGTCGGAGCCCCAATTGGTGGCTGTGGAGGCGGAGGTTCCACCGAATCGGTGGAGCAGCTGGTTTTGGCAACAACCGCCTGGGTATAGGCCGGATAAGTCGAGGGTTGTGTCGGCCGCCCGTGACAGCCACTTAATGGGGAAGGCGACGGGTCGGCTTACTCCCGGCCAGGAGGAGCTGTTGCAACATAAGGTCTCGTACTCGTCGACGTACTTACGCTGAGCCTCCCTCGCCCGAGATCGAGGACGAGCGGCGACGCCGCTTATCGGTGCCGAGACCGCCTTATGATGGTGGGATCGGCTGACCGCCAAGAGGTCCAAGACCGAGACCGAGTCCTGGAATTTCCGAGGTCGGTGCGGGAGGTGTCGCCGGAACCGCACTCTTCGGCTCGGATGGTCCATCCGAGGGCTCCGGAACCGGAGGCACAGGCGAGCCCACAGATCCTCAACTCCTCCCGGGGAACCGGAGAGGGGAATCTCTGCTGCTAAGAGCGAAGCCCGTCCAGCAGTCGAGAAAATCTGACTTGTCGGTGGGAGTCTCGGCCAACTGACCTTGACGGGACACCGGTGAGGCCAGTGGCCGAAGCAGAGCGGTCGCACTGCCGATGGTCACTTTACCGGAGAGGGACCTTTCCGGCCCAAGAGCGCGCCGACGGAGGGACTTACCCTGTCCTTCTTTTGGACCGAGAATAAGGTCCAGCAGACGTCAGGCCCTTCTCCCTTAGTGGAGAGGGACAGACAAAGCTCCTTAAAAGAAGCCGTGTAGGAAGAACCCAGAGAGAACGGGATAAATGCCGCGGCCGAGGAAGATACGGCCCGCGCCGCCTCCTCTTCGAGGCGATCATCCGCTCGAGCGTCCGCCCGAGCCGCGCCCGCCCGCGGCCTGTAACCGGGCCTCCTTGGACTTCACGGGAAACGCTTCGGACGGCCCAGTCTGCAATCGGGCAGCACGGTCTTCGAGGATCTTAGGCCGAGAAAGATGAGCACAGGTCGCAAGCCCGCGGGTCGCGGCTCAAGGCCTAACCAGTAGACACCGGGAGTGTGGATCCGTCCGAGACATCTTCTGCCGCGCATGGGCATCTCCGAAACTGAGGTCGATTTGTCCATCGCGAGCATGAGGGATCGAAGATGAAGTCTTTTTCGTAAAATTTATTTTTAAATCCGCAAACGGAGAAATAGAAACCAGTCTCAAACGCAGAGCGTTAAGGAGGGAACCTGAGCTTCCAAGCGGTAAGGAAGATCTGGCCTCATGGGGCGGAGCCGAGAGTTATACCACCCGGGTGGGTGGGAGGAGCAAGCTTGAAGACCTTCCGGCAAGATTTAAAGCGGCAAGGATACCTGCCAATGAGTGTGGATGAACAACATATCCATGTCCCTAGAACTGACGGTTACACCAGTGTACACCAGTGACAGAGTTTTGAAAACTTGAGCTCGAGCTCAACATTCTATGCTCCTGCATAGAGTTAACTCTTTCCTCTCTGGGGCAGTTCAAGTGCTGGGGGCTAACTGCAATAAGTCAGAATACAGCAAGACTTCATGTTTTTTGAAATATAATATACTGTTAAAAATAACAGAATGGGGTGTGGCCTGACTGCCGGCGTGACAAGATGCAAAGCAACAGTTTCATTTCAAGACTTTAAGTTTTATTTCTTGGTCATAACCTTCAGTAATCATGAGATAACATCTTGAGCCAACACCTTAACGAGTTTCAATCTTTTGCAATATGGGGAAGCTGAGAAACCAACAGCAAACCAAAATCTAAATAAATAAATAAACTGAGCCACTGACGACAAAGGCCCAGTCACTCAAGGTCCTACTATTGACAATAAAGGCTTTTGACTATAAAAAAGATATGGAAGAATTCAATAACCAGACAGCCCTGCAGGAAAAAAAAGATTCAGCCAGCCCATTCAGAAGTGAAGAAGCTTGGAGAAGTCGCCGAGAAAGCAACAGTTACATGTACAGGGCTAGTTAAGGAACACTCCATAATGAGAGCTCACCTCTAAAAACTGGAAGCTTTAGCATGGGCAGCTAACATTGGGCTTCTTGGTCTTCGTGAAACAACGAAGGGTGAAAACTTTAAATCCTACTTACAGAACTTGTTGCTGGGACAGCAACCTCTGGACTCAGAACTGGTAATTATAAAGGCGTACCATATAAACCCTAGAAGGCCTTCACCAGCAGAAAATATACCCCACACCATCCTGGTGGTTTTGGGCAGCCCAGAAGAAAGGAACATCATCTTGCAAGCAGTAGAGAGCTCAAGTGGCATGGAAATAGGAGACACCCCTCTGAAACTGTTTATCGAACTGAGTTACAACATACTGCCAAGGGTTCAAAGCGGTCTGGACACTATTAAGAGAACTTAGTGTCAGTCATTACTTATTACTACCTACCAGTGTTCCCATTTACCCCCATCTGTACTTGAGTCAAGTACAAATTATGACATTCAAGTACGTTTTTGTGTGAAGGGGGTACACTGTACCCCCATAATTCTGTTTGAGGTATATGTACCCCACAAAAATGTTGTACAAGTGGTAGAATGAACACTTATAATTTATTTTGTACCTCTGAAAATTTTTGGAGAGGGTGCAGTGCACCCCCAGATCTGCAGCCTTAATGGGAACACTGCTACCTACCAGACTAAAGATCCATTACAGGGGAATATTTTTCTATTCTGATGCTGGGAAACTGGCCAAAAAAATAAGGAATGAGTTCTCTGCCAGATCAAGGGAAGAAGAATCGGGTGCTGAGAATGAGCACTGATTCTATGGACGTTACGCAGTTATGCTAAACTATGACAGATTCTGGTTTAACAGTGTGTTTTATTTTATTTTAACCTGTATGTGTTCTGGTTTGGAGGTAAGGGTGTTGCAATGGTATGGGGCAGTTATATATTACCCATAGGAAAGCTTCCCTTTTTCTTGATGGCGGTGAAACCGACATGCCTAACATGGTGCTATATGCACTCCCCTTCTGGCAGTGATCCCCTCCTGAGCTGGGGATCTTTTTCCTACCATGACTGATGCTGCGCAGAGCACCTGCTTAATCGCAGTACGGTACTGTGGCCACATGTTGTATGATCTACCTCAGTTTATACTCCAGGCTACTACTGTTCATAGTTTTCAGTTCAAAAGTTTATTATTCTTTGTGCAATTCTTAATAAGCAAAGAAAGTGGTGCAGTTTATGGCAACCTAAGCAGCACCTTAGTATGTTCCCTTATGTATAATGCTATGCCATCTATCCAGTTTGAGTTCTTGAAACTACCGAAGTTATAGTGAACAAACTGTAGGCTATGCAATTTATTCTGTTTACATTCTGTTCAACCTGCAAGGTACTAAACTAGCACTCTAGATGGAACTGTAATTTAGACACATTCTGGGATCTTTCTGTACCTCTGCCTTGTGCAATCAATAGGTTTTTTTGGACATTTCAAGATATGATGCATTGAATTTGTGCCTCCAGTGCTGCACCTAAGGCGGGGAAGTGCTACAGGTACCCTTTTTTGTAACCTAGATCCTACGTAATGGTCAAATCGATTTCACTTCTATACCGATATGTTTAGAATTAATGATTATTAAATGCAACAAAAACAAAGTGCAAAAAAAATGATGTCTTCATATGCTAAGATGTGGAAGATTTAGCAAAATTATGTATCTGTATACCAGCTTGGCTGACTCCAAGCTTTTATTACAACAAAAAAAAATTATTCCCTAATGGTTCCACAGTTATCCCATTTTCCCTATTTTTACTTTCTGTCTGTGCACCCCCTGCAAGCAGCTGCCCCCATCTGCACCTAGTTGGCAACCTTCCAGCCCCAGCTATGCCTTCTCCATCACTTACCTTGGTCCTCCGTTACTACACACATCAGGTTGGGCGGGGTGGGCCAGGTTCCCCTCCAGACAACTCATTTCTGGAGGACAGCGGGCAGTCAGTGCATTGAAGCCTAAGAGTACCGCTGGTGCCTCATCATGCAGTGCTGCAGAATTTTCTGGTTTTCGCTCCCTCCTGCCCTCAGAGACTTCAACTGGGCTCACTGCCGGATGTGCAACGCAATGTGTGGTGACGTTCCATCCAGTCAATGGCATCTCCTCTCCCGCTCTATATTTCTCTGCTTGCACTGCCACCCGTGGGCACCAACATGGCGATCAAACGGCAGGAAGCAGAACCCTCCCTTGAAAAGAACAGTGTCCCCTTTGACGTTCAATCTTCCTGTCCCCGTTTGCCCTCCAATGATGGGCTCATTCCCAAACCCAGATCACTAGCGTTGCAAGTGGCAGCACTATCGCTGCACTGATGGCGCTGGATAAAGTTATCCGATTTAAAAGAAATGATCTTTTAGGACCGGCCTGCTGGTGCAGCGGTACCGCTACCGCTCATGACACTGGCGACCTGGGTTCGGGAACGGGTTCGAGTTTTCAGAGGGCCAGCCGAGGGGAGGAGGCTTGAGCATCCTTAGGACTGCTCATCCCCTCTGGGGGGTGGGGGAACCTCGGCTCAGTGCATGATCGACCTCTAGCGAATGCTGGAGGTTTGGCATGTCCAAGCTGTCAGAGCTGGGGTGGAATGTGACGGATGTGGGCGTAAGCCATGGTGTCATGTGCATGTCACATTCCATGGGGGGTGTACATCACAAAAACACCCTTGGCCAGGTGTGACACCGACAGGGAGGCTAGGCAGGCCCTCGCCACTGGTGCTGGCAGCTTGAGAGTGCGGACCCTGACGAAAGCATGAAGGTATGGAGCTGGGGGGGTAGTTATGTGGCCCAGCTGCCCCCCCACTCCATCCCTGCCTGGGGGGGTAAACCATGGCTCCATGGGGGGTCCCTCCGAGCTTGCAGTGTGCTGGTGGAGGGTCAGAGTGACAGTGCTAAGCCGAGGAAGGGGGGAAAAAACAGAAATATCAAAAAAAAAATTATCTTTTGAAAGTTCTAACTTTTTAACCATTAGGGAAAGAAACCTAATAAAAAAAAATGTAAGCTCAAAGTTAGTTTTTTAAAAAAATATTTAACTGGGTTTTGCGCTTTCTGACTGGGGCATATTACTTCACCCTCCGTAAGGTGGGTCCTACGATGACAGTGTCTAACACAGAATATACTGTTGTGCCTATGCAAATAAGGGATCTCTTGTACATACAGGGTGCAGAAGTAGATTCAGTGGTTTTGGAAGTGCTAAACACATTGTCTCAGCACTGCTTAACATTTTCAAAACCCTACTCTTATCAAAGCACATAGTAGTGCACAGTGATGCGCAATGATCCTCCCCCCCGGCTGAGTGCCAGGTAGCAAAGTGACAGTAAGACCTGTCAGTCCCTGTCCTGCTAGTGTACCCCTGCCCCTGATCGCCATCCAGATGGTATCATAAGACTGTTAAATCCCCTTCCCTGGCTGTCTACTGGTCTCCCCCCCCCCGACTGCCAACCTATTTTTTCTTATACTGATAGATACCCATCCCTCTAGTCTACTGGACCCCTCTGATCGCTGTCAAAAACCCCTCCCCATCTCCTCAGCACACCACCCCCACCATCTGTTGGCACTCAATTAACCCATGCGTAATAACATAATACAGTAGCTGACAGGTCCTCAGACAGCGACCGACACTGCCTTTCTACTCACCAACTTGGCTGGCCGCCATCTGAGTGATGGAGCGAGCATTCATGTGCACGCACTAAAGAAATACAGGTTACTCACCTGTAACAGGAGTTCTAGGAATGGTATATGTTGTTCATCCACACTCATTGGCAGGTATCCTTGCCGCTTTAAATCTTGCCGGAAGGTCTTCAAGCTTGCTCCTCCCACCCACCCGGGTGGTATAACTCTCGGCTCCGACCCATGACGCCAGATCTGCCCGGCTGAAGCTCAGGTTGTGCGTCGAGCCGGGAGGTTGGTATCAGGATGAACAACATACCATTCCTAGAACCTCCTGTTACAGGTGAGTAACCGTATTTCTAGGGACATGGATATGTTGTTCATCCACACTCATTGGCAGACTCCCAGCAGTTCTCCGGGAGGAGGGAGGCAAGACGACACCCCAATACTTACTTGGGAAAGAGAGACTGAGAACCGAGGCCCCAAACCAGCATCCCGGGCGTGACTCAAGGTCATGTGGTAGTGGGTAATGAAGGTGTTTGCTGACTCTGGTAGCAGCCCTGCAGATTTCTGGATAGGACGCCCCTGGAAGCAGCCACTGCTGCAGCAGTCTGGCGGGTAGAATGAGCCTTATCCCTCTGGGAGGCTCCATGCCCGCCAACTTATAGCAGAGATCTATGCAGGAGGTTACCCACCTGCTTATCAGTCCGCTTGGCTGCAGGTCTGCCAGACGTGCTTCAGCGAGGTGACAACAGCTGGCGTAACCTCTCCAATTTTCAGCCAGGGCCTTGAGTAATAAGCGAGCCTCTAGGGTCCAGAGTATGGAGCCTATATTCGCCCTCCGAGGTGTGATTGGTAGAACACCGCAGAGTCAACACCTGGTTAAGGTGAAACTCCGGCACCACCTTCGGAAGGAATTTCGGTGGAGCGCAGGACAACCTTGTCCCTGTGGAAGACCAGGTAAGGAGACTCGATGGAAAGCGCCTGAGCTCTCCCATCCTTCTGGCTGACGTGATAGCCACCAAGAAGCGGTCTTCCATGACAGGTGAGAGAGAGCACACCTGTGCATAGGTTCGAATGGCTTGCCCATGAGCTTTGCCAGTACCAGCAGTAGATCCCACGGAGTGTGGGGTTCCCAGACTGGAGGGAAATGTGATCAAGGCCTTTGAAAAGCGCCAGACCACCTTCTCCTGCGCCATCGACTGCTTCCCGCCCGCGCCTGTAAGCAGAGATGGCTGCCAGGTGCACCCTTAGGGTCACGACCTAAGCCCTTGACTAGAAAGGGACCATAAATAGTCCAAGATGCTTGCCAAGGAACAGGAGGAAGGGTCCAAGCCCTTGTTCTGACACCAAATGGAAAACCTTTTCCATTTGAAGGCATAGCATTTTCTGGTCGACTCACGGGACGCCTCAACTACATTGAGGACCTCGCTGGAAAGACCCAAGGCCTGGAACCTAGCCGCCAGGAACCAGGCCGCCAGGTGCAGGGATTGAAGGTCCGGATGGAACACCTTCCCCTGATTGACTGAGAGCAGGTCCGGGCGAGCTGGAAGCTGCCGCGGAGTCCTGGAGCTGAGACTGAGGAGATCTGGGTACCAGAACTGGCGAGGCCAGTCTGGGGCTATCAGAATCACCTGCGCCTTGTCCCTCCTCGCCTTGAGAAGCACCTTGTGGATCAAGGGAAATGGGGGAAAGGCGTAAAAGAGGCCCGGGGTCCATTGCCTCGAGAAGGCATCCCCCTGCAGCGAGCCCTGCTGAGGGGGGCGGGCATGGAACAGACTCAGCTTCGAGTTCTCCATGGAGGCAAACAGGTCCACCTGAGGTGTGCCCCAAAGGGAGAACAGATGCTGTACTACCTCCGGCAGGAGAGACCACTCGTGGGATGCAGCCCCTATCCGCCCAGGGCATCGGCCAGGGTGTTGGAGGCTCCTGCCACGTGAATGGCTAGGAGATCCGCCTCCAGGCTGCGCACGAGTGACCAAATGCGAGAGCTTCCTGCATAGAAGCATGGAGCGCCCGCCCCTGGCGGTTTAGATAGTACATGGTCGTGGTATTGTCCGCCTGGACTCGACCACTTGACCTCGGAGGAACGGAGCAAAGGTGGTGAGAGCTAGCGGACCGCCGGAGCTCCAGCAGGTTGATGTGGATCGACTCCGCGGGGACCAGGAGGCCATGAGCCCTGTGTTCCCCAGATGGGCACCCCAACCCATCAGAGAGGCATCGGTCGATAGAGAGACCGCTGGCTCGGGCGGACGAACGGGATGCCCTCCTGCAAATGATCTGGAACGGTCCACCACTGAGAGCTGCCCCACATCCCCTGTGTCACCGACAAGCTGGTCCAAGGGATCGACAGCGCAGACCACTGGCTGGCCAGTCCCACTGAAGGGACGCATGTTCCAGCGGGCCCAACGGACCACGCTGGTGCAGGCCCATGAGACCCAGGAGGCGTGGAAGTCCCGGCAGGGCGCAATTGCCCAACCAGAAATGATCGGGCAAAGGAGGAAAGAACCTCGGCCCTGTCCGGGCCGAGTCAAGGCCTGGCTCAAGAGAGTCGAGCTGGCACCGATGAATAGAATCACCTGCTTCGCTCGAGTTCCACTCTGGCCTCGTTGATAAGGAGGCCCAGTTGAGAGCAGACCTGAGGGCCAGACTCTGACCACTCCGCCTCCCTTCCTGGAGGGAGCTGCTATCAGCCAGTCCAGGTAAGGGTACACCCGACCCCTCGGCGCCAAGAGGGAATGCTGTCACCACTGCCATGCATTTGGTGAAGACCCTGGGAGCTGGAGACAAGTCAAGGGCATGGCTTGAACTCAAGAGGGATCCTTCCGCCGAAGCGAAGGAATCTCTGGTGAGACGGACGGATAGGACGTGAAAACGCGTCCCTGCAAGTCCAGAGCAGAACCACACACCGTGTTCCAAGGATGGTATTATCTGAGCCAGAGTGACCATCCTGAAGGTTCGAGACCTTAGGAACTTGTTTAGGTCGTGTAGGTTTGAGAATGGGGGCCAGCCCCCGTCTGCTTCGGAACCAGGAAGTACCTGGACACAAACCCTGGGTCTGAAGGAGGGTCCACCACCTCTCTTACCACCTCCTTCTGGAGGAGGAGGAGCTAGTCGGCTCGACGAGCCAGTGAGTGAGGCTGATTCGAAGCCCCGAGGGGCGACGCCTGAAGGGTGGTGCCTGCTCGAATTCCAGAGGCAGGCCCTTCTCACCACCTCCAAAACCCACCTGTCCGTGGTAACAGCGACCAGGCGGAACGGAAGTGCCGGAGCCGCCTCCCACGGGGGACCTAGGGGTGGCGGGATGGGGGCCACCCCTCAGCCCGGCCACTGGGCAGGCTTGGGGAGGGACCGCCGAGGGACCTCCTGGGCCCTTTCCTCCCTGCCTCCTGTTAGAGGAAGCCGGCGGCTTGGGTTTGGGATGCCAAGGCCGAGCCTGCTGGCCCTGACGTTGCTGGGCCGGGCGCGGGGCACAGAAGGACCAAAGGCTTAGGCTGTGGTTTGGCGGCCTTGTCCTTCTGAGCTGAAGAGACCGAGTCCAAGGTGGCATTGGACTTCTCGATCCTCTGCAGGTGACCTTCCACCCCAGGGTCAAGAGGTCAGTCCTCAAAAGGGAACATCCGCCAACTTGTGCTGGGTATCCGGCAAGGTGGATATCCTCAGCCAAGTCTGGCCGACGATAGCCACTCGCGGCCGCCACCGATCTGGCACATGAGTCCCCTATATCCAAAGCAGTCTGAGCTGCTGTTTGGCCACTGCTCTGCCCTGGTCCCGCACCTGCTTAACCGTAGTCTGCAGATCGGCGGGAAGATGAGGGATGACCTCATCCAGGGAGCCCAACAGGGCATGAGAAAAATGTGCCATGAGGACGGCCGAACTGGCCTGACGGAGGCCGAGAGAGGACGCAGCGTAGACTTTTCGCCCGACATAGTCCAATTTCTTGGACTCCTTGTCAGGAGGTTTGTCCACATCCCTGGCGTTGCCGGCGCGCCAGAAAACGCTGTCGGTAACCAACCCCTCAGCAGAGGGGTTCAAAAACCGGACAAGGAACCTGTGGGGACCGGTGATACTTCCTTGGCCATCCTGGCCGAAGGCGTAGGGCAGGAAGCAGGGCGCTGCCAAAGCTCCAGTGCCGGACCCACTATGGCCTCGGCCACCGGAAAGGCCTCCGTCGGAGAATCCCCTCGGTCCAGAATCTCCGTGAGGGGATACCTGGCCCGTTTGGAAACGGGTTCGAGCTCCATCCCGGTAGACTCCGAGATGAGCCGAAGCAGTCCTAGGAAGGACGACGGGCTATCGTCCATTGACTGACCTCCTGAAGACTCCAAGTCCAGTCGCTTGGAGAAAAAGGAGGAATCATCTTCGGACTCGAAGAGTCCTCGAAGAGCTGCCTCTGGCCTGAGCCACCCTTCACCTGCCGAGGTCGGTCGGAGTGAGGGTAACTGACAGCCGATGGGTAGACCTTAGCCGACCGAGAATCTTGGTCGGAGCCCCAATTGGTGGCTGTGGAGGCGGAGGTTCCACCGAATCGTGGAGCAGCTGGTTTTGGCCGAACAACCGCCTGGGTATAGGCCTCGAAAAGTCGAGGGGTTGTGCCGGCCGCCCGTGACAGTTACTTAATGGCGGGGCGACGGGGGTCGGCTTATTCCCGCCAGGAGGAGTTGTTGCAACATAAGGTCTCGCATCGCCGACGTAATTTACGCCAAGCCTCCTCATCCGAGGAGGAGGACGAGGACGAGCGGCGATGCGCATCATGCGGTGCCAGACCGAGCCGCTTCATGACGGTGGATCGGCTGACCGCAAGAGGTCCGGGACCGAGACCGAGAGTCCCGGAATTTCCGAGGTCGGTGCGGGAGGTGTCGGCCGGAACCGGCACTCCTTCGCTCGATGGTCCATCCGAGGCTCCGAATCGGAGGCACAGGCGAGCCCACGGGATCCTCAACTCTCCCGGGGAACCGGGAGAGGGAATCTCGGCTGCTAAAGGCAACAGCTCATCAATGGGTCGAGAAAAATCGAGCTTCATCGGTCGGAGTCTCGGTCAACTGACCTGGCCAGGGGACACCGTGAGGCCAGTGGCAGCGAAGCGATGCGACCGAAACCGACGGTCGGCCAGCCCGGGAGAAGGGACCCGCATGAGAGGAACCTGAGCTCTGCTGCAAGGGAAGATCTGGTGCCATGGGGCTGGAGCCGAGTTATACCACCCGGGTGGGTGGGAGGAGCAAGCTTGAAGACCTTCCGGCAAGATTTAAAGCGGCAAGGATACCTGCCAATGAGTGTGGATGAACAACATATCCATGTCCCTAGAAATAGCTGTTTTGGCCACTGTCGCAGATTACTGTATTTCAGTGACTTTTGCTGTCCCTGCCATTGACGATTACTCTGTCACTTCCATTGATACTGGCTGTTGGTTTCTCTGGGACTACAGCACCTGATCCTGTACCACCCCAGCTGCTGTCTCTCCTCCTCTTGCACAGCTAAAGAAGGTGGAGGAGAAATATAATCTTGACCTCGAGGAATTGCATGTTGAGGAAGAGCAAGCTGTTCATGGGTTTGACTCTAGTTCCACTGTCTCCTACTGTACTGAAGACACTGTAGTCTATACACCCAGGTCTTCTCCTGGCTTTACTTCACCTTATACAGAACAAGCTAGGATTTGCTGCTAAGGTAGACGCCTCCACAAAGAGAAATCTGCATGAATTCCTGGAGGTTCCCACATCTCTTTCCATGGTCATTCCTTCCATGTACCTTGCTTTGGAGGATGTTTCCATGGCTGTCTGGCACAGACCAAGAACATTACTGGATGTCTATCACAAGGTGTCATTTGTCCAGTGTACTTTGTTCTGGAGGATGCTACCATGGATGCCTGGCACAGATCAAGTACTGTACATTACTGGCTGTCCCTCACAAGGCAGATGAGCAATATTCTGCCTCCTCTAACAAGGTTTTTTATAACACTCAGCCTGAAACTGACTCTGTGGTCATCATGGCCTCTCATGACAGGCTGTAGGACTCCCAAGGTATAAATGAACCCTACTCTCCTCCGACTCTTCTAAAAAAAAAACAGTCCTGTTATTGCTGCTCAGTTCTTTTTCAGATGTAGACTACTGGAGCTACCTCTCTCTCTCCCCCTGCTTTTAGATCTCGGTAATCTCTGCCTCGAATAACCTCTGGGTTGCGTGTGCCAATTGTAGACAGAATTTCCTTTATCAGGTCCCGTTGGTATTTATTTTGCTTCCTTTTAATCACCTGCTGCTTCTCATGGGTGGTCAATTTCTTCATATATCCCCATACTCAACAGGTGGAGGCAGGCTCCAACCCACTGACAGAGGGAGAGTAGGCTAATTTATACCTTGGGAGCCCTACAACCTGATGGTCTGAATGACAGATAGGATATTACCCCATTTCTTTAGCATTACTTTGATTTTTTTAGCAGTATAATATTTTCCTTTCTACTTTAGATTTTTTGTTGTCCCAGGAACTCTTGGCGGGCCATAATGAAGTTCACTGCAGCTTGCACTGACTTAATACCCACTTGCATTTTGCCACGTTTCAAAATATATGCTTATTATTAATGCCAGTCTGCATATAAGTTCCCTGCAGTTTAAATTATGTTCAAATTCTGATTTATAAACATATTCACTTTATCGTGTTTTTTTTTCTACAATGTTTGTTTTGTTAAATTAGCTTCCTGGCATGTGTCTTTTGGCTAATACAGGAGCCTGGCCATGCACGTTTTCAATTAGTACATTGCCCCTTTAAGTACTGTTCACTGTAAAAGCACATTATGTTGGGCCAGACCCTCCCCCAAGAAAGAATCCATATGGATTTGAAGTGCCAGGGTGTGTAGTTTCACTCATTTTTGCCACTAATAAACACACTTGGCTAGCACTATTATGTGCTTGGGTTGTTTTTCAGCGCAGTCTTCTTTTGTTGTTTTGTTTTTGACAGTCACTCACCATGCCTGCCTGTGCGCCAGTGTCTTTGCTTTGTTGCATGTCTGTGTATCAAGATTCCTCGCTGCATTTGACAATATCTGTGCTTGCTGTTGAAGGGCGTACATTACAAATTTAATTTCTTGCCCTTTGTCTTATCCTTGGTGCTGGGGGTCTTCACCAAGTGCTTGGCTGTGGCATTACTCTGGGAATACCCATATGTATCCCCTTACTGGGATACCTGGCTTCCCAAGGTGCCATCCAGAGCAGCAGCTCTACAGATTTTGTATTGGACTCACCATTTGTTCAGCCAACTGGGTACCCTGGTCTGTGAACCCAAATCGGTTCTCACCCCTTTCCAGCAGCTACTGTTTATGTCTACTGTCTTGGAAAACATATGAGGACAGATTAACTGAACTCAATATGTATACCCTAGAGCAAAGGAGGGAGAGAGGTGTTATGATTGAAACATTCAAACACCTTAAGGGCATTAACAAGGTGAAAGAGTCTAACATGTTTCAATATAAAAAAAGTGGCAGGACAAGAGGACGCAGCATGAGATTAGAGGGAGGCCGATTAAGGTTTAATGTGAGGAAGTTATTTTTCACAGAAAGGGTGGTGGATGCATGGAACGGCCTACCTCAGGACGTGGTGGATATGAATACAGTGCAGGGCTTCAAACAGGCATGGGATAGGCATAAGGGAGCAATACAGATGAGTATGAATAGACAGGCCATTGACAGAGCAAAGGCCTATGACACATTCATAAGGTAAAAAAAGAAATGGGCAGACTGGATGGGCCTTGCGGTCCTTATCTGTCGTCAACTTCTATGTTTCTATGTTTGGGCACTTATCAGGTGCAGACGTCCTTCTGGACTCCTAGGCTAACACTTTGATAGCTCAGGTGACCCTGACTGCCTCTGGCACTTGGATCCCTGAGAGATCCACATTTCAGCTCCTGGGCCTCATGGATTAGATCTTTATGTATCCCCACACAACACAAAACTGCAGTGTTTTGCTCACTTGCTCCTGGGCTTAGAGTTTTTTTGGTGAAAAGCATTGTCCCTGTCCTTGAAGCTGATGATTCTGTATGCCTTTTCTCCAATCCCTCTGATTCAGCAAGTATTGGTCAACCTTCCGGTGGACAGGGCCACAAAAAGGCCCCTTTCTGTCCCAGATAAATTAGGTTCCTTCTGCTCTGGTAGACTGTAATGGAACCTCCAGTCCTGCTCCATCTACAAGCAGGAATTGTGTCACAGGGCAATGGCAGTCTGCTGTACCCAGACCTTCAGTACCTGCAGCTTCATGCCAGACTCCTGAGGATATAGAACTGTCCCACTTCGCTGTCTCCCGGCAGGTTTTGGATGTCCTACTGGCAACCAGTAAGCCATCTTCCTGGCACACTTGCTTCCTGAAATAGGAAACATTTCACTATATAATGTGCCTCTTACTCCCTGGACCCTTTTTTGTTTTTATTTTTTTATTTTACAATTTTTGGCCAGGAAAGACTAAGCCAAGGCTTCTTTCCAGGTGTGTCCCGGGAGCACAGGAAGTTAAGTGACTTGCTCTTGATTACACAGTATGCAAGTAGTGGCTGTGAGATTCAAACTCAGTTCTCCAGGTTTGCAGCTCAGTGCTGTTAACCATTATGCTATACCGTGTCTGGTGCAGAATATTTTATACTACCTTCTGCCCCTATCGGACTCTGGTTTCCAGTACTTTTCTGTGAAGATACTCCTTTTAGCCATTTTGGTCTTTCATCCCTCTTGAGGGCAAAACTGTGGCCCAGTTGGAGGTTTCCTATTAGTTACTCAAAGCGCTCTTGCATCTGTGTCTCCCAGTTGGCAGGCCGGTTCTGGTGGATCTGAAGACTCTTGCACAGGCTACCTTCAAGCCTGCTGCCACTTGTGGCATGCGTTCCCTTTCAGGAAAATGCCTTTTCTGGTGGTGATTACCTGTGCTTGGATAGTTTCTGAGCTGCAGGCTTTAGTTATGGATTCGCCATACCTTGTTTTTCAGCAGGAACGGGTTTCATTATGTACCCATCCTAGTTCCTTCCTAAGGTGATTTCTGACTTCACATTAAACCAGACTACACAACTTCCTATGTTTTGTCTTCTCCTCTGAATGCAGGAGAAGTTATCCTGCACTCTCGATGTCCATAGGACTTTACAATTCTACTTAGACTGCACAAATGACTTATGAAAGTGCTCGCAGCTTTTTGTTTCGTTTGCCCCCAGGATGGTGGACACACTTGTCTTAAGTAGTGCTTTTCCAAATGGATGGCATCCTGCATTTATTTTTTTATTATTGGAAGCATGGTAAGGAGCTTCCTGGTCCTATCCAGTCCTTGACCCATAGCATGGCCACTTCTGTGGCTTGTTGTCATTCATTCTCCGCAGCTGACATATGATCTCTGCTGCAACATGGAGTTCTGTCCATACTTTCACTAAACACTACAGTCTGGATCTGGTGTCCCAGAGATGGCTTTGACCTCACCATCATCCAAGGCCTGCTGTCTCAAGGGTCTTCTATGTCCCTGCTGTCTGACCTTCCTCCAGTTCTTCTGTACTGCTTGGAAATTATTCCAAAGGTGCGTCTTTATGGGCAGGGATGTCCCTGAAGAATAAAGTTTAGTTACTTACCAGTAATAGTAGATCTTCAACTGAATCTCCTCCACAGAGCCTCAGCTCATCCTCCCACCTACCCCTTCTGTATTTCAGGAAGAACACTTTGGAGACACACACAGTACTGCTTGGTCTTCTCCTTTTCTGTGCCCTTTCAAATGGTCTTTTTTCTCTCAGGATCTATGCCTCTCTTGTCGGTCTGGTTGAGGTTCTGGTTTCCTGTTTCTGTCAGTATGGCACAGCTCTGAGCTGGTCTCCAGTAGGAAACTGTGGATGTATAGGGTTGTCTGTGTCGTACAGGTTGTGCCGACACACTTACTTCAACATGGGCATTCCCAGTTAGGCAAATGTTTCCGAGTGATCCTGATGCCGATGGCTTACAGTTTCAAAAGGTGTGGCTCAATGGAAGAGATTCTCTCGAAGATCTACTGTTTCTGGTAAATAACTAAACTTTCCTGCAAGAGCAACTGGATTTTTTTTTTAATTCTCAAAATGAAGCAGCTAGCTCATTAGTATTACAGTAAGTCTGCAAGACAGGATTGCCTCTATGTGATTACTAGGGTAGCAACAGCGTCAATGCAGGAAGGCCAGCTATGTGCAAGCACTTCTTCTCTGAGTGACCTAATCATGTCAGGATGTCAAAGTTCCAGTTTGATCCAGCATTAGGGTGGAGGAACTAAAGGGGGTCATTGGCAGGCCATTCTTGACCTGCAAACATGAATAAGCAACAATGTGCACAGTATATGTACTTTAAAAAGACAACCAGATTTTTTTTTTTTTTTACATTAAAATTAAAGGGACACTGTCAACACTTTTTGCATCATGTTATTTCTAGTTAAAAACCCACATTTTATGATTGCTTACATTCTTAAAAGTTCATTGAAGTTGCTGGTTGTTTTATCTGCTTCCTTTCTTAGTACAACTGAAATACATGCTAATGGTGTAATTATGCCCAACCATGTTTTGTTTTAAATCCTTGATCTATTATTTTATTGTATACTTTCTGAACATTAGGAACTCCCCCAAGCAGTGTAACCAATCATGATGCAATAGTCTCCTCTTTGCCCACTGCACCATGGGTAGATAGACTGCGTGCGTGTGTGGCGGGGGGTGCCCATGAAAGCAGTGGTAGCTCATCAAGAACAGTAAACAAACACGTTTTTGTGTGGTAGCACCAATATGGTTGGCAGTCTGTTTTTCACTTTTAAAAAGGAAAAAGGAATCCAAATCGAACTAACAGGTGCATCCACAGTCTCTACAGAATGCGTCCAATCATTACATGTGTTTTTTAAATTAGAGACACTTTGAGACCTAAGGGGGTTGAGCTGTTCATTCAAGAACATTACCCCCCATAGGTTTTTTTTTCTGTTCTTTAATATATTTTGCACTTTTATAAAGTCAACATTAGTTAACTTATGCAAATATGTGGAGAATATTTTCAGGTTCTTCTTAGCTTTTTAAAACCTGAGAAGCTCATACACTGCCTGGAATAAATATTAATTTTTAAAAGTAGTCAACTGTTACAACAAAATCTCTAAAATACTCTTCCTTAACCCCTTTGTAAATTAGAAGATTCTGTACCAAACAGTACTAGGTGTGATATGTAGAACAGTACTCTACCCGAAGGCTACCATATCTAGTTCTTTTCCTCTTCACCCGCATCAGGACTGTGACCTCAGTGATATGGAATCACAACTAACCAAGAAGAGCTTCTGCTAAACTGATCCCTAGTGATAGTACAATAAGTGAGGCAACAATGCTGATGAGGTATGAAGGGGATAGCACTAGACATGTCAGCTTTTAAGTAGAGTACTGTTCCACACATCACACCTATAGTCCGTGGGCTAGACAGTGACCCTCCCCCCAAGGAATTTTCAAGACTATGATTTTTTGAAAAGTTTGTATCATAGAAATTTGGAATTTACTTGTTTACCATTTGCTGATGGTAGCTTCTGTTTGGTACAGGGTCATATGTGTCATCAATTTTCATAGGAACTGAAGGGCAATGACGAAGGGGTAGGGATAGCTTTGCATGTAGTAAATCTAAGTATGTGACTAAAATTAATGGCAAATTGGGCATCAATAAAAAGGTTTTAATTTTTCTATCATATGAATATAATCTAGAGGTTCATGAAGTCAATTAGTGACGTAATCATAAAGTCACAATTTTTACCCGACAGTTTTGGAAATCAAATAGACTGTAGATAGGGATATATTATTATTGCAACAACGAATATTGAAATGGTTGTTTCAGTAGAAAATAATTCTGGAAAAAGCAACATAAATAATTTTTATTTATTTTTTCAGGACTTGAGACAGCATGGCTGACAAGCATCCTGTAGTACTAAAAGCACCTAAGTTGAGGCGGACAAGTTACTGTACCGTAGAGAAGATATGCATAATTCACAACAGCAAGAACAAGTCTGACATAATAATAAGACCTTTGACATCGACCAGTCAGTCCAAAGTTGAAGAGGCTGCACGTAGGAGACAATTGTGTGATGACCCAATTATCAGACTCGATATATGCAAGAACATATCTGTTGACCGTGATGACATGCGTCATGGGCATCACAGACGGTGCTACCAGTCATTTACAAATACCTTAGGAAAAGGAAAGGTCAGGTTGATGATGACACAGAGGACCAACAGCCTTCAACCTCCCAAAGGGGCAGAGCTGAAACACCCTCTCAAGTGTTATTTCCCTCGAACCAGTGTATTATATGTGGAAAAAGAGATAAGTGGATTTCTGGAGGAAAAAAGAAGACAAACGCTATGGAAAAACTGACGCAGTGTGTAACAAAAACTGCAGAGATATCTATCAAAGAAGCAGCAGAGGCGAAACAAGATGATAATCTGCTACGCAGCATTCGAGATGTTGATTTAATTGCAAGGGAGGCTCATTATCACAACTCTTGTTGCTGCGATTATACAAGGAAAGATGACAGAAACGCAGTAGTGAGCCAAACTGGTGAAAGTGTCGAGCAAATCGGAGCCCACGAAAAGGCATTTGAGTATATCACGGAATATGTTGAAAAGAATATCATCAGAGGATCACAGGTTGAACGAATGACAATGTTACATGACAGGTACTGTTTGTTTATGCAGACTCTTTACCCAGCGTTCTATAATCCTAATTACAAAACAGACAAGCTGAAAAACAAGTTGATCAAACACTTTGGTCAGAGGATGAGGTTCTTGCAGCCAAACTTTCGACGTGAACTTGTTTACTCTGATGAGCTCCCAGCTGGTCAAGCTGTGGAGACTGCATTTGAATCTGCTGTATCAGATGACAGGAGACTTGAAGAGGCAGCGACTCTTTTGCGTCATCTCATCATAGATCCCTTCAGGGAATCACAGGAGCTTCCCTGGCCACCTCCTTCAGGTTTCCTGAAGTCAGCACAGTTTTGGATTCAGTGCTTGGACAGAATGTGGTTGGTGCTTAGGTATCTGCATGCTACCAAGGAGAACAACTTTGACCTGCACCTAGCATGTGCTGAACACCTTTGCCCTCTGCTTTTTAGCCTGGATCACCAAAACTACGCAAGGCATCTGTCTATTTTCTGACACTCCTGAACATAGAACATACCCATCCTGGAGCTGATGTCTTGCTGTGGAATGGTGGGTTCAGTGTGTGTAGATCCGATGTGCCAGCATCAAGAAATGCTGTTGATCTGACCATTGAACAGACAATCGGCATGCCAAGTCCAGTGGCGGTACTGCTGGATTCAGCAGGAACTATCCAGCCTATTACTGGTGGTGTGTAGCAAGGCCTACCCGAGCAAGCTACGTGACTGCCACACTTGAAACTGCTGGAATGGTAGACTTGGAGGAGTCCTTTCACAAAGATGCTAGGCCTGCAGAGATGGCACGCAGTGAGAAGGATGTACAGAAGCCGATTAGTGCATTCAGAAACCTCATCAATCCTTTTGAGATAAAAGTCAAAGTGGCACTATTTTGTCTCTCATCAGGTGCACGAGCCCCAGGAGATGATGAAAATGACTTGCTAAGTGCTGAAAAACAGGGAAATGAAGCCTTTCAACAATTTGTGGAGACAAGAACTGTTGACAAAACAGTTCTCTTTCATGTGCCCTTGAATAACCAGTCACTAAAGACGTTTGCTTCCCCCTTTCAGCAGTCAAAGAAACTCAGATCCTCACAAAAGAAGATTGTTCAGGTGACTGCACAAAGAAACCTCTTTGGGCAACTGCTAATGCTTTCAGAACAGAACAACCTGGAGAAGGCTATCTCGTATCCACTGAGTCCATTGCCATGGTCATTAGCAACTTCAGATGGCCTACCAGTGAAGACAGAGAAATCTACCCTTCTTCACAAACTTGAAGAAGAGACAGCACTCAGTACAATGAATTGGGATGAAGACAAAGTTTACATCTGTGATGGCAATGCACTTCTCCAGTCAATGACTGGTCTACAACAGATATTTGGAGAGCTAGCTGAAAAGATCTTCAGCGCATTACCAAAGGTACAAAGGTTGGACTTTGTAACAGACACCTACAAATATAATTCCATAAAGTTGGCTGAACGCAGAAGACGAGGATCATCAGATTCTTACCTGGTGAACGGTCCATGAACAAAGGTGCCAAGAGATTGGAAATCCTTTCTCAAAAACAATGACAACAAGACAAATTTGATCAAGCTTCTTCTCACTGAGTGGCAAAAGGAAACATATGCACCAAGACTAATGGGTCGACAAATCTTTTTTGTCTGTGAGGAAAACTGTATCTCTTTGATAAGCCTTGATGGAATCACAACATAGAGCCACCTTGTACCAAAGCTTTCTTCGTCTCAGGAAGAAGCGGATACGCAAATATTGCTTCACTGCTTTCATGCAGCGGCGTCATCATCCTCAACTGACATCATCATAAGATTACCAGACACAGATGTATTTCTGCTGCTGCTGTACTATGGCAATCAAATGCAAAAAAACATCTACTTTGACACAGGAGTGGCAAATAAACGTCAGCTTTTGAACATCAAAACTCTAATCTAGATTCACGGTGCTGAGACGTGTAGTGCACTGATTGCACTGCATGCATTTTCAGGGTACGACAGCACAAGTACATTTGTTAGGAAAGGGAAAATCAAACCCTACAACATCCTGCAAAAAATACAGGTTACTCACCTGTAACAGGAGTTCTAGGAATGGTATATGTTGTTCATCCACACTTATTGGCAGGTTCCTTGCCGCTTTAAATCTTGCCGGAAGGTCTTCAAGCTGGCTCCTCCCACCCACCCGGGTGGTAAAACCCTCGGCTCCACCCCATGACGCCAGATCTAGCCCGCTGGAAGCCAGGTTGTGCGCCGGGCCGGGAGACTGAGAATATAGGATGAACAACATATACCATTCCTAGAACTCCTGTTACAGGTGAGTAACCTGTATTTCTAGGGACATGGATATGTTGTTCATCCACACCCTATTGGGCAGACTCCTAGCAGTTCTCTGGGAGGAGGGAGGCAAGTGCACAATTCTCTACTTAGGTAGAAAGACTGGAGAACCGAGGCCCCGACCAGCATCCCGGACCCAAGGTCGATGTGGAAGGGAACTGTAAGCTCATGCCTCGGCAGAAGCCCTCGCGGATATCCTGACCCGAGTATCTCGGAAGCAGCCACTGATGCAGCGGAAGGGCGGGTAAAATGAGCACTTATCCCTCTGGGAGGCTCCATGCCCGCCCACCTAGAGCGGAGACCTATGCAGGAGGTGACCCACCCGCTTGTCGTCCGTTTGGCTGCAGGTCTGCCAGGTGCGGCTCCAGCGTAGATGACAAACAGCTGGCGAACCTATCCTGAACTTCAGCCTTACGCTCCCTGGGTAGGTGAGCGCAATAGGGTCCCATGGAACCTATATGTGGCCTCCGAGTGTGAATGGGGATGAACCCCGCAGAGACAATACCCGGTTAGGGAAGAATCACTCTGAAGGAACTTGGTGGGGCAGGACAACTTTGTCCCTGTGGAAGACCAGATAGGAGATTCAAGGTGAGCGCTTGAACCTCCCTCCTTCTGGATGGCAGAGTAACCCTCAAGAAGGTGTTCTTCCACAACAGGTGGGGGAAAATCGCACCTGTGCAATAGTTCGAACGGCTTGCCCATGAGCCAAGCCCATACCAGCGCAGGTCCCACAGAAATGGGGATGCCTCCCCCAAAGGGGAGGTGGATCGAGGCCCAGAGAAGGGACAGCCACCTTATCTGCGCCACCGACGTTCTCCGCCCGCCGCCTGAAGACAGGGGTGATCAACAGAAGCACCGAGGGTCGTCGGTCAAGCCCTAGTTCAAAGAATGGACCAGGATGGTCCGGAATGCTCGCCTGGGGACGCGAGAGGGCCAGGCCCTATCCCATCATCAAATGGAGAAGGCGAGCATGTTTGGCTGACCTCTAGCAGGATGCCTCGAAACATCGAGGACCTTGCCGAGGACCCAAGGCCTGGCCCCTAGCTGCACAGGGACCAGGCCTTCAGGTGCAGGGATTGAAGGTCCAGATGGAAAACTTCCCCTGAAAACAGAAATCAGGACTGGCGGACGGAAGCCACCTCGGAGCCTGGGGCTGAGACTGAGGAGAGCTGGATACAGAGCTGGAATCCAGTCTGGGGCTCCAGCATCGCCACGCCTAGTCCCTCCTCGCCTTGCCTGTAGGTCAAAGGAAATGGGGAGAGGCGTGAAGGGCCTAGGGTCCGTGGGTCTCGACGGCATACCCTACAGCACAACTTTTGCTGAGGGGGCGGGCATGAACAGTCTGCCTCGGATTCTCCCTGGAGGAGGAGGGAGATCCTGCCTCCGCAGGGGAGACCACTTCCGAGGCGCATTTATGTCCGGCTTAGGGTATCAGCCAGGGAGTTGGAGGTTCCTGCCATCAAAATGGCTGGGAAACGCCTGACTGCGCCAAAACCCAATGCGGAGAACCTCCTCACGCCGAGGCAAGGGGCTCGACCGAATCCTGGCGGGTAGGTAGCACATGGTTGTGGTGTTGTCCGCTTGGACTTGTAGTCCACTAGGACCCCTGCACAAAATGGAGCGAGCGGTGTGCTGCTTGACTGCCTGGAGCTCCAGCGGTAGGGAAGGACATCGGGACTCCCGAGAGGACCAGAGGCGAAGCACTCTGTATTCCCCTAGATGGGCACCCCCACCCATCCGAGAAGCATCAGTCGGAGAAGACCGTCGACTCAGGGCGGACAAACAGGATGTTCTCCTGCAGGAGCTGGAACGGTCCAAGGGGGAGCGTTCCCTTAACTCCTGGGCTGTAGTCATGAACTGGTCCGAGGAACTCAGCACTGTGACCGCTGGCTGGCCCGTCCCCACTAGGGGAATGCATAAACCAGCGGGTCAAACAGACCACACTGGAGCCGGCCACCATGAGGCCCAGGAGGTGCAGGAGGTCCCGGCTGGGCGTAATTGCCCAGTCCGACCTGACTAGGTAAGGGAGGAAGAACCTCAGCCCTGTCCGCCAGGAGCCTAGCTCGGACTCAAGAGTCGAGCCCAGTCCCGAAGAAGCATCACTCGCTAAGACACGAGTTCCAATGTGGCTCCGGTAAAGAGAGACCAGTCTGAGCCTGGAAGGGTCGCAATCAGGCCGCCATCCGGGTGGGGTTACGCCCAGACCCCTCAATGCTGCAGAAACTGCTGAGCAGAGAAATACAGGTTACTCACCTGTAACAGGAGTTCTAGGAATGGTATATGTTGTTCATCCACACTTATTGGCAGGTATCCTTGCCGCTTTAAATCTTGCCGGAAGGTCTTCAAGCTTGCTCCTCCCACCCACCCGGGTGGTATAACTCTCGGCTCCGCCCCATGACGCCAGATCTGGCCCGCTGGAAGCTCAGGTCTGCGTCAGGCGCGAGGTTGGTGGTCATGTGATGAACAACATATACCATTCCTAGAACTCCTGTTACAGGTGAGTAACCTGTATTTAGGGACATGGATATGTTGTTCATCCACACTATTGGCAGACTCCTGCAGAGCCTCCCGGAGGAGGGAGGCAAGACGCACACCCCTACTACTTACTTGGGAAAGAGAGACTGAGAACCGAGGCCCCAAAACCAGCATCCCGGCGTGACTCAAGGCTCTATGTGGTAATGGGTAATGAAGGTGTTTGCTGACTTCAGGTAGCAGCCCTGCAGATTTCTGATAGGGACGTCCCTGGAAGCAGCCACTGTTGCAGCAGTATGGTGGGTAGAATGAGCTCTTATCCTCTGGGAGGCTCCATGCCCACCAACTTATAGCAGAGATCTATGCAGGAGGTTACCCACCTGCTTATCGTCCGCTTGGCTGCAGGTCTGCCAGATGTGGCTTCAGCGTAGGTGACAAACAGCTGGCGAACCTCTCCCGAATTTCAGCCGTGCTTTATAATAAGCTTAGCCTTCTAGGGTCCAGAGTATGAGCCTATATTCGCCTCCGAGGTGTGATTGGGGTAGAACAACGCAGAGTCAACACCTGGTTAAGGTGAAACTCCGACACCACCTTCAGAAGGAATTTCGGTGGGGCGCAGGACAACCTTGTCCCTGTGGAAGACCAGGTATGAGACTCGATGGAAAGCGCCTGGAGCTCTCCCATCCTTCTGGCTGATGAATAGCCACCAAGGCGGTCTTCCACGACAGGTGAGAGAGAGCACACCTGTGCATAGGTTCAATGGCTTGCCCATGAGCTTTGCCAGTACCAGCAGTAGATCCCACGGAGGTGGGGGTTCCTCACTGGAGGAAATGTGATCAAGGCCTTTAAAAAGCGCCAGACCACCTTCTCCCTGCGTCCACTGACTGCTTTCCCGGCCCGCGCCTGCAAGCAGAGATGGCTGCCAGGTGCACCCTTAGGGTCGCCTCGACTTAAGCCCTTGATCAGAAAGGACCATAAATAGTCCAAGATGCTTGCTAAGGAACAGGAGGAAGGGTCCAAGCCCTTGTTCTGACACCAAAATGGAAAACCTTTTCCATTTGAAGGCATAGCATTTTCTGGTCGACTCTACGGGACGCCTCAACTACATTGAGGACTCGTGGAAAGACCCAAGGCCTGGAACTCTAGTCATTAGGAACCAGGCCGTCGTAGCAGGGATTGAAGGTCCGGATGGTCACCTTCCCCTGATTGACTGAGAGCAGGTCCGGCGAGCTGGAAGCTGCCGCGGAGTCCTGGAGCTGAGACTGAGGAGATCTGGTACCAGAACTGGCAGGCCAGTCTGGGGCTATTAGAATCACCTGCGCCTGTCCCTCCTCTCTTTGAGAAGCACCTTGTGGATCAAGGGAAATGGGAAAGGCGTAAAGAGGCCCGGGTCCACTGCTCTCGGAAGGCATCCCCTGCAGCGAGCCCCTGCTGAGGGGGCGGCATGAACAGACTCAGCTTGCTTCTCCCTTGAGGCAAACAGGTCCACCTGAGGTGTGCCCAATGGGAGAACAGACGCTGTACTACCTCCGCAGGAGAGACCACTCATGGGATGCAGCCCCATCCGCCCAGGGCATCGCCAGGGTGTTGGAGGTCCTGCCACGTGAATGGCTAGGAGATCCGCCCAGGCTGCGCACGAGTGACCAAATGCGAGAGCTTCCTTGCATAGAAGCATGGAGCGCCCCGCCCTGGCGGTTTAGATAGTACATGGTCGTGGTATTGTCCGGTCTGACTCGGACCACTTGACCCCGGAGGAACGGAGCAAAGGTGGTGAGAGCTTGTATGGACCGCTCGAGCTCCAGCAGGTTGATGTGGCACGGGACTCCCACGGGACCAGAGGCCATGAGCCCGTGTTCCCCCAGATGGGCACCCCAACCCATCAGAGAGGCATCGGTCGATAGAGAGACCGCCGGCTCGGGCGGACGAACGGGATGCCTCCTGCAGATGATCTGGAAGGGTCCACCACTGGAGAGCGCTCCACATCCCCTGTGTCACCGGCTACGCTGGTCCAAAGGAGCGCAGCGGTGTGACCACTGGCTGGCCAGTCCCCACTGAAGGGGACGTGATGTTCCAGCGGCCCAACGGACCACGCTGGTGCAGGCGCCATGAGACCCAGGAGGCGAGGAAGTCCCGGCAGGGCGCAATTGCCCAACCAGAAATGATCGGGCAAAGGAGGAAAGAACTCGCCCTGTCCGCCAGGAGCCAAGGCCTGCTCGGAAGAGTGTCTAGCTGCCCGATGAATAGAATCACCTGCTTCGCCTCGAGTCTGACTTGGCCGCTGATAAGGGAGGCCCAGTTGAGAGCAGACCTGGAGGGCCAGATCTCTGGACCACTCCGCCTCTTTCCGGAGGGGAGCTGCTATCAGCCAGTCGTCCAGGTAAGGCACACTCCGACCCTCGCGTCAAGGGAATGCTGTCACCGCCAGCATTTGGTGAAGACCTGGGAGCTGGAGAAGCTGTCAAGGGCATGGCTTGAACTCAAGAGGATCCTTCCGCCGGAAGCGAAGAATCTCTGGTGAGACGGATGGATAGTGACGGAAAAACGCGTCTGCAAGTCCAGAGAGCAGAACCACACGCTGCTCCAAGGATGGTATTATCTGAGCCAGAGTGACCATCCTGAAGGTTCGAGACCTTGGAACTTGTTTAGGTCAGGTCGGTGAATGGGCGCCAGCCCCCGTCCGCCTCGGAACCAGGAAGTACCTGGACACAAACCCTGGGTCTGAAGGAGGGTCCACCACTCTCTTATCACCTCCTGGAGGAGGGAGAGCGATGTCGGCTCGACGAGCAGCCAGTGAGGCTGGGGATCCCAAGTTCTCTGTGCTTATGGCTCTGAAGGGTGGTGCCCTCGAATTCCAGAGGCAGGCCTCTTCCCACCACCTTCCAAGACCCACCTGTCCGTGGAAACAGCTGACCAGGCAGGAAACTTAGTGACTGAGCCGCCTCTCACGGGGACCCAGGGAAAGGTGACGGAATGGGGGCTACACCCCTCAGCCCGTCACTGGGCAGGGTTGGAGGAGGACCGCCGAGGGACCTCCTGGGCCTTTTCCTCCCGGGCCTGTTAGAGGAAGTCATGGTTTGGGTTTGGGATGCCAAGGTGAGTCTTGCTGGTCTCTGACGTTGCTGGGTCAAGGCCGGGGCACAGAAGGACCAAGGGCTTAGGCTGTGGTTCGCGCCTTTGTCCTTCTGAGCGTGAAGAGACCGAGTCCAAGGTAGCATTGGACTTCTCGATCCTCTGCAGGTGACCTTCCACCCCAGGGTCAAGAGGTCAGTCCTCAAAAAGGGAACATCCGCCCAACTGTTCTGGAAATCCAAGAAAGGTGGACATCCTCAGCCAAGCGTCACGACGCATAGCCACCGCGGTCGCCACCGATCTGGCACATGAGTCCCCTATATCCAAAGCAGTCTGGAGCTGCTGTTTGGCCACTGCTCCTGCTCCTGGTCCCGCACCTGCTTAACCGTAGTCTGCAGATCGGGGAAGATGAGGGATGACTCATCCAGGAGCCCAACAGGGCATGAGAAAATGTGCCATGAACGCCGAACTGGCCTGACGAAGGCCGAGAGAGGACGAAGCGAGAATTTTTCGCCCGATATAGTCCGAATTCTTGGAATCCTTGTCAGGAGGTTTGTCCACATCCCTGGCATTGCCGGGCGTCCCGGAAAACGCTGTCGGTAACCAACCCTCCGCAGAGGGGTGTTCCAAAACCGACAAGGAACCGGTAGGGGACCAGATACTTCCTGGCCATCCTGGTCAAGGCGCAGGGCAGGAAGCAGGGCTGGCTGCCAAAGCTCCAGTGCCGACCCACTATGGCCTCGGCCACTGGAAAGGCCTCCGCGCGAGAATCCCCTCGTCCAGAATCTCCGTGAGGGATACTGGTCTGTCTATGGAAACTGGTTCGAGCTCCATCCCGTGGACCTCGAGATGAGTCGAAGCAGTCCTAGGGAAGGACGACGGCTATCGCCCATTGACTGACCTCCTGAAGACCCAAGTCCAGTCGCTTGGAGAAAAGGATGAGGACTCATTCGACTCGAAGAGTCTCGAAGAGCTGCTTTCTGGCCTGAGCCACCCTTCACCTGCCGAGGTCGGTCGGGAGTGAGGGTAACTGACAGCCGACGGGGTAGACCTTAGCCGATCGAGAATTCTTGTCGAGCCCCAATTGGTGGCTGTGGAGGCGGAGGTTCCACCAGAATCGGGAGCAGCTGGTTTTGGCCAACAACCGCCTGCATAGGCCTCGGATAAGTCGAGGGGTTGTGTCGGTCGGCCCGTGACAGCCACTTAATGGTCAGAAGGTGATAATGCCATCCCCGTCAGGAGGAGTTGCATAAGGTCTCGTGATCACGACGCACTTACGCCGAAGCTTCCTCATCCGTGGAGGAGGACGAGGACGCAGCGGGTTATCGCCGCTCATCGGGTGCCGAGACCGACCGCTTATGACGGTGGGACGGCTGGACCGCCGAAGAGGTCCGAGACCGAGACCGAGAGTCCCGGAATTTCCGAGGTCGGTGCGGGAGGTGTCGGCCGGAACCGCACTTCCTTCGCTCGATGGTCCATCCGGAGGGCTCCGAACCGGAGGTACAGACGAGCTTCATCGGATCTCAACTCTCCTGGGAACTGGGAGAGGGGAATCTCGCTGCTAAAGGGCTTACAGTTCGCCCAATGGGTCGAGAAAATTCGACTTCATCGGTGTGGAGTTCTCGGTCAACTGGACCTGGATTCGGGACACCGTGAGGCCAGTGGGTCGGCGGCCGGTCGACTGAAGCCGACGGCCGACGGCCCGGACCTTCCTGGCCCCAAGAGCGTCGACTTGAGGACTTTACCCCTGTCCCTCTTTTTGGACCGAGAATAAGGTCCAGCAGACGAGGCCCTTCTTCTCCTTAGTGGAGAGGGACAGACAAAGCTCCTTAAATGAAGCCGTAGGAAGAACCCAGAGAGTATAAATGCCGTCGAGGAAGATACGGCCCGCGCCTCCCTTCGAGGGCGTACCATCCGCCGAGCTGATCCGGCAGGGTCACGCCGCGATACCGCCAACCGGCCTCCTTGACTTCACCGAGGGAAACGCCGAATTTTGCCCAGAAGGTAATCGGGCAGCACGGTCTTCGAGGACGAAGCTAGGAAAGATGAGCACAGGTCGCAAGCCTGCAAGTGGTCGTGTTTCAAGGCCTAAGCAATAGACACATCGGAGGTGGATCCGGCCCGAGACATCTTTCTGGTCGCATGGGCATCTCCAAACCGAGTCAAGATTTTGTCCATCAAGCAGTCGCTAGGGATAGAAGACTGAAGTCTTTTGCAAAATTTATTTTAAACCGCAAACGGAGAAATAGGAACCAGTCTCAAACGCGACTGTTAAGGAGAGGGAACCTGAGCTCCAAGCGCAAGGAAGATCTGGCGTCATAAGGAGCCGAGAGTTATACCACCCGGTGGGTGGAGGAGCAAGCTTGAAGACCTTCCGCAAGATTTAAAGGCAAGGATACCCCCAATAAGTGTGATGAACAACATATCCATGTCCCAGAACGGCGGGCCTGTTAGGAACTCGTAAGGAGATCTCCGCTTAGGAAAGGGAGGAGCCCCAAGAAACGGACGGAACGAGGAGTAAGACATCCTGGAGACCCAGGAAGAAGCCGCATCAAGCCTGAGGATGGGATATCTGGGTGAGAGACCATCCAGGCGTGCAGAAGGATGGGGCACAAGCCCCCGTCTGCTTGAGACCAGGAATACCTGGACACGAACCCAGGGTCAGGAAGGAGGGTCCACCACCTTCCTGATCACCCGACCTGAGGGCCAGTAAGTCGGCTCAGCTGGCAGACGAAGAGGCTGTGGACCCAAGATCCCCGTGGGGCAACGACAAAAAAGGGGAAAACCTGCTCGCAACCCGCGACAAGACCTACCCTAAGCACCACCCAAGAGGAAGAGGTGTGGAGCTGTCCCCCCCACGGGGAAACCCGGGCAGGGACAACGGGGCCAGGGACAGTGCCCCTTAGCCCGTCACTGAGCAGGCTTGGCGGAGGAAGAGGCCGAGGGGGCTCTCGATCCTACCTCCTCGTTTTTGGAGAAAGACGCTGGTCTGGCTGGACAGGCCGGGCCCAGCGCATGCCTGCTGGCCCCAGTGCTGGGCCGGGTCGAGCCGCAGGCTGGGGGCAAAGGGGCTTACGCAGGGCTGTCGGCTGCCCTTGCCCTCCAGGCGGGAGTGACCGAACCGGAGTGGCATCGACTTCTCGGGCCCCTGGAGGTGTCCTCCACCCAGGGCCGAAAGGCCGTCCCCAAGAAGGGAATGTCCGCCAACCGCGCTGGGTTTCCAAAGAGAAGGACGATAACCTCAGCCACGCTTCGCGCGCATGGCCACTGCGCCACCACTGATCTGGCACAGGAGTTGCCCAGATCCAGAGCTGTCTGAGCTGCTGTCACACCGCCGCCTACTCCCTGGTCCTCAAGACCTGCCGGACCGCGGGTCCGTGCAGGTCGGCCGGGAGATGAGGGAGGACCTCGTCCAGGAGCCCAAAAGGCGTGGGAGAAGTGTGCCATCAGTGCCGCCGAGCTGGCCTGTCGGAGGCTCAGGGAGGATGCAGCATAAACCTTGGCGCCTGACATAGTCCATCCTTTGGACCTCTGTCAGGGGCCTATCCACATCCCTAAGCTTTCCAAAACATTGAAAACATTGTCGGTAACTACCCCTTCAGCTGAGGGGTGTTCCGAGAAACCGGCAGAGAACGACAGGGACAGGGTACTTTCTGGCCACCCTGGCCAGGGGCGCAGGGCAGGAAGTAGGGCCGCCAGAGCTCCAAGGCTGGGCCCACGATTGCCTCAGCCACTGGGAAGGCCTCCGAGGGTGAGCCCCCCTCGGTCAAGAATCTCCGTAAGGGGGTAAGGGGCCCATTTGAAAACGGGCTAGATCTGCATCCCGGTGAATTCTGAGATGAGCTGGAGCAGACCCATAAAGGACGATGGGCTGTCGTCCACAGAATGTTCCGGGGAAGACCATGGGTCCTCCCTGCTAGGAAACACAGCGGAGTCGATTTCGGGCTCCGAGGGCTCTGCAAAAAGCTGCCGCAGGCCTGAGTCACTCTTCGTCCACCGAGGGCGGGCGGGAGTGAGGGGAACAAATAACCGCGGGACAGGTCCTGGTCTGCCTGGGTTCCACCGAGGACGGTGGGGCAGCAGGGACCGGACGAGCAACCGGCCCCGGAGAGGGCACCTCGACTGCCTCGTGCGGCTGCGTCGGCCGACCTGGCGGTGGCTGCTTACTAGCCGGAGAATGAATCGGGGTCAATTGATTCCCGGACAACAACAGCTGCTGCCACATAAACTCCTCGTAATGTCGACACCAACGGCATCGAAGCCACTCCTCATCCGAGGAGGGGGACGAGGAAGAACGGCAATGCCACTTGACTCGGTGCCCCGACCGAGAACGCCGAGGTCGGCATGAACGGCTAGCCCGAGAGGAGGACCGAGACCAAGACCCGAATCCTCGGGGGAACCGAGGGCAGGCCTGGGAAGGAGCGGAGCGCGCCCGCTCCTCCTTCGGCTCGGAAGAAATGGCCGAGGACTGCCGACCTGAAGGTACCGGCAGAACCTCAGCCTCCGCTAGGGGAACCGGCGAAGGGATGGCGGCACTAGCAGAAGACAGCCCAGATGACGGGTCGAGAGGCTCGGCCACGTCGACGGGGGTCCTGGCCGGCTGACCTGATGGGGACACCGTGAGGCCAGTGGCTGAAGCTGCATCCTCGATCAAGTCGAAAGGCCAGCTGCAGGGAGGGGGAACTCTCACGCCCCTGAGCCGACGAGGGACTTAGCCTGCGGCTCCTTAGACTTGGGCTGAGAGGCAGGTCCCAAAGGTCCCTCTCCCTTCAAGGAAAGGGACTGGAGAAGCTCCTTGAACGAAGCTGCATGAGGAGAGCCCAAGGAGAGCGGGATAAGCGCCGCGACTGAGGAAGAGGGAGGGGAAGCCACCCCCTCCCCGGAGGGAAGAAGATCGAGCTGCTCAGAAACAGCCGATGCGGATGCTGCCCGATGATCTGAGGAATTTTCCGGAGCGGGAAAAATTACCGGGCGCCCGAGTCCCGAACGGGCCGCGTGGACCTCCAGAGAGCTGGTCAAAAGAGCACAACAAAACTCGCAGAGCTGAGGATCATGATCCAGGTCAAGGCAGTAAACGCACGTGGAGTGCGGGTCTCTCCTGGAGGAATTGACCGGGTGCCTCTCGGGGCCGGAAAAAGAATGAGCCATCGCCACAGCGAAGAAGAAAGGATCGAAGTTTCAGAAAACTTCCAATTGATTTCGAAGACCGAAATTTCCAGGAACCAGTCGAAAACGCAGAGTGCTAAGGAGGGAATCTAAGCTTCCAAGCGGTAAGGAAGATCTGGCGTCATGGGGCGGAACCGAGAGTTTTACCACCCAGGTGGGTGGGAGGAACCAGCTTGAAGACCTTCTGGCAAGATTTAAAGCGGCAAGGAACCTGCCAATAAGTGTGGATGAACAACATATCCATGTCCCTAGAAATGAAAATTATGTATCTACCGTGATTCTTAATCTTTCTGTGTATCTTCACCATTGATCACTGGTGGGTTCTGGCCAGAGGAACAGGACCCCGAGGGAGCATTTTTTTTTGTATGGGAGGATCTGGCATAGATGTGGTGCCCCTCGAGGCCGGACGATTTGTACGTGGTCTGCTTAGGGATGGCCAGTAATGGTGTCGACTCCTCTCTTACTTCAGTTCTGCTCGGACAGAGAGTGTTATGAAAATAGGGGACAGAGAAAAGAAGAGAGAGGGCAAGAGAGCCAAGGGAGAGCCAAAAGGAAAGAATATAAACTGAAAAAGGTAAAAGCTGAAGGAAGAGGACAGAACAACCCTAGGAGTGTAGAACGTAGGGCCCCATCCTCTGGGCATTTGGGAATAGACAGAAAGGACAGGGAGGAAAGAAGGAAAGGAAATGAGGGGGAAGACCCCCGTATTGACTCCTCACAGGAGGACAGAGGCCAAGGAAGGGACACCCAGAGGGCTCTCTTCAAGGGATCACCCTCTGTAGGCAATAAAAAGCCCACCTTCAACAGGAGTATACTACCTCAAGGGAAGAGGTAGAGCTGAGAAAGCAGAAGATTACTAATGCAGGCCTCTTCCCCTAACTCAAGACTGAGAAGTCAAGGGGTCTCCTTCCCCAACTCCCAATACTATGGCATGAGGACTGGTGTAGGAGGTTTCGACCTGTCTTCTACTAGGGAAGGTCTAGAAGGACTGCCCCCATCCTTAACTGGGAAGGAGGAGGGAGAAGAAAGTAAATTACTGAATTTAGCTACCACTGAAGAGTGGTAAGGAAAGGGGAGAGGGGGTCACCAGAGCCCTCCAACCCCACAGCCCGGGTGAAGATTTCCCCACTCCCCAATCAAGGGGCAGGGGAACCCCTGACCTTAGCGGAGTTATGGCTCCCACGAACAGAGCCCCAGGAAGCACCCCCCCATGAAAAGGCAGTTCTGCCTGCCCCCCACATAGGATGTGTTCCTTTCTAGAGGAGCAGAGTACCAGAGGTACCAGGTGGAGATTCACCACACCCCAAGAGGGAAGAGGCACAGCCCAGAGTCTGAGGCCGAAGAGGGGACGGTGGGAGGGAAGCAGTGATGAATGGTGAAGATACACAGAAAGCTCAAGAATTATAGTAGGTACATAATTTTCATATCTTATCTGTGTCCATCTTCACCATTCATCATGGTGAGTGATTACCAAGCCACCTGAAGGGGACCTGGTACCTCCCTGAGGAAGAGACATCCCTCAGCCTCCTGTGGGGGGAAAAAACACAGGAGGAGGAGACCTACACAAGCCTGGTTAGGCTTGAGATTGGTCAGGGTGAGGCGGGGTCTCCCTCTGCCTGAGAGATGGAAGTTGCCTCTGAAGTTCCTGCCTCATTCTACGGAGAAAAAAGGTGGGTCTCTCGGAAAGTACAGTTACGTAAGAACTCACTGTAACAGTAGATCTTTGAGAGAGGCTTTTGCAGTAGGCATTCACATATAGGACTAAGCCACCAGGCGTCAGAACCCCACGGAAAATATTCTAGCTAGCAGTCTCTGGCGGGACCTGCCCCCACGTCAGGTGACCACGCCATGCACGGCCGGGCATAAAGGGCAGTCTCACGCCTGCCTTCCAGTTCTTTCCCACCAAAGGCCAAAAGAGGCAAGACGAGAGAGAAGAGGATATTTCCCCATGGAAATGAAGCAAAGAAAACTTAGGGGGATGGAGGGTGGGAAGGCAATACCTATTGCAAGAGCCTCTCTCGAAGATCTACTGTTACGGTAACTTCTTACGTAACTGTACTATCTTACTTCAAGAGGGCTCTTGTAGAAGGTATTCACATATAGGACTGAGCCCCAAGCAATCTGGAATAAGGAAAGCACTCGGAGGGGGAGGAGGAGGAGGAGGAGTAATATCGATAGCATGGAGCCTCAGGGCTGAACAAGTCTCATGAAAGGAGACCTTGCAGGACAGCCAACCCGAAGCCTGCTCTACGGCGAGAGGCAATGTCCAAACTATAGTGTTTCATGAAGGTATGGACAGAAGTCCAAGTTGTGGCTGCACAGATGTCTGCCGCTGACACATTCTTGAAACAAGCTGCAGAAGCAGCTACTCTTCTGGTGGAGTGACCTCTGACTTGACCCGGAAGAGTTTTGTTGTACTTGTCGTAACAGAAAATGATGCAATGTGCCAACCATTTTGAGAGGCATTGCTTAGAGACAGCATTGCCTTCTCTTTTGTGAACAAAAAAGACAAAAAGCTGATCAGTTTTCCTGAGATCCTTAGTCCGATTAGTGTAGTATCTCAGGATTCTGTGAACATCCAAAGTATGCAAGAGGTACTCCCCTTGATTGGAGTATTGCGTAAAGAAAGCGGGGAGCTCAATAGATTGATTCAGTGAAGATTCAGCCACAACCTTAGGGAGAAACTTAGGGTTGGTGCATAGAGCCACATGTTCCTTGTGAAATATCGAGTATGGGATTTTACACATTAAGGCCTGCAGCTCGGAAATTCGACGAGTGGAAGTAATGGCCAGTAGGAAGAGTGTCTTCCAAGAAAGGTACCTCAAATCAGCTGTCGCTGCTCACTCGCAGGGAGGCAGAGTAAGCTTCTCCGAGATGAAATTCAAGTCCCATGTAGGAGCAGGAATGCAAATGGTGGGTCTCAAATGGAGAAACCCCTCTGAGGAAAGTCTTGGAGACTTCCAGCTGAGCAAAAGTCCAGTCTCCAAAGGGAAGATGGTAGGCCGAGATGGCTGCCATGTGGACTTTCAGCAAGGAATGGCTGAGACCCAGATCAAAGAGGTGACGCATGTAGTCCAGGACTTTACTGACTGGGCACAAGAAAGGCTCGAAGTCTTTCGAATTTGCCCAAACAGAAAACCGTTTCCACTTCATGGCATAGGTGGACCTGGTAGAAGGCTTCCTGGCCTCCACCAAAATGTCCGCTACTAGAGGAGAGACTCCAAAAACGGACTTTAGCTACATCTGCAGGAGCCACGCATGGAGATGAAGGGATTTGAGACCTGGATGAACAAGGGTCCTCTGATCCTGGGTCAATAATTGTTGCGACAGAGAAAGAGGAAGTGGCGGTTCCTCTGAAAACTGTTGCAGAAGAGAGAACCAAACTTGCCTGGGCCAGAAGGGGGCAATGAGAATCATCTGAGCTCCCTCCGATCTGAGTTTGGGATTAAAGGAATGGGAGGAAAGACATAAATGAATCTGTCCCTCCAGTTGAGAGACAGAGCGTCCCCCCAAAAAATGTCTCGCCCTGGAGCGAGCAAGCAGAAGGCGGGAAGTTTTACGTTTAGGGGAGAGGTGAAGAGGTCTATCTGAGGAGTCCCCTATAGCAGGAAGATGTCGTTTATGACCTGCTGATCTAACTCCCATTCGTGGGACCTGGCTGAGGACCAACTGAGTTTGTCTGCCAGTGTGTTTTCCACTCCCCGGAATGTGAACCACGGTCAAGTGAAGGTGATGCTGGGGCTGCCCAATGCCAGACTCTCATCGCTTCCCGGCACAGAGGGTAGGAACATGTTCCTCCCTGCGTGTTGAGGTACCAGACTACGCACATGTTGTCTGACTGTATGAGGAGATGGCCGAGGAGGATAAAGGAGAGTAGAGCCTGAAGGGCATAAAGGACTGCTCTCAGTTCGAGCACATTTATGTGCAGGCTTTGTTCGAACTTGGACCAGCTGCCCTGAGTCCTGTGAGACCCTAGATGGGCACCCCAGCCTTCTCCTGATGCATCTGTTGTCAATGTCTGGGAGGGAGGATCTATGCAGAAGTGAACTCCCAGAGGCAGGTTCTCCTGAACCATCCACCACTGCAAGTCCCTGATCATGGGATCATTTTTTTTTTTTTTTAGTCTTTGGTAACCGGGTTAGGCCCACTAGGCACAAGTGCCTGTTTTCAGGGGCGACCTGGGAGCACTGGACGGTTAAGTGACTTGCTCAAAGTCACATAGTATGTAAGTGGAGGTTGTGAGAATCAAAGTCAGGCCTGGTCTGCTGGATGTACCAAGCTCGTTCACACCTCATTCCTCTAACCTCTAGGCTATACTGCCATCTGATACTAGTACCTCTTGGTCCAGATTGTCCCGGGTCTGGTCCCATTGTGACCGAAGCATCCATTGAGAGATCCCCATATGGAGCCGAGCGAATGGGACTGTCGGAATGGCAGCCGCCAATAGCCCGAGGAGGTGGAGGACTGACCTAGCTCCAACCCTCCTGAGGCCGGACTGAAGACGAGCCTGATTCTGAAGAGTGTCTACCCTGTCCGGAGGCAAGAAGGCTTTGCCAGTGGTGGTGTCCAGAATTGCCTCTATAAATTGGAGGCATTGGCAAGGGACCAAGTGGGACTTGGCCTGGTTTATGGTGATCCCCAGGCTGGTAAAAACCTGCAGGGTAAGAGAAAGGGAGTGCAGGAGTTCCTCCCTGGACGAGACTGCCAGGAGCCAATCATCCAGGTACGGGAATACCAGTACTCTCTGGGTACGCAGGTGGGCTGCTACCACGGGCAGGCATTTGGTAAACACTCGGGGGGCTGAGGAAAGACCAAATGGGAGTGCCCTGAATTGGCAGTGGTCCCCCTGAAAACAAAACCGGAGGAATTTGCGGTTGGAAGGGCATATGGGGATATGCAGGTAGGCATCTTGCATGTCCAGAGCGCATAGCCACTGTCCTGGACGAAGCAGTGGTAGAAGGCTCTGCAAAGAGAGCATTCTGAAGCGTCTGTACTCCACGAACATACTCAGTGAGCTGAGGTCTAGGATGGGCCCCAGATCTCCCGGCTTCTTTGGAACTAGGAAGAAATGGGAATAGTAACCTGTCCCCCAAAGATGAGTGGAGACTGGCTCTACTGCCTCCTTCAAGAGAAGGGAGATGATTTCCTCTAGGACCAGAGGAAGATGTTGCAGCGAGTAGGATAACGGTGGGGGGGTCTTCGGGGCTGTTTCTGCAGAAACTCAATTGACTGTCCTGCTGATATCAACTGGAGCACCCAAGCATCTGATGTTATCCTCTACCAACCCAGCAGATGGAAGGAGAACCTCCCCCCTACCGGTTCCTCTGGAACCTCCAGAGACGGTGGGAGAGGCAGGGAGTCAGGAGGTGTGGGGCAGCGCAGCAGCCGAGGCTCCCGTAGCTTTTTTTGCTGGGGGGGAGTCTTGGTTGCTGGAGGGGTCCGACATTTGTTGGCACGTCTGCCCTGAGGCTTTTGTCTTTGTCAGTTTTGGCAAAAAAAAGGACACCGCTGCTCTTGAGGGGGCCTGTACATAGTCTGGACAGACTTGAGTGCAGTACCCTTCTCCTGCAGTTCGGCAATGATGTCCTTGACATCACCCCCGAACAGCACCGAATCCCTGAAGGGAGCATCCTGTATAGTGGATTGTACTTCAGGGACCAAACCTGACACATGGAGCCAGACATGACGCCGTAGGCCTACGGCGAAGGTCGAGTTCTTTCCAGCTGTGTCCATCGCATCGTAAGTGGCACAAAGCATGTGCCGACAGGCCGAACGAGCGGAACGGACGAGGTCACCCACTTCCTGCTTAGTCTGTGACTCAGGAGGGGAGTCCAATTTAGATTCCACCTGACTAAGGATGGTCTTCAGGAAATCCCCCATATGAGCAACGTAGTTCAGGGCCCTGATGCCTAGGGTAGAAGAGGAATAGATCTTCTCCCCGTATTGGTCCAGAAGCCGGGATTCCTTATCAGGCGGAGACGAGCTGAGGTGTCTGGGATTGGCTGAGTGGCACTGATGACAACCGAAATCCGCCTTAGGGTGAAGGCTAAGAAAGTCTACACCCTCAGGAGCCTGGTATAGCCTGTCCACCTTCCTCGGAAGCGGGGCTAACGCAGAAGGTTGTTTCCAAATGGCGGAAACATGATCTGTGTGAAGCTCTGTCCAGGGTGGGATCAGCGTAAGAGCGGTCTCGCGCAGACCCAGATGGGCAGCAAGTTTTTTACACTGTGTGTCTGGCTCCACTGATTGCCACTGATGTACTTCCTGGATTTTCCTCAATAATTCCAGAAAAGAAGTCCGGAGGGGACTTCGGAGGATCCCTTGGCCTGGGGCATTCCGGAGTATGGGGCTTGTCTTCGGGATCAGAGTGGCCGGACTCTGAGTCCGAGTCAGAAGTTGACGGAGAGAAAAAGACTCCTCCCTAGGAGGGGGAGGGATGACCCCTCTGGGGAGTTCCCAGGGACATGTATCCTCTCCGCCTCGGGCATCGGAGGGCTCTGCTCTAGTGTTGAGCAGGGGGGAGGGAGTCTCCCATTTCCGACGTAGGGGATCCGGTATCAGGTCCGGCGTCGGGAGATGACGCTTGACCTCCTGGGTGAGCTGAGCCTTGGCCTCACCCACCAGGAGGCCAAGGTCTCCTTCAGATCCACTGGCAGCTGAGGAGTGGGCAGTGGAAGTGGAGGAGGTGGGGGATACGGGTATTGAGGGTACCCATAAAAAGAGTATCCATAACCCGATGGCGGGTAGCCCGGCATCGGGTATTAAGGCGTCAGGTACTGCAGCGCTGGATATTGCGGCGTTAGGTACTGTGGCGCCGGATACTTGGGGGCCGGGTAGTGCGGCACCAGGTATTGCGGTGTCGGGTATCCAGGTGCCAGGGGCTCTGATAGAGCAGAGGGACCTGGCAGAGGCCCTGCTGGTGGGCAAGTAGGAGGAAGCGTTGGCCCCGGGGGCGTCGGGCCCGGCATGGGTATACCTTCGAACAGGTGCGACGGACCTAAGGAAGAAACAGGTCTTCTGTCAGGTAAAGGGACGCTGGATGGTGACGGGTTGGCCGGCATCGGGACCGACATCTGAGGATTCGGCGTCAGGGGGTTCGGCGCAGGAGGAGGGCGCCCTGACCAGCAGCATCTCGATGTCCTCGGTGACGACCGGGGATAGAGGGTTAAAATCCCCGGGTGTCAGTCGAGGAGATGTGGGGACCTCAGTGGGCAATGTGGTGAGAGCGGAGAGCCTGGGGCATCAGACTGATCGATAGGGTCTGCCGCAGGCTTCTTGGCCGGGCGGTCGTTGGTGGAGCCGGCATCTGACTTATCGACAGTGTCCAGGCGGACGTCGGAGGAGCTGGCGTCTGACTTATCGGGCTCCCTACCCAAGGAAGGTCGCGAGGGAGAGGCGGCCTTGTTGGAAGGTGTTTTGGCTGGGTGCTCATCTGAGGAGGTGCGTGCATCAGTGGAACCGACGTCTGACTTACCGGACCTGCTCTGACCGGAAGGCAATGAGGGAGGAGTGGCCTTAACGGAAGCGGAGGCCTCCTTTGCCCCGGAGGCTCCTGAAGGACAGGAGGGGCGATGCCTTCTTGGTAACCACCAAGACAGCCATTAAGGAACGATCCCCCGTAGGGAATGTTACCTTGAGGGCCACGACTCCAGCTGAAGTCGCGGCTGCTGTGGAAGCCGATTCCCGCTCCTGGTGCTTCTCCTTGTCCCGCTTTTTCTTATGACCTTCGGGGGAAGTAGACGCCTGCCTAACCTTTTTTAACTCTTTTTCCATGGTGGCCATTTTCCTCTTAAGGATATGGGCTTCCAAGGACTGCTGCCTTCTCCTGCGGGGTAGCAGAGTTGAACTTCTGCCAGTATTGACACTTCTCCATGGGGTGGTCTGGGCCCAGACAGAAGAGGCACAAGGAGTGGCAGTCCTTGTGTGGAAGCTGGGAACCACAGGAGTTGCACTTGTTTTTATGCAATTCAGAGGGTGTCAGGGACGACATACACAGCAATTGTTTGAAAAAAAGTAAAAAAAATAGAGAAAAAGGTTGAAAAAGTTCGAAAACTTGAAGACCGATGAATGACTGATAAGCGCTGTTCTACCATGAGGAACTTTCACAAGCCAACGGCAGGAAAGAACTGGAAGGCGGGCGTGGGGGACGCCGGTCACCTGACGTGGGGGCAGACCACCAGAGACTGCTAGCTAGAAATTTTTCCGTGGGGTCTTGACGCCTGGCGGCTTAGTCCTACATGTGAATACCTACTGCAAGAGCCCTCTCGAAGTAAGATAGAGGATGCACTCACCCTACACCGGGCTATGGGTGAAAACCGGGAAAGACGAAGCCATGCTGTCCGCCTAACGCAGATTGCTGTCCCCACTAGCCTGGATGCCACCTCACTGGCATCGTAGGATGTCCTTGTTTGGTGCCTCGCAAGCTCCAGGCCATGTGCAGAGAGGGCAGTGGCTTGCCTGGTTGCCGCCATATCAGGCAGATGCCAGGATTTGTCCCAGCATGGACCATAAGTGCCTGTTATAAGCAGCATGATGGGCCTGATGTGCTGCAAGAGAAAGAGAGAGGCGCGCCAAAGAGAGGACTCTCCTTCCCAGTGGTTGAACTTCACAGAGTCCGCATCCGGGGGTTGGTCATGCCTCAGACTTCTATGCCCAGAGGGAGTGTCCAGGAGTGTCATGCCCGAAGATTGGTGAGGAAGCTCTCCTGGAGATCTCTGGGGTGAGCAATAACTGGCTTGCACTCCATCGGGGCTGGGGAGGGGACTGATGGATGTTGCCAGGTGTGGTACAATGCCTCCCTAAAGGGGTAGGGCCAGGCGGGAACCACCAGGTGGTCTGCACTGTATTTGCTTAGAAAAGCGCGTGTCGCCCACTCAGGATTGCGTCTTGCCAACCGTGAAATGTGGAGCTCGTCGACCAGCCTCGAAAGGAAACGCTGATAGTTGGTCTGGTCAGCATCTGAGAACAGGTGGATGGTAGGATCATCCTCCTCAGGTGAGGAGGACGAGGAGTCAGAGTCCGGCTGCTGCAGGGGAGACTGGTGAAATACCTGCTCGTCCATGGATCCGACGTAAACTGGAAAATGAGCAGCCATGGCTCTAAACTGCTCCCAGGTTAGCAGCCCCATAGGACCAGTGACCCAGAAGAAAGGGTGGGGTAGGCAGAGGTAAGGGGGGGCCAAACACCTCTGACAAAGAGGACGCCCTCTGCCAGGGCTAGGGGACCATACAGATGATCCAGCACGATGGAAGGATCTGCCAGTCGAGACAGTCACCGGCCATTCAACCATCCTGAAACAGTAAGGACTGAGACCTGAAGGGGATTACCCCCTGTGAGGTGACCGAGGACACATGGGTCCAGAAGGACGGCCCCTAGTCTCATGCGATGAGATCCTCCTTGGGGAGACCTCAGGAGAGAAGACAGGCCCAGCGCTGCGGCTCTTTCCTGAATCCCTGCGGGCTGCTAGGGAAGGGCGCTGCTCCTGGCCTTGTCCCCGCAACCCCTCAGACTCCGAGAGGGACCTCTTCCTCAAGACCAACCGAGAAGGCTCCACTTCACCCGCCAGCCCCTGAAGGGCAGCTAGTGAGGGAGACTCTGCCCTAGCCCCAGATGTCTAAGCATCCCCTGACGTGGGTCCACCCTGGACACCCAGGACAGAGGACTCACCTCCCCCAAGAACGGACCTCCTGGTGCCATCAGAAGGCTTATCAGCGCCATCCGGAACCACCGGCTCTGAAGGAGGGAAAGGTTAGTCGGGTGCAGGAGTGCTGGGCGGAGGAGAGCCCTGAGACTCTGAAGAGTTAGGAAGCCAGTCCGGATCCACCTCTGAATCGTCCTCTGAAGAGGAGTGGATCTGGAGGACCTCCAGAGAAGCCACCCCCAGGACCCTCCTGCTCCCGGCACCGCAAGCGGCACTGCGAGCCACCCAGCACCACCCACGGCACTGCCCCGATCACTGGCACCGCAAACAGCTCTGGGATCAGGGGAGGTGCAGAGGAAACCACCGGGCCAGGCCGGGCCTGGCAGACACAAGCCATGACACTGGGGAGCCTTCACCTCTGAGGAGGTGACTGCCAGAACGGTGCCTCCAGCCCGACCCCGGAAGAGTTGGACCAGGCCTCCGGCACCATAAGAGGGGCCTCTGCTGTGGCTAGGCTAGAAGAAGCAGAGGCCCCCTCCTCTGCGGTCCATAGAACTGGGAGGGGACCCGAGGGAGGGTCAAGGGGACTTCATGCCTGCGTCCCTAGTGCACAACTGTCCACTGAAAGTTGGCAGCGTACGGCCAACTTTAAACGCACGGCTTTCCAAAACTCTGCAGCCCATGAAGAAACAGGCATTGCAATGACGCATGTCATGGTTGGGACCCAGGCAGGTCAGGCAACGATCAAAATTCTGGGACAACATAAAAACCCTAACAGGCAGAGCAAGTAAATCACCACCATCGCAAATAAACTTTGAGGGTGCGATTACCCAGCATACCAAAACTATCGCAGATGGCTTCAACAAGGCCTTCACAGACCTTAGTGGGGTCCTTCCTTCAGACTATCTCCGATCTGTGCCTAGCTCCGCCATTAGTTGTACTGACATCCCTCCAACACACACAGCACTTTCCTTCTACCTGAAGGTAATCTCTACAACTGAGGCAAAAAAATACTTGGAAAAAGTTCTCTGGAACACTAGATACAGTGGGGACTCGCGTGGCCTAAAGATTGTGGCTCTCACCCTGGATGTGTTACTCTCCCCTCTAACCTGGATCCAAATTACTTAAACCACTGGCATCTTCCTCAATGCTGGAAAGCTGCAGTGGTCACCCCGGTTTTTAAAAGTGGGGACAGAACCTGCCTGGCCAACTACAGGCCAATCTCAATTCTGCCCCCCTCTCCAAGGCACTAGACAGGATAGTATATGATCAGTTAGGTACATACCTTGATAAGTACAACCTTCAATGCCAGGAACAGCATGGCTTTCGGAAGGCACATAGTACTTCAATGGCATTGGTTGAGTTTATTGGTCATATACATGAAGCACTTGACCGAGGGCTCTTGGTGGGGGCCACTTTCATCGACCTCACCAAGGCCTTCGACACGGTCAACCACGATTTGCTTCTCACACAACTCTCTAACACTGGTATATCCGCTGTCTCTCTAGGCTGGTTCCAGAGTTACCTCTCCAACGGGACCCAGCAGGTCAAGATTCTTGATGTTCTATCCAACCATCGACATGTCAACACAGGGGTGCCCCAAGGTTCCATTTTGGGCCCCCTGCTGTTCAGCCTGTTTCTAAATGAACTCCCCAAAGTCTGCCAGAATGAGATCCTTCTATATGCAGATGATGCTGTTCTCTACACGTATCACTCTACTCCGGAAAAGCTGGAAAAAGGCATGCAAGATGACTTTACTGCTGTCGAAAAATGGTTCCTTAAGTCTAAGCTCTTGCTCAACTACACTAAGACTAAAACAATGTTTGCCTCCCATCAAAACTGTCATAAGTCCCATCACCTCAATATCTACAATAACCTCTATCACAGATTATGGACTGGTAGTCTACGGAGCCGGTACCGATACAGCACTTAGGCGAATCAAGATTGTCTTAAACAAAGCTTGCAGACTAGTCCTGGGTGTGGACCGTTTAACTCACACTTGTGAACTATACTCAAGCACTGGTTGGTTAAACCTGAATAGCAGAATTCAGTACCAAGTCTGTCTATTAGCAAAAAAATCCACCCTAGGTCTTGCTCCTCCTGAAGTGAGGCAACTGCTAAGAAACTCCATTTCCTCCAGACTAACTGTTACGCCTGGGTTATGCCCCCTATCGTCCCACATACACCTCACACTGTATTCCTGGTCTAGTGTACTGTAATACTGCTATTTTGCACTATGCTAATACTGATCATGCATGATTCATTATTCCTCACTATGATACATTTATCTAGATTATGTTTGGTTTTTATGGATATTCTATGTATATATAATCTACCTAATCACTGATAAGATGACTCAGAGGGATCATCAGTGATTATTGTTTACTTATGTTCTCATACAATTATATGTAGCGTGTGTATTTTACACTCAGGCAAATATGCCTGTCAGCAGTTCTCTTTGTCTAAGCAAGCTGACACAGAGAGAGACAGCTTTTGTTATGTCTTTATGTTTTATATTGTACGTAAGTAAGAAATGTGCATGTAGTTTGAACTGTCAGCATTTCTTTTGTCTAAGCTATAATGCTAATGGAAGCATATTCTGTATCATATGATACTCTTTAGTAATTCTGTCTCCTAAGTCATTCTCCAAAGGAGAATGACTTAGGACCAATCCATATTGTTTCTCATATCTGTAACTATGTTGTAATCTCTGTTGCTATGCTGTTATCTGTAGTATACAGTTGTCCGCAACCCACTGTAGCACGCTTGAGACACTACTGTAGCTTCTCTAGAAGGGCAGAAAGCTGGAATGCGGGGAGAGCTAGAAGAAAAAATTACTCACCTTAGTAATTGCTTTTCTTCTCATGGAGTCTTGCTATATTATGACTATATGCAGTCAGCCACTGCAGCTGAACTGCCCCGGAGAGGAAAGAGTTAACTCCAGAGAGTCTGGAGTTCCACAGCGTGAGGGCGCTATACCAAAGCTCTATCTGGCCAGTTTCAAATGAAACTGTCAGATCTTTACGAAGCTAACACTAAGCAACAAGTCTGTGTGGAAAGCTCTACACTAGCCAAGTGGCTACCTACTAGTAGGAATAACAACAGTATAAACAACAATATAAACAGCAATAATAATAATAATAACAATGAATAATAGTATTATTAGTTTCTCCCTAACAAGCGCTATTAGACCCCCTTCCCCAAGACTCAAGTCCAGGAAGGGGCCAACATATTACTTAAAACAGAAATACCTAATTCTCAACCCTAAATAAAGGGGAAGGGAAGAACTAAAATGGCATGACACAGTGCTTGCACTAATTTGCCACCCTACCCAAGTAGAGGTTCTGAGGGGGCAGGAGGGTGGTCAGTATTACATAGCAAGACTCCATGAGAAGAAAAGCAATTACTAAGGTGAGTAATTTTTCTTCAAACACCATGAAGTCTTGCTATATTATGACTATATGCAGATTACACAGCAGTACCCTCCATGGAGGAGGGTCAGAGTCTACTTAGGAAATAGGCTCTGAAGCACAGCTGTGCCAAAACGAGCATCTCTCCTGGACTGAATATCCAGGGAATAATGCTTGGTAAAGTGTGAACTGTTTTCCAAGTAGCAGCTTGACAGATTTCCAGAATGGAATATCTCTAGCAGCCGCTAGAGATGCAGCTGTACCCTGGTGGAGTGAGCCCTCAGTCCTGAGGGGATTCTACCTAGTTTTTGATAACAAAATTGGATACAAGAGACAATCCACCTTGCAACTGTCCTCTTAGTGGCAGGTTTCCCGTTGCCAACCTCGCCATAGGTAAGGAAGAGTTGGAGGGATTCGAACCTGTGACCCTTGGTGCATTCCAAATAGTAGCTTAAGGCTCTTTTGACGTCCAAGCTGTGCAGACTCCTCTCACCAGAATGCTCAGTGAAAAATACTGGAAGAAAGATGGATTGGTTCAGGTGGAAATCTGAAACCACTTTAGGCAAAAACTTTCTGTTAGTCCTGAGGACTACCTTATCTCTGTGGAAAGAGATAAAATCTTCTTCCACTGACAGGGCCTGTAGTTCACTTATGCGCTGGCAGAAGATAGCCACTAGGAAAACAGTTTTCCAAGTCAGAAACTTGAGCTCTGCTGAGGACAGAGGCTCAAAGGGGTTGCATTAACTGAGCAATGCAAACATTCAGGTCCCAAGCGGGAGCTGGTTCTCGAAAAGGAGGGTTGGTGTGAAGTAACCCTTTAAAAAACTTGGAAAGCACAGGGTGAGAAGAAAGGAAGCAGGCTTCCCTGCTGACAGAAAAGCAGAGACAGCTGCCAGATGAACCTTTAAAGTAGCTGGCCTAAGGCCTAAGGAATTTAAATGGACCAAATAGTCCAGTAAAATGGGCAGATCAGCAGATTCTGGGATAATCTGCTTCTCAGACCACCAGATGGAAAACCTTTCCACTTAGAATTGTAAGTGGTCCTAGTGGAAGGCTTCCTTGAAGCCTTTAAAATATCCAAAACACCTTGAGAAAGGTGTAAGTCAGCAAATTCTAACTCCTCAAGAGCCATGCCTTGAGATGGAGGGATTTGAGGTCCGGATACCACACTCTCCCCTGTGCACAGGCCAGTAAGTCGTGGACTCTGGCAAGCTCAGGGCAGGGTGGACTGTCAAGGACAGAAGCAGTGGGTACCAGGGCTGTCTGGCCCAATCTGGAGCAATCAGAATCACCTTGCAGGGCTGAGATCTGATTTTTACTAGTACCCTGAAAAGAAGGGAAAGGGGAAAGGCATACAGGAACTTCCTTTCAATCCAACTGAAAGGCCCAGGGGACTGATCCCAGCACTGGAGGCCTGCAACAAAACAGAGGAAGTTGGTGGTTGTCTGGGGCTGCGAAAGATCTATCTGAGGGGTGCCCATCTGGCAAAGACTGACCCCAGCACCTGAGGATTCAGAGCCCATTCGTGATGGCCCTGAGAAATCCTGCTGAGGGCATCCGCCAGGACATTGTCCTTCCTGGAAGGTGAACTGCTATCAGGAGGTGTTCAGGGAGTAAGCTGAGACCACAACTTCATTGCTTCGGTGCACAAGGCTGATGACCGAGTGCCCCCTTGCTTGTTGATGTACCACATTGTTGTGGTGTTGTCTGTCCTGACTTGAACTACTTTGTTCTGGACAGAAGCTGAAAACGCCTGAAGAGCTAAAAGGACAGCTCTGAGTTCCAAAAGATTGATGTGGAGCAGAGATTCCTGGGGAGACCACACTCCCTGAGTGGACAGGTCGCTCAAGTGAGCTCCCCACCCTAACAGGGAAGCATCCGTGGTGAGGGTGAGGGAGTGGGAAACGGGAATGAAAGGAACCCCTTGTTTTAGATTGCTTTGATCCTGCCACCAGTGCAAGGCCAGGATCAGGGTTTGGGTCACTGGAACCAATTTGAAAGGGGTCCCTCCTTTGAGACCAATAGGCCCTCAAATGGAACTGAATGTCCCTCATCTGGAATCTTGCTCCTTGCACTACAGCTGTGGAAGCAGCCATGTGCCCTAGGAGTTGCAGAAAATGCCTTGCTGGTCGAGAGACCCGGGGTAAAGGAGGATGCCAGGGCAATGAGTCTGTATACCCTTTCCGAGGGGAGAAATGCCCTGGCTAACTTTGTGTTCAATTCTGCACCTATGAAAGTTAGTACCTGAACTGGTTCGAGAACTGACTTTGGTAAATTCAGCAGGAATCCCAGGGAAGTGAGAAGCTGCTGGGTGACTTGCAAGTGGGATTTTACCTGATCTGGGACTGACCCACTATGAGCCAGTCGTCCAGGTAGGGAAACACAGCAATCCCTTGCCTTCTTAAATGAGCCACTACCACAGCTAGAGACATTTCGTGAATACCCTTGGCGAGAGGTAAGGCGCAGGGCATTGCCCTGAACTGGTAGTGGCCTGAGGGTAGTTCAACCTGAGGTACTTTCTGTGAGAAGGCCTGATCAGAACATGAAAATAGGCATCCTTGAGGTCCAGGAAGCTAACCAGTCCCCTGGCCTCAGGGAGGGCAAAATCATTGTCAGAGTTAACATTTTGAACTTTGGTTTCAAAGATGCTTGGTCAGGTACCTTAAATCTAAAATGGGCCGCCATTCTCCTGTCTTTTTTGGGGTAAGAAAGTATCTTGAGTACAGCCCCTTGCCCTGATAGCAAGGAGGGACCCTTTCTACTGCTTTGCAGTCCAAAAGAGAAGAAACCTCTGCTTCCAAAGCAAGGGCTTCTGAAGGATTTGCAGGTGAAATGTCTGGCTCTCATCTTCGAAACTGTTTGAAGCTGAGAACCAGACCCTGGCCTATTACCTCCAGAACCCACCTGTCCGGGTTAGGGACACCCAGTTCTGGCTGAAATAAACCAACCTGCCCCCACTGGTACAGGAGAATCGGCCCTGGGCACCCCATCAGGGTGCCTGCTTGCAGTAGCCTTAGGCTGAGGGGGGGAGACGGTTTACTTGTGCCCCGCCTCACTCTGCTCTAAAGAAACCCTCTGTGCAAATGCAGAGGAGGCCTGAAATTGGTAAAAGGCCTGTGGAAAGGCCTGCCCCTACCTCTGGGAGCGTGCCTCTGTGGAGTGGCATGCCTCTCCTTAGCCTGGGCACTTTTGTAGGTAGTTCTGTATTCATCCATCTTTTTCATATAGTTTTCTGTTTGTTCCCCAAACAGAGAATTACCCACAACAGGAAAATCCATAGCCTTTGACTGAGTATCTTGGGACAGATTAGTGCATCTGAGCCATGCCAACCTACGGAAAGCTACAGAAGTGGCCATGACCCTAGAGAAAACATCATTAACATCAACAGCAGTATGAAATTGAACTTTAGAGGCTTCAATGCCATCAGCAGCCACCTGTTCCAACTCACTAGCCAGCTGGCCATGGGCCTGCTTGGCTAACTGCAATACTGTGTCCCACCTAGATTTCTGATATCTAGCCACATAAGCCATATAATTTGCCTGCCTGAGTCCCAAAGAAGCTGCCATATACTGTTTTTTCGCCATGGCATCAATCTTCCTGGAATCCTTATCAGGAGGATGTGAGACCAGAGGAATATTAGCCTTGTCACAGGCTGCAGCTTGTACCACACCTACATGACTACACTGCTCAGTGAGGAAGTCTGTATCAGAGCCTGACAAGGTATATCTTCCGTCCATTTTTTTTATCTACAGGAGGGACAGAATGAGGATTTTTTAAAATCTTTCTTGTTTGGTTCCTAAATGACTTATGCAAAGGAATAGACAACCTCCTAGACTCTGGTATATCCATCATTTCTACATAATCAGGCTCCTCTTGCTCATCCACAGCTTCCTCTAAAGGAAGCTGGAGGGTTTCTGCAACCTTTTTGTAAAACATAAAATGAGAAGGGACTCAGACAGAATAGAAGGAGATTCTAAAGGTCTGTCTGGAGAAATGTCCGGTTCAATGGGCAAGTCCAGACCCTCCCAGCCACACATGTAATGATCAAATTCGTCCTCCCTCTCCTGTGGTTCATAAAATTCTCAACATCATACTCCTGAACCACTGGCACTGAACGAACCAACCTTTACCAACTGTAGGTGGTTCGGCAGGACCCTGAGACAGTGACTGGACAATCTGTATGGCTTTAGCTATTTCTGCAGCAGTTGGAGAGACAATTTTGGACCGAACCTACTGATTTCTTTGTCTTTTCACTGAGACTGGTTCCCTGAACCAGCCTTCCTTTGCCCGAGGAAGTCTCGCCTGGTCAGAGGGCACTCCTCTGGTCCAGTGGGTACTGGACCGGCTGGCCATCCGGTCAGCGGACTTCTTGGCTCTCGCTGCCCTGAGCCGCCCAATCTCTTTTCCAGGGTGGCTGCAGGGAAATTTTACACACCTGGCAGTCTGACAGGAGGTGGTCAGCCCCAGACAATTCATACAAGTGGTGTGGGTCAGCCTTGGCAAAGGCTTCCCCACAGACATCACAGTGTTGAAACCCAGTGGGCCGGTTTTTCTTTTGGGTTTCTAGACATAATGCCAGCCTAACCAAAACTTGCCCTTTTGATGGCAGTGCCAGGCAAGACACCCTATCGGTTCCTAACCGTGTCAGGGTATTTGAAAAACCTATTTTAAAAGCAAGGTTTTAGAACCGATAAGAACCGGAACCGCACTCTAAAGCCCAACCACACTTTAAAACGTTAAATTAAGCAAACCGATCGGTTCAAAACCGAACCGATAATTGAATTTCCACACAGACTTTAAATTTTCTACTTACGGTTTACCAGATAGAGCTTTTAACCGAAATGCGGTAAAATAAATACTTTTTGCCGGTTCAAATGAACCGAAAATACTCGCTTGAACTGAGAAATGAACCAATGTGAAGGAGCTGATCTCCGGAGCGACTGTTCAGTGAAGCGGAGTAAAGAATCTGACAGTTTCATTTGAAACTGGCCAGACAGAGCTTTGGTATGGCGCCCTCGCGCTGTGGAACTCCAGACTCTCTGGAGTTAACTCTTTCCTCTCCGGGGCAGTTCAGCTGCAGTGGCTGACTGCATATAGTCATAATATAGCAAGACTTCATGGTGTTTGAACAAGATCTTAGAGAACCTAAGATCTACAATTCTGGAGATTATGTACATTCTTCAGGAGTGGTGAGAAACCCATCTCCCTTGTGATTTTCTTTGTCACATGCTTGGCGTAAGTAGCATAATAAACTTTATTAGTACTCCTTGCTTGTTTACGAATGTTTCTTGGCAGACTCCGAGACACAAGAATCTGTATTATTATTATTTTTTATTGTTTACCCTACACACCGAGTGTTTAGACAACATAACTAGGGGGTCGAGTAAAGCTGCCTTCATTATCCCATTCCGCCAGACCTCACTAGGGCGATGGTCCTTCGAATACAGGGTCCCCTGCTGGCTAAATTCCCTTAACTCTGAGCTGATTGAGGAAACGAAACTACGCCCATTTAAGGCCAAGCTGCTGCAGTACCTCGCCACTCTTAGTAACTGTGACTGCATCACCTGTGCATATTCCTACTATTATTGATAGCTTATCTGTCCTGCATAGCACCCATATCCCCCACTTCCTCCCCGCTGGTGTGACCCCACTGAGCACTTCACCCCACTTCCCCCTTTATCACCCCCCACCTTATTGCATTCTCTTCACAAATATTAATCCCTATTTTCACCCCCCAGTTTCCCCACCTTAGCCCCCACTTTAAAACCCTTTCCCTTATCCCTCTCCGCCCATATCACCCAGCCCTGCCCTATCACTCTACTTCATGTAACCCTGGGTAGATTCCTATCCAGTCCCACTCCTGACTACTCAACCCCTTATTCTGTCACCCCTTGTCTCTGCCCCAACCTCCCCTGCTCTCATCTATTCTGTCCTCCCTCCTTTGGTCACCACCACTCTGACCCTCCATAACTCTACCTGCACGCTCTAAAGCTCAGCTACCACTATAAATTGCTTGTCCACCTTAGGTATGCTCTTAGTACTGTTGCAATAAATTTGACCTCTCCTACCTGATGCATTTTAACTGTACTTGCTTGAATCTGTATCTGTATGTACCATAATGTACTTGCCTGCTGTATATACCCCTATCTGTTTTGTAATATCTACGTACCTTGTCTATTGCCTTACGACGTGGAACCTTTGTAAATGAGCTTTTAGCTCAAAGGTGTTATCTGAGATTCCATAAATAAATAAATGTTGGCCCGAGACGGAATACTGCCAGCAGCAGGGACACCGCCACATAGGAGGCCGGCCCGCCTTACATTTATTTTTGCCCCCCAGATGAGACATGATCAGACAGAAACTTAAATAAAACATAGTAAAAGGTCTCAGCACCAAAAATAAGGAAAGATCTTACCGATTCTTGAAGAAAAGCGGCACCAAGAACACTAACAGCTCTGCAGAACTAGGTCGGAACGGACTAGGCCATGATGTTGTCGTTCAAAAATGCTCTCTCACAAGGTCATGCTCACTCGGCGGGAGAAGCCGAACTGATGTAAGGGAGAAGTCAACACCGTTTACTGGCCATCCCTTGAGCGTCACGAAGTACGTCGGCCTCAAGGGTGGCGCTGTGCCAGCGTCGGCTCCTCCCACACAAAAAAAAATTAAAATGCTCCTGCGGGGTCCTGTTCCTCCAGCCAAAACCCACCAGTGATGAATGGTGAAGACTGACATAGATAAGATCAAAAAGAAGACTATGGCAACTTTCCAAGTACTTGGTGACACAGAACATGTATCGGATGCCATCCATGCTCACCTTGAAAGATTTGTCTGCTGCTTATATGGGCAGCCCGTCATATACTGATATCAACAAACTTCACTATGACATTGCAAGGCAGAAATTTCACACAGGAAGCAGCCAACTATTGTCAGAGTATGATGGCACTGATCTGAGTCTACTGCGTCCATGTAGTCAACATTGAGAATGCATGTACTGAGAGTGAATTACCAAGCCCTTGTCTGGAAAAATGCCCATGTGTCACACCCTAACATCCTAAGCACTGAAACACATGGGTGGAAACTTGATGAAACAGGAATCATGGAGTATGACTGGTGTGATGGTGACATTATACCACAGGAACTGGTGGACATTCTGTCCCAGGAGGAGACCCTGAATCAGTCAGATGAGGAAGATGACGATGACGTTCTTTCTGCCAGCCTGGTAGACACAATCTTTGATGCGGGGGATGATAACTAAATTACAATGGCAAAGATGAAAAAATTACTCACCTTAGTAATTGCTTTTCTTCTCATGGAGTCTTGCTATATTATAACAATAGCAGTCAGCCACTGCAGCTGAACTGCCCCGGAGAGGAAGGAGTTAACTCCAGAAGATCTGGAGTTCTACAGCGCGCGAGGAGGGCGCTGAGACCAAAGCTCTATCTGGCAGTTTCAAATGAAACTGTCAGATCTTTACGAAGCCAACATCAAAAGACGGAAAAAGTCTGTGTGGAAAACTACACTAGCCTATGGCTACCTACTAGTAGTAATAACAACAATATAAACAAAAAAGAAACACCCAGAACCATAATAACAAAGATTGATGGTATTATGGTTCGTTTTACCACCCTTGACAAGCCCATATGAACCCTTCCCCAAGACTCAAGTCCAAGAAGGGGGCAATAAAAAATAACCTAAATGAACAATCTAGATCCCTAACCCAAAGGAAAACAGGGTTAGGGGAAAACTAAAATGGCATGACACAGTGCTTGCACCAATTTGCCACCTCTACCCAAGTAGGAGTTCTGAGAGGGGCAGGAGGGAGGGTGGTTATAATATAGCAAGACTCCATGAGAAGAAAAGCAATTACTAAGGTGAGTAATTTTTTCTTCAAACACCATGAAGTCTTGCTATATTATAACAATAGCAGATTACACAGCAGTACCTCCATGGAGGAGGGTCAGAACCTACTTAGGAATAGGCTCTGAAGCACAGTTGTGCTAAACCGAGCATCTCTCCTGGACTGACATCCAGGGAATAATGCTTGGTAAAGGTGTGAACTGTCTTCCAGGTAGCAGCTTGACAAATCTCCAGAATAGGAATGTCTCTAGCAGCCGCTAGAGACGCAGCTGTACCCCTGGTGGAGTGGGCCCTCAATCCTGAGGGGGTACTCTACCCAGTTTCTGATAACAAAATTGATACAAGAGACAATCCACCTTGCAATTGTTCTCTTAGTGGCAGGTTTCTCTGCCAACCTCGCCATGGGTAAGAAACAGTTGGAGGATTGAACCTATGACCTCTGGTGCGCTTCTAGATAGTAACTTAATGCCCTTGACATCCAAGCTGTGCAGTCTCCTCTCACCTGAGGAAGAATGCTCAGTGAAAATACTGGGAGGGAGATAGATTGATTCAGGTGGAAATCAGATACCACCTTAGGCAAAACTTTCTATTAGTCCTAAGGACTACCTTATCTCTGTGGAAAGAGATAAAATCTTCTTCCACTGACAGGGCCTGTAACTCACTTATGCGTCTGACAGAGGTGATAGCTACTAGAAAAACGGTTTTCCAAGTTAAATACTTGAGTCCTGCTGAAGACAGAGGCTCAAAGGGGGGTTGCATTAACTGAGCAATGCAAATATTCAGGTCCCAGGCGGGAGCTGGTTCCCGAAAGGGAGGGTTAGTATGAAGTAACCCTTTAAAAACTTGGAGAACACAGGGTGAGAAGAAAGGAGGCAGGCTTCCTGCTGACACAAAAGCAGAGACAGCTGCCAGATGAACCTTCAGGGTAGCTGGTCTCAAGGCCTAGGGAATTCAGATGGACCAAATAGTCCAAAAGAATGGGAAGATCAGCAGATTCTGGGGTAATCTGCCTCAGAGCACCAGATGGAAAACCTCTTCCACTTAGAATTATAAGTGGTCTTAGTGGAAGGCTTCCTAGAAGCCTTTTAAAATATCCATGACACCTGAGAAAGGTGTAAGTCAAGGCTCTAGCCCTCAAGAGCCAAGCCTTGAGGTGGAGGGACTTGAGGTCCGGATACCACACTCTCCCTGTGCACAGGCCAGTAAGTCGTGAACTCTGGGCAGGCTCAGGGCAGGGTGGACTGCCAGGACAGGAGCAGAGGGTACCAGGGCTGTCTGGCCCAATCTGGGGCAATCAGAATCACTCTGCAAGGTTGAGATCTGATTTTCACAGTACCCTGAAAAGGAGAGGAAAGGGGAAGGCATACAGGAACTTCCTTTCCAATCAACAGAAAGGCATCCAGAGGACTGAGCCCAGTACTGGAGGCCTGCAGCAAAAAGAGGAAGTTGGTGGTTGTCTGGGGCGAAAGATCTATCTGAGGAGTGCCCCAACTGGCAAAGACAGACCCCAGTACTTGTGGATTCAGAGCCCATTCGTGATGGCCCTGAGAAATTCTGCTGAGGGCGCCCCGCCAGCACATTGTCCTTCCCTGGGAGATGAACCGCTATCAGGAGGTGTTCAGGAATAAGCCAGAGACCACTAACTTCATTGGCCTGCACAAGGCTGAAGACCGAGTGCCCCTTGCTTGTTGATGTACCACATTGTGGTGGTATTGTCTGTCCTGACTTGAACCACTTTGTTCTGGACAGAATCTGAAAAGACCAAGAGCTAAAAAGACAGCTCTGAGTTCCAGAAGATTGATGTGGAGCAGAGATTCCTGAGGAGACCACACCCCTGAGTGGTAAGGTCGCCTCAGGTGAGCCCCCACCCTAACAGGGAGGCATCCGTGGTGAGGGTGAGGGTGAGGAGGGAGAAATGGGAATGAAGGAACCCTTGTTTCAGATTGCTTTGATCCTGCTACCAGTGTAAGGCCAGGATCAGGGTTTGAGTAACTGGGACCAATTTGGTAAGGGGGTCCTTCCTCTGAGACCAATAGGCCTCAAATGGAACTGAATGTCCCTCATCTGAATCTTGCTCCCTGCACAACAGCTGTGGAAGCAGCCATGTGCCCGAGGAGTTGCAGAAAATGCCTTGCTGGTCGAGAGACCCATGAGGGTAAAGGAGGATGCCAGGGCGATGAGTCTGTCCACCCTTTCCGAGGGAAGAAGGCCTCTACAACCTTGTGTTCAATTCTGCGCCTATGAAAGTTAGGGTCTGAACTGGTTCCAGAACTGACTTTGTAAGTTTAGCAGGAATCCCAGAGAAGTGAGAAGCTGTGGTGACTTGCAAGTGGGATTACCTGACCTGGAGACTGACCCACAATGAGCCAGTCGTCCAGGTAGGAAACACAGCAACCCCTTGCCTCTTAAATGAGCCACTACTACAGCGAGACATTTTGTGAATACCCCTGGCGCAGAGGTAAGGGCAAGGGCATTGCCCTGAACTGGTAGTGGCCTGAGGGCAGTTCGAACCTGAGGTACTTTCGGGAAGGCCTGATCAGAACATGAAAATAGGCATCCTTGAGGTCCAGGGAAGCTGCAGTCCCTGGCCTTAGGGAAGGCAGTATCATTGCCAGAGTTAACATTTTGAACTTTGGTTTCAACAGATGCTTGTTCAAGTATCTTAAATCCAGAATGGGCCGCCATTCTCCTGTCTTTTTGGGGTAAGAAAGTATCTTGAATAAGCCCCTTGCCCTGATGGCAAGGAGGAACCTTTCCACTGCTTTGCAGACCAGAAGAGAAGAAACCTCTGCTTCCAAAGCAAGGGCTTCTGAAGGATTTGCAGGGGGAAATGCCTGGCTCTCATCTTTGAAAATATTTGAAGCTGAGAACAGACCTCGGCCTATTACCTCCAGAACCCATCTGTCCGAAGTTAGGGACAGCCAGCTCTGGCTGAAATAGGCCAACCTGCCCCCACTGGTACAGGAGAATGTTCCTGGGCACCCCATCAGGGTGCCTGCTTAGCAGCAGCCTTAGGTTGAGGGGAGGGAGACGGTCCACTTGCGCCACGCCTACTCCCTGCCTCTGAAGAAACCCTCTGCAGACAGCAGAGGAGGCTTGAAATTGGTAAAAGGCCTGGAAAAGGGTCTGCCCTTACCTCTGGGAGCATGCCTTGTGGCATGGCATGCTTCTCCTTGGCCTGGGCACTTTGTAGGTAGTTCTGTATTCATCCATCTTTTTCATATAATTTTCTGTTTGCTCCCAAACAGAGAATTCTCCACTACAGGAAAATCCATAGCCTTTGACTGAGTATCTTGGGACAGATTAGTGCATCTGAGCCATGCCAACCTCACGGAAAGCTACAGAAGTGGCCATGACCCTGGAGGAAACATCATTAACATCAACAGCAGTATGGAATTGAACTTTAGAGGCTTCAATGCCATCAGCAGCCACCTGTTCCAACTCACTAGCCAGCTGACCATGGGCCTGCTTGGCTAACTGCAATACTGTGTCCCACCTAGATTTCTGATATCTAGCCACATAAGCCATATAATTTGCCTGCCTGAGTCCCAAAGAAGCTGCCATATACTGTTTCTTCGCCATGGCATCAATCTTCCTAGAATCCTTGTCAGGAGGATGTGAGGCCAGAGGAATATTAGCCTTGTCACAGGCTGCAGCTTGTACCACACCTACATGACTACACTGCTCAATAAGGAAGTCTGTATCCGAGCCTGACAAAGTATACCTTCTGTCCATTTTTTATCTACAGGAGGGACAGAATGAGGATTTTTAAAATCTTTGTTGTTTGCTTCCTAAATGACTTATGCAAAGGAATAGACAACCTCCTAGACTCTGGAATATCCATCATTTCCACATAATCAGGCTCCTCTTGCTCATCCACAGCCTCCTCTAAAGGAAGCTGGAGGGTTTCTGCAACCTTTTGTAAAAATAAAGAAAGAAGGGGACTCAGACAGAATAGGGGAGATTCTAAAGGTCTGTCTGAGAAATGCCGGTTCAATGGGCACGCCCAGACCCTCCCAGCCACACATATATTGATCAAATTCCTCCTCCTCCTGTGGTTCATAAAATCCTCAAATTCAAAATCCTGAACCACTGGGACTGAACTAACCAACCTTTTACCAACTGTTGGTGGTTCTACAGATCCCTGAGACAGTGACTGGACAATCTGAATGGCTTTAGCTATCTCTGCAGCAGTTGGAGACACAATTCTGGACTCCAAACCTCCTGATTTCTTTGTCTTTTACTTGGGACTGGTTCCTCTGAACCAGTCTTCCTTTGCCCGAGGAAGTCTCGCTCTGGTCAGAGGGCACTCTCCGGGTCCAGTGGGTACTGAACCGGCTGGCCATCTGGGTCAGCGGACTTTTGGCCTCTCGCCCTGAGCCGCCCAATCTCTTCTCCAGGGTGGCTGCAGGGAAATTTTTACACCTGGCAGTCTGACAGGAGGTGGTCAGCCCCAGACAATAGACACAAGTGGTGTGTGGGTCAGCCTCAAAGGCGTCCCCACAGACATCACAGTGTTGAAACCCAGTGGGCCCGGTTTTCTTTGGGTTTCTCAGACATAATGCCAGCCTAACCAAAAACTTGCCCTTTGATGGCAGTGCTAGGTAAGACACCCTTATCGGTTCCTAACCGTGTCATCGGTATTTGAAAAACCGTGAATAATTTCGCTTTTTAGAACCGATAAGAACTGGAACCGTGACTTCAAACCTACAGTACAGTTTTAAAAGGCAGAAAAATCAAACGATCGGTTCAAAACCCAACCGATAATTAATTTTCCACACAGACTTGAATTTTTGTACTTACGGTTACCAGATAGAGCTTTAGAACCGAAATGCGGTAAAAATAATGACTTTTGCCGGTTCAAATGAACCAAAACTACTTCTTGAACCGAGAATGAACCGAAGCTGAAGGAGCTGATCTCCGAGCGACTGTTCAGTGAAGCGGAGAAGAATCTGACAGTTTCATTTGAAACTGCCAGATAGAGCTTTGGTCACAGCGCCCTCGAGCTGCAGAACTCCAGATCTTCTGGAGTTAACTCCTTCCTCTCCGGGGCAGTTCAGCTGCAGTGGCTGACTGCTATTGTTATAATATAGCAAGACTTCATGGTGTTTGAAATTACTGCTACCATGTGTCAATTTGATCATACACTTGTACAACAAGTATTGTTATAACTCTGTGGGCTGATTTTGTCAAAATGGGAGAGTGCCTCAGAAAAGCACTAGCAAACAGGCAAGAAGGTGGGGTGGAGCAACAATGGGAAACATCAAAACCGCCATCACAGAGGCAACAAGCCTTTGTGTGAAGCAAATAAACAAATCAAAACGAAAGGAAAAAACACTATGGTTCTCAAAAGAAGTGGTGGGAAAGGTTAGGGAGAAAAAGACAGCATTCAGGAAGTATAAGGAAATGCAGAAGGAGCAGGACAGAGAACTGTACCAGTTAAAACAGAAGGAAGCGGGGAAGGCAGTCAGAACAGCAAAGGCCCAAACCGAGGAAAAGATAGCCAACTCGGTTAAGGAGAAACAATTACTCACCGGAGTAATATTACTTCTTCCAGGGTATTCTTTAGCATTATTGACAGAAGCAGTATGCCAGCTGGGTTCAGCTGCCCCGGAGAGGAGGAGTCAATGCAAATGAGGACGGCATTCGCCAATCAGGATACAGTTAGAGTAGAGTGCTGCCTGCAGTCAGCCTGAAGGACCTCAGAACGCATTTCGAAGCTAAAAAAGAGCAAAAACTGTGCCCACTAGGGGCAAAAAAACTGTTAGCAATATATATATTCTAACCCACTATTATGAAATTTTTTTTTTTTTAAATCGCACGAACGAATGATAGTTGTCAAATTTGGCTAAATCCCCTAGCACAGCCTTTAGACAAGGTTTCCAGGGGAGGAAGGGTGGGAGTGTCAATAATGCTAAAGAATACCCTGGAAAAAGTAATATTACTTCAGTGAGTAATTGTTTCTTCTCACCCCAGGAATTCGTTAGCATCTATTGACAGAAGCAGACGTCAAAGCAGTGTAGTTGGGAGAAGGGCACAGAAACCTATTTTAAGAAGAGGCTCTGAAGTACCATCCTGCCAAAACTGGCATCCTATCATACTACACATCCAAGAAGATCTTACTGAATGTGAAAAGCAAATTTCAAATAATTGGTCTGCACACTTCAGGTGAGGATATAGCCTTGAACGCTGCCCAGGAGGCAGCTGGTCTCCAGTAAGTAGGCCCTAAGCACGAGAAGGGCTGAATGTCAGCTTTACTGAAGTGGATCCGAAATATGGGAAAACAGTCCCATGGAAAAATACTCTTGGTCACTGGTTTCTCCTTTTCTGCAAGAAACACAGGAAAGGAAAATATGATAATGACAGAACCTGAACTGCTAGGACTGGTGACGCAGACCGGTAGGATTAATTCATGCCCCTTCCAAGCAGGTTGAGATAGCCTAGACAGGACTTGCCTGAAAGCAGTACAGGCAGAGAAAAGGGATTGATGAAGGAAATGGTAGAACACGTAGGGAAAAATATTTTCTATCCGTCCAGAAGACTAATTTGTTCATAAAGGCACTGAGAGGATAAGGCCTAAGAGAACAACCTGAAACTCTGAAAAACGTCTGACAGAGGAAAACAAGCAGACAAATTGTCTTCGATGTTACTCGGTTCAGGACAGAATTTCCACAGATTCAAAGGGACACCCCATGAAACTGAACTTACAGAGGTTTGTGTTCAATGGGAAAAAACTCCGGTACCTAGAAGGGTCTGGAAGTGAAGATGGCCCTTTGCGGAATTCTTTGAAATGGTCTGAGAAAAGACAGATTTCTCTTGCCTGACGGAAAAAGAATCCGGGTAACCGTTAGGTGTACTCCCAAAGAAAAAAGGCCTACTGTCCCACTGTTGGAAGGAAAGAAAAAATTACTCACCTTAGTAATTATGTTTCTTCTTGTGGAGACTTGGCTGTATTCTGACAATTGCAGTTAGCCCCAGCCTTTAAACTGCCCCGGAGAACAAAGGGTTATCTTTTCTATGCATGGCATAGAATGTTCATCTCAAGCTCGGTTGAAGCCTCTGCCTGTTATTATTCGAACTGCAACCGTCAGATCTTTACGAGCAAAACTCACTAGGTGTTCTGTGTGGAAACTGTAAAATTTTTAACCAGCCAACTGGCAGACAAATAATGTTTTGGGTCCTCAAAGGAAGACTCAAGTCAGGAAACCCAAAAACCAAAAACAATCAAATAAAGTAACATTCCACCCGGGTGCCAACACTGCGCCTGCCCACCCACATCCCAAAAATCTAGGTTCTGAGAGGGGAGACGGGGGGAAGTCAGAATACAGCAAGACTCCACTAGAAGAAACATAATTACTAAGGTGAGTAATTTTTTCTTCAGACAACATGAAGTCTTGCTGTATTCTGACAACTGCAGACTACCAAGCAGTACCTCCATGGAGGAGGGACAGAACCTACTTTGAGAAGAGGCTCTGAAGTACTGCTGTGCCAAACCGAGCATCACTCCTAGCCTGGATATCCAGAAAGTAATGCTTGGTAAAAGCATGGACTGTTTTCCAGGTGGCTGCTTGACAAATTTCTAAAAGAGAGATATCCCTGGCAGCAGCCAGGGAAGCAGCTGTACCTCTTGTGGAATGAGCCCTCAGGCCAGAGGGTGGAGTTTACCCAGTTTTTTCATAGCAGAATTGTATACAAGAAACAATCCACCTGGCAATAGATCTCTTGGTGGCACGTTTGCCCTTCTCAACTTCTCCATAAGTGAGGAACAGCTGGAGGGAGTCAAACCTGTGACCCTTTGTACACTCTATGTAGTAGCTAAGGGCTCTTTTAACATCCAAATTGTGTGGCCTCCTCTCTCCCCAGGAAGAATGATCAGTGAAGAAAACAGGGAGAGATATAGACTGATTCAGGTGGAAATCTGAGACCACTTTAGGCAAGAACTTTCTGTTAGTTCTAAGGACCACTTTATCTCTGTGAAAAGAGATGAAATCAGATTCCACTGACAGGGCTTGCAATTGACTGAAACGTCTAGCAGAAGTAATTGCTACCAAAAACACAGTTTTCCAAGTCAAGTCTTAAGCTCTGCTGAGGACAAAGGCTCAAAAGGGGTTGCATAAGCTGAGCAATGCAAACATTAAGATCCCAAGCAGGAGCAGGATCCCTAAAGGGGGGATTGGTGTGAAGCAATCCCTTGAAAAACTTACAGAATACAGGATGGGATGACAGTGAGGAAGACTTGCCTACTGACAGGAAAGCAGAAACAGCTGCCAAGTGTACCTTGAGAGTAGCTGGTCTGAGACCTAGGCCATTGAGATGGACCATATAATCCAGAACTATAGGCAATTCAGCAGAGTCTGGAGAAATATTCTTCTTAGAACACCAAATGCTGAATCTTTTCCATTTGGAGTTGTAAGTCTTTCTGGTGGAAGGCTTTCTAGAAGCCTTAAGGATATCCAGAACCCCTTGGGAAAGATGCAGACCTGCAAACTCTTAACTCTTCAAGAGCCAAGCCTTGAGATTGAGAGACTGAAGATTGGGGTACCAAATCCTCCCCTGAGAGGATGTTAACAGGTTGTAATTCCTGGGAACAGACAGGGGAAGATGGATTGCTAGGGACAGCAACAAGGGATACCATGGCTGCCTGGCCCAGTCTGGAGCAATCAGAATCACTTTGCACGGTTATGACCTTATCTTGACTAACACTTTGAAAAGGAGAGGGAAACACAGAAACATAGACTTTGATGGCAGATAAGGACCACTTGGCCCACCCAGTCTGCCCATTTCCCTACCTACTGGATAAGTTGCAGATTCTAGTTAACCAACAGCCTACTTCCTGCAACCCCCCACTATAATTGCCTTATGTCTGTCCCATGCATGTTTGAATTCCCCCACTGTTTTAGACCCCACAACCTCTCCAGGAAGGCGTTCCATGCGCCCACTACTCTCTCCATGAAAAAGAATTTCCTCATTACCTCTGAGCCGCCCTCTAACTTTAAATTGTGCCCCCTTGTTCTTACACATCTCTTTTTCTGAAAGATGCTACCCTCCTGGACTTTGTTGATTCCCTTGAGGTACTTAAAAGTTTCTATCATGTCCCCCCCATCCCTCCTTTCATTAAGGGTATACATATTAAGCTCTCTCAGTCTCTCTTCATATGGTTTCTTTCTTTTTTTTTTTTATATTCGCTTTATTCCTCCTCGCCTAGCCGCTGACCGCCCGGGACTATCAGCCCGTGCAGCTTCCACCTTCTCCAGAGAGCGGCCTCGAGCCCTCCGGTGCCCAGGCTTACCCCAGCGGGCGGGCCTACGGGAGCAGGGGGCACCCCGCAGACACTATTTTTTTTTTGAACCGAGGGCCGGCCTGAGAGGCTAATTAAGCACCGCGCTTCATGTAGGGGCGCCGACAGCTGTCCATTTTCTGGTTTTTCCGGGGAGGCGGAATGCAATGACGAATGACGCCTGGCCCGCCAAGTCCTCTTAAGTGTCGGGTGGCTGTGTGGCTCCGGCCTCCGCTTCAGGGTCACCAGTGCCCGATCACTGACCTCACCTCCCCTGGAGAAGGAGAGCAGTCCGTGGGGCGCTCCATCCTTCTCCCCCCGGCCGGCCCTCCGACGATCCAGGTCCGTTCCCGAACCCAGGTCGCCGGCGTCGCAAGTGGAAATCCCACCGCTGTGCCAGCGGGCCGGCTCTTCATATGGTTTCTGATGTAGACCCTGCACCATTTTAGTTGCACTCCTCTGGACTGCTTCCATCCTGTCTATGTCCTTGCATAGATGAGGTCTCCAAAACTGCACGCAGTACTCCAGATGGGGTCTCACCAACTGTCTGTATAGAGGGATAACCACTTCCCTTTTTCTACTTGTGATGCCCCTCCCTATGCATCCCAGTATCCCCCTGGCTCTCCTTACCCACCTTTAGGTCATCTGATATGACTACACCCAGATCCCTTTCCATTATTGTTGTCGTTAGTACCTCCCCTGCTATTGTGTACTCTTCTCCTGGATTTTTATTTCCCAGGCAAGAACTTTCTGTTAGTTCTAAGGACCACTTTATCTCTGTGAAAAAGAGATGAAATCAGATTCCACTGACAGGGCTTGCAATTGACTGATATGTCTAGCAGAAGGGGGGGAAGCATACGGAGCATCCAGGGGGACTGAGCCCAAGACTGGGGGTCTGCAACAAAAAAGAGGAAGTTGGTGATTGTCTGGGGCTGCAAAAAGATCTATCTCTGGAGTGCCCCATCTCGAGAAAATCACTTTCAAAACTAGGGGATCTAGGGTCCATTCGTGATGGCCCTGGGAAATTCTGCTCAGTGCATCTGCTAGAACATTGTCCTTTCCTGGAAGGTGAACTGCTATCAGAGAGGTTTGCAGGGAATAAGCCAGGGACCACACCTTCATTGCTTCTGTGCACAAGGCCGCAGACCGAGTACCTCCTTGCTTGTTGATGTACCACATGGTGGTGGTATTGTCTGTTCTGACCCGAGCCACCTTGTTCTGTACTGATTTGGAAAAAGCTTGCAGTGCCAGAAACACTGCCCTGAGTTCCAGGAGACTGATGTGTAGAAGAGATTCCTGAGGTGACCACAGTCCCTGGGTGGTAAGTTCCCCCAAATGAGCTCCCCAGCCCAGCAGGGAAGCATCTGTGGTGAGGACCACTGAATGAGACTGAGTGACAAATGGAACCCCTTGCCTCAAATTGTCCTGATCCTGCCACCATTGCAGGACTTGGATCAGGGTTCGAGTCACTGGAATTAGTTTGGTAAGGGAATCCTTTCTTTGGGACCAAAAAGCTCTTAAGTGGAACCGAATGTCCCTCATTTAGAATCTTGCGCCTTGGACCACTAAAGTAGAATGCCATGTGGCCCAATAGCTGAAGGAAGTGCCTTGCTGATCGAGACACCTGAAGGCTGAATGAAGAGGCCAGTTCCATGAGAGCTCTTGCCCTGTCCAGGGGAAGGAAGGCTCTTGCTTTTATCGTATCCAGCTCTTCCCCTATGAAGGTGAGGAGCTGCACTGGTTTGAGAACTGACTTTGGTAGGTTGAGAAGAAATCCTAAAGAAGTGAGCACTTGCTGGGTCACTTGCAGGTGTGACTTGACTTGGTCTGGGGACTGGCCCACTATAAGCCAGTCATCCAAACATGGAAAAATGGAAATCTTTTGTCTTCTTAGGAAGGCAACAACTACTGCCAGGCACTTTGTGAAGACCCTTGGGGCTGATGTTAGGCCAAAGGGCATTGCTCTGAACTGATAGTGGCCTGAGGGCAACTTGAACCTGAGATATTTTCTGTGGGAGCACCTGATGGGAATGTGAAAGTAGGCATCTTTGAGGTGCAGGGAGGCTAGCCAGTCCCCTGGCCTTAGAGAGCGAAGGAAAATTCCCAGAGTTACCATCTTGAACTTTGGCTTTAAAAGATGTTTGTTCAGGTATCTTTGGTCCAGGATGGGTCACCACTCTCCTGTCTTTTTGGGGGTTAGGAAGTACCTGGAGTACAATCCTTTGCCCCAGTGTAGGGTAGGAACTCTCTCTATAGCTCTAAGAGCTAGAAGAGAAGAAACCTCTGCCTCTAGGGCAAGGGTTTCTGAGAGATTTGTAGGTGGAAAAGATCTGGCTCTCATCTTGGGAAATTTTTTGAAGCTGTGAACCAGTCCCTGGCTTACTACTTCCAGGACCCACTTGTCTGATGTAACAGACATCCAGTCCTGGACAAAGTAAGCCAGTCTGCCCCCTACTGGGATAGGAGAATCGACCCGGGCAGATCCATCAGGGTGTCTGCTTGGCAGGGGCTTTAGGCTGAGGGGTGGATGCAGGTCTGCTCATCCCCCTTCTGCCTCTCCCTCTGAAGAAGCCACTCTGAGAAAAGGAAGAAGAGGCCTGTGCTTGGTAAAAAGGCCTTTGGAAAGGCCTGCCCCTGCCCCTGGACTGCTGCCTTTGAAGAGCTGCTTGCCTTTCCTTGGCCTGAGCACTCCTGTAAGTGGTTCTGTATTCATCCATTTTCTTCATGTAATTCTCTGTCTGCTCCCCAAACACAGAATTACCCACTACAGGAAAATCCATGGCCTTAGCCTGGGTATCCTGTGAGAGGCTAGTACATCTGAGCCAAGCCATTCTCCGAAGAGCCACAGATGTAGCCATGACTCTTGATGATACATCATTGGAGTCTACAGCAGCATGAAACTGAACTTTCGATACCTCAATCCCATCTGCAGCCACCTCCTCCAGCTCCTTGGCCAGCTGGGGGGAAGCCTGTTTAGCCAGTGCCAGTACAGTGTCTCACCTGGACTTCTGGTACCTGGCTGCATAGGCCATATAATTAGCCTGCCTGAGTCCCAAGGATGATGCAATGTACTGCTTCTTTGCCATGGCATCAGTCTTCCTGGAGTCCTTGTCTGGGGGGTGTGATGCCAAGGGAATGCTTGCCTTATCACAGGCAGCAGCCTGTACAACCCCAACATGGCTGCACTGCTGATAAAGGAACTCCGTATCTGAGCCTGAAAGAGTATACCTCTTGTCCATTCTTCTGTCCACAGAAGGTATGGAATTGGGAGACTTCAGAATTTTTTGTGTCTGTTTCCCAAAAGATTTGTGGAGGGGAATAGACAGTCTCCTGGACTCTGGGATGTCCATCATCTCTACATAGTCAGGCTCTTCCTGATCCTCCACTGCCTCCTCCACAGGAAGCTGGAGGGTATCAGCCACCTTTCTGTAAAACATGAAGTGTGAAGGGGACTCAGAAAGCCTAGGAGGAGAAACACCTGAAGGTCTGTCTGGGGAGATGTCCGGGTCAATAGGCACATCCAGATTTTCACCATCACCATAATCATCTTCCAACTCTCCTTGCTCCTCAAACTCTGGTTCATAAAATTCTTCCAATGTATAATGCGGAACCGGGGGACCGATCGAAGCGATTCCACAATATGAATCGCTTTGGCTATTTCATCGGCGGTCAGAGTGTGAAATTCTGGATCCGAACCGGTCGACTTGCCTTTTCTTTTTCTTTTTGTCGGAACCGATTCCTCAGAATCAGCTCTCCTTTTGCCCGAAGAAGTATCGCCCTGGTCAGACGGCACACCTTCTGGTTCGGTCGGAACCAAACCGGGCTGGCCATCCGGGTCAGCGGACTTCTCGGCCTCCCTTTCCCTCAGTCTACCTAATCTCTTTTCCAGGGTAGATTTGGGAACATTTTTGCAAATGTGGTAGTCTGAATCGAGGTGGTCAAACCCCAGACAATCAACACAGGTGGTGTGGGGATCGGCCTTAGCAAAGACCTCCCCACACACACTGCAGTGTTGAAACCCAGTGGGCCCGGTTTTTTTCTTGGGTTTCTCAGACATGGCCAACCTAACCAAACTTACCCTTTTTTCGGCAACTGCCAGGCAAGACTCCCCTATCGGTTCCTGACCGTGTCACGGGTCTTGGAAAAAAACATACTAAAACCTGTTTTTTTTTTTTAGAACTGATACGGACCGGTAACCACACACTAAAGTACAAATTTTACCTGAAAATGATCGTTTTACAAGTTCCACACAGAAAACAGAACAAAACCTATCTAGTACTCATGGTACCACAGACAGAGACTTGAACCGACTATGCGGAAAAAACAATTTCGGTAGAAAACCGACCGAAAAAACGACACTTCAACCGACTTGAACCGAGCAGCAGGAGAAATCTCCGGAGCGACTGTTCAGTGAGGCGGAGTAAAGAATCTGACGGTTGCAGTTCGAATAATAACAGGCAGAGGCTTCAACCGAGCTCGAGATGAACATTCTATGCCATGCATAGAAAAGTTAACCCTTTGTTCTCCAGGGCAGTTTAAAGGCTGGGGCTAACTGCAATTGTCAGAATACAGCAAGACTTCATGTTGTTTGAAATAAAAACCTTTATACTTTTACAGGAAACAAGTCACAAAGACAAAACTAGTTCAAAGTCCAAGACTGTAATGCCTGGAAATGAACTAAATAATCCAGTCATGAGAGGAAAGAGGATTGAAAAACTCTAGGTTCTTGTCCTTGTACCCAGGGGAAAAGCTACTTCCCCTAGAAAAACTGAGGTTTTCGTGATACTAAAACCCTTTTTTTTTTTTCATAGACGTTCCAGGCCTTGTTTGGATACAGGGACTCTAAGAGATCTAGCCTCTCAGGAACCAGGCCTTGAGAAGAAAAGACTGGGAGCTGAGAAAAATACTACTCCTGATTTTTCAGAAAGTACCAAGGTTGTCCCGAGCCACCGGGATTGTGGTGGCTGATACCTTGACTAGAGAGGTACTTAGGAAACAAGGGATATAAGGAGGAGAGAGAAAACTTCTCAGGCCAGTCTTGAGATAAGAAAATCCGTTGGATGGAACCCCGAGCTGGGGCCTGCAACAGGAAAAAAGGAAAAAGCTGGAGGCAAAAATTCAGATCTGGACCTGACCTTTCCCCCCCGAATGATGTGGCTAGGACTTGTGTGCTGAGGGCTCACTTGCGGTGGTCCTGAGTATTGTGGCTCAGAGGATCTGCCAAAGGGCCCACTTATGGTGGACCTGCCAAAGTTTTGTCCTTGCCTGACAGATGGATGAGTGACTAAGACACCTCCAAAGAAGCCAGCTAGAGATAACAACTCGTAGCTATTGCGGAGAGATTGGAAGCCCTGTGTCCCAAAAACTCGTTAGTGTGATACAGGGCAGGGATATCGAACTAAATGGCCTCTGGACTGCAAAAATGCAGGCCTGATAGAGATGCTCTGAGATTCCAGGAACTGAAGAGAGAAGGACTCTCTCAGAAACCAAGACCCAATGATGGAACCCCCCGAAGGGAAGCGCCAACCGGAAGGAAGCCTCTGTACCGAAGATTTGAAGGGGAGAGGTGTGAAGTTCACTGTTTCCCTTACACCAGTCCAGCTTGTAACAGGGTTCAAGCTTCACGAAAAATTCTCTTATTTGGAATCTAACCTAGAGGCCTAGCCCCTGGTACTTCAATGACAAAATTATGCACCCCATGCAGGGAAAGAGCTTCCCCTGACAAGAGATGAGCACTGCCCCCTAAGAGCTGCTGAGATTTAAACAGTTAGGGCACTTTTTTCTAGTACGTACAAAGAACCCTTGAGACTGTAGGAAACCAAATGTCAGACTTAGGGCTTGAAAACCAAAGTCAAGGGAACTTGGCTAAGGTCGGCCAAGCCTCTGATAAGGGAAACCAGAGATTCCCTGTCTTCAGGGGAGAACCGCCAACCTACCCAGATACCTGGAGAACAGCCTGATTTTTACTCCGTATCTGAGAACACTCTGGAGGCAGTCTAAACGGCATGGAATAAAACTGCCTGAGAAAAAAACCCCGTACTAAGGAACTGAGAACATAGAATGTATCCAAGGAGACAAGAAAAATTCCCTATGTTTGCAAAAGCAAGACCTGAGTCAAGGAAGCATCCTGACCCCAGGTTGTGAAATTGATAACAATTTGCTGTCCCCTATTTTCCTTTAAGATTCAGGTAATAGCCTGGGAAAAAAGGTCCATCTCCCAAGCAGGAGAGGACCCTTTTACGACCTTGACCCTCATGAGGTTCTGGTGCTCTAGTTACCATTGCTGACATGCTACTGAAGAACAACAGAGAATGCAGCATTTGGAGGTAAACTTTAGATATTTATTTACGTATCATGCACATTATAGATATACTATATATATTTAAATGTTAATATCTGCATATATCTATCTCCCTTTATTTATTTATTTTATTTTTTTACCAATCAAAGAAGGGGTTAAAACTTGAACCTATAAGAAAAATAACTGAAGAAAAAAGGGATTATCAGGAATGAAAGAGCATTCCTGCCTAAACCCCTAGAAAACTTCACATTTGGAAATTTCCTAATGTGTTGGCATAGGGAAAAAAAAAAAAAAAAGGGTTAAAGGGAGAATAATTCCTACCCGAAGACCCCCAGTGAGACTTCTGAGGAAGGAACGCTTATATTTAACTGAGTACTAGGAGAGTTAAACTCGTCCATAAGTGCCTGTCTGCTTCAGTTTGACATAAAGACCAACCAAAATTTGTACCAAAGCATAACCCAAAAGGCTGGACTTTTCAGACAGGCAAGCCTGAGGGAAATGACCTACGCCAAGACTCTGGAATCTGTAACATTATGACTTACTATGAGAGCATAGTGCTACTAAATGCCACTTGGGTATTTCGGCAAACCTCCTTGTGAACAGTGCTCAAGAGATGCCGCACTATGGCAAGGATAGTATACATCAAACACTCTTACTATATAATAGCGTATGCTACAAAGGTTAAAGGCATTATGCAGAATTACTTACACATGGTATATGATCATCTAGAGTCTATCTCTGGAGGGAAAGCCGACAGTGGCACGAGGCTGAGAAGCAGGCCACTGTTTGCACTAACTCTCTTTAACCTAAAAGTGTACGGATAAAAACAGGACACTTACCGAGCTGGTACTTGATCTGAATGCTTCTGTCAACCCCGAAAGCGAAGGAGGGGTTTCCAGAACCTACCTGCAGGAGTCTTCAGAGAGTTGCCAACTTCTTTGGAGGAGAGCAACCACCAGATCTACGAAGTCGTCGTCCTCCACCTCTTTATCGGTGTCATCCTGGAGGGGAAAGTCCAGGGAGTCCACCGGATGAATATATATACATATACAGTAAATATATATGCCTCATTATACCATAACCTGAATCAACCTCAGGGTGACCAACTGGAATTAGTGGGCCCTGAGAGGAGTTCAAGAAGGAAAATCCTCTCCTAAATTACTAATAATAATCATAACAATAATATCCTTGGGCGTAAGGATTAACAAGGAGAGGAATACTCGGACCCGAAGGAGCCAAGAAACGCCCAGAAAAATAGTCTGGAATAATTGCCAAGCTCTCAAAAATTCAGTTGCAGAGGGCATCATTTTATCAACCCCTGATGTCTCCCTAAGTCCTTCAGGAGGGAGGGTCAGAGGAGATTAATCTCTGTCTTTGTGCAGGGAAGAGGACACCCTGCCTATTTTCAAATTAAAGGCTTGGACAGAGAAACAACTACTACAAAACCAGACTTGTAATAACAGAAGTCCCAAGGGGACTTGTCATTTCTTTTGTGTTAACTTGAGGTACCCTCCTCAGCGCTTTTAGAGGAGGGGGAGGTAGACTAAAAGCCCAGATAATAATAGTTAGGCCAAGGGTTAAACAAATCAAAATCAACTTTGAGAATTTTTTTTTTCGCAAAGAGGAAAAAACAGAACCACCTCCACACCTCTTGTTAACAAAGCCCACTGCACATCAAACAAGAGAGTATCACCCCAAAAGAGAGGGGATTACCCTTCAAATAGTAATCATTTTGAATTTAAACAGAGAAAAAAGGGTTCCAAGAATTCACACTAATGTGCAATGGAAAAAATGCGCACGTGTGCGAAAAAAACAAATCAACAGTTTTACGCTGAAAGTGTTAAAAACCACCGATAAAATACTAAAAACTAACAAATTAAATAAAATGATGCAATTTATTACATGACGGGCTAAATTTTCTTCAGAAAAAACGCCAGCAGGAAAAAAATGAAAAATCCAGCAACTGCACGGAACCCAGTGCAGATGCGGTAAAAATAGATAAAATGAAGAACAAAATACCTTAAAGCAGCACTCAAAAAGAAAGACAATTGCTCAGAAGATCTCTGAAAAGGAGAGCTCCAGGGCAGTGTTGCCAGTTCAATGGAGAAAAAGTTCTGAGGTCCTTCAGGCTGACTGCAGGCAGCACTCTACTCTAACTGTATCCTGATTAGCCAATGCCTTCCTCATTTGCACTGACTCCTCCTCTCCGGGGCAGCTGAACCCAGCTGGCATACTGCTTCTGTCAATAGATGCTAAAGAATTCCTGGGGTGAAAAGGGGGATAAAACCTTTTATAGGTAAATTAGGGAGCAAAGAAAGACTAAGGCAGGGATACTGAGGCTGAATAAAGAGGAAGGTGGTTGGGCAGAAAGCGACAGTGAAAGAGCAGGGATACTGAACGAATACTTCTGTTCAGTATTCACAATGGAAGAGCAGGGAGAGATATCTAATCCAGTCAATAGAAGCACTCTGGGTAGGGGGTTGCTACTAGTCCTTTCACAGAAGAAAGGGTTCTGAAAGAACTCTTAAAACTGAAGGTGGATAAAGCAATGGGGCCTGATGGGATTCACCCCAGAATTCTAAAAGAACTAAGGGAAGAACTAGTAACACCACTGACTTCCCTTTTTAATAAATCATGGGAGGATGGTGTGGTACCTGAGGACTGGAGGAGGGCAGATGTGATTCCCCTTCACAAAAGTGGGAGCAAGACAGAGGCAAAACTACAGACCTGTCATTTTGACCTCATTGGTAGGGAAAATGATGGAATCACTTCTGAAGGAAAGAATTGTTGAGTACCTAGAGGCCAGTGGGGCACAGGACCCAAGGCAGCATGGACTCACAGCAGGAAGGTCATGTCAGACACATCTAATTGATTTCTTTGACTGGGTGACCAAAGTAGTAGACCAGGGAGGGGCTGTGGACATGGCCTGCCTAGACTTTAGCAAGGCATTTGTCACAGTGCCGCATTAAAGATTAATAAACAAATTAGCCAGCATGGGAGTGGGTCACAGGGTGGTAGCCTGGGTAAAACACTGGCTGGATAACAGGACACAGAGGGTAATAGTAAATGGAGTTCCAGTGAAGAAAGGGGGGGTTACTAGTGGGGTATCGCAGGGTTCAGTACTGGGGCCAGTCCTTTTTAATGTCTTTATAATTGACATTGCAGAAGGACTGGAAGGAAAAATATGTCTCTTTGCAGATGACACAAAGATCTGCAACACGGTTGATACGCAAGGTGGGGTGGAAAGGATGAAAAGGGACTTGGCAAGGTTGGAGGAATGGTCAAATGTATGGCAGCTTAGATTCAACGCAAAGAAGTGCAAAGTAATGCACCTAGAAAACAAAAACCCAGGGGAAGAGTACACAATGGGGGGTGAAATACTGACAACAGAAATGGAAAGGGACCTGGGGGTAGTCATATCAGATGACCTAAAGGTGGACCAGCAATGTGAGAAGGCTGTAAGGAGGGCTGGGGGATACTGGGATGCATAGGGAGAAGCATCACCAGTAGAAAACAGAAAGTTGTTGGCCCTCTGTACAGACAGTTGGTAAGACCACATCTGGAGTACTGTGTACAGTTCTGGAGACCCCATCACCGCAAAGACATAGACAGGGTGGAGGCTGTCCTGAGGAGGGCAACCAAAATGGTGCAGGGTCTGCACCAGAAGACATATAAAGAAAGATTAAAGGAGCTTAAGATGTATAGCCTCGAGGAAAGGAGGGAGGGGGGGGACATGATAGACACTTTTAAATACCTCAAGGGAATCAACAAAGTCCAAGAGGGTAGCAACTTTCAGAAAAAGAGATGTGCAAGAACAAGGGGGCACAATTTGAAGATAGAGGAGGGACGGCTCAGAGGTAATGTGAGGAAGTATTTCTTCACAGAGAGGGTTGTAGAGTCAAAAACAGTGGGGGAATTCAAGAATGCATGGGACAGACATAAGGCAATTCTAGTGTGGGGGGGTAGGAGGAAGTAGGCTGTTGGTTAACTAGGATCTGCAGCTTATCCATTAGGTAGGGAAATGGGCAGACCAGGTGGTCCAGGTGGTCCTTATCTGCCATCATATTCTATGTTTCTATGTTTATATTCTGATACCACCAATTTCCATAGTTTCAATGACACTGCAAAAGGGGGAGGGGGCCAGCTTCTAGGCAGGATGCATTTCTCCTTGGCTCCTCACCACAGCTCCTAATAAACTTGCATTTCTCCCGTAAGAAGGCAGCTAAGCAGATGATTTTCAGCAAAAACGGATTCTGCACATCTTGAGCATTCCAGCAGTACCTCATTTGATATGGGGCGTAAAAAAAATGTCCAGTCCCAAGCGTCAGGAGTTAAGCGGCCTGCAACTTCCCGGACACCAGTGGGACCAACGGAAGACGTAACGGAGCCCACCCTCAAGGATGCACCTTCTGAACCGCCCTAGCAGGCCATACTTGAGTTTTACGGGCTATGGACGCAAAAACAGAAAAAACTTTAAATAAACTTGAAGTACATGACGCAGCTCTGAAAGCCCTCACAGACACTGTGGCACATGCAGACAAGCGCTCTCTAATGGTACACGCTACAGCAGCCCTCCTGACGAAAGAAAACCAGCAACTATGAGGGTGTCTGGAAGCAGTCGAAAATGGTCTGCGAGCAGGGAACATCTGAATAGTGGGCATGCCAGAGGAGTGGAGGGAGCTCGTCTTCTGGATTATTTGAAAAATTGGATGGTGGAGGTTCTAAATGTGCCCGAAGAATTTGACTGGTCCACCCTTCGCCAAACTTACTGTGTGAACTCCAGAGTGCGGCCTATGGATCTCACCCAACCTCTGACTGTCCTCATTGGAACTGTGGGACACACTTATTTCAGTACCGCAATCAGTGTCCCTGTTTGAGTGTCAGGGGCATGATGTGAAGTTGTTCCCCGATCTCTCATTTCAAATGAGAGCCCGGTGTAAGCAGTTTGATACCACTAGACAAAAGCTTCGTTCGTTAGGCATCATGCACTCCTTCCAGTTCATCTCTGTGTCACTTACAGAGGGAAGAGTGGCAGTTTTCTGATACAGAAGATGCCGGTTGGTGGATAGAGAACACAGAAGCGCAATTTCAGAGGAAATACTTCTGGGGACTCTGATTCAGATGTAGGCTGAGTATTTAAGATTCTGTGCTGCAGTGTTCTATATCAAGCTGTATCCTCAGGGACAGTGTGTGGACATTCTTACTTGCTGAATATTTTTGCAGGATAACATGGAAATGCTTTAATGACTTATTGTTTAATTCATCTAATGTTGCTGTTTACATTCCCAGCTGTGCAGATTATATTCCAGGCACAATAATTCTGAGGATTGCTCAGTATTCTTTTGTCACTGCTTGGGGCTTTCCAGATTACTAGATCTATTTTTCTTGTGCAACTGTGGGGGAGACTGGGGGAAATTTACAATTTGTCTCATCTATCAGATCTAATTGGTTTATAGCACTACTGGTTTAGTGCATGATTATAATTTTGACATACTCCTATGAACTTTCACCTAAACCACTGAAGCGGATGGCAATTTTGGACATGAACTTTCAGGATTTGTGGTCTTTCAGTACCTTTACTGTATAATACACCCCCTACTTCTTACTGTATAAGGTTGTGAGGGGGGAAATGTGTAATCCCACTTTTGTGAGGTAACGGTCAAGATATGATTGACTGTCATTTTTGTGGCTCTTGTATGGGTATTACTGCTATATTGTTTTAATTGTTTAAAAGCAATAAAAACAAACAAAAAAATGACACTGCAAAGTACTCATGTATACGTCACTATGACGTCATTACTGACGTTACCATTCAGCTGAATCTTTTCTAATTATAATAGTCACAGATGAATATGTAACTTTTTTATTGATACCCATTTTGTCGTTATTTGACTTACATATATAAAAAATCACGGTAGTAAGTGTGGCTAACACCAACATAGAGGTGTCGATAGGGAGAAGGGCAGGGGTAAATGGAGAAAGTGACAAAGGCAAGAAGGACAGGGATGGGGCAAAAGGGAGTAAGGCCATCAGGAAATGGAGGGTAATGAGTACCAATGCCCGTAGTCCGGGCAACAAGCCCTGAGCTGGTGGCCTTGATGGAAGAGGATGCCTGGATATCGAAAGAAGTCACAGAAACATGGTACACAGAGAACCATGACTAGGATGTTAATATATCAGGGCACATAACCTACAGGAGAGACAGGCAGGGGAGAAGAGGGGGAGGAGTAGCTCTCTATGTAAAGGAAGGGATAAAAGCAACTGAACAAAAGAGTAAACAGGGAGGAGAGGAGGCACTGTGGGTCACCTTGGAGACTGGAAAGGGCACCACAATCCGCACAGGGGTTGTGTACAGACCCCCATGTCAGGGGGAGGGAATGGACAAGGATATGATAGAAGGCATTCTTAGAATGGCAGAGAAAGGGGAGATACTGTTGATGGGAGACCTGAATATGCCAGATGTTAACTGGAGCACATTTGCTGCAGCCACATCCAAGAGCAGGGCCATTCTTGATGCCCTACAGGTGGCAGGCCTCAGACAGCTAGTTTTAGAACCCACTCGTGAGGGAGCAATCTTAGACCTCGTACTCTCAAACAGGGGCAGTGAGAGGATCTCAGATCTAGAAGTGGGTTGCCATCTGGGGACAAGTGACCATCAAACAGTGTGGTTCACGTTAAACTCAGCTACAGAGTCAAGCCACAAAAGTGAGGGTACTGGACTTTAGGAGGGCTGACTTTGCAAGATGGGAGAGTGCCTCAGAAAAGCACTAGCAAACAGGCTAGAAGGAGTGTGGAGCAACAATGGGGAATCATCAAAACTGCCATCACAGAGGCAACAAGCCTTTGTGTGAAGCAAATAAACAAATCAAATGAAAGAAAAAGCCACTATGGTTCTCAAAAAGAGGTGGCTGTGAAAGTCAGGAAGAAAGATAGCATCCGGAAGTATAAGGAAACACAGAAGGAGCAGGGCAGAGAGCTGTACCAGTTGAGGCAGAAGGAAGCAGGAGGGAAGTCAGAATAGCAAAGGCCCAAACTGAGGAAAAGATAGCCAACTCAGTTAAGAAGGAGATAAAACCTTTATAGGTACATCAGCGAGCGAGAAAGACAAAGGAGGGATAGTGAGGCTGAATAGAATGAACGGTGGTGGGCAGAGGGGACAGTGAAAAAGCAGGGATACTGAATGAATATTTCTGCTCAGTATTCACAAAAGAGGAGGGGGTGCCTAATCCAATTAACAGAAGCACTTTGATAGGGGGTCGATCCTAGTCCTTTCACACAGGAAGAAAGGGTTCTGCAAGAACGCCTTAAACTGAAGGTGGACAAAGCAATGGGTCCTTATGGAATTCACCCCAGAATTCTAAAAGAATTAAGGAGGAAACTAGTGAAACCACTGGCTACTCTTTTAATAAATCATGGGAGGATGGTGTGGTACCGAGGACTGGAGGAAGGTGGATGTGATTCCCTTCACAAAAGTGAGACCAAGACAGAGGCAGGAAACTAGACCTGTCAGTCTGACCTCTGTGGTAGGGAAAGTGATGGAGTCACTCTGAAGGAAAGAATAGTTGAGTACCTAGAGGCCAGTGGGGCGAGGACCCATGGCAGCATGGGTTCACAGCGGGAAGGTCATGTCAGGCTAATCTAATAGATTTCTTTGACTGGGTGACCAAAGTAGTAGACCAGGGAGCGGCTGTGGACATGGCCTACCTAGACTTTAGCAAGGCATTTGACACAGTCCCACACAAAAGATTAATAGTCAAATTAACCAGCCTGGGAGTGGGTCCCAGGGTGGTAGCCTGGGTAAAACATTGGCTGCACAACAGGACACAGAAGGTAATTGTAAATGGAGTCCACTCTGAAGAAAGAGGGTTACTAGTGGGGTACCGCTGGGTTCAGTATTGGGTCCAGTCCTTTTAATGTCTTCATCAGTGACATTGCAGAGGGACTGGAAGGAAAAGTATGCCTTTGCAGATGACACAAAGATCTGCAACAGGGTTGATACACAAGGAGGCGGAAAGGATGAAAAGGGACTTGGCAAGGTTGGAGGAATGGTCAGAAGTATGGCAGCTAGGATTCAATGCAAAGAAGTGCAAAATAATGCACCTGGGAAACAAGAACCCAGGGGAAGAATACACAATGGGTGGGGAGGAAGTAACAACAACAACAAAAAAGGAAAGGGACCTGGGGGTAATCATATCAGATGACCTTAAGGTTAGCAAGCAATGTGAGAAGGCAGTAAGGAGGGCTGGGGGTATACTGGGATATATAGGGAGAGGCATCAGCAGCAGTAAACAGGAAGTTGTTATCCCCTCTGTACAGACAGTTGGTGAGACCCCATCTGGAGTACTGCGTCCAGTTCTGGAGACCCCATCTCCGCAAGGACATAGACAGGATAGAGGCAGTCCAGAGGAGGGCAACTAAAATGGTGCAGGGTCTGCAAGAGAAACTGTATGAGAAGAGACTAAAGGAGCTTAGTATGTATACCCTTGAGGAAAGAAGGGGGGGGGGGGACATGATAGAAACTTTAAGTATCTCAGTGGAATCAACAAAGTCCAAGAGGGTAGCATCTTTCAGAAAAAGAGACGTGCAAGAACAAGGGGACACAATTTAAAGATAGAAGGGGGGCAGTTCAGGGGCAATGTGAGGAAGTATTATTTCACAGAGAGGGTAGTGGATGCATGGAACAGCCTTCCTGAGGAGGTTGTGGGGTCTAAAACTGTGGGAGAATTCAAGAATGCATGGGTCAGACATAAGGCAATTCTTGTGGGGGGTAGGAAGAAATAGGCTGTTGGTTAACTAGGATCTGCGGTCTATCCTGTAGGTAGGGAAATGGGCAGACTAGATGGGCCAAGCGGTCCTTATCTGCTGTCAAAGTCTATGTTTCTATGTAGACTTGAATCAACAAAAACTACATCTACCCCATCTTTGTTGTTTTTTCTTTTTTGATATACAGACGTCACACATTAGCCTGCAACAAACAAAAGCTATTATTGCCAGACGGCAAACAAGTAAATTCTAAACTATTACAGTATAAGCTTCTAAGAAAGCAATGACTTCAAAATTCCCTGGGGTGGGGGTTAGTGATAGCCCACTGACTACTAGTACTGCCAGGAAGAAAACCTAATTAGCAAAGGGAAAAATAAACATACTTCAAACATAAAAGGTAGCAAGTGGCTATTTTTAAAAATTAATAGCATTTCCTGTATGATGTTTTTGGTGCTATTATCTCTTTAAAGTTTTTTTTTTTTTTTTAACAAAACCCCTGCTTGGTCCTGTGTGGTACAGATTTCTTGTGGCCCTTACTGGCTCCATTAGAGAAGTAGAAAGAAAGTATACTCACTGTAACTCCAGCTCTTCAAGAGTAACTTCTCAATAAAGCCACATTCTTTGGTCTTAGTATCTCAAGGGGTCTAGAACGTTTGGGGCTGGCATGCACCATGCACACAGCGCCTAATGTGGTGCCAAGGGCACTAACAGCATAAGTAGTGGTGCCACCTCCAACCTCTGTTTTCTTTTTCTCCTGAGAGAGAAAGAAACACTGTTTGATTTTATTTTTAATTAAAAACAGAAAAACAAAGAGTCTGAGGAACAAAATGCCTCTGCATGAGTTTCCTGAGACATGAAATAGCCCAATAAGAACCTGCAGCGCAAATCCCAGGATAGCCACAACAGCAGGTGAAAAAACTCCATAATTCAAAGGGAAAAATAACATGAGTTTGTGTGAAAAAGTTGTACAAACTACATGAAAATTATAGCTAGGTGCTGGCAAAGGCACCTAGCTTCACCTGAGCTCTTTTCTTCTAGGTTTGCTTGTAAGGACAGAGCAATGAACATTATCAGAGCAAGGAAAAAGATTAAGGCTTCTTTTGGCTAGGCAGATTTGCAGTGTGTTACTGTTTTCTTTTGTACTCACAGGGTTTGTTAGTGTGTTTTTGCTAACATTTTACTGCTTTATTGTTCTCTGATTCAAACTGCTGTCGCAGGGTATACTTTCTGCTGCATGATTATAGGGTCTGTCTACAGGTTTGTTACTGTTTTGCGCTTACAGATTACTGCTGTAATCTTCTCTGATTCAAATTGTTTTTTGCAAGGTGTATTTTCTGTTACTGCTTTATTTTTCTCTGTAGCAAAGTGTTTTTTGCAGGGTATATCTTTTGTGAAATTATTACAGGTGGTGCTTTACAGGTTTTACAGTTTTATCTATCACTAGGCTAAGCTTTCAGGGCTACTGCATTTGTTGTTGGTTGATTGTTTTTGCTCTTACCTCCTTATTTCTTTCATCCGTGGTGCTTCTTTTTTGGCAAGGGACGGGCCCAACCACCCACCCCCATCCCCAACCACCTCATGCTACACTCCTTTTATAGGGTAGCACAGTCGTGACATTTCCGGTAGCAAAGCAGGAAGGGAAGGATCAGAGGGGTATCCGCATAGTGACCTAAACTGGGGCACAAGTAATTTAACTTGTTATAACAAGTTATACAAAAACAAACAAACAAAACAAAAAATCAAACATTTGCTTTCATTTTCCTTCTCCTAATTACTTGGACCAGGTTATAAACCTGGCAACTCATCTGGAATAGATATTGTTAACTGCAGGTACTACGGGACACTTTTCAAAAGGGCAGTTATACAGGATTTAGGATGCTGTCCTACATGCTGGACCACTGGAGATCTATGAGCTCAGCTCCAGGCAGAATGGGCAGAGACTGCGCGACTCAAATCGAATATTCAGGAGGAAATATAAGAACCACCCGCCATTTCCCCAACATCCAACTGAAGTGCCTCGACCACAGAGGGTAGTTGGTCTGGGAGGTTGGCAGGTGGTTAGGAAGGGCAAATAGCGTGCTCGATCACTCAATGCTCTCCAACGTATCACCTCCACAAACCATATAAAAACTACAAAAAGGTATCTGCCTCCATCTCCGAAATCAAACAAAGGGGCAGAGGACACTGCAGAGCAGGACACTGCAGCACAGGAGCTAGTGCAACAAAACTCGACCAAAACAGGGACCAAAACAGAAATCCAAAACACTTCTGATCATAGGAGACTCCATGATTCAGGGAGTTGATACCTACCTCCTGCCGGGGGTAATGGTCAGATGTCTCCCAGGTACATCAGCGTGGAGAGACACTGACTGCATTGCTAATCGTGTAGGAAGCAGGAGAAAACATCGATGTCCTGGTACACATAGGGACTAATGATCTCGCCAGCTGGTCAGTTGTGGAGACCAAGGAACACCTGACCAGGCTGGGAGACAAACTATCATCCATTTCGTCCGACATCTCCTTCTCTGAGATCCTGCCGGTCTGGGAGAGGGGGGCAGATGGACTGAAGGTCAGCGAAGGGGAGATAGGGGAGCGAAACATGTGGCTCAAGGATACAGATTTGTAGATAACTGGCAACAGTTTTGGGAGTGAAAGTTCTTTAAATTCGATGAACTGCATCTGACTAAGGAGGGAGTCAGTGCACTGGGGCAGATGTTTGACATCTTTGCAGAATATTTAATCTAGCAAATTTGGAGAGGGGTGCAGCACCCGATACATTGAACGGAAAGAACACCCCTCTCCCCCTCAACTAGTGATCAAACAGGAGTTCAGCATGTTTGTAGTTCATTTGCATCACCAGGTAAGGAAAAGGTCCGGCTCCCCATACGATGTGCAGGGGAAATGCCGGACCTCGCCCAATAACTAACACACCGAAATCTGGCCAATGGAAAATCATGTACACAAATGCCAGCAGTCTGGGAAACAAGATCTCAGACCTGCAGGCAACAACAACAGAGACTAAACTGGACATAGTAGCCATTAGCGAGACATGGTTCACCAGTAACCACACTTGGGAGACTTCAGTACTCGGCTACGTCCTGTCTGTTCAGAAGAGACCGAGGTGCAGAAGGGGGGAGGGGCCCGTTATGCTAATGAAAATATCGAAGCTACAGAAATTCAGACTACACATAAGGAGCCAGAAAAAGTGTGGGTCATCCTGGAAACAGGAAATGGGACAGCCATATGAACTGGGGTTGTCTACAGGCCTCCAGACCAGTGGGAGGACACACACATTACTGTTAGAAGATATACAAAACATGACAGCTAAAGGGGAGCTTCTGATAATGGGAGACTTCAACATGCCAGATACAGACTGGTCAATACCAGCAGAAACATCCGCCAGAACTAGACACATAGTGGATTCCCTACAGGGGGAGGGCCTCAAACAACTGGTACAACAACCCACAAGTGACAGGGCTATCCTAGATCTAGTACTGACTAATGGGGAAAGGATCACAAATCTCCAGGCAGAAGGTCACCTGGGGGCCGGTGACCATCACATGGTATGGTTCAATTTGGCCACTAGAACTAAAGCATCCCATTCCAAGGCAAAAAGATGGGATTTTCAGAGGATCTGACTTTGATAAGATGGCTAACCGAGTTAAGCTAGCCCTGGCAAGAAGAAATACAGGTGCCAGGGTACATGCAAAGTGAGCAAGCATTAAGGGTGAAACACTTGAAGCAACATTCCATTGTGTTAGAGAAAAAAGCAAGAGCAAAAGAAGGAGGAAACCACTTTGGTTCTCAAAAACAGTAGCAGAAAAGGTCAGAGCCAAAAGGCTGGCCTTCAGGAAATATAAGGGAAGGCAGTGGGATGAAGATAGGGAGGCATACCAAACTTCCCTAAGGGAAGCAGGGAAGGCAGTAAGGCAGGCAAAGGCCCAAACCAAGGAAACACTACCATGAACAGTAAAAGAAGGGGACAAGACTTTCTATAGACACATTAGTGAAAGGAGAAACTCCAGAGGGGGTATTGCTAAGATCAAAGGGGATAAGGGGGAGAGTGTGGAGGAGGAGGACCAAGGAAAAGCATCTATCCTAAGTAGATACTTCTGCTCAGTATTTACTGAAGAGAAGGCAGGGCCCACAGCTCAGCACCATGGACACAGGGGGAGGGAGGTGTGAACTTGTCCTTTCACAAAAGAAAGGGTCCTACAAGAGCTCGCGAAGTTCAGGGTGGACAAGGCAATGGGACCTGATGGCATACATCCCAGGGTACTAAAGGAGCTAAGGGTGGAACTAGCAGAGCCATTATTAGAACTGTTTAGTGAGTCTCTGAGCACAGGAGAGGTCCCAGAAGACTGGAGAAGGGCTCATGTGATCACACTCCACAAGAGTGGTAGCAGGGAGGAGGCAGGGAAGTACAGACTAGTCAGTCTTACCTCAGTAGTGGGCAAGATTATAGAGGCACTCTTTAAGGAAAGGACAGTGCAACACCTGGAATCCATAGGAGCACAGGATCCAAGACAGCATGGGTTTACAACAGGAAGGTCCTGTCAAACTAATCTCATAGATTTCTTTGACTGGGTATCCAGAGTGGTGGACCAAGGGGGTGCAGTTGATGTCACCTACCTTGACTTCAGCAAAGCTTTCGATATTGTTCCACATGGAAGATTGATTAATAAGCTGGATAGGCTCGGGGTGGGTCAGAAGTTGGTGAACTGAGTGGCAAACTGGTTGGCAGGAAGAAAACAGAGTGGTAGTAAATGGTATACAGTCAGAAGAGATGCAAGTCACAAGTGGGGTACCTCAGGGATCAGTCCTGGGGCCAGTCCTCTTCAATATCTTCATCAGTGACATTGCAGATGGACTAGAGGATTAAGGTTTGTCTGTTTGCAGATGACACCAAGATCTGCAACAGAGTAGATGATCCAGATGGGGTGGGCAGAATGAGAAGAGATCTGGATAAACTGGCAAAATGGTTGGAAGAGTGGCAACTAGGGTTTAACGCAAAGAAGTGCAAGATCATGCACATAGCAAAGAGAAACCCTGAGGCCACCTATAGGTTGGGAGGGGGAGTTGTTGGCAATCAAAAGGGAAGAAAGAGACTTGGACATCATCATCACAGATGACCTGAATCATCTAAGCAGACCACTAAAGCAGTAGGTAAGACTAGAGGGATGTTGGGGTGTATTAGTAGGGGGTATCGCAAGTCGTAAGAGGGAGGTAATAATCCCTCTTTACAAGACACTGGTTATGCCCCATCTGGGGTACTGCGTGCAGTACTAGAGGCTGCACCTGCAGAAGGACATTAACAAAATGGAGGCAGTCCAGAGAAGGGCAACCAAAATGGTGCAGGGACTGCATCAGAAAACAACTGAGGACAGATTAACGGAGCTCAATATGTATACCCTAGAGCAAAGGAGGGAGAGAGGTGATATGATCAAAACATTCAAACATCTTTAGGGCATTAACAAGGTGAAAGAGTCTAACACGTTTCAATATAAGAAAAATAGCAGAACAAGAGGACACAGCACGAGATTAGAAGGAGGCCGATTAAAGGGTAATGTGAGGAAGTTCTTTTTCACAGAAAGGGTGGCGGATGCATGGAACAGCCTACCTCAGGAAGTGGTGGATACGAATACAGTGCAGGGCTCGAAATAGGCATGGGATAGGCATAAGGGAGCAATACAGATGAGTATGAATAGATAGGCCTTTAACAGAGTACAGGCCTATGGCAGATTCATAAGGTAGAAAAAATGGGCAGATTGGATGGGCCTTGCGGCCCTTATCTGCTGTCAACTTCTATGTTTCTATGTTCATCAAATTAGTACAAGATTGTTGAAGAAGTTATGCAAGTTTACAAGAAAGGAATCAGCACACTGCATGAACAATTATGCGAAATATGAGAAAACGACATTATTTGGTGTGCTTTAAGTGGGGCTGTCATTTCTTTAAATTGTAATCCTGTTTCTTCTGATTTCAAACCTATTTTGGTGTGCTTTTATTGGCGCTGTTTCTTTGAATTGGAAACCTATATCTTCTCATTTCAAGCCTACTTTGGTGTGTTGTTGGTGAGGCTGTTGTTGGAATTGGAGACCTGTTTCTTCTGGTATCAAACCTATTTTTTGTGCTTTTAGTGGGGTTGTGATTGTTTTTTGCTGTCTTCACTAGCTGCAAAGTTTAGTGCATAGTGGGGGAAGGGTTCTAAATGTCTGACCAGGGGCCTCAGCTACCCGATTGTTTCTGGAGAGCATGGACACCCACCCTGTCCCTCACCACAACTGCCCCAGGTACATACTTTCCTTTATACGGGGGTTCTGACATCACTTCCCCAAAAGTGCAAAGGACATGCACCTGTCATAGCAGAAGCAGACATTCAGGAAAGGAACAGCAGCGAGTGAAGAGGTGACTGCAATCTCTGTGGAAGGGAAGTAACTGCAACACAAGATGCTTTCATTTTTATCTGTTTGCATTGTGAAAAGGAGGGGTAGGAGTTAGACGGAGGCTGTGCAATAGTTGCTTACAGTTTCTTTTTGGGTGTGGACAGGAGGGATAGGAACTTAAAAGGCAGCTGCTCAATCTATCTAAAGTGTATGACAAAGGGGGTAAGAGAAATTTAGAAAAGGAGGGAAATGTTTTGCAATGATGTGGGGGGAGAGGGGAGACCTGGGGGTGCATTGGGTATCCTTTACCTGGAAGGGTGGGGGGTCTCTGGTGGGCAATGAGAGCTATGGGTAGGGTGGTAGGCTGCAACAACTGCGGTGCTCCAATCTTTCTAAAAATTGCATGGAGGGTGGGGAGATGTTTCACATGCAACCAAATAGAAAAACTTAAAAAGGAGATCAAGATTCCTCATGCAGGAGGAGCTAAGACAGGCAAGGCAGAATGGAGGAGGTTATAGCCCAACACTGAAGGGAGGGAGGGAGGAGGGGGGATGAGGAGGGAGAGCAATTTGGGCCAGCGGGGGGAGGAGAGGGTCAGAAGAAGGGAAGCAGAGACAAGGGAGCCCCAGGCCAAGAGGAATGACATTGGGGGAACCCAGGTCAAGGGAAAAAAGACAACAGGAAGGAGGAGAAAGGGACTGGTGAGGAGAGGAGGAGAAGTGGCAACAGTCATTGAGTCGAAAGGAGGGAACGGGCTAGTATGAGGAGAGAGGAAGCAGGCACAGGAGAAGGGTCTTCAGAAAATTGTTTTGCAGTACTAGAGGGAAGGGTGAAGGAGGGAGGTGATGAGATTGGAGGAGTAACTGATAGAAGTCCAGATGAAACTGAAGTGAGGGGAAGTTCTGCTGGGGGAATTACAACAGGGGTGGAAGGGGGAACTACTGTGCAGGAGGAAGAGGAGGAGCTGTAAGTGAGATGTGGGGAGGAAGGGAAGCAAGCACTTGATAAGAGGGGTGGAATCTTAGTACTGGGGGACTCAATACTAAGAGGAGTCAGGTGGGGTAGCAAAGGGGAGAGGCATAGTTGCATTTGGGTGGAGGCCATGCCAGAAATGACAGCAGAAAGGGTGAGACAATCTCGTCTAAAATATGCTAAAAGGGGTAGGGAGAACCCTCATTTAATTATACATCTGGGAACAAATGACCTGGCTGACAGGATGGTAGATATAATCCAGAGGAGGTTTGAGGAACTAGGACAATTGTGTGAGGGGGCAGGAAGATCAGTAACTTTCTCAGAGATACTTCCAGTGCCCAGGGCAAACACAGTAAGAAAGCTGAGAATAAAGGATTTCAACGAATGGCTAAGAACCTGGTGTCATGCTAAAGGGTACGGGCTGGTTGGGGGGAACCTAGGAGGACAGTAGTCTCTATGCCAAGGATAGACTACACTTGAGTGAGGAGGGAAAGAAAGTGTTGAAACAAGGATGGAGGAGTACATAGAGGTAGTAGGGAATTTAAACTAGGAGCAGGGAATGGCAAGGGACATGCAGAGACCACAGGTTGGGAAGCCATACGAGCTTACCCCCATAACAGTGACAAAGGGCAAGTACTAGTGGTGATGCTAGAAAAGGAGGGGAAGGGGGAAGGGGTGAATGGTGGTCACCCTGATTGCTAGCAGCCAGAGGAAGAAAACTACAGAGCTGCAGACTCTCATGGCAGAGGGGGAGGTGGACATCACCGAAACATTAGCCACCCAATACAATGACTGGGACTGTCGATACCAGGGTACAGGATATTTTGTAGAGATACAGCGATTGGGAAGGGGGGGGTGGCACTACATGTGAGGGAAGGACTAAAGTGTGTACATGAGGAAGGGGAGGAGGGTAGTATGGAGTCACTATGGATACCAATCCAGGATTCCAAGAATAGGACTCTCAAGATGGGAGTGATATACAGGCTGCCGTCTTAGACAGAGAAGTTAGACAGAGAAGTAGTGGGACAGATCAGGAGGACCTGCGAGAAGGGTAGTGTGGTAATCGTGGAGGACTTCAACATGCGAGGAGTGGATTGGAGTACCCCAACAACCAGGAATAGAAGGAAGCAGGTACTGCTGGATGCCTTCCAGGACAGCTTCCTGATGCAAATGGTCAGTGAACCAACTAGGTTAGGGAATACCCTTGACATCATGCTGACAAATGGGGAGTTTGTGAGGGAAATGAGGGTGGAAGAACTGCTGGCGGGGAGTGACCACCACTCAGTATGGTTCATACTGGATACGGGTAAGGAAGGAGTGGAATCCGGCACAAGGGTGCTGGACTTCAGGAGGGCCGACTTCAGGAGGATGGGGGAAGTAGTAAAAGGGTACCTGGCCAGAATTCAACCTAGTATAGTCATTAACTAGAGGTTGAAGCTCATAAAGCTGGGGAAGTGGAGGCAACCAGAACAAGCAGCAAGGCCCAGAGCAAGAATGCTAGGGCAAGGAAACCTAGCTGGGTGAGCAATGAGGTCATGGAAAAGGTAAGGAGGAAAAGAGCTGCCTTTAGAAGGTACAAAAAAAAAGGGAGTGGGGAGGACAGGGAGGACTACCTGAAGGAATCAAAGGAGATGACAAGGGCAGTAAGGGCAGCCAAGGCATTTACGAAGCTCAGGTTGGCGCAGGGCATTACGAAGGGGGAGATGGACTTCATCAGCTACATCAGGGAGAAAAAGAGCTGTAAGGATTAGGAAGGAGAGAGGGTGGGTGGAAGCAGGGGATGATAAGGCAGAAGCGCTAAACGATTACTTCTGCTTGGTATTTACTAAGAAGAAGGCCGGGGTGATACCCAAGTGGGGAGAGAGGGCAGAAACAGAGGGGAGAGGGTGACGGATGAGGAAATCACGGAGGGCAGGGTTCTGGAGGGTTTGAGGGCACTGAGGGTAGACAAGGCACCAGGCCCAGATGGCATCCACCCCAGGGTACTGAAGGAGCTGGCAGAGGTCCTGGCAGGACCTTTGGTAGACCTATTCAATACCTCACTACATTCAAGGTGTGTACCTCAAGATTGGAGGATGGCTCATGTGGTGCCCCTCCACAGGAACGGCCCCAAGGATGAACCGGGGAACTAGAGACCAGTGAGCCTCACATCCATCGTGGGTAAGCTGATGGAGACTATCCTGAAGGAGATGCTGGTCACCATCCTGGAGGCCCGAGGGCTGCAGGATAGCAGACAGCATGGCTTTGTAGGTGGCAGAGCCAAACCAATCTGGTGGAGTTCTATGACTGGGTAACTAGACAATTGGACAAGGGCCATAAAGTGGATGTCCTGTACCTGGACTTCAGTAAGGCATTCAACTAGGTGTTGCATGGGAGGCTGGGAAGTAAGTTAGAAGGCACAGGGACAGGTGCAAAGCTGGTGAGATTGGTAGGGAACTGAGTTCAGGGAAGGCAAGAGAGGGTGGTGGTGGGTGGGAAGCTCTCATCCCCAAGGGTAGTGACGAGTGGTGTTCCGCAGTGCTTGGTGTTGGGACCAGTGTTGTTTGGAATATTCACTGCAGACATATCATTGGACATCAAGAGCAAGACCAGTCTGTTTGCTGATGACACCAAGATGGGAGCGGTAGTGGATGACCTAGGGGGATGGCAGGGGTTGCAGGATGATCTGGCAAAGCTGGAAACCTGGTTGGACACCTGGCAGCTGGGGTTCAATGCCAAAAAGTGCAAGGTACTGCATTTTGGGATGAAAAACCCAAGGAGGAGTTACCAGCTGGGGGGAGTACAACTAGCCAAGACAGAGGAGGAGAAGGATCTGGGGGTGCTTATTACGGGGTCAATGAACAACTCGGCACAATGTAGGAAGGCAGCTGCAAAGGCCAACAAAATGTTGGGTTGCATTTCAAGGGGTATATCCTCGAGGAGGGAGTGAGGTGATTCTGCCACTGTATAGATCATTAGTTAGAGCGCACTTGGAGTACTGGCGCCCGTATCTGAAGAGGGACATTAAGTTACTGGAGGGGGTGCAGCGTAAGGCAACAGATGATCAAGGGGCTGGGGACTTATCACACGAGAGGAGGCTGAAGGAGTTGAACATGTACTCTCTGGAGGAGAGGAGGGCCTGGGGGATTGAAACCTTCAAGTACATGAAAGGAATAAACAAGACAGGTACGGAGTGGCTGTTCAAAGTAAGGGAGAGGAGGGACACCTGGAGCCATGATATGAGACTAGAGGGAGGAAGGTTCACGAGGGAGATGAGGAGACACTATTTTATGGAGAGGGTGGTAGCTGGGTGGGTGTTACTGGCAGAAGTGGTATCCAGTAGAACAGTGGACAGCTTCAAAAGAGGCTGAGACAGAGCAAGGGGGGGTCAAGGGATGGGAAGGGTGGGAGGGAGGGCAGCTGCAGAATAAGGGTGCTAGCTGCACATTCGAGCAGACTTGATAGACCACTAGGCCTTTATCTGCTGGCAAATTTCAGATGTCTGACATTACTTGCAAGGAAAAACAGTGCAGACTTGGGTAAAAAATAACGCAAGATGTGTGAGAAAGGTGCAAACTGCGTGGAGAAGACACCAACTGCATGACACTAAATGCACAAGAAAATGCAAAAGATGCATGAAAAATGACGAACAGTGTGTGCAAATGCAAACTGAGTGAATAAGCAGACCTCTGTAAAAACATCACTCAAATGAGTGAAACTGGTGCTAGGTATGTGAAAATATGTGGAAAAAACTTTAGTTGCATGAGAATAATGTTAGGGAAAGCTCATCACTGAGGTTAGCACCAATGTGGGCACCGAGGCCCGCAGCAAATTGGGCACCAAAGCAGGAAATGAAAATTACGTACCTATGTTATTGTTGATCTTTCTGTATATCTACACCATTCATCACCGGTAGGTCTATGCCAGAAGCACTAGGATCCTGCAGGAGCCTCTAAAAAAAGTTTTGAAAACCAGGGAGAGGAGCCAACACCGGGAACAGCACTGCCCATGAGGCCGATGTACTACGTGGCACTCGCGGGTTGGCCAGCAACTGACGCCAGCTCCTTCCACACCTCAGTTCTGCTCGCCGGAGAGTGAGAATAAGAAATAGAGAAAAGAAGGGCAGAGAGGGGGGGGGCAAGGGAGCCCACGAGATAGACAAAGGAAAGGAAATTAACTGAAAAAGGAATAAAGCCGACAGAGAGGACAGAGGTAGAGTATGGACCTAAGGGGTAGGGAGAAGGGCCCCAACCACTGGGCAAGAGAAGAAAGTGAAAGAAGAAAAGAAAGAAAAGTAGAAAGGCAAAAAGAGAAGTGGTGTGCAGGGAGGGGGCAGGAGAGAGACAAGAGGGAGAAAGGAGGACAGAGATGGAAGGGAAAGCAAGCACCCCTCCAAACAGCTACATACCCCTTGGCTAGGATCTGAGGCACTCACAGGAATACTCTCATACTCTTCTCCCCCAAAGGAATTTCCTACCTGTTGTCTCTTTCCGATAAGTTCTCATCTTCTTGGAAAGAGACGGACAAAACATGAGGTAAAAAGGGGGAGCGAGAGCTGAACTGAAAAGTAAAGACAGAGGGAATGTGTCCATTCTCCCTAAGAGGGCCTCCTCCCCGCACACCGGGTTGAGAGAAAGAGAGCAATATCTCAGAACAGGGAGTGGGAGGTGCCCCACACCAAAAGATTAGCCCTCTGACTTTTTTCCCTTTTTTTTCTTTTAGGACCCAGTGATAGAAATCTGAAACACCAGGACATTGATAGCTGACACTCCAGTGTCTATGGAAACAGAAGTCCTGCACAAGGCAGAAGAGGCACTAGGAGAATCCCTACACAGGGACTGTGGAAAGTAAGGAAGTGAAGGAGTCTCCTGGGCCTCCCCCCCCCCCCCCGAACTGGGGGCGGAACCTGAGAATGTTCTAGAAGAACAGAGTGGAACATAGGAAATGAACAGGTGGGAGAGGGCTCCAGAAACCCCAGGCCTAGAAGGCAAGGGGTCCTGCTTGCCCTCCCCCCAGAGGTGGGGGGCCTCGTCACTTCAGAGAAGGATTGGGGACCCGGGAGGTGCCAGTGGGAGCGTGCCCACAACTGGCCTCAATTGGGGGGAAAGCAAGCGGGGAGGTGGCTCTGCCCATAAGCTGCGGCCCAAGAGGGGATGGTGGACAGGAAGCAGGGATGAATGGTGAAGATATACAGAAATACCAACAATTACGGTAGGTACATAATTTTCATATCCTATGTATCAATCTTCATCATTCATCACTGGTAGGTGAGTACCAAGTCCCCTGAAAGGGGACCGGGCACCTCCCTGAGGGAAAGGGTTTCCCTCAGCCCCCTGTGGGGGATACACAGGGAGAGGGGACTCCTCACTGCCCAGGCTAGGCCTGTGACTGGTCAGGGTGAGGCGGGGTCTCCCGTTGCCTGGGGGAAGGAAGTCTCCCTGAAGCTCCCGCCTCACCCTGTGGGAGAAGAGGTGGGGCCCCTGAAAGGTGGAGGCAATCACCCTATGCCGGGCCAGGGGTGACAACTGGGAAAGGCGAAGCCACGCCATCCGCCGGTTGCACACTGCTGTCCCCGCCAGCCTGGATGCCACCTCACTGATGTCATACGATGCCCTTTCTTGGTGTCTCGCAAGCTCCAGGCCACTTGTGGAGAGGGCGATGGCTTGCCTGGTTGCCTCTGAATCAGGCACTTATGCTAGCAACTGGCCTAGCATCGATCATAAGTGCCTGTTGTAGGCCGCATGATGGGCCTGATGTGATGCAACAGATAGCATGAGGCGCGCTGAGGAGAAAACTCTCCTCCCCGGTGGTCGAACTCTGCAGAGTCGGCCTGTGGAGGTAAGTCGTGCCTCAGGCTTCTATGCCTGGAAGGGGTGTCCAAGAGTCTCACTCCAGAAATAGGATGAGGCAAATCTCCTGGAGACCCCTGGGGTGTGCAATACCTGTGCAGGCAGTTCTTCGGGGCTTGAGAAGGGGCTGAAGGATGCTGCCAGGTACAGTACGACGCTTCCTGGAAGGGAACCGGCCAGGGCAAGCACCACCAGGTGGTCTGCACTGTATTCACCCAAGAAGGCATGCGTAGCCTGCTCAGGATCGTGTCTTGCCACACGAGAGATATGGAGCTCGTCGACCAACCTCGACAGGAAACACTGATATGAGGTCTGATCAGTGTCAGAGGAAAGGTGAACAGAAGGATCCTCTTCCTCAGGAGAGGAAGACAAGAAGGCTGATAAGTCTGAGGAACCACAGCCTGGCTGCTCCTAGGAGGACAGGTGGAAGACCTGTTCGTCCATAGCCCTAACATACCTGGGAAAGGCGGCAGCCATGGCCCTGAATTGCTCCCAGGTCAAGGACCCCAAAGGACCCACTTGGCCTGGGAAAGAGGATGTAGGAGGCAGAAGGAAGGAGAAAACATGCTCACTGGGTGAGAAGGCCCTCTGCTAGGGCTGTGAGACCTGGTAGCCGATCCAAGCCTAGGGAGGGATCCGCTGGTCTCCTCCATCAAAGGTCGCTTAACCAAACTGAAGCAATCGGGACTGAGCCCAGTAGGGGAACCCAGCGTGTGGGATGACTTGAGACGCTTAGGTCCAGAAGGGTGGCTCCTAGCCCACCCACAGGGGTCCCACCTGAAGAAGAGAAGGAAGGCTCAGCACTGTGGCTCCTCCCGAGCCCCGTAGGGCTCCAGGGGAAGGCCCCCACACATCACCTCAGCCCCCTCCAACTCCGAGAGGGACCTGGCCCTCACCACCAATCTTAAGAGTACCACCACATCTGCCGTACTCACCAGAGGAACAGCCAACATGACAGTCCCCTCTCTGGTGCCCAAGGGCAGAGTGGCACCAGACGACTCGATTTCTATAGGAATGGTGCCACTCTCGATATGAGGCAACCCCTCAGCACTGCGAGCAGCTCCAGATGGGCTCCTGGCGCTGGGATCTGCATAGATAGTGATCACCTCTCCCGAAGAAATCGAGGAAGATTGGGGGAGTGCCTTAGTGCTGGGCAAAGGAGAGCCTTGAGACCCCTGGAGAGTCGGGTAGCCAGTCCGAGTCTGCGTCCCAATCATCCTCCAAAGAGATCAGGAAGATTGGCAGAGTGGCCAGCCCCGATGCCCTCTCTCTCTCAGCACCGCTTGGGCCCAGCACTGACTGCGGTGCTGCCCTGCTCACTGGAGCCATGAACAGCTCCAGGATTAGAACTGGTGCTGGTGGGCGGGCGGCACTGAGGAAACCACCAGGCAGAGCCTAGCAAACATAGGCCTTGACACCGAGGAAGCCTGCAACTCCATGGAGGTGACAGCCAGAATGGTGCCCCCAGCCAGGCCCCCAGAGGAGCCTGACGTTCCCTCAAGCACCCTGGAAGGGACCTCTGCCCTGGCGAGACTCGAAGAGGCAGAGGCCCCCTCCCCGCTGTATGTCTAGTACCGGGAGGGGATCCGGAGGAAGGGTCAAGAGACCTGGACCTGGCGTCCCTCATACGAAGCTGCCCCCCAAAGGTCAGCGGAGCACAGCCAACCTTAAACACGAGGTATTCCAACACATGGCGGTCCATTGAGAAGCAGGCGTCACAGTGATCTATGTCATGGTTTGGACCCAAGCAGACCAGGCATCGGTCGTACCAGTCATACTCTGGCCACAAGGACACCAACGCATGGAGGGCCAGTCCACTCTGGAAGACTTCTTTTTTTTCTTGTCCCCTGAACCTGGCATGACTGTCGCTGAAAATAACACAAATCACAAGAAAAGTACTCGGAGCCGAATAAAGAGAAAGAATAAACAAGCATCTGTCAATGCCGAACGCTGGTTGCTTGTTAAATAGTTTGATGTTTTTCCAAAAAAGCACAACGGTGAGTCTAGTCTGCAGACCCACAAGACCTTCCACATTGCAGCAGCACCACCCCACATGTGGCCTCACCACTGATCTATATAGGGGTAACACTACCTCCCCTTTCCTGCTGGTGCTACCCCTCCCTGTGCACCCCAGCATCCTACTAGCCTTCCCTACTGTCTTATCACACTGCTTTGCTATCTTCAAGTCATCAGATATGATGACCCCCAGATCCCTGAGGTGGTGCTAGGGGACCGCCCCTTTAAACCATGAGCAGTTAGGATCTATAGCTGCATAGTAAGTAGGGACCTTACAGCAGACTACAGTAGGTGACCAGGAGGTCTTTTTCTGTTTTCATCTAACTGTCCTTGGTAAATGAGGTGAAACTGGAATTGATATGGTGAGCAGGCTATATGAATACTGGGACTAATAAAGGGAAAAAGTATGAGTACCGTAGGTGGCTGATATAAATTGAAAGGGAAGGTTTGTAATAGTCGTCAGAGCGCAGTAAACCGCGTGGAAAGGTAGGTGCCAGACAAGGGTCAGCAATGTTGTAAGAGAAGGGAAGCGGTGCTGGAGACGGCGTGTCAGTGTGGCTCAGTTAGTAGCACATCCATCTCTGGACCAGAAGGTCATGGGTTCTGGTCCCACACTGGGATTAGACTTGTACCTAAAAACACTGGCATCCAAGTGCAGTATTAGGGGGATGCCCTACTGCTGGGGTGTGCCATCCTTGGATGAGACATTAAACCAAGGTCCCTTTTACCCATCCTGGGGCTGTCCTTGTGGGTGTCCAGGTGGAAGTAAAAGAACCCAGGGCATTGTTCGCAAAGAGTAGGGGACATTCCCGGTGTCCTGGCCAACATTCCCCTTCCCATAAAAAAACGACTCATGCAATTGCTCAGGCTGTGTGTGGGTGCTGATGTGCGATACAGCTGTCACTACACACTCAGTCACTTCACTACCAGTCTAGCATTGCTTGCAAAGTGCTTCGGGATACACTATGTATGAAAAGCACTATATAAATGCTGATTCTTCTTCTTCTGATGCACTGACTAAGTTTTTTTGCAATGAATTTCCTTACTTTTTGAGATAGTGTAATAGTATTGGACTCTATGCTCGAATTCCTGCGTAGATGCACATATGTACGTAGGTGTGGAAGTGCATACAGGCATAGAAACTGTCAGCAGATAAGGACTGCTAGGCCTATCCAGTCTGCCCATAAGCCCTGTACTTGATTACGGCTTCTGACCCTCCCTCTACTTTACCTCTATGGTTCCCCTATGCCTGTCCCATGCATGTTTAAATCCACCCACAGTGGTCGTTCCCACTACCTCCTGTGGCAGATCATTCCATGCGTCCACTACCCTCTCCATGAAGAAAAACTTCCTCACATTCCTTCTTAACATGCCTCCTTCAAATTTCATGTCATGCCCCCTCGTTCTTGTACTCCTCCTGTATTGGAAGATGTATCTCCCCTGCACCTTGTTTATCCCCTGAGATACCTGAATGTTTCTATCATGTCCCCTCTCTCTCTCCTCTCCTCCAGCGAGTACATATTGAGGTCCTTTAATCTGTCCTCATAAGTTTTGTGGTGCAAGCCCTGTACCATGTTAGTCACCCTTCTCTGGACTGTGTCCAGTCTGTTTATGTCCTTTTGTAGGTGCCGCCTCCAGAACTGCACACAGTACTCCCGTGTGAGGCCTGGCCAGGGTTTTCTAAAATGGCATCACCACCTCCCTCCTTGTGCTGGTGATACCCTTGCCTATATACCCCAGCATGCCAGTGACCCTCCCCGCTACCTCTGCATTCTGCTTTGACATTTTCAGGTGATCTGAAATAATAACCCCCAGGTCCCTTTGTTCCCTGGTGATTGCCAGCAACTCCCCTCCCATCCTGTAGCTCTCACCGGGATTTCTATGGCCCAAGTGCATAATTCTGCAGTTCTCTGAATTAAACCTCAGACCATTTCTGAAGCCTGCCTAGTTCCTTTCTCATGTTCTCTACCCCTTCCGGAGTATCCACCCTGTTATAGATCTTGGTGTCATCTACAAACATTCAGACCTTTTGTTCCAGCCCCTCCGCAATGTCACTGATGAAGACATTGAACAGGACTGGCCCAAAGACCGATCCCTGGGGTACCCCACTGGTCACCCTCCTGTCCCCAGATTGTACCTCATTTATCACCACCCTCTGCCTCCTGTCTGTTAGCCAGTTCCTGAACCAGTTCACCAACTTGTGTCCTATGCTTAGACTGCCCATCTTGTTAATAAGCCTCTTATTTGAGACAATGTCAAAATCGAGGTAGGCAACATCCACCGCCCCCCCCCCCAATTTACTTCCTTCATCACCCAAAGAAATCTATCGGATTCGTGTGACATGACCTACCCACTGTGAATCCATGCAACCTAGGGTCCTGTGCACCGATGGCTTGTAAATGTTCCACTATACTTTTTTTTTGCAATTACTTATTTTTGCCTCCTGGAGTCCTCTGCCCTGCATCTGACGTCCCCCTCCCGCTCAAGCACTGGGTATGAGGCCCCCTTCCCTATACCCCACGACTTACCCTTCATGGCAGGGGGTGGGAAGCGACTCGACCCACCGGACCGGATTTAGTGTTCGGGGAGGTGCCTTCCCCGGCCGTAGCAGAGGGGGACCATCGTCGTTCAAAGAGGACTCTACATTTCCCTGTTCCTTTATCCCCTGAGGTTGCGACGTGCAATGGCGCCAGCGGCGGCAGCGCGCACACTCCTGTGCGCACCCCCGCCACAACTCTCGCCCACAGTCTCTAGAGCCGACGTGCTACCTCCCAGTCTCCACTAAGTGGCAGGCGAACGCCAAGCCCTGCAATCCTCCCTCCCCGGAGAAGGAGAGCAGTCCTGGTGACGCTCAATCCTTCTCCACCCTGCCAACCCCCGGCGCCCCATGTCCGTTCCCGAAGAAAAACTTGCAGAAGACAGGTCTGTCTGATGACTGGAATAGCACTCAGTACCAGATGGTACCGAGGGATGGTGCCAATGGATCATTTCTATTCCCCTTCCCACCACCATTTTAAAAATAGGACCACGTTCTCCTTCAGGAATCCCAAAGCTGATGCACACCTGGGAAACGTCTTTGTCTGGATACGTGCTCAGCTATGCCTGAGCTGGGTGAACTTAGTCTTCTTCCCCACAATCAGTCAGGGCTACATCCTCTGTACTTTCTCATTAAAGACAGGAATGCCAGGTCAACTCCATACAGGGGAGTGCTCTCAGAGCACAGCATGGGGTTGGGTGACCTGCTCCCTGAAGAGCAGTGAACCAACAGGTATGAGCTCCTCTGGTCCAGGGGGGTAAGAGAAGGGTCCATTCTGGAGTGGAGGCAACAGTGACAAATTCATTTACTCAGCCCTGCCTGCACTTTAACAATGAGAATGTGATGTCATACAAACAGCAGCATCTCAGCCCTGAGATGCTGCCCCAGAGAGACAACTTTAGAATGTTAAAAGCTCACCACTCGTGTAAATATTACTGAAACTAGTCATTATTCCCACAAACTACTGCAACTATAAAATGGGAAGAAAATAGTGCAGTGACCGCTCCCCCCCACAGAACTCTTCAGTGCATAAGCAAAGTGTCTAACAGTAATTAGACTGTCTGTTCCCTCAATCAGAACTATCTAGGCAGGTGCAATGACTATAATAGAGCAGGGTTATATATGAAATTGTTGTTCTAACAATCCCTGAGTAGGATCAAAATTATGAATATCCCACAGTCATGGCAGGGCTAAGCTCCTATGTTTATACAGATAGTTTCTTCTGAAACTGTTTTTTTTTTGTTTTTTGTTTTCTGGTTGTACCCCATATGCTGTATCGCCAATTACTGACTTACATAATCCTGGTGCTGAAATGTGTGATCTGCTATTGCATTTGCACTAGTGATGTCTATACCAATGTCATTAATTGTATTTTCTACTGGCTTGTTCAGTTTTAAAACTCAATAAAATTAAGTTAAAAAAAAAAAAGTTCACTGCTCGTGATGCCAGCAACCTGAGATCGAGACCAAGCCTGGGTCGTTAGAGGGCTGATTGGGGGAGGATGGTTGACTGTTTCAGCTGACCCTCTCCTCAAGGTGGGAGGGTGCCTGGACTCTGCTGTAACACTGCCATCTGGGTGACCACAGGTGGTAGTGCAAGCTGGAGTCGGTGATTGAGGGAAGGGGATATCGGCGCTCTGATGCATGCTGCACACTCTGCATACAATAGTGCATCAGCCAAAGGGCTTCCCGATGTCCATGGGCTGGGGGACGCAAAAAGCAGAAATACCCCCATCACGCAGGATGCCGCTTGCAGTAGGTCTCGCACCGCTGACAGGGCTCCCACTCCAGGATTGACTCTAAATTCTGTCAGGGAGCATTGGGGCTGACCTCTGGCAGCCTTTCCCATGGGGGATCATCCACGGGGGAACACGGAGTGGAGGTATTTATTTTTATTTATTTATTAAAATCTGGGATAAAGTACAGTTACGTAAGAACTTACCGTAACAGTACATCTTCGAGACCAGCTCTTGCAGCAGGTTACACCATTAGGACTGAAGCCGGCAGGTGCCAGGACCCCACGGAAATTTTCTAGCTAGCAGTATTCAGCAGGGGACCACCTCTGACATCGGTCCCTCCCCCGACGTCAGGCATAGTACATAAGGAGGCGGTCCCCCAGAATCCCCAGTTCTCCCGACAGAGACTCCCAGCCGCTGGATGACATCAGAAGAGGAGACTGAGGATCCGCCATCAAATGGTAATCAGAGATGCTCAGAACACCTGATCCTAGGAGAAGGATATTGGAATTAGAATCTACCTCCAGCGGGGATGGTGGGAGGGAAAGTACCTGCTGCAAGAGCTGTTCTCGAAGATCTACTGTTACAGTAAGTTCTTACGTAACTGTACTATCTTACTTCGAGAAACAGCTCTTGCAGCAGGTTACACCATTAGGACTGATTCCCAAGCAATAATGGAAATCCCACACCATTGGGAGGAGGGAAGATAGAGATCCTTAACAGAACGTAAACCTAGGACAAAAGTCCTTAAAGGACTGCTAGACCAAAACCTGCTCTTCACCTCGATGCAATATCCAGGCTATAATGCCTGATGAAAGTGTGCACGGAGCTCCAAGTAGCTGCAGCACAAATGGCCGAGGTGGACACATTCTTTAGGGCCCCAAAGGAGGTAGCCACCCCCCTTGTGGAATGACCCTTAACTGCGCCCGGTAAGGGTTTGTTGCGCTTCTGGTAACAGAACGTAATACACTGAATGAGCCACCTGGACAGTGACTGTTTGGAAACAGGAGCTCCCATCATCCTGTGGGCAAAGGAGACAAAAAGCTGTTCCAATTTTCGGTGGTGTTTGGTTCTGGTCAGGTAGTATCGGAGACACCTATGCACATCTAAAGTGTGCAACAGGGCCTCCCCTAGATTAGAGTACTTGGGGAAATACACTGGTAGATCGATGTCCTTCATAAGGGTGAGAGCTGAGACCACTTTGGGCAGAAACTTAGGATTAGTCCGTAGAGATACCCTGTCTTGGTGAAAAACCAAATAAGGTTCTTTGCACATAAGTGCATGAAGTTCAGAAATTCTTCTGGCTGCGGTGACGGCAACTAAAAACAATGTCTTCCAAGTAAGAAGACGTAGCTCGCAATCCGCGGCTGGCTCGAAGAGTGGCAGCGTAAGCTGCTCCAGGACCAAGGGTAGATCCCATGGCGGAATCGGATCCTTAATTGGAGGCCTAAGGTGGAGAACACCTCTCAGGAAGGCTTGTGCCGTGTCCAACTGAGATATGGTGCGTTGGCCTATGGGAATGTGATAGGCTGAGATGGCACAGAGGTGTACCTTAATCAAGGAGTAGGCCAAGCCTGTCTGAAAAAGGGACAGGAGGTAGTCCAAGACCAACCTTTCTGGACAATCCACAGGTGAAAAACCGCATGCTTAAACCCATATACAAAATTTACACCACTTCATGGCGTAAGTAGCATGGGTAGCCGGTTTCCTAGTGGCAGCAAGAACGTCTGCTACCTCTTGCGAGGCCCCGTATCGCATCATGGCTATGTCTCTAGGAGCCAAGCATGTAGGTTCAGCGAACAAAGGTCTGGATGAACCAAGGAACCCGCCTCCTGAGACAGCAAGTGGGAGCTGATTGGCAGAGGCACTGGAGGTTCCCGGGACAGCTGATGTAGTAGAGGGAACCAGGTCTGCCTGGGCCAAAATGGCGTAATAAGTACCAGCATCGCTTGCTCCTTGCAAAGTTTCAGAAGAACCCTCTGGATCAATGGAAAGGAGGGGAAGGCATACAGGAATCTGCCCGCCCAGGAGAGGGACAACGTGTCTCACCAGAAAACACCAGGCCCTGGATCTAGCGAGCAAAAATTGGGCAGTTTTGCATTGGATGGGGACGCGAAAAGGTCTAACTCTGGTGTACCCCATCTGCGAAACAGATCCTCTGCTACCTCCTGAAGTAGTTCCCACTGCGGACTCCTGGCCTGAGAGCGGCTCAGGCCGCTCATGGCGACGCTGTCCTCCTGGGACATGAACGGCAATGAGGTTTGCTCTGGTTGCAAAATCCAATCCCACACCCTCATGGCCTCCCTGCAAAGTGGGTAGGAATGGGTGCCTCCTTGTTTGTTGAGGTAATACATCACCGTGGAATTGACTGTTTGTAACAGAAGGGTACCCGGTGGAATCTCCGACTGGAAGGCCTGCAGGGCATAAAGAACGTCTCTCAGTTCAGGATATTTATGTGGAGATGAGTCTCTTGGGCTGTCCACAGGCCCTGAGACCAGACACCGTCGAGGTTTGCTCCCCGTCCGAGCCCTGAGGCGTCCGTGGAGAGCGTCGCAATCAGAGACGGCGCAATGAAGGGGACTCCCGCCAATAAATTCTTGGGATCTAGCCACCATTGCCAATCCCGGATTACGGCCTTCGTGATCCAGATTGGGAGCTGCAAATGGTCTTGCTTTTGATCCCATTGGACCCGTAACATCCACTGGGTCACCCGCATGTGGAGACGGGCTAGGGGGACTGTTGCAATAGCCGCAGCCATGTGTCAGAGCAGGCAAAGGACCAGTCTGGCAGGAACGGTCTTCTTCACCAAAATGTCCCTGATGAGGGATCTGATGTGTTCCGCTCTGTCCTGGGGGAGGAAAGCTTTCCTCTGGACGGTGTCCAGAACTGCACCTATGAACTGCAGAGTCTGTGACGGGACCAGGCGTGACGTCTCTTGATTGATAATGATGCCCAACGTCTCGAACAGAGACTGAGTATAATGAATGGCGGACATCAGGGCTTCTCGAGAGGGCGCCATGAGAAGCCAGTCGTCCAGGTAGGGGAACACATAGTGGCCTCGTCTCCTCGGAGTTGCCGCTACGACCGCCATGCACTTTGTGAATACCCGAGGTGCCGAGGTCCGAGGGAAGGGCCCGGAACTGATAGTGGTGGCCCTGAACCTCGGCGCAGAAACTTCCTGTGCACTTGAGCAATGGGTATGCAGGTAAGTGTCCCATGTCCAAGGACGCTAGAAAGGAGTCCTGCTTGAGCATGGGAATCCGACCTGGGAGAGTCACCATGCGGAAGCGTCTGTACAGGACCAACTCAAGATTGCTGAGATTCAGTATCGGATGGAGGTCCCCTGTTTTCTTTGGAACCAGAAAGAAGTGAGAATAATATCCTACACCCCTCTGGTTCCTTGGAACGTGCTCTATAGCTTCTTTTCCGAGATGAGTAAGAACCTCCTGCTGTATGAGCAGGGCATGCTGACCCGAGTAATGGGAAAGCAGGGGAGGTCTTATCAGTGGGTGGTCGAGAAATTCTATGAAGTGGTCTTTCTTGACCAGTTGGAGAACCCACCGGTCGGCGGTAATCGACTGCCACCCTAAAAAGTGGCGAGCGATGCGACCCCCTACCTTTTGTGCCCATTGATCCAGAGGAGGGCCGGGGGGCCGGAAGGAGTCATGCTGTGGCAGCACTGGTCTCTGCAGGCTGGGCCGGTTTAGTGTAGCGTTGGCCTCTGTCTGGGGACGACTTAGCCTGGGCTTTATGCTGAAAGGTGTCCCTTTGTTGCTGGCCGGAACATGGCTGCTTCCTTTGTTGCCGACTGTGAAAACAGCTCTGATTCCTACGAAAGGAACCAGGCCTGGATCTGTACATGGCCTGTACAGATCTGACTGCCTTCCCAGTGTCCTGGAGTTTGGTGATAACCTTCTCCGAGGGTTCACCAAAGAGTACTTCGCCGTTTAAGGGGACATCAAGAATGTTCTTCTGTACGTCCGGGGTGAAGCCGGAGACATGGAGCCAAGAGAGTCTCCGGAGACAAACACCTGAAGCTGCAGCTCTGGCAGACAAGTCCGTAGAATCATATGTGGCTCGTAGTACTTGGGCACCCACATCAGACCCTCTGCGGAGAAGGTTTAGGAGCTCCGCCTTCTGATTGCCATCCGGAAGTTTATCGACCAGGTCCTGGCTCTGCTCCCACAGGGCGTTCTGAAACTGTACCATGTGGGTTAGGTAGTTCAGGGACCTGATGGCACATGTAGCAGCCGCATATGTGCGCCTCCCCAGGGCATCCAATTGTTTGGATTCCTGGTCCGGTGGCTGTGTGCTCATATATTGCGGTCTTTGGGACCGGTCATGCGAGGCCGTGATGACCAGGGAGTCTGCCAGAGGCTGTTGAGCCAAGTACTGGTCCTCTCTTGGGGCCTTGTACAGGCAGTCAGCCTTCTTCGGCACAGCAGTAGTGGAGTGCAGACACTTCCACGCAGCCTTGGTGACGTCCGCAAAGGTGTCTACCAAGGGTGGCACTACCACAGGCATTGGGTCTTTCTGACGAAGATAACGGGCAAGGCGCTGTCGTTCGGGGTCGAGGTCTTCAGCATCCCACCCCATGTTGTCCTGGATGTGCCTCATGATCTCAGAGAAAGAGGGATCATCCGGAGGAGACCTGGGAAGGTCATGTGGGTCGGGTGATGGAATGCTGAGTGGAGAAGGAGATCTGGAATAATTCGAGGTATCCGATCTGGAGTCCTCCCCTGACGGAGTGTACCGACGACGTCTGGGTCGCTTGGGGCTGGGGGACCCTGATGGAGATCTTGAGGGAGGCCTTCTCCTGTCCTTGGATCTACCCCTAGGAGGTGGAGTCTGCTCCTTAGGGGTTGGTGGTCGTCCTGCTGGCTCCTTAGGTGCAGGAGGGGGTGTAGGAGGTGGAGGGGTAGGAGGAGGAGATTTTACAGGGACCACATCCTTTCGGATGGTGTCCCACCAGAAAGTGAAGAGATCCTTTACTTCTTGTAGATTCATGCCTGACGACGGGCCTGGCACCGATGGTCTGTCGCCGGGATTGGGCGCTGGGTCTGCGGGTGTCTCCGGGGTGGGCGAAGGTTCCCTCAGGAGCCCAGCATCCTCAGTGTCGCCCACCTGGTCTTCGGGCAGTGTAGTGTCCTCCTCCGTGGAATCCCTGTGACCGGTGTCCACCGGTGACTGGGGGGCGGTCTTCGGCTCTGGTGAATGCGAGACCAACGTCGGTCGCTTGGACGACGCCTTCGGGTCCAGCGAATGCCTGGCCAGCGTCTGGTGTCTGGCTGGTGTCCTCAGTTCCGGCGAACGCCTGGCTGACTTCGTATGCTTGGTCGATGTCAGGTCCGACGTACGCTTTAGGGACGTCAGGTCTTTGGTCTTCCTTGGTGGTGGATCCGGACCTCTGGGAGGCTGGGAGACCGATCTGGAGTCGGGTCCCGATGTCGGGTCGATGAGGAAGACTTATGGCGTTCGGAAGACTTGGAAGAGGCCCGAGAGGGAGTGGAGGAAGCCGAGGGCCTTGAAGTCTTGATGGGCTGGAGAGTCGAAGAACCGCCTGAAGCCTGGACTTTGACCGGAGGGGGCTGAGACCGAGCCCTGGAGGGAGAGCGGTTCGATCTAGTGGAGCCTGAGCTATGGGAGTCCGAGGCCCGGTTCAGGGATCTGGACCTTACTTTCTCCTGGTGTTTGTCCCGGTGTTTATGGGCCTTGGAAGAAGAATCGCCCCTGGAGGAAGGTTCTTGGTCCATCCTTTTCACTTTTTCTTCCAGAAGATAAGCCTGAAGTGCCTTCTGACGGCGGATCCTGGTGTGGCTGTTGAACCCTTTGCAAAAGGTGCAGGCCTTGGTGTCGTGGTCTGGGCCTAAGCACCGCATGCAGGAAGAATGAGGATCCTTAAAAGGGATCTGTTTTCCGCAGGCACACTTGGAAAGGTGTCCCTCACGTGAAGGAGCTGGAGAGGATATCAGTTTGAAGAAACTCTTGAAGTTCTAAGTTGTCGTGCGCTAGGTAGAGACCGAGAGGCCGATGCTGGTGAGTCGACGGTGGAAAAGAACTGGGGATTCTGGGGACCGCCTTATGTACTATGCCTGACGCCGGGGGCCGGACCGACGTCGGAGGCGGTCCCCCGCTGAATACTGCTAGCTAGAAAATTTCCGTGGGGTCCTGGCGTCTGCCGGCTTCAGTCCTAATGGTGTAACCTGCTGCAAGAGCTGTTTCTCGAAGTAAGATCAGGTAAGTCCTGGAGAAGGCAGGTAACTGGGCTGAGTGGAGCGTTGAGCTAGTTGGATGCCGGGGGCCAAAAGATATATGTATCTATAGATCTATATATATCTTATGTACATAACGTATATACATAGAGAGAGGAAGAAAGAGAGATACATACACATATAAAAAATATTACAAGTTCAAACTCTGCAGTGTGGTCACGCTCCCTCTGGCCTTCTAATGGCAGAGTTATTTCTCCACTAAAGGGATCAGTTGCCCTGCAGTCTTGCTCCACTCCTTGTGGATTGAGTGTTAGCTATCCCCCCGGCCCCAGCCTGAGTGCCTATCATGCTGCCTTTGCCCCTTCTCCAATGCAACCATGCTGTGCAGTTCCTATTCCCTAGGACTCAAGACACAAAACTGGCTAATTCATTTTTTCTTTAAATTAGTTTGTTTGAATTTTTAGTGCTTGTGGAAGGTGCTGGATTGACAGCACTGGAAACTGAAGCCCTGTTTATCCACAAGACAGATACAGCAAATGCGGTCACAGTGCAAGCTTTCCCACACTCCCCTGCCAATTTGCCTTAACCACGTCATGGAGGGACCACTACGTGGCAGGTTAGTTCAGATGCCATGCCCATTTAATCCAGGGTCTCTCACGTGACACTGACAACACAGGTGTCAATTAGTGCCAACTGCATTGGTGGTTTTGTGATGTGGTCATCTGCCCACTGGAACTGGACTGAGACCACCACAACTCATTTCACCCAGGCCACTGTACAGCCCTCAGGTGATAATGGCTTTCGGCCACTACTAATTTGAGCTGGATCTGAACCAGTGACCTAGAGGTGAAAGAATCCTTAATCCACTACTAATTCACTAAGCCATCCAGATCCCCCAAGGCTAGATAATTTCTACTGATACTAGTGTTATTTTGCCCAGATATAAAAATATTCTTCCCCTATCTATTTTACATGGATTTTCATCAATTTCAATGAAGTCATCTTGCAAAACAACCCTAGTAAAAGATCATTTTTTGTTGAGTATTCTTATATAATGGGCTCCTCTCTAAGACATCTGCTCTGTTTGTTTTTTTGGAGCCTCCCTTCTGCCCCTGTGATTTTATTTTTGTAGTGAGATAATGGCAGACAGCTGATCAGTGACCCTGACTGTGCTGTTCATACTTAAAGACCTAGTGTGCTGCTTAAAACTAATATTAGTTTTTAAAAGTCAACAATTACCTTTTGTATCTGAGGTACTTTTTCGTTTCCCTTTATTTAATTAGAAGATTGTTTACCTGCTGTTAGGTGTGATGTGTAGGACTGCACTCTGCCTGGCAACTGACTTATCTATTTCTATGCCCCCCTCCCCCACTACGTCATCAGCATTGTGACCTTACTGACTGTGACATCACTGTTGCTTAGAAACATTCAGTGACTGCCAGGTCAGTCACCTGCGACGTCACTGTCAGTGAGATCAAACAATACTGATGATGTTGGAGGTGGGGGTGGGGGGGTGGAGTTAGGTATGTCAGCTGCCAGGATAAGAGCTGTTCCACACATCCAGCACAATACTATCACATAAGAGACTTTCTAATAAGCAAAAGTAAAAAGAAAAATACTTTAGAAATAAAAAGTTACAACTAGCTACTTCTTAAAATTTTTATTATGTTCCTGTCTGCTGGTTTTGGCTCCACTAGCTCTTTAAAGCATGACTGCCAGGGCTGGCTCGGTGGCGCTGAGGGTTGAGGCACGGAACGCCACACCTTGCACCAAGCCGGTGCCCCGGGTTCAGGAATGAGCTTGGGCCGTTGTGGGTTGGCCGGGGAGGAGAGGATTGAGCATCCGTGATAGCGCCTTCCTGGGATAGGAGGTTGTGAACCCCAGTGTCTAGCGGTGCTTAGCGAAGGCTGGGTGTATCGTACCCAGGGACACATCAAGATGGGGTGAGGTGTTGGTGGACATCCTGCTGATGGGTGCGGGAGCATGCCTGTCTAGCGCCAGATGTCATTGCACGTCCACGCCTCTGGGAGGGGGGTTACGCGCATGAACAAGGAAAAATCCTGCACCTCCGGGTAGACGACGGCACCTGGCCTTCATGCCCACTGCTGGATCCCATCCATCTGGTTTCCTGAGTCTCTCTCCGGCCCCTTGCCTGCAGCCAACTTGACCTTCAAGAGCACCAAAGGGAGTGGTGGCCCCACCTTGGGGGGTTAAGCCAGGGAGTTTACACTGCCAGGTAGGGTGAGAGGGATTGGAGTACCGTGAGGGAGACTTGGGAAGGGGGGATCTCAGGTGGGCAGGAACAAGCCAGGATGCCTGAGGGAGTCTCGGCAGAGCAGCGACTGGAGGGAAAAATGTTTAAAAAATTAAAATAAAAGCACGCTTGCCAGTTAAACAGACGAAGCCAGCTGAAGCTGAAATAAATAAACTAGACATGGATAAAAACCATGCATTTTATTGCATACAAACATTTCTGTTCAGCCCTAGTTAGAGCTGCCAGCGCCTAGCTAGCATGTCAGAAAGTAATGCAGTGGTGGGCTGTTTCTGCTGGCTCCCATACTGTACTACTTTCCCAGGATTGTGTGCCTGAGGTATGATACAGCAACATAAATAACACAAAAGACAGAACCACTCGAGCCAAGTCACATGAAACATGCCCAATGGAAAAAGCCAAGCCTGAGCTCTTTCTCACACTTCACAAAGAATCCTGATGAACCGCTGAGTCAGATGTGGCGAAAGCAACATCGTTAACTTGCTGTGAAATGGTATCAAGGTCAGAAGGCAGAGCAATAAACTGACTCTCTCGTGATGATTTCTTTAAATACTGCCTAATAACCCTGTCCTGTCATGTCCCTCTGGGGATTTCTGAAACACACAAATCTTTCTTCTATGGTCCAAGTCAGATGGCAGCCTCTCATATCCTGCAGACATTGATTTTTATTTATTTTTTTATTACTATTTATCCTTTTTTCTGGAAACCTCCGCCCCCTTCTGTGCACCTCCCCCAACCCTCTCTGGGTCTTACCTCGAACACATCCAAGCTTTTATCCCCATAGTGTGGCCTTTTGGGGTAAAGCATGCCTTCTCTGGTGACCAAATCCAGCCGAGTGCCTAGTCGGTGGTGTGGGGCCTAGGGTCTGCACACTTCATCCTGCTGGTCACTGCGTTTTTCCCTCCTTTGCACCTTCCCCTGGAATCACAGCATGAACCTGCTCCAAGGACGTACACACCGGCCATGTGCGGAGTATGCCGCAAGTCCCCATTCAAAGCAGAGCCAGCCATGCTTGCACCATCTGGGGAAATCCAGGGGGTGCTAGTATGGTGGACAACCACCCATTACTGAGAAAGCAAGGGTCCACTAGGATTCTTAACCCCCCCCCCCCCGGCTTTCTGGGCTTGCTCATGAACCTGGCTCGCCACGGGCAGCACTACCACTGCACCATTAGGATGGCCCTTCGGACACTGATATGTAACATTTGGAGGGATCAGGTAAACAAAATGAGCACTTGTTGATTTGCCTGGGTTCAGAAGAACTAGTTCAGTCACTGTGGAGGTGGTCTACTTGTTTTTTAAATTAATAATTTTTTTCCCTGGACTCAGACTCCCAGCCTGTGAGACCAGCAAGAAATGAAAATTGCGCACCTACCGTAATCCTTGATCTTCTCTTGTAATTTCACCATTCATTACTGCTGGGTATAAGGCAAAGGCGCGCACCCGCGTGGGAGGGTTTTTTTTTTTGCGGAGAGGAGTCGGCGCAGACAGCATCACCCACGAGGCTGACGCATTGCATGGTGCACGAGGGTTGGCCGTTAGGGGCCTCAGACTCCTCCTCCTCCACCCCAGTTCTGTTCTGCTGGAGAGGATGAAACAAAGAGGGATACAGAAAACCAAGGTGAGGCAAGAGAGTCGACTGATAGGAAAAGGAAAGGATAGAAACTGAAAAAGGAAGAAACCTACCAGAGGACAGAGGGACCAGACTTTTTTTTTTTATCCTAAGAGGCCACAGGGCCCCAACCCTTGGGTGGTAGCACAGGAAAAGGGAAAAGAAGAAGAGAACAAGAAAAGAGAAAGCATAGCATATGTAAGGGGAGAAGGGGGGCCCTCAGCCATGTTGAGATGGAAGACCACTGGCTTATTTTAGCCTCAAAAATCTGAAGGTACGCTGGCCCAGTGGTGCTGAGGGTTGAGGTGCTGGATGCCACACCTCGCGCCACGCCAGTGACTTGGGTTCCGAAGTGGACTTGGTTGGCTGGTGGGTCGGCCGGGGGATGGCTCCAGCGTCCCACGACAGCTTACCTTCTCCAGGGAGGGGGGGGTGGCCTATGCCCACACTCTTGCCTGACTCTGAGTGGAGGCCTGGAGTGGTACAAGCCCCTATGGTAGGGGATGGGCGGCCACTTTACAGTGTGGACGTCGGCGCCTGGCATCATGACATCAAGGGGTTGCACACTATAGGGATAGGGAAAAAAGAGAGGAACTGCCTGCCGACGCCGGGAAGATGGGACTCCAGGAGCATGCCTCCAATGTACCCCCTCTCACTCGACCATCTCCTGACTGACGCAATGAAGGATTTCGGGGTGTTTGGCCCCCACCTCGTCCCCGCTTGGGGGGTAAAACCGCAGCTCCATGGGGCCGGGAGGTGAGTACGAGTGGAGAGGCAGGCAGGAGGATGACTACTTGTGGGGCCCTGAAGGGTCGGGGTCAGCAGGGCGAGGGTGTGGATAAAAAGAAATTAAAAAAAAAAAAAAAAAAAATCTGAAGGTATGAAGACACAGGAACAAGGATTCTGTCAATTTCAGGGACCAATGGAGGGGGGATCCAGAACAAGAGAATTTGAAATGGTCTTGAAAAATAAAAAACATGATGGAGTCAGCCCTCACCCTTCTCACCCTTAAACCTACATTTGGGATGAAAGTCCTGGAACATGGCCCTCTACAGTGTAACACCTGACGGCTTAGTCAGGGGGGAAACCCTTTAACAGTATGAGTCTCTGTCCAGAATGACCTCTAAGTAGAGAGGAAGCGAGAAAGGGAAAAGGGGGAGGAAAATCCCTATGGGTTCTCCCACGAGATGCAGTGACGCAGTCCCTACTTCAAGAAAAGGAAAACAAATAGATATCCATGTCAGGTTAAGGAGGATACCACACAGTGCACCCCACTGAGAATCCCAGAGAGTTCCCTCCGAGGCCAGGGCAAAGACCATACTCACCACCCTCCTAGAATGGGTGCTCTGTGACTTTTTAGAGAAGGAAACAGAGGGCCCTGAGGTACCAGGGGGACTCTGCCCCCAACTGGCCACAAAGAGAGGGAGGGCGAGCAGGGTGGAAGTGGCGCCCAAGAGTTGAGGCCCAAGAAGGGAAGCTGGTCAGAAACCAGTAATGAATGGTGAAGATACAAGAGAAGATCAAGAATTATGGTAGGTATGTAATTTTCATATCTTCCCTTGTCAATCTTCACCATTCTTTACTGCTGGGTGAGTATCAAGAACCCCCAGAGGGGACCTGGCACTGTCCTGAGTGAACAGATTCCCTTAGCCTCCTGCGGGGGAGACGCAGGAGGGAGAGACCCTACTGCCCTACTAGGTCACTATGGCCTAAGGCGGGTCAGGCTGAGGAGGTGTCCCCCGTAACCAGGGGGACGGCCAACACCCCTGAAGATTCCTCCTCGCCCTGCAGAAGAAAACACGGGTCCCCCGGAAAGTACAGGAAATCACTGGGCAATGGGTGACAATCTAGACAGACGAAGCCATGCTGTCCGCCTGATGCAGATCGCTGTCCCTGCCAGTCTGGAAGCCACCTCGCTGGCATTGTATGATGCCCTTGCTTGATGCCTTGCAAGCTCCAGACCCTGTGCAGAGAGGGCAATGGTTTGCCTAGATTCCTCTGAATCAGGCAGGGATGCTAAAACCCGAAATAGCATTGACCACAGGTGCCTGTTGTAGGCAGCATGGTGAGCCTGATGTGAGGTAATACAGGGTAACACACGAGCTGATGAGAAAACTCTTCTTCCCCACCAATCAAATTCAGCAGAATCTGGATCGTGTGCCTGGTGAAGAAGCCTGGCAGGAGTGTCTTGAGTCGTCAGCCCCAAGGGCGGGTGAGGCAGAGAACCAAGAGACTCCTGGGGAGCCCAACACCTCCTCCTGCAGTCCGCAGGGGCTGGGGATGAGGCGGCTGGTGACTGCCAGGTGTGGATAGATGCTTCCTGGAAGGGAATAGGCCAGGAAGGCACCAATAGGTGGCTGGCACTAAATTTGCTCACAAACGAGCCCGTCTCCTGCTCGGTATTGTGTCTTACCTCATGGCGGATGTGGAGCTCCTGAACTAACCTCGAGAGGAACTGCTGATATTCGGTGAAATCAGCGTTGGAGGAAAGGTGGACAGAATGTTCCTCTTCCTCACATGAGGAAGACAAGGAAGTAAAGGAGCTCGGGTGTTCAGAGTCCTCCTATGTCGGGGAAGACAGGTGAAAGACCTGCTCATCCATGGCTCTAACATACCTAGGAAAGGCCACCGCAGTGGCCCTGAACGTCTCCCTGGTTAAAGGCCCCGCAGTACCCACATGGCCTGGGGAAGGGCACCTTGTAGAAAGTGCTCGGCTTCTGCCAGGGCTCTGAGACCCCGCAGCAAATCCTCCCTCATGGGGGGGGGGGGGGCTTGAGAGTCAATCCAGTCAGTGAACGCTGCAGATGCGTAAATAAAACCTGGCTGAGCCTTAAGGGGGAATGTCCCCTGTGGTGCGACTGAGGCTCCATGGTTCCAGAAGGGCAACCTTCAGCACGGCCCACTAAGGGAACCCCTGAAGTTTCAGAGGAGGAGAAGCAGGGATCAGTGCTTTGACTCCTCCCCAGTCTCCGTGGGGTAGTGGAAGAAGGCTTCCGCACCTCACCCTGGCCTCTCAGCCCCTCGGACTCCGAGGCCACCCTCTTCCTCGAACCCAGTGCCAAGGGGTCCACCAATCCTGCAGGGCCCCCCCCCGACGGAGGCCACAGAAGAGGGGCTCCCTATCCCCACCAAGGAGGCCACGGTAGCACCAGAAATGGCAGCTGCTGCGGCCCCCGAAATTGAGACTGCCACACCAGGTCCCCAAGACTATTATCTACCACAGCGACCCCAACACCGGCATCGGCGTGGGAGGCTGCAGGAACCACAGGTTCCGGGGAGTCCGGGAGGCGAATGCTGGGCTGCCTGGTGCCGCGTCCAAGATGACTCCCTGACTCCGAAGAGTCGAGGTGCCAGTCTGGATCGGCCAGCGAGTCATCCGCCTCTGAAGAGGAAGAGACCACACATACCACCAGACTAACAACTCCTGAAGCTCTCTTACCAACGGCGCCACGAATGGTGCCACCATGGGACACAGCACCGCACACGGTGCCACCTCGATCACTGGCACTGTGATACAAAATGACACCGACAGGTGGCGCCGAGGGTCCGCCGGTGCCGGGTCCAGCAGCCACGGGCCGCAACATCAAGGGAGCCTGCACCTCAGTGCAGGTGACTGCCATGGCGATGCTCTCAACCCGGCTCCACAGGGAACCGAGCCACTCCTCCGGCACCATGGAAGAAATCTCCTTGACGGCAAGGCTAGAATTAGAGGAAGTTTCCTCCTCACCGGACCGTATAGACCCAGGAGGGGACCAGGAGGCAGGGTCAAGAGATCTTGCCATGGCATCCCTAGAACGATGCCATCCTCCGAAAGTTGGTGGGGTCCTGCTGACTTTAAATGTGTGGATTTCCAGAACGCGGTGGTCCATGGAGAAACAGGCGTTGCAGTTATCCTTACCAAGGTTGGTGCCCAGGCATCACAGACAAATGTCATGTCGATCCATCAGGGAAAAATGCTGGGCATAGGGGCACGGCCTGCTTTGGATTTTCTCTTAGCCCCTGAACCAGACATGATGCAAAAGAAACCAGTAAGTTACAGAAAAAAGACCTGGTGCCGTTGGCAGTAATAAACAAAAGGAACGGTCTTACCAGAGTCCAACAGCGTCAGGTAAGTCAGAACCGGGATGGAGAAGCAGCAATGGCGTCGAAAAAACGGAAGAGGCCTGATGACGTAGAAGCACTGGAAGTCGCTCAGCAGGTGCGACCTTGATGGCGAGACAAACAGAACTGGGGGTGGAGGAGGAGTCTGAGGTGCCTAACGGTCAACCCTCGTGCACCACGCAATGCGTCAGCCTCGGCGCTGACTCCTCCCCAAAAAATAAAAATATAAAAAAAACTCCCACACAGGTGCGTGCCTCCAGCTTACACCCAGCAATAATGAATGGTGAAGACTGACAAGGGAAGATCCACTCCTTCACTCCCGTGCTCACCCAGACCCTGCAGTTTGTCACCTGAAACAGGAGATCCAACCTCCCTATTCCACTCAAATACTGATCAGGAGCAGTAGGTTGAAGGGTGGACTTTATCCGTCAACATCCGTCTATGTGTCGTTTTATAATTTTTCCCCTCTGTGAAGAATCCCCACCCACCCAGCAAGTGCTGACTCCCTGGCTTAGTGCATGAGGGTACAATGGTACATTCAGTGAGATGAAACACAGTCTCTGGCATGTGACACTCTGGCAAATACAGGCATTGGTCAGAACCTCTCCCAGATTAAAGACCCTAATGGTACCAATGTTGCCATGTATTCATGTAAGACACTGCTGTGAGCGCCCCCTAGAGCAAAGCAATGACAATGTCAGTAATGCCTCCAGTAGTGTGTTGTGTCAACATTTCAGAGATCCCCTCCTCCCATATCCACTCATTAAGAAGAATAAAGTGATGTGAAAACAGACTTTTGTCCATACCACTTCCATGCCGTTCTTCTTCATTCTCCTGCAGGACTTGAGGTATGTACGGATGCGCTTTCGAGCGCGCTCCTGAAACTCAGGAAACTGGCGGCTACAGGACTCGATGATGGCTTGAATCTTCTCTTTGGGTTGTTTTGAAATTGGCACCATGCGATCCAAGTTTTCATCCACAAATAGGCGAACAAACATCTGGAGAAACAATTGAGGGGGTAAGGGAGAGAATAATATGCCAGATTACAGTCTGGAAGCAGAAGTGATTCAATTGGCATGCTGGTCATACTTTTAAGTGTCAGTTTCAATGTAACTGCAGGGTAGGTACAGTAATCATTAATTACATGCAACAGGAGTAATTACACTGTTGTTACAATTTTGTTGCATGTAACTACATAATGCAAGATGATGACGTGTCACAGCCCCCGCCTTATCGTTGTCCCTATGTATGGAAAAATAATCAATGCTCCATATCAAATGCCCACTGGTAGTTTTACACAGTTCGCCTAAATGCTATGTGTATGGCTGGTATACACAAAGGGCCGGATATTCAAAGGGTTGCGCATGGTGCAACAGCAGTAGGCGCCTACGCGCACTCCACTGATGTACCGCGCCGACATTCAAAAGGGAAAAGTGTGCTGCACAAATCCCACGCGCCGGAGTGCATCAGTATTATAAGCAGGCACCGTAGAGGAGGCGTGCCCATGCATAACCTGCACAGCCCGATATTCAGCCCGGAGGTGCAGAGCCATGCATGCCAACCCTACCCGCGCCAGCACAAAGTTACGAAAAAAAGGAACAACTGATGGCCACCCACAGGTAGCTGCTGCATTGCAGGGTGCAACACGGCAGCTGTGGCCACCCGAGTTCCGGCTGCATCTGGCGGCGCCCCCCCATGCCCGATCGCGGGCATTTGTAAAGAAAAATAAGAATTCGTCCAATATCCCTGGTGGTCCAGTGGACCACTATCTGCCGATAGGGCATCTGTCACAAAAGAAGAGTGCGTCCACTATCCCTGGTGGTCCAGTGGACCGCTGCTACGCCCGATCGCGAGACGTCTGTATGATAAATAAGAGTATTCCACTATCCCTGGTGGTCTAAGCGGTACCCCCTCCCTACTGAGCCCCTCCCCCGGTCAGCTGGGAGCGGCACCCCACCGCCCGACACCGTCGGTAGGGCTGTACGCCCACTGGTTCTGGCGTGAGCCAATGGTGCAGCCATACCGTACTACACATTCCAGATGTGTGAATGATTCATTCACATATCTGGAATGTAATGAGAGTATGGCTGCCGCCCATTGGCTCACGCTAATAACCAATAGGTGTACAGCCCTACCGACGAGTGCAGTTGGCGGGCGGGTGTTGCCACCGCCCGCTGACCGAGGAGGAGGGTGCGGGCAGTGGGGCTCAGTGGGCGGGTGGGAGGGGGTACCGCCTAGACCACCAGGGATAGTGAACAATCATTATCACACAGATGCCCCGATCGAAGGCAGCAGGGTCCACTGGACCACCAGGGATAGTGGAATAATTCTTATTTTATTATACAGATGCCCGCGATCGGCACATAGCGGTCCACTGGACCACCAGGGATATAGGACGTTTTCTTTTGGACAGATGCCCGCGATCGGGCTGCAGGCGAAAGTCATCGGGATCGGGCACCTGCATGCAATGGGGCCATAATGACATGCAAATGGTCCCATGTGTGCCTTGCATAAATTATGGCCCCATTTGCATGTCAACTTTTGAATATCGCTGGTGCTGTGAATGGCGCAATGGCGCCTCAAGCTAGCGCATCTCCATGCTCCACTCTGGCCACTGCGCTGGCACAGTGCCACTGCGCCATGCACACTGGGGGTGGCCAGGATGCGATATTCAAAGCTGCTGAGCCATGGTGCAGCTCCGTTGAATATCGCCCAGGCCACACCCCCTGCACAGCCAAGTTGAGCTGCGCCCAAGCTTGCGCCACAGCCTGGCGCAGTTTGAATATCCGGCCCACAGTATTTAGGTGAATTGTGTAAAAACACCAATGGGCATTTGATATGGAGCACTGATTATTTTTCCGTACATAGGGACAATGACAAGGCTGGGGCTGTGGTGCGTCATCATCTCGCGGTATCACTAGCGAGATTGCGACAGGATTGGGGCGCCATAATTGAAAATGCCAGTTGCACTGGGGGCTTCCCGGAATTTTACGAGTGGTGAGCTAACTAAAATAGTAACTTTATAGAGTGACTGCAGGGGGGGGGGATCTGTACAGTGAAGCCCCGATCTATGAAACGGTCAGGGCTTCACTTAAGCCAGTAAAACTCCTTTAAGGAAATTTAGTGTTACCAGCATGTCAAGGTGAGTTCTGTCCTCTATTATTCAGTTAACTAGGACAGGGAACTGTTGTAATATAAAAGGTCCTGGGTGATTAAATGCTTTGCTAAGGGGCCACAAGCAGTAAGAAAATGTTATTCACCTTGTACCTACAATGGATGTGAGGATGACTATTACTTATGCAGTCATCTCGCGCAGCAGATGGCCCTGGAACTTAGGATGTTAAAAAATTTAAAAAATGCCTTCACACTGTGCCAGTCATGTGATCCCAGGCTCCCCAACTGTAGATCTTCAGCTAAGGAAGCTAGAGCTGAGACCATAATAATTCTAATAGTATAAGTAAGATAATCACATTTCAAATTTGACATAGTTTAAAAAAAAAACTACTAAATATTTTGCCTTAAATATGTATAAACCATACAGTGGAGATACACAATAAATGTTCAAGCAGCGGTTTCATTCTGCTTACGTTCTGAAATCCTGAGACTGTCTAAAAAGTGGAGGAAGGGTTAGTAATAATCAGCATCACATCCATTAAAAGGAATACAGTTACAAAAGGTGAGTAAGCTTTTCCTCTGACATGAATGGGATGTTGCCTTATTACTGGAGCAGACTGCAAGCCGTCCTAGGGAGGCAGGTTTTTGTAGCTTTGTTTAGAAAACGGGTTCTGAAGAACAGAAGCCCCAACCCTAGAATCCCTATGGAAACACAGAAATTGTTGGCAGATAAGGGCCGCTAGGCCCATCTAGTCTGTCCGTAAGCCCCGTACTTGTTCACAGCTTCGGACCCTCCCTGTGCTTTACCTCTGGTTCCCCTATGCCTATCCCATGCCTGTTTAAATCTAGCTACTGTGCTTGCTCCCACCACCTGTGTCTGAACATCAGTGCAGCAGTGGATAGTGGACCAGGCTGCAGCATTATAACCCTCAAACAGAAGCACTTCTCTGGCAGCTGCTGAAGATGCTGCTGTCCCTCTTGTGGAATAAGCTCTTATCCCCAAAGGAGGCTCTCTACTTACTTCTTCATACAATAAACAAATGCAATAGGCTATCCACAAAGAAACTGATCTCTTTGCTGCAAGGTATCCTTAATTCACCTACCCACAGGCCACAAATAGCTGGGTAAAATTGTCCCATATACTGTACTCTCTGTTCTGTTTATAGTAGCTCAAAGACCTTTTTACATGTAATGCAGGAAGCCTTTCCTCTCCATCAGTTGCACATGACCGAGGAAAAAAAAACTGGCAAGCTTACTGTCTGATTAATGTGGAAACATCTGACAACTTTTGGTAAGAATTTGGTATTTGTTCTAAGAACTAACTTTTCTTTATGGAAGACCAAAACATTTGGATCTTTACTTAATGCCTAGAACTCATTTATATGCCTTCCAGAAGTGACTGTCACTAAAAAAGGGTTTCCATGTTAAATGCTTTAAACTTTATTTATTTTTTTTATATTTTCGTCTTTATGCCCCCTTCCTCGCTGCACCAGGTTCCTTTCTTCAGGGAACCCTAGGCCGTGCGTGCTCCCGTAGTCCTGCCCCAGGTACCTCCCTCCAGGTACCAGTGAGCCTGCCCCATCCTGCCTCGTTTACTCCCCAGGCGGGGAGGAGAGGGACTCCCCAACCCTCTCCAGTCCTCAAGTGTGCATCGGGAGGCCTCGCCAGCCCCTTCTATGGAGCCTGGTTATGGGTGTTCTCAGGACGGCTGGGTCCCATCTACAGGAGCCCGGTGCAGTTTTTTTTCCGCTTTTCTGGTCCCCAGCCCTCAGGACGTCTGCACGCTAGGGAAGCCTAGGGGTGGAGCATGTCTCAACATGCTGTCACTCCGGCTCCCAGCAGACGTCCTCCCACCCTGCTGCATGCTGTCTCGCTGCACTACCACCCGTGGTCACCCAGGTGGTGGTATAGCAGCGGGACCTGCATCCCACCCCTCCCGGAGGATAAGAGCAGCCACTGGGTGCTCAATCCTCCTCCCCCCGGCCGGCCCTCCAGCCGCCTGAGTCTGTTCCCAAACCCGGGTTGCTGGTACCGCGAGTGGTAGCCCTACCGCTGCGCCGGCAAATGCTTTAAACTTGATGAACCCTTGGGCACAGAAGGATGCTTAATTAGTTGATTAACAACCACATTTATATCCCATGGTAGCACTGGTTCCTTCACAGGTGGATGCAAATGCTTCAACCTTTCAGTTCAACCTTTCAAAGAATCAACTGAAAACAGGAGTGGAGCAGGGTTGCTCAGACTCTGCTAATTCTGTTCTGTGGAGCATATGTCAGATAACAAGACAGAACAGTTACTTACTGTTACAGCAGATCTTCAAGAGAATCTCCTCCATTGGGCCACACCTTTGAAACTGTTAGCTGCTGGCAACGAGACCACTCAGAAACTTGTGCTAGTTGAGGGCGCCCACAATGACACATGACGACAGCACCTATAAAATGTGGGTGGCCCCATCACTCCTCAGTTCCCCACCGGAGGCAGTTGGAGGGTATCTTCTGGGAGGAACCAGAAGACCAAACCAAGACCAGCACACTTAGAGAGGCATGTGACCGGAAAACAGAACTGTAAACATAAGGCACTTATGGACACCCCAATAAGGCAGCAGACATCTCTGCCAACCACTGTATCAGTAAGGGGGAAAGATAGCAGCTGCACTGTAGCCCAATGAAGGAGATTCTCTTGAAGATCTACTGTTATGGTAAGTAACTATTCTAGCTTCAGCAAGGATGTCTCCCCATTGGGCCAGACCTCTGAAATAATTCCCAAGCAGCACACAAAGTACCCTAGGAGGATGGCGGTATCTGATACGACATCAGGACAGGAGGCCTTGCAATACCACAAGGCCAAAACCAGGAAGCCTGCAAGAGACGCTGTCCAGACTGTAATGCTTGGTGAAAAGTATGCACAGTACAACATGTTGCAGCGGCATGTGTATCAGCTGCAGAAACATTCTGGAAACAGGCAACAGAAGTGGCCACGAACAGCACCAGGAAGCTTCTTACCGTGCTTTCCATAACAGAATACAGTACAATTAGCCAGTCATTTAGACAGGTGATATTTAGCTATGGGTGCCTTCCTTACTGCCAAGTAGAACAGCCAGCATCTCCAGAATATTTATATGGAGATCTGAATCTGGAGTGGACCTAAGTGGGCACCCCAACTGGGCCCAAGGCATCTGTTGACAGTATCTGTAAGAGAGCCAAGTGAAAGAATGGGATGACCTGTAACAGGTTCAGGTGTACCATCTACCATGCAAGAGCATGGCAGAGAGGGGACATGACAAGAACCATTTGTTCCAAGTCATCTGTCAGCTGGTCCCACTGCACCCAAAGAGTCTGTTGCGAAATGTACACATGGAGGAGATCAAAAGTGATGGTGATGATGGCCACAGCCAGCAGACACAACATTGTTCAGGCTGACACATAATGTTTTCTGTGAATTGAGTGGGCCTGGACAACTAGGGCCTCCACCCTGTCTGCGGGCACGAAAGGCACTGCCCACCGCTGTGTATCACTGACCCAATATGCTGGAGGAGTTGACAAGGGTCAAGGAATGATTTCGGTTCATTCACCATAACAGCCAGTTTCTCGAACAACTGTATCGCTTAGGACATCATGTACAGGATCGTGTCCCTGGATGGAGCCTTGAAGAGCCAATCGTCCAGATAACGGAAGACACAAAGCCCTTCTTCTGGAGGGCCGCTGCCACTACCGCTAAACATCTGGTAAATACCAGCAGCAATGAGGATAAGCCAAAGGGCAAAACCCGGAACTGATAACTGCCCTCAAGCATGAAGCGCAGGTCCTGTCTGTGGTACTTGTGAATCTTGATATGAAGGTATGCATCCTTACTATCCAGAGCACAGAGCCAATCCCTGTTTGTAACAGCAGGATGACAGCCTAAAGATGCACCATCTGAAACTTTTTTCAAAAAATTTACTTTGTTGAATATTCACTACAACGCATTACAAACAACGACCACAACAAGACATACATCACAATACATTATCCCCAGCCGCCCCCCCAAAGTGATTATAGAAACTGTCAGCAGTTCATGTTGGCTCAAACTGATCAACAGTAATATATTTGCAAAAAAAAAAAAAAAGAGGTACATTTATGTCGTATCAGCATGCTCCGTACAATCCATTATAGTCAGAAGGGCATATAGGGTGCCCCATCTTTTTTGAAAGGCTTGTATTCTATGACTCAGGGAGGCTGTCATTCTCTCTACCTGTAAGACTAGGAGCATTGCCCACTGACATTCAACAAGTGAAAGAGTCTCCTGATCAAGCCAGTGTCATAAGATAAGCTTTCCGATAACCATAGATATCAGTGTAAGGAAAAATTACCACAGTAATCTTGTTTCTTCCAAGGGAATGTATTCTGACATATATACAGTATTGTCCTCCCATTGTACTGCCCCGGAGCCGAAATGGTTAACCGAACCCATGCTAATGATGGGAGGTTAGGCTCGAGCTCGGTTTTCAAACCTGGTCAACATTCTGCAACTGTCAGATTCTTATGGCACAAAAACTAATGACAAGCTATCTAAGCTATATTAATATTAATAAACTAACAATTAGTAACCCTCTAACAACTATTCCCATTTTTCTTTCACTAGTAAACAATGTGGACTAGTTAAGACTCAAGTCACTAAGCTCAAAAACAGCAACTGCCCAAGGGATGAACAATGAACAGCTTTGTTGCAGTGCCCATAGGTTCTAGCAGGGCAAGATGGATGGGAGCTCAAAATACAGTAAGATTCCCTTGGAAGAAACAAGATTGCTGTGGCAAGTAATTTTTCCTTCAAGCCCCAGGAAATCTTATGTATTCTGACATATGCAGACTACCCAAGCAATACCTTTGGAGGAGGGTAGAGGACCTATTTAGGGAACAAGATCTGCAGTACTGCTGTGCCAAACCTGGCATCACTTCTGGACTGGGTATCCAGGCTGTAGTGTTTGGTGAATGTGTGAACAGTTTTCCAGGTAGCTGCTGCACAGATTTCCAACAGAGGAATATTTCTTGCAGCTGCTATAGAAGCAGCTGTACCCCCTTGCAGAGTGGGCCCTGGTGCCTACAGAAGCCTCTTTGCCTACCTACTTTGCTTTAGCAAAATTGGATACAGGCCACAATCCAGCTGGCAATGGCTCTTTTTGAGGCGGGGTTTGCCTTTGCCCACCTCTCCATAAGTCAGGAAAAGCTGTGTCCTATCCTGCCAGTGCCCTTTTGTGTGATCCAAGTAGTAGCTTATAGCTCTCTTGACATCAAGACTATGTAACCTTCTCTCTCCAGAAGTGGAATGGTCAATAAAGAAGACTGGCAAGGTCATAGACTGGTTAAGGTGGAAGTCTGAGACCACCTTAGGGAGAAACTTCCTATTAGTCCTAAGGACCACCTTGTCCCTGTGGACTGCTGTATAGTCTGGCTCTGTGGACAAGGCCTGTAACTCACTGATTCCTTCTGGCTGAAGTGATGGCTACTAAAAACATCGTTTTCCATGTCACATATTTAAGCTCAGCTGATGACAGGGGTTCAAATGGTGGCTGCATCAACTGGCCAATACATATGTTAAAGTCCCATGCAGGAGTGGGTTCCCTGTGAGGGGGATGCAAGTGCAGTAGCCTTTTGAAGAACTTTCTGAATACCTGGTTAACAGCTAGAGATGCTTCCTTTCCAGCAGAGAGGTAAGCAGAGACAGCTGCCAAGTGCACTTTCAGGATGGAAGGCCAAAGGCCCAGAGAGTGTAAATGTGCTAGACAGTCCAGGACTATTGGCAGATCAGCCTGGAGGTGGTCTATGTGTGTCTGCCTGCACCAAATAGAAAATCGCTTCCATTTAGAAGAATAAGTTTTTCTGGTGGAAGGTCTCCTGAACACCCTCAAAACCTCTAACACCCCTTCTGAAAAGTGTAGGTTGACGTATTCTAGGTCCTCAAGAGCCAAGCTTTGGGTCTGAGGGACTGCAAGTTGAGGTACAGGACCCTGCCCTGGGAGGATGTCAGCAGGTTGCGCTTCCTGGGTAGGGAAATTGGTTTGGAGATTGCCAAAGTCAACACCATTGAGCACCAAGGCTGCCTGGCCCAGTCTGGGGCAATGAGGATCATAGTTGCTGACTGGACCCTGAACTTGTTTAGTACCCTGAGTAGCAAGGGAAATGGTAGGAAGGCATACAGGAACTTCCCTGTCCAGTCCATCAGAAGTGCATCTAGTGGCACTGTGCTCACTGCTGGAGGTCTGCAACAGAACAGAGGAAGCTGATGATTGTCTGGGGCTGCAAAAAGGTCCACCTCTGGAGTGCCCCATCTTCTGAACACCACTTGTAGGATCTGTCTGTCTAGTGACCATTCGTGGTGGTTCTGGTTGATTCTGTTGAGGGCATCTGCCAGGACATTGTTCTTTCCTGGCAGGTGGACTGCCAAAAGGGATATCCCCAGGATGTAAGTCAGATTCCATACCTTCATGGCTTCTGTGCAAAGAGGCAAGGACCTTGTGCCCCCTTGCTTATTGATGTAATACACTGTTGTTGTATCATCTGTCCTGACCTGAACTGCCTTGCCTTGCAACATGGAGGTGAATGACTGAATGCCCAGATAAAATGCCCTGAGCTCCAGCAGGTTTATGTGAAGCAGGGATTCCTGCTGGGACCAAGTACCACGGGCAGTATGCTCCCCTAGGTGGGCATCCCATCCTAGGAGGAAGGGAGGCATCTGTTGTCAGAACTGCTGCCGGTGGCATCTGGAGGAAAGGAACGCCTTCCCTGAGGCTGTCATTTTCCTGCCACCATTGCAGAGCTTGAATCAGGGTTCCTGTGACTGGTACCATCTTTAAAAGGGAGTCTCTTCTCTTAGACCAGTGAGCCCTGAGATGGAACTGGATGTCCCTCATCTGGAACCTTGAGCCTAACACCGTTGCTGTTGAAGCCACCATGTGGCCCAGCAACTGAAGGAAATGCCTTGCTGGTCTGGGGGTATGCAGCTGAAAGGAATTTGCAAGTTGTATCACTCTCTCTACCCTGTCCTGTGGGAGGAATGCCCTTCCACTCAGGGTGTCCAGTTCTGCCCCTATAAACTCCAGGAGCTGAACTGGTGAGAGGACTGACTTTTTCCAGTTTACTTAGTGTATTCTGATTGATGGTCAATGCCCTTTCCACCTGCTATGGGGACTGACCTACCACCAATCAGTCCAGGTATGGGAAGACTGTAACCCCGTGTTCGTAGATGTGCTACCACCACTGCTAAGCACTTGGTGAACACTCTTTGGGCTGATGAGAGGCCGAAGGGCATGGCCTTGAACTGGTAATGCCCTGCTGGCAACCTGAACCTGAGGTACATCCTGTGTGACAGCCTGATAGGGATATGGAAGTATGTGTCCTTTAGGTCTAGGGATGCCAGCCAGTCCCCTCTCCTTAGAAATGGGAGAATGATAGCCAGAGTAATCATCCTGAACTTTGGCTTTGTCAAATGTTTATTCAGGTGTCTTAGATCCAGAATGGGTCACCACGCCCGTTTTCTTTTGAGTGAGGAAGTATCTTGAGTAAAGACACTTTCCCCTTTCAGACAAGGGGACAGGCACTATTGCCTGATCCTGCATGATCTTGGCTACTTCCTCTTCCAGCAGAGAGACTTCTGATGGATTGGCAGGTCTGAAGTCTTGTTCTCAGCTTGTGCAAGAATTTGAAGCTGCGAGCAAGACCCTGGCTCACCACCTCCAAGGCCCACTTGTCAGTGGTGATGGATTTTCAAGTCTAGATGTAGTGAGCCTGCCTCCTACCGGGAACAGGGAGGCGACCCTGACAGGATTCTCAGGGAATCTGTTTTGCTTGGGCAGCAGCCTGGGTACTGGGTGTGGCCCTGTTGCTGCCCCTTCTGCCTCTAAAGTACTCCCTCTGGGGCTGATAGGAGGGCAAAGCCTGTGTCTGGAAGAAAGGCCTGTAATGGGTACTACCCCTACCTCTTCCCTGGAACTTTTGTGCAGTTGCTGCCTTCTCCTTGGCTGCAGCACTCTTGTAAGTGACCTTGTAGTCATCCATCTTTTTCATGTATGCGTCAGTCTGTTCCCCAAACAGGGAACTGGGCTCACAAGGAAAGTCAAGAACTTTTGTCTGAGTATCTTGAGACAAATTTGTTGTTCTCAACCAAGCAAACCTCCTCAGGGACACTGCGGTAGCCTTTTGCCTAGCAGCAATGTCACTGGCATCCACTGCCATGAGAAACTGGGACTTAGAAGCTTCAATGCCCCTTTTAGCTGCCTCTGAAAGATCAGATGCCATAGGGGCAGAGCATGCTTTTGCTATCTCCAACACTGTGTTCCACATACTCCTCTGATACCTAGCTATGTAGGCCATGTAAGTGGCTTGCCTAATAGCTAGGGAGGCTCCCAGGTAAGACTTCTTTGCTATGAAGTCCATCCTCCTGGAGTCCTTTTCAGGTGGGTGTGATGCCAGGAGAATGCCTGTCTTATCACAGGCAGCAACCTGCACCACCCCATCATCATGGCTGGGATGTCCAAACAGAAATTCAGCCCCTGATTTGGCCACCCAGTACTTTTCTGTCCATCCTCTTGTCCACTGGAGGGATGGACGTAGGTGTCTTCAACATTTTTGTGGCTTGTTTCATTAAAGATCTATGGATGGGCAACAGAAGCTTTTTTGTTGCTGGGACATACATCATCTCCATATAATCTTGTTCCTCTTCCTCCTCTGTGGACTCCTGAGTGGAGAGGTCCAAGGTCTGTGCCACCTGTTTTAAAAAGGCAAACTGGGAAGAAAAATCCTCTGTTACCTTTTCTGGGGAATCAGTCCCATGAGGGTTGGAAGAAACCTCGGGTTCTCCAAAATCATCCTCATCAAAGTCATCTTCCTCCTCCTGGAAGATGTCAGTTGATCGTTCCAAGTAACCAGGAACCAAAAAGGAACCCGAGTCCGGAACCGATAACTGTGAACCAGGGCACTGAACTGGTACTGCGGTACTGGTTTGCAACGCCTGCAAGAGGCTAATGGCACTCGCAATAGCTTCTATGGTATGAACTTTCTGCAGATCTTTTTCTGGTCAAGGAGCCATCACCCTGATCAGAGGGTTGCTCACTCTGTTCAAAAGACTTCTCTTTCTGAGAAGTGGCAGCCTTGACCGTTGCTGGGTCAGTAACTTTTTCCTTTTTCAGTCGATTTAAGTGCCTATCCAGCATCGACTGAGGAAAATTCTTACAGATATCACAGTCGGCCTTTAGGTGATCGAAACCCAAACACGAGGCATAAATCAAATGGGGATCCACTTTTGCAAACGGTTCCCCGCACTCTGTGCAATGTTGAAAACTCGTTGGGCCGGTTATCTTTTTAGGCAGTGACATAACCACTAACAATGGACCAAAACAAGCTTAAAACCACCAGAGAAAAAAAACTCTACTGTGACTTGTTTATTTTTGTAAAACGGTCAGTTTAGCGACCAAAGAAGAACCTTGAATTACCCTGGTTTTCCAACAAATAAACCAACCGGACCCTAAATGGGCTTTCTCAGGATTAAATTACAGACAGAGACCCAGTTCCCCTCCGGTTAAAAAAACTGAGAAAAACTTACAGCAATATAACTAAATCTAGACTAATCTACCTGTAAACCAAGGACAGTGCTTTTTAAAATGAACAGAAATAAATTTCACTTCAGAAAACCGTAAAAAACAAAATCTTTAAGAAAGATAAAGGAGAGCTCTCTGAGGCGCCTGTACTAATCACACGGAGTAAAGGATCTGAGGGTTGCAGAATGTTGACCAGGGACAGTGGTTTGAAAACCGAGCTCAAGCCTAACGTTCCATCATTAGCATAGGTTCGGTTAACCATTTCAGCTCTGGGGCAGTACAATGGAAGGACAGTACTGCATATGTCAGAATACAGTAAGAATTCCTGGGTCTTGAAAGTGGTATTTCTTGTTGCCCACCAATGGTCAGAGATTAATACCTAACAGGCACCTCTCTCTGGTAAAGGGCCCATCTAGTCCTAGCAATGGATCTAAGGCAATTTGTACAGCTTGCACTCTATGTATGTTCGTTCAGGTTGCCCCACTATTTTAAGCCATATGAACTATCTTGGGTCATCCTACAAAGGCAGTCCAACTTAACAAACAACTAGATTAGGATGAACTCCACTGAACAAATCATCATATTTTCTGTTAAAATGCTTTTATTCTTGTTTTTTTCACACACAAGGCTCGGGCAACAGTTTTGCAGGTGACGCCACTTCATCAGGCTCCAATATGCAGTGCTGTTATCTTTTTATACACACTTATTTATTTTCCTTTCTTAGTTATAATTCCCTTCTTAAAATAGCTTTTGTGCAAACTTTTTGGTAAATGGCCACTGGTTTGTGGCTCCTCTCACTTGGTTTCAATAGCCACTCACTCGTGGCTTTTTCAAAATCTCCTCTGTGCACTTCTCCTTAACTTGCCTCTTCCATGCTCTCCTTTCTTAGTGCAGATGCACAGATTGTAGCTGAGTTCTGCACCTTCATCTTTCCAACAACGCTCATGGAGTCCGGCTGACTCCCTTGTTTACAGGAGTGTGATTTTGAAAAAGCCCAAGCCTTGAGTGTGAAAAAAAACAAGAATAAAAGCATTTTAGCAGAAAATATGATTTGTTCAGTGGTGTTCATCCTAATCTAGTTATTTGAGTTTGTATAGCTTGCCATAAGGGCACTCCCAAAGGATGTGTAGTAAGGTGTCCTCTCCCCCCTTCCCACATACACAACTAGTACAGGTGGGAGAATCCAGGAGACTCCAGCTGTGTAATTTTCTGGGAGTGTGGTACATATTGTGCAATATTTTGAATTGCATAAGGCAGTAGCCATCTAATTTAATGTATTTACATGTGTTCATCTGGACTTCATCCCACTGCTCCTGGGTCGGTCTCCAATCTAAGATAGTTGGCCAGTACTCTGATGTGGAACCATATCTGTGTGGCATTGATTTCTATAGAGTACGGTAGATACCCGAGATGGCATGTCTTTGGGAGGCCACTTCTCCCAGGGTTTGTAGAATTATGGATGGTTCATCTGTTACTTTTTTATTCGATGTACTCATTCAGGCTCCTTAGGTCCACTACAGGACATAGATCTCATATCTACTTGGGGACAAAGCAGTATCTTGAATAGAATCCTTTGTTTCTGTTGTGAGGGAGGAATAGGTCTGACAGCATGCTTCTGTATTAGCACTTGAACCTCTGTCAGCAGAAGGGGCAAGTGGCTCAGAGGATAATGACTGGAGGCAGTGGGTAGACAGCAGCTCCAGAGCATGCCCACTTTCTATTATTTCCAGACCCCACTCGTCTATGGTGATCTCCCTCCAGTTTGCAAGATGAAGGGAGATCCATCACCTCTCACCTGGAGGTGGAGGGGGAAGAGATGCAGCGATACAAGGCACCAGGGGCAGCACAGCCACCTGGACTAATACACACCCAGGGGAAAGGTACATGGTAGGGAACCCCCTTCTTGAACATGAGGCTGCTGACAGGAGGCACATCCACCATGGGCAGTGGGCCTATGAAAGGAACCCCTACCGCGCCCCCTGGGGGCTAAGAGGTCAGGACTTAAAAGACATGATAGTCATTCTGGAAGATTGAAGTCCAAGCAAGGCAGATTTAACATCACCCCCAAACAGTCTGGAACCTCTAAAAGGGGCACTGGACAGACTACTAGACATTAGTGACAAAATCCACCACAGTAGCCATGAATATCTCCAAAGGCAACTAGCAGAGGCTGAAGCATCAAAGGCATCATATGCAGTGCGCAAAAGATGCTTACCAGTGTCAATGTCAGCTGTAGCAGCTTGTAGAAAATCAGCTTTGGCAGGGCTATCAGGAAAGTAATTAACGGTAGTCATGGCAGACTTCCACAGGCTGTTCTGATATTTAATCATATACGCCTGGTAACTGGCTACCCTGAGGCCTAAAGAAGCAGAAGCACATGTTCTTTTGCCCATTACATCCCGTATCCTGGATTCCTTATCAAGAGGCAAGGAACTCCTGTCTGGAGCTGTGGACCTATCATGAGTAGCCATGATGACTACAGAGACAGTTTCTGGCAGTGAGGCATAGTGAGACTTGGCAGAAAGAGCAGGCTACTGCTTGTCAGCTTTTCTGAGAACTGCAGGCAGAATGCTGGGCTTAGAGTAGCATTCTCTAACACAGAATACACAGAAGGAATAACAGTGGAGGAAGTAGTAGAGACCTGCAAAAACTCCATCAAATTACAATTAGTGGAGTCCTCCTGCTCAGCAGCAAAGCCCACAGCACTTTGCATTTGCCTCATTAATGCCTGAAAGGAGGCATCCTCAGGAGGATATCTGGTGTACCACAGTGTCCTAACTACATGAGGATAAGGTGGAGCTAGAACCAAGACCACCCTCAAAGGAATCCAGTTCCGTTTCATTTTCCTCCAAATCCTCCTCCATCATTAAGGAGGTCAGGATTATACTCCTCATCTGGTATGACTTGGGGGGGGTCAAGCAGAGCCGGTGTTAAAGGCAGTCGCTCCGACTCAGGAATCACCAGTATGCTTTGGGAACTTGTCAACAACGGCGCCAGTGGGGGAGGTTCCCATCAGTGGCACAGCTGTGCTCACTGGCAGCAGCAATGGCAGCAATCACTGAAATAACTCCGATACTGTTGCAAGCACAACCTGGAAGTCGACAACACCCTCTAAGGGAGACAGAGTGACTGTCGTTGATGGGATGGTATCCATCAACGGAGGCTGCAAACTACCTGTAACAGATACAGCAGAGCCAGATCTAGACCCCAAGAAAAAATGACTCACTTGTTCCTTCCAAGGGATTCCTCACAAGGTTTAAAAACAGCATCTTCAGTGCTGTGGATGGAGCTTGCCCCAGAGTTTTGAACGTTATGCTAATTAAAGAATGCAGAACAGCATTCAAACTCTGCTGTGCGGTCACGCTCACCTCTGCCCTGTAACGGCAGATTTATTTCTCAAACTGAGGTGAGCAGTGACCACTAAAGCTAACTAAACGTCTTCTAAAAAGTACCCACAAGGGGGAAGAAAAAGGTTTTGGAAAGAAATTCCACTATGGCAGAAAAATAATAAACTGTCAGAACCACAGAATAACAGTCTTGAGCAGTGCGATAAGTAATGCTCAAGCAATCAAAGAAACTTATTCTTGTATGAACCTTTTTCCAGGTTCTGGAAGGGGAGCAAGGGATGGGATTCTTAAACCTAGTGAGGGATCCCTTGGAAGAAATAACATTACTACAGGTGGACTTCTGGTGGTGCTATGGAGGACTAGGTGTTTGGTTTGTGGAGCTCTCCCCTCGCGGTGCTTTTCACAGTCATTTTTTATCATTTAAAACTCCCTTTCTTTCGATTAACTACCTCCTAAAAACTATAACGGAGTGTGGGGGGTCAGTACATGCAACAAACCAGCAGCAACCATTTTTCGGTCTTTAATACCGACCTGTTTCGGGATGGAGGCCACGACTCCTTGGGTGAAGAGATGGCAGCCCTGGAAGATCTTAAGCGGACACACCATAACAAAAATTCAGCGGCTAAAGCAACACCCGCCTCCCATCCAACAGAGCCGATTTTACAAGCCATCCACAAATTTCAGGCTGAAGTTAAGGAGACACTGCAGGACTTACGTTTAGACTTAGACACACTTCAAACCAGAATCAATGAAGCAGACGCCCAGATCTCGGCCAATACTGAGCGCCTCGATACCCTGGAGTCCTCAGTTATGGAGATGGCCTAGACTATTCTCGCAATTATTCATAGGCAAGAAGATGCAGAAAATAGGGCAAGAAGGGGAAAATCTGCACTTCTATGGGATTCTGGAGGGAGAGGAAGGTAATAACATGCAGGCCTCCCTCGATCACCTTCTCCGGACGACGTTGGACCTGGGCCCGGACTTTCCTATTGATACTGAGAGGGCCCACTGTGCCCTGAGCCCTAAACCGCCTCCAACTGCTCGCTTGAGATCTATAGTAGCCCGATTTCTCAATTTCTTCATTAAAGAAACTCTTCTTTAAAAGCATGGGCCCAGAAAATACTCTCCTATGAAAATGAGATTTTCATGGAAATGATTATCTTTTGACATAGCGTCTGGCGCGAATACACACAGCTTTTCCTTGCCTGAGAGCCAATAAAATAAAATTCAAGACCCCCATCCCGCAAAAATGACTGTCACCTTCCCCACAGGAACCCAAACTTACACGTCTGCCGAAGAGGTGAGGAAGGATTTGATAGCCAGAGGTCTCTTGAAGGAGCAAGAAGTTCGAGGCTCAGCAAAGTCGTCCCGCAACACCAAGCTGCCTATTAAAGCACCACCACCATCAGAAGGCACAGTGGGTCCATCTCGCTCTCAACAACTGGAAGAGGTCCTAAACTGTATCAGACAATTCTTAAACACCACCAATGCTCCGGAATAAACATGCTGGGACAATCTGAGGTATCAGGTTAGTTGGGTGAACAGAGCATGATCCGGGAGCTATGTTGGGGGGGGATAAGTTTCGGGTTTTCCCTACACTCCACTGTTATTTATACAAGCTGGTTTAAAGGGGGAGGACATTAGAGCTTTAGTGTTATATTAAATAACTGTGACCCGTGTCCGATATCCCTCTTAATTGCGCATTACACAGAGGACTCTTGATGGCGGGTTCTGGCCGGGCTAAGAACCTCCACCTGAGTAAATAATTTACCAGCTGTTTAGTGGTGTGGACCCTGATCTCCTCATACCCTCCCTGCGGCCCCTGTCTGATCTGCCACACTCCTTCCTGTACCACCTCTCTCCCAGAACGCAGTAGACTAATGATTCAGCATATGAGACCTTCTTCATTTTCCTTTGCCTTAGTTCCCAAAAGGGTAATGATAAACCTGAACTGGAATGGACTCCCGGGAAAGTGCAACCTGGTCCCAGAGTCTGACATTATATTGTTAACTAGAGCAATGTTGAACTGGACATACATCGGGGGGAAGCTATAGCCCCGCTGTGCTTTTGTCTTTTTTCTTTTCTGAGCATCAAGCTCTCGATACTGAAGAATGATTGTGTCCTGATGGACTGGGGGCTCCCTTGGTTTGGCCTGGCAGTGAGGAACTACTGTCAGTGGTCTCAGGTCTTCCCGCACTTGTTCTCTGGGTTGGTAGTGTGGGTCCCGAGCCTCCTGCCCCTGCCTGGTGGTGCCTCCTTGGCCTTCCATTCCCCCCTCCGGGACTTACTGGCAAGACTCTCTTATGATGGGCCTCTTTTCTTAATCTAATCTCAGTGAGACTTTGGGACCTATTTGATCCTGCATTAAATATTTTCAATTGTCTATTAATATTTTATGTTGCCTTGGGGCTGAGACTTCGGGCTATGGCTGGGTTTAAGGACAACTATATATAGCAGTTTGCCAGGACTGTTTGTTGCCTGTCTATTTTTGGTTCCTTCCCCTTCTCTTTTTTTTTTCTTCTTCTTTTCTCATTATCTCCTCCCATGAGTGACAGAAGGGTGGAATACACCTGCAATCCTTGCTCCCTGGTGGGAGGGCACCTCTATAGGCCACTTCAGTTTAGAGGGGGAAACCATAACAGGGAGGCACCTAACAAGGTACGAAACTACTCGCGCATAAGTGCCTGACTTGTGACAATGGAGGCCCTACAACGGTTACTGAGGGGGAGGCACTCCCGTTTCTGTCTATGATCTTGGCCCTCCATGCCCCCTTACAACATAGGGGGATCGCTACTCCTCCGAGTGACAATCCTACTGCTTCGTGTCTTAGCCTCTTTGGGGACCTTTTTCCCATTCATCATGGGACTACAGTTCCCAGCACCCCTGGGGCCCCTTTTCTCGGGCCCAGCCGGTCGGTGCCCCAAGTGGGAGTTACAGTTCTTTCCCTCCATGATGGAAGTTAGCCTTACCTTGTATATAATAGCTACTGGTTCTCGTTTTGACTCCTTGAGTTTTAGAGGAGAGTTTGGGAGAGAGGAGGGTTTTTCCCTCTCCACTACTTGGTACCCCGTAATTGGTATCTACTATGGTCACAAAGTGGTCTTTCTCAGGGGAACTACCCAAGTAAATATTTTAGTAGTTACGGCTGTTGTTTGGCCTACATATTATGGTATTTTAGTTCTGCTAACTATAGGGAAAAAAAGAGAGACACACATCAAAACTTGGTTATGTGCTTTATTGTGCTGGAATCTCCTCCTTGTTAAGAAACCTGTATTGAAGATACATGGCGGTTAACCCGGTTAAGATATTCTCAATGAATGTAAACTGGCTCCATAGCCCAATTAAGAGATACCACCTCATGCAGTATTTACATTGGCAGGCGGCGGACCTCTTTTTTCTTCAGCAGACCCACTTACCAGATTCAGAGCATCAGAAACTGAAATGGGGCCAGTGTTATGATGTATATGCATCATCACATTCTAGCTCGTGGAGATGGGGGACTGCTATACTAGTACCCTCTACCACACCTTTAGAGGTCCGTAAGGTTATTGCAGATACCCAAGGGAGATGTCACTTTAATAGGTATATTATATTCCCAAGAAGTTACTCTGGTTAATGTTTATCTCCCTCCTCAGTTATCTCTCAGGGTGATCCGGACCTTTCTCCAGAAAGTTATATCTGTTCATTGGGGTCTTTTAATTATGGGGAGGACTTCAGTGTGACTCTTTCATCACAACAGGATACCTTTGTGCCCCAGTCCTATCGATTATCTGCCTCTCTTAAATATTTAAAGGGTACACTTTCTCACCTGGGCATAGAAGATATCTGGAGGAGACTTTTCCCTTCGGACCCGGGTTTTACTTACTACTCAGCCCTTTTCCAAACTTATTCCCTTCTTGATTATTTTTTTTATCTCCTGTGAACATTTCCCTCTCATCCAGGATATAATATCGGGACCTCTAATCTTATCTGACTACCATCCGCTATTATTAAAAATAAATCTGGGCAAACCCCTGAAAATCACAGTTACGCAGGGTTTTAAATAATTGATTAGCAGTTTTTTCTTGGGACAATACTAACTGTACAGAAAGTATTTATATAGGTTTTCTAGAAGTATTATGTATGTTAAACACAGTGAGGCAAGTGCTATGCATTTTCATAATGTTTTAGCACTTTTATGAGCAAAACGCTAATCAATTTTTAGAGTTAAATAAAACCCTGTTACGTAAGAACTTACCATAACAGTAGATCTTCGAGAGAGGCTCTTGCAGTAGGTATTCACAGATAGGACTAAGCTGCCAGGCGTCAGGACCCCACGGAAAAACTTCTAGCTAGCAGTCTCTGGCGGGGGACTACCCATGTCAGGTGACTGGCGTTATACGGCAATCGGAATAAAGGGGGTGGTCCACCCGCCCGCCTTCCAGTTCTTTCCGACAAAGAGGCAAGGCGAGAGAGGATATATCCCCCCATGGAAATGGAGCAAAGAAGCTTAGGGGGACGGAGGGCGGGAAGGCAATACCTACTGAAAGAGCCTCTCTCGAAGATCTACTGTTATGGTAAGTTCTTAAGTAACTGTACTATCTTACTTCCACAGGGCTCTTGCAGTAGGTATTCACAGATAGGACTGCGTCCCAAGCAGTCTGGAACAAGGAAAAGTACTCAGGAGAAGGACTGTCATCCATAGCATGGTACCTTGGGCTGAACAGGTCTCATGAGAGGAGACCTTGTAGGACAGCCAACCCGAAGCCTGCTCCACGGCGAGAGGCAATGTCCAAACTATAGTGCTTCATAAAGGTATGGACAGAAGTCCAAGTTGCAGCTGCACAGATGTCTGCCACGGACACATTCTTAAAACAAGCCACAGAGGCAGCTACTCCTCTGGTGGAGTGACCTCTGACTTGACCCGGAAGGGTCGTCTTGTATTTGTCATAACAGAAAGTGATACAATGAGCCAACCACTTTGATAGGCATTGCTTAGAAACAGCATTGCCTTCTCTTTTGTAAGCAAAAGAGACAAAAAGCTGATCAGTCTTCCTGAGATCCTTAGTCCAACTGGTGTAGTATCTCAGTATTCTGTGAACATCCAAAGTGTACCAGAGGTACTCCCCTTGATTGGAGTACTGTGTAAAGAAAGCGGGCAGCTCAATAAATTGATTCAGCGTAGATTCAGCCACCACCTTAGGGAGAAAGAGTTGGTGCATAGAACCACACGTTCCTTGTGAAAAATCAAGTATGGGATTTTGCACATCAAGGCCTGAAGCTTGGAAATGCGCCGAGCAGACGTAATAGCCACTAGGAACAGTGTCTTTCAAGAAAGAAACTTTAAATCATATGTAGCTGCTGGCTTGAAAGGAGGCAGAGTAAGCTTCTCCAGAATAAAATTCAAGTCCCAAGGAGGGGCAGGAATGCGGATGGGGGTCTCAAATGGAGAACCCCTCTGAGGAAAGTCTTGGAGACATCCAACTGCGTAAAAGTCCTGTCTCCAAAGGGAATATGGTACGCTGAGATAGTGGCCATGTGGACTTTTAACGAAGAATAGCTGCGACCCAGATCGAAGAGGTGACGCATGTAGTCCAGGACTTTATTGGCTGGGCACGAGAAAGGCTCGAAGTCCTTCGAATTGGCCCAAACAGAAAACTGTTTCCACTTCATGGCGTAAGTGGACCTGGTGGAAGGCTTCCTGGCCTCTACCAAAATGTCCGCTACAAGAGGAGACACTCCAAAGCAGGCTTTAGCTACATCTGCAGGAGCCACACATGTAAATGAAGGGATTTGAGACCTGGATGAACAAGGGTCCCCTGATCCTGGGTCAACAATTGTGACAGAGGAAGAGAAAGTGGAGGTTCCTCTGAAAACTGTTGCAGAAGAGAGAACCAAACTTGCCTGGGCCAGAAGGGAGTGATGAGAATCATTCAAGCTCCCTCTGATCTGAGTTTGTTCAGGACCCTTGGAATTAAAGGAATGGGAGGGAAGGCATAAACGAATCTGTCTCTCCAAGCGAGAGACAGAGAGTCCCACCAAAAAATGTCTCGCCCTGGAGAAAGCGAGCAGAAGGTGGGAAGCTTTGCATTTTGGGGAGAGGCAAAGAGGTCTATCTGAGGTGTTCCTCATAGCTAAAAGATGTCGTTTATGACTTCTTGATCCAACTCCCATTCACGGGATCTGGCTGAGGACCGACTGAGTTGATCTGCCAGTGTATTTTCCACTCCTGGAACGTGGACTGCGGTCAAGTGAAGATAATGTTGGGCTGCCCATTGCCAGACTCTCATCGCTTCCCGGCACAGAGGGTAGGACCATGTCCCTCCCTGCTTGTTGAGGTACCAGACAACGCACATGTTGTCGGACTGTATGAGAAGATGACCGGGGAGGATGAATGAGAGTAGAGCCTGGAGGACATAAAGGACTGATCTTAGTTCGAACACATTTATGTGCAGATTTTGTTCAAACCTGGACCAGTTGCTCCGAGTCCTGTGAGACCCCAGATAGGCACCCCGACCTTCTCCTGATGCATACGTCATCAATGTCTGGGAGGGCGTATCGATGTAGAAATGAACCTCCAGGCATAGGTTCTCCTGAACCATCCACCATTACAAGTCCGTGATCATGGGATCGGATACTAGAACTTCCTGGTCCAAGTTGTCCCTGGTTTGGTCCCATTGAGACCGAAGCATCCACTGAGAGATCCTCATATAGAGCCAAGCAAGTGGGACTGTCGGAATGGCAGCCGCCATTAGCCTGAGGAGGCAGAGGACTGACCTGGCTCTGACCCTCCTGTGACCGGACAAAAGACGGGCCTGAGTCTGAAGGGTGTCTACCCTGTCCGGAGGCAAGAAGGTTTTGCCGGTGGTCGTGTCCAGAATCGCCCCTATAAATTGGAGGCATTGGCATGGGACCAAATGGGACTTGGCCCGATTGATGGTAATATCCAGGCTGGTAAAAACCTGCAGGGTAAGGAAAGGAGTGCAGGAGTTCCTCCCAGGATGGGGCCACCAGAAGCCAGTCGTCCAGGTACTGGAATACCTGTACTCCCTGGGTATGCAGGTGGGCCGCTACCACAGACAGTCATTTGGTAAACACTCGGGGGGCCGAGGAAAGACCAAATGGGAGGGCCTTGAATTGGTAGTGGTTCCCCTGAAAGCAAAATCGAAGGAATTTGAGGTGGGACGGGCATATGGGGATATGCAGGTAGGCATCCAGCATGTCCAGAGCGCATAGCCACTGTCCCTGTCGAAGAAGAGGTAGAACGCTCTGCAAAGAGAGCATTCTGAAGCGTTTGTACTCCATGAACATGTTCAGGGAGCTGAGGTCCAGTATAGGCCTCAGATCTCCCGTCTTTTTTGAAACTAGGAAGAAATGAGAATAGTAGCCGGTTCCCCAAAGATGGGTGGGAACTGGCTCTACTGCCGCCTACGAAAGAAGGGAGATGATTTCCTCTAGGACCAGAGGAAGATGTTGCGGGGAGTAAGATGACTGGGGGGGGGGTGGTCTTTGGGGTGGTTTCTGCAGAAACTCTATTGAGTGTCTTGCTGATATCAACTGGAGCACCCAAGCGTCTGAAGTTATCTTCTCCCAGCCTGGCAGATGGAAGGAGAATCTCCTCCCTACTGGTTCCTCTGGAAACTCCAGAGGCAATGGGAGAGGCAGGGAGTCAGGAGGTGTGGGGCAGCGCAGCGGTTGAGGCTCCCGCGGCTTTTTTGCTGGGGGGAGTCTTGGTTGCTGGAGGGGCCTGACGTTTGTTGGCCCGTTTACCCTGTGGTTTTTGTCTTTGTCGGTTTTGGCAACGAAAAGGATGCCGCTGCCCTTGAGGGGGCCTGTACGTAGAGTTGACAAACTTGGGTGCAGTGCCCTTCTCCTGCAGTTCAGTAATGATGTCCTTGACATCACCCCAGAACAGCACCGAACCCCTGAAGGGAGCATCCTGGATGGTGGACTGCACTTCAGAGACCAAACCTGACACATGGAGCCAGGCATGACGCTGTAGGCCTGTGGCGAAGGCCGAGCTCCTTCCAGCTGTGTCCACTGCATCGTAAGTGGCATGCAGCATGTGCCAACTGGCCAAACGAGCAGAACAGACAAGATCAGCCACTTCCTGCTTAGTCTATGACTCAGGAAGGGAGTCCAATTTGGATTCCACCTGGCTAAGGATGGTCTTCTGGAAATCCCCCATATGTGCCTAGGAGCGTAGGAGCTGTCTCTGGCAGATCCAGATGGGCAGCGAGTTTTTTACGCTGTGGGTCTGGCTCCACTGATTGCCACTGATGTACTTCCTGGATTTTTCTCAACAACTCCAGAAAGGAAGGGTCCTCCGGAGTCCTTGGCCTGGAGCGTTCCAGAGTACGGGGCATCTTAGGGGTCAGAGTGGCCAGAGTCTGAGTCAGAGTTTCTGATGAAGGCGGGAAGACTCCTCCCATGAGGGAGGGGCGGCCCCTCCGGGAAGTTCAGGGCACATATCCTCCCCTCATCGTCGCAAAAGGCTCTCCTCTGGTGTCGGGAAGGGGGAGGAGTCTCCGTTTCTGGCGTGGGGATCCTGTATAGGGTCGGCGTTGGTGAGCGAGGCTTGACCTCCTGGTGAGCTGAGCCTTGGCCTCCAGCCCCAGGAGGCCAAGGTCTCCTTCAAATCCACTGGTGGCTAAGGAGTGGGCGGTGGAGGAGGAGGGGGATACGGATATTAAGGGTATCCGTGAAAGGAGTACCCATAACACGACAGCAGGTAGCCCAGCGTTGGGAACTGAGGCGTCGGATACTGCGGCACCAGATATTGCGGCGTCAGGTACTGGGGCGCCGGATACTGAGGAGCCGGGTATTGCGGTGTCAGGTACCCGGGGGCCAGGGGTTCTGACAGAGCAGAGGGACCTGGCAGAGGCCCTGTTTGCGGGCCAGATGGTGGTAACGCTGGCCACACGGGCGTCGGGCCCAGCATGGGAATGCCTTCAAGAGGGTCTGAAGGACTTGATGGAAGGATAGGCCTATCACCAGGTAAAGGGACGCCGGATGGTGTCAGGTTGGCCGGCGTCCGAGGGTCCGGCGTCAGGGGGTCCGGCCCAGGAGGAGGGTTCCCTGACAGCAGTGTACCAGTGTCCTTGGTAACGACCGGGGAAGGAGGATTATAATCCACGGGGGTCAATTGAGGAGATGCGGGGACCTCAGAGGGAAACGTGGTAAGATGCTGCAGAGAGCCTGGGGCATCAGACTGTTCGATGGAGTCTGGCGCAGGCTTCTTGGACGGGCGGGCGTCGGTGGAGCGGGCTACTGTAGAAGCCAGTTCCCGCTCCCGGTGCTCTTCTTTGCTGCGCTTGTTGTTATGACCTTCGGGGGAAGTAGACGCCTGCCTAAGTTTCTTTAACTCTTTTTCCATGGAGGCCATTTTCTTCCTTAGGGTATGGGCTTTCAGGGACTGCTGCCTTCTTTTGCGGGTAGTGGAGCTGAACTCCTGGCAGTGCTGACACTTCTCCACGGGGTGGTCTGGGCCCAGACAGAAGAGGCACAAGAAGTGGCCGTCCTTGTGTGGAAGTTGGGAACCACATGAGTTGCACTTGTTCTTATGCGATTCGGAGGGCGTCGGGGATGACATACACAGTGAATTGTTGAAAAAAAATTGAAATTCAGAGAAAATAGGTCGAAAAGTTCGAAAACTTAGAGACCAATGGATGACTAACGAGCGCTGTTCTACCACGAGGAACTTTCACAAGCCGACGATGGGAAAGAACTAGAAGGCAGGCATGGGGGACCTCCCCTTTATACCAACGTCGTATGACGCCGGTCACCTAACGTGGAGGTGGTCCCTCCCGCCAGAAACTGCTAGCTAGAAGTTTTTCCGTGGGGTCCCGATGCCTGGCGGCTTAGTCTTATCTGTGAATACCTACTGCAAGAGCCCTCTCGAAGTAGGATCTAAAATTATGGCGACTTAATCCGACTTTACTGAAAGACCAGCAATACACAGACTACATCAATACTAGAATTCTGCAATTTCTCCAGGAAAACAGTGGGGGAGACACTTCAGCTCCCATATTATGGGACACCTTAAAAGCGGCTATAAGGGGAGAAACAATAGCTTTTTCATCACATAAAAAGAGGCGGGTAGAAGCCCTATACAAATACTATATCGAACAATTACAAACCTACCAGATGCTTTATAGGGAAGGGGACAGAGAAGTCCAACAGAGAATTTGAGAAGTTAAAAAGGAAATATAGAATATAATGGATTGAAAGGTACTCCAAACCCTGGCTTATTTAAAACAGGCTAATTATGAAAGGGGGGGGGGATCAGGGCCACTCGTTTATTGGCACGTATACTTAGAAATAGAAAATGTACAGCAACTATATTAAAAATCACACACTTAGTAACGCAACGGGTATAGAAACATAGAAACATAGAATTTGACGGCAGATAAGGACCGCTTGGCCCACCCAGTCTGCCCATTTCCCTACCTACTGGATAAGCTGCAGATCCTAGTTAACCAGCAGCCTACTTCTTCCTACCCCCCCCCCAGAACTGCCTTATGACTATCCCATGCATGCTTGAATTCCACCACTGATTTTGACTCCACAACCTCCTCCGGAAGGCCGTTCCATGCATCCACAACCCTCTCTGTGAAAAAATACTTCCTTAAATTATCTCTGAGCCGCCCCCCTCTATCTTCAAATTGTGCCCTCTTGTTCTTGCACACCTCTTTTTTTGAAAGATGCTACCCTCTTGGACTTTGTTGATTCCCTTGAGGTACTTGAAAGTTTCTATCATGTCCCCCTCTCCCTCCTTTCCTCGAGGCTATACATATTAAGCTCCTTAAGTCTCTCTTCATATGTCTTCCGGTGCAGACCCTGCACCATTTTAGTTGCCCTCCTCTGGACAGCTTCCATCCTGTCTATGTCTTTGCGGAGATTGGGTCTCCAGAACTGCACACAGTACTCCAGATGGGGTCTCACCAGCTGTCTGTACAGAGGGATAATAACTTCCTGTTTTCTACTGGTGATGCCTCTCCCTGTGCATCCCAGTATCCCCCCAGCCCTCCTTGCTGCCCTCTCACATTGCTTGCCCATCTTTAGGTCATCTGATATGACTACCCCCAGGTCCCTTTCCATTTTTGTTGTTGTTAGTATCTCACCCCCCATTGTGTACTCTTCCCCTGGGTTTTGTTTCCCAGGTGCATTACCTTGCACTTCTTAGCATTGAATCTAAGCTGCCATACATTTGACCATTCCTCTAACCTTGCCAAGTCCCTTCTCATCCTTTCCACCCCACCCTGTGCATCAACTCTGTTGCAGATCTTAGTGTTATCTGCAAAGAGACATACTTTTCCTTCCAGTCCTTCTGCAATGTAAACATAAAGACATTGAAGAGGACCGTCCTAATACTGAACCCTCAAGGTACCCCACTAGTAACCCTCCTTTCTTCTCGTGGACTCCATTTACTATTACTGTCTGTGTCCTATTCTCCAGCCAATTCTTTACCCAGGCTGTCATCTTGTACCCACTCCCAGGCTGGCTAACTTGTATATTAATCTTTGTGTGGGACTGTGTCAAATGCCTTGCTAAAGTCTAGGTAGGCCATGTCCACAGCCCTCCCTGATCTACTACTTTGGTCACCCAGTCAAAGAAATCTATCAGATTAGTCTGGCATGACCTTCCGCTGTGAATCCATGCTGCCTAGGGTCCTGTGCCCCTCTGGCCTCTAGATACTCGACAATTCTTTCCTTTAGAAGTGATTCCATCATTTTCCCTATCACTGAGGTTAAACTAACAGGTCTATAGTTTCCTGCTTCTGCCTTGCTCCCACTTTTGTGAAGGGGAATCACATCTGCCCTCCTCCAGTCCTCGGGTACCACCCCATCCTCCCATGATTTGTTAAAAAGGGTAGTCAGTGGTGTCACTAGTTCTACCCTTAGTTCTTTTAGAATTCTGGGATGAATCCCATCAGGCCCCACTGCTTTGTCCACCTTCAGTTTTAAGAGTTCTTTCAGAACCCTTTCTTCTGTAAATGGGCCGGAATCAACTTCTGTATCCAGCATGTTACTACTGTTTGTTTTATGTACCTCCCCCTCTTCCTTTGTAAATACTGAGCAAAAATATTTGTTTAGTATCTCTGCCTTTTCACAGTCTCCCTCTGCCTCCCTCCCTCCCTCCCCTTTATTAAGCCTCACTATCCCTCCTTGGTCTTCCTTAGCTCCTGATGTACCTATAAAGGTTTTATCCCCTTCTTAACTGAGTTGGCTATCTTTTCCTCGGTTTGGGCCTTTGCTGTTCTGACTGCCTTCCCAGCCTCCTTTTGCTTTAACTGATACAGTTCTCTGTCCTGCTCCTTCTGCGATTCCTTGTACTTCCTGAATGCTTTCTTTTTCTCTTGAACCTTCACTGCCACTTCCTTTGAGAACCATAGTGGTTTCTTACATCGTCTTGTTTTGCTTATTTGCTTCACACAAAGGCTCGTTACCTCTGTGATGGCAGTTTTTATTATTCCCCATTGTTCTTCCACCCCTCCTTCCTGCCCATTTGCTAGTGCATTCCTTAGGCACTCACCCATTTTGGCAAAGTCAGCCCTCCTAAAGTCCAGTACTTTTGTCTTTGTATGGCTTGACTCTATTGCTGTGTTACTGTGAACCATATTGTTCGATGGTCGCTAGTTCCCAGATGGCTACCCACTTCTACATCTGTAATCCTCTCTCCACGCCATGTGAGAGAATCAAGTCTAATATTGCTCCCTCTCGAGTGGGCTCCAGTACTGATTGCCTAAGGCATGCCCCTGTAGGGCATCTAGAATAACTGCACTCTTCGAAGTGGCAGCTGCAACTGCACTCCAGTTAACATCTGGCATATTCAGATCACCCATCAGCAATATCTCCCTTTTTCTGCCATTCTAAGTATACTTTATATCATTTCCTGTCCATTTCCTCCCCTGAGAAGGATCTCTGCTCTAACCCTATGCGTATTGTGTGCCATTGCCTGTCTCAAATTTACCCACAGTGCTTCTTCTCCTCCCTGTTTACCCTTTTGTTCTGTTGCTTTTATTCCTTCCCTTATGTAAAGAACTACTCCTCCTCCTCTTTTACCCTCTCTGTCCCTCCTGTAGACAGTGTATCCTGGTATGTTTATGTCCCAGTCATGGTTTTGTGTGTACCATGTTTCTGTGACTGCCACGATATCCAGATGTTCCTCCTCCATCAAGGCCACTAATTCAGGAAGCTTGTTACCCAGACTACGGGCATTAGTACTCATTGCTCTCCATTTTTGATGGTTTACCTTCTGTTGCAGCATCCCCACTGACCTTTCTACCTCATCTTTTCTTATTTAGTACCCTGTTTTTGTAGGGAGAGCTGGGATTTTCCTGCTGCTTGTCAGTGCCTCCCCCTTTGACTAGTTTAAAAGCTTGCCAATGAAGCATTTAAACCGATTGCTCAAAAGACTTGTTCCCTTCCTGGACAGATGCAGACCATCCTGCCAGTATAGGCTGGTGTCCCTCCAGGTGGAACCCCAGTCCCCAATGAAACCAAACCCCTGTGCTCCGCACCATTTTTTCAACCATTCATTAAACTGCATGGTGCCAATTGCCCTCGCCTCCCCATGCTTTTGACAGGCAGCACCTCTGAGAAGGATACTGTGTGTGCTACTCGTCTTAGGTCCCTCCCCAACTCTGCAATGTCCTCCTGCACTGCTCTAATCTCATGATGAGCCAAGTCATTTGTCCCTAGGTGGACAATTACGTCCAGCTCGGAATCCCTTGCAGCTGTTCTCGTGATCCTGAGGATGCGCTTCCTGTCCCTCCAAGCCATGGCACCACATGGGTATCACATATGGATGAACATATTAGATTATCATTCCAGGCTTTTTATCAATCCCTATACTCATCCCCCCAGAAATACTCAAACTCTGAAGCCAGAGCAGAGTTTTTATCTACCTTGCCATTTACAAAACTTTCAGAATCAAACCGAACTGCTCTGGTATCCCCCATACGGCCCGACGAAGTAATCGCCCATATTCAAGCCCTGAAACTTTCGAAATGTCCAGGACCCGATAGGTTCACGGTGGAGTGGTACAAGAAATTCTCAGGCCTTCTTTTGACTACACTCTTGTCCTCCTTTAGAGCAGTTGTGGAGGGTGAATCCCCACCCCCCTCGTGGGACTACACAGTCATTACCCCCATACCCAAGCCTAATAAAGATACTACCGATCCAGCTTCATACCGCCCCATCTCTATTCTTAATGTTGACTACAAATTTTTTATGGCTATTTGGGCCTCTAGACTTGAGAAACTTTTCCCCTCACTAATTCACCCTGACCAATCATGATTTATCAAAAACATAGCACTACTGACAATATTCGTCGTACCATGGTTCTTCTAGAGCACATACACTCCAGACAGATTCCCTCAGATCTTCTCAGTTTTGATGCAGAGAAGGCATCTGATAGGTACCTGTGGGATTTCCTGTGGGATGTCCTGAAATGCTTTTCCTTCCCTGACTAATTTCTTATACGGCTTCAAAGAAAAAATTACTCACCTTAGTAATGTTGTTTCTTCTAATGGAGTCTGGCTGTATTCTGACTATTGCAGTTAGGTCCTGCCTTTCAACTGCCCCGGAGAACAAAGAGTTAACTTTCCATGGCCAGCATGGAATGTTCAGCGCAAGCTCAGTTAAAGCCCCTGTCTGCTGCTGTTTAAACTCCAACCGTCAGATCTTTACAAGCAATACTCACTAGAAGTTCTGTGTGGAAACTGTATAACTCACACTAGCCAACTGGCAACTAAATTTATTAAAAAGGGTTTTTTGGTTTCAAAGCAAAGACTCGAGTCAGGAAACCCAAAAAACACAACACAACACACACCCAAAGTAAAGGAGGGTGAGAAAAGGGGGCACCCTTAGGGTGCCAACACTGCTCCTGCCCACCCACATCCCAAAAACCAGGTTCTGAGAGGGGAGGCGGGGAGGTCAGAATACAGCAAGAGTCCATTAGAAGAAACAACATTACTAAAGTGAGTAATTTTTTCTTCAAACAACATGAAGTCTTGCTGTATTCTGACTGTTGCAGACTACCAAGCAGTACCTCCATGGAGGAGGGACAGAACCTACTTTGGGAATAGGCTCTGAAGTACTGCTGTGCCAAAACGAGCATCACTCCTAGCCTGGATATCCATAGAGTAATGCTTGGTGAATGTATGGACTGTTTTCCAGGTGGCTGCTTGACAAATTTCTAAGATAGGAATATCCCTGGCAGCAGCCAGGGAAGCAGCTGTACCTCTAGTAGAGTGAGCCCTCAGGCCTGAGGGTGGGGTTCTACCCAGTTTTTCATAGCAGAATTGTATACAAGAGACAATCCACCTGGCAACAGATCTCTTAGTAGCAGGTTTGCCCTTACCGACCTCTCCATATGGGAGGAACAACTGGAGGGACTCAAACCTGTAACCCTTGGTGCTCTCTATGTAGTAGCTGAAGGCCCTTTTAACATCCAAGCAGTGCAGCCTCCTCTCTCAAGAGGAGGAATGGTCAGTGAAGAAAACAGGGAGAGACATAGACTGATTAAGGTGGAAATCTGAAACCACCTTAGCAAAAACTTCCTGTTAGTTCTTAGGACCACTTTATCTCTATGGAAGAGATGAAATCAGGCTCCACTGACAGGGCTTGCAATTCACTGATACGCCTGGCAGAGGTAATGGCTACCAAAAACACAGTTTTCCAAGTCAAGTGCTTAAGCTCTGCAGAGGACAAAGGCTCAAAGGGGGGTTGCATAACCTGAGCAATGCAAACATTAAGGTCCCAAGCAGGAGCAGGGTCCTAAAGGGGATGGTGTGCAGCAATCCCTTGAAGAACTCTACAAAACACAGGATGGGCTGACAGAGGAGGGGCTTGCCTACTGACAAGAAGGCAGAAACAGCTGCCAGATGCACTTTAAGTGTAGCTGGCCTCAGTCCTAAGCCATTAAGATGGACCATATAGTCCAGAACTATAGGCAACCCAGCAGATTCTGGAGAAATATGCTTATTAGAGCACCAAATAGTGAACCTTTTCCATTTGGAGTTGTAAGTCTTTCTGGTGGAAGGCTTTCAAGAAGCCTTAAGGATATCCAGAACCCCTTGAGAAAGGTGCAGATCAGCAAACTCTAACTCTTCAAGAGCCATGCCTTGAGATTGAGAGATTTGAGGTTTGATACCAAATCCTCCCCTGAGAGGATGTCAACAGGTTGTAATTCCTGGGAAGAGACAGGGGAAGGTGGACTGCTAAGGACAGCAACAGTGGGTACCAGGGCTGTCTGGCCCAGTCTGGAGTAATCAGAATCACTTTGCATGGTTGAGACCTGATCTTGACTAACACTTTGAACAGGAGAGGGAAGGGGGGAAAAGCATACAGAAATTTCCCTTCCCAATTCAGAATCAGAATATCCAGGGGGACTGAGCCCAAGACTGGGGTTCTGCAACAAAAGAGAGGAAGTTGGTGATTGTCTGGGGCTGCAAAAAGATCTATCTGTGGAGTGCCCCATCTCGAGAAAATCACCTTCAAAACTAGGGGACCTAGGGTCCATTCGTGATGGCCCTGGGATGTCCTGCTAAGAGCATCTGCTAGGACATTGTCCTTCCCTGGGAGGTGAACTGCTATCAGAGAGGTTTGCAGGGAATAGGCCAGGGACCACAACTTCATTGCCTCTGTGCACAAGGCCGTAGACCGAGTGCCTCCTTGCTTGTTGATGTACCACATGGTGGTGGTGGTGTCTGTTCTGATCTGGACCACCTTGTTCTGTACAGATTTGGAAAAGGCTTGCAGCGCCAGAAACACTGCTCTGAGTTCCAAGAGATTGATGTGAAACAGAGATTCTTGAGGTGACCACAGTCCCTGGGTGGTAAGATCCCCCAGGTGGGCTCCCCAGCCCAGTAGGGAAGCATCTGTGGTGAGTATCACTGAATGAGACTGAGTGACAAAAGGAACTCCTTGTCTCAAACTGTCCTGATCCTGCCACCATTGCAAAGCCTGGATCAGGGTTCGGGTCACTGGGACTAGTTTGGTAAGGGAATCCTTTCTTTAGGACCAGAGGGCTCTTAAATGGAACTGAATGTCCCTCATCTGGAATCTTGCTCCCTGGACCACTGCTGTGGAAGCTGCCATGTGGCCCAGAAGCTGAAGGAAATGCCTTGCTGGTCGAGACACCTGTAGGGTGAATGAAGAGACCAGTTCCATAAGGGTCCTTGCCCTGTCCAGGGGAAGGAAGGCTCTTGCCCTTACTGTATCCAGTTCCGTCCCTATGAAGGTGAGGAGCTGGACTGCTCGAGAACTGACTTTGGAAGGTTCAGGAGTAATCCTAAGGAAGTGAGCACTTGCTGAGCTACTTGCAGATGTGACTTGACTTGGTCTGGAGACTGACCCACTATGAGCCAGTCGTCCAGATATGGAAAGATGGAAATCTTTTTTCTCCTTAGGAAAGCAACCACTACTGCCAGACACTTTGTGAACACCCTTGGGGCTGATGTTAGGCCAAAGGGCATTGCTCTGAATTGATAGTGGCCTGAGGGCAACTCGAACCTTAGGTAGTTTCAGTGGGAGCACCTGATGGGAATGTGAAAGTAGGCATCCTTGAGGTCCACATAGAAACATAGACTTTGACAGCAGATAAGGACCGCTTGGCCCACCTAGTCTGCCCATTTCCCTACCTAGAGGATAAGCTGCAGATCCTATTTAACCAACAGCCTATTTTTTCCTACCCCCCACAAAAATTGCTTTATGTCTGTCCCATGCATTCTTGAATTCTCCCACAGTTTTAGACCCCACAACCTCCTCAGGAAGGCTGTTCCATGCGTCCACCACCCTCTCTGTGAAAAAATACTTCCTCACATTGCCCCTGAGCCGTCCCCTCTCTATCTTCAGATTGTGCCCCCTTGTTCTTGCACATCTCTTTTTCTGAAAGATGCTACCCTCTTGGACTTTGTTGATTCCACTGAGGTACTTAAACGTTTCTATTATGTCCCCCCTCTCCCTCCTTTCCTCAAGGGTATACATATTAAGCTCCTTTAGTCTCTCCTCGTATGGCTTCTCTTGCAGACCATGCACCATTTTAGTTGCCCTCCTCTGAACTGCCTCCATCCTGTCTATGTCCTTGCGGAGATGGGGTCTCCAGAACTGGACGCAGTACTCCAGATGGGGTCTCACCAACTGTCTGTACAGGGGGATAATAACTTCCTGTTTTCTGCTGGTGATACCTCTCCCTATACATCCCAGTATCCCCCCAGCCCTCCCTACCACCTTCTCACATTGCAGGGTTTTAAATAATTGATTAGCAGTTTTTTTCTTGGGACAATACTAACTGTACAGAAAGCATTTATATAGGTTTTCTAGAAGTGTTATGTTTGTTAAACACAGTGAGGCAAGTGCTATGCATTTTCACAATGTTTTAGAACTTTTATGAGCAAAACGCTAATCAATTTTTAGAGTTAAATAAAACCCTGCATTGCTTGCCAACCTTAAGGTCATCTGTTATGATTACCCCCAGGTCCCTTTCTATTTTTGTTGTTGTTACTACCTTCCCCCCAATTGTGTAATTTTCCCCTGGGTTTTTGTTTCCCAGGTGCATTACGTTGCAATTCTTTGCATTGAATCCAAGCTGCCATACTTCTGACCATTCCTCCAACCTTGCCAAGTCCCTTCTCATCCTTTCCACGCCTCCTTGTGTATCAACCCTGTTGCAGATCTTTGTGTCATCTGCAAAAAGGCATACTTTTCCTTCCAGTCCCTCTGCAATGTCTCTTATAAAGACATTAAAAGGACAGGAGCGCAGTACTGAACCCTCGGTACCCACTAGTAACCCCCTTTCTTCAGAGTGGACTCCATTTACAATTACCTTCTGTGTCCTGTTGTTCAGCCAATGTTTTACCAGGCTACCACCCTGGGACCCACTCCCAGGCTGGTTAATTTGACTACTAATCTTTTGTGGGACTGTGTCAAATGCCTTGCTAAAGTCTAGGTAGGCCATGTCCACAGCCCCTCCCTGGTCTACTACTTTGGTCACCCAGTCAAAGAAATCAATTAGATTCGTCTGACATGACCTTCCGCTGTGAACCCATGCTGCCTTGGGTCCTGTGCCCCACTGGCGTCTAGGTACTCAACAATTCTTTCCTTCAGAAGTGATTCCATCACTTTCCCTACCACAGAGGTCAAACTGACAGGTCTGTAGTTTCCTGCCTCTGTCTTGGTCCCACTTTTGTGAAGGGGAATCACATCCGCCTTCTTCCAGTCCTCGGTACCACACCATCCTCCCATGATTTGTTAAAAAGGGTAGTCAGTGGTGTCACTAGTTCTCTGCTTAATTCTTTTAGAATTCTGGGGTGAAATCCATCTGGCCCCATTGCTTTGTCCACCTTCAGTTTTAGGAGTTCTTTCAGAACCCTTTCTTCTGTGAAAGGACTGGGATTGACCCCCTCTCCAGAGTGCTTCTGTTAATTGGATTCGGCACCTCCCCACTTCCTCTTTTTGTGAATACTGAACAAGTATTCATTCAGTATCCCTGCTTTTTCACTGTCACTCTCTGCCCACCCACTATCCATTCTATTCAGCCTCACTATCCCCCCCTTTGTCTTTCAACGCTCCCTGATATACCTATAAAAGGTTTTATCCCCCTTCTTAACTGAGTTAGCTATCTTTTCCTCAGTTTGTGCCTTTGCTATTCTGACTACCCTCCCTAAGCCCCTGGCCTTAGAGAGGGCAGAATTATTCCCAGAGTCACCATGTTGAACTTTGGTTTTAAAAGGTGCTTGTTCAGATATCTTAGATCCAGGATGGGCCGCCATTCTCCTGTTTTTTGGGGGGTTAGGAAGTACCTGGAGTATAATCCTTTGCCCTTGTGTAGGGTAGGAACCCTTTCTATATCTCTGAGAGCCAGGAGGGAAGAAACCTCTGCCTCTAGGGCAAGGGTCTCTGATGGATTTGCAGGTGGAAAGGATCTGGTTCTCATCTTGGGAAATTTTTTGAAGCTGAGAACCAGTCCCTGGAAAACTACTTCCAGGACCCACTTGTCTGATGTCAAGACTTCAGGTCCTGGACAAAGTAAGCCAGCCTGCCCCCTACGAGTAGTGGAGAATCGGCCCGGGCAGACCCATCAGGGTGTCTGCTTGGCAGGGGCTTTAGGCTGAGGGGTGGAAGCAGGCCTGCTCATTCCCCATCGGCCTCTCCCTCTGAAGAACCCCCTCTGAGCATAAACAGAAGAGGAGGCCTGGGCTTGGTAAAAAGGCCTTTGAAAGGGCCTGCCCCTGCCCCTGGAGTGCTGTCTTTGAGGAGTGGCTTGCCTTTCTTTGGCCTGAGCACTCCTGTAGGTGGTCCTGTACTCATCCATCTTTTTCATGTAGTTCTCTGTCTGCTCCCCAAACAGAGAATTACCAATGACAGGGAAATCCATGGCCTTAGCCTGGGTATCCTGTGATAGGCTAGTACATCTGGCCAAGCCATCCTCGAAGGCCACAGATGTAGCCATGACTCTAGATGAAACATCACTGGAGTCCACAGCAGCATGAAATTGCACCTTAGATGCCTCAATCCCATCTGCAGCCACCTGCTCCAGCTCCTTGGCAAGCTGGTCAGGGGCCTGTTTAGCCAGAGCCAGCACAGTGTCCCACCTGGACTTCTGGTATCTAGCTGTGCAGGCCATATAGTTAGCCTGCCTGAGTCCCAAAGATGCTGCCATGTACTGTTTCTTTGCCATGGCATCAATCCTCCTGGAGTCCTTATCTGGGGGGTGTGATGCCAAGGGAATATTTGTCTTATCACAGGCAGCAGCCTGCACTACCCCAACATGGCTGCATTGCTGAGAAAGGAACTCCGTGTCTGAGCCTGAAAGGGTATACCTCTTGTCTATTCGTCTGTCCACAGGAAGTATGGAGTTAGGAGTCTTTAGAATTTTAAATGTCTGTTTCCCAAAAGATTTATGGAGGGGAATAGACAGCCTCCTGGACTCTGGGATGTCCATCATTTCAACAAAATCAGGCTCCTCCTGATCCTCTACTGCTTCTTCCATTGGAAGCTGGAGAGTTTCAGCCACTTTCTTGTAAAACATAAAGTGGGAAGGGGACTCAGAAAGCCTAGGAGGAGAAACACCTGAAGGTCTGTCTGGGGAGATGTCCGGGTCAATAGGCACATCCACACTTTCATAATCACCATCTTTATCATCCTCATACTCTCCCTCCTCCTCCTCCGGTTCATAAAATTCTTCCTAAAGTAATCCAGGAATCGACCGAACCGAGCCTGCCAGATGGTGCCAGTTCATTAAGAATTCGAGTTAAGCGATTGCACTATCCTCATCGGCTTTGGCTATTTCATCAGCGGTCGGAGAAAGAACTTGTGGATCCGAACCGGATGATTTTTCTCTTCTCTTTCTTTTAACTGGAACCGACTCCTCAGAATCGGCTCTCCTTTCACCCGAAGAAGTTTCGTCCTGGTCAGAGGGCACTCCTTCTGGTTCGGTCGGAACCGAGCCAGGCTGGCCATCCAGGTCAGAGGACTTCTCGGCCTCCCTTTTCCTCGGTCTACCTACTCTCTTATCCAGGGTAGCTTTGGGAAAACTCTTACAAATTTGGCAGTCTGAATTGAGGTGGTCAAACCCCAGACAATAAACACAGGTGGTGTGGGGATCAGCCTTGGCAAAGGCTTCCCCACACACACTGCAGTGTTGAAACCCAGTGGGCCCGTGTTTTTTCTTGGGTTTCTCAGACATGGCCAATCCTATCCAAAACTTACCCTTTTTTCGGCAATCCACCAGGCAAGATTCCCCTATCGGTTCCTGACTGTGTTATGCGTCTTGGAAAAAAACGTAATTAAATCCGTTTTTTTTAGAACCGATACGGACCGGTTACCACACTCTACACAAATTCAAAACTTTTTAAAGACCAAACTGATTGGTTCAAACCGAACCGATCTGAAATTTACAAATTCCACATAGAAACTAAATGTAAACCTATCTAGTACTCACGGTACCACAGACAGAGACTTAAACCGACAGATTCGGTAGCAGAAATTTGGTAGAAACCGAGCGAAAAACTACACTTTAACCGACTTTTTTGAACCGAGCAAAGGAGAAATCTCCGGAGTGACTGTTCAGTGAGGCGGAGTAAAGAATCTGACGGTTGGAGTTTAAACAACAGCAGACAGGGGCTTCAACCGAGCTCGAGCTGAACGTTCCATGCTGGCCATGGAAAGTTAACTCTTTGTTCTCCGGGGCAGTTGAAAGGCAGGACCTAACTGCAATAGTCAGAATACAGCAAGACTTCATGTTGTTTGAAACATATACTCCCAACCCAAGGCCTATATACGATTAAACGGAGCAATGTCCCCACCTATTGCTTTACACCAAGGTACTCGACAGGGATGCCCCCTTTCTCCATATCTCTTCGCTCTTTATATGGAACCCCTGGCTATGGCCATAAGGCAGGACCCCAGAATAGAAGGAATCCCACTGGGTCAAATAAATTATACAATATCATTATTTGCAAATGACATTCTCCTAACTATTTTATCACCTGAATCTTTCATACCTGCGGCCTGGGAGAACCTCAGACAATACGAACAAATAGTCAACTTTAAACTAAATATCACAAAAACTGAAGCCATGATGTTATACTATAAACCATCACAGGGCCTGAGAGACTCTTTACCTTTAAAATGGAGGAGTACTAAATTTAAATATTTGGGAATTTATATCCCCCTAAACTTAGACCACCTTGAACTGGTTAACTACGAACCGCTTTCTCTTCTTATTCAGGAGGACCATTCAAGATGGGGCAACTTAAAACTTACTTTTTTCCAACGCATAGAAACCATATGAATGAATATATTCCCTAGATTATTGTATCTATTACAGAACGTCCCGACTTTCCCAGCACCTTTTTACCTTATATCCTGGAACAGGACGATTTCCTCATTTATCTGGAATAATCAGAGACCGAGGACCCGTCGTTCCCTGATGTCTCTTGCTGTGGATCAAGGAGGAGTGAGTTTCCCTGACCTAAAACTGCAGGCTATGGCCGTCTCCCTCAATCAACCCACCTTGGAAGGAACCTGAGTTCCTAGTAAATGACCTTCACGATATTGAAAAGATTGTCTTCTCCTCCCATGGATTGGCTCCCCCTCTTTGGGACTTCACTAACTTCTCAGCCCAAATCTTGAAGGTGTGGCATAGCATACAACTTAAGAAGCCTTTTAATCAAACAATTCTCCTTTTCACACTAATATCAGGAGACCAAAACTTTCACCCAGCGCATCTGGATAATACCTTCGTGTCCTGGCGTAGACTGGGGCTTGGTTAACTTATTACTACCAAATGGTTGATAATTCTGGGGTACTTCCCTTTGTAGTACTACAACAGAAACACTCCCTCTCAGACAGAGATTACTTCCGATATGTCCAGGTGAGAAACTATATACGCAGACAAAAAGACTTCCCCTCTTGCCGTCCTTTTTCTTTACTAATTTATTGGTCCCTGCTTAGGCATACCCTGGAGGGGGTCCACTGGGGAAACTCATAGGCCACCTGTACAGAATTATGCGGGACCAACTGGGAGATTCATCTCTCTCCATACTAGAGGCCTGGAATAAAGATTTAGATTTAGAGATCCCCTTCCCACTTTGGAAAGAAGCCACATTGAAGGCAATTAAGTTTACCTCTTCTGGGTTGTGAAGGGAGTTTGCATGGAAGTTTAGATCTAGGTATTTTCATTATCCAGCAGTGCTGGTAAAATATTTACCAGCTTCATAGGGACGCTGTTGGAGAAACTGTAACTGTAAAGTTGCAGATCTCGGTCACGTCTTCTGGACCTGTCCTAACTCGATGTCATTCTGGTGTGGGCTACAGACAGAGCTGGGAAGATGTTTCAGCGAGTCAATAGAGTTAATGGCAGAAATGGTCTTGATGTCCATCTTCCCAACCCACAGTCCATGATGGGGCAATACTCTGCTACCCCGTACTTACTAGCAGCCAAGAAAGCCATCACTCATAGACAGATGTCAACACTGGTTCCAACAGTACCAGACTGGCATCGAATAGCCCTAGAAATATACAGATTTGAAAGCCTAACGGTCAAGTTCCATGGTAAACATGAGGGCTTTTTAAGGCACTGGCAGGACTGGATCTTGTATTTTTCCCAAATTAACTCAGAGTTTGTGCCCTAGATCAGATTGGGATAGTTGGTCTCCCTTGGGGGTGAGGGTGGGCTTTCTTCCCTTACCCATTTTTTCCACTGAGGTCCGTCCGCCTGCTGTCAGAGATTTAAGAAAGCAGTTATTAAACGAGACTGCTAATGTACTTAGTGATGTGTGATACCAGTGTACATGAATGGCTCTTAGGACATTTACTGCTTTTTTAGCGTCTACTGAGATATGTACCATCTAATTCAGTCCTTCTATGACCCACTGTCTCAATGTAATGCTTTTACCTGTCTCTTTTAATAAAAATTAAACTTTAAAAAAAGAAAAGGAAAAAAAACATTACTACAGGTGGGTAATTTTTTCTTCAAACCCCAGGAATCCCTCACTAGCTGTTTAACAACAGCAGACTCAATAGCAGTACCTTGGGAGGCCGAGTACAGAACTGATTTAGGGAAAAGGTACTGCAAGACAGCAGTGCCAAAGCTGGCATCCCTTCTGGACTGAATGTACAGACAGTAGTGCTTTGCAAAAGTTTGTACTGTCTTCCAGGTAGCTGCTTTACAAATCTCCTGAATGGAGACACCTCTTGATGCTGCCACCAAGGTGCCTCTCATACAGTGAGCCCTCAGACCCTCTGGCAGAAGCTTGCCAGCTTTGCCATAACAGAACTGAATACAGGCTACTATCCAGCGAGAAATGGTTCTCCTGTTACCGGTATACCTTGTCCTACCTCACTGTAGGTGACAAATAACTGGGAATTTGTGGACCTGGCATCCTTCATGTAGTCCAAGTAGTGTTTCAGGGCTCTTTTAACATCCAGAGAATGGAGTTTCTTCTCCCCTGGAGTGGAGTGCTCTGTAAAAAACACTGGAAGAGTGATTGCCTGGTTCAGGTGAAATTCAGACACCACCTTGGGGAAGAATTTTCTATTAATCCTCCATTCTACCTTGTCCCTCTGGAATATGATGTAGTTGGGATCTGTGCAATGAGCTTGGAGTTCGCTCACCCTCCTAGCCAAGGTAAGAGCCATCAGGAAACTGTTTTTTAGGTGACATATTTCAGTGCAGCAGATATCACAGGTTTGAATGGAGGCCCCATCATTGGTGCAATGCATAGATTCTGGTCCCAAGGAGGGACTTGATCCCTAAAAGGAGGATTTAGGTGAATTAGACCTTTAAAGAACCTCTTAAAAATGGCCTGTGAAGCTAGGGATCTATCTTTACCAGCAGAAACGTATGCTAACACTGCTGCCAAATGCACCATCAGGGTTGAAGGCTGGAGGCCCAGGGATCACAGGTGCATCACATAGTCCAAAGCAATGGACAAGCTCACTTGAAAGGGGATGAGATGCCTGGGAGAACACCAAAGTGGTTTCTAGGAACCTCAGGGTATCCTCCGTCTCTCCTCTGGATGTCCCACGCCTCTCTTCAGCTATGGGCAGTAAAGCTTTCTCCATCTCACCCCCACCTTATGGAACAGACTCCCATTGTCCATCTGCTCGTCCCCCTCCCACTTGTCTTTCAAAACTAACCTAAGAACCTGGTTCCTGACAGTCCCCCTGTAGCTGTTTCCATGGACAGCACCAGGGCCCGTAAACCGGCCATGCCCTAGGATGAACTGTGCGCTGCCTGCCGTTACTCCCATCCCTACCTTTCTCATCTCTGATTTTCCCATGTCTTTAACTCCCTAGCATATTATGCACTTCTGTGTATCTGCTTTGCTAACATGTACTGAACTCCTAGTTGTCCATGTACCGTATTTTGGTCAAGAACTGTATAGTTTTTGTTTTTCTTTATTTCAGGTACTCTCTGTTAGCTTGGTCCACTGCTACCTCTACCAAGTCTGTAAATATATGTTTTTACCTCTACCATTTGTGTTCAGTTTTTGATTTCTGTCCCTTATGTACCTATCGAACTTTTGTCCATACTGTATTATGCCCTCATGTCGAGGTCTGCTCGTATACTATATTATTTGTATTATTTTTTGCTTATGCTTGTTATTTGCCACCTTGTGGCCCGGGTTTTGACTAAAAATGGTCCTTTGGATCAGCTCACTTACCTGGTTACCAAAGACATAAATAAATAAATAGGTCTTCTTAATTGCTGGCTTCCTGGAAACCTTGGGCACATGTAAGACCTCTTCTGAGAGGTCCAGTGCAGAGAATTCCAGCTCTTCAAGTACCTTGCTTTGAGATGCAGGGTTCTTGGTTCTGGGAATGCTATCCTAGCCTGAGATAGAGTCAGCAAACTGTGATTCCTGGGAAGGGAGATTGATGGTCTGAAGGAGTGGGACAGAAGCAGGGAGTACCACATCTGCCTAGCCCAATCCGGTGCAATCAGAATCGTTGCAAGCTCCCTCTTGGGCTTCCGTAGCACTCTCAGCGGAAGCAGAAAAGGAGGGAATGCATAAATTAACTTCCCTGTCCATGAGAGAACCAGTGCATCCTCTGGGACTTTTCCCACTGAGGGAGGCCTGCAACAAAGTTTGGGAGCTGGAAGATTTCCCAAGATGCGAACAGGTCCACCTCTGGTGTGCCCCACCATCTGAACACTGCACAGAGCATCTGCTTGTTCACAGCCCAGTTGTGATTTCCTTCACTGCTCCTGCCAGGATGTTGTCCTTGCCTGGCAGGTGGACTGCAGACAACTGTACTTGCAGAGAGTAAGCCAGACTCCAGATCTTCATTGCTTCTGTGCAAAGCTTGGAAGATCCTGTCCTTCCCTGTTTGTTGATGTAGTACATAGTGGTGGTATTATCCATTATTACCTTGACTGACTGGCCCCTGATCCGGGAGGAAAAGGCTTTCACTGCCAGATACACTGCCCTGAGTTCCAGGAGGTTTATATGCTCCTCAGACTCTAGTGGAGTCCATACCCCACTTAAGGTGAGATCTTTTAGATGGCCCCCTTCCCACCCCAGGAGGGAGGCATTTGTGGTGAGTAACACCATGGGCGACTGATGGAGGAAGGGAATGCCTTCTCGAAGGTTTTCCTCCTCCTTCCACCACTCCAGTGCCCTTAATAGGGTGATACATGCACTAACTTTGACAGAGGGTCCCACCTTTGGGACCAGTAGGCCCCTGGTGGCAGTGGTCAAGGAACAGGATGGAGAAGCTGGCTTTCAGTTAATGCCTTGTCTGTGGCATCTGTGGCCTTCTTAGTGATGCAGGTTGTCAGCATCTCCTTGTGGCCTAATTAAATCTGTGGCAGTTCTCGCAGGCCCTCATGTTGTGGGATAAACCCAGACAACAAACCCAGAATGAGTCAGTGTCATCTTTGTAGATCTTCTGACTGCAGGTAGAAAACCTAAACAAAGGTTCTTTCAATGGCGAAATAATAAGTCAATGAAAAAACAGCATTCTTTCTCTACAGGTCAGCGTCAGGAGACAGAACTGAGGAGTGATGGGGCCGCCGAAGGTTTACAGGTATCAGCGTCATACATCATCAAAGGTGACCCTGGCTAGCAAAATTTTCCGTGGGGTCCTGACGCTGACAGCTTACAGTTCCAGTGGATGAGACATCCTCGATGAAGATCTTCCGATTCCAACTCCAATTCCATTCCGATACCAGCAAAGGCATCCAAGCGGGAAGAGGAGTCCAAACTGGAAATTTCGACTCTGCATCCAACTCTGTATCTGAAAATGCAAGAAACCTTCCACTCTAAGGGGCCATTAGTGGGCCAGGAAAAAAGCTCCCCCCCTTCCCCTTCCTTGTCTTCTTCTCTTTACATTAATGCCACTGCTGCTGGGGTTCTTGTCCTCTGCTCTGTGGACTCTGGCTGGAGATGGATGAGGCAGTGAAAGTCCGACATCCTAACAGTTTTTCTCCACATTTAGTCCACAAAAACAAGACGTCAGAAGTCATAACCCCCTCCCTAGGAAGCTGCGAAGCTCTCCTACACCAGGTTCCTAACCCTAGTTCCCCCTGACACCCCTCAAATCTGACGATCATCAATTGGACAAAAAAAAATGCCCCCTCTCCGAGAACCATCCTGGAGCCCATCCACTGCTGCAGACTACAGCCGTCTGTCCATCTCCCCATCTGCCAAATATACCCAACAGCTCCCCCATACTCCTTGAGTAACATGGGCAAAAGATAGCCAACCAAAAGAAAGCCCTAAGTAGCAGGCTCTACCGGATGCTTTATCAAGTAAGACATCTGGTGCTGGCTACCAAGGGCTTAGCAGCAGTTTTGTTTTGCAAAAAATTTTATTCCGCTAAATTTAAGTGAAAAAAAAAAAAAAAAATGTCAAATTGAGGTAACCAGGAACCAACAGAAGAAATCAGTAGAGGACTGCTGTTGTGATTTCTTGGAATCAACCAAGAGCCAAGAAAAAAACACATTGCTTTTTAACTGCACAAATACAGTGTGCAGGAACCAATGACAACAAACTAATGGAACATTATCTTTAATTTAAACTAAAAAAAAACAATCTTCAGCAGAAAACAAAAATCTGCCGGTGGGGATCCTGGGGTTGCATGCCCAGCACAGGGTGAAAAGCATTCTTTGAATTAACACCCTAAGTTCCAGCGCCCATCTGCTGAGTGAGATGACTGCATAAGTAATCACATTCTATTCATGTTGTTAGAAAATTACTGGTGAGCTTTTTTACACCTCTAAGAAAAACATGTTAGTCCAAACGAAATAATACCGTGACAGTCCTAACACAATGTAATTTATAACTGTGTTTGTAATGCCTTTAATTTTTAATGTTTTTTTAAAGTGGATTTGTACGCTGCAACCTGTATTTTCTGTAGTTTATACATTTTTATATATGCTCTTATAAGAACCCTTCCTCTGTTTTTAACTCCAGCACTTGGTTTGCAGCCAATTCACCAAATAGGGTACCTTGTTGTTAAAATGGTGGCAGAAAGGTTATAGAATATACAGCACTGATAATCAAACACAATCATCTCTGTATATGGTGCTATTTTTTAGTGTATATAAAAGTAATAGAATACAGCGATATAAGAAAAGAAGTCTGCTTCCCCTGGCAGACACTGTGTCCATCATGGAACTTCAAGCTGACCCTTGCAGTAGGGCCATACAGTACCTATAGGGACCTCCATTCTTAATCCAGTCTGGTGGTGGGTGGATATGGGCAGACCAGAGACTTGGTGCCACCCAGCTGAGGAGGTGGATGCATGGGTGTCATCCGTTTAACATCCAACTAGTTCCAGTTTTCTCCTTCCAATTCCCTCTTACAGGGACCCAGCTGTGCATCAGGAAGTTGTATGCACCATGCATGTAACCCGGCTCTTAGCGCTCCCAACTGAATTGCCAAATATGGGCACCCAGTTAACAATACTCTATCAGATACTGTTACCAATACTCCCTGGTGGAGCAGTGTGTCCTCTGGTACACTCATTCCTGTCTCTGCTGGCTAGTGCAGGTACCCCTGAATCAGGGAACATCCCAGGTCACTGGTATATATGCTGCTGCTATGCCCACTTGTTTTCACTTACAAGGAAGGTATTCATATTTTGTTTTGACTCTAGTAGTGTGCTTACTGGCTTAATATTTGACTCTATTAGATGCCACAGTGAATGTTCTCTGTGTGCAAATATAGTTTACATTTTTGGGGTACTCAAGAGCAGAACACAAATCTGTAACATGTTAGACAAATATTTCCTGGAGGGAAAAGAAGGCTACTCGGAGTAGTAAGAAAAAAATTACTTATCATAGTAATCTTGCTTCTTCAAGGGTATTCTCCAATATTCAGAACTCTTCCAGTCAGCCGTTTAAGTAGAAATGCCTGAAGACAGAATGTATGCTAATGATGGAATCATCATTAGCTCATGCTAATTTTTCAAATACTGCCCTTATCAACTGCCAGTGTTCTATTGCTTCACATTTCATGGAGAGCCTGCAAGGACACGTCCTGCCAATAACTACAGCTATATAATACTACTATTACTACTACTAATGATGATAACAATAAATTAACCTAACCAAATCCCCCAGCTGGGGGAAGAAAACACCCCCCATAATGTCAGAATCTCCTGAGGAAGGGGAAACCAATGCCCCACAGGGCTCAAAAACAGATATGCCAGTATGTGGCATCCTCACACATGGTTACTTGGCTTGGATTGCAGAGGCTATCGGTTCTAGAAGAGGAGGCAGAGTGGGCGAGTTCTGCATATTGGAGAATACCCTGGAAGAAACAAGATTACTATGGTACGTATTTTTTTCTTCTCACCCCAAGAATTCTCCAATATTCATAACTCTTATAGACTACAAAGCAGTACCTTTGGAGGTGGGCACAGAACCTACTTTGGTAATAGACTCTGCAAGACTGCTGTGCCAAACCTAGCATCACTTCTGGACTGTGTGTCCAGGCTGTAATGTTTTGTAAAGGTGTGTACTGTTCTCCAGGTAGCTGCTTTACAGATCTCCATTAATGGAACATCCCTGGCAACTGCTATGGTAGCAGCCATGCCCCTTGCAGAATAAGCCCTCAGCCCTGCTGGGGGCTCTTTTTCCAGCTTTAGAGTAGCAAAACTGAATGCACTGAACTATCTAGGGAGAAATGGACCTTTTAGATGCTGGATTTCCTTTTCCCACATCCCCATAAGTTGGGAAAGTACAGTTATGTAGGAACTTACCGTAACAGTAGATCTTTGAGAAAAGTTCCTGCAGCAGGCTACACCATAAGGACTATGCCGCCAGGCACTAGGACTCCACGGAAACCTTCTAGCCAGCAGTACCCAGCTGGGGCCCGCCCCTTACGTCGGTCCGCCCGCCGACATCACCAGCTCTATAAAGTGGGCAGTCTTCAGCCCTACCTCAGTTCACCCGTCGCAGACCCGAAGGTAACTTAGCAGGAGAGAACTGAGGCAGGTGCTGAAGCAAATCCCAAAGGGAGAAACATAACAGTGGATGGAGAGAGGGAAAATAGCACCTTCTGCAGGAGCTCTTCTTGAAAATCTACTGTTACGGTAAGTTCCTATGTAACTGTACAGTCTTACTTCGAGTAAGAGCTCCTGCAGCAGGCTACACCATAAGGACTGAGTCCCAAGCAGTGTCCCCAAAGGGAAGAAAAAGGGAGGCAGGAATATAAACTCCTGAAATACTGGATTTAGTTATTTGAGATCTGGGCAGGCAGTATAGCCTAGAGGTTAGAGGAACGAGGTGTGAACAAGCTTGATACATCCAGCAGACCAGACCTGAGTTTGATTCTCACAACCTCCACTTGCACACTGTGTGACTCTGAGCAAGTCACTTAACTGCCCAGTGCTCCCAGGTCGCCCCTGAAAACAGGCACTTGTGCCTAGTGGGCCTTACCCGGTTACCAAAAGACTAAAATAAAAATAAAAAAATAAGGCCTTGGAGCACAGCGAGGCCGAATCCTGCTCTCTTTCTGGAAGCAACATCCAGGGTGTAGTGCTTAACAAAAGTATGCACAGAATTCCATGTTGCGGCAGCACATGTCTGCCATTGAAACATTTTTCATGGCTGCAAAGGATGCAGCCATCCCACTCATGTAATGCCCCTTAACTAGTCCCGGTTAGGGTTTTTTGTACTTGTTATAGATGAAAGTAATGCAATTGGTTAACCATTTGGACATGGTTTGCCTTGCAACTGGTTTCCCCAGAACCCTGGGAGCAAATGATACAAACAACTGATTCGATTGCGGGTCAGTTTTGTATGGTTCAAATAATACCGAAGGATCCTGTGTACATCTAGAGTGTGAAGGAGGGCCTCCCCCTTTATTCGAATACTTGGGGATAGTAAACTGGAAGGGAGATGTCTTGATTCAAGGTTAATTCAGACACCACCTTCGGAAGAAACTTAGGATTAGAAAGCAGAGACACAATGTCCCTGTGAAAAATTAAATAAGGTTCTTTACACATCACAGCTTGCAGCTCGGAAACCCTCAGAGCTGAAGTGATGGCAACTAAAAATATTGTTTTCCAAGAAAGAAAACGTAGGTCACAATCCGCAGTCAGTTCGAAGGGAGGCAATGTCAATTTATCTAGAATGAAAAGTAGGTCCCATGGAGGAATAGGATCCCTAATGGGAGGCTTCATATGAAGTATGCCCTGAAGGAATGTACGGGCAAGGTCCAGTTGGGCAATATTCGTACCCTCCACAGGTACATGATGAGCAGAAATGGCACAAAGATGCACCTTTATGGAAGAGCATCTCAGCACTGCATCTGAAAGTGATAGGAGATATTCCAGGATTGATTTCACCGAGCAAGACAGTGGGTCCAGGAAACGTGCAGCTGTCCAGATACAGAAACGTTTATATTTCATGGCATATGTTGCTCTTATAGAAGGTCTCCTAGCTTCTGCTAGGACTTCTGCCACCCTTTGTGAAACCCCATGCCTGGAAATGGCTAAGTCTGTAGGAGCCATGCATGGAGGTGTAGGGACTGAAGGTCCGGGTGGACTAACGTTCCCATGTCTTGAGATAACAAGCTGGGTAAAATTGGTAGCTGAAAAGGAGGTTCCACTGCTAACTGCTGCAAAAGAGGGAACCATATCTGACATGGCCAGAGAGGAGCTACCAGGATCATTGCAGCACGATCTGTCTGTAGTTTGAGTAACACACCTTCTGTAAAAGGGGAAAGGGAGGGAAGGCGTACAGGAACTTCCCTGTCCAGCAAAGGGACAATGCGTCTCGCCAGAAAACACCATGATCTAGCGAGCAGAAATTGGGCAGTTTTGCAATGCACAGGGACGCAAAGAGGTCCAGCTCTGAATGTCCTCATCTTTCAAACACGTTGTCAACCACTTCTTGAAGCAGCTCCCACTCTTGGTTTCTGGATCACGAGTGGCTGAGCTCATCTGCCAGGACATTTTGGACTCCTAGAACATGAACCGCTGTTAGTGTGAGTTTGTGTTCTAGGGCCCAGTACCATACTCTCATGGCTTCTCTGCACAGAGGGTAGGAGTGCATCCCTCCCTGCTTGTTGATATAAAAGACCACCGACATATTGTCGGTCTGGATAAGCAGGGGATCCTGGGCAATGTGAGCCTGAAAAGCCTGCATGGCATACAGAATCACCCTCATCTCTAAGATGTTGATGTGTAGGGACACTTCCATGTCTGACTATGTGCCCTGAGTACGGTGATTCTGAAAATGAACTCCCCATCCTAGACCCGATGCATCCATGGTGAGGATCTGGCTCGGTGAATCTATCTGGAATGGAACTCCTGAATCTAGTTTGGGTGAAGTCAGCCACCATGACAGCGTTTGTTTTACAGCTCTTGATACCCTTATCGGGTGTTCGAGACTGTTGGACGTCTGGTCCCATTGCACCCTTAAGTTCCATTGAGGAACTCTCATATGCAAGCGTGCTAATGGTACTGTGGATATGGCTGCCGCCATATGTCCTAGGAGCTGAAACATGGTTCTTGCTGTGACTGTATTGGCTGCAGCTACTCCGAATTTGGTTGAACTTGCTGCAGTCCTGGTAGGCTTTGACGTGGTGGGTAGGCCCCAAACAGAAGAGGCACTTTCAGGAATCTGCCACCCACACAGACACTTAAGATTTCTGTCACGATGTTGAAGAAGACGGAGACGACATAAACTAATGTTTACTCTATACTTTTTATGAAAAATCGAAAGGAAAAACGGGTATGTTTGACCTGAAGAAAAAAATGGCAGTCGACAGATGCAAAGAGGTGTCCAAGGAGCTGAAGCGCACGGGTCGACGGGCGGAAAAGAATAGAGTTTTGCCGGGGACCGCCCCTTTATATAGGCTGGTGACGCCGGTGGGCGGACCGACGTAAGGAGCAGGTCCCAGCTGGGTACTGCTGGCTAGAAGTTTTCCGTGGAGTCCTAGTGCCTGGCAGCATAGTCCTTATGGTGCAGCCTGCTGCAGGAGCTCTTACTCGAAATAAGATCAGCTGTTTTCTGTCCTGTCTGTGGTACTTAGTAGCTGTCATGTAGTAGCTAAGTGCTCAACTGACATCCAGACTGAGGAGTCTGCACTCACCTGAACTAGAATGTTCAGTGAAAAAGACTGGTAGAGTAATGGACTGGTTTAGATGGAAATCAGATACCACCTTGGGTAGAAATGTTCTGTTTGTTCGTAGGACTACCTTATTTCTGTGGAATGAAATGAAGTCCTGATCAAAGCACAGAGCTTGAAGTTCACTGATCCTTCTTGCAGAAGTTATTGCCACCAGGAAAACTGTTTTCCACGTGACATATTTCAAATGGGCTGATGCCATAGACTCAAATGGGGGACCCATGAGCCTGGCTATACAAACATTCAAGTCTCAAGCTGGCACCGGTTCCCCATGAGGAGGGTGCAGATGGGCCAGACCATTGAAAAATCTCTTAAATATAGGATTTGATGCAAAGGAGGCACCTTTTCCAGCTGAAATGTGGGCAGAGACTGAAGCTAGGTGGACCTTTAGAGTAGTGGGCTGTAGGCCCAAAGAATGTAAATAGATAAGATAGTCCAACAGGGCTGGGATCCCTGCCTTTGCTGATACCACATCATTGTTGGCACACCAAAAGGAAAACCTTTCCCATTTTGAAGCATATGTTTTCTTACTAGATGGCTTTCTGTAACCCCTTAAAACATTCAAAACTCTGTCCGAGAGATGCAAGCCAGCATACTCTAAGTCCTCAAGAGCTATGCCTTGAGTCTGAGGGATCTGAGGTTCGGATACAGAATCCTCCCTTGATTGGAGGTTAAAAGGTGCCTCACAGGAAGGTGTATCGGTTTGGCTACAGACATGGAGATCAACAGAGAGTACCATGGCTGCCTGGGCCAATCTTGTGCTATCAAGATCATTGATGCTGGTTGGGATCTGACTTTGATCAAAACCCTGAGCACCAAGGGAAACAGAGGGAAGGCATACAGGTGCATGCCTGACCAATCCAAGGCCAGAGCATCCAGGGGGATTGTCCCCTGGGTTGGTGGCCTGCAACAGTACTTTGGCAGGTGGTGGTTCTCGTGGGATGCAAAGAGATCTATCTCTGGGATACCCCACCTTCTGAAAATCACTTCCACCACCTGTCTGTTCGGGGCCCATTTGTGATGGGCCTGGTTGATCCGACTCAGAGCATCTACCAGGGTATTGTCCTTGCCTGGCAGATGAATGGCCTGAAGGGAAACTCCTAGAGAGCAGGCCAGGCTACATATTTTCATAGCTTCTGTGCAGAAAGGGTTTGACTTTGTCCCTCCCTGCTTGTTTATGTAATACATTGTGGTAGTATTGTCTGTTCTGATCTGTACCACCCTTCCTTGCGCTAGTGGTGTAAAGACCTTTATTGCCAACAACACTGCTCTGAGCTCCAGAAGGTTGATGTGCTGAAGTGACTCTGCACTTGACCATATACCATCGGTGATGTGATCCCCTAGATGAGCCCCCCAACCCTAGTAGTGATGCATCTGTTGTGAGAATCACTGATGGGGGCTCTTGCTGGAAAGGAACCCCTTCCCTTAGACTGGTTTCCTCTTTCCACCACTGGAGGGCTTGAAGTAACGTTCTTGTTACTGGCATCAGCTTCGAGAGATGATCCCTTCTTTGGCACCAATGTGCCCTGAGGTGGAACTGAATGTCTCTCATCTGGAACCTGGACCCCAAGACTGTGCCTGTGGCTGCAGCCATGTGGCCCAGTAACTGAAGTAACTGCCTTGCAGTTTTTGCTTTGTTCAGGCTGAAGGAGCCCGCCAACTGAACAATATTTCCTACCCTGTCCGAAGGCAGGTAAGCCCTGCCCTCCAGGGTATTCAACTCGACTCCTATGAACTGCAGAACCTCAGCAGGCAGGAGGACAGATTTTTTGAGATTTATCAGAAACCTTGTCTGTTGATGTAGGATCGCAAAACCCTTTTGACATCCAGAGAGTGAAGAGTGCGCTCCCCTTCATTCTGGAAACTGGCAAAGTAGGTCAGAAAGACCAAGGGCTGGTTAAGACAAAATTCCGAAACCACTTTAGGTAGGAATTTAGGGTGACTTCTGAGAACCACTGTGTCCTTGTGAAATACTGTGTATAAGGGATCTGTGATCAGGGCATGTATTTCAGACATTCTGCGAGCGGAGGTAATGGCGACTAGGAAGGCTGCCTTCCAGATCTGAAACTTCAAGTCGCAGATTGCTAGAGGCTCAAAAGGTTTATGGGTGAGCGTGTCTAGCACAAGATTGATATCCCATGTGGCTACCGGTTTCATGACTGGTGGCCTAGAGTGCCGGCACCTATAAGGAATCTCTTGACTAAGGGTAACTGAGCACTGACATATTCCTATACTGGCTCGTGGTCAAATTGTGCAAAGGTGCACCTTACTGCTCGAGTATTGCAGTCCTGCATTCAACAAGTCTAGGAGGTACTCCAACACCTTATTTGGTGGGCAAACAAAGGGGTCCAGGGTGGACTTTGCGCACCAAATGGAAAGCCGTTTCCACTTTGCCGTGTAAGTCTTCCTAGACGATGGCTTACACGTGGTTAAGAGGATTTCTGAGATTCTAAGAGAAATGCTAAACCTATCCTCTTCTATCCCCTCAGGAGCCAGGCATGGAGATGAAGAGATCGCAGGTTGGGGTGGACCACCGAACCCAGTGTCAGGAGGTCGTCTGTAGGGGAAGTTGTCTCAGAGGGACCTCCGATAATCCATTGATTAATGGAAACCATATCTAATGAGGCCAGTATGGGGTGATGAGAATCATGTTGCCCTCTGCGCCTCTAACTTAAGCAGTACCCTCTGAACTAAGGGAAGAGGAGTAAATGCTTACAGAAAGCATCTTGTCCACCGCAGGTCTGAATGCATCCTGACAGAAAATGCCAGGTTCTGGATTTCTGGAGCAGAATAGAGGCAGTTTTGTGTTGAGTGGGGACACAGAAAAGTCCAGGTCCAGAGTGCCCCATTCTCTGAATAGCAATTGCACGATGTTTGGGTTGAGAGACCACTCGTGTGGATCCACCTCTGTTCTGCTGAGGCAGTCTGCCAGATCGTTCTGGGCTCCCGGCAGGTAGACTGCCTGGATCAGGGTTTCATGCTCGAGATACCACTCCCACGGCCTCTCTGCACAGAGGGTAAGAGTGCATTCCACCCTACTTGTTGATGTAGTACATCACCGCCTTGTTGTCCGTCTGACGGAGTATTACTTCATGGCAGAAGACATCCTTTAAGGCTCGGACAGTGTACAGGACAGCTCTCATCTCCAGGATATTTATGTGTAGATGGGACTCGTCCTGGCTCCACAGGCCTTGGGTACATAGGTCCTGGCAGTGAGCTCCCCAGCTGATCAGAGAAGCATCTGTGGTGATGGTGATCTGCATCTCCAGTGGGGCAAAGGGGAAACCTTGGAGAAGGTTGTCCTCCTGGGTCCACCAGGTGAGTGACCTCATTAGAGGCTCTGTCACCTTGATGTGTAAGGATTGCGAGTGCATGGTTGGAGGCCACTGAGTGATGAGCATCCATTGTGTGGTTCTCATGTGCAAGCGGGCTAGGGGCACCGTGAACACAGACAATGCCATGAGACCCAGCATCCGCTGCATCAAGAGAGCTCAAACCAAGTTGTTCTCCTTGATGAAGTGAGCTATCTGGAGAATGTTGTTTCTCCTGTCCTTTGGGAGGAAGGTTCTCGCCCTGGAGGTGTCAGGAAGAGCTCCTATGAAGAGAAGTTGTTGGGAGGGTTGAAGCTGCGATTTTTCCAGGTTCAGTAGAACTTCCATGGATGTGAGGAACTTGGGACCCATGGAAACCGCTTCCTGTGTCCCTTGTCTGGAAGGGCTCACTAGGAGTCACATGTCCAGGTATGGGTACACCTGAATTCTGGTTTTCTGAGATGTGCCGTGAGTACTGCAAAGCACTTTGTTGTGGCGCCGAGGACAGCCCAAAGGACAGGACTCTAAACCTGTAGTGCTGACCCAGAGCCACAAAGCGTAGGTACTTGTGGTGGCTTGGGTGCACTGGGACATGCTGGTAGGCATCCTGCATGTCCAGAGATGCCAGCCAATTGTTTTGATGAATTAAAGGCAGAAGCATTCCTAGAGAGACCATCTTGAATTTTTCTTTGAACAGGTATTTGTTTAACTTCCTCAGGTCTAGAATAGGGTGCATACCGCCTGTTTTCTTTGGAACCAGGAAGTAGTGGGAGTAGAAACCTGTGTTCTGTTCTGCCTGTGGAACTACTTCTACTGCCCTGTTGTTCAGAAGGCCCTGAATTTCGGCAGCAAGGAGGCCTGACTGAGAGGTACACAGCTTGGGCTGTCGCTTGAGTGGACGATCCGGGGGGGGGGTCTCCGAGAAATTAAGAGAGTATCCCTCTCGAATTATCCTGAGGACTCATTTGTCCATTGTGACAGACTTCCACTGGTTGTAAAACTGAGTCAGACGCCCCCTTACCACTGAAGAGGAGTCCTCCTCGGGCAGTTGAGCTGGGACACGGGCCGGGTCTTCAGAGGGTGGCACTGGGTGCTTTCGGGGGCCTGTGGCTTTTGCTGCATTTTCTTTTACAGCTGAGGGGTTTGGTTCTTGTTAAAGGGAAACTCTTATCGAGTCCCTCAGTGCAGCAGCGGCTGCAAAAACACCCGATTAGGGCTTCCAACATAAAATTTTTTTTTACTGCCTGATGCCCTGGAATTTTGATGAAAAAGATTTGCTCGCTCCATAATGGCAACAGACCCCCAGGCAGACATCTCGCGCACTGACTTCCGCCGCGAAGATTATGCTAATGAGGGATACCAGCATCTGCCATTTGTTGGTAGCCCTCATTAGCATAACCTTCATGGCGGAAGTCACCCGAGGTAGCGAGATGTCCGCCTGGGGGTCTGTCGCCATTATGGAGCAAGCAAATTGTTTTCATCAAAATTCCGGGGCATCAGGTAGTAAAAATAATCTCTTTTATGTTGAAAGCCCTAATCGGGTGTTTCAGCAGCCGCTGCTGCACTGAGGGACGCGATAAGGAGTTTCCCTTTAAAAGCTCCTTGGCCTTTACTACAAAAGGACTGCCGGTTATGAAACTGCCAGCGGTTTCTGCCCCGCTGAGGGGCGGCAGGGGCCGGTCTGGCAGTCTTAATAGCAGGCCTGGTTTTCTGAGTGGCCTCCACTGCCTGCTCCACTTGTGTGCCAAACAGGTAAACACCATCAAAAGGGAAATTCATGACTCTCTGCTGAGCATCATTAGTGAAGCCCAAAGTTCTTAGCCAGGAGTGTCGCCGGGTACAAATCCCGGCTGCTGCTGCTCTAGAGGCAGTGTCAAAAGCGTCCATAGCAGCTTTAAGCTGCTGATTGTTGGACTCAATGCCTCTGGTGATAGTCTGAAGAAGCTCCGAGTTAGTGTCTGACTCCGAGAGAGCCTCGACCATTTCTTTGAGTGAATGCCAGAGGGTATACTCATATTGAGAGAAATGGCCCTGGTAACTAACAATGTGCATGCCCAGGGTAGCAGCAGCAAACTGTCATTTCCCCAGAATGTCTATTTTATGAGATTCTTTATTCACTGGATGAGCTGTGGATTCCTGGGGGAGCACGGCTTTGTCGTTTTCCACCAGAACTACTAGGGCATCTGTAAAGGCTTGAGAAGCAGGGATTGGCCTGTCCTTAGGGGGAACATACTTCCTGTCTATAGACTTAGCCACAGAAGGAATTAGTGCCAGTCTGTCCCACACCACTTGTGAAAGAGTCTCAACAAAGGGTTGCACTGGTGGTGTCAGGTCCACAGGAATCTCAGGAACATGAAGACACTGCAGGTGCAAAAGCTTCCCAGGGTCTACCTCAGAAGACTGGAGAGCAAGAGTGGAATTCATATTCTTCAGCAGAGATTTGAAAGAGAGGTCTTCGACCACAGGCTCAGCAGAAGTGGAGGGTTTACTCTCTAACCCATACAACGAGTCTTCATCCACATCGTCAGTCAGGCGCAGATCAGGATCAGACTCATCATAATCTCCCTCTACCCCAGAAGGGATAGTATAGGTAGGAAAAGAAGGAAGAAGAGCCGGAGGTGCCACCCCCGGAATCGGAGTCAAGAACCCCGGCATCTGAGTTGGAACCGGTGCCAAAAATGGTGCTGGCACCACATGCAACATCAACAACGGCACTGTCACCAAGACCAGAGCTGCACTGCAGCACCAAACAAGCACCTGGAGTCCCCAAACCCAACACTGGGACACCCAAGGGTCATGACACCCCTGAGACCTGAAAGTATGAAGAGGAGTAGGAGGAGAATGCAGTATCTCTGCCGGCCCCTGCGCCGCAGCCATGTGAGGGGAATAGGCATAAGGTAGCAGCATCAACTGCACCAAAGAAGGTGCCGCACGATCAGGCTGACCCATCTACTCCACCCGCAGGCCAACGGCCCCGGGACCGAGTCTGCAGGCGAGGGAAGTCGGGACAACTACCAGAAAGAGCAGCCCAATGATGAAAACTGCTCAACGGAAGACCTCCCCCCCCGGGGGCGGGGAGAGACTCCAGAGCCAAGGACCGTGGCCACTAGGGACCGAGGTCACAGGCGACTCCGATGGAGCTGGGGTTGGCCTACTGTCCCCTGCAACCAACAATCTCCCTGCAGACATACCAGAGGGTAATCTCCAGTGATACCGCTTCTTTGACTGGTGGGAGGAAGAAAAGCTCGAGGCCAAGCGATGCCAAGCCCAAACCGGGATTGGGAATGGGCCCGCTTCTTTTTGTGTTTCCGGGAGGACCACCCTTCCTCCTGAGCACCGGACTGCCCATGGTCAGACTTTCCTTCCAAAGAAGGCAGTGGACCGAACCCAGCCCTGCTGCCAAAACAGCTTTCGAGCAAAGTCTCCCTACCGTTACCAGCACTGTTCACAGTCGACTCCGTCAACGGCAGGCTGAAGAAGACTTTGTTTCTTTGTTACTTCGTACTACAAAATAAATAAATATATATATATAGTTTTAAAAAACAAATGCTACTAAAAACACAAACTAAATCAAATACGGAACAACTAAAGCTGCTGTTGTACAAATGTGAAGATCTGACTCCTGGTGGGCGAGTGATGTCATCACTGAAGCGCACCTGATGGCGGGGAAAAAAGGAACTGAGGCGGTTGAAGGGTCGATGCCAAAATAGCTATACGTTGACAGCCAGTCTCGTGGTGGCACCGCGCATGCGTGGTCCTACTTCTGCGCCGGCTCTCCTGAAGATTTTTGATTCCCACTGGGTCCTAGTGCCTCCAAGCATAGTCCCCACTAGTGTGAATGAGTGGTGGAGACTTTTAGTCCAGGAAGATCTGGTAGTGACCTGGCGGGAGTCTGAACCTGAGATATTTTTTGTGAGACTCCCTTATGGGGATGTGGAAATGAGCACCTTTTAGGTCCAAGGATGCTAACCAGTCTCCTTTCTGGATTGTTGGCAGAATCATTGCCAATGTTACCATTTTGAACTTCGGTTTTGTCAGAAGCTTGTTTAACAGTCATGTCTAAGCCAGGCCACCACTCCCCATTTTTCTTTGTTATGAGAAAATACCTTGAGTAAAAACCCTTTCCCTTTTGCTGTGGTGGAACAGGTTCCACTGCTTTTGACAGCTGCAGGTTTTCACTTCCTTTTCCAATAGCTTCCTTTCTGCTATGGAAGCTGGCTTCAGTACTCTAGATCTTACGTTTGAGAAGGATTTGAAGCTTAGGGACAAACCCTGGCTCACTACTTCCAGGACCCACTTATCTATGGTGATGTTCTTCCAAACCTGAAAGTAATGAGCCAGTCTGCCCCCTACTGGTAGCATACCTTGACAATGGAGTCAGGGAGTCTGTTTCACCTGGGGCTGAGCCTGGCCAGCCTGGGAACCTTGCCTGGATCCCCTTCTGCCCCTGCCCTTGAAGTACCCTGTTTGTTGAGGGTACTGCTGGTATTGTGGTATAGCCTGGACCTGATAAAAAGGCCTGCTTTAGGGAGATCTACCCCTGCCTCCCCTTCCATAAGGCCTGGTAGAAGGAGACGGCCTTTCTTTAGCTGAGTTGCTCTAATAGGTGGCTTTGTATTCATCCACCTTTTCATATAAGCCTCTGTCTTATCCCCAAAGAGAGAATTATTTTCTATGGGGAAATCCATAGCTTTATTTTGGGTGTCCTGAGTGACGTTTATGGCCCTGAGCCATGCAAACCTCCTCAAACATATAGAATTTGCCATCCATCTGGCAGCAGTGTAATCTGAGTCAGCTGACATCTGGAACTGGAACTTGGCAGCCTCCAACCCACACCTGGCAGTCTCTGCTAAATCCTCTGAGAGGCCAGGCTGGGCTTTCTCGGACATATCCAAACAGACTGCCACAGTGACTTCTGGTACTGTGCTGCATATGCCTGCTCGTTGGCCTGTCTAATTGCCAAGGAGGCAGACAGATATCCTTTTTTAGCCATACTATCCATTTTTCTGGAGTCCTTTTCAGGAAGGTGGGAGGCTAAGGCACTTTTGCTCTGTCACAAGCTGCTGTTTGTACCACTCCCTGATGATCAGGATGAGAGTGAATAAAAATTCAGTACCCTCCCTGTCAAGCTGATATTTCTTCTCCAACCTTTTATCTACAGGGGAGATAGAATGAGGAGTTTGCAGGATTCTAAAAGCATCTTTTTTGGAAAAGTTATAGATGGGGAGCAACAGCTTTTTAGTAGGTGTGAGCCCCATCATTTCGAGGTACTCAGTCTCTTCATCATCTTCTACAGCCTCACTGGTTGTGAGGTCCACAACATCTATCATTTTTCTGACGAAAGAAAAATGAGATGAGAAAATCCTCTGTTCTAGGAGGGGAACCAAACTCCTGTTCAGGGGAGACTTCTGGTTCAATACCTTCCTCCTCCTCCTCCTCCTCCTCATAGTCCTCAACCTCTAAGCGTTCATGAGTTGAGGGCTGTACAGAAGGGGTGGCTTGCTTAGAAAGGGTTTGTCCCTTGATGGGGGTGGGGGACAGGAACCGGTGACAACCCCTGTAATGCCTGAATAACCTTAAGGGCCTGAGCAATTTCCTCAGGTGAAGGCATTACTACAGACTCAGTTGAAGTGTCCTTAGGCCAACTGGCAGGGGGTTCAATATGTTTGGTCTTCTTTGATTTTTTCAAAGGAACCAGGGAGTTAGCCAGTTCTGCAGGTCTCTTGCCCTGGGCACCCTTATCAGGGGTGGTCTGAACAGAATCTGTCGTTTCACCTGCTTGTTTAGAGGGCGGAAGACTAGGTTCGCTGGCCAAGGCACCTAGCTTCACCTGAGCTCTTTTCTTCTAGGGTGCTTGAAGGGACAGAGCAGAGAACCTTACCAGAGCAACAATAAGGATTGAGGCTTCTTTTGGCTAGGCAGGTTTGCTGTGTGTTGTTGTTTTTATTTTGTACTCACAAGGGATTCAATCAATCATTCGATCAAAATCTTTATTTATCCAGGCGATCACCATTGAGCAAGCTCATTTACAAGGTGGACCTGCAGTTTGCAGGGACAAGTGTACAGATACAAATAAAATATACATAAGACAATAGGAACAAGATGTTTACAATAACAATAGGAGCAGGATATATACATTCCAATGACACATATACAAGTAAAATATACATAAAACAACAATAGCATGATATATATAATAACCACAGGAGCAAGATGTGTACGGTTAACATATACAATAAAAGCCTTTATAATCCTGTCCATCAAGAACATATTGATGGCCTGTATAGAAATCCCTGAGATATGGAGGTGTACACGAGTAGAAGACAGTGGCGTTGGTGGGAAGATGCTGGGATGCTATGCAGATAGTATCTGGGGCATAGGATTATGCGACAGGTGGGGAGTGGTATGTAAGGGTGGTGCAGAGAGTGCTAGGTACAGGTGGGACAGAGGGAAGGGGAGTAATCATGGCATAGGAAGACTTAGTTGAGCAGCAGGGACTAATGTGGTTATATAGAAAACGACAGCCAGACTGCTAGGAGCGATGGAAACAGTTACAGAGCTCTACAAACGTTTTGGCATACCAAGTCTTAAATATAGCAAGACTAACAGGGGAGCTAAGTCTCAGCGATTTCTGTATCCTATTTCAGAGTGTGGGTAGGACAAAGCTTATGGCAGCCCTTACAAAGGTACTTTCAGGGAAACCAGTGAGTGACTTCTCAAGGCATAATTCCCGATTGGACTTAGGGGGAAACAGTCAGCAACATATTGTGGGAGATTGTTGGTGAGGGCTCGGAGCGTCCACAGAGCTGCATTTCTATACCGCCTGTATTGAAGGGAGGGCCACCCTGTGGCTGTATATGAAGAGCAGTGATGGGTGGAAAACGGAAGGCCAGTTATAAATCTCAGCGTTCTATGGTACAATACGTCCAGTTTTGCAAGGTGTGAGGCAGGGCATTGGTCATAATTGCTACTGTTTGTTGCTAACATTTTGTTGCTTTGTTTTTCTTGGATTCACATTGTTGTTGCTGGGTATACATTCTGCTGCATTATTACAGGGTGTGCTTACAGATTACTGCTGTAATCTTCTGATTCAAATTGTCTTTTGCAAGGTATATCTTCTGTTACTGCTTTATTTTTCTCTGTAGCAAAGTGTTTCTTACAGGGTGTATCTTCTGTGAAATTATTACAGGTGGTGCTTACATTTTTGTGACTTTTTAACATTAGGCTAGGCAAAATTAGTGTTTGCCACTATTTTATTTTGCTAAGTTTTTTTTGTCTCACAGGTATTGCAGTCTCCTTCTCACATTGAAGGAGTTAATTGCTTTCCTCCCACATCTCTTCCAAGGGATTAGGTGTGTGTATCTGGGGATGGAGCTGACAAACTGTCAGTCCCTTCCAACAGAGGGAAGGGTTAAAAGGTCAGGTTAGTTGATATCTTGGAGGTGGAAGACTAGGTTTGCTGGCCAAGGCACCTAGCTTCACCTGAGCTTCTAGGTTGCTTGAAAGGACAGAGCAAAGAACCTTACCAGAGCAACAATAAAGATCAAGGCTTCTTTTGGCTAGGCAGGTTTACTGTGTGTTATTTTTATTTTGTACTCACAAGGGATTGCTACTGTTTGTTGCTAACATTTTATTGCTTTATTTTTCTCGGATTCAAATTGTTGTTGCTGGGTATATATTCTGCTGCATTACAGGGTGTGCCTACAGGTGTGTGCTTACAGATTACTGATGTAATCTTCTGATTCAGATTGTCTTTTGCAAGGTGTATCTTCTGTTACTGTTTTATTTTTCTCTGTAGCAAAGTGTTTCTTACAGGGTATCTCTTCTGTGAAATTATTACAGGTTTCACAGTTTAATCTGTCATTAGGATAAGCTTTCAGAGCTACTGCATTTGTTGCTGGCTGATTGTTTCTGCTCTTACCTCCTTGTTTCTTTCGTCCATGGTTCTTCTTTTTCAGCCGGGGAAGGGCCCAATCACCCACCCCCATCCCCAACCACCCCACACTACACTCCTTTTATAGGGTAGCATAGTCGTGACATTTCCTGTAGCAAAGCAGGAAGGGGCGGTTCAGAGGGGTATCCACACAGTGACCTCATTTACAGAGGCACTAGTAATTTAACTTGTTATAACAAGTTATACAAAAAAACAAACAAAACACAAAATCAAACTTTTGCTTTCATTTTCTTCCTTCTAATTACGCTGACCAGGTTATAAACCCAGCAACTTACCTGGAATGGATATCATTAAGTGCAGGTACTGTGGAACACTTTTCAGAAGGGCAGTTTTACAGGATTTAGGTCACTGTCATACATGCTGGGCCATTGGAGATCTAAGGGCTCAGCTCCAGGCAGCATGGGCAGAGATTGCGCACCTCAAACTGCATATTCAAGAGGAAATATATTATAAGAACCGCCCACCATTTCCACAACATCCAACAGAAGCACCTCGACCGCAGATGGTAGTTGGTCCGGGAGGTTGGCAAGTGGTTAGGAGGGGCAAATCGGGTGCCCCATCACTCGGTGCTCTCCAACATATCACCTCCACAAACCATATAAAAACTACAAACAGGTATCTGCCTCTATCTACAAAATCAAACAAAGGGGCAGAGGACACTGCAGAGCAGGACACTGCAGCACAACAAAATGTGCCCAAAACAGGAACCAAAACAAAAAAAGTAAAAAGGAAATCCAAAAAACTTCCGATCATGGGGGACTCCTTGATTCGGGGAGTTGATACATATCTCCAGCCTGGGGTAATGGTCAGATGTCTCCCAGGTACATCAGCATGGAGAGACACTGACCACATTGCTAAAATTGTTCAGGAAGCAGGAGAAAACATTGATGTCCTGGTACACATAGGGACTAATGATCTCGCCAGCCAGTCAGTTGTGGAGACCAAGGAACACCTGACCAGGCTGGGTGCTTTTCAGAGAAGGGGAGCTAAACATGTGGCTCAAGGACTGTTGCCAGGAAAAAGGACACACATTTGTAGGGAACTGGCAACAGTTTTGGGAGCGAAAGTTCTTTAAATTTGATGGACTGCATCTGACTAAGGAGGGAGTCAGTGCATTGGGGCAGAAATTTGATGTCTTTGCAGAATATTTAAACTAGCAAATGAGGATAGGGGTGCAGCACCCGAAACATCGAATGGGAAGAACACCCTCCCCTCAGCTAGTGGTCAAACAGGAGTTCATCATGTTTGTAGTTCATTTGCATCACCAGGTAAAGAAAAAGGTCTGGCTCCCCATACGATGCACAGGGGAAACGCCGGACCTCGCCCAACAACTAACACACCGAATTCTGACCAATGGAAAGTCATATACACAAATGCTCGCAATCTGGGAAACAAGATCCCAGACCTGCAGACAATAATGACAGAGGCTAAACTGGACATAGTAGCCATTAGCGAGACATGGTTTCCCAGTAACCACACTTGGGAGACTTTAGTTCCTGACTATGTACTGCTCAGAAGAGACTGAGGTGCAAAAAGGTGGAGTGGAGTGGCCCTTTATGTCAATGAAAATATCAGAGCTACAGAAATTCAGAATACACATAAAGAGCCAGAAGAACTGTGGGTCACCCTGGAAACAGGAAATGGGACAGCCATACAAACTGGGGTAGTGTACAGGCCTCCAAACCAGGGGGAGGACACAGACATGTTACTGTTAGAAGATATACAAAACATGACAGCTAAAGGGGAGGTTCTGATAATGGGAGACTTCAACATGCCAGATACAGACTGGTCAATACCAGCAGGGACATCTGCCAGAACTAGACACATGGTGGATTCCTTGCAGGGGGAGGGCCTCAAACAACTGGTACAACAACCCACTAGAGACAGGGCTATCCTAGATCTAGTACTGACTAACAAGGAAAGGATCACAGATCTCCAGGTAGAAGGTCACCTGGGGGCCAGTGACCATCACATGGTATGGTTCAATTTGGCCACTAGAACTAAATCATCCCATTCCAAGGCAAAAATATGGGACTTCAGAGAAGCTGACTTTGATAAGATGGCCAACAGAGTTAAGCTAGCCCTGGCAAAAAGAAATACAGGTGAGGGGGTACAGGCAAAGTGGGCAAGCATTGAAGATGTAATACTTGATGCAACATCCCATTGTGTTAGTGAGAAAAGGAAGTGCAAAAGGAGAAGGAAACCACTTTGGTTCTCAAACACAGTAGCAGAAAAGGTCAGAGCCAAAAGGCTGGCCTTCAGGAAATATAAGGGAATGCAGCAGGATGAAGATAGAGAGGCATACCAAACTTCCCTAAGGGAAGCAGGGAAGGCAGTAAGGCAAGCAAAGGCCCAAACTGAGGAAACACTAGTACAAACAGTAAAAGAAGGTGACAAGACTTTCTATAGATACATTAGTGAAAGGAGAAAGTCCAGAGGGGGTATTGCTAAGATCAAAGGTAATAAAGGGACGTGTGAGGAGGACCATGTGAAAGCATATATCCTAAATAGATACTTCTGCTCAGTATTTACTGAAGAGAAGGTAGGGCAGGGCCCACAGCTCTGCACCATGGACACAGGGGGGAGGGAGGGGTGCACTAGTCCCTTCACTAAAGAAAGGGTCCTACAAGAGCTTGATAAGCTCAGGGAGGACAAGGCAACGGGACCAGATGGCATACACCCCAGGGTACTAAAGGAGCTATGGGTGGAACTAGCAGAGCCATTATCAGAACTGTTAGTGAGTCTCTGAGCACAGGAAAAGTCCCAGAAGACTGGAGAAGGGCTCATGTGATCCCGCTCCACAAGAGTGGTAGCAGGGAGGAGGCAGGGAACTACAGACTAGTCAGTCTTACCTCAGTAGTGGGCAAGATTATGGAGACACTCCTTAAGGAAAGGATAGTACAACACCTGGAATCCACAGGAGCACAGGATCCAAGACAGCATGGGTTTACATAAGGAAGGTCCTGTCAAACTAATCTCACAGATTTCTTTGGGTAACCAGAGTGGTGGACCAAGGGAGAGCAGCTGATGTTGCCTACCTTGACTTCAGCAAAGCTTTCGATACTGTTCCACATAGAAGATTGATTAATAAGCTGGGTAGGCTGGGGTGGGTCAGACCCTTGGTCAACTGGGTGGCAAACTGGTTGACGGGCAGAAAACAGAGTGGTGGTAAACGGTATACAGTCAGAAGAGATGCAAGTCACAAGTGGGGTACCTCAGGGATCAGTCCTGGGGCCAGTTCTCTTCAGTATCTTCATCAGTGACATTGCAGATGGACTGGAGGGTAAGGTTTGTCTGTTTGCAGATGACACCAAGATCTGCAACAGAGTAGATGATCCAGATGATGTGGGCAGAATGAGAAGAGAGCTGGATAAACTAGCAAAATGGTTGGAAGAGTGGCAACTGGGGTTTAACGCACAGAAGTGCAAGATCATGCACATAGGGAAGAGAAACACTGAAGCCACCTATAGGCTGGGAGGGAGTTGCTGGCAGTCATAAGGGAAGAAAGAGACTTGGGCGTCATCATCACCGATGACCTGAAATCATCCAAGCAGACCTCTAAAGCAGTAAGTAAGGCTAGAGGGATGTTGGGGTGTATTAGTAGGGGTATCACAAGTCAGAAGAGGGAGGTAATAATCCCTCTTTACAAGACATTGGTTAGGCCCCATCTGGAGTACTGCGTGCAGTACTGGAGGCCACACCTTCACAAGGACATTAACCAAATTGAAGCAGTCCAGAGAAGGGCAACCAAAATGGTGCAGGGACTGCATCAGAAAACATATGAGGACAGATTAACTGAACTCAATATGTATACCCTAGAGCAAAGGAGAGAGAGAGGTGATATGATTAAAACATTCAAACACCTTAAGGGCATTAACAAGGTGAAAGAGTCTAACATGTTTCAATATAATAAAAATAGCAGGACAAGAGGACACAGCATGAGATTAAAAGGAGGCCGATTAAGGGGTAATGTGAGGAAGTTCTTTTTCACAGAAAGGGAGGTGGATGCATGGAACGGCCTACCTCAGAAAGTGGTGGATATGAATACAGTGCTGGGCTTCAAACAGGCATGGGATAGGCACAAGGGAGCAATACAGATGAGTATGAATAGATAGGTCATTGACAGAGCAAAGGCCTATGGCACATTCATAAGGTAGAAAAATAAATGGGCAGACTGGATGGGCCTTGCGGTCCTTATCTGCCATCAACTTCTATGTTTCTATGTGTCGGCTGGTCAGAGCTCGACAAACCCTTCTGTAATTTTTGCTGCAACCTTTCCAAATGTTTTTCCACTGTTTTAGGAGGAAAGGTTTTACAAATGTCACATTCTCCATAAAAATTATCCTGGCCAAGACAGACAACACATAAGGAGTGTTTGTCAGCTTTGGCAAAGACTTCCCCACACTGGGTACAATTTTTGAAACTGGGTTCACCGTTTTTCTTCGGTTTGTCTGACATAAGGCAAACTGGTAGAAAAAAGAAATCGCAAAAAATATTTGTAAATTTAAAGTGTTTTTGTGGTTTGCGATCGGTTCTAGAAATGATAAAGTTCCAATAAGAACCGATCCCTTGTAAACCGAGGTTATCGGTTACTTTTTACAACTTAGCAGTAAATTTCAAAATAAAGAATTAAAACTAAATAACTGACTAACCAGAGTTTTACTTTCAAAAAACTCCAGAACTGACACTAAAGCTCGGTTTCTCCCCAGTTATCCTGAACCGGGAGAAACCGAGAAAATATTACAAAAAGTACTAAACTAACTTAGCTATTGACAATTTAACAAAAGATAAAGGCAGCAAATGAAAAAAGTTGATAAAGATACTCAAGTTTTTGGAATTCAGCACAACAGAAATGACTGATGAGGAGAGCACTCCGAAGCGTCTGTACTTGTCAGGCGGAGAATGAAATCTGAAGCAACAGAACACTGGCAGTTTATACGGGCAGCATTTGAAAATTAGCATGAGCCAATGATGATTCCAACATTAGCATATATTCTATCTCCGGGCAGCTCTACTTAAAGGGCTGACTGCAAGAGTTATAAATATTGGAAAATTCCTGGTATGAGAAGGAAGGTTTCTAAGGAACATGCTTGTTTTGCCACCACTGAGTGGCTACGCTCTGCAGCAGAAGTAAAGAAATGACTTACAATGCACATATATTCAGCGGACGCCAGTGCAAGTGGTCATGAGGGGGCTCCTCGGCCTGCAAACCTCCCTCCCCTCACTGACTGCCTCAAGACACCTACGGACAACCCCTCCTTCTATTCCTCCCCTTGCAAGCCTCCCAGCCAATGAGAGGGCCGAGGAGGTGGGACTCTCCTGCCCTGTTTCCTGGGCTCCCTGCAGACACACAAAGTGCTCCTCCACGCCAGGACCAGCAGCACTCAGGGGACACCAGTGCAAGGGGTCATGAGGGGCTTCCTCAGCCTGCAAACCCCCCACCGCCTCAGGACACCTATGGACAAGCCCTCCTATTCCTCCCCTGCAAGCCTCCCAGTCATATGAAGGGCTGAGGAGGCAGGACTCTCCTAACTTCTGTTTCCCGGGCTCCCTGCAGACACAAAAAGAGCTCCTCTGCACCAGGACCAGCAGCACTTGGCGGATTCCAGTGCAAAGGGTCGTGAGGGGACTCCTCAACCTGCAAACCTCCCTCCCCTCCACCGACTGCCTCAGGACACCTACGGACACACCCTCCTTCTACTCCTCCCCCTGAAAGCTTCCCAACCAATCGGAGGGCTGCTTATTGTATTTCACTGCCACCTGCCCAAACGGGCAGTCCGTGTAGCAGCCCGTCCGTACAAAGGACTGTGTGCTAAGGCCATCGAGGAGCGTGCCATGAGTCAGCCAGTCCACTGGTCACGCTGCCCAAAGCAGCCTCCTCCAGCAGTCTTTCACCTGAGCCTCTGTTACTTGCATGGCTCCCCATTACCCAGTGGACTGATGTTAGTCTGGTTGCCTCATGTTGGATCCCACCAACTGATTCTAGTTTGGCTACTCATACTGCTTGTTTCCAGCTGTCTACATTGTTTTTGTTTTGCTTCATCTGCAACCAGTTTCTGTACCTGTCTCAGCTGACCTATTATTGCCTCCATTCAGCTCGCCAACTTGTTTTAACTCTATTTAGCTGTTTTTGTTTTAGAACAGGCCTGCTTGGGGTGCTGTTGAGCATTCCTACAGGCAAGATGCATTTCAGACCAGTTCTGCACATTTTCATTTTAAATACATTAAAACTGTGATATTTTGAGAGCCGCCTCTGGAATAACCAGCTTCACTGAGAAGACAGCTGTATCCAGCATCGACTGATACCAAAAACGGCAATGGGTTGTAATCAGAAAGCCAGTGGGAGCGGTACCAAAAGTGTACCGGCTGCAGACGTGCAGACTGCAACCGCCTCGATGAAAACCGCCAGATCGGAGTCCCCTTGAAGTGCATTACAGGTCTCGATGCAGGCGTTCAACTTGAAGGTCAAATCCATCCTGCAAAAGTTTGCTGAGCAGGACACCAAGTTGGAGGTGGTGTCCCAAACCACGGCACAGGCAGAAAAAAATGTAACCCAAGCCCTGACTGCCACATCCAAAGTGGTGCAGGAAAATGCGCAATTGCACTATCGGTTGGATGCCCTTGAGAACGCTAGCTGGGACTCACATGTGAGGATCACTGGGTTGCCTGAAGGGAGTGAAGAGGAAAATTTGCTGGGGTTTCTTCAGGATTGGCTTCCCGGCGCATTAAATCTTCGCCAGGACACAATTGCGGGCCAAATGTGCAAAGCCTACTGGATTGCTCCAAGAGCAGCGGGGCCGAGAGGGGAAGCACTCAGAACTATCCTACTGGTGACCATCAATTCCTCGATGAGAGACACTCTCTTGCAGGCTACCAGATCCATGGAGGGCCTGAATTATGATGGGGTCACGCTGCATTTATTCCTGGACCTTTCTTTTGCCACTCGGGCGTGCTGGAAGAAATTTGATACAGTCAGAACAAAACTGCGAAGTCTGGGGGTCACTCACTCCCTTTTGATGCCGGCCCATCTTCGCATCCATTACTGGGGGGGGGCGCACCTAACAATTCACTGACCCCATGGAAGCAGGGAGGAAGGTGGAAGCGATCGCTTGGGAGTTCAAATCGACAGAAGAACAGTCTGTCTTGGAATCAGATGAGGAGATCTGAATCCTTTGTTTAATGGACAGTTTGTGGACTGTAAAATATTAATCTCATATTTCTCTGTTTGCTGTATTTAAAAAATTGGGAGGGTCTCTCAAAAATAAAAATTGGTTATTACTGTTTGGGGGTAGAGAAGTTTGCTTGTGCATTCTCTTCTAAGCTTATGAAGTTGTGTGGACTGTTATCATTTAGTGCTAACTATGTTTAAAATAATTATTTTTGGAGATGGAGTCATATCAACACTAAGTGCCGAGTTATAGCATTATGGATTTTTTTCATTTTGGGCTTGACTGCCAAAAGCCTTTGTAGGGTGCAGCTATCCGGACTATTACTGGACATCTGAACTTGTCTGCGATTTCCCCCAGCTCCTTTCACCAGACTGTATAGGCTACCTACGTACTGTTACATTGGATGTATGTGATTGTTTTATATATCCGATGCCTTATAGAAGTTGTACTGTATGTAATTGCATATGTTTTAAATGTAATAAACATAAAATTAAAAAAAAAAAAAAGGCCTGCTTAATTGTTTCTCACGTCAGCTAGCTATTGTTGTGTTTGAAGGTTTTCCATCCATGACTGCTGTTTAACTGTATGCCCGTGTTATACATGCTATGTTTTTATTCTTTCTGATTGTCAACTACTGTCCCCTTCCCTTGCCTGCTTGTGACTGATCAGCTTTGCTCACACCGGCTGCTCCGCTCTCTCACTTGTTCTTTTTTCTCACCTCTCACCTGCTACACCTGCTCCTTTAGCCCAGCCCTCCTCCTTTTCTTTTATCCTAATCCACTCATATCACCACATTTTCCCCTTCCCTCCCCTGAGAGAACCTGTTACCCCCCCCCACTTCCCTCTATCCCCCTCTGCTCTGCCTGCTCCTCGGGCTCTTTCTCCGACCGTTTTTCCATGTATTTCTCTCCCTCTCCTCCCTCTCCCGCCCCCCTGCCTCCTCCCCAACTATGCTCCTCTGGCAACCTTCTTTTCTCATCTACCTCCCTCTGCTCTGCCCCATCCCCTCCTCTCTTACTCACCCCTCCTCGTATCCCCCTTGTCCTCTCCCATCTCTTACCTCCCTCCCTACTCCTCCTGTCCCCTTCCCCTACTCTCCCACTCTGCCCATCCACCCCAGCTTCCTTCCTACCCTCCCTTCTCACTCAAAGTCCCCACCACCCTCTGCTCATTTAACTGCCGGCCCTTACCCTCTCCCTCCCTCAGGCCACAAAAGCATAAGCACCCAATACTCTCTAGCCTTCCTCCTCTTCCTACTGCTCCTGGCAGGAGACATGGAACCGAATCCTGGCCCCCCACCCTCCCCTGTGCCCAAAGGTCTTATTTTCTATCATTTCAACGCACAGAGCCTCCTCCCGTAAGTTAGACTCCCTTAAAGCATGGGGCTTGCAACACTCCTCAGATATTTTCTGGATATCTGAAACCTGGCACTCCTCTAGAGTCCTGGACTCGCACCTCATCCTCCCTAAATTACACCTTTTCCACCAGGACAGAGGTAAGCATGGTGGAGGAGTTGCCATTTACACCCGCCGTAACATTTCCTGCTCTATCACCTTCAAAGAGGCCATCCCCTCCTCCGACTAGCTCTTACTACTCGAACTCTCTCTTCCCCTCCACCCTCCCTATCTCCATTGGCATCCTGTATGCCTCCCCAAAGATTCCTCCCTCCCCTCTCATTAACTCCCTCTCTGTAGTTGTCTCCCACTCTCCCTCAGGTGAATTCTTCCTTCTCAGTGACTTTAACCTAAACTGGCTCTCTCCAGACTCAAAGGGCCCGATTCCAAAAGAGCCCTTAGATTGCTGCAAGTTGTGGTGATCTAGGGCTGCAGTGCACTCCAGGTGTGTCATGGACCCTGCACCCCATTCTGTAAAATTGGGGGTCTCTGCACCAAAAACCTGAGAGTTGCCGCACTCACAGGCTAGTGCCAAACAACAGGTGCACCTGCGGGACTTGCCGCAGAGATCTGGCTCCTTCCCCCCACCCAGTGCAACAAACAACCAATTGCCAGGAGGGGTCCAGGGGCAAAAGGGGCAAGGGGATGCTATAGAGGGTGTTGTGAAGCGAGTGGGCATGGTGGGAGTGTTTGAGATCTGGCACCTGGCGGGGAGGGGGGGAGGCTGTTATTATAACTATTATGATACTGCTTTATGATTGGTTATAACAACGGCACCCCGCCAGGTGCGCAATCACCCCCCAAGGCATGTCCACTCGCTCCCCAACACTTCTATGACACTCCCCTGTCCCGTCTGCCCTGACCCCACATACACAGCCCCCCCAATTCCCCACCTTGTGGGGCAATTCCGTAAGGATTTAGACCAGCTTCTGACTGATCTAACTTGAGCTCCTTGGTGCTCCCATGGCAGAGCATCCTGAATCCCAAAAAAGGGGATGTTGCAGCCCTGCCGTGGCGCATGCCCCCTTGAGACCTGGTGGACCCCAATGCAGGTCGCAAGGGTGGCACAGTGCCCGTTTGATGCAGTGGCTTCCCATTCCAATGCAGACTGCATTTCAGAATTGGGAATGCCACAAATTATGCCACAAGATGCCAACTGCGTCACTGATGTTTGACGCTGGCACCTTGCATCAGCCTATGGTCTTTCGGAATCAGGCTCAAAGTCTTTCCAGGAATCCACTGAATCTTTGAACCTTTCATAACTAGTCTCTGAACCCACCAGGTTAAATCCCTACTCCTCTAACTACTCCCTCTTGGATTAGGTACTATGTTTTCATCCCCATCATGTCTAATCTTGTAGCATTCTACCTAATGTTTTCAGTGATCACTGTCTTGTCTACTGTGTCGGAAAACTCATCCCCCAAAATCCTCCGAAAGTACATTTGGCACTGACCCCTATGGTCTCTAAACTATGATGCTCTCTTGGATGATCCAGCCTCAGCAGACTGGTCCTCGGTCTACTCTGCCCAGGATATTGACTCAGCCACATCAAACTTCACTGCCATTCTCACTCACTCACTCCTAGAACACTAATGCCCCCCTCAAAAGAACCAGAGTTAAATGCTCCCACCACCCCTGAATTTTACCTGAACTCCTACAGCTCTACAAAACTAGGGTCCAGGCTTGGTCTTGCTTTAAGGCCTCCCACTCTGACCACCAGCACTACAAATACCTTAGAAACTCCTGCACCAAGGCTATCCATGCAGTCAAGGCCCATTACTTCAACTCTAATCTTCAATCCAACCTAAGCCCCCCCCCCCAATTTCTGGAAGATAGTCCACTTCCTTCTCGACCCATCAACCCTCTCTCCAAGATGACAGTCCACTGGTATCTGACCACCTTGCTGTCACATCCCTCTTCAACAAATACTTCACGGCTTGCACTGCTCCCTCTCAGTCCTCAATCGCTCCCCCCCTGCCCCTCCTCCTTGGCTGGTTTTCACTTGGCTTCTGTTTCCCCTCAGGAAGTCTTCCATGCCCTCAAATCTCTCAACCCTCCAAATATAGCCCTGACAGCGTAGACTCCAAACTCCTCCACAAATCAGCCCCCACCATTCTCCTCCTGCTCACACTCCTTCTAGACCTCTCTTTGCGCCATCCCCCTTGCCTGGAAAACTGCTAAGGTACTCCCTTTCCACAAAGGGGGTGACCCATCATCCCCCAGCAACTACAGGCCAATCTCTCTCCAACCCTCCCTGGCTAAACTGCAGAAGTCCCTAGTCCACTCCAGACAAGTCAACTTCCTTGACTCCTGCCTCCTTCCTATCCCCCTTCCAGTCTGGTTTCAGAAAGAAAACACTCCACTATCACCTCCCTTCTCCACATTACTGACTGTCCTTACAGAGGTGGACAAGGGCCTCATCACAGTGGCTATTTTTACTGACCTCGCTAAAGCTTCGACTTGGTTTCCCACCTCCTCCTTTTAAACAAGCTGGCCTCAGCCAGCCTCTCCTCTTCAGCAGTTCAGTGGTACCACTCCTATCTGGCCAACAATCTGTGCAGGTGGGTGATGGGTAGTGTTTTATCTCCTCCCCTCCCCAGTCTCTCAGGTGTCCTCCAGGGCTCTATCCTATGCCCTATACCATTCTCAATTTTTCTCAATGACCTCCCCTCAATCTGTGTTTTCTTCCATATTCATATGTATGCCAACGATACTGTCATCTACACATTTGACCCCTACACACCCGCTGTAGCATTCTCGCTACAATGTGACTTCCATAATGTATTATGCTGGTTTGAAAGTCAACCAGCTCAAAGTAAATACCAAAAAAACAGTGTCAATGACCTCTGGCACCAGTCAAAAGCAATCAAGGCTATCTCCTCTCCCTGTCTTCTCCACCCTCAATGACACCCAACTGGAGGTTGACCACTCATATAAATACCTTGGTGTGTGGCTAGACAGCAACCTAGACTTCTCAGCACACATTGATGATATTCACTCAAAACTCCACCCCTAACTAGGCATCCTCTACCGAAACAAGGACCATCTCCATGCCATCGTACACAAGGACCTGCTTGCCAAAATGATCCTCCCCATTTCTGACTATGCTGATGTCGTCTACAGTGCAGCCCCTTCCTCCACTCTTGCTAGGCCTGACATCCTCTTCAACGCCTTCTGTCATTTTGCTACTAACTCTCCTCCCTGCAAACATCACTGCTCCCTTTATTCCTGTCTTTCTATCATCCCCTTACCCCCGTGTCCTCTTTCCCACTGCTCCTCCCTCATTGGAAAATACTGGTTTGCCTCTCTCCCCCCCCAATCTATCCTCCCTAGTCTCCCCCTCTGCTGCCTCCTCTTATCCCCTTCATTCCAGAGACTCCTGTTTCTTCTCAATTCCCCACCCTCACTCTAGTGCTGGTCTAGCAGTCTTCTCTTACTGTCTCCTCTCCTTATGGAACCAGCTCTCTCCTCTCCTCTTCTTGGATATGCACCATCCCTACTATCCCTAAAACATTTACTAAAGCTACCTTCCCCCCATTTGCTCCTGTCTCTCCCCTAACCTCCCGACCCTCTCCCCTTTACTGCCCACACCTCCTCTCCCCATGCTGCCTTCCTCCTCTCTTACTGCTGTCCCACCCTTTACCTATATGTTCCCTTACACTCCCCTCTCCCTCATCTAAGGGCCTTGCCTCACTACCTTAACCCTCCTGATCTTACACCCCCCCCCACACACACACACACGCACCTTTTGGAAATCTTTGACACTATTTATAGTAATGCCACCTTTATACCCCTGGGTATTTATTTCTCTTTATTTAGGGCGGCGCTCCATCCAGCACACTCTAAGGATGTTGCTCTGGATCAGTGCACGGCCGCTGCTCCTCAGCTTTCCTGGAGTACCTTCAACCGACCGGAATTCATGGATATCATGTGGCTTATCCAGGGTGCGCATCCTACGTGCTGTAGTCTGGATCCTGGACCAACTTCCCTGATTTTGGGTTGTAGTGATTCCATCAGTCCGGTCCTAGCACGGATAGTCTGGTGCTCCTTAGAAACAGGTGAGTTTTCTAGCTCCCTGAAGGAGGTGGTGGTAACACCCCTCTTGAAGAAAGCTTCTTTGGACCCCGACTGCCATGCAAACTACAGACCAATCTCAAACCTTCCCTTTTTAGGGAAGGTGATTGAGAAGGTAGTGGCCGCACAGCTGGAGAACCATTTGACCATCCATGATATCTGTGAACCCCTCCAGTCCGGTTTTCAAAAGAGGCACAGTACTGAGACAGTACTGGTTTGGGTGCTCAATTATCTCCTGATGGCTAGAGATCAGAAGAACCATTCCATTCTGATTCTTCTAGATCTCTCATCAGCTTTTGACACTGTGGACCATGGGGTCCTACTTGAGCACCTGAGGTTCATCTGTGGACTATCGGGTGTAGTCCTCAGGTGGTTTACATCTTACCTCACTGGAAGAACTCAGAGAGTGGTATCCGGGGTTTATTCCTCGGACCCAGTCTCTGTCTTGGGGGGGTTCCTCAGGGCTCGGTGTTGTCACCCATGCTGTTGGCAGTGTACATGCTGTCCCTCGGAGACACTGTAAGAAGGTATGGGCTGAGGTTTCACTGCTATGCTGATGATACCCAGCTCTACCTTTCTTTTGCACCTGACCAGGATGAAGCACTCTCGGTTTTTAATAACTGCCTCAAAGAAATCCAGGAGTGGATGTACTTGAGTTGGCTGAAGTTGAACTCGGAAAAGACAGAGGTGCTGGTTGTGGATCCGGCATGTCGGATGAGGGGCCGGGAGTTGGTTCGCCCTCCGGGCTTTATCTTGGGGGTGTATCACTCCTGACCTCTGAACAGGTGCGTAAGCTGGGGGTAATTTTTGACAAAGGGCTGACTCTGCATTTGCAGGTGTCTTTTTTTTTTTTAACCAGGAGAGACACACTAAGCTGAAAGCTTGTTTACAGGTGCAGTCTGGGAGCACAAGGAAGTTAAGTGACTTGCTCAGGGTCACACAGTATACAAGTGGGGGCTGTGGGATTCAAACCCAGGTCTCCAGGTTTGCAGATCAGAGCCTTAAACCACTGCACTATCCTGTCGTCATTAAGTCTTCCTTTTACCATCTGAGGAATATCTCCAGAATTAAGCACCTTGTTCCGTCCAGTGATCTTCCTATGGTGGTCCATGCCTTTGTGTCCTTGCGCTTGGACTATTGCAATTCCCTCTACCTAGGGCTACCCCGGATGGAAATCTGCCACCTGCAACTGGTGCAGAACGCAGCGACCCGGCTTTTGACTGGTTCTTCCCGGTCCAGTCATATTTCGCCAGTGCTGCACGGACTGCACTGGCTGCCAGTACAGTGGCGATCACCTTTAAAGTCGGTCTTCTGATTTTTAAAGCCTTACATGGACTTGGACCAGACTACCTGTTCCTTACCGCCCTGGGCGATCGCTCCGATCAGCTGACAAGGGGTTGCTAGAGATCCCGAGGGTGTGCTTGAAATCTTCTGGGGCCCGTTCATTTATGCATGCGGCCCCTACCCTCTGAATTTCTACCTTGTCGTTACGGGAGCATGACCGTGGAGGGATTTAAAAAGGCCCTGAAAACATATCTATGTCGACAAACTTTTGGTGACTGACTTCATTCGTTTAATTGTATCAGCTGTTTTATATATTTTAAGATTTGAAATGTTTGATGTGTTTTTAAACTCTGTAAGGCGCCTTGGTTTTTGAAAGGCGCCATAGAAATAAAGTTTATTATTATTATTAGGTCCAGGGCATCCTTCCTGAGAACCCACTCGACTGCTGCTGCTGCTACTCCCAGCCTGAAACCTCCTCCATCGGTCTCCCTCTCGACGCCACGGTCTGTCCAGCTCCCCAGATCACCCCTGGGAGATGGCCCGCCCTCCACAGCCTTTCTGAAATTAGAGGGACAGCCGTGAGATCGAGCCCGGCACAGCAGATCCGAGGAGGGTGGGTCCAGCAGCGGGATGTGGGCAGATCCCTCGGGTCTCCTTCATCTCCACTGGATCTCCAGGGTATTTCCGTTGAGGTTTCCCCTGGAGCGCGGACATGAAATGATGTCTGTGCAGGCACACTGCTGACGTCCGCCGCCGCTCTAGCCCTTTATTGCACCGGCTCCTGTAGAATCCCCGATCTCCACAGGGGGGTGCCAAGGAGCCAAGCGGAGCCTGCAACCCACTGCAGGAGAGGAGAGCTGTCCGCTGGATGCTCAATCCTCTCCCTCCCCAGCCGACCCCCCAAGTCCATTCCTGAACCTGAGTCACCAGCATGGCGCAAGGTGTGGTGTCCACCGCCTCAACCCTCAGCGCCACCGGGCCGGCTCTCTATTTATTTTTTTATGCCTACACTGTATTTGCACTTTAAAACTGCTGATGTTGATTCATTTCATTTTAACTGCTGCTGTTTTGTTTCAGTTTTATCCTTCCCTGTGTTGCATCTGGAAATGAGCTTCGGCTCAGTGTGCCTTTCCCGGTTACCAAACTTTTACATAAATAAACAAATAAAATAAATATTCCCCATGCAAAAAAGGGGGGGGGGTGTGGAGTGTTTCTTGCCATGGCTCCAACTGTGGTCTGTTGCACTGAAGAAGATACAGGCCCATAAGGAAGCAGCTGTTTTTCCACTGCCTATTTATTTTGACTGTGTAACATTTATGTTATAGTAAGCCTTTTCTATACCAAGATTTGCAAAAACATGCAAACTGGTGCTAATGTAGTTAAAAAAAAAAAAATACTCCGTCACAGAGTGGGATGTTGCGCTCTGAAAGCCTTTACAGGAAATTGCCTCTTGAAATAGCTGTTGCATGTCAAAAAGAGGGGATAGCAATCTTCCAGCTGGCACATGTCCAGCCATTTCAGCCTTTTAAAGAGATTATCCCACCATTCCCCCTCACACTGATATTAAAAAACAGTATAAAACATGGCATTGTTTTTATTAAAATGAACTACAGAATTCAGCAATCACTGTGAAACACTTGAAGGACAGGAAATTTACTTACTATAACGGACTCTTCATGAATATCTTCTTCACGGAGCCGCACCTTTTGGTCTTAGGGCTGGAGGCGCTAAGACTCTGTGGGAGCACACTTTTCTAGTGGGGGCAGCTCTAACCATATCGGCACCGATGCATGCGGGAAACCATGAGCCGGAGCCAATATTCAATGTCGATGCCCTAACTGCCTGTTTTGTAACAAGGTGAGAGGAAATGAGCATAAACATAGGGCAATGGAAAAAAGGATATAGACAGCGGAAAATAGAACAAATAAACATAAATTATCAACAATTAAAAGAGGGGAAAGGGAAGAGCTTCCCTACCCGGCGGTACCATCATCCCATGCCACCCCAAAAGGTGTAGATCGGTTATAGTCATGAAAAAAACACAAGAATTCCTGAGCTAGGGCTGTCCTCTGTGCAGCTTCGGGTGAAGGGAAACAAGTCGATAACGCTGCCCTGCTGCTGCCCAGCACTCCAGCGGTACACAAGCACGTAATCATGGAGTGACCACTTAGATTCTGAGGAAGCCAGGATAGCCTGGGAATGCCAGATGACAAGACAGTCAATAATAACAAGCACTGTACCGCACTTACGGGCGCAGTGCGGAGGTTTGGAAAACAACAGATGTGTACCTCCAACCAGCCCGATACCCCATAAAGTGAAACAGAATGAAGGTAAAACACTATCAGACATCTGACTGGGCCCCAAGCATGTGAGAAGATGACCTACTGCCTTGCTGACCAACAACTAACAGCATAATATAAGGCAAATTGCCTCACCGGCTAATGCTCTAGGAGGCATATAGCTGTAGTGGAGAACTACCTTGCAGCGAGTTCCAAGCAAATAACATTGAAAAGGGTGCAACACAGATGCAACAAGATCTAACCAAGACAGGCATAGCCATGACATCTGCCTGAAACAGAAGGCAAACACTTCTGAGCGGGAGGCCACCTCAGAGGAATTGCAGGATGCTCATCCAGAGGAGGGCAACTAAAATGGTGCAGGGTCTGCAACAGAAGCCATACGAAGAGAGACTAAAGGAGCTTAATATGTATACCCAAATATGTATACCCTTGAGGAAAGAAGGGAGAGGAGGGACATGATAGAAACTTTCAAGTACCTCAGGGGAATCAACAAAGTCCAAGAGGGTGCATCTTTCAGAAAAAGAGATGTACAAGAACAAGGGGACATAATTTGACGATAGAGAGGGGACGCTCAGAGTCATGTGAGGAAGTATTTTTTCACAGAGAGGGTGGTGGACGCATGGAATGGCCTTCCTGAGGAGGTCGTGGGGTCAAAAACAGTGGGGGACTTCAAGAATGCATGGGATAGATATAAGGCAATTCTGCTGGGGGGTAGGAAGAAGTAGGCTGTTGGTTAACTAGGATCTGCAGCTTATCCAATAGGTAGGGAAATGGGCAGACTATGTGGGCCAAGCGCTCCTTATCTGCCATCAAAGTCTATGTTTCTATGTGCCTCCATATCCTTAGCAGCTGTGCCAAGGCTGGCCTGCACTCTGCCACATGCAGGCAGCTCAAATAACAATGTGTGCATCTCAGACCACGAACGGAATTTGTATGCCACCATGTGCACCTGATAATGACACTGTGGTCACTGAAGACTTGATCATAGTACATATTTTCCTCCCCAAGGCGTTCATCTGTCTGGAGTCCACTGACGGGGATGTAGCCTAGCCATGGTCATTGGTCTGCTGCCCATTTGTGTCAGGAGAGACATCAGCCCAACAGTAGAGTGACTGAAGTCTCTCAGGGATCCCATAGGAGAGAGGTAACATGTCAGGATGCCCCTCGAAGCAGGGGTTATGGTACAGGAAGACTCCAGACTGCCATGGTGGCCTCTGACAGTGCAGTATGCCAGGGAGAGATCACAACTGTGTCCTAACCAGGCAACATCCAGAAGCCCACTGGCATGGTATTAAAGGTTCTTGCCCCCCAACTAGGGCCATTACAAAGCTCCCTGCATCTCTCTAATGAACCACTGAAACAGCACGAATGGATAGAGGATTCGTTGTCCTCAGAAGAGGACAGAGAAGAAACTGGAATGCCACAAGTGAATGGAGCTGAGAGAGGCACTGAAAACATAATCTCGTGTACCTAAACTGGCTCTTCATGTTCTTCACCCAATGGTGGAATTGCTGCTGAGACAACTGGCCCAGAGATCTGAGGGTCTCAGCTACCCTGTCAAAAAGAGACTGTGGTACATGAAGTGGCAGCTTACCATACCTGTGTCCAGTTGAGGACCATGCTGTCCACTTGGTGTCCCTGCTTGAGAGGAAGAGCAAGTGCAGCCACCCAGACCATAATGCAGGTGGATGCTAATGGCTGGTTATCCAGAGGGGAGCCCCTGGCTGAATGATGGTCATACGGGTTCCAGAGAACACTGTTGCAGAAACTGCTCTGGAGCCGGAGGCAGCTGCACTGATACTGCCATCACTAGCAATGTTCACACTGAAGCCCATGCCGGCGCCCACATCAACAGTGGTGCAGGAGTTGATACCGTCGCTCAGCCTTGATGTTGTCATAACAGTGGTCAGCACCAAGGGTATGGGGTGGTCCAGTGCTGACAGCTACTGGACCGTGGATGGGTGCTCCAGCAACCATCCAGAAGAGGTGAAAAGTCCATCCAGCGCCAACACCTGAGACTCCATCACAACTCCAGCATGGTGGTGGTGGGGGGTGGGGGGACTCACAATCTTGAAGAGCGGTGAGGGGAACAGTCCTTCAATCTACCTTGAGACTGTCTGCATCAATGTCTGCCCCTGAAGTCTGGAACAGGACATCCCATCTTCAGAGGTTAAATGTCTGGCGAAAATCAAAAATGACATTGGCAAAACAGGCCTCCAAGTCATGGGTGGGTCCAAGGCCGGTGAAATAGAGTATATATTAGTCAGTGCAGGAGATGTCCTTCCTGCACTGGCAACACAAGAAAAGATGCCCGAGGGTTCTGGAGGCATGGGCTTTTTTCCACCCAACATTTAATTTGACAGAAATAATAAGTGGAAACAAGACGTATCCTATGTACTGATACAGTGCAATGTTCACTCTCATGGTGCACAACTGATGCAGTTTGGGTGACACAGGTGGTTACTCGCTCCAGCATGCAGTGTTCTGCGTTGGCCAGCGTCAGCACCGCTGTCGACACCCTAACTCGAAAAGTTTGCTAAGAGGCCCTAGGGCCTCCAGAGCTAAAATCAAAGACTGGGGCACTACAGAGAAGATTGATTCTTGGAAGATTGATGGTAACAGAACAACACCGCATCTGTAATGATTAGGTGTTACCCTGCCAACATTGGTTTTCAAGAAACGTACATTATATAAATGATAGGGAGGAAAAGAGGACTGATATATATATATATATATATATATATATATATATTTTTTCTATATTTCTTTTATCCCCTCCTGGACCTTTTGTCACCCGACTTCAACCGCCAGTGGCGCAAGCCCGGGAGACCCCCATGGAGCTGTGGCTTTGACCCCCAAGTGGGGATGGAGTGGGCAGCCTGCCCCTTAGCCACCCATCCCGGTTCCATACCTTCTTCGTTTTGTCGGGGTTCGCTTCTCAAGCTGCTGTGCCGGTGGCGAAGGTCCATCATGCTGAGCCTCATGTTGGTGTCGAGCTAGGCCAGGAATTTTGTAGTGTATGCCCCCCCCGCCGAGATGTGACATGCGCTAACACCAAGGTGAAAGCCAGCGTCCATCACGCTCCACCCTCTACATTCGGCTTGGGCATGCTGATCCTCCAGCCACTACTAGAGGCCGGTCATGCACTGGGCCATGACTCTCCCCTCTCCCTGGAGGAGACAAGCAGTCCTGGGATGCTCAAGCCTCCTCCCCCTGGCTGGCCCTCTGACAATCTGAGCCCGTTCCTGAACTTGAGTCACGAGTGGTGGTGCTACTGCTGCGACTGCGGGCCGGAGGACTGATATTTTCTCACCGCAGGCTGCACATCGGGGTCCCACTTCCAGTCAGGCAACCAACCAGCCCTGCCTGCCACTAAGGTCTTCATTGCCACTGTCCCATAGCTTACCCCCTCGGGGGGGGGGGGTGTCCCAGAAGGAGGGCTGTCTTTCATCCCTAAACCATGAATTCATGGGGGCAGATGGCTCCACTGTGTAGGGCCCAACTGGGCCAGCATCCATTACATAGACAGCAGGCAGGACATTTGACCCATTTCCTCCCTTGAACCCTCCTTTCACCTACTTCCCAGATGTCTGCTATAGGTTTGGTTGGCATCGCATGGTGAAGGGTAATGTGTACATGCATATCTCCTCAGGAGGGGATGGCCTCCCCAGTTCATCACCAGGGCTGCTGCACCAGCCTATTCTACCGTTCTAAAGAATACCAACAGAGAAAAGTTATCTCTGAGCAAGAAAACCATAAAAAAACATATTTTCTTTTATTTGGGTTCAACTGCATTTCATCTGGTGTTACATTATTTCTACGCTCCCTTACTCTTTTCCAGGTCTAGACATCTAACCATGACAACCAGAGCAATATTGCGGAATGAATTAAAAAGCAGAACGTCTTGAGCTTCTTTAAACTGTGAAATGTGAGTAACACGAACTGTCTTACAATCATATTCTTTGCAGCATTACGGAGTTTCAGAAAGTAACTCGATCAGAATGCCACTGAGTATTATGTTTCACTTAAGTGTTTTGGGATCGTGACAAAATATCATGCCAGAATGCTATTGTGTATCATTTCAATATTATATTGACCTGTGTTTATGTTTTCTCACCTGAGTTTTCATAAATTTTTCTCTGAATTCAGGAAATTTGTGTATTTAGTGGCTTTGAAATAAATTACACTTTCTCTGATAAAATCATCCTTCCCCACTATTTTTTCACCCATCTTTTAAAAAAATTAAAAACATGGGAGGTGGGATTTCTTTTAACACCCTCAGTGTTTAATACCTTGATAGATGACATAAACTTCTCTCCCTCATGGTTTAGGTTTATTAGGTATCCCACACCTTGAATGTGTAAAACAAATCCTTGTCACATACCTCCCCATGCATTATGTATATATTAAGAGTCAGAATATAAATGAGAGATTAAAGAATGAGTTCCTACATTGAATGCCTTTAGCCGTTCGGGGTCCATCCCCTCGGAATCATTAATCTTGTCATTATCCTCGTGATCATCATGGTTGTCGTCGTCATCATCGGCAGTTGGTGCTCTGCTGACTGACAAGTCTTCAGGACAACCACCACTGACTTCTGTCTTTATAGAATCATAGCTTCCTGAGCTGTATGGAGGAGACTGTAACAAGAAAGAAAGAAAAAAAGCTTTATTTTCCATGTCCTCTGCCCTCTCCACCGAACTCCTCTAACCATCCACTTTACAAGTGATGTCCTGTAGATTGCCCACCCTCCTCTGGCAGTGCTACACCCACTGAAGGATTTTATTAGTACATTGGAGGCTAATACCCTGGAGCCAACATTCAGGGCTCAGTGATGTCCTGTAGCTTGCCTGACTCCCCCCCCCATGGCAGTGCTACTCCCAATGAAGAATTTGATTATTATGTTGGAGGTTAATACCCTGGACCCAACATTCAGGGCTGAGAGTTTTCACCGAGATGCCCTGCCCACTTTCAATGTACATCACAGGTCTGTATCTGCCTTCTCCAGCCTACTGACCCCAGTGAGTTCCTGTCATATGTCATGGACATAGGACTCCCCAAAGCTTGAAGCTCAAACCCAGGCTTCCCACATGGAGAATTTAAACTTTTCAAACCCCAGGAAATCTTGCTGTATTCTGACTTCTGCAGTATGGTCTTTGCCATAAGACTGCCCTGGAACCTAAATGGTTAACAGAACCTATGCTAATCATGCAATGTCGGGCTCGAGCTCGATTTTCAAACCACTGTCACTGGTAAACATTCTACAACCGTAAGATTCTTTACTCCGCTTGCCTAGTACAGACACCTCGGAGAGCCCTCCTTCATCTTTCTTGAAGATTTTATTTTTTCTCGTTTTTTTGAAGTAATATTTATTTCTGTTTGTTTTTAAAGTACTGTCTTAGACTTTACAGGTAGATAGTCTAGATTTAGTTTTATTCTGGTACATTTTTCAGTTTCTTCTCAGTTCGTTTAACCGGGAGGGAACCAAACATTTTATTTACATTTAAAAGTTATATTCTATCTTTAAACTTTGCTTGGGCTGGTTATTTCATTTTGAGAGAAACTGTGGTAACTCTCAGTTCTCTCATCGATCACCAAACTGACCGCATTTAAAAAAAGAAAGGTAGAGATCTTTGTTTATTTGTGTGGGCTTCTGGCTCACAGAAAACCTACTTTTTAACGGGTTTTACTGATTATGTCACTACCCAAGAAAAGAACCAGCCCAATGGGTTTTCAGCATTGTACAGAGTGTGGGGAGCCATTTGGCATCTGCCATGGAGGCAGTATAGCGCAGTGGTCTAAGGCTCTGAGCTGCAAATCTGGTGACATCCAGCAGACCAGACCTGGGTTTGAATCCCAAAGCTTCCACCTGCATACTGTGTGACCCTGAGCAAGTCACTTAACTCCTTGTGCTCCCAGGTTGCTCCTGTAAAAAAGCTTTCAGCTTAGTGTGCTATACCTGGTTAAACAACTAAATAAAAAAAAAAAAAAAAAAATTTGCTAAAGCAGATCCTCACTTGGTTTGTGTTGTCTGCCTAGGGTTCCACCACCTGAAGGCAGATTGTGAAATTTGTAATAATTTTCTTCAGTCGATGCTTGATAGATGTTTGAACTGGCTGAAGGAAAAAATGTCCAAAAATGCTGCTGACCCAGCTTTGGATAAACCTTCCTCCTCTCAGAAAGAGAAACCCAAGAAACCGGTTGAGGACTTCCGGTTCCACCACGGATCAGTTAGGTCGCTAGAAGGTGAGCTCCGTACCCGACCTGCGGTAAAAAAAACCCAGATTAAAAGCTAATTGATCATCCAAAATCTCAAATATGTCTGGGGGAGAGCGCAAAGAGAAAAGGGCTCCAGAGCTCGGCGCCGCCAGCTGAAGTGAGACAAGGATGCCGTTAGATCCAGTGGGGCCATCCCCGACTAGAGGAGCAGGCCTAGCTCGGACGGTGGATCTCCCCCCTCCCCCGCTGTATATGATACAGATGAGGAGGCGGACAGGCTCTCTTGGAAAAGATTCAACACCATATTGAGGGAATTAAAAGAAATGAGGGCGGAAAATAAAGCCGAGTTCCTCCAATTAAATAATAAGCTACATCAAGTTGAGCGCCGTGTACAGGAGACCGAAGATCGCATCTCACAGGCCGAGGATGGGATATTACACCTGGGCCAGACGGTTCATGCTCTGTGCCAACATGCGCTGGAACTAGAAAATAAATGCATCGATTTGGAAAGCCACTCCCGCAGAGATAACCTGCGGATTTACAGACTCAAAGAGGGAGCTGAATCAGGATTGATGGCTGATTTTATTATGGATCTGCTCCAAGATATTTTGGAGCTCCCACAGACCTATGACTTGTGAGCAAAGAGAGCCCATAGAGTCCTTCTGCCAAAGCCAAGGGATGCTAGCGCCCGCCCGAGATCAGTCATCATAAAGTTTAGCAGCTACAGAATAAAAGAAGATATTCTCTGCCGTGCCTGGCAGAAAAAAGAAGTCACATACCTGGACTCAAGGTTATTCTTTGACCAGGACTCTCCTACAGTAATTCAGTGGCAGCAACAAGAATATGGCCCCATCATAAAAGTGCTTAAGGAGAGGCAGCTTAAATTCCAAACGCCATATCCGGCGTGCATCAGGATTCATTGGAAGGAAGGTCCTGAAGTGTATGAGTCGGCCCAGGAGGTGGGGGAGGCTCTGCAAAAATGAGGAATTGTGCTTCATGACCCCATAAAGCAGGTACAACAGAAAAGGAAAGAAATGCCCCCCCCGAATGGAAAGGTATGTCCCGACGTAGAAACAGGCTGCCTGCAATTCAGTACACCACACGTTCGGCTGCTTCGCTGCAAGACCTATTTAAGAAACTACCAGGAGTCGTAGAGAGCGATGGAGAAGCGGGAGAGGATCACTGCTGAGACAGGGAAAGACAGTGAGGGATTATCCTGCTAACGCTTACATAATCACCATGTAAGTAGTTTCCTTTAACCCAGCCACATCGGATACTTAATTGAATTGTTGTGGGAGAGCTGACCCCCCTCCCATTAAGTATACAGGACGGACCCAAACGCCTAAAAGACTGTGGAGAATTTACAGTAATCCTCAGACTTGAACCTGCGAGTTGTTTTGTCACTTTCTCCTCTGATCAGCTTTAATTAATGACAGTCTAGACCAGCTACAGACCTTCCTTTCTGGGTTGCGGGGGGTCTAAGAATAGAACTTTAAAAGGAGAACTCAAGACTTTATGCAGGTCGTCTTCCACTCTGGGATTTTCCTCAGCAACAGTCGAAAGTCAGTCTGGACCACAAATGGCATAGCTCTGTTCACAGCAAGAACTGTGTGATAATAAAAATTCTCTGGTGGTAATAATATTAGACTTTGAAGTGAGGGGCAAAAGGTGGAGGAAGTGGAGCTGTGCCCGGGGGTGGGGAAGGGGAAAGTCAAGGGGGGTGCCAATTTCGCTAATGATTCATTATACCTTGCCTGTTGGGCAAGACGCGCCCTGTTCATTCTGTAGCAGAATATAGGATGTGGGTTGAGGAGGACAGCTCTGCCCTATATCTTGCTGGCTGATTTGGTCAGCGATGGGGGAGGTGGTTCTTGGAGCCTGACTAAAGGGCTGGCGGGGGTTGGACGACTAGGGAGAGATGTTTTGCTTCCCTGGGCAGTTCGGCCCACCGCGCCGATGACCCCATATATAGCAAAAACTGGTTCGGGCAGAGGGAGAGCAGGGATTTATTAATCCTAGATACCCTCTGATCCGTTGGCACCCATTAAAACATCTGAGCCAGACTTACTAAGTGAGGACTCGGGAAGGGGACCCTACTAGTTAGGGTGGACACCCCCTTCTTCCCTGACCTTGTGCCTTTAAATAGGGCGTAAAGGGGAGGGAATAAAGGCCTTTCAGTAAAAGGCCTTCTACCTTAGGAGTCCCACATTGGACTGTTTGGGTTGCAGAGGGGTAGTTGGGGTTTTCCTTTTTTCTTCCTTTAACACCCTCTCACCCTCTTTGTTCTCTATAAAAGTTAATATGCTAAATAGTTCTGGTTCTAGACCATATGGTTGTTTGTAATTATTTGCTGTGCGAAATATCTGCTACAGTACACAGAGATCTGGGTTACCTCTACAGAAAAACTTAAGTCAATGTTGAATGGGAGAACAATAGGGGATACTTAAAAAGATGTAAAAATGGATAGTGTCAGTACCTCCCCATTGTCCTTCAACGTAAATGGTCTGTCAAATCCAGTCAAACGTGCTAAAGTCCTAGCCTTTGTTAAAAAGTCCAGGGCAGACTTTGGCGCACTGCAGGAAACACACCTCTCCAGTGCTGAACATGAGAAACTGAGTAAGTTTGGCTTCTTGCAAGTAATCGCATCTTCATATAGAGGGGGCCGCCGTAGAGGTACGGTGCTTTTGATCCCAAACCAGGTGGCTTTTCAACTTCAGGATAAGCTTACAGATAAAGAGGTATGCCTAGCTGCACTAAAAGGAATGTATAATGGGCAACCGGTTACGGTGACATCGATATATGCCCCCCCCCACCAGATTCTGATTATGGCTTTTATAGAGCACTGTTCATGAGGCTGGCGGGGTGGTCGGAGGGCTCGCTGATTATGGGAAGGGATCTAAATTTGGTACTAAATGATCATCTTGACTCCTCTTCGCCAACCCCAAGGTCTGACCGTAGGGGGGGGAACGAAGGGGAGTAAGCTCCTAGCGGAGCTGGGATATGCTGATGCCTGGAGAGTTATACATGGGCAAAAAAAGAGATTATACCTACTTCTCTGCAGTGTACAGGGTCTTCTCTAGACTAGACTATGTCTTAGTTCAGTAGGAACACATGGATCAAGTAGTAAAAGTAGAAATTGGAGAAATACTCCTATCAGAACATACCCCCTTGCTCCTGAAGTACAAAATGGGACAAACTAGGAAAAAGACAGTGTGGCGCTTAAATATGTCACTATTGCAAGGAGAAGAAGTACAGAAGTCAGTGCAGGAGATGTTAAGGGAGGCCCTGGAAATGAATGACACAGATGATGTTTCACCCACGATATTATGGGATACAATAAAGGCTGTAGTACGGGGGAAGCTTATAGCACTGGCTGCCCATCATAAAAGGGAAAGGGAAGCTAAAAGGTCTGCCCTACAGAAGCAAATTAGAGAGTTGGAGGCCTCCTTAAAGAATGCATATGAAGCAACAAAAGAAAAAGAGGTACAGGCCTTTAGGAAAGAGCTTAACTCAATCCTGGACTACCGAATAGAACAGAATATAATATACCTAAGACAAAGGTATTCTGAGGGTGTCCCAAGGGTGACGAGGCTCCTGGCAAGTAGGCTAAGGCAAAGGAAAGCCAATGCTATCATAACTAAACTTAGTTTTAAGGGTCGGACATTAAGTAATACAGAAGTCATAACTAGACATAACTTTCTCTGAGTACTACAGGGACTTATATAGCGCAAGGCCACCCCCAGACAGCGACAGGGTAACAGTTTTTGACTGCTCTACACCTCCCCAAGGTAATAGAAGAGGACGCAGAAAAGTTGATTTCCCATATCCAAGAGTCAGAGATCCTGGCACAGGTATCTAGAACTAAAGCAGGAAAGTTCCTGGGAAGGAAAAATGACTTACCATAGTCATCTTCTTTATTCCCAGTGATGCTCAGATATTCACAACTTTATGCAGTAAGCCTGGAGGGTTGGACTGCCCGGAGAGATGGAACACATGCAAATGAGTAGAATTCTTTGCACGTGAGCATCTTTCAAATACTGCCTCTACCAACTGTAGTGTTCTAACCTCTTCAGATTTGTAAGAAGCCTGGAAGTCAGGCATTAGGAAAAAATCCTAATAGTCATAAATTTGGGGTTACCTCTAATAAGTATAGAATTAACCAAAAACCTCCAAGGGAGGAACAATAATAAAAATAACAACGGTGTTCACCAAACAGCATCACAGAAACTGTAAAGAGAAAACAGAAAACTCTGTTTAATATTAACTAAGCATAGAGAAAATGAACCACAACAAGATATGGCTAGGTGGCACCAGCATGCGGAGTACAGAGTCTGAAGTTCTGGAAGGGGAGGAAGGGAGGGAAGTTAAGAATATCTGAGCATCACTGGGAAGAAAGAAGATCCTTATGGTAAGTAATTTTTTCTTCTAACCCCAGTAATGCTCAGGATATTCATAACTTTATGCAGACTACCAAGCAGTACCACTGGAGGTGGGCACAGAACTTACTTTGGAAACAGACTCTGCAGGACTGCTGTGCCAAACATGGCATTACTTCTGGACAAAATATCCAGGTGGTAATGCTTTGTAAAGGTGTGTACTGATTTCCTGGTAGCTCCTTTGCAAATATGCACTAAGGGAACCTCCCTGGTAGCTGCAAGGCTAGCAGCTGTTCCTCTTGTAGAGTGTCCCTCAACCCAACTGGGGGCTCCCTACCTGCTTCAGTGTAGCAGAACTGAATACACTGGACAATCCATCGAGAAATGGATCTTTTTGAGGCTGCTTTGCCTTTTCCTACATCCCCATATGTGCGGAGAAGTTGTTTTTTATCTTGCCTATGGCTTTTAGTAGCTGTCATGTAATAGCTGAGAGTTCTTTTCACATCCATACTATGAAGTCTTCCTTCACCAGAGCTAGTATGGTCTGTGAAAAAGACAGGCAGAGTGAGTGACTGGTTCAGATGGAAGTCTGAAACCACTTTGGGAAGAAATTGTCTAAGACTCTATTTGTTCTGAGGACTACCTTATCTCTGTGGAATGAGATGTAGTCCTGGTCAACACAGAGAGCCTGGAGCTCACCGATTTGTCTTGTAGAGGTAATTGCTACTAGAAAAACTGTTTTCCAAGTAACATACTTCAGATGGGCTGTAGCCATGGGCTCAAAAGGAGCTCCCATTAGCTTAGCTATACATACATTAAGATCCCAGGCAGGCACTGGTGCCCTGTGAGGGGGATGCAAATGCTTCAGACCTTTAAAGAACCTTTTGACAATGGGATCTGATGCTACTGACACCTTTGCCCTACCAGAGAGGTAGGCAGACACTGCTGCAAGATGAACCTTTAAAGAACTGGGTTGTAAACCCTGTGAATGCAAATGAGTGAGAATCTAATACAACTGATACTCCTGCATTATTTGGGATGAAATTCCTACCAGAGCACAAAAAAGAAAATCTCTTCCATTTAGAAGAATAGGTTTTCTTAGTGGAATGTTTTCTATAACCTTTTAAGATAGTTAATACAGCTTCAGAGAGGTTTAAGTTTGTGTACTCTTAACTCCTCAAGAGCCATGCCTTGAGGTGGAGGGACTTGAGATTTGGATACAACAATGTTCCCTGATTGGAGGTCAGGAGACTGTGCCCGAGAGGCAAGTTCATTGGTTTGTTCACAGACATGGAGAGCAGAAGAGAGTACCATGGCTGCCTGGGCCAATCTGGAGCTATCAAAATCAGAGAAGCTGAGTGGGATTTGAGCTTCAGTAGCACTCTGAAAACCAGAGGAAATGGGGGGAAGGCATAGAGGAACTTGCCTGACCAGTCTAGCACCACAGCATCCAGAGAGATTGTGCCCTGGGCTAGTGGTCTGCAGCAATACTGAGGCAACTGGTGGTTCTGGTGGGATGCAAACAAGTCTACCTCTGGAGTGCCCCACCTCTTAAAAATTACTTGCATCACCTGCTTGTTCAGTGTCCATTCGTGATGGGCCTGGTTGATTCGTCTCAGTGTGTCTGCCAAGGTATTGTCCTTTCCCGGCAGATGGACTGCTTGCAAGGATACCTTTAGGGAATACGCCAGAGTCCAGATTTTCATGGCTTCTGTGCAGAGGAGGCCTGATCTGGTGCCTCCCTGTCTGTTTATGTAGTACATTGTGGTGGTACAGTCTGTTCTGATCTGTACCACCTTGCCCGTCAACAAAGGAGAGAAAACTTTTAGGGCTAGCCACACTGCTCTGAGTTTCAGCAGGTTTATATGCTGAATGGACTCTGCTTCTGACCAGATACCCTGGGTTGTGTGCTCCCCCAGAAGGGTGCCCCAGTCCAGAAGGGATGCATCTGTTGTGAGAACTAGTGAGGGATTTTCCTTCTGAAAATAAATTCCTGCCTTAGGTTGGATTCCTTTTTCCACCACAAAAGGGCCTGTAACAGTCAGTGCCCTTGTTACCAGAATAAGCTTTGAAAAAGGGTCTTTTTTCTGACTCCAGCGATTCCTGAGATGAAACTGGATGTCTCTCATGTGAAACCTGGAACCTTGCACTGTGCCTGTGGATGCAGCCATATGGCCCAGGAGCTGCAGGAACTGCCTGTCAGGTTTTGGCTTGTGCAAAGTGAAGGAATTTGCTACGGATTGAAGGCTTTGCACCCTGTCCAGGGGCAAGAAGGCTCTGCCCTGAAGAGTACTGATCTCTGCCCCTATGAACTGTAAAATCTGTGTAGGGGTTAGGACAGATTTTTTCTGGTTTATTATGAAACCCAGGGACTCCAAGAGATCTTGGGTGAGCTTTACAGAAGTTCTGACTTGGTCTGGTGATTTGCCCACCACCAGCCAGTCGTTTAGGTATGGAAAAACAATCACTCCCTGTCTTCGAAGAAATGCCACCACAGCTGCTAGGCATTTTGTAAAAACCCTTGGTACCAAGGAGAGGCTGAAGGGTAGGGTTGAAAACTGGTAATAACCTGATGGGAGCCTGAATCTGAGATATTTTCTGAAAGATTCATTTCTGGGGATATGGAAATAGGCGTCTTTCAAATCCAGTGATGCCAGCCAGTCTCCTTTTTGGATTATTGGCAAAATCCGAACCAAAGTTACTATTTTGAACTTTATTTTTTTTTTTAAGTGCTTGTTTAAAGCTCTGAGATCCAATATTGCCCGCCACTCCTCACCTTTCTATGTTGTTAGGAAGTACCTGGAGTAAAAACTTCTTCCTCACAGGGTGGTAGGAACTGGTTCCACTGCTCTGAGCTGTAGCAGCTTTTGAACCTCTGCCTCTAGCAGTGCTGTTTCTGCTAGGGAAGGAGAGAGGAAAACCCTGTGCTAGCCCCAGCACTTAGCCAAGTGCAAAGATTAAGCAGACCCCCTGAGGGGTCTGCCAAGGTCGCCTCCCCACTTCCAGTAGGAGGCAGGCTGTCCCACTATCTGCAGGCTTGGAAATCCATAACCACAGACAAGTGGGTCGTGGAAGGCAGTGGGCCAGGGACTTGCCCTCAGTTTCAAGGTTCTTCCCAAACTGAGAGCACGACTTTTCAGACCTGCCACCCTATCAGAAGCTGCTCTGTCGGAGGAGGAAGTAGCAAAACTCCTTCAGGACAAGGCAGTAGAGCCTGTTTCCTTGGCTGACTACTCTCTTTAACAAATCATAGGAGGATGGGGTGGTACCTGAGGACTGGAGGAGGGCAGATGTGATTCCTCTTCACAAAAGTGGGAGCAGGACAGAGGCAGGAAACTACAGACCAGTTAGTTTGACCTCAGTGGTAGGGAAAATGATGGAATCCCTTCTGAAGGAAAGAATTGTTGAGTACCTAGAGGCCAGTGGGGCACAGGACCCAAGGCAGCATGGATTTACAATGGGAAGGTCGTGTCAGACAAATTTAATAGATTTCTTAGACTGGGTGACCAAAGTAGTAGACCAGGGAGGGGCTGTGGACATGGCCTACCTAGATTTTAGCAAGGCATTTGATACAGTCCCACACAAAAGATTAATACACAAGTTAGCCAGCCTTGGAGTGGGTCCCAAGGTGGTAGCCTGAATAAAAAATTGGCTAGACAACAGGACGTAAAGGTAGCAGTAAATGGAGTACACAGTGAAGAAAGGAGGGTTACTAGTGGGGTACCGCAGGGTTCAGTACTGGGACCGGTTCTTTTTAATGTCTTTATAAGTGACATTGCAGAGGAACTAGAAGGAAAAGTATGTCTCTTTGCAGACGACACAAAGATCTGTAACAGGGTTGATACACAAGATGGAGTGGAAAGGATGAGAATGGACTTGGCAAGGTTGAAGGAATGGTCAAATGTATGGCAGCTCAGATTCAATGCAAATAAGTGCAGGTAGTGCACATGGGGAACAAAAACCCAGGGGAAGAGTACACAATGGGGGGTGAGATACTGACAACAGTAAAAATGGAAAGGGACCTGGGGTAATTATATCAGATGACCTAAAGGTGGGCAAGCAATGTGAGAAGGCAGTAAGGAAGGCTGGGGTGATACTGGGATGCATAGGAAGAGGCATCAATAGTAGAAAACAGGAAGTTGTTATCCCTCTGTACAGACAGTTGGTGAGACCCCATCTGGAGTACTGTGTGCAGTTCTGGAGACCCCATCTCCGCAAAGACACAGACAGAGTGGAGGCTGTCCAGAGGAGGGCAGTCAAAATGGTGCAGGGTCTGCACCAGAAGACATAAGAAAAAGACTAAAGGAGCTTAATATGTATACCCTTGAGGAAAGAAGGAGAGAGGGACATGATAGAAACTTTCAAGTACCTCAAGGGAATCAACAAAGTCCAAGAGGGTAGCATCTTTCAGAAAAAGAGATGTGCAAGAACAAGGGGGCACAATTTGAAGATAGAGGGGACGGCTCAGAGGTAATGTGAGGAAGTAATTTTTCACAGAGAGGGTTGTGGATGCATGGAACAGCCTCCCTGAGGAGGTCGTGGAGTCAAGAACAGTGGGGGAATTCAAGAATGCATGGGACAGACATAAGGCAGTCCTAGTGGGGGGTAGGAGGAAGTAAGCTGTTGGTTAACTTGGATCTGCAGCTTATCTGTTAGGTAGGAAAATGGTCAGACTAGGTGGGCCAAGCGGTCCTTATCTGCCGTCAAATTTTATGTTTCTATGTTTCAAAGGGGAAAGGGTCTCTACTCAAGAGACTTCCTCACCCTAAAGAAAACAGGGGAGTGGCATCCCATACTAGATCTCAGACATTTAAATAGACATTTGACAAAGCCAAAGTTCAAAATGGTCACCCTGGCTACTATCCTCCCTACACTTAGGAAAGGGGATTGGCTGGCATCTCTGGACTTAAAAGATGTCTACTTCCACATTCCCATCACGCAATCACACAGAAAGTACCTCAGGTTCAGAATGCCATCAGGCCATTACCAGTTCAACGCCATGCCTTTCTGCCTGACTTCTGCTCCAAGAGTGTTTGCCAAGTGCCTAGCAGTAGTGGTGGCACACCTAAGGACACAAGGGGTTACAGTCTTCCCATATCTGGACGACTGACTGGTGGTAGGCCAGTCCCTTCAACAGGTAAGAGAGGCACTGACCATTACTCAGGATACTCCATGTACACTGGGCTTCCTGGTAAACCAAATAAAGTCAGTGTTAACACCAGTTCAACTCCTGGAGTTCATAGGAGTGGAAGAAAAAATTACTCACCATAGTAATGTTGTTTCTTCTAATGGAGTCTTGCTGTATTCAGACATAATGCAGTTAGCCCCAGCACTTGAACTGTCCCAGAGAGGAAAGAGTTAACTCTATGCAGAAGCATAGAACATTGAGCTCAAGCTCGGTTTTCAAACCTCTGTCTGTGGTACTTCCTAGTGTAACTGTCAGATTCTTACAAGCAAACTAACTAAATACCATAGTATGGAAATTGTTCAACATATAGCCAAAGGGCAAAGACTTTTTGGGCCCAAAAGACTCAAGTCGAGAACCCAAGAAGGAAAGGTAGTGACAATATTTAACTATAAAACACCAGATAAAATAACAACAACAGCTACCCCATCCAAGAGGGAGGGTACAAGGTACACCCCTGAGGTGCAACACTGTACCTGCCAGCCCACTTCCCAAAAACTAAGTTCTGAGAGGGGAAGCGGAGGGAGGTCAAAATACAGCAAGACTCCATTGGAAGAAACAACATTACTATGGTGAGTAATTTTTTTCTTCAAACAACATGAAGTCTTGCTGCATTCTGACATAATGCAGACTACCAAGCAGTTCCCTATGGAGGAGGGAATGCAGAACCTACTTTGGGAAGAGGCTCTGCGGAACTGCTGTGCCAAACCTAGCATCACTCCTAGCCTGGATGTCTAGGGAGTAATGCTTGGTGAATGTATGTACTGTTTTCCACGTGGCTGCTTTACAGATCTCTAACAAGGGTATATCTCTGGCCGCAGCTAGAGTAGCAGCTGTACCCCTAGTCGAGTGAGCCCTTGGGCCTGAAGGGGGTGTTCTACCCAATTTGTTATAGCAGAATTGTATACAAGAAACAATCCACCTGGCAACAGTTCTTTTAGTGGCAGGCTTACCTTTCCCCACTTCACCACACGTGAGAAACAGTTGAAGACAGTCATTTCTGTGCGCCTTAGTATGCTCTATGTAGTAGCTAAGGGCCCTCTTGACATCCAAACTGTGCAACCTTCTTTCTCCTGAAGAAGAATGGTCAGTGAAAAACACAGGGAGAGATATAGACTGGTTCAGATGAAAATTCGATACCACTTTGGGCAGGAACCTCCTATTGGTTCTTAGGAACACTTTATCCCTATGGAAGGAGATGAAGTCAGGTTCAACTGACAGGGCCTGTAATTCATTAATCCGCCTGGCAGAAGTAATAGCTACCAGGAACACAGTTTTCCAGGTCAAGTACTTCCATTCGGCCGAAGCCAGAGGTTCAAAGGGTGGCTGCATAAGCTAAGCAATGCAGACATTAAGATCCCAAGGAGGAGTGGGCTCCCTAAAGGGAGGGTTAACGTGAACCAGACCTTTGAAAAACTTTCTGAAAACAGGATGAGAAGCCAGGGAAGAGCCCCTTCCTGCTGAAAGGAATGCAGAGACGGCTGCTAGATGAACCTTCAGCGTGGCAGGCCTAAGGCCTAGACTATTCAGATGAGCTAGATAATCTAAGGTTGTAGAAATGTCTGCAGAATCAGGCACGATGCCTTCCTGAGAGCACCAAATGCTGAACCTCATCCATTTGGAATTGTAAGTTTTCCTAGTGGAAGGTTTCCTGGACGCCTTCAGAATATCCAGAACTCCCTGAGAGAGATGCAGGGCTGCATATTCTAATTCTTCAAGAGCCAGGCCTTGAGATTGAGAGACTGGAGATTGTATGTCCTGGGCAGAGACAGGGGGATGTGACACTGACAAGGACAGTAGTAGAGGATACCAAGGCTGCCTGGCCCAATCTGGAACCACTAGTATCACTCTGCAGGGTTGAGTCCTGATCTTGATCAAAACTCTGAACAGCAGAGGGAAGGGAGGGGAAGGCACAGAGAAACCTGCCCTTCCAGTCCAAATTGAGAGCATCCTGGGGTACCGTCCCCAGGACTGGAGGTCTCCAACAAAATAGAGGAAGTTGATGATTGTCCGGTGCTGCAAAGAGATCTATCTCTGGAGTGCCCCACCTGGAGAAGATGACCTTCAGGATGTGAGGATCCAGGGACCATTCGTGATGCCCCAGTGAAATTCTGCTCAGAGCATCTGCTAGTAAACTGTCCTTCCCTGGAAGGTGAACTGCTACCAGAGAAGTTTGAAGAGAATAGGCCAGATACCACAACTTCATGGCTTCTGTGCACAAGGCCGAGGACCGAGTGCCTCCCTGCTTGCTGATGTACCACATTGTGGTGGTGTTGTCTGTTCCAACTTGGACCACCTTTGCCCTTGACTGAAACTGAGAAGCTCTGAAGGGCTAGGAAAACTGCCCTGAGCTCCAGGAGATTGATATGAAGGAGAGACTCCTGTGGAGACCAGACCCCTTGAGCTGTCAGGACTCCCAGGTGGGCTCCCCAACCTAGGAGAGAAGCATCCATAGTTAGAACTACTGATGGGACTTGAGGGAGAAATGGAACCCCTTGTCTGAGGTTGTTCTGGTCCAGCCACCACTGGAGAGCGTGGACTAGAGTCTGAGTAACTGGAATCAGTTTGGTAAGTGAATCCTTCTTTTGAGACCAGAAGAACCATAGGTGAAACTGAATGTCCCTCATCTGGAACCTTGCCCCCCTGCACCACTGCGGTGGAAGCTGCCACGTGGCCCAGAAGCTGGAGGAACTGTCTTGCTGGGCGGGAGACCTGAGGTCGAAAGGATGAAGTGAGATCCACTAGGGTCTTCACCCTTGCCAGGGGAAGGAGAACTTTTGGTTGTACAGTGTCCAACTCTATGCCTATAAAGGTGAGGAGTTGAACTGGTTCGAGGACAGACTTTTGGAAGATTGAGAAGAAACCCCAGAGAACTGAGTAGGTCCTGGGTAGTTTGTAGAGCTGACTTGACCTGTAGAGATGACTGACCCACGATGAGACAGTCATCCAGATACGGGCACTTTGTGAACACCCTTGGAGCTGATGTTAGGCCGAATGGCATGGCTCTGAATTGGTAATGGCCTGAAGGCAACTCGAACCTGAGGTATTTTCTGTGGGAGCACCTGATAGGAATATGGAAGTAGGCATCCTTGAGGTCCAGAGATGCTAACCAATCTCCTGGCCTTAGAGAGGGAAGGATTATTGCCAGAGTTACCATTTTGAATTCTGGCTTTAAAATATGTTTGTTCAGGTACCTTAAGTCTAGGATGGGTCGCCACTCCCCTATTTTCTTTGGGGTAAGGAAGTACTTGGAGTACAGTCCTTTTCCCTTGTGTTGAGCAGGAACCTTCTCTACAGCTCTGAGAGCTAGAAGAGAGGAAACCTCTGCCTCTAGGCCAATGGCTTCTGAGGCTGATGCAGGTGGAAAAGACTTAGCCCTCTCTTTTGGGAACTTTTTGAAGCTGAGGGCTAGTCCCTGGCTTACTAGTTCCAGGACCCACTTGTCTAAAGTCACAGACTTCCAGGCCTGGAAGTAGTAAGCCAGCCTGCCTCCTACTGGAAATGGGGAGTCGACCCGGGCTGGCACATCAGGGTGTCTGTTTGGCAGAAGCCTTAGACTGAGAGGAGGAGGGAGCAGCCCTGCTCATCCCCCTACTGCCCTTCCCTCTGAAGAACCCCCTCTGTGGGAAGGGAGAGGAGGCCTGGGCTTGGTAAAAAGGCCTGTGAAAGGGCCTGCCCCTGCCCCTAGACTGCTGCTTTTGCGGAGTGGCTTGCCTTTCCTTGGCCTGTGCACTCCTGTACGTGGTCCTGTATTCATACATTTTCTTCATGTAAGCCTCTGTTTGCTCCCCAAACAGAGAGTTACCCGCTACAGGAAAATCCATAGCCTTAGTCTGGGTATCCTGTGAAAGGCTAGTACATCTGAGCCAAGCATGTCTCCTGAGAGACACAGATGTAGCCATGACTCTAGATGCCACATCACTGGAGTCCACAGCAGCATGAAATTGCATTTTGATGCCTCAATTCCATCAGCAGCCACCTCCTCCAGCTCCTTGGCTAGCTGGGGAGAGGCCTGTTTAGCCAGTTCCAGAACCATATCCCATCTGGATTTCTGGTACCTGGCTGTGTAGGCCATATAAGTAGCCTGCCTGAGTCCCAAAGAGGATGCCAAATACTGTTTTTTGGCCATGGCATCCACTTTCCTGGAGTCCTTATCCGGGGGGTGTGAAGGCAAAGGAATGTTAGCCCTGTCACAGGCTGCAGCCTGCACTACCCCGACATGGCTGCTATGACTATAAAGGAACTCCGCAGCTGAGTCTGATAACATATACCGCCTGTCCATTCTCTTGTCCACAGGAGGTACTGAATTAGGAGTTTATAAAATTTTGTGTGTCTGTTTCCCCAAGGATTTATGAAGAGGGATAGACAGCCTTTTGAACTCTGGGATGTCTATCATTTCCACAAAATCAGGCTCTTCTTCCTCGTCTGCAGCTTCAACCAAGGTAAGCTGCAGGGTTTCTGCCACCTTTCTGTAGAACAAAAAATGTGACGGGGACTCAGAGAGCCTGGGAGGAGAGACACCTGAGGGCCTGTCTGGGGAGATGTCCAGTTCAATGGGCACATCCAGACCCCCCCTGGTCATCATCATCATCACCGGGATAGTCTTCGTCTCCCTCCCACTCCTCATAAAAAGCGTCTGGATCATAATCTGGAGGAGACGGATCCAACCGAACCGACCGCCTAACCGGTGGTACCAGTTAGGACAGAACCGGTCTAAGCGACTGAACAATGCTAATCGCTTTGGCTATTTCGTCCGCGGTTGGAGAATGCGATACAGGATCCGAACCGGCAGAATTGTGCTTCTTTTTTGACGGAACCGACCCCTCGGGGTCAGCTCTCCTTTTGCCTGAGGAGGTATCGCCTAGGTCAGTAGGCTCCTCCTCAGGTTGGGCCGCAACCGAACCGGGCTGGCCATCCGGATTCTCGGTCTTCCTTTCCTTCAGCCTACTCAGTCTTTTTTCTAGAGTGGATTTAGGAAAGTTTTTACAGATTTGGCAGTCTGACTTGAGGTGGTCAAACCCCAGACAATAAACACAGATGAGGTGGGGGTCAGCCTTAGCAAAGGCCTCCCCACACTCAGAACAGTGTTGAAACCCAGTGGGACCGGTTTTCTTCTTGGGTTTCTCAGACATGGCCAACCTAACAAATTACCCTATTGCAGCTTTCAAGCCAGGTAATGCAATAACCGATAGGTAACAAACCGTGTCACAGGTTTTGAAAAAGAACCAGAAAAAAACACCAGTTCTTTCTAAACCGATCAGTACCAGAACACCACTCTAATCCAAGAGAAAGATTAATCAGAGGCTACAAGATCGGTTCCAACCCGGACTGACCGAAAAGAAACAGAGGAAAAACAATTTCCACACTCTTTTCCCCCAAACAAACACAGTCACTACCTCTCTACCACACTACCTGTACCGTAGACAGAGGCTGGAAATCCAAAAAATAACAAATAGCGGTTTTTAAATTGAACGCTTTACTTTTTTACCGAACCGAGCAGAGGAAATCTCCGGAACGACTTCACTGTTAGGCGGAGTAAAGAATCTGACGGTTACACTAGCAAGTACCACAGACAGAGGTTTGAAAACCGAGCTCGAGCTCAACGTTCTATGCTTCTGCACAGAGTTAACTCTTTCCTCTCCGGTGCAGTTCAAGTGCTGGAGCTAACTGCATTATGTCAGAATACAGAAAGACTTCATGTAGTTTGAACTAGACACTCTGAGAGGAAGGGCCTTCCTCCCTCAGGGAAAGGTAGACAGCTTAGTGCAGCTGGCAAGCTCCTACCAGCTGCATACTCCCCAAGCCAGCAAGGTATTTCTTCAGCTGTTGGGTCACATGGCTGCATCAACAGCAACAGTGTCAGGGTCAGGATTCCAGATGAGGGACATTCAGTTCCACCTCAGGTCTCATTGGTCTCAGAAAAGAGATTCCCTGTCAAGGATGGAACTAGTCACAGGAACCCTGCTTCAAGCTCTGCAATGGTGTCAGGAAAAGTACAACCTCAGGGAAGGCATGCCTTTCCTCCAGCTGCCACCAGCAGCAGTCCTGACAACAGATGCCTCCCTCCTAGGGTGGGGTGCCCACCTAGGGGAGCATACTGCTCACGGTACCTGGCTTCAGCAGAAGTCTTTGCTTCACATAAACCTGCTGGAACATAGGGCAGTTTATCTGGGCATTCAGTCCTTTGCTTCAATGCTGCAGGGCAAAGTGGTTAAGGTCAGGACAGACAATACAACCACAATGTACTACATCAACAAGCAAGGGGGAACAAGGTCTTCCCCCCCGTGCATGGAAGCCATGAAGGTATGGAACCTGGCTTACTCCCTAGGGATTTCCCTCTCAGAAGTTCATCTCCCAGGGATGGACAACATCCTCGCAGATGCCCTCAGCAGGATCAACCATAAATGAAAATTACGTACCTACCGTAATTCTTGATCTTTCTGTGTATTTTCACCATTCGTCACTGCTGGGTTCTGGTCAGAGGTAGGACCCTGCGAGGAGCTTTTTAAGTGAGGGGAGAATTGATTGCCGTGGGCGGCGCCACCCTCGAGGCCAACGCATTGTGTGGCGCTTGCAGGTTGACCAGTAACCGATGCAGACTCCTCCTCCATCCCAGTTCTGCATGCCGGAGAGTGAAGTCAGGAAAAGAGAAAGAAAGAGGGTGGGACAAGGGAGCCCGAGAGATAGGAAAAGGAAAAGATACAAACAAAGGAAGAAATAATGCCGGCCAAGAAGACAGAAGAGAGAGAGAACCTAGGGTCTGGGACGGGGAGCCCAACCTCTGGGCAGGCAAGGGAGGGACAGAGTAAGGGAGGGAGAAAGAGGAGAGAAGAGAGGAAGAAGGGAGACACTGCACCCCACTTGCAGAGGTCCAGAGGACTCTCTGCAGACCAGGGAGAAGGACACCACTGCCTTAAAGAAACATTTTTATCTCTCTGCTGAGAGAAGTGGGAGAAAAAAACAACCCCAAGTTTAAGGATCACCCAGAGGGGGACGGCTGACTGAGGAACAGTCCAGAAGACATAGGCAAGCCAAGGCACCAAACTTGAAGTGCCCTCCTTGTCCATCCCAAAGGTGAAGCAGAAGGCTAGTGTCTCCCACTCCTGTATTTGAAAATCCTGGAGTGGGGACAGGACCCACCCTGCTGCAGGGTACTCCTGACAAAGAACTTTCCCACAGGGTGTCCAGAGATGTCACACTCCTGAGAATCAAGGAGGGGACGATGCCAGTAGGGTATCTCCCTAGAGGACATGATTTTTACCATTCAGAGGGGGACCCTGCATAGGAGAGACAGCCAGAACCAGCCATCAGAAAAAAAGGGAGTCACAGCTCCTTAAAAGAGACTAGGGGTCATCAGGGCCCTTCCAAAAAATGGTCCCGAAGAGGATCCCTATGGGTCGAGAGACCATGCTGACAGGTCGAACCCTAAAGGCAGTTCAGACCAACCAGAGGAGGGGGATCTCATCAAGGACAACAGAAGAGGCCCTGGTGAGCCCTCACCAAGCAGGGGCAAGGGGCCCTGCTTGTCTTTCCCAAACAGAGAGCCCCTGTCTCCCTCAGAAGGAGTGGAGTCCAGAGGTACCAGCAGGACAAGGTCCACAAAGGACTCAATTTGGTGAAAAACAAGCAAGGAGGAGGCATGCCCAGAGACTCAGGCCCAAGAGGGGAAGGAGGACGAAAAGCAGTGATGAATGGTGAAGATACACAGAAAGATCAAGAATTATGGTAGGTACATAATTTTCATATCTTATCTGTGTCAATCTTCACCATTCATCACTGGTGGGTGATTACCAAGCCCCCCAAAGGGGGCCTGGTACCTCCCTGAAGGAAGAGAATCCCTCAGCCTCCTGTGGGATAGACACAGAAGGGGGAGCTCCAAACAGGCCTAACTAGGCCTGGGACTGATCTGGGTGAGACGGGATCTCCCCCTGGCTGGGAGAAGAAATTTACCCCTGAAGTTCCCGTCTCACCCTACAGGAAAAAAAAGTAGAATCCCCAGAAGTAGGAGGAGGCAATCACCCTTCGCCGGGCCACAGGTGATAACCCAGATAGACGAAGCAATGCCGTCCGCCTTACGCAGATGGCTGTCCCACTAACCTGGGCACCACCTCATTGGCGTCATACAATGCCTTTGCTTGGTGCCTTGCAAGCTCCAGGCCATGTGCGGAGAGGACAATGGCTTGTCTGGTTGCCTCCGTATCAGGCATAGATGCTACGATTTGCCCTAGCAAAGACCATATGTGCCTGCTGTAGGCAGCATGGTGGGCCTGATGTGTTGCTATAGAAAGAGAAAGATGTGCCGAAGAAAACATTCTTCTCCCCCAGAAGTCAAACTCCGCAGAGTCCGCATCTGGGGGTCGGTCACGTCTTGGGTCTCTATGCCCCGAAGGAGTGTCCATGAGCGTCACGCCCAAAGAGGGGTGAGGTAGAGCTCCTGGAGATCGAGGGGTGTGCAATACCTGCTGCAGCAGTCCATCGAGGCTGGAGAGGGGACTGATGGACGTCGCTAAGCTCAGTGCGACACCTCCCTAAAGGGGGGAGGGCCAGGCGGGAACCACCAGGTTGTCCGCACTGTATTCGCCTAAAAAGGCGCGCACCACCAGTTCAGGATTGCGACTTGCCAGTCTAATTATGTGGAGCTCGTCAACTAACCCCAAAAGGAAATGCTGATAGTTGGTCTGGTCAGTGTCCGAGGAAAGGTGGACAGAAGAATCCTCTCCCTCATTTGAGGAAGACAAGGAAGCCGATGCGTCCGGAGAGTCGGAGACCGGCAGCCCAAGGGGAAAGTGGTGAAATACCTGCTTGTCCATGGACCTAACGTAGGCAGGGAATAGGGCGGCCATGTCACTAAACTGTTCCCAGGTTAGAGGCTCTGTAGGACCAGAGAGGCCCGGGAGAAAGGGAGGGGTTTGCAGAGGTAGAGGGGTCAGACATCTGTGAGGAAGAGAATGGACTCTGCCAGGGCTCAGGGACCAAACAGGCGAACAAAAAGTTTGAGAGGATCCGTCGGTCGAGGCAGTCAGCAGCCGTTCAATCATTCTGAAATGGTCGGAACTGTGCCCTGAAGGGGGTTCCCCCCATGAGGCGACTGGGCCCGCTTGGGACCAGAAGGGCGGCCCCTAACCTCGAAAGACAAGGACCCTCCCAGGGGCAACTTCAAGGGAGAAGACAGGGCTGGCGCTGCTGCTCCTACCTGCGCACCTGTGGGCTACCAGGGAAGGGCTGATGCTGCCCCTCAATCCCTCAGTTTCAGAGAGGGACCTCTTCCTCAGGACCAACTGAGGAAGCTCAACCTTGCTCGCCATCTCCTGAGAGGTGGCAGATGAGGGAACATTCTCCCCCATCCCAGATACCCCAGCAGGTCCAGAAATGGGCCCAGCCTGGACACCTAAAACAGGGAATCGCCTCCTCTGAGTCCAGAGGTACCACTGGCTCCAGTAGGCTCTCCAGTGCCACCACCGGCACCGGAAGAACTGTCATCACTGCGAGCGCCTCAGACAGAAACCACCAGTCCCGAAGGAGGGGTTGGACAGCTGAAGTGCTGGGTGGAGTGGGGGGAGTCTGAGGACTCCGAAGAATCCAGAAGCCGGTCCGGGTCTGCCTCCTAATCATCGTCCTCCGCAGAGGAGGCAGGGACCCAGATAACTTTACATACCCCCCCGCTCATGGCACCACAAGCGGCACAGAGAGCCAGCCCCGCAATACCCACGGCACCGCCTCGATCACTGTTGCCACGTATGGCACCAGGAACCGGGGCCGTGCCGAGGAAACCACCGGGCTGGGCCTGGCAGACACAGACCGCGACACTGGGGCAGCCTTCACCTCCGAAGAGGTGATTGCCACAACAGCGCCTCCAGCCAGACTCCCTGAGGAATCGGACCGGGCCTCCTGCACCGCGAGAGGGGTTTCCACCGAGGCTAGAATAGGCAGAAACCCCCCTTCTCCGTGGTCCATATAGAACCAGGAGGGGACCCGGAGGAAGGGTCAAGGGACCTATGTCTGGCGTCCCTAGTGCGTGCCTGTCCTCCAAAAGTTGGTGGCATACAGCCGACTCTAAACGTGCGGGTTTCAAGAACTCTGCGCTCCATAGAGAAACAGGCATCGCAACGGTCCATATCGTGGTTAGGGCCCAGGCAGGTCAAACACCGATCATGCTGGTTCGAGATGGAATAATGCCGGCCACAGGGACACTGCCGCATTGGGGCCGGCCCGCCCTCGACGACTTATTTTTGTCCCCTGGATGAGACATGACCGGACGGAAAAAAATAACAGCAAAAACAGCAAAAAGGGTCTCGGCATCATCGAAAAATAAAATGAAAGTTCTTACCGGGTTGATGTTGCTGAGAACACAACGGCTCCTGCAGAACTAGGATGATTTAAACCGATGGATTCAACAGACTAGGCCGCGATGTCGCAGTAGTAAAACACTCCACTCACGAGGTCGTGCTCACTCGATGGCGGAAGAAGCAGAACTGGGTTGGAGGAGGAGTCTGAGTCTGTTACTGGCCAATCCGCAAGTGCCACGCAATGCACTGGCCTCGAGGGCAGCGCTGCCCATGGCATCGACTCCTCCCCGTGCAAAAAAAATGAAAAATAAAAAAATTCTCCCTCAGGGTCCTGCTCCTCCGGCCAGAACTCACCAGTGATGAATGGTGAAGACTGACACAGATAAGATCCACCACTAGTGGTCACTAAACAGGCAGATCCTGCAAGTGGTGTCCAGAAGGTGGGGCACTCCAGAGGTGGACCTTTTTGCAGCCCCCAGACAATCACCAATTACCACTGTTCTGCTGCAGGCCTCCTGCACTGGGCACAGTGCCTCTGGATGCACTTCTGTTGGATGGGACAGGGAAGTTTCTGTATGCCTTCCCTCCATTTCCCCTGCTGCTTGGAGTACTGAACAAGCTCACAGTTCAGCCAGCAACAATGATCCTCACTGCTCCACACTGGGCCAGACAGCCTTGGTATTCCCTGCTACTGACCCTGTCAATCTCCAAGCCAATCTCCCTGCCCAGGAGGCACAACCTACTGACAACCTCTCAAGGCAGGGTCCTGTACCCCAATCTCCAGTCCCTCAGACTCAGAGCTTGGCTCTTAAGGACTTAGAATATGCTGACCTACACCTTGCGGAAGGGGTGCTAGAGGTCCTCAAGGTATCTAGAAAACCCTCCACTAGAAAGACTTACTCTTCTAAATGGAAGAGGTTTTCCATTTGGTGTGGACAGAGACAGATAGACCACCGCCAGGCTGGCTTATCAGTAGTTTTGGACTATCTGGCACACTTGCATTCCCTTGGCCTTCCACCCTTAAGGTACACTTAGCAGCGGTCTCTGCATACCTCTCTGCTGGAAAAGGGGCATCCCTGGTCTCCAACCAGGTATTCAGAAAGTTTTTCAAGGGCCTACCGCACTTGCATCCCCCTCACAGGGAACCCACTCCTGCATGGGACCTTAACATATGCATTGGCCAGCTAATGCAACCACCGTTCGAACCCATGTCTTCAGCAGAGCTTAGGTATGTGACATGGAAAACAGTGTTCCTAGTAGTTATCACCTCAGCCAGGAGGATCAGTGAGCTCCAGGCATTGTCCACAGAGCCAGATTACATAGTTCACAGGGACAAGGTGGTCCTTAGGACCAACAGGAAAATCCCCCCTAAGGTGGTTTCAGACTTCCACCTTAATCAGTCCATGACATTGCCAATCTTCTTCACTGATCATTCCAGTTCAAGAGAACAAAGATTGCTTAGTCTTGATGTCAAGAGGGCAATAAGCTACTACTTGGATCATATGAAGGGACACAGGCAGGATAGAACCCAGCTCTTCCTGACCTATGGAGGAGTGGGGAAGGGCAAATCTGCCTCAAAGAGGACTACTGCCCGCTGGTTTACTGCCTATATCCAATTTTGCTACAGCAAAGTGGGTAAAGCGCCTCCTGTAGGCCTCAGGGCCCACTCTACAAGGGGTACAGCTGCTTCTATAGCAGCTGCAAGAGATATCCCTTTGTTGGAAATCTGCAAAGCAGCTACCTGGAAAACAGTTCACACCTTTACCAAGCACTACAGCCTGGATACCCAGGCCAGAAGTGATGCCAGGTTTGACACAGCAGTACTGCAGATCTTGTTCCCTAAATAGGTTCTCTATCCTCCTTCAAAGGTACTGCTTGGGTAGTCTGCAGAATTCAGAATACAGTAAGATTTCCTGGGGTTTGAAGAAAAAATTACTTACCACTGTAATCTTGTTTCTTCCAAGGGAATCTTACTGTATTCTGAGCTCCCACCTTACCTCCCCTGCTAGAACCTATGGGCCCTGCAACACAGCTGTCTATGCTGTTTGAAACCTGTGGGTGTTTCTTTATTGGGCTTAGTGACTTGAGTCTTAGTGTTGCCCACATTTCTAAATAAAGGGTATTCTTTGGTGTTGGGCGTTGCTAATTGGTTATTTAATTATTAGTATAGTTTAGATAGCTTGTTATTATGCTGCTCCGTGAGAATCTGATGGTTGTAGAATGTTTACCAGGGACAGTGGTTTGAAAACTGAGCTCAAGCCTAACATTCCATGATTAGCATAGGTTTTATTAACCATTTCGGCTCTGGGGCATTCTTATGGTGAGACCATACTGCAGAAGTAAGAATACAGTAAGATTCCCTTGGAAGAAACAAGATTACTATGATAAGTAATTTTTTCTTCTTTCCCACTCTTTTAATTCCTCCATTAGATCTCATAAGTAACTGACCAATGGCAGGGAAGCAATGCTGCAGCAGACTAGTCTGCATGCTTCATACTGATCCTTCATGTGAACCAGTTCTCATCCCTGGCATTAATCCCATTTTAGTATGGGTAGGCATCTGTATTTTTGTCTGAGGGGGATCAGGGGATACATTTCCAATAAATATCAATGAGCCCTAAACTCACAAGACCAAAAACTGGGTGTTAATATCTGCTGACTGGTTAAAAGAGAATAACAGACCGGAAACCTAAAAACAATGTATACAATATATGCAAAGAGACATAGTACAGAAAAAAATTATTCACTGTAGTAATGATGTTTCTTCTAATGGGTCTCACAGCAAGCCAATACAAAACCTGCATCATCTCCATACTGAGATGTTGCCGCAGAGAACTGGAATGGTGTCTGGTGATGAAAGCATCAGAACTCCATTCCAATGCTGCTGTGTGCTGATACTCCCTCTAGTATCAGATCTGTGCTGAAGAGCAGGGGGGAGCAGTGCTTGCTAGTCTAATATACAATGCTTACAACGAAGGCTAACTAGCAAAAATGAGCAGACATGATGAGAACATTTCAAGTAAACCTACATAAAAATTGTAAAACAACTATTCAAAAGATGAACTGTATAAACCATATTTAGAAGCTCAGGTAGATGGAGGACTGGAACCTATTTAGGTAAAAGGTTCTGTAAGACTGCAGTCCCAAACTTTGCAACAATTGGGGAAAGGATATGCAGACAGTAGTGCTTTTTGAAAGTGTGAACAGTTTCCATGTAGCCGCTTTGCAGATGTTTGCCAAAAGAATGCCCCTTGAGGCTGCTACTGATACTGCACTGCCCCTTTGGGAGTGTGCGCCAAGATCCAAGAGGTTGCTTGCCTGTTTTTCAAAACAGAACTGAATGCAAAAGACCAGCCATCTTGAAATGGTATTTCTTGCTGCAGGTTTGCCCTTGCCAACATCCCTATTGGTGACAAACAGCTGACTGCACCTGTCCTGTCTTGTTCTGTCAAGACAGTAGCTAAGGGCTCTCTTGACATCCAAACACTGCAGTTTCTGCTCTCCTGGACTAGCGTGTGAAGGGAATAGTACAAGTAAAGTACCTGCCTGATTAAGGTGAAATCTGACACCACTTTTGGAAGGAATTTTCAGTTTGTCCTTAGGACCACTGTCCATGTGCAGAATTATGTAGGTAGGTTCTGTGCACAGGGCTTGAAGTTCATTGACTCTTTTAGGAGAGGTCATAGTTACGAGGAAGAGCATTTTCCAGGTTACAAATAGTTCCACAGAGGCAACTGGTTCAAAGGGGGCCTGTACCAGCTGTACTAGGCAAATATTCCAAGTCCCAGGGAAGTACCATGGCTTCAGCCTCAGTGTTCTGAGGTTTGGGAATGTCATCTTCCCTTAAGACAGAGTCAGGAGGTTGTGTCTCATGGGTAAAGAGATGGAGTTCTTGCATGATGGAGACAGTAGTAGAGTATCATGGCTGTCTCACCCAGTCTGGGACCACTAGAATCACTGTTGATGACTCCCCTCCTCAGTTTCCAAAGTACTCTATGAATCAAAAGGAATGGGGGGAATGTATAAAGGAAGTCCACCTCTGATGTTCCCCATCTCCTGAAAAGGATATGAACCACCTGTAGGTCTAGTGATCATTTGTGGTTCCCTGGCTTATCTTGCTTAATGAGTGTGCTAAGACATTATCCTTCCCTGGCAAATGTACTGCAGAAATGTTTGCATTTTACAAATAAGTCAGATTCCAGATTCTCATTGCCTCTGTGCATAGTTTTATGGATCCGGGTACCACTTTGTTTATGTAGCACATTCTGGTGGTATTGTCTGTTCTTAACAGAACTGCCTGGTTTTGAACCAGGTCCGAGAAGCACTGTAAAGACAGAAGCACTGCCCAGAGTTGCAGAAAGTGTATGTGCTCTTGTTACTTTTGTGAAGACTAGATGCCACTTACTCTCTGAGCTTCTACATGCCCTCCTCCCAATCCTAGCAGGGAGTCATCTGTTGTCAGAGTGAGAGATGAGGGCAGTTGCTGGACTGGAATTTCTTCCCAGAGATTGTCCACCTCTTTCCACCACTCCAGTGCCCTGGTCAGGCTGGTTGTGACTGGTACTTGCTGACTTAGTGGATATGACTTTTGTTGCTAGTGCCTTTTCAAATGGTACTGTACATCTCTCATCTGTAGATGGGCCCATAGCACCACAGCTATTGCTGCTGGCATGTGGCCTAGGAATTGCAAGAAGTCCCTTGCTGGTCTTGGCTCGCCTGGCCTGAAGAACCTTGCACAGGACAGCAGACTTTCCACTCCTGGCTGTGGCAGGAATGCTTTTCCCTGAGTACTGGCTGGGTTCCAGCTGGGACTTTCTTATGTTCAGAAGAAAGCCTAGCCTTTCCAGAGTGTTTTTTACTACTTCAATGGAGCTCAGTGCCTTCTCTTTTGACCTGCCTGTGACTAGCCAGTTGTCCAGGTAGAGATACACTACTATACCTTTTCTTCTCAGAAATGCAGCTACTTCTATCCAGTGGCAGCTTCAGCCCCTACTGGTTACCAGGACATTGGTGGAGCACAACCCTTGGCAACCAGGGCACCTTATATGTTATTACTATGGGGTAGCTCTGCACCGCATGGGGCACCAACGGGGCATAGCATTTTTTTTTACCCAGCATGTGCCCTGGTATAGAGCCACCACTGCTGCTACCAGGCACTTTGTGAATACCCTTGCGGCTGAGGTTAGACCAAAAGGCAGTGTTGCCACCTGGTACTGCTCTTTTCCTAGTTTGAATCTTAGGTACTTTCTGTGAAAGTATCTTACATGGATATGAAAATATACAATCTTTCAGAGTCAGTGATCTCAGACACTCTTCTTTTTGCACAGATGGTACAACTTTTCCTGGTGTTACCAATTTTAACATTTCTTTTTTTATGTGTTTGTTCAGGAATCTTATGTCCAGAGTGGGCTGCCTATCCCCATTTTTTCTTCCCTGTGATAAAGTATCTTGAGAAGAGGCCTCGTACCCACTTTGAGGGAGGGAGATTTTCTATGGCCTTGATCGTTTATAGCTTCTTTGCCTCCAGTTCTAGAAGGTTCTTTTTCTTCCTCTGAGGAAGGAGTGGAGGAAATATTTCAGGTCTCTTGAGTTTTAGGAATTCTGTTAACTAAAGAGATAATCCCCGACGTACTACTTCCAGCACTCACTGGTCTGGTGGTAGTTTTCCATTCCTGGAAGTAATACGTTAGATGGTCTCCCACTGGAATGGGGCCTATGGTGGCCTGCACAGTCAGGGATTTTGTGTGTGTCTGGTTTAGGAGCTGCTGCCTGCTTCTGCCTTGCACCTCAAGCTGCTACCTGTTTCTGCCTTGCGCCTACCTCTTCTACCTCTGCCTCTTGGGGCATCCCTTTGAGGGGACAGTCATAGTAGGAATAGGGCATCTGATAGTAGGCCCTGCCCCTACTTCCCCTTCCATATGGTCTGAAGGAAGCAGAAGCTCTTTCCTTTTGGGCAGGCTTCTGTAGGTTTTTTTTTTTTTTCCTTGCTCATCAATCTTTTTCATGCAGGTTTCTGTGCAAGCCCCAGAGAGGGACAGTCCCTTGAACTGGAAATCCATAGCCTTGTTTTTTTGTGCCCTTTGAAAGGATGGTTGCTCTGAGTCAAGCAAACCTGATCAGAGCTACTGAATGTCCTTATACCCTTGAGACTGCATCACTTGAATCTACAGCCCTATCAAACTCATATTTAGTGGCTTCTTCTAATGCATTCTTTGCAGTTTCTGCGAAGTCATTGCCAATTTCACCGCCCACCTTTTCACTTAGAGTCTGCACAGTGCTCCACAGAGCTTTGTGATACAGTGCAGTGTATGCCATCTAAGCAGCCTAGCTGAAGTGTGCATCTTCTTTGCCATATAATCCAGTTTTCTGGAATCTTTCTCTGCAGGCATGGATGCTAGTGGCACCTTTGATTTTTCACTCTCTCATGGTCAGAATGTGAATTGAAAATTCCACCCCCAGCTTTTCTACTTGATAATTCTTTTCTACTTTTTTGTGAATGCCAGGAGCTGGATCTGGGTGTTCCAGAATTCTGCTAGTGGCTTTCCTGAGGGATCTGTGTAATGGTACTGTGAGCTTTTTTGATGCGGTCAGTCACAACATACTCATGAATTCTGCCTCTTCTCTATTGTGCTCTCTCTCAGCAGAGAGGATATCCAGAGTCTCAACCATGTACTTCACAAAAGATTGTGAGGAATATGTGGAAAAGTCCTCATATTCATGCTTGGTGGTGAACTAACACGTTCAGGGGTTTTCTCCAGTGCTATCAGTTCTGCTTCATACTCACTGTCCCTCCTCCAGCACAGTTTCGAAAAATACCTGAAGCAGGGGGGGCAGGAATAGTGGCAAGACTGAACCAATCCGACCCTAGTGATAGGAAAGAGAGAACAAAGCTGGAGGTCAAGTAAGGTCTGTGGTTTTTGCAACAGGTAGGGAAAATGGGCAGACTGGGTGGGCCTAGTGGTCCTTAACTGCCGTCAGTTTCTATGTTCTGTTTTGTTTCTATGGTTCCCCATGGCATGGAATGCCTAGAAGGACTGTCACATTTTAGTGATGTCCTTAGCTGAGGGCATAGCTCTTTGTTCTACTGCTGGCTCCTAGTACCTTTTGGAGGGAGATGCAGTCAGGTGCTTTTCTTTTAGTTTTTTTCTTAGCTGGTGTTGATGGCACTTTTTTCCTTCATGTTGCTTTTTCCTTTTTGCCATTTTTAGCATTATCAGGGTTCCCCCTATCAGACACCCTGTGCTCTTTATCTGAGCTGGATAATGGCGTAGCAGCTTTATCTGTCTCTCTGACCAGAGACTGCTGCTTCTCTGCCACCATTTGTTTATTTTGCAGAGGTACTTGAGGATGCGTGCATGCCGCCATCTGTGGTACTTCCCTCCTTTTTTTCCTTTTAGGAGAGCTGTTGGGTGACTTAATGGTCGATGGAGATTCTCTGACCTTTGCCCTTTGTGTTTTAGGGCAAAATAATCTACATAGTTCACAGTTTAATCATGGTCATAGTCAAACCAGCCAAAACAAAGGCTGTTGCGGCCTGCCTTCGCCAAGATCTTTTGACAGGATTCACAATTTTAAATCCTGTAGGCTATGTCCTTTTCTTAGGCTTGTCAGTTATGACTGAAAAGGCCAAAAAATTATTGCTGGTACCTTAGTTTTATGATACCCCAAACCGCTTAATAAAATACAGAAAGTAAGTGGTAATTTTACAAGTTTTTATTGAAAATAAAGGTTACCGCACTAGAGCAGGAACCGCAAAGTAAGACCTTTCTTTGATTCCAGGAACCGACTGGAAACCAGAGAAATCTGCTAAATAATACAAATATCTATAAAACAACCTCTCTAAATAACACAGATATGGAGAAACTAAGTAAAAATGTTGAGGAGTTTTTAAAATAATAAAATACCGTAATAAAAGACTTAGCTGATAGACTTTGAGAGGGCTCTGAGGCAACCGTTCTCTTCAGCAGAGAAAACAAATTTAACATTAGAACACTAGAGGAAGCACCATCACATAGCAATATTTTGAATTGATGATTCTTTTATCACCATTCCAATTCTCAGAGGCAATACCTCAAAAAGTGAATGATGCAGATTTCATATGGCATCACTGTTGGACTCATGTTGTTAGAATAAAACCGATATTTTTGGACTCACTTTGCTAGATACTGTGTTATCTTGCATTTTGGAGGTATGTCACATTTGATATCTCCCAAAGTTGCATACATCACAATGGAATTATTGAACCAATCAGACAGCAGCTTTCACAATGCTAATGCTATCACAACTGCCATGTACAGAACAGAAGCCGGCAGCCGAAAACAAAGAGAAACCATTACATATATAAACAGAAGATTTATTTATAGTGCGTAGTAGAGCATTGTTTTGTACAGAATTCCATCCCTTTAAAAATGCTATTGTACTACAGTTCAAAGGACATGGAATGTGACTGTACCCTTCTGAGGTACAACATCATTCGGAAATCTCTAGAGACTGCAAGAGTAAGTTTCAATCTGAAAGCGAAAGAACCGCTGCGTGCCCATTTCACGCAATACTATACACTATAAATAATACAGGATGAGCAACTTTATGCACAACCAGCGTGTTCTGCAGCCTCAGGGGTTCTGATTCCTATGGACCTCTCTGTGGCAGAACACACTGGTTGTGCATAGCTACCCATCCATTATTCTCTATATTATATATTTATCAGTGTGAATGGCTCAGTAGGTAGCACGCTCACCATCTGGGCAAGAAGATCGTGGGTTCTACCCCTACACCAGACACTTGGGGTAAAACCCTTAACTGACATTATAGTGCAGTATTGGGGGGGTGCCGCAGTTTGGAGTGCCATCTCTTGGATGACATGTTAAACCAAGGTCCCTTCTACCCATCTGTGCTCACTGTCCAGGTGGAAATAAAAGATCCCATGGCACTTATCGATGAAGAGCAGGGAAGTTTCCTCAGTGTCATGGCCAATCTTACCTCGGCATGTGGAAACAAGGTGTCACAGCTTAGTGTGCCTTTCCTAATCAGAAATTACAAATAAATAAAATAATAAATAATTTAAAAACTATAAGAAGTAAACTGATGATGTATAAATCGAATATGCGATAGGCTGACATACATTATGCAATTTATCATTACTTGTGAGGGGTCTTGACTTTTAGAACTCACTCATGGCTCTTCCACCCATGAGTTATGGTCCTGCCCCCTCACTCGTGAAGATAAACTGCATATCTTGCATCCACCTACTGCACATCCCCTGTATATCTACACCACAATACGATAAAAACAAACAAAAAAAAAACCAAAGAAATAAAATGGTGGGGCAGCCAAATAAATTAACGCTATGTTTTGAAGTAAAATACCCAAATATCAACATAACAAGCATCTCGTCACATGGAAAACTTAAAAGAGAAACATAATATTTAGATCACATTTAACTTATGTAATTCAAATATTTCCTATTATAAAACGGGGTTTAAAAAACCTGACCAAATCTAACTTTTCTTTGGGTGAAACACATCACCTGACCACTGATTACCAAGAAACTGCACAGCTCATAACTAGCATTCCCCAATCTACCCAGCGCAAAACCTAACTAAATGAAAATAAAATCTTTTTCCATTAAAATATAAATCTTTTCCAATTTTTAAACAGAAAAACTTACAACAGGGCATAGCTTTCTTTAAAAATAAAAGCACTTCCCAGGTTCATTCAAAGGTACTTGACCACTGTTACCAAACTCACATATTCTACCTAGCAACAACCTAACTAAGGGGAAATAAAACCTTTTTTCCATTAAAGCAACATTTTACAAGCACAATAACCAACTCTAGGGTATGGGTTTCTTCAGAATTAGAAAATGGGTACAACAGCTGAAGGCTTCTGATTGGCTGAGAGACTTGTCTAAGTGGGTATTTGTAAGACAACAGTGCCCACCTAAAACCAGTCCCTGTGCCAACTGCCCCATCACCCACCAAAATCCCTGTGCCGCGTTCCAAATGAAAACTTCAAAACTGCCATTTTTCTCACTTACCAAGTCAGCTACTCAGCTGGCGGCCCCCACACTTTCTCAATCAGAAGCCAGGAACTGTTCAACTGACTTTCTATTCAGTTGTACTGCGCAGTGTGTTTCCCTACCCAGTATCACTCCTTTTGTTTATTTGTTTTTCAAACTGTGGTCAGAAGATGTGCACTCATGGTTGAGCAGTGCCAATGTGGAATGAGACGTGACAGCCAGAAAAAAGAAACAATATGAAGAACTGGGGAAAAAAATGGCATGGCACTGCTCTGTTCTTTTTTTCAAATTGAAAAGCATCTCATTTGTATTCTTTTCTGTGGTTTCAGACCGTAACCAAGGAGGGTAGATCAAGGGTAGCGTGGGGAATAGCGTGAGAGTTAGCACTCACTGGAACAGATGCCTCTGTTGTGGCATATCGAAATGTGTCCAATCACGCTGAGAAACTGCCACTAAAAACAAATAAAAACATGTACAGTGACCACCACTGGTGTGTATGTGGGGGAGACAAGTTTCTGGTAAGAGGCTGTCATAAACATCAGCACCCTCTACTGGTAATTCAACCAGTAGAAGGACTACTGTGCAAGACACTCTCTTTAAATTATTTTTTTTAACTTTTAACAATTTCTATTTCTGTCCCCCCAAAACATACTCAACATATACCCATTTTCTAAGTGCAATAATACCCTCCAGGGTGGGCGATATTGGGCAATACCCGCCTTTCCATGGGCTGTAAGGTCCTACACCTGCAGTGTACTCAAACGTTGGCCTCATGTCTTCTAATTCACCTGGGGCATGCATAAATTCTCTAGAAATGCATGCCCTGTTGTGGCTTACTGCTTACTGATTTCCTTCTTCAGAGTCTTTAATACGAGGATATTTTTTCAAATCAGGATTCTCTGTCACTTGGTTATCTGCTTTGGCTGCTTATATACAAGTGACATCATAATCCTATGCTTGTAATAGCGTAAGAATTCCTACAGTAACCTATTGTGATGCTACAAGCAGATGACTTTATTTGTTCCCACGGCTTCTTTTGCCTTAATGACACATTCCTCTACCTGTGACATCAGAATAATTTCCATAGCAACAGGATGCCCAATAATGTGTGTGGTGCTGCAGCACCAGCAGGGTGAGCATACCCAGAGGCCCTGGCACTGTCTGAGCAGGAGGTGGTTGTTGTAGTGTGGTAATCAACAGTGAAGATATTATGGAAGATCAACAATTAAGGCACATATGGAAGTTTCTTATCTTCCAGGAATCAATCTTTACCACTGATTCCCACTTATGGGTCCGAGTACCAAACTGTCCCTTTTTTTGAGGGAGGAGTTAAGCTCAACCTGAGTATAAAGAGATACTCTCAGCCCTCTGCATGGGAGAACCACTGAGAGTCAGGGCTCCTTACAGGTCTGATGAGACCCGAGACTGGTCTGGGCCAGGCAGGGGCTCCTGTAGCACAGAAGTGGAAGGGCACACTAACAGTTGCTGCCTGACCCTGAAGGAGAAGACATGAGACACCTGTAACTGAGTTTAGCACCTTACACTGGGTCAAAGGTGCCTTGCTAGTCAGAGTCCTGGTGGTGTAGCAGCAAACAGCGGCGCAGAGCAGGTACCGGAGACAGGCAGCCAGCCCACAACAACTGAATCAGTTTCAAAAAGTCCCGGCACTCATAGCAAAAGTGAAGCACAAAATACCATTTATATGCCAAAATACATTGAAGTGATCACATGGTATTTCTTTCTGTTTTCTCTTCTGCTTTATCACACCTAATACAGGGCAACAACATGTAATTTTATTTAAGAAATTCATTGAAATACTGAAATACGTAAATTATGATTTGATTTAGTTACTTTTTGTATAGTTTTGTTAATTTACTTTTATGTAAATGTGGTCACTGGATGAATTCTATGTGATGTTATTACACCCATGACATAATCTGGTGACGTATCTGTTCTAGCCACACCCCCGACAAAAGCTGAGTGCTAAAGCACTAGGGTAACTGACTCTGGTGCTGAGCTGAATAAACTTCAATGTATTTTGGCATTTAAATGGCATTTTGTGCTTCACTTTTGCTGTGAGTGCCAGAACCTTTTGAAACTGCCTTGTTAATTGACCCTGGGCTCTGATTTCACCAGATGTCCACTTAAATGGCCAGAAAACGAGTCTGTAAATTACACTCCATTGACTTCCTGCACTCTCACTATTCCGACATCGTAAAATGTCGGAACGCGGGGGCAGAGCCGGCGATAAGGAAGTGAAGTGGATAATGCGGCTAGCCCCTTGGGGACAAATTATGATCCCTTCCCTTCCTTGTGGGGTGGCATTATGGAAAATAATGAAAATGCCACAGACGACCTCCTTTGGAGGTAAGGGACCTTCCTCTTATTTAGTTTTTCAAACAAACATTATCCAGAAAGATGCTCTCTAAATGTAGCATGGATTGCAGGAGCTTCATGTGATGTTTCCAACCAATTTGTTTAAGTAGCACAGGAGACACTCTTACTATAAGCCTATCAGTGGGCTTCTCGGAGGTGCCAGTCATGCTGAACAAAAGTCTTCTTTCTCAGACGAAATAAAATATGCTATCGTGGACATATTTCTACCCCTGTACTCACCACTATAAAAGTAGTTTTTGTTGTGTACTTTGAGGTCAGAGCAGCTCCGATTCTTGTTGCAGTTCCTACAACCGAAGAATATGCGTGAAATCACTCTTACGGTGGTAAGAGTACCTCGGGCAGACATATTAATATACATACTACAAGATGAAGCCAGTATATCTCTTGACGTGAGTGACCCAGACAAAAGGCACGTTGGCACCAGTTTCTACTTTCTGTTTATATGCACAGTTACTGCACCTCATGTTGTGATTATAAATCATGACAATGTTCTTAGCTAATCAGCATTGTGTATATCTAAACATTTCAGGCGCTCTTATATGTTTAGATGTACTGTTCCAGAATCTCTTATAATTACAGGAGTGCATTCTCGAGTTCTTGTGCTAAGAGTACAGCAAAGCAAAGGTGAGCGGTTCTAGCACACTAAGGACTTGTGAAGAAACTCTTATAACCATACGAGACCCTGGAACTGTATATGTAAACATATAAATGTTGATTATTTTTTTTTTTTTTTAAATATTCTGTTTGAAAAAATTAAAGAAACCCCTGTGTGGGAAACTGTTTCCAAATGAACTTAGAACTTCAGAATTTTAGAACTGTTTGCATGAGACTCTCTCTTACACAGAGAATAATGTATGGTAACTATACACATCAAGGTTGTGTTTCTGTCGAGGGTTTGTTATGACATCACAGTGACCTTGAGAATGGAGCGGGAGAGATCCTGTGGAGTCGTAACAACCCCGAGATCTTTACCCACACATTATTTTGGTGTGGTATATGTTTAAGCAATAAGGCACGACAAGGTGTGTGTTATCGCGTAATAACGTCACTCCAGGGGTGGGTTGAAGCATGACATGAATCCGAGTGCTTCCACCACCCCAGGAGTGACGTTATTACACGATAACACACACCTTGGAGTGCCTTATTGCAATCATACAATGGCTCGATGTTATACAAAACAAAAATAAAAATAAAAATATTTTTAGTAGATTTTTAGTGAGGCAGTACATCTTTGTTTCTGAAAAAAAAAATGCATATCATCCAAAAAATCAACACAGTGATGTTATTGTATAATATCATCACTGTCTCAGTCACACACTGACCAATCAGAGTCCAGGAAATGTTCTTGCCATTGTATAATTTTAAATAATTTGTCTGAGAACGAGATGCCATCTTCCCTCTCCCCCCAAATTAGAAATGTTCATTTTTTGTCTTTATTACAAAAATATAAAAGCCCTGTGTCTGGCCCCATGATACCCACCGCTGCCCAGATTTGTACAACTTTAATTCCTATAGTCTAGTAACAGGATTTATACTCATAAACAACTCCTGCACTGGCTGCCAAGCCATTCGCATGAAGCACTTCTGTTTGAATATGGGTTATTCAAATGGAAGCGCTTAATGTGAGCAGACGGGCAGCCAGTGTGGGAGTTTATTTATGATCGTAACTCCTGTCACTAGACTTCAAGAATAAAGATCTGCACATCTGGGTACTGAGGTGGGTGCTAAGGAGTTGCAAGCAGAGATTTTGGATTGAAGACTCACGGTGAGGATGAAAAGATACTGATTGGCATGTGCTTTCACTCTGTACTGTAACATAATTACTACGGTGCAACATGTTGTTGTACTAATATATATGTGTGTGTGTGTGTGTGTGTATATATATATATACAGTATATATATATATATATATGTTGGGCTGGATATTCAAACTCCGCGCTATTTTGTGGCGCAGCCCTTGCGCTGCACAAAATAGTTGCGCGAGGGTGTCAGGCGATATTCAAAGGGTTGCTCGCTGACAACTCCTTTGAAATCGCCCCCACACAGCCACTGTGCATGGCGCAGTGGAACTTGCGCCACCGCAAGTGGTCAGAGTGGAGCATTCAACTTGCGGTGGCGAAGTACCATTGCGCCATGCGCAAAATCCCCATATTCAAAAGGTGACATGCAAATGGGGCCATAATTCATGCAAGGCGCAGGGGGGGCCATTTGCATCTGATTATGGCCCCATTTGCATGCCATTAGCATGCAGGTGCACCGATCCCCGAGGACTTGCGCCTGGCACCCTGCCAGGCAGCAGCCGTCGGGGACCGACGCCCCCTGCTGCCCGATCGCAGGCGAAACAGTGTATAATCCCCACCACCACCCCCCACTGGCCCGATCGCGGGCATAGTTTAATCCCCCCCACTGGCCTGATCACGGGCATAGTTTAACTTCTACGGGCCCGGACGCGGCATAGTTTAATGCCCTACCAGCCCGATCGCTGCAGCACGTGGCTCCTCGATCGATCTTCGGATTGGCCTTTTGACGCGATTGTGTCTTATCTTTTACCTCCTGGCTGGTGGTCCAGTGACCAAATATCTTGTCGCGAATGGCGTGTAGCATTTCTGTGCACTTCTTTGGTGTTTGCGTTTTCATTTTATTGGTGCTAAGCCTCCCCACTTCTTCTCTCGTCGTAGCGTATCCCATCTGGCCTGCCGTTGCCACGCCTTGCCGTTGATTGGTTCGGTAATGCGTATTGCAGAGTAAGAGCCAATGGGCGGCAGCCCATACCGTATGCAAGACAGTCCAGTTTTGTGAATGGAATGAATATTCTGTGTCAGTTTGTATAGCTGCACTGCCCATTGGCTCTTGCTCTGCACCACCGGGCGGCAGCCGCACCGCCGGCAGCCGCTGGCGGGCGTGGGACGGCAGGTGGGTGGGATGCTGCCACCCGCCGCCGCGGGGGGGGTGGGAGGCTTCGGTGGGTGGGGTGGGGACACTAGGCACCAGGGATGTTTGGGGGTTGTTTGCACACTCCATCCCGCATCGGGATGTTCGGTCCACTGACCACCAGGGATATAATCGGGAGGTGGGGTTGTTAATACACAATCCTGCCGATCGGGATTTACGGTCCACTGGACCACCAGGGATATAATCAGGAGGTGGGGGTTGTTAATACACAATCCCGCGATCGGGATTTACGGTTCTACTGGACCACCAGGGATATGTTGGGGAAGACACTTGCTGCCCGCAATCGGGCTGGTGGGGGAATTTATGCTATGTCCGGGACGGGCCAGTGGGGGTGGTGGTGGGGATATTACTTTTGCCCGCATCGGGCGGCCGGGGGGGCACAGGGTGTGGGTTGAGGGCCAGCCACAGGTGGCAGCTGCTGTGTTGCGCCCTGCAATGCAGCAGCTCACCTGTGGGTGGCCCTCGACTTAGGCCTTTTTTGGGCTCAAAGTTGTGCAGGCGCAGGTTGTGGGTTGCACCTGCACAACTCTGCACAGCCCGGCTGAATATCGGGCTGTGCAGTTTATGCATGGTTCCTCCCCCTCCAGTTCAGCATGCATTCATTTGCATTGCGCTGTTGCTCAGCCTGTTTTCAGTGGCGCAACTGCCTCCTGCTGAATATCGCAGAATGGCGCAATTTCGGACTTGCGCATGGCGCAACCCTTTTGAATATCCGGCCCATTGTGTATAATATAAAACTTGCACTTGCTTTATTATATATTGCATTTGCTCCACTGTGTACTACTGTATTGTCCAGTCTCTGACGTGGAACCTTTGTAAAAGAGCCTTGGCTCAAAGGTACTTGTAATCTGAGACTTAATAAATATAGCTATGTCACTATTAAGTACAACAGCATCTGTAAGCGTATGGATTGCCATACAAAACAGTTACTAACCCTATACTACATGTGTTTACATGTACGGTTTCGGCTTCCCTTATGATTATAAGAGTGTTTTCCTGAATGTTTTTGGGTAAGAGAACTGCGAAGCAAAGTTAAGCCATTCTGCCACAAAAAGGACTTGAGAAGGCACTCTTATTACCACAGGAGATTCTGGAGCTGTACATATAAACATAGCATAAATCATGATAAAGACTTCTGTTTTACAAAAATGAATCAACATATTTTACTTTGTAGAAACTTACAGGAACCCCTGTGTGGAAACTGGACTATGCCAAATGAACTTAGGACTTCAGAATTTCAGATCTGCTAGCATGAGCCCCCAAATGCCATAGCTGTAAGTTTCTGGAATTTTTAGAAACAAGCAATTTGATTGGCTAATGACGATGTCATGATTTATAATAACCACAAGAGGGTGTCTTGTGCTAACAGTTGTAAAACTGTGACGTTCTAAGTTCAGTTGACATAGTCCATTTCCCACACAGGAGTTTCTTTCCTTTTTGGGCAGGATTTTAAAACTCGATCTGTCTACCTGTATTTTCAAAACCTTGGGACCCTTTGAGAATAGGGCTCCCAAGTTTTGGGGGCAGTCAGGCAGAAAGAAAGAAAGAATTATTCACCACAGTGATCTTCTTTCTTCCAAGGGGTCCTTTTGCATCACTAACTTTTTTACACTTAGCTGGCTAGGTGCAACTGCCCCAGAGGTGTGCCTTTAAGAGATATTTAAATGAGCATAGGGCCAAGCCAATCAAAAGACAGGAGGGGGTGTGAGCTGAGTGAAAGCTGTTGAATGCTTCAGAATTTTTTCAAGGAAAAATGAGGGCAAATGCCCCGAAAAAGAATCAACAGGATTCAAAAAACATGCAAATGCCCACAAAAGTGGAGATGGAAACAACAGCAACACGAGCGAAAAACTAATCAATAAAAAACTCCAAATTTTGTAAAATGAGACATAAGAGCCCTTCTCCGACTGGTGAACCGGGGAGGAAGGGTAGGAGCTTACCGATGCTAAAGGACCCCTTGGAAGAAAGAAGATTACTGAGGTGAGTAATTTTTTCTTCTTACCCCAGGAATCCTTTAGCATCAGTAACTTTTTTGCAGACTACCCAGCAGTACCAAGTGGGAGGCGGGCAGAGAACCTACTTAGGAAAGAGGCTCTGCAGAACTGCCCTGCCAAATTTGGCATCAGATCTGGTATGCACATCCAAACTGTAGTGTTTCACAAAGGTGTGCACAGATTTCCAGGTAGCTGCTTTGCAGACATCCAGTAGGGGAATGTCCATTGCTGCTGCAAGCGAGGCTGCAGTGCCCCAGGTGGAATGGGCCCTGAGTCCCACTGGAGGTTGCTGACCAGCTTTCGCATAGCAGAATCTAATACAAGAGACCAACCAACGAGAAATAGTTCTCTTGGTAGCTGGTCTTCCTCTGCCTACATCCCCGTAGGTGAGGAATAACTGAGTGGAAGAGGCTCTGGACTGTCTCGTATGCTCTAGGTAGTGAAAGATGGCTCTTTTGACATCCAAGCTGTGGAGCTTTTGCTTGCTAGAAGTGGATGGCTTAGTAAAGAAGACAGGCAGAGTAATGGACTAGTTCAAGTGAAACTCTGAAACCACCTTTGGCAGAAATGTCCTATTTGTCCTGAGCTCAACTTTATCGTTCTGAGGGATGATGTTATTCGGCTCAGTGCACAGGGCCTGTAGCTCTGAAATCCTCCTGGCAGACATAATGGCTACCATGAAGACGGTCTTCCAAGTTACAAACTTGATGTGGGCCGTGGACATAGGCTCGAAAGGTGGATTTCATGAGCCCATCTATGCAAAGGTTCAGGCTCCAAGGAGGAACAGGCTCCCTGGTTGGAGGCTGGAGGTGCAAGAGGCCTTTGAAAAACTGTTTAAAAATGTTGTGGGGAAATAAATGATTTCTTCTTTCCCACCGAAAGGTAGGCAGAAATTGTCGCCAGGTGTAGCTTGAGTGAAGATGGTTTCAAGCCTGACGCCTGTAGGTGTACCAGGTAGTCTAGCAGCTGAGGGTCTGAAGCTGATAGGGGTTCAACCTTTTCACTCTTGCGCCAGAGGGAAAACCTTTTCCATTTGGCTGCATAAGTCTTCTTAGTGTTTGTTTTTTTAGCCATCCTCAGTATCTTAAGGACCTGTTCACAGTACTGTGAGGATGGAAACTCTAACTCCTCAAGAACCAGGCCTTGAGGTGAAGAGAGTGTATGTCTGGGTACTGCACTCCTGTCTGAGGAAAGGTAAGCAGGGAGCAAGTCGGAGGCAGACGAATGGGCCTGTTGCAGGACACTGAGAGAAAGAGAGGGTACCAGGCTTGCCTGGGCCAGTCCAGAGCCACTAGGATCATGGATGCAGGCTGCTGCCTGAATTTCAGCAAAACCCTAAATATCAGGGGAAAGGTAAGAAATGCGTATAGGAACCTCCCTGACCAGTCCAGGATCAGGGCATCCAGAGGAAGTGTTCCCGGAACTGGGGGCCTGCAACAGTACTGAGGAAGCTGAAAATTGAGAGAAGAGGCAAACAGATCCATGTCTGGTGTGCCCCACTGCCTGAACACTGTGGCTAGTACTTGCTTGTTCAGTGTCCATTCGCTCTGACCTTGACTGATGCGGCTTAGAGCATCCGCCAGAATATTGAGTTTGCCTGGGAGGTGAATAGCTGAGATGCTGACTCCCAGGGAGAATGCTAGAAGCCAGAGCTTCAGAGCTTTCAAACAGAGATCTGGTACCACCCTGCTTGTTTATGAAGAACATTGCAGTGGTGTTGTCCGTTCAAATTTGAACCGCCTGCCCTTCTATGCTGCGACTGGAAGCTTTGAGAGCTGGTAAGACTGCTCTGAGTTCCAAAAGATTTATGTGCAACTGTGACTCTTAGGGAGTCCAGTTTCCGCTTTCTGAGGCACTGTCTAAATGAGCTCCCCAGCCCAAAAGGGAGGCATCTGTGGTGATCAGTTGATCACCTTTGTGGAAGAGGAGCTTGAAAGGGAACCCCTGCCTGCAAATTTGCAGGGTTCTTCCACCACAGCAAGTTTTGGAGGAACTACTCCGACACAGGTATCAACTTTGAAAATTTGTTGCTTCTCTGAGACCAGCAAGCTCTGAGGTAGGCTTGCAGGAGTCTCATCCTGTACCTGACCCCTGGGACTACTGCAGTCATAGAGGCCATATGTCCCAGAAGTGTGAGGAAATGTCTGGCTGGTCTTGGCTGTCCCTGGGTGAAAGAATCTGCCACTGAAAGGAAACTCTGAATTCTGTCCTGTGGGAGGAAAGCATATCCCTTCTGAGTGTCCAGCTGGGCCCCTATGAAGGTGAGCAGCTGGGTGGGTGCCAGGTGAGATTTCTTTAGATTTACCAGGAAACCCAGAGACTCCAGAGTGCGTTCTGTGACGGAAAGAGATTCCTTGACCTGGCAAGGAGACTTTGCTACTATGAGCCAGTCATCCAGATAGGGGTAGAGAGTGACACCCAGTCTCCTGAGATGTGCTGCTACCACTGCAAGACACTTGGTAAAGACTCTTGGGGCCGAGGACAGACCGAAGGGCATTGCGGTGAACTGATAGTGACCCGAAGGAAGTTTGAACCTGAAAAACTTCCTGTGAGATCTCCTTATGGGTATGTGGAAGTAGGCGTCCTTTAAGTCGAGGGAGGCTAGCCAGTCTCCCTACTGTAAGGACTGTTTGACCAGTGATAGAGTGACCATTTTGAATTTATTTTTTTTCAGATGTTTTTTAAATATCTGAGATCTAAGATAGGTCACCACTCCCCAGTTTTCTTTTGTGTCAGAAAATACTTTGGGTGGGGACCCTCTCCACAGCTCGTAAAGCCAGAAGGTTTTGTACCTCCATTTCTAACAGCTGTATCTGTGTTGGGGACAGAGGTCTTGACACCTGGGTATGCTTGAGGTCTGGCAGCTGCCTGAACTGTAATGACAGACCCTTCTCCACTATCTCCAGCACCCACTTGTCCAACGTGATGAGGGACCAGTGCTGAAGATAGTGAGAGGGTCTGCCTCCAACCAGAAACGGGGAGGTGACCTGGACACTCACATCAGGACTTAGACTGAGAGGCAGATGGCTGGGTAGAGGTGGCTCTTCTTTGGCCCCTTCTACCCCTGCCTCTGAAAGACCTCCTGTACTGGCTAAAGTCAGACTGGGGATAGGAACTGTAAGGCCTGAGAACAAAACTTCTGCCCCTACCACCCCTGGGACAGGATCTCTGAGGGGTGGCAGGTTTAGGCTTGAATGAGTGGCTCTGCCAGGGGGCCTTGTACTCATCGACTTTTTTCATGTAGTCAGTGGTTCTATAATCAAACAACATATTTTGATCACAGGGAAAATCCATGGCCTTGTTCTGAGTGTCTGTGGTCAGACTGGTTGTTCTAAGACAGGCAAAGCGTTTCAGAGAGATGGCATGGGCCATCGCCCTAGAGGCTGCATCACTGTTGTCATCTGCCATGTGGAATTGGTACATAGTAGCTTCTAGAACAGTTTTTGACGTATCTACCAGCTCCTGCACCATAGAATCTGATCCGTTGCGGGCGATAGCCTGGGCAGATTTCCAAAGGGCTTTCTGATATTTGGCTGTGAATGCCATGTAAGAAGAAAGTCAGAGAAGCAGGGAAGCCGTGGCATACATTTTCTTTGCTATAAAGTCAATTTTCTTGGAATCCTTGTCAGGAGGAGAGGATGACAAGGAGACTCCAGCTTTCTCACAAGCTTCCTCCTGCACTATACTTTCATGGCTAGGGTGTGCAGACAGGAATGCTGTACCATTTTTAGACAATTTATATTTTCTCTCAAGCTGCTTATCAACCCTTGATACTGAAGTGGGGTGTTGAAGCACCTTCATGGTATTTTTTCTAAATGCATTATAGATAGGGACGACCAGGGTCTTTGAGGATGAAAGACCCTTCATCTCCCCATAATCTTCATCTTCATCGACATCCTGGTTGGGCTCCTGCGTAGGGAGGTCCAGGGTATCCAGCATATTTTGTATAAATAGACTCCAGCTTTCTAACAAGCTGCATCCTGCACTATACTTTCGTGGCTAGGGTGTGCAGACAGGAACTTGGTACCATTTTTAGACAATTTATATTTTCTCTCAAGTGGCTTATCAACCCCTGATACTGAAGTGGGGTGCTGAAGCACCTTCATGGTATTTTTTCTAAATGCATTATAGATAGGGACGACCATTGTCTTTGAGGATGAAAGGCCCTTCATCTCCCTATAATCTTCATCTTCATCCTGGTTTGGCTCCTACGTAGGGAGGTCCAGGGTATCCAGCATATTTTGTATAAATGTAAACATAGAGGAAGGATCCTTGTGGTCACCCGGGGGATCCCCAAAATGAGGCTCAAGGCCCTCAAAATCCATGTCAGGGGCATCATAAGACTGATCATCATCTGCGTCACCCTCACAGTCTACAGAAGAGAGAACTGTGGAAGAGTGCTTGCCAGCCCCAGTAAATCAAGGACCCATCTTTTGAAGGGTCTGAAACAGTTGTTTGTTTTGTTGAATTTTGTTGACCCGGTAAGCCCACTGGGCCTAGAAGTCTCTTTTTCAGGAGTGAATGGGGGGGGGGATACAGATGGTAAGCAACTGAAATTGAACCAGACTAAGCTGTTGGTGGTATTTCTTTAATGAATGAGGGAAATTTGGCCAGGACACTGGGGAAATTCCCCTACTCTTTTCTAAACCAAATCACGTTAAAGGAAGGACTGTGGAAGGACATTTAATCAGTATAAGTGTGAGAGTTTACAGTATTTAATGAGAGTATAGTAGAATCAGGGATGGATTATGGTTGTGGTAATAATGAATAATGTCTATATTGTGTGTTTTAATTTTCTTTTTCTGTGTGATGTAACACTGATTTATGATTTTTGAATGAGCTGTTTTTTGATGTGTAATAATAAAAAATTCCCCTACTCTTTTCGATAAGTGCCATAGGATCTTTAAAATCCACTTGAACTACCACTAATCCAGGCAGATGGGACCTCGGTTTAACATCTCATCCGAAAGACGGCACCTCAGAAGTGCAACACCTCTCTCATGCTGCACTACAGTGTCAGTATTGGGATATTAACCCAAGTGCCAGATGTGGGAACTGAACCCACAGCCCTCTGATCTCCCGGCCTCAGAGGCGAGTGTACTACCTACTGAGCCACTGACACTGCTGTTGCCATGCTTTTTCCATATCTTGCACTGACGGAAGAACCTGCAAGTAGTTTGTAAGTGTTTTGTTTTTTCTGTATGCTTTAAGCTGCCTGTTGTCTCACTATTGGCTTTCCCAGGAGCAACAGGAGCATATCTGTCTTGACAGAGTTTCTTTTTAGCCACTTCATCAGAGGCTTGATCAAGCTTCCTTTTTTCATCACTCTTATTATTTTTCAATTTGTGAGGAACTTCATCTTTGGAAGCTTTATTTTTTGGCTGGGATCTGGAGGGTTCCTCAGCACCTCTGCTTTTGGTATTAGTACTTTTGTATGGCCCCTCGTCGGAAGCCTTTGATTTATCCTCAGCCATAATAATCAAAGGTTTGTCTGCTATGTTTGCCAATTTAAGCAAAGCAAACCAGTTCTGGACCAATGAACTGAGTGCAGGTTTCTGTGAAAATGCCACCGGCCAGTCCTGCCCTAGTTAATAAATTGTCTATTACTAGTGCCTTTTTTTTTGGGGGGGGGGGGTTGTAAAACCGAGATCTATACCAGTGCCAATCTTAACAGAAACCCAGTAATACTCAACTGCGCACAGGTGGCTGCTGGACCCTTATGGACGGTTTTACCATAGCGCTTCGACAGCACTAACACCGACATCCCCTACAGCAACAGCTACCATGCAGACTGTCAGCACGGTAGCCTCGGGGATGTCGGTGCATATAATCAGGGGCTGTGCCTCCCACATCCCCCGGTCTCTAGAATTCCTACTCCGAGTCGGAGCTGGACCGGGGGCAAACACCCAGCAAGGCAGTCCCGCTCACTGCACAGACCATCACAGCAACGTGCGGGTTTTGCCTGATTCCTATCGCTGTGATGGTCTTCGCGGTGCCGGAGTCGCTGCGGTGACAGTATACCTTTACGGACAGTCCTGACACAGATGATACCAAGGTCCAGTAATATAACAAAAAAAAGTTTCCTCGTAATTGCCAATCTAGAGAGAAACCCCCCAGGCACTGTTTAAATTTGAAATCTACTGCAGGTGCCTCACGGTAGACCCCACGAGGTCTGAGGTAAAAAACAAGGCAATTGTCCCTAATTCGATGGTTCCCACAAGAATTTGCCCCAAAAATGAAGGAAACTGTCGAAAATAAGCACCCGTGATAAACTTAGGCTTTAAACTAAATAGTCATGGTAAAAATAAAGTCAAAATAACGCCGTTGCGTTAAAAATAAAAAATTTGCGCAGCGCTAATGAAAAAGTAAAACTTTCACTCAGCACACTAAAGGAAATAATTTATGAGGGAAACTTTATCCAGATAAGCACTAGGAGGCTGTCAACAAGGAAAGTTGAGAGACACCTCAGAGGCAATATTGCTCAGTCCAGCGGAGAAAAAATTCTGAAACATTCAACAGCTCTCACCCCCTCCTGTCTTTTGATTGGCTTGGCCCTATGCTCATTTAAATATCTCTTAAAGGCACACCTCCAGGGCAGTTGCACCTAACCAGCTAAGTGCAAAAAAGTTACTGATGCTAAAGGACTTCTGGGGGTAAGAAATACATTTGTGCCAGCATGTGCCCTTCTGATCCCCCTTTGATTTTAAATTCCAAGTTCAATTTTTGAAAACAGAAACCTTCAACATTAATTTTTATACCATCTTTATGTATACCATAGGCGGGGTTAAATAAATTTGCAGAATGAAACGTTTTTAGCTGTAGTATTCAAATCCAGAAGTATACACTGGATATTGTATGAGGTGGCCTAAGGGCAGACTGTTGATGTCACTGCTCCCCTGCATTCGTGGCTTCACTTCGCTCAACCGCTTGCTGCAAGGGAACAATAACAGCAACATTCTACACTGAATAACAATCATATTTTAAGCTACCTCATAGAACAGTCCCTGTATATACACCACACCACAGATTTGGTAAATAAATCTGGTAGTTTTTGGATAAATATTTTATTTTCACTTAGATCACACGTTATTTCACTAAGAAGACTTCTTTCCATTTAGAATATGGCAATAGAATGCACAGAGCAGTGAGCCAGATACAGAGTTTACAATGGAAAGAAAGGCAGTCTTATGCTAAAACAAGGTAAACAATAATAAAAACAGTAAAAATAGTGTGGTATATATCTAATACATAATTGGTTGTGTAAGCAATAAGACATGGCCTGGTACTGGTAGTACTGAGATACCTGCACACCCCGAGGTGAGTGAGGCAAGAGGCCGCAGGCCGACTGCCTTCAGCTTCTGGGTGTGCGGGTATCTCAGTACTACCAACACCCCAGCCATGTCGTATTGCTTATATAAAATGGGCCCATAGGCAAGTTTTAAAAAAAGAACATTCTAAAAGTTTTCAAAGTCACAAAAAAAAAAAACTAAAATGTCGCTAAATAATGTAAAATAGTCCCTCCACAAATGTTTTTCACCTGTCAGTTATCTGTCTTTTTTTACACGTGTGTGATTTGTTTACCATAGAATAGAAGAACTCAAAACTCTGCATTATTCCAGTAGTAGAATGCCCCCCCCCCCACACACACACACAGAGAATGGTAACATGGAATACAGAATTTCAAAATTCTTCAGAGTTAAACTGGCATACACACAAAGACACACACACACAGGCCTCAAGTACAGCCAGAACCTCAGTTTTATCTGTTGCCAGGTAAGGAGCAGGGAGTTTTCTGGGAAAGTGGTAGGGATAGGAGGGGGATTTTCATGGTCATCAAAGAAATACCAGCAATGGAAACTCTGAATAGTACTTGATTTTTAAAATTTGTGTATGTGTGTAAGGGGGGCTCATGAGTATAAATAACATTACATTATTTACTTACTTTATTTAATTTAATGGACTTTTATTTTTAGGGCCTGGTTGAGGTTTTTTTATATACGAGTAAAGGTTGCAGCCATGTTTGTGATGGAAATTAGGAATTACATGGTTTATGAATTCTGTGAGTTGCCCTGTTTGGCAGGGACTTGTTTTTAGCCATTGGTGGCACTCTCTTACTGCCATGGCTAGAACCAAGTCTCAGCCAATCAGGACACAGGGATTTCCTTGCCCATTCTATATAGTGGAGTAATGCATTTATCTCCACATAACCAGTAAGACCTTCATAACTAAATCATGGCTGCCCCACTTATGAGTTATGGGTCTTACCACTCTTCAGTGGAGACAAATGTTTTAATCCACTGCACCTCATTATGTATTCCCTACATGTACAGTTTCAGCATCTTCTAATGGTTATAAGACCTCCTTCTCAAGCCCTTTGTGTGCCAGAACTGCTCAGCTTCATGTCGCAGTTGTCTCACCCAAAGAACTTGAGAAAGAGAGACAGAGAGATACCAGAACTGTTCATATAAACACATACAAGTATATCCAGAATGTTTAGGAATTACCAACTCTGATTGGCTACGAAGAGTGATGTCATGACTTGTAAGGAATGAGACACGACGAGGTGTGGTTTATGGCCTGATAAGAGCATGCCGCAGGCACATAATGAGGCATGAGGCACTTGCACCGAGTGCCTTTAACACCTGGGAAGTGCTCTTATCAGCCCATAAACCACACCTCGAGGTGTCTTACTTCACTTATAAAATGGGCCACACCATAAAAACTCCTAGTAAAAAAATATATATATATATATATATATATATATATATATATATATATATTTAAAAAAAGTATGCCAGAAAGTGTTAAAGGTAAAAAATACAGAAAAATAGTCCATCTGTGGTGTAGATAATAGTAAAAAGACCAAAGCCATGCTATTTGGCCCTAAAAGCCTAGGCCCAACGCGTTTACATTTATTGTCCCCAGCTCTTTCCAATGGCTCGAAAATTGAAGTGATCGATTGTATCAAATACCTAGGTGTATACTTAGACCAAGACTGCTCCTTTAAAAGCCACATCGACCATCTGACCAAGAAACTCAACCAAAAGTTAGGTCTATTATATCGCCTCAGTCCTTTCCTCACGCGTGAATCCAAACTCAAGGCTTCCACTGGTACACTCCTTCCAACCTTGCTATATGGGGCCCCTTTACTACAATCTGTAAGAAGTTCTGAAATGCAAAGGCTAAAAATACTGTATCACAGGATAGGGCGCTTCGCTGCAGGGGTGACAGGATAAGGCGCTTCGCTGCAGGGGTGTCACCATGGGAGCATCACTGCAAGGTACTATTATCTCTTAGGTGGCCTTCTCTAGACAGCAGATTATCATATCCATCACTCTGCCTTGCTTTTAAGCTCCATCAATATGGCACCCCTCGTAGCCTAATTAACACATTAGCTCGCAAAAACAATGGAAGAACACTAAGATCTTCTGGCCGCCAGCTTCTCCATGTCCCTAGTGTTAGGACTCCGGTCCTATACTGCCTTCATCTCCCCTATCTGGAATGGTCTCCCTAGTAGTCTCCAGGAATGTACCTCCCTTGGGGGCTTCAAGAAGGGTCTTAAAGCCCACGTGTTGGATCTGAGCCTCTGCAACTGCTACCGCTGAGTCTACCAGACTCCCTGCAGCCGATCTAACCTTATTGGGACATCAGTCTGATTGTGATTGTCTTGTGTATAACAGTACTTCTACTCCTGTTGAGATTGATTGTAATTAACCTGTTATTGTATCCTTGACTGGGTCAGTATGTCTATATTGACTGTTAATTGTGAAATGACATGTATGTATTTTGTTATGTTTATAGATGTATGTAATTAATTCCGGGTCGCCCCTGAAAAAGGGACTGTTTCTGTCTCAGTGGGCCTACCCGGTCACCAAAATTTAAATAAAATAAAATAAGATTTGCAGAGCATGTATAACACTCAGCCACTAGAGGGCGTTGGTGTCAGTCTCTTCCCCAGCGCACAAACACCACTTTTTATTTAGTTGATTTTACATTTATCGAAGCTTTGTTTTTAAGTTGCAGCTAGCAGCTGAGCGAGCGTGTTCCTAAGCAGCTGTCGTGTGGAGCACTTTCCTGCCTCACGGTTTTGAAACCGTATGCTTTGCTCTGTGCTGCCACTGTAGATGGGGATTTTCAGTTTATTTGGCATTCGGAGAAGTTAAAGCATATGGGCTGTTTTGGTCACAGATGGCAAGGACCGGAGGGCTGAGGAATGGAGCAGGGAAGAAAGAAGATCTGCATAGAGGGGAATCGAAAGAACGCAGTGGGGAATGGAGCTGCAGCAGCGACAGTAAGCGGCAGAGCGCAGCCACCATAGTAACGGTTTTGTCTGAGTGTTTCCGTGAATGAGTGGATGTCATGAGTTCGCTTGGGGTTGCACAAAAGGTAAAACAGTTGACTTAGGGCATTTGTTTCCTATTTTGTTTATACATTGTTTTAAAGACTTGGTGGAGGCGCAGGTGTTGGCTTTCATTTCAGAGTCGTTTCTCGGCAGCACGGCGATGACGTTCGGAGTATCGAGGGTGGCTTTTTTTTTTTTTTACTGTAATTTCCTCGGCAGCTTTTTCTGACCTGGATGGCAGCCACTGGGTAGGGTACTTGGGTTGTGTTTACAGCGTGGGGGGGGGGGGCAGCTCGGCCACTACAAGTTAGATGTTGGCACAGTGATCTGTGTTGTTCTCCATCCTGACTGGCTGAAGAGGTGCCAGTTGGCACAATATGGCTTGATAAGGACACAGCCAGAGGTACCTCTTAGTCAATCAGGACACAGAAATCTCTCAACCCACTTTATAGATACCAATAAGAAACCTCTATACCCCCCCCCGTTACTAATGTTCCAAATAATGTGCTTCTCTGTGCCCATGTTCCTCTTGATGCTAGTAACCTTGGCAAAGGCACTTCAGACTTAGGTTATACAAGAAAGAAATAATTCTTCTGTAATTAATATGCCCAAAAATAATATATTTCCTTCACAGCAGCTTAGACTTGGAAGATCTTGAACCTCATATCCTTGATGATGATATGCATAATCCAGTTAATAATAGACAATGTATTTGTAACCGGCCCGGTGACGCTGAGGGTTGTGGGTGCTGGACGCCTTCTTTCTGCGCCACGCTGACGACCCGGGTTCGGGAATGACCCTGGGTTGTTGGGAGAGCCAGCACGGGGGGGGGGGGGAGAGCAGGACTGAGCAGTCGAAAGGCAGCTCTCCTCTACCAGGGTGGTCATACCCCCTCCCCCGTAGTTCCGCTCCCACCAGGTGGAAGCCCAGTGGGTAGTGTAGGCGAAAGGGGGCAGCATCGTAGCAGGAGGGCACCCCGAGGCGTGGTGTGCCTCCACACACGCGCATGGGGATGGGGAGGAAAAGCTGATAAAAATCTATATGGAAAAAAAATATATTTGCTTGTATTATCCTGTAACCAATTTTCAATCTTTTAATTCTCTTGTACGTCTATGGTTTTCTCCCCTATTACACTCGCCTTCCACGGGGTCGCACCTGGCAAGGAGCTTTAGCTCAGTGTGCCTCTCACAGTCACCAAATTGCCAGTAAAATAATCTGTCAGTTTAGGTGATCCTTTTTTATCTTTGATAACTTCGACTTTCCTTGACTGGAAAACTAAATGGGCTGCTAGGACTTGGGGAGACCATTACCATGAACAACTGGATCTTCAAGATTATTCAAAATGGTTACTCTCGGGAGCTGTTACACTACCCTCTGGACTGCCCCCAGGAGGCAGGGAAACAACTTCAGCTGACAGGGCTGATGGCAGACTTAATTTTCTTGGAAGTAAGGGGAAAGGAAAGGGAAAGGGAACATTGTTTAACCAGGAGTAGCACACTAAGCCGAAGCTTGTTTCCAGATGCGACCTGGGAGCACAAGGAAGTTAAGTGATTTGCTCAGGATCAGACAGTATGCACCTAGGCAGCTGTAGGATTCAAACCCAGGTCTCCAGATCTGTAGCTCAGAGCCTTAACCCACTGCACTATACTGCCTCCTAAGTAGCAAGGCTCCTGCAAAACAGACAGTGGGGAAAGTATCAGAATCAGAGCAAGGCAAAGGCTTCTACTCCAGGTACTTCCTCATTCCCAAAAAGATTGGAGGCATGTGCCCAACCCTACGCCTTAGGCACCTGACCAGGTACGGGAGGCACAAGAAATTCAGGAGAGTGTTCCTAGGATCCCATCTCTTGTTTCTGAAGTTCCAGAACTGGTTGGCATCCCTAGACACGCAGGATACCTATCAGCATATCCCTATCGGGCCCAGCCATCACAAGAACCTTCCAGTTCTTTGTGGGCCTCAAATACTAACAGTTCAGAGTCCTGCTATTTGGGCTTGCATCAGCGCCTCATGTCTCTACCAGGTACTCTGCAGTACTTATGCCTCACCTCAGGAAGAAGGGGCCATATAGTCCCTTGCCTGGCTGACTCATAAAGAGCCCATCCAAGAAGCAGGCAGAAACAGCAGTATTATTTACATACTAGTTCCTGACATCCATGGGAGTCCTGCTGAATCTGCAAAAATAACAGTGGCTTCCCTTCCGAAGACTGCAGTTTGTATGAGCAGTCCTAGATACAACTTGAGTCCGAGCTTTTCTTCCAGAAGACATAGTAGACTCGATAATCTGCATGGCGTGCAATGTCAGGGAACACTACCAGGTGACGATGCATTCCATGCAGAGGACATTCGGTCTCATGGCAGCCACAGTGTTAACAGTACCTTTTGTGAGGCTGCGTATGAGGACCTATAAGATAACACTCATCATTCAATGTTCGCAAGCATCTCGCCTTCTGAACTCACGCCATCTACTAATGGTTTTCAAATGAGAACCTCCTTCAGGGCTTCCCCTTCTCCCCTCCAAAGCCACAAGTGACCTTCACTATGCTGGTCCACTCTTCCCAGGAGAAAAGAGTAGTCCTCCAGATGTTCCATGCCCCTCCCCGATCGCCAGCTATTCAAGTTCGCTCCAAAATCCTGGCATGGCAAGTGGCAGCATTACCGCCATTCTGGCTTGTTAGACCCATTTTTATATTTTTAGATGTTACTTCAAGAACAGGAGTCCTGGACCTGGGGAGAACAGTGAGCTTACCTAAAGGAAGGCAGAGTGAAGGCAACAAACCTCTGTGCAAAGGAAGTGAGCAAACACAAGAGGAAAAAGAGACTGCTATAGTTCTCAAAGCAAGTGGCTGAAAAGGCAAAGGCTAAAAGGGTTGCATTCAGAGCATATACAGAAACACAGAAGGAAGAGGACAGGGAGGTGTATCAGGAAGCAGAGGGAGGCAGGAAAAGCGCAGAGGAAAGCAAAAGTGCAAACTGAGGAAAGAATAGCTCAGGGGTAAAGAAAGGGGACAAGACATTTTTTAGGTACATAAGTTCAAAAGGAAGACTAGGGGAGGGACTGTGAGATTAAGAAGGGCAGGTGGGGACTGTGCAGAGAAGGATCAGAAAAAAGGAAAAATTACTCACCTTAGTAATGTTGTTTCTTCTAATGGAGTCTTGCTATATTATGACATATGCAGTTTGTCCCAGCCTTAGAACTGCTCCGGAGGTGAAAGAGTTAACTTTCCATGCCAGGCATGGAATCTTGAGCGAGCTCGGTTGAAAACTCTGTCTGTTGTTCTTCAAACTCAAACTGTCAGATCTTTACGAGCAAAACTCACTAAGATTCTGTGTGGAAGCTGTAAACCTACACTAGCCAACTGGCTACTAAAATATTAACACATTTTTTGGTCCCAAAACAAAGACTCAAGTCAGGGGATCCAAAAAATAAAATACAACACCCAAACACCCCAAAAAAGGGTGAAAAACACAAGGTGGGCATCTATTAAGTGCCAACACTGCACTGCCCACCCACATCCCAAGAGCAGAGGTTCTGAGAGGGGCAGAGGGGGTCATAATATAGCAAGACTCCATTAGAAGAAACATTACTAAGGCGAGTAATTTTTTCTTCAAACAACATGAAGTCTTGCTATATTATGACATATGCAGACTACACAGCAGTACCTCCATGGAGGAGGGACAGAACCTACTTAGGAAATAGGCTCTGAAGCACAGCTGTGCCAAACCGAGCATCACTCCTAGCCTGGATGTCCAGGGAGTAATGCTTGGTGAAAGTGTGAACTGTTTTCCAGGTAGCTGCTTGACATATCTCTAAGATAGGGATGTCCCTGGCCACAGCTAGGGACGCAGCTGTACCTCTGGTAGAGTGAGCCCTCAGGCCTGAAGGGGGAACCTTACCCAGTTTTTGATAACAGAATTGGATACAAGAGACAATCCACCTGGCAATGGATCTTTTAGTGGCAGGTTTCCCTTTACCAACCTCACCATAAGTGAGGAACAGTTGGAGGGAGTCAAACCTGTGACCCTTGGTACGCTCTATGTAGTAACTAAGGGCTCTCTTTACATCTAAACTGTGCAGCCTCCTCTCGCCAGAGGAGGAATGGTCAGTGAAGTACACTGGAAGAGATATTGATTGATTAAGGTGGAAATCTGAAACCACCTTAGGCAAGAACTTCCTGTTAGTCCTGAGGACCACCTTATCTCTGAAAGGAGATAAAATCAGGCTCCACTGACAAAGCTTGTAATTCACTTATGCGTCTGGCAGAAGTGATGGCTACTAGAAACACAGTTTTCCAAGTCAAGTACTTAAGCTCTGCTGAAGACAAAGGCTCAAAGGGGGGTTGCATAAGGAGAGCAATGCAAACATTAAGATCCCAGGCAGGAGCAGGGTCCCTGAATGGAGGGTTGGTGTGAAGCAATCCCTTGAAAAACTTGGAGAAAACAGGGTGAGCAGAAAGAGAAGAGGGCTTTCCTGCTGAAATAAAAGCAGAGACAGCTGCCAAATGCACTTTCAGGGTAGCTGGCCTCAGCCCCAAAGTATTTAGATGGACCATATAATCCAGGACTGTGGGCAAATCAGCAGATTCTGGGGAAATATGCTTTCCAGAGCACCATATGGAAAACCTTTTCCATTTGGAATTATAAGTAGCCCTGGTGGAAGGCTTCCTAGAAGCCTTCAAGATATCGAGTACACCTTGAGAAAGGTGTAGGTCAGCAAACTCTAACTCTTCAAGAGCCAGGCCTTGAGGTTGAGGGATTTGAGATTCGGATACCAAACTCTCCCCTGGGCACAGGTTAACAGATTGTGATTCCTGGGAAGACACAGGGGAAGGTGGACTGCTAAGGACAGAAGGAGTGGATACCAAGGCTGTCTGGCCCAATCTGGAGCAATCAGAATCATCTTGCAAGGTTGAGATCTGATTTTGACTAGCACCTTGAACAAGAGAGGGAAGGGGGGAAAGGCATAGAGGAACTTTCCTTCCCAGTCGAGAAGGAAGGCATCCAGAGGGACTGAGCCCAACACTGGGGGCCTGCAGCAAAAAAAGCAGAAGTTGGTGATTGTCTGGGGCTGCAAAAAGATCTATCCGAGGGGTGCCCCACCTGGCAAATACTACCTCCAGTACTAGGGGATCCAGTGACCATTCGTGATGGCCCTGGGAAATCCTGCTGAGAGCATCTGCCAGGACGTTGTCCTTGCCTGGGAGGTGAACTGCCACAAGGGAGGTGTTCAGGGAATAAGCCAGAGACCACAACTTCATTGCCTCGGTGCACAAGGCCGAAGACCGAGTGCCCCCCTTGCTTGTTGATGTACCACATTGTAGTGGTGTTGTCTGTTCTGACCTGTACCACTTTGTTCTGAACAGATGCAGAAAAAACCTGAAGTGCTAGAAAAACAGCTCTGAGTTCCAACAGATTGATGTGGAGCAGAGATTCCTGAGAGGACCACAATCCCTGGGTGGTGAGGTTGCCCATGTGAGCTCCCCATCCCAAGAGGGACGCCATCTGTAGTAACGGTCAAGGAGTGAGATTGAGGGATGAAAGGAACACCCTGTCTCAGATTGCTCTGATCCTGCCACCACTGCAGGGCCTGGATCAGGGTTCGAGTTACTGGGATCAATTTGGTTAGAGGATCTCTCCTTTGAGACCAGAAGGCTCTCAAATGGAACTGGATGTCCCTCATCTGAAATCTTGCTCCTTGCACTACAGCTGTGGAGGCAGCCATGTACCCTAGGAGCTGTAGAAAGTGCCTTGCTGGTCGAGAGACCTACAGAGTGAAGGAAGAGGCCAGAGCCACCAGGGTCTTTGCTCTTTCTAGAGGAAGGAAAGCTCTGGCCTGCTTTGTGTCCAGTTCTGCGCCTATGAAGGTGAGTAGCTGAACAGGCTCTAGAACTGACTTTGGAAGATTGAGAAGAAAACCTAGAGATGTAAGCAGCTGCTGGGTAACCTGAAGGTGTAATTTGACTTGGTCTGGAGACTGACCCACTATGAGCTAGTCGTCCAGGTAAGGAAAGATGGCAATGTTTTGCCTTCTTAAGTGAGCAACTGCTACTGCCAGGCATTTTGTGAATACCCTTGGGGCAGAGGTGAGGCCGAAGGGCATTGCTCTGAACTGCTAATGGCCTGAGGGCAGTTCGAATCTGAGGTACTTTCGGGTGGGAGCTTCTGATGAGAACATGGAAGTAGGCATCCTTGAGGTCCAGGGACGCTAACCAGTCCCCTGGCCTTAGGGAGGGTAAAATAATTCCTAGAGTCACCATTTTGAATTTTGGTTTTAAAAGGTGCTTGTTTAGGTATCTGAGATCCAGGATGGGCCGCCATTCTCCTGTCTTTTTTGGGGTAAGGAAGTACCTGGAGTACAGTCCTTTGCCCTGGTGTAGGGGAGGAACCCTTTCTACAGCTCTGAGAGCCAGGAGGGTTGAGACTTCTGTTTCCAAAGCGAGAGCCTCTGATGGATTTGCAGGTGGAAAGGATCTGGTTCTCATCTTTGGAAATTTTTTGAAGCTGAGAACCAGTCCCTGGCTTACTACTTCCAGGACCCACTTGTCTGATGTTAAAGACTCCCAGTCCTGGACGAAGTAAGCCAGCCTGCCCCCTACAGGTAATGGAGAATCGGCCCTGGCCATCCCATCAGGGTGCCTGTTTGGCAGGAGCTTTAGGCTGAGGGGTGGGAGCAGGCCTGCTCGTGCCCCGTCTGCCTCTCCCTCTGAAGAACCCCCTCTGGGCATAGGCTGAAGAGGAGGCCTGGGCTTGGTAAAAAGGCCTGTGAAAAGGCCTGCCCCTGCCCCTGGAAAGCTGCCTCTGAGGAGTGGCTTGCCTTTCCTTGGCCTGTGCACTCCTATAAGTGGTCCTATACTCATCCATTTTCTTCATGTAATTCTCTGTCTGCTCCCCAAACAGAGAGTTACCCACAACAGGAAAATCCATGGCCTTAGCCTGGGTATCCTGTGACAGGCTAGTACACCTGAGCCAAGCCATTCTGAAGAAGCCACAGATGTAGCCATGACTCTTGAAGATACATCATTAGAGTCCACTGCAGCATGGAATTGCACCTTGGATGCCTCAATACCATCAGCAGCCACCTGCTCCAGCTCCTTGGCAAGCTGGTCAGGGACCTGTTTCACTAGAGCCATAACAGTATCCCATCTGGATTTCTGGTATCTTGCAACATAGGCCATATAATTTGCCTGTCTGAGTCCCAAGGATGCTGCCATGTACTGTTTCTTAGCCATGGCATCTATCCTCCTGGAGTCCTTGTCAGGGGGTGTGAAGCCAAGGGAATATTTGCCTTATCACAGGCTGCAGCCTGCACTACCCCAACATGGCTGCATTGCTGTGAAAGGAACTCCATATCAGAGCCTGACAATGTGTACCTCTTGTCCATTTTTCTATCCACAGGAGGTATAGTGTGAGGAGCTTTTAAAATTTTTATTGTCTGTTTCCTAAAAGATTTATGTAAAGGAATAGACAGTCTCCTAGACTCTGGGATATCCATCATTTCTACATAGTCAGGCTCCTCCTGTTCATCCACAGCTTCTTCCAAAGGAAGCTGGAGGGTTTCAGCCACTTTTTTATAAAACATAAAATGAGAAGGGGACTCAGAAAGCCTAGGGGAAGACACTCCTGAAGGTCTGTCTGGGAAGATGTCCGGTTCAATGGGCACAGCCAGACTTTCAAAATCACATTCACTCTCTCTTTTTGCAGGGACTGACTCCTCCGAGTCAGCTCTCCGTTTGGCCGAGGAAGTCTCGCCCTGGTCAGAGGGCACTCCTCCGGTTCGGTTGGCACCGAACCGGGCTGGCCATCCGGGTCAGCGGACTTCTTGGCCTCTCGTTCCCTGAGCCTACCAACTCTCTTATCCAGGGTAGCTGCAGGGAAATTCTTGCAAATCTGGCAGTCTGCACTGAGGTGGTCAAACCCCAGACAATAAACACATGTGGTGTGTGGGTCAGCCTTGGCAAAGGCTTCCCCACAGACACTACAGTGCTGAAACCCAGTGGGCCTGGTTTTTCTTTTGGGTTTCTCAGACATAGTGCCAGCCTAACCAAAAACTTGCCCGTTTAAGGTAATTCGCCAAGCAAGACACCCTTATAGGTTCCCAACCATGTCACGGGTCATGGAAAAAACCGTAATGAAATCCGTTTTTTAGAACCGATAAGAACCGGGAACCGCACTCTAAATGCAATTTAACAAAGTTTAAACACAACCTGATCGGTTCAAACCAAACCGATAATATCGTTTGTAAGTTCCACACAGAAATAATGTAAAACCTATCTATTACTTACGATACCACAGACAGAGCTTGAACCGACCGGTTGCGGTTAAAATAAAAACAAAATGCGGTTTAAAAACCAAGAATTACACTTTTTAACTGACAAAATGAACCGAGCAGTAGGAGAAATCCTCTATACCTGAACCGGTGGAACCGACCGAACCGACCGCTTACCTGATGGTGCCAGTTCGGTCAGAACCGGGGAAAGCGTTCAGTGAGGCGGAGTAAAGAATCTGACAGTTTGCGTTTGAAGAACAACAGACAGAGTTTTCAACCGAGCTCGCGCTCAAGATTCCATGCCTGGCATGGAAAGTTAACTCTTTCACCTCCGGAGCAGTTCTAAGGCTGGGACAAACTGCATATGTCATAATATAGCAAGACTTCATGTTGTTTGAAGCAGATATCCTGCACACCAAGGTAGAGTCAAGCTTCCAGACTTTTCTGCTAAAGTGAGGGGGCTCTGGGAAAGGGACTTGAGTATGCCAATCTTGGATGAGGGTTGCAGGTATGTGTTAAAGGAAAACTGAGCAAAACAGTGCCTGCAATCACCAGGGCTGCAGAAATGCCCGATTAACATACCCTATAAAGTTTACAATCACTGCGGCTAACCTTTGCAAAGTTATTCTTTGTTTGTAATGTGGTCCTGGATGCGCCATTTCTAAGGTGCCACCGAACCGGAAGACAGAGTGTGACCTTACTACCTCCCGAATGATCCTGTCCTTTGCCGGAATGCTCATTCATGACGAGTGAGGCACATTTAAACTGAGTAAAACTAAACTATGTCCCATGTAGAGGTCTTTGAGCTGTACCGCTACAAGGAATTCTGCACATGCTTGAACTCAGAGCTGGAATTTTTAAAAGCAAATTTAAGTATCTTACACTGCTCCGATTTCAACAGGAATTGATTGTAGAGTGCAGCTCACAGGCACATGAACTGAGTAAACTAAACTATGTCCCATGTAGAGGTCTTGAGCTGTACCGCTACAAGGAATTCTGCACATGCTTGAACTCAGAGCTGGAATTTTTAAAAGCAAATTTAAGTATCTTACACTGTCTGATTTCAACAGGAATTGATTGTAGAGGTACAGCTCAAAAGACCTCTACATGGGACATAGTTTAGTTTTACTCGTTTAAATGTGCCTCGCCATCATGAACGAGCATTCCGCAAAGGACAGGATCATCCGGGAGGTACTAGGTCACACTTGTCTTCTCCGTGTGCAGGGCACCATAGAAATGACACATCCAGGACCACATTACAAACAAAGAATAACTTTGCAAAGGTTAGCCGCAGTGACTGTAAACTTTACAGGGTATGTTAATCGGGCATTTCTGCAGCCCTGGTGATTGCAGGCACTGTTTTGCTCTAGTTTTCCTTTAAACCTGCCCATGGGGCTCCTGCTCTGCAGTAGGTATAGGGGATCCCAGTACCAGTTCATGCATCATTTGTACTGTCCACCAAATGTGGTTCAGAAATTTAAAGAGCACCTTGCTCAGTGCTTGCAACAAATAACGGAAGCTCCTTACCTCCATGGGAGTTTCTCTGTGGCATTTTCAGAATTTTCAGTACTGCCCCAAAAGGAAGAGATCACAATTTTCCCTAAGGTGCTAGTCATGCAATCCCTTTCATTTTCTTATTGATGGACTGGGGACAATCAGTGAAATCAGAGCTCAAGTTCATTTAACGAGGCTCTTGTTAGTTGAACCCAGGCTCTGATTTCACTAAATACCCAGTTAAATAGCCAGAAAACAGGTTTGCAAATCACACTCCACAGACTTGAATGGAGTGCACATCCGCACTCTCCCAATATAGACGTCACAAAATGTCGAAGTGTAGGCCGGAGCCGGTGATAAGGAAGTGGTGGCTAGTCTTCGGGGCAAATTATGATCTGTTCCCTTCCTTGGGGCCAGCGTGGAATATTATGGAAATGCCACAGAAAGCTCCCATGGAGGTAAGGGAGCTTCCTCTTATTTAATTTTCAAACAGAAGTTATCGAGAAAGGCGCCTTAAAAACACCAAGTCTGCTCAGTATCAAACAAAGCAGAACTTTCCATACCTCCCTAGAAGGGATCAGGTGCAATCTACGATTTTGGTTTACTTTACCCCTTGGGGAAGGAAGGGATCATATTTTGCTTACCTGGAACTGGCAGCTGGATTCCTACCACTTATTTACTTTATATATTTATTTCAACATTTTCACCAGGAAAGACATACTAAGCTGCTAGCAGCTCATTTCCAGATGCGCCCTGGGGTGGGGGATACAGCAAACACAATATATCAAGGAGTATAACCAAAAATTGAAGACAAATCAGTATGACAGATACATGTAACAGAAAAAAAATGAGATCATTTAGGTGATGAAACAACTCTTACAGAGCAGTGAACAGGTAATGAAGGAAACAGATATGAGAAGGAAAGGAAGAAACACTTCCCGAACCCTCCTCATTCTGAGCCCACTCATGCACCATTTCTGTTGTAAATAGTTTGAACACAGAACTCAGCTGAAGTGTCTTTTCAGCTCCTTTTTTTTTCTTTTTATACTTTAGAGTGCAGTAAATTCGATGCCCCAGTTCATCTAACAAGTGTGATGATCTCATACCAAAATTCTGTTTCCTGTTTTCGCATACCAGGGCTAGGATAATACCCAGTGTCAGGACTTCTAATCTACAGGGATACACTGGATGAAAAAGAAAACATATAGTGTATGGAGAACATTACTGCCGATGGAAATCGGTTAGTGGAATCAGTTCTTGTGTTGCAGCAGCTATGTCACAATCTTGTTGTGCTGCACTAGCTACATCACTACTGCAGTACAAGATAGAACTTCATTGCACATATGCATTTCTGAACCCTTCACACTTTATGAAGTAGCCATGGCGGTGACAGCTGGCTCAGGAAGCGGCGATGGAAAAAATAAAAATTACTTACCACAGTAATCTTTCTTCCCTGTGATGCTCAGATATTCATAACTTTGTGCAGTCAGCCTGGTGGGTTGGACTGCCCGGAGAGATGGAACACATGCAAATGATGAAATTCTTTGCACGTGAGCATCTTTCAAATACTGCCTCTACCAACTGTAGTGTTCTAAGCCCTTCAGATTTGTAAGAAGCCTGAAGTCAGGCATTATGAAAAATCTGACAACTAATTAATTAAAACATTTTTAGGATTACCCTAATAAAACAATTTACTCGAAAAACCTCCAAGGAGGGACTATATCTATGATAATGGTGTTCACCAGACAACGAGAAAAACTATTAAGAGAGAGACAGAAAACTCTGTTAAAATCTATCTAGTATAGAGAAGTGTACCCAGAAGGGTATGGCTATGTGGCACTAGCATGCAGAATGCATAGGCTGAAGCTCTGGAAGGGAGGATGGGAGGGAGTTATGAATATCTGAGCATCACTGGGAAGAAAGAAGATTACTATGGTAGTAATTTTCTTCTAACCCCAGTAGTGCTCAGAATATTCATAACTTTGTCTGAACTACCAGCTTGTACCCTGAGTGGGCACAGAACTTATTTTGAAACAGATTTTGCAGGACTGCTGTGCCAAACCTGGCATCACTTCTGGACAGAACTTCCAAGTTGTAATGTTTTGTAAACGTGTGTACTGATTTTCAAGTAGCTGCTTTACAAATGTCCAATAATGGCACTCTCTCCCAGCAGCTGCAAGAGTGGCAGCTGTTCCTCTTGTTGAGTGAGCCCTCAGCCCAGCTGGGGACTCCTACCTGCTTTAGTGTAGCAGAATTGAATACACTGGACAATCCACTGAGAAATGGATCTTTTGAGGCTGGTTTGCCCATTCCGATATCCCACATGTAAGGAAAGGTTCATAGGAAGATACGAACTCAGGAGGCACAAAATGCCCTTAATGAGCTCGCCACCAACTAGGTGGAGTAATTCTAATATGGATATGATGTTTTCTATTTCCCATATAGTTATCTAACTGTTTTTTAAAGATTCAATATTAGTACTCTCCACTACTTTCCTTGGTAAAGCATTCCATTGTGTTACAACCCTTTGTGAAAACCATTTAACTTTTTTGTGTTTTACAGTTCATCCCTCTAAGTTTGTGGCTATGTGATCTTGTTTGTGTCTCAGAATTATTCTTTATTAAACCTAAAGTTTCAAACAGACATTGGTCATTAATTGCTTTATATATTGTACATAAATCTCCTCGTATTTGTCTATATTGTAAAGAAAAAGAGACCCACATGTTGTAATCTTGATTTATACTGAAGAGATCCCAGGTCTCTAATTTTTTAGTTATTTTCCTTTGTACCCCTCAACTAATTTTTTCCTTTTTTGTAGTTGGACCACAAAAGAAGAACAGTATTCAAGTTTAGTCCTAATCATACTTGTATAGAGTGGTAGTATTACTTTTGGTCTCTGCTTTTAATATGTTTAAGAATACATCCCATGATTTTATGACACTTTTAACTTTAACTAAGGTATGATTATCAAATGTCAGATTGTTGTCAACAAAACCCCTGAATCTTTCTCAGTTGTAGTTACAACAAGTGGAACATTATTGATTTTATAATTAAAGTTTTGATTATTGTGTCCAAAGTGGATGACCTTACATTTTTGTTCATTAAAACACATCTTATTTTCTAGTGTCCATGTACAGATTTCATTTAGTTCATCCTGGAACTGGATTGCATCTTGTGTGTTGTTAACTATACAGCCAAGTTTGCAATCATCTACGATCTGGCCATCCAGACCTTATTGGAAGGTTGCACTGTTGATATTAATAAATTGAACAGAACAGGGCCCAAAACTGATCCCTGCGGGACTCCACTACCAACCTTTACCCATGGTGATAAATGTCTTCTGACAGCGACTCTCTGATACCTATATAACCAAGATTTTACCCAGTTAATTATGTTAGGGTGAAAGCCAAACACACACATATAATTTATTATAACTTGATGGGAAACTTTATCAAAGGCCTTTGAAAATCCAGCAGTACAACATCCACTGGTAGCTCTAAGTCAAGGGATGCACTTACTTTTCATAAAAGTTTAACAAGTTGGTCATACATGATCTACCCTGAGTAAATCCGTGCTGAGTTAAATCCTGTAAGTTGTTTTTGAAATATGTGCTTCAATTCTGGTTAATAAAGTTCTTTCAAATAATTTACCAATAAGCAAGTGAAAAACGTAAAAGTTGTTTCTTGTCTTGCCTATGGCCTTTAGTAGCTGTCATGTAGTAGCTGAGAGCTCTTTTCACATCCAGACTGTGAAGCCTTCTTTCAGCAGAGCTTATGGTCTGTGAAGAAGACAGGCAGAGTGATAGATTGGTTCAGAGGAAAATCTGAAACAACCTTGGGAAGGAATTGTCTGTTTGTTCTGAGGACTACCTTATCCCTGTGGAAAGAGATGTAGTCCTGTTTCAACACAGAGAGCCTGAAGCTCACTGATTCTTCTTGTTGAGGTAATTGCTACCAGGAAAACTGTTTTCCAGGTAACGCATTTAAATGGACTGCAGCCATGGGCTCAAAAGAAGCCCACATCAATCTGGCTATATATATATTAAGATCCCAAGCGGGCACTGGTGCCCTGTGAGGAGGGCAAATGTATCAGGCCTTTAAAAATCTTTTGAAAATGGGATCTGATGCTACAGACACCTTTGTCCTAGCAGAAAGGTATGCAGATACTGCTGCAAGGTGAACCCTTAGAGAACTGGGTTGTAGACCTTGTGGATGTAAGTGAGTCAGATAATCCAACACCACTGAGACGCCTCAGTCATTTGAGGCAAGTTTCTACCTGAGCACCAGAAGGAGAATCTTTTCCACTTAGCAGAATAAGTTTTCTTAGTGGAAGGCTTCTTATAACCTTTCAAGATATTTAAAACAGCTTCAGAAAGGTTCAAGTCCATACTTCTAATTCCTCAAGAGCCATGCCTTGAGGTGGAGGGACTCTGAGATTTGGAACAACAATGTTCCCTGATTGGAGGTCAGAAGATTGTGCCTGAGAGGCAAGCTTATTGGCTTGCTCACTGACATGGAGAGCAGAAAAGAGTACCATGGCTGCCTGGGCCAATCTGGAACTATCAAGATCAGAGAGGCTGAGAGGGATCTGAGCTTCAGCAGTACCCTGAAAACCAGAGAAAACGGGGAAAGGCATAGAGAAACTTGTCTCATTAGTCCAGTACCAGGGCGCCCAGAGGGGTCGTGCCTCTGGGCTGGTGGCCTGCAGCAATACTGAGGCAACTGGTGGTTCTGGTGGGATGCGAACAACTCTATTTCTGGAACGCCCACCTGCTGAAAATTAACTGCACCACCTGCTTGTTCAGTGTCCATTCGTGATGGGACTGATTGATCCGACTCAGTGTGTCTGCCAAGATATTGTCCTTTCCTGGCAGATGGATGGCTTGCAGGACGCTTTAGAGAATATGCCAGAGTCCAAATTTTCATGGCCTCTGTGCATAGGGGACCTGATCTGGTGCCACCCTGCTTGTTTATGTAATACATAGTGATGGTATTGTCTGTTCTGACTTGTACCACCTTGCCCATCACCAGTGTAGAAAACTTTTAGTGACAACCGCACTGCTCTGAGTTCCAGCAAGTTTATATGCTGGAGGGACTCTGCCACTGACCAGGTACCCTGAGTTGTGTGTCTCCCTAGATGGGTACCCCAGCCCAGAAGGGATGCATCTGTTGTGAGGACTAGTGAAGGATCCTCCTCTGGAAGGGACTCCTTGCCTTAGGTTGGATTCCTTTTCCACCACAAGAGGGCTTGTAACAGAGGCCTTGTCACTGGAATGAGTTTTGAAAAGGATCTTTTTCTGACTCAATGATTCCTGAGATGAAACTGGATGTCTCTCATGTGAAACCTGGAACCCTGCACTGTGCCTGTGGATGCAGCCATATGACCCAAGAGCTGCAGGAATTGCCTGGCTGTTTTTGACTGTGCAACTTGAAGGAATTTGCTATGGCCTGAAGGCTTTGCACCTTGTCTAGTGTTAAAAGGCCCTGGCCTGTAGAGTACTGATCTCGCCCCATGAACTGTGAAGTCTGTGTAGGGGTGAAGACAGATTTTTTCTGGTTTACTATGAAACCCAAGGACTCCAAAAGATCCTGTGTGAGCTTTAGAGAGGTTCTGACTTGTTCTGGTGATTTGCCCACCACCAGCCAGTCATCCAGATATGGGTAGACAGTCACTCCTGTCTTCAAGAAATGCCACCACAGCTGCTAGGCATTTTGTAAACACCCTTGGTGCCGAGGAAAGGCGAAGGGCAGGGTTGTAAACTGATAATGACCTGATGGGAGTCTGAATCTGAGATATTTCCTGAAAGATTCTTTTATGGGGATGTGGAAAAAGCGTCCTGTAAGTCCAGAGATGCCAGCCAGTCCCCTTTTGGATTGTTGGCAGAATCCAAGCCAAAGTTACCATTTTGAACTTTGGCTTCTTCAGGTGCTTGTTTAAAGCTCTGAGATCCAAAATTGGCCCTGCTACTCCCCATTTTTCTTTGTTGTTAGGAAGTATCTGGAGTAAAACCTCTTCCTCTCAGAGTTGTAGGGACTAGTTCCACTGCTTTGAGCTGAAGCAGCTTCTGAACCTCTGCCTCTAGCAACTAAATGTGTGCTAGGGGTGAGGAGATGGAAACCCTGGTTTTTTTTTGAGGAAGAAATTTGAAGTCCAGAGACAGACCTTGCCCACTACTCCAACACCCACTTGTCTGTGGTGATGGTTGACCAGAGGGGAGGAAATGGGACAGTCTGCCTCAACAGGTAGAGAAAGAGGTGGCCTGCACCTCAGGGTTCTGTTTAGGCTGGGGTTGAGGTTCTGCCTGAGCCCCTCGCCTAGAGCCCTTCTACCCCTACCCCTTGAGTAGCCCTGTGGGGTACTGCTGGTATTGGGGCATGGCTACTGGCTGGAAAAAGGGTCTTGACAAGAAAGAACGACCCAGCCCCCTTCCATAGGGCCTGGTGGATGAAGAAGTTCTGTCTCTAGCAGAGTTACTTCTATAAGTAGCCTTATATTCATCCACCTTTTCATAGAGGCCACTGTGGACTCCCCAAAGAGCATTTCCTTTTAATGGAAAATCCAGGGCCTTTGACTGGGTATCCTGAGTGAGGTTTATAGCCCTAAGCCAAGCAAACCTCCTCTGAGCCACTGTGTTAGCCATCCATCTGGCTGCAGTGTCATTTAGATCAGCAGCCATTTGGACTTGGTGGCACAGCCTCTAGCCCAAACCTGGCAGTTTCAGCCAGGTCATCTGACAAAGGTGGGGTGGCCTTCATGGATATTGCCAGTACCGACTGCCACAGGGATTTCTGATACTGGGCAGCATAAGCTTGAAAAGTAGCCTGTCTCATGGCCAATGAGGCTGACAATAGCCTTTTTGGCCATACTGTCCAATTTTCTGGATTCCTTGTCCGTGGGTGTGAGGACCGAGGGACTTTAGCTTTATCACAGGCAGCTTGCTGTATTACCCCTTGATGGTCAGGATGGGAGAAGAGGAAGTCAGCTCCCTCCCTGTCCAGCTGGTATTTTAATCTATTCGCTTATCAATTGGAGGAATAGAATTTGGGGTCTGCAGGAGCTTCATAGCATCCTTCTTGAAAATTGATATACTGGGAGGAGGAGGAGGGCCTTTGTGAGTGTTAGACCCATCATGTTAAGGTACCCAATCTCCTCCTCATCTTCCACTTGTTCTGTTGTGGCAATATCTAAGCATCTGCCATTTTCCTTACGAAGGAAAAATGGGAGGAAAATTCTCAGACACCCTGGGAGGTGAGCCAAATTCCTGCTCAGGGGACACCTCTGGGGATAGGTTCATCCTCCTCATAAGGCTCCTCATCCTCTTCAAAATAGTGTTGCTCCGGATCAGGGGCAACACAGTAGCAGCAACCTGGGGACCCTGTGAAGGGGCAGGAGGCTGAGGGATGATGCTCTGCAGAGCCTGAATAATTTTAAATGCCTGGCTATGTCCTGAGCTGAAGGCATTACAGGCTGCTAGCATGAAGTCCCTGGTTTAGCAGGAGAGGGTTCTGCATGTTTGAGCTTCTTTAATTTCTTTAAGGGAACCGGAGACTCAGCCGGTTCTTTCCTCTTTTGCCCTTTTCGCCTGTATCAGGGGCAGGGGTAGAAGCACTGCAATTCAACCACAACAGACTGGGGTATCAGCTGGTCAGAGCCTGAAGGACCCCTAGAAACTTTTTTATTAAGCCTTTCAAGGCACTTTTCAACAGTTTTCTGGGAATGTTTTACATATCTCACATTCCTGGTCCAAATGTTCAAAACCCAGACAAGCTACACATAAGATGTGCTTGTCTGCCTTGGCAAACACATCTCCACACTTTAAACAGTTTTTAAACTCGGGCTCCGGTTCTCTTCTTAGGTTTCTCAGTCATGGTGAAAAGCAAGAGGAAAAACCCGACCGCTAAATACTAAATGCTGTTGCGGTTATTTAAACAGCTTAAAAGTTGTTTTTTTTTATGGTCGGTTCCAGAACCGAGGGAACTGAAGGAACCGAGAGAGGAGATGAAATGTGAACCAGTTCAGGGTTCTGTAACCGATAAAAGCGGTTACAACTAAAGTTTACAAGGACCAAAAATTAGTGATAATGTATAGGTTCTTTAGACAGAGAACTGAAATAAAGCTAAACTAACTCAGATCCTCACGGTTATGCCGAACTGAGGAACTGAAAAAACAACTATTTAAATAATAAACTAACAATCAGTAGAGGCAGTAAAAGAAACTAAATATACTTATGGTTTAGGTGATTTTTTCTATCTTCTTCACGCGAAAGAGGCGACAGAGATTCCGAGCGACCAGACTTTCAGGGGAGAGAAAATCTGAAGGGTTTAGAACACTACAGTTGGTAGAGGCAGTATTTGAAAGATGCTCACGTGCAAAGAATTCCATCTTTGCATGTGTTCCATCTGTCCGGCAGTCCAACCCACCAGGCTGACTGCACAAAGTTATGAATATTCTGAGCATTAGGGTTAGAAATGCTTGTTTTTTATTCTTTGTTTTACACAATAAGAGCACCTCTTAGATGAAGCTGACGACACCTCGGTTACTACCTCAACCAGATAAGGCGTTTCTGTTTCATTTATGTGTTTGGGAATATTGGTTACTTCAGCAGTTAAAACAGTAGCACACTCAAACTTTAACTTATCACAAATGGACTAAACTACACAAAATGAGCCACGTTCATCAACAGCTGATTTCTTCCGTTTTCTTGTTTTTTTTTATTTGTAATACCTGCCCATACACTATAAAGATCATGTATGAGCAGGTATACACAGACAAAGCTGTGCTTGAATCTCAAGGTGTCCTGTTACCAAGGAAAGCTCTCGACTGAAGCACAGCCTTGGTTGTGTATGCCTGCTCATGCATATTCTCTATATTTTGCATCTTAGGTAGGGTTACCACCTGTCCTGAGTTTCAGAGGACAGTCCTGATTTGGGAGCTGTGTCCTGCAAAAAACATGAAAAGTACTACATGTCCTGACTTTTAAGGTGTGCCAATATCCTTTAGGTGAAATGTGTTCCACTGGTAGTTACAGCTACTGACAGAATGGCCCCAACCCTCCTGACCTGCACAGAGGACTGGATTTTAGATGAAGAGTGGACAATGGGGCCCCAAGGAGAGTCTGGCAAGGCGGGGAGTATGTAAGAACTACGGCCGCACCTCAGGCAGTGCTTAGCCTGTGCCACCTCTGTGGGCCCTCCACCTGCAGAGATACTGTAGTGAACTGTGCATTGTTGGCCCCAACCGGGACACCCACATAGCTGCATGAGTGGTTTGAGACCATGTGCAAGAGGGACCACATCCATCCATGGTTGAGGATGCACAAAGTTCTCTGCATGTGCAAAGCAGGACTTCAGTGCATGTCCAGCCCATGTAGGTCCAGCTGTGAGTACATATCTGTATGTGATATGGGTCCTTATTCTATGAATGATCTTGTGTTCTTTATTAATTCATTTAAAGACATAGGGCATGTGCTAAATGTTCATTAGATAATGATCTAGATGGCCAGCTCCATGATGCCGAGTGAAGGTGTGTCCTCCAGTAACAGTACTGCAGGTGTTGAGCCAGATTACTGCAATAACATCTAAGTTAGTTCCATAACTTATTCTTAGTTCATGCAATCTGTATGTTTAACCTCTGATATTTTTTCTTCTTACACATCACATTTTATCTCCCACTTCTGGCAGGGCTCAGTGGTGGTAGTGCTGACCATCTGTGCTCCACCCCAAGCTTATCACGGGATCATGCTGCCCGACAGTGAGGCTGGAGTTTTACTTTTACCCCCATGGCTTTTATTTTTGGTCCCCGAAACACAGGGTTCTATGCAAGTCAACCTAACAGCATAGCAGCAGGGCAGCTGCTTGTGATGCCAACGACCTCGGTTTGGGAAGGAGCTCAGGTCATCAGAAGGCCCACCAGGGGTCAATGTTCCTTAGATGTTCTCCTTTCTGGGGAGTGAAGCTGCCATGTTTGGCATGAATACTGTCACCTGGGCGACCACAGGTGGAAATACAGCCAGGAACAGCAGAGGAGATGCATACTGGCTCTGTAGGGTACTGTGCAAGTGCATGCATGTGCACTAGAACCCTTGTTTGCTGCCACAGTATGCTGTTCATATACTTTAGTCACGTGCACCTACCATACTCCTCACTATTCTTATTGGTCCCCAGCGAGAGGAGGACACTTGCATCTCGCAGCCTACTTTGCCTCACTACCCATATGAGTCCCATGGGGTGCTGGAGGAGAGAGACTCTGGCAACATGCACCCTATTATAGATTGAGAGAGTCTCATCCAATTCATGCTTCTGACCAATCAGAGTGCTCCTTTCTCCTGCGCGGTGAGACTTTTTTTAATGTGAAGAGAGTATCACACGCAGATGCACTAAAAATGGGCACGCCCAGGACATTTTTAACTTTAAATAGCACTGAACGTTTGTCTCATAATATCTTAATACACCCCTTGCCACTTGTTGCGGTGAGATTGGTTTGACTTGCCTATTGTTCAAGCTACAGCAGGTCACCTGAGCTGTTCTCTATCAAGCAGAATGTGCATAAAACCACTCTTATTCCACAATGAGTGGCTCCGGAAGAGCGTGTTAATATAGATCATACCCTCAGTACTCCATATGGATCCCGGTGGTGGTAGGGACACTTGCCTCATTACAGCCTGCCATATTACTCATTACCCATATGGAACCTTGGTGGGGGACAGTTGGGCTACATGCAGCCTATCATAGCCTTCACTATACATATGGGACTCTGGAAAGGTGAGGGAGGGCACTCTTGCTCTCTTGCCTATCATACCCACAATAACTATATGGGTCCCTGATGAGGAGGAGGAACACTTGGGACATGTGCAGCATACCATACCCCAGTTTCATGTGAATTTGCTGCTTTTTCTTACAGGGGACTTCTGGATTTATTCAACTTGCAGGAGCATTCTACTGAACAGAACTTATTGTGGGACTTTAAAATGATGGCCAGTGGGTTGGCATCCTACTACACACACTTCTACTAAATACAGCACTTGGAAACATATAAACTGCACTGAAAGCATGCGGGCCACTTATTTCAGTTCCACATTTACTGCAAGGGGAACCAAATGTCCGTGGTAGTGCGGTGTGATGTGGGACTTAAGCGTGACACCAGAGGCGAGTGTTGCTTGGTGATGGCGTGTTAGGAAGCAGTAATTTAATGGAAAGTGGAGGGCAGACAGCAGATTTGTTTTTTAAAAAAGTTTCCAAACGTTAGATTTCGTGGGAAAACAGACCATATGCACTGCTGCACTTCTGAGGTGCCGTCTTTCGGATGAGGCGTTGAACCGAGGTCCCATCTGCCTGGATTGGTGGTGGTTCAGGTGGATGTTGAAGATCCCATGGCACTTATCGAAAAAGTGAGAATTTCCCGTGCGTCCTGCCAAATTTCCACTCACTAAAAATACTACCAACAGCTTAATCTGGTTCAAAGGTCAGTTGGCATTCATCTGTATCCTTCTCCGGTCGTGCCTGAAAATAGGCAGGATTTGTCTAGTGCACTTACCCGGTCAACAAAAGCTAAATAAAAATAAATAAATAAAACCATATGACCAGCGAGACTGGAGGGCACAATCAGAGCTGTGCAGGTGAGAAAACAGACTGCTATTGTACATGAGACTTCTCCTTTAAATGCAAGGGTCTGTTCTATCCTCTCCTTTTCTGTCTCTTCTCTGTGTGGTTCTGCAACCAAATTTTCTTGTGAGACCTAGGAACTGATCACTCTGGCTGGTTTCACAATTCTCGCCTTCTCGCATCTCTCTGTCTTCAATTGCTATTTCTGTCTTTTCTTTGTGTCTCTAAGCGTTGAATCTCTTTTCTCTTTGTTGCACCACCTCTCTTCTCTGTTTCTCTGTCTCTGTTTGTTGCATAGCCCACCATTTGAAAACGGAGTCAGGCTCTGTCACTGCCTGTTCTTTTTCCCCATAGCTGTATAGTCTCAGCTTGGACTTCTGTCTCTGCTAGTTTGGCTGCCTTTCTTCTGGTAATCACTCCTGGACTTGCTGCTGCAGAATCCATACCTTTCTTCTATGCTTCCCTGGTACCAGGCAGTATAACTATTTACAAAGACAGTACAAACATAGGAAACTAAGTCCTTCTTCTGAGAGTATCTCTTAATTCCAAGTTTCAGTCTCTCAATCTCTGTCTCTCTAACAAAAGCATTGCTGCTCTTTTCATAACAAGTCTTTGCCTCATTGACATCCTGCTTCTCACAGAATGTTCTTGTAAGTTTTCAGAATGTTCTTGTCAGTTTAGTTCCTTGCAGGTGCAGCAAGACAGTAGTACATAGTGACCCAGAACTGACCTCTTGTTTACAGCTCTGCAAAAGTCTTAAAACTGCATCTCAGGTTAACCCACCCTCTCATTTAACCAACACACAGATGCGATGCAAAAGTCGCCTAATGCTAAACTAGGATTACTGAACAGCGCCAGAAAGGCCTGTCTTCTGAAACACTAAAACTGCAGTAAACAGCTCAGTCCTCTCAGTGACAGACTATGGGCTAGCAGTATATGGACGCCTCCGAACCTCTTTAAAGCGTATTAAAACAACACTAAACAAAGTGTGTCGACTAGTCTTAGGTGTACCCCATCTCACTCACACCTCGAGGTTGTACACTCAAATGAATTGGCTCAACGTTGGCAGCCGCCTTTATTATCAAGTGTGCCTGCTTGCCAAGAAATCTGTGCTAGGACTTACCACCCCAGGCCTGCAAAGCCTTAGCCAACAACACCATCAGATGCACATGAGGAACAAACAACTAGCCTCAAGCGTCCCTTCTGCAGAACCACACAAGGTCAGCGGTCCTATAAATACCAGGTGACACTTTGGCTAAATCGCTTGACCTAGATATGACGAAGGGATAAAATAGGTCCCTTTAAAGCTAAACTCTGAGTGGCCCTAGCTACAAACAGTAACTGTGACTCGAGACCTGACCCCACCCCACACTCTACCCTCTTCTTTCTGCTACCCTCCTTCTAACCTGCCCTCTTGCCGCCTCCTCTCATCTTGCTAACTCACACTCCCCTAGTAGGCTCCAGGTCCCCACCTCAGCATTTCTCCCCAAGGAGCCTAGTCCTCCCCTATGACTACTTTCTTTAGCACTTCAGACAAAAGAACAGTTACCCAACAAGTTCTCGCCTCCTTGCATATAGTTTTAGTTACATATCTTACAGACTATCTCATACTCAGCTTCCTTACCTGACTTGCTCTATATCCTGTATATCCTCAACTGTTCACTTAAACTACTTGTCAACCTAGCCCATGCTGTAAACTGTGTATCTGTTATTGTACTTATGTAACCTCTGCAACCTGATGTACTCATGTTTTACTATGATATGGAACCGCTGTGTATCTGTTAATGTACTTTGTAACCTCTGTAAATGATGTTATACTCATGTATTACTATGATGTGGAACCTCTGTAAAAGAGCCATTGGCTCAAAGGTACTTCCTAGAAAACAAATAAATAAAACAAACCCTTGAGTTCCAAATAGCTTTCTTTGCAAACATTTCAACAGTGTAACTATATACAGTTTTAAACAAAGGGATCCCACTATCACATACAGTTTTACACAGAGATTCACATATACTTTTTATAACTGCAGATATACAAGGGAAGAAAAGACAGAAATAGCAAAGAGAGCGGCAGAGAATTGCGAAACCGTCAGAGTCATCAGTTTCTAGGTCTCACAAGAAAATGTGGTTGCGCAACCAGACAGAGAAAAGACAGAAAAGGAGGGATAGAAGAAAAATTACTTACCATAGTAATCTTGTTTCTTCCGAGGTATTTTCCAATATTCATAACTCTTGCAGTCAGCCTTTCAGGGTTTTACCATAGCGCATCGACAGCGCTAGCACCAACATCCCTACAGACATCCACCATGCCGACTGTCGGCATTGTAGCCTCGGGGATGTCGGTGCGCTCACCGAACCTCCACACACCCGGTCTCTAGGATTCCTACTCCGAGTCGGAGCTGGACTGGGAAGCACACCAGCGAGGCTGTTCCTTGGTCACTGCACAGACCATCACAGCAATATGAGGGTTTTGCCCGATTCCTGTCGCTGTGATGGTCTTTTTGCAGTGCTGGAGTCGCTAATGGTGATGGTATACCGCCTTTCAGATAGAATCAGACGGAGATAGAACGTATAGCTAATGACGGAATCATCATTGTGCATGCCACTTTTCAAATGCTGCCCTTATCAACTGCCTACATTCTAATGCTTCAGAGTTCGTGGAAGCCTGCAAAGACAGGCCCCAAGAAGAACTATATCTATATAGTAATACTAACAAAAAAACACTAAACTATTCAGTAAACCTCCAACTGGAGGTAAAAAATACAATCCTTCCCTGAATGTTAGAATCACCTGAAGAAGAGGAACCAATGCCCAAAGGGCTCAAAACACAGATATGGATCCAGCCGGTGGCACTGAGGGGTTGAGGGCGGTGGATGCCACACCTTGCGCCATGCGGCGGCCTGAGTTTGGGAGCTAGCTTGGGCGCCAGGAGGGAGAGGATCGATCACCCGATGGGCTGCTCTCCTCTCTCCCAGGGGAGGGGTTCTGGGCTGTCAGGCGTTCCAGCAACCCTCAGTGGAGAGCAGGGGGCACTGCAGAATGCCGGACCACATGCTGGGCAAGTGTGGCTGATGCGGCAGGGTTGCCGTGTGCCATAGCATTGGGGGGATGGAGGGGATAAAACACGAAAAAACTCAGCCGGACAAGTGGCCATCCGGTGCCGCTCCACCACACTCCCAACGCTGGTTCTCTGCCACTGCCTCTTTGGTCTCCCTCAGGCCCATTAGGGGCGGGGCTTGAGGAGAAAGTAACATATTTGAAGATGGCAGGGTCCACAGCGGGCAGTACAGTAGAGCCGCCCGAGAGGAGAGGCCAGAGAGAGTTCCGTGCTGGGGAAGCAGGAAAAATAGTTAAAAAAAAAACGATATGCCAGTGTGTGGCACCCTCATGCATAGCTGCTCAGCTTGAAGTGCAGAGGCCACTTGTTCAAGAAGGGGATGCAGGGTGAGAGAGTTATGAATATTGGAGAATACCTTGGAAGAAACAAGATTACTATGGTAAGTAATTTTTCTTCTCACCCCAGAAATTCTCCAACATTCCTAACTCTTGCAGATTATGAAGCAGTACCTTTGCAGGTGGGCACAAAACCTACTTTGAAATAGACTCTGTAGGACGGCTGTGCCAAACCTGGCATCACTTCTGGACTGTGTGTCCAGGCTGTAATGCTTTGAAAAGGTGTGTACTGTTCTCCAGGTAGCTGTTTTACAGATCTCCACTAATGGGACATCCCTAGGCTATAGTAGCAGCTGTATCCTTGTGGAATGGGCCCTCAACCCTGCTGAGGGGCTCTTTTCCAGCTTTGGAGTAGCAAAACTGGATACATCGAACTATCCAGCGGGAGATGGACCTCTTACATATTAGTTTCCTTTCCCACATCCCTATAAGTCAAGAACAGCTGTTTCCTGTCCTGCCTATGGTCCTTGGTGACTGTCATGTAGTAGCTAAGGGCTCGTTTAACATCAAGACCGTGAAGTCTCGCTCACCTGAACTAGAATGTTCAGTGAAGAAGACTGGTAGTGTAAAGGATTGGTTCAAATGGAAATCAGAAGCCACTTTAGGGAGAAATTTCCTGTTTGTTAGCAGGACTACCTTGTCCCTGTGGAATGAAATGTAGTCCCAATCAACATAAAGAGCCTGGAGCTCACTGATCCTTCTGGTAGAGGTCATTGCCACCAGGAAAACTGTTTTCCAGGTGACATATTTCAAATGAGCTGAGACCACAGGCTGAAAGAGGGACCCATGAGCTTGGCTATACACACATTCAAGTCCCAAGCTGGCACCTGTTCCTTGTGAGGGGGTTACTGATGAGCCAGCCCTTTGAAGAATCTCTTGAAAATAGGATTTGATGCTGTAGAGGCACTCTTTCCAGCTGAAATGTAAGCAGATACTGAAACCAGATGGACCTTCAAAGTAGTGGGCTGCAAGCCCAGGGAGTACAAATGGGTAGGTAGTCCAGCAAAGCTGGAATTCCTGCCTGTGTTGTTATCACATAATTGGTGGAACACCAAATTGAAAACCTTTTCCATTTTGAAGCATAGGTTTTTAGTAGAGGGTTTCCTGAGAATATCCAGAACACTCTCTGAGAGGTGCAAGCCTGCATATTCTAAGTCCTCAAGAGCCACACCTTGAGCCTGAGGGATCTGAGGTTCGGTACAGGATCCTCCCTTGGCTGAAGGTTAACAGATTGTGCCTCCAAGGAAGGTGTACTGGTTCTGTCACAGACATGGAGAGCAGCAAAGAGTACCATGTCTGCCTGGCCCATCTGGTGCTATCAAGATCACTGATGCTGGCTGGGAACTGAGCTTGAGCAAAACTCTGAACACCAAGGGGAAAGGAGGGAAAGCATACAGGTGCTTCCCTGACCAATCCATGGCCAGAGCATCTGGGGGACTGTTCCCTGGGCTGGTGGCCTGCAACAGTACTGTGGCAGGTGGTGATTCTTGTGGGATGCAAAGAGATCTAGCTCTGGGGTACCCCACCTTCTGAAAGCTACTTCCAACACCTGTCTGTTCAGGGTCCATTCGTGATGGGCCTGGTTGATTCGACTTGAGTGCGCCTGCTGGGGTGTTGTCTTGTTTTGTAAACTTTACTTACAAAGCAGAGCATTTTACAATGAGAAAGCACATTGCAACACAGTAGCAACATGCGTTATCAGGTCATCTTTTACAATATATTATCCTTTACAAGGTTATGCCTTCAAACAATATCCTTAGCAGAGTCTTAACAGAAATACCAAGGGTGAAATTGGATCAATTTTAAAACAATCGGAACCAGGCCTGTTGTATCGCTGTTTGAGAGGAGCCCACATTCGTTGATATTTGTCTATTTGCCCTCTAACATGGTATTGAGTTCTCTCTAGTCTCATGCACTCCATAAGTGATTTAATCCAGACTGCAGTTGTAGGGTTTCAGGCAGTCTCCAGTACATAGCCAGGGTTTTAAGGGCTAATACCATTGCCCAACCTCCACAAACCTCCTGAGGGGCTGGGCATCTTTTCTTTTGCCCCTAGGGGGAGTCCTAACAAAATCTCAGCTGAGTCCAGCTTAAGGGGACCTGTAAGGTAGCGTTAAAATCTGCTGAACTCCTCTCCAAAACCTTGTACTTGTTGACAAGCCCAAATTAAATGGAAAAAGAACCTCCGTGGACTTTACATTTGGGACATAGCGATGAGGCAGTAGAGTCAATCTTGTGAGCCAAAACAGGGTAAATTAAGTTCTAAAAGGACTTTGTATTGTATTGAGCGTAGTGTTATTGACTGAACATTTAATAGAGTTTTCAAAATATTTAACCAATCACCCCTGTTAAGGCATCAGGTAATATATCTATCTCCCACTGGGCTTTAATTTTTCCAAGGGATCAGGAGGGGCACCTATAAGCAATGAGTAGCACCTCCTGAGTGGTTTAAAGGATTTATCATTTGATTGGCCCACAAAGAGTTCCTCCAAGAAGTGTCAATAATGGCGTGTCCGGAAGGCCACATCATCACACCCAATCAGGTTGTGGGCTAGTTCCCAAACTCTTCACATTGCTCTTGTACAGGATTTTTCAATCTTGGGGTTGAGGAAGTCCCAAGTGACCCACTAATGTGTAGTAATACATAGGAATGAAAGAGAGATTCTAGGTCCACCCAGACCAGTCTGTCCCCCCTTCCCCATAGCAGGTCCTGTACATGACAGAGCTGAGCTGAGATATAATAGTGTTTCACATTGGCAAACTTAGGCCCCCTTTCCTAAGGGCTGTATCAAAATGTCTTTTTGATTCTGGGCTTTAGTTTGCCAAAGAAGTTGAGTAATGGCCCCTCCAAAGCTTTAATATATTTATTTAGGATCCAGAGAGGACTGTTTGAAAAAATATAAAAATTGAGGGACCACAGACATTTTAACCAGATTAACCCTTCCGATTAAGGTCAAAGGCAGCTCTCAGGAGAGACAATCTTCCCTCACTCTATTCACTACAGCCTTCATTTTAATCTTGACTAGGCTCGACAACTTGGCAGGGATGATAATACCTAAGTATTTAATCTGGCTAGAGGGTCTATTATGGTACCGGCAACAGATATTGAATTCTTAATATTTCCCATAGGTAACCATTCACTTTTTCCAGATTAATTTTGTGGCCAGATAGGGGCCATAAATTTCAAAAATTTTGGACAAATGAGGGAGGAATTTTCAGGGAGGAGCGATATAACAAGATGTCATCAGCGAACAAGGAGATCCGGTGTTCTTTTCCGTCCACATAAATCCCTCAATGTCACTATGTGACCTAATTCCCTGGGCCAGGGCCTCTATGATTAGTACATATAGCAAAGGGGATAGGGGGCAGCCTGCCTGGTGCCTCTTGTAAGAGGGAAAGGAGGAAATGTAGTCATTCGTTATTAGGGAGTGATATAAGTTCAGATCCAATTCAACAACTGCGGGCCCAACCCAAATTTCTTTAAAATTGCCAACATAAAGGGCCACTCAACCCGATCGAATGCTTTTTTAGCATCGAGGCCAATAGGCCCCCGACTATTTATGCACAATATCTATAGTTCTTCTAATGTTGTATTTAGCCTGTCTCCCTTCACAAAGCCACACTGGTCTGAGTGTATCAATAGGGAAGAAGACCATCTATAGAAACATAGAAACATAGACTTTGATGGCAGATAAGGACCGCTTGGCCTACCTAGTCTGCCCATTTCTCTATCTACAGGATAAGCTGCAGATCCTATTTAACCAACAGCCTATTTCTTCATACCTCCCACAAAATTGCCTTATGTCTGTCCCATGCATTCTTGAACTCTCCCACAATTTTAGACCCCACAACCTCCTCAGGAAGGCTGTTCCATGCATCCACCACCCTCTCTGTGAAAAAAATACTTCCTCACATTGCCCTGAGGGCGTTCCCCTCTATCTACCTCTATCTAGAGGCCATAATTTTAGCTATAATTTTATAGCAGAATTCAGTAGTGATATAGAGGCGATAAGAGGAGCACTAAGGGATCTTTTCCTGGTTTGGGGAGGACAGTTATGGTAGCCAGATATTGGAGTGGGGCAGAATACCGTTGCCGGGCTTCAGTCACAACATGCAACATCAGCGGGCCCAAAACATCCCAAAGTTCTTTATATAGTTCTGCTGGAATCCCATGGGGTCCTGGGGCCTTTCCTTCTTAGCATTCCAGACTGCCTCTTTTAGCTCCTCCAATGTCACGGGTTATCTAGTCTAGTTCTATCCTGTATTGACAAGTAGGGTAACTCAATGGTATTCAAAAATGTCTGGGGTCGGCTCCTGCAGGTATTCCAGGTGTATAGGTTTGAATAGTATGTTTTGAGAGTCATTAATTTTAACTTGGTCATAGACGATCTCACCTGTAGGGTCCTCTATACCAATAATGAGTACGTTCGGATTTTTCTTTTGACCATCCCAGCCATTTACCAGATTTGTCCCCTCAAAAAATGAATTAGACTTAGGTTTTAATTAAATCCCGTTCAAGCTTCCTTATTGAGAGCTGGTTAAGTTTACTTTTCAAGGTTTTAAGCTCAGTTACTTTCCCTGGTGACAAGGAACACATATTGACCCCCTCTAATTTATTTCTTGTTTGAGCCGAGTTTCCTGGTGGGAACAAGATTTTTCAAAAAAGAAAATAGGAAATTGCCTCTCCTCTAATAAAAGCTTTTAGGGTATCCCATACTACACCAGTACTAGTGGCCTCTGGAGGGTTAAACTCAATAAACTCCTGAAGGTGCTGTTTAAGCTGACGAATAAACTTTGGATCTAGGGTCAGTGAGGGGTCCATTTGCCACAGCGGCAGAACTGGAGTCCCCTTATCCAACGATACAACTACTTTGAGAGGGGTATGCTCTGAAATAATCAAGGGACCAAATTTGGCCTCTTTAAGGTTACCTATCAAGGGAGGCAGGAAGATGTAGTCAAGTCTAGTGCATAGATTATGTGCATGAGAAAGAAAGAGTACTCTCTAGTGGTAGGATGGCAGAATCTCCAGGCGTCTGTCAGAGTTCTTCCCTCTACCAGGCGGTGGAGCACTACAGCACCATGCAGAGGAGGGCCTCGTTTCACCCCAGAGTGATCTAATCTGTGGTCCCAATAAGTGTTCATATCCCCCTACAATTAAATTATCAGGAAAGGCGAGGGTAGTTGCTAAGTAGGTAAAAATCGGGAGTCATAATTAGGGCCATAAGTGGATACCAAAGTTAAGTTTACGCCCCGACGGTCACCACTGCAATAACATAGAGTCATTGTGGATCTGCTACAGAGGATAAAACCTTATGTGGGAGGTTAGGTCTAATCAAATGGCAACTCCTCGGGCTTTAGAAGTAAATGGGACAGCTATAAAAGACCCTCCCAGGACTGACCCAGTCTGTCTGCCTCCTCTCTCGTGGAGTGAATTTCCTGTAGAAAATGATGTCACCCTGCATTGTTTTAATTTGAGTCCAGATACGCTTTCAGTTAACCACTGTCTGAAGGCGTTGGTATTCCAAGAAATGGTTGTAAGGTTATCCATTGTTGTAAATAATTTTAAATAACCCTAGCTTGATCGACTGTATGCATCTTCTAAAAATATAATCAGCTCTGCAAAGTTTTTAAACCCCCATCTAGAAACCCCCAACACTCCCCACCCCTTAAACCCCTTTTGAACAATATGAAACAAGAAAACAGTGTAACATAGCTAGCTGAGCGTGAGCCCCCCCTCCATCACCCGTTCTCTAAGTAAAATTAATAAAAACACAAACAATTGGTTGTTAATGTTTTCCCTTCCCTCCCATTCCCCAACAATACAGTCTCCACATCCTCTACTTATCGTGGAGTTAGTGTTCATCCCCTGCAACAATTAAATGGTTCCATTAACAGAAATCAACAAATAAGGTTATCCACCCCCTTCCATTGCCCAATCATGGTGTATATAGGAGGAAGAGCCCTCAGGCCAGCTTGTGGTTCCCTAGTGGCGCCCATGTGGCAGGGCCAAATGGGCATCCCCTCAGAGCTCCCTGGGGCAGCCAAAACTCTCTGAAGTGGTGAGAAGAGGCAGTCCCCAATCATATGGAGAAGACAGTTTTATCATACATAGCTCTTACGTCCCAACATACAGCGCAGAGAGCGATCCCGAGATACCCCATCCACCCAGTCCAAAACCTCCCCTACGATTACTGAGATTATTATAACACTCTAAACAGCCCCAAAGAAATCGGACAGATTCAAGGGATTGAATTAAACTGGTCATACAACGTATAGAAGAAAGCAGGTCCAATTCAGTATATGATAAAAGTAGCAGTCAACGAACCCATTTTGTATAACTAAATGTCTGATCAAAATCTAAATAAAGAAACCAAAAGGTCCATATAAAAATCATATCTAGGTAAATGCAGCAACGGTGAAATCCAGGATCCTACTGTAGCTGAAGTCCCGATCTCTGGAGTAAACAGCATCCCGGATCACGTGGCGTGTAACCAGGCCATAATCAGTTAAAGCACAAGAAATGTTAGCGGATGAGGGAGTTCGCCCCAGCCGTAGTAGGCCTCGATGGAATCACAGGGCAAAATGGTATGTTTCCCTCGTCTCACAGTCGCAAAGAAACTAAAATGACCTTCTGGTTATGGGATGTAACAGCCATTTTGATGATCTGCACGTCCTTCACGCCTCCTTCGCTCCAGGTCCTCACATACTCCAGAGCAGCGGCTGGGCAGGTAAAGGCCTTCTGGTTAGATCCCAATGGTCGAGCGATCAAGCAAGCGGGTATGCCCGGGGTAAAGGCACAACCGAGGGGTGAAGAAGCTTTTAACTTCTCCGAAGGCCTGCCTTTGAATCTGAAGTTGGCAGCAGTAATCTGGAAATAAGCTAACTCTAACTTGCTGTACCAAAATCACTCCTTTCTTGCGTGCTGCCTCTAGAATTAACTGGCGGTCTTGGTAGCGCAGGAATTATATTATAACATGCCTAGGCTTCTGATCTTGGGAAGGCTCGGGGCCAGGGACTGATGAGCCCTTTGAATTTCGAGTGTAGTATACATAGGCAGGTCGAGAGTTGATTTCAGCCAGGAGTGAATGTATTCTGGGCAATCCCTTCCCTTGAGGCCTCCAATAGGCCTATGATCCATAGGTTGCAGTGGTGTTCACGATTTTCGTGATCATCAATACTCTGTTGAGGGTCTCAATCTCTCTAAGGAGCCCTGGAGGTCATCACTACACTGTCTTTGTCTGTCTTCCTGGTCCCCACCCTAGTTTCCACTTCTCTCAGTCTAGTTTGTGCCTTTCCACATTTTCCAACACCGTATTAACTACTTGCTGGAGGTGCTGAATTTGGGCTGTAACGTTATCAAAGCCTGCCTCCATATGCGTGCCTAAGTCGTATTTTAAGTCTTTAAGTAGGCGTTCCAGGTTAAGGTAAGATTCTGCCATAGTTGTGTGGTAGCTAGCTGATTGAGAAGGTTGCGAGGAGGAAGGAATCTGCAGTCTCCCTGCGTCCAGGCTGTGCGGTGGAGTATTGGGTAGAGTGCCCTGTTTTAGTAGGCCTGTAGTCTTGTCGCCACTTCTAGTTGATTTGTAGGAAGCTTACCCTGCTTCTTGCCGATTCGTAGCTGCAGCCATTAATGTGGTTACAGCCATTCAAAGATGCTACAAAATCACTATTAGTAAGGCAACAGAAGGGGATTGCAGGGATGAAAAGCGGAGCTCTTCTATTAGATGTCCATTCCGCTTCACTGCTAGGCCATGCCCCTTGGGGTGTTGTCTTTCCTGGCAAATGGCTGGCCTGAAGGAAACTCCTAGGGAGTAGGCCAGGCTCCATATTTTCATAGTCTCTGTGCATAGAGGACTTGATCTTGTTCCTCCCTGTATGTTTATGTAGTATATTGTGGTGGTATTGTCTGTTCTAACCTGTACCACCCTTCCCTGCACTAGTGGGGTGAAGGCCTGTAGAGCCAGTAACACTTCTCTGAGTTCCAGCAGATTGATGTGCTGGAGTGATTCTGCGTGACCATGTACCGTGGGTGGTGTGATTCCCGAGATGGGCCCCCACCTTAGTAGTGATGCATCTGTTGTGAGAACCACTGATGTGAACTCTTGCTGGAAAGAATCCCTTCCCTTAGGTTGGCTTCCTCTTTCCACCACTGAAGAGCCTATAGCAATGTTTTTGTTACTGGAATCAGCTTTGAGAGGGTCCCTCCTTTGGCCCCAATGTGCCCTGAGGTGGAACTGAATGTCTCTCATCTAGAAACTGGACCCCAGGACTGTTCCCATAGCTGCAGCTGTGTGGCCCAGTAACTGGAGAAACTGTCTTGCAGTTGTTGGCCTGTTCAATCTGAAGGAACCTACATCTGTACAATGTTTCTCACCCTGTCCAGAGACAGGTAGACCCTGCCCTTTAGGGCATTTAGCTCTGCTCCAGTGAACTGACCAACTCACTGAACACCTAAATAAATATAACCTTCTATCCAGACAGCAACATGGTTTTCGAAGGGCCATAGCACCACTACCGCCCTCCTTGAATTTACCTCCCATGTCCACTCAGCCCTGGACCATGGCCACCTCACAGGTGCCATCTTACGTGGATCTATCTAAAGCATTCGACACAGTAAACCATGCCCTCTTACTGAACACCCTGGCCTACATGAGTTTCTCCGATGACACCCTAAAATTGTTCTCCAGTTATCTCTCCGATAGACGCAGATAGTCAAGGTAGGCCCTGTCCTATCACCCCACCTCCCAATCCGATCCGGTGTCCCACAGGGTCCATACTTGGCCCCTACTTTTCAGCCTATACCTCAACTCCCTCCCATCCTCATGCCCCGGAAATCTGCTCCTTTATGCAGATGATGCAGTCTTGTTAGCCTCCGACCCGCCCCTCAAACTCCACCAATCCCTCCAGCACTCCTTCCGTGAAATCGAAGACTGGCTCACCACCCAGCATCTTATTATCAACTATAATAAGACTAAAGTCATGATATTCGCCCACCCTCAGAACCCACACAAGAACCTGTGCCCCAAATTTCTCACTGCCAATCAGACCCCCTAGAACAAGTATACAACTTTAAATACTTAGGGATCACCTTAGACCCCGCCCTCAGCTTTCATCAACATATTCTACACCTATCAACGCCTTTAGCTCCAGATTAGCGTACTCTACCAGTACAAACACTGACTCACCCTGGAAGCACTACAGCTTACCGTAAACTCCTCGATCCTCACCCCTGCTAGACTACGGCATCCTAATATACAGTGCCGCACCCTCCACAACCCTAAGTAGACTACGCTTGTGCTCAACAAAGCCTGCCGCCTCATCCTAGGGATGTGATCGTTTCACTCACTCCTGCTCCCCTTACAGCAGTACAAACTGGCTAAACCTGGATAGCAGAATCAGGTACCACACCTGCCTTATGACCAAAAGGTATTACTAGGCCTCACCCCACCCTCCCTACACCAAATTATCCTCCAACACCACCAGGCAAAACAAGCCGTAGCACAAGCAAGCTGCCACTATAGGTACCCCATGGCCGGACCTCCCAATACCAACACACTTCAGTTTCAGGGCCCCTTCCTGGACAAACTCCCTCCCTATCCATATAACTGATGAAAGAAGGCTGGGCCCATATAAATCCAAGCTAAGGAATACCTGCAGGCTTCAAACAGATGTGACTGCCCTTGATACCTGATCTGCCTTGCCTCCTTTAAAACAAACTATTAGCAGGTCACTGTACCTAAATGCATTTATGAAACATGACAATCAGCCTACTACAGAATTTTTCTGTCATTTTTTTCTCCTGGCTGTGCTAAAGTACCTAAATCTCTGTTAGCCCTCTATGAAACAACCATGTAACCTGTTTTTATTAATGTTATTTTGTAATGTGCTGTATTCTGTATCTTAAGTCCCATCCCTGTACCATTTATGTATGACGTGGAACCTTTGTAAATGAGTCTCTGACTCAAGGTCTTTCTGAATATCACAATAAATAAATAAAATAAAAATAAAACTGCAGTACTTGTGCAGGTAAGGGTAAGTATGGGGTAAGGGGGGTGTGGAGGTGGCACAGAGGGAGGGTCGGATGGGTAGGGACAGGGGAGACAACGTTTTCTTTTTACAGATAAAAAAACATCGGGGACAGTTTTCTTTTTGAAAGGTTACAAAACATTATTTCAGGACACTGGGAGTGGGCTCCCTAGTGTCACGGACTACTGGAGGGGTTTCACATCAGAAAGCTGACACAGGGATTGGGGACCCCATGTCAGCCATTTAAATACTGGAACAAGGGCTTTGGGAGGGCATCCAACACTGGGGTGGGTATCCGGTGTCAGAAAATACTATTAATTAAATTATTTGGAACACTGGGGGTGGGCTCCCCTGTGCCACAGTAGTGGAGGGTAGGATAAATGATGACTCGGGATTGGGCACCCGATGTCAGCGAAAGCTAGCACTTCAATGCAGGATCGTGCATCGAAAATGGCAGGATGCAGGACTCTGCATTAAATTAAAAAATTATGTCGGGGACTGTTTTCTTTTTTCAGTGAAAAAAAAATGAAAATTATGTATCTATCGTAATTCTTGATCTTTCTGTGTATCTTCACCATTCATCACTGTTGGGTAGTGAGCTGGAGGATCAGGACCCTGCGGGCTTTTTTCTTGCAAGGGAGAGTCGATGTCGGGACAGGCGCCCGCCCTCGAGGCCGATGTATTACATGGGCTCGCATCCCCAGTTCTGCATGCTGGAGAGAGAGAGAGAGAGAGAGAGACAGATAAATAGGAAGGGTGTGGTGGGTGGGCAACAGGAAAGGATGTAAAACTAAAAGGAGGAATAAGCCGAGAGAGGACAGAAGAGAAGGAAGCCTAAGGGATTGGGACAAGAGGGCCTCAATCGCTGGGCGAGTAGGGAGGGGTGAAAGGTTGAGGGTAGAAGGAAGAGAGAAAGAAAGAAGGGAGGCTAGAGGAGGCACCACCCCAAGGATACGGTCCTGGACTGCTCAAGGGAGGATGTTATGCCCCAGATCGGATCAATTAAGCCAGAGGAGGATCAAAGGCTGGAGCAGCAGAATGGCACCAATCCAGAGGAGGCAGTTAAGTCACTCAAAGGGCTAGGGGCGGGTTGGTGTCTCCCTTCCTGCTTAGAGAATTTGAAGTGGAAAACCACTAGAAACATCCCTGGAGAGGAAAACCCCAAGGGACTGACTTTTAGTTGTTGTAGAAAGGAGTCACCTCCAGAGGAGAAACTGAATAGGAACACCTATTCTCCTTAAACGAGGAGAGGATAAAAGTAAACCACATATGGGGTGGCACAGCGTGGTTGGAGGAAACAACTGAGGAAGTCACCAGTGCCTCCCTCTATACTTCCTCAAGATTAGGCTAGAGGAAGCAGGTTAATCCAAGAACTACCTGGACTGAGAAGGGCTCTGGAGATTCCCAACAGAGGAAAGCCTCCTGTTTGTCAACCCAGGGAAAAACCCCGACCCCGGGGGCAGGTGCAAGATGGACCGAGGTCCAGACTGAGAGACAAACATGGAGGAGGAGAATCGCCCAGAGACTGAGGCCTGAGAGGGAAGGTGGGTGTGATGAATGGTGAAGATACACAGAAAGATCAAGAATTATGGTAGGTATGTAATTTTCATATCTTTTCTGTCAATCTTCACCATTCATCACTGTAGAAGATTACCAAGCCCCCAAAGGGGGCCAGAACCTCCCTAAGGGACAAAGTCCCTCAGCTTCCAGTGGGGGAGACACTGGAGGAGGGAACCTAACAGGCCTGGCTAGGCCTGAGACTGGTCTGGGTGAGGCAAGGTTCTCCCTAGCAGGAGAGAGGAGGCACCCCTGAAGCTCTCACCTCACCCTACAGGAAAGAGGTGGATTCCCCGGAAGAAGGAGGCAGTCACCCTCACGCTGGGCCAAGGGTGACAACGGGAGAGGAAAAACCACGCCCGTCCGCCTGATCAGATCGCTGTCCCGCCAACCTGGAAGCCACCTTGCTGGCATCGTAAGATGTCCTTTGCTTGGTGCCCTGCAAGCTCCAGGTCCCGCACGGAGAGGGCAATGGCCTGTCTGGTTGCCTCTGAGTCAGGCAAAGAGGCTAGGATCTGACCTAGCAGAGACCACAACTGCCTGTTCTAGGCAGCATGGTGGGCCTGATGAGCTGAAAGACACATCAGAAGGTGTGCCAGCGAGAGGCTCTCCTCCCCCAAAAATCAAACTCAGCTGAGTCAGATTTCTTGGTCGGTCACGCCTTGTGCTTCTATGCCCAGAGGTGTGTCCAGGAAATCACGCGAGGGTGATGCAAGGCTCCTGGAATCCCAAGAGGTGCACAATACCTCTGGCGGAGGTCTCTTGGGGCTGGTGCTTGGGTTGAGGGATGTTACCAGGCCCATACGATGCCTCCCGAAGGGAGTAGGCCAGGCGGGAACCAACAGGTTAGCCGCACTGAACTCGCCCTAAGAAGACATCATGCGCCACCAGTCAGGATTGCGGCTACCTAGGGTGGAAATTTGGAGCCTGTCGAGCAACCCGACAGGAAGCACTGATAGCTGGAAAATCAGCAGCCGAGAGAGCCCTCTTCCTCACCATCAGCCGAGGCAACTGTCTGAGATGCTCGAACTGGCCAAGAAGGTGGCAGACACACCATCGACTCGAGGCTGCCCTGTGGTGCCTCCCCAGGGGCACCCGAGGACTGGTCAGTGCCACTGACCCTGGAATCAGCGAAGCCATCTGCTCCTTGGAAGGGGCTGAACTGGAGCGATGTGCTGGAAGAAGAAGAATCAGTGGATTCCAAAGAACCCGGGAGCCAGTCTGGGTCAGCCTCAGCATCGTCCTCCCCAGAGGCTCGAACCCAGACCACTCCCCAATCCTCTCAGCCACGGTACCGAGCAGCACCACAACCAGCTCCCCGGTGTCACTGCAGTGCCCCATCCCCAGCACCGCCAACAGCGCCAGAGTCAGACATGACGCTGGAGAATGACCCCTGCTGCCAATGGCACTGCCCTGATCTGCAGCGCCAGGATGAGGGCAGCACCGAGGACGGTGCCAGCCCAGGCCCGGAGGCCTCAGACTGCGACGCTGGGAGCCCTCACCTCCAAGGAGGTGACTGCCTGGACAGTGCCTCCCGCCTGACCCCGCCAGGCCGGGCCTCCTGCACCATGGAAGGGCTTCCCACTGAGGCAAGGCTAGAATGGGCGGAAACCCCTCCTCTGCGAGCTGTACAGGACTGGGAGGAGGGTCAAGAACCCTGCTTTTGGTGACCCAGGTGCGCTTTTCCCAAAAGTCGGTGGCGCACGTCGACTTTTAACGCACAACTCCAACACATGACGATCCATGAAGAAACAGGCGTCGATCTATCCATGTCGTGGTTAGGTCCCAAGCAGGTAAGACAACGGTCATGCTGATCCATGATGGAGTACAGTCAGCCGCAGGGACACCGACGCATTGGAGGCTGACCCGCCTGGAAAATTTATTCTTGTCCCGAACCAGACATGACCGGACGGAAAAATAACAACCAAAACCAGCACTTGGCGCCGACGGAAAAATAAAAGGAAAGATCCTATTGGTTGATCGCCATGGAACGCAGCAGCAGAACTAGGACTTTTCTTAACCGACGGACTAGACCGCAGATCAAATGGCCACACGTGAGGTCATGCTCACTTGATGGCAGGAGAAGGAGAACTGGGGCTGAGAAGGGGTCACGTTGGTTACTGGCCAACCCGCCACGTGACATGCCGGCCTCGAGGGCTGGCGACATCCCGACGCTGACTCTTCCCCTTGCAAAAAAAAAAAAAAAAAAAGCTCCATAGGGTCCTGATCCTCCAGCTCACTACCCTATAGTGATGAATGGTGAAGATACACAGATAAGATAAAACAGATTTCGGGATACTGGTGGGTGGGCTTCACAGTGTCCCATACTACTGGGGGTAAAGTTATACTTTGATGCAGGATCCTGCCTCTAACATGGCATTTCGATGCAGACTCCTGCATCGATGTATCATTTATTCACGCTTTCCTAGAATTCTGTGCTGTGGGTACATATATTTTTCCCATAGGACATAATGGAAAAATAAAGTTTAATAACTTTGGAATGCAGTAACATTTTAACCAACCCTTCAAAAGGTACATCTGTGAGGCCAAAGTTTTCTACCTTGAAAATTTCAGCCCTGTAGCTATAGATGTTTCTGAGATACAGGTGGACAAAATCCAGCAAAAAAAAAAAACACAAGATTTCTATTTTTCCAACACTCTGTATCTCAGAGACACACATGGATTCAAACTAAATTTGGCACATCAATACACCTGCCCCTTCTGATAATGCATGCCCAATTTCATGCAAATCGGTTGAACCATTCAAGGCTATTAACTTGCAAAATTGGCCTTTAAGATTAAACACTCTCTAACCCTAACTATACTGGTGCTACCGTGCCAGTATAATAGTTTATATATATATATTTTTTTAATTAAGGCTAATTTATACTAAAATCTGCACTTATCTAGCATACATAGATACTTAACCCAGTTTCCTTTCAGGCGAGTGGAGGGGTGTTTCTTTGCTGCTCCTTCTCCTGCAAGGATCAGCAGGGGCAGCAGGTAGGTTAACAAGTACTCTAAGTTTGACTTGATAAGCACTTTTCTTTTGTTAAATAAACATTCCATGGTGTACTGCTGGCAACATAAAGTAGTGAAAAAAAAAATATACCCAATCTGCTGCCAAAAATCAGAGTGCAATAATGCCTTGAAACAGATGCTGTATATAAAACACCGTTCTTCTACTGTGTTACCATTTCTCATACATATTAAGGAACTGTTAGCTTTTCTGCAATTAGATGCTGAGTTTAAAATATCAGCAAGCCAGTAAAATATCTAGAGTGAGGACATATTTTTTCTCTAGTTTCAAACTCAGAATGTCTCTCGGCAACAGTGAGAAATGCTTTGCCGTTTCAATTGTTCAGAAGATTCCAAAGTCCAGCCATTTTACCAGCTCAGCTCATTTCCCAAACTGCCTTTCAAGGCCTTTAACAACCCCTCCTAAGTGGTGCCATTCTCGCTCCTGGGCCTCTCACACCCTACCTCACAGTTTAACCTTGACTGTAAAACATTAACTGCTCTTACCTCCAAGCGCTCAAGTGAATCAGCCGGATTTTTGAACTGCAGACTGAACCTTTCCACGTACTACTGCTCCACAGAGTTGTTCAAGTTAACTCATTCTATCCTATTGTCACTTAGAATGTTCAGTACCCCCACCCCCGGCTGCTAGAACACCTGTGTTCCTGAAGGGTTCTAGATCAGCAGCATGCATATAAACACACTGTGCTTAAACCTAATATCTTAAAAACCATACATCCAATTTAAAACTGTAAAAGAAAAGTTTTTCAGGACAAAAAGTTCTTGAAAATGAGTGAGGTTTGATAATGTCTATTTAACTGGATTTAGTGTTGTGTAAGGTTGTTTTTTTCATATTTTCATAAATTCTGATGATTGTAGCTACATATAATTATGCTCTGTCTACTTAGTCATACAAAAATATTACATTTCTGTAAAATTGTTGGTTAAAATTGTTAAAAATATGCAATAAACATCTGTTATTGTCTAACTATAAATTTTGCAAGGATTTTACCATTTATTTTAGTCAGAAATCAGTGTCTGAATCTCTTGTTATTACAGCTTGAGTTTTTGTTCCACTCCATTGGTTGGAATTTTTGCAGTATTTAATTCTTCATACCCACTGATTTTAGTTTATGAATCTGATTATCAACTTTTTTGTTTTTCCCTAGTTTAGTAAGAACATATTTACACATTACCTTAGAAGGACATATCAGGAAGTGATGGAGGAAGGAAGTGCTTTGTGAGGTTAAGTGATGTAAATCGGAAGAACACTTCCAGTGTAGGTCAGTGAGCTGGCACAGGAAACGGATACATTTTTAAGTGCCGGAGCTCTCTCTGTGATTGATTGAATATTTATTGTAGTTAAAATTAAAAGACGTAATTTCATTGAAATAAACTATTTTATTGTATTTTTGTAATAAAATCCCATAATAAGTATAGAAACTGTATTTTATTTGTGCTGATTTCTTTATCATACTGTAAATGAAGCATGATGTTGATCATGTAAAGGTTCACAGTCTTTCAATGAACGTCATGTTACATAAATGTGTATTTTTCATTTCCTGGCATAGTTTATTTTTTTGGGGGTGTATTATGGGATGGTATAAGGTGAGGAATGACTGCATGATGAAGCACTGTGTGTTACTGGTGGGGGCTGCATTCATGATACATTCTCAGATGCACTTCATATATTCTGGAGAAATGAGAGGGCTGTATGCATCTAATAATGTGCTAACACTGTAGATACATTGTGGGTATACGTATAGGATGATGAAATTGCTGAAAACACACTGGTAATTTGGGTATACTGTGTCATGGGGAAGGGGTGGGTCTGCCTGTACCAAGGAATGATGCTCATAGGTACTGCAGTCATTTTGTGTCATGAACTGGCACCCGTCCCTGGGGTACACTCAGTTGTAGGGAAGCAGGTGGGGCTGCCTGCACCTGGTAATGGTGTTCATATGCCATGCAGAAACATTGTGGGTACACATACAGGGTGATGACGTGGGCACCTGTAAAGGTTGTGTACTATGTGCTGTGTCACATGGAGTGCCTGCATACACATGTGATATGTTGCCGCATTCAGCATGGCGCACTGTGTGGGTGAGAAGGGTGTGGTATGCCTGTACCACGGAGTGATGCTCATTGGCTCATGGGTACACAAGTGTACTATGTGCTATGTTTCATTTGAATGGACTGCATAAGTCATACATTGGCACTGGTCTCATCAAAGTCGTCAGAGGTAAGGGCTGGTCTGAAGCATGATGAGCACAAGGACTGAACAAGTGGTTGTGAAGTGATTCAAACCTGAATAGACCATTACAGTGCATCTGAGGGTAGTGCTGGAATGAATCCTGATGTGTGCAATGGACTACACCAGTGGATCCATACCAGTAATGCACATCACAGAGTGTCAGAGGTAAAGGCTGGACTGAAGACTGATGAACTACATCAGTGACTCTGGTGGGATCTGAGCCTAAACAGCACTTTCACAGTGCATAAAAGGTTGGGGCTGAACTGATGTCATATGAGTTGATGGACTACAACAGTGGATGTGGAGGGTTTTGAACATGAAATGTACTTCACAGTGCATTATGGGACTGGTCTGGACTGATGCATGGTAAGTCGATGGGCCATACCATCAGCTGTGGAGAGATCTGAACCTGAAATGCACTTCACTGTTCATTACATTTTGGGGCTCGACTGATGCATGCCAAGGAGATAGAGGTTACCAGTGACTGTGGAGGGATTTGAACCTGAAGAGCAGTTTACAGTGCATCAGAGGTTGGTCTGGACTGACGTCATACTGAGTCGATGGACAACATCAGTGACTGTGGAGGGATTCAAAACTGAATTGGCCTTTACAGCACATCAGAGGTTGGGGCTGGACTGATGCCAGACGAGTTGAAGGCAACATCATTTTTTCATTTTAAACAATCAGCAACTACGTATTAGGGAGAAACTCAAGTGCAGAGCACGAGACAAACCTGCTACTGACCCTAACTTGCTTATCATCCATAACGCAGGGAGCAACATGCCACATAGATTTTAACATAGCCATAATCCGAACATAAACTCTTTAAAAATAACAAAAGGTGCTGAATTCATGTCAAATCATCTAGAACATGCACAAGAAACACTACCTCCCATCGGGAATGCCAGCTGGATCCACAAGACGTGATCACACAGGATGACCAGAAATTATCCGAAATTAACAAAGTGATGACTATGAAAACTTTTGCCATAAATAAAAATAAAACAAATGAAGTAAATACAGATTACACATCGAGGTTTTGGCACCAAACGAAGCAAATGTTTTAGGATGAGAGCAGCGCCCATCTTGAAACTAAGTTTCCAGTCACCACGCTCTTCCTGCACCAGTGTGCGTGCTGACTGGTTAATGGAAATAGTGGCGTGTACAATAAGCATAGAGAGAGCATGGCAACAGTGAGGATCAATATGACCAAATGGTGCCGCACAGAGGTAGGGTAGGGTATGCAAGTGAGGCTGCTAGCCCTAATTGAAACATGAAAAAAAAAATCAAAAAATCACTGTACACTCCAGAGCCCGAAAGCCACTTTCCCTCCAGTGACGTTGTAAAAAAATACCAGAGTCCTTGCTTGAATACTAAATAAGGATTTATTCCAACGTTTCAGGCACACACATTGAATAGAATAGTGGAAGGCTCAACAAAAGATCTGCATGCAGGTTCCTGGTGTCACGCCAATTAAGACTTCATCAGGGGATGGTGCCTGCATCTAAGACAATCCTTTATACCAATTAAATTCAAAATTGATGATATCAGAAAATCCGACCAATCACAGAGCTCAATTTTTAAATACGGATATATTCAGCTCACTTAGTGGTATAAATGGACCAATAATTATAACAATCATATCATCAGTGACAACATGTTATTGTAGAAAATACCCAAAAGACATAAAAATACACCAAAAGTGGTGATAGCCAATCAGATTGCTCAAATATATAAATTATGAAATTATAGTGTCAATCTGATTAGCTTAACATGTTACACTAAAACAAGATGATTTGTTGTTACTAGACAAACTGTAATGGCAACAAACGAGCATAATAAACGTTTTTCACAGTACAGGCAAAATAAGCAAATTTATTTATTTATTTATTAAGGTGTGTTTTCTCAAAAATAGCCAATGGGAACATATATTATATTAAGTCATATCAGTAATGGTATGATGTCCTCTATTAGTTGGTAAAACTCAATTCTTCAAATGTAAACAAATGTTGAGCTGCACCAAGAGAGACATGGGGTCAATTGGCGTCATCGGGCAATACAGCATATAATTTAGGGCATCCATATGGCACCATCAGGAAAAAGAGGTATGTTTTTTATGACGCCATATGGTGTCATCAGGATGTAATAGAACACTTCATCCACCAGAGGCCACAATCTCAAGCTGGAAAGTTGGGGAGGATTTAGACAGAACGTTAGGAAGTATTCTTTCTGTTCTACCAACCTATGTGGTCAGTGCTGGACTATAGCTGGGGTCAAAACACAATGGTTTGCCTTTAAGGGAGTTATTGAAAACAATGGATCGTAGGGATTCTGGAATGACTTTGTTGACTTCCTGTCTCTTTCTGCCCTTATTTGTCTAGGTTTTGCACCACATTCAATTACAAAAATCCAAAACCTGTTACATACATAACATGTCTACCCACGGGTCTAAACAGAACACTGGTGGAGAACTCTCCTTTAACGTCCGTGGAACAGGAAATTTACAGATCCAGAAAGCAGGAAAAGGCTTGATAGGCAGAGCTGCCAAACAAGACAGGGACCTCATGCCAGACTCCTCGGTAATCTAAATCTTACTGAGAAACAGACTTGGACAGCAATTATGGATGAGAACTGGCAACTGTTGATTACTTCCCATATGGGACTACTGTTATGTAATAAATTCAAAGAAACACAGTATAAGTTTATGCACAGACTCTTCTACCCTCCTAGCATGGTCAATAGGTTTTTCCGAGGTATACGCCCACTTGTGGGAGGTGTCTGGTGGCTAGAGGCACACACTTTCATTGCTTTTGGGAGTGCTCAACTCTTTAAACATACTGGAAAAATACCTTGTTCAAATTTCCGCCATATGGGTAGGGCAGTGGGGTTCTCACCCTCTCTCTCCTTTGCGGTGAGAGAGGTGGGGAGGGACTGAGATTTGTATCCTAGATGGGTGAGGATAACGTTAGTAGTGGCCAGTCAGATTATACTTAACACATGGGTCTCCTGTGTATCCCCACAACAGTGATGTGGAAAAACGTACTACATAGAAACATAGATTTAGACATAGAAACATAGAATTTGACGGCAGATAAGGGACCGTTGGCCCACCCAGTCTGCCCATTTCCTTACCTACTGGATAAGCTGCAGATCCTAGTTAACCAGCAGCCTACTTCTTCCTACCCCACCCCCAGAATTGCCTTATGACTATCCCATGCATGCTTGAATTCCACCACTGATTTTGACTCCACAACCTTCCTCCGGAAGGCCGCTCCATGCATCCACAACCTCTCTGTGAAAAAATACTTCCTTAAATTACCTCTGAGCCACCCCTCTATCTTCAAATTGTGCCCTCTTGTTCTTGCACACCTCTTTTTTGAAAGATGCTACCCTCTTGGACTTTGTTGATTCCTTGAGGTACTTGAAAGTTTCTATCATGTCCCCCTCTTCCTCCTTTCCTCAAGGCTATACATATTAAGCTCCTTAAGTCTCTCTTCATATGTCTTCCAGTGCAGACCCTGCACCATTTTAGTTGCCCTCCTCTGGACTGCCTCTATCCTGTCTATGTCCTTGCGGAGATGGGGTCTCCAGAACTGGGCGCAGTACTCAGATGGGGTCTCACCAACTGCTTGTACAGAGGGATAACAACTTCCTGTTTTCTGCTGGTGATGCCTCTCCATATACATCCCAGTATCCCCAGCCCTCCCTACCGCCTTCTCACATTGCTTGCCAACCTTAAGGTCATCTGATATGATTACCCCGGGTCCCTTTCCATTTTTGTTGTTAGTACTACCCCCACCCCATTGTGTACTATTCCCTGGGTTTTGTTTCCCAGGTGCACTATTTTGCACTTCTGCATTGAATCCAAGCTGCCATACTTCTAACCATTCCTCCAACCTTGCCAAGTCTCTTCTCATCCTTTCCACGCCTCCTTGTGTATCAACCCTGTTGCAGATCTTTGTCATCTGCAAAGAGGTATACTTTCCCTCCAGTCCTCTGCAATGTCACTTATAAGGACATTAAAGGACTGGACCCAGTACTGAACCCTGCAGTACCCCACTAGTAACCCTCTTTCTTCCAGTGGACTCCATTTACAATTACTTTCTGTGTCCTGTTGTCCAGCCAATGTTTTACCAGGCTACCACCCTGGGACCCACTCCCAGGCTGGTTAATCTGACTATTAATCTTTGTGTGGGACTGTGTCAAATGCCTTGCTAAGGTCTCGGTGAGGCCATGTCCACAGCCCCTCCCTGGTCTACTACTTTGGTCACCCAGTCAAAGAAATCAATTAGATTAAGTCTGACATGACCTTCCGCTGTGAACCCATGCTGCCTTGGGTCCTGTGCCCCACTGGCCTCTAGGTACTCAACAATTCTTTTCTCAGAAGTTGATTCCATCACTTTCCTACCACAGAGGTCAAACTGACAGGTCTGTAATTTCCTGCCTCTGTCTTGGTCCCACTTTTGTGAAGGAATCACATCTGCCTCCTCCAGTCCTCAGGTACTACACCATCCTCCCATGATTTGTTAAAAGGGTAGTCATTGGTGTCACTAGTTCTCTGTAATTCTTTTAGAATTCTGAGGTGAATTCCATCTGGCCCCATTGCTTTGTCCACCTCCAGTTTTAGGAGTTCTTTCAGAACCCTTTCTTCTGTGAAAGGACTGGTATAGACCCCCTATCCAGAGTGCTTCTGTTAATTGAATTACACATCCCCACCTCCTCTTTTGTGAATACTGAATAGAAGTATTCATTCAGTATCCTAGCTTTTCACTGTCCTCTCTGCCCACCACTGTCCATTCTATTCAGCCTCACTATCCTCCTTTGTCTTTCTACACTCCTTGATAATACCTATAAGCGTTTTATCCTTTCTTAACCGAGTTGGCTATCTTTTCCTCAGTTTGGGCCTTTGCTATTCTGACTACCCTCCCTGCTTCTTATGCCTTACTTCTGTGTTTCCTTATACTTCCTAAATGCTGTCTTTTTCCCTAACCTTCACCACCACCTCTTTTGAGAACCATAGTAGCTTTTTCTTTTGTTTTGATTTGTTTATTTGCTTCACACAAAGGCTTGTTGCCTCTGTGATGGCAGTTTGAAATTTCCCCATTGTTGTTCAACCCCTACTTCTAGCTTGTTTGCTAGTGCTTTTCTAAGGCACCCTCCCATCTTGCAAAGTCAGCCCTCCTGAAGTCCAGAACCCTCACTTTTGTATGGCTTGACTCTGTAGCTGAGTTTATCGACTGTTTGGTGGTCACTTGTCTCCAAATGGCTACCCACTTCTAGATCTGAAATCCTCTCACTGTCCCCATTTGAGAGTCAGAGGTCTAAGATTGCTCCCCTCACGAGTAGGTTCCAAAACTAGCTGTCTGAGGCATGGCACTTGAAGGGCATCGAGAATGGCCCTGCTTTTGGATGTGGCTGCAGCAAGGTGCTCCAGTTGACAACCAGCATATTAAGGTCCCCATCAACTGTATGTCCCCTTTCTCTGCCATCCTAAGTATGCCTTCTATCATATCCTTGTCCATTCCCTCCCGACATGGGGTCTGTATGCAACCCTGTGCGGATTGTGGTGCCATTCCAGTCTCTATGGTGACCCACAGTGCTTCCTCTCCTCCCTGTTTACTCTTTTGTTCAGTTGCTTTTATCCATTCCCTTATGTGAGAGCTACTCCGCCCCTCTTCTCCCCTCCCTGTCTCTCCTGTAGGTTGTGTACCCTGGTATGTTAACATCCCAGTCATGGTTCTCTGTGTACCATGTTTCTGTGACTCTTCGATATCCAGGCATCCCTCTTCCATCAAGGCCACCAGTTCAGGGAGCTTGTTGCCCAGACTACGGGCGTTGGTACTCATTACCCTCCATTTCTTGATGGCCTTACCCCTTTTGCCCCATCCCTGTCCTTATTGCATTTGCCACTTTCTCCATTTACCCTCACGCTTCTCCCTATCGACATCTCTATGTTGGTGTCTACCTCACTTAGTACCCTGATTTTTTTTTGGGGGCTGATTTCCTGCTCCTCTCCAGTGTCTCCCCTTTGGCTGGTTACATGCGTAATTTAAACCTATCACCTAGGATCCTGGTTCCCTCCTGGACAGATGCAGACCATCACACCAGTATAGTCCTGCATCCCTCCAGGTGGACCCCCAGTCCCAATAAAGCCAAATCCCTGAGCTCTGCACCAGTTTTTCAACCACTGATTGAATCCCATGGTGTGGAGCACCTAACCTCACACCGTGCCACAGACAGACAGCACCTCCGAAAGTTACGCGTGCTATTTGTCTAAGGCCTCCCATCTCCACAAATGCTTCTTGCACTGCTCTGATCCCTTTCTTAGCCAGGTCATGTGTCCCTAGTGGACAATGACATCCAGCTCCCTCCACTGTGCAGCTGCGCTGCGATCCTAAGGATTCACTCCTGTCCCTCCAAGCCATAGCGCCAGGCAGGCACCTTACCTCCCTCTCCCTTCCTCCCCAGTTCTACCTTCCTAACAATGGGTCCCCCACCAGGAGTTGTTTCCTTCCCTGTGGGTCCCATGCCACCCTCCTGTGGGTCTCCTTTGTGGAGGTTCCCAGCATCCTCCTTAGTCTCCACTGTGGGTGCCTCCATGAGAGAACCACACTTTTCCAGAATGGCACAGAAATTGTGGAGAGGTACAACTGGAGGGATGCACCTCTGTTCCACCAACCTCACCCTCCTGAGCCCACTGTGGTCCAACTGCTTCCCTTTCTTGGCAACCTCTGAGGCAGCGGCAGTGACCCTGGTGGTCCCTGGGTGGGAGAGGAGTTCCTAAATCCTGGCCAACTCAGCCTGAGATGAGCAACCTCCTCCCCTCAGCCCAGAGAGGTGCTTGCAGATGGGACAACACCGCATCCTCCAGAACATCTCCCGGAAGACTGCTGCACCATAGCCACTGCACTGCACACTCCCATCATGTCTTATTTCTGGCCCCTGATTGTTGTTTGGAATACTTACTCTTTCCTCTGTTTGTTTGTTTTTTTTTTTTTCTGTCCCTACTTACGTACTGCCTCTGTGCCTTTTTGCTCTTGATCTTCCTGTTCTGAGACAAAATTTCCTATATTTCTCAGTAGTCTCCTTACTTCCTCAAGTCAGACCTCCAGCGCTAGCGAGTGCGAGAGCTCTCTTGCCCTTTTAGGATGGTAAGTTTTGGTGGCTCTGTGATCACTCACTTCCTGCTCCCAAACAGGAAGTTCCTGTCATCAGTTAAATCCTGTGCCTATAAAAGTAGAACTGCCTTTGGGTGGAGGGGAGGGAAGGAGGGCAATATAGTCCAAGTAGAAGTTTAGTTATACCAGCAGGTCCTTCTTCCTGGTGCTCTGCTTGTTTTCTGGCAGAAGTTATCTAGGGCAGTGTTTAAATCTGGTTTTAACCTGGCACCTTCTAGCTAAGCCACTCCCCTACTTTACAAATCTTTCTACACTTAGTTAATTTCACAGATAATTCCTTCAGCCACCTGTGACAAGCACCTTGATAACTACACAGATAACAATTCATTCAACTAACTCTGACAAACACACTTTTTTTTTACCCTAAATTGAAGGTCCCAGTCCAAGAGTTCTAGTTCTTAGTCCCAGTAGATAAGTCGAGTTATACCAGCAGCTCCTTCCTCCTGGTGCTCTTCTTGTTCTCTCAACTATTAACAATATTGGCTACAGATAGACTCACTCATGCTCTCAAGGGCAGAAAGAACACTGCCTTTAGAATGGAACAGGCTATTAAACTCCTTATCTCCCATACAGGCACAGATTCTGTGTGAGAGAGCTAAATATTAAAGGAATAGGGAAGCTTATTGCTCATGTACATTGGGGATGGTCTTGCTCAATAGGGAGCTGGGTGGTACCGACTGTAATGTCTGATGTTATTCTATGGGTTGAACATAGGATAAAAGGACATGCACTGATTTAACAAAATGATTTTTAATATAAACAGCAGAATGAGGTTTTCTCTATCTCTTCTTCCTCTCAATTCTTGTGATTTTATAGCCATTTATGATATATTTGTTGTTTTTATATCAAATTCTGCCGTGCACAATACCAAAGAATTATGCTGACAAAATTGGGGCCTTATTAGGGAACCACTGGTTACCATACCACATTGATGTTTAAGGCTACCATGGACTTCACCTCGGGCACGACAGCTAATGGACCACATGCCTATGCTGGGGAAAGACTTTATCAGCTACAGTGGACATTAACTTGTATCGCTTATGTCCTTTATTTACAAAAACGTGATAGCTATTTCTGTGCTGATATGAGAAATTGTGTGAGCTCTTTCTGCTTTATTAATCTTTTGGAAATTTTAATAAAATATGCTACAAACTGTGATAGGGCATGGGTGTTCGATAACTCAATCCAGGCACAGCAGAGACAAGACACAGAAAGGTATGACACACAATAACTTCTTGTGTGTTGTTTATTAAAATAACCAAATTAAACTTCAGACTTTAACATTTACTGGGAAAGCAATAAAATAAAAACACACTGGCTCACCAAGAACTATACGAATTACTTTAACAAAGTGGAAGTAGCAAGGGCAATATTCCACTATCGTCTATGTTTACCAGGAGAAGAGTTAGATCCACTCTCTCCACCTCTCTGTCTCAACTGAGCTCTCAGAGCACTTACATATGTTTTAAGACAAGCCTTACTGGTCATGAGGTCTGATTTGATCCGCCACTATTTCTAATAACATAGAATTCCTAAGCTAATACATAGATATGAGGGATCAAACAGCCTTGATGCTACAGAAGTGTCTTTTATTATTGTACTGTAACTATTCCATAACATTTTATTACATGGAACGATAAAATAAACCACTTGCGTATGTTATAGCCTATAGTATCCCTAGAGGCTCCTCTCCATTATGTGAGGTCATACATTCTTATCTCTATAACTAAGCCTCTTTCTGGGCCGCCTGCCTCTTAATAGCAACCCTGATCCCTAGCCTAGCAACAGAGCCAAGGTAAGAAACAGAAGGAAATGAATTAAATACAACATTTATCTTTTATCTGCTTTAAGTACAAAATACTATCATAGGACCTGTTTTACATGTAATATAAAACCAATGTAAAACCCAGTATGCTGCCTAATGGCTGACAATTTCAGTCGAAGAGACTAAAAGCTTAAATAGGCCCTTTTCTTAATAAAACAAAATGTTAAAGCTACTGCTATAAAGAAAACTTTGAAAAACAAAATAATTTGGTAAAATTCTGCTTGTATTCCATATATATTCTAGATTTCTCCTCACCACTATTTATTACTGAGAAAGCGTGCATGACTACAAGATTGTTATCCCTTGTAGTTACTTAAGTTAATCTGCCTCTATAACTTACTCCTACTTCGTCATAATGCTCTGTTGTGACATCATAATCTGTTGCCATGTGAGTAACTGTGATGTCACAAGCAGTGCATTATGACCTCCGGGGAGACGGCAATAGATGAACTCTTCAGGAGCAAAACTCCTGTTTTCATGCAAATGACCTCAGCAATAAATAATGGGGAGGAGGAATAAAGAACTAATGTGAAATACAAGCTGAACTTTATCTAAATATTATGTTTAGTTAAAGTTATTTTGAAGGTGTCAGCTGCTCTTAAGTGTTTTCCAGTCTCTGAGGACTAGCTGTCCTGTGCTCATAATGAGCTGTGCTTCTCCGACACCTTCAGTTTATCACTTTGACACCACATTTATGTACACCTCTAATTTTAGACTTGGGCACATAAGTTGCTTACACTGGAGGCGTATATCGCTCCTTTTTAAGCTCTCTACCGCGTCGCGCTAGTAGCAAGCTTAGTTCCCTCGTTTATTTTAGCCCCTAGAAACAACTTTGAGCACAGTACAAATATATTTCTTGACCTGTGCTGGCAGGTAGCTACAGAGGCAAATCAGCTATCCTCCTAATGCACAGCGGCTTAAGGAGCAGAGGTTCCTCAACTTTACTCAGCGCTTAAAGCGCTTTTTATTTTCTACTGAATACGGGACTTTAAAGGAATTCAGCTGAGCAAAACATGCTACGGCTAAAAGAAAAATCTATTTAAACAAACAGCCTGCTGTGGTCCATAGTGTCTTTACTTTACCTTAAGTTTCAAAGACAGGACCTAAGGGAGTCAGGCAGGGGTGGGGGTCCAGGCATATTCCTTGCCTAACAACCATGAGTTACAATGGCACCCAAGGCACAAAGAAGAAACAGAGAGGGACAGTGACAGACAGAGATACGTCAGTAGAGGCCACCCTACTGTAGTAGAAATATGAAAATAGATAACAAAATGGTGAGATTTTAGAGCTGCTGCAGCAGACTTTGAGAAGGGAAAGGTGGGGCGGAAAGCCTCAAGGTACCTCCACTGTACATAGGGGGCAGCTCTGCCACACAACCCACCCTACGTCTACCCACAGAACACTACCGTTTCCCAGAATATCCCCACATGCTGAACTTCTCAACATCCCTGCAGTCCTCAGTATGTACTGTCCACAAGAGTCTCAATCCAGAACTCCAGCACTCTGCAGCAGCCTCACTAATACTTTCACTCTTTGCATAAGTCCTCAGTTGTCAGTATGTAATAAGACCAGCCAGCCTGTGTAATTATGGGTTAATAATCGCATGCCTCTAAACCCATGAGAGGAAAGTGCGATTACTGACCATAAGTATATAGCCTGAAGATTCTTATTGCACTTATGGTTCCTAATTAAAATGTTTTTATGATTTTTTAAGTTATATTTTATTGTTTAATACAAAACAATACATCTGAAGTAGTATCTGACATACAAATGCATCAGTATAGCAGCCACACAATGGATAAGGGTTTAAGGTATTAAAACCGCATATCGTTAAGACTTGTAGGGGCATCTCTCAATGCCCCACCATACTTAAATGAACTACTAAATATATTACATGCAACAAAATTTAGAGGGCAAAAACCTGATGACTAGCCAAACATGGATTTAACACTCACAATAAAATGCTGGCACGCCCTCTTCCCTTCATTTAGCAGAAAAAGAATTTGTGTTAAGTACATCGTGCAACAGCCTTTACTGCGGACTTATGTAGTCTAACTTTAAAGGACAATGTCAACCCCCTAGGCCTCAAACTGTCCCTAACTTAAAAACACTTTCTGTGACTGCTTACATTCTGTAAAGAATGTGATGTAACCAGTTATTTAATTCTCATTCTTTTTTTTCTTTCTTTTTTTCATATACTGTACATTTTGTCTCCTACTTCACCTCTGGCAGCCCCATCTAACGACCGACCCTCAGCCCCATCACCGGCTCCCCGGGACTTACCTACACCTTTCATCCTCTGCCACAGGAGTTCACGGTTGTGCCCGACCACTGGTGTGGAGTCTGCGGGGGTGCGTCGTCATCCTGTTGCCGGGGGTGCCTCCTGTTTCTCCCTGGGCCCACAGGCGTACAGTGGACATAATGTCCAGCTCCGCCTCCGCATGAAATGGCTCCAGCATCCTGAATGTGGGGTCCTTCCCATATGTGGTGGTGTGCATATGCTGACACTTGGACACTGCTGGGCGTCAGGCAAGCAGCGCAGCTCACCAACCCCCTCCCAAGGAAGGAGAGTTGTCTATGGGCGCTCAATCCTTTCCCACCCCGCGGCCCCAGTGATCCAAGTCTGTTCCTGACCCGGGTTGCCAGTATGGCAGGAGGTGAGCGCCAGCGCCTCAGCCCTCTATGCCACTGGGCGGCCTTCTTTTCTTTTTAAGCGTGAAAAACTGCCAACCATATTAGTGTTCCCACACAAAAACATGTATGTTTACATTCCTTGATCAACTTCACTGCATCTTTCCTGGACTTGGGAAAAACACACACAGTTCAGCCACTCATGGTGTGGTGACAGGAGAGGAGGCTATTGCATCGTGAATGGCTGCACTGTTTGGAGATGTCTGCAGGGTTTTAAATAGCCGGTATTGCATGCACTGCGATGTGAAACAGCACTCATCGACCCATTTCTCGTTGGATCGCTAAAAATACAATCCATTCTGTGAGGCCTCCCGTTCTCCTCAGCGCTAAGCATACTGTAATGCCCACATACGCCGTGGCCCCAAATGCCGGCAGTTGCTCCCAGTAGTGCCAGCGATACTGCAAAAGCACTACTGGAGTGACTGTCGGCAGATTCAATGCGGTGAGATGTCTGGTATGCTTGGCGGCAGCACCAAATCACCAGGCAACTCGAGGGGGAAACAGCCAGTCTCTCTGGCTTCTCAAGTAGTCGTTCCTCCGCCAGCTGACTGCACCCCCCCTTCCCCACTGCTGCATATCCAGTCTGCCCCTGGTGCCTGTTCGTTTCTGGGTTTTGGCGCCAAGTGCAGCTGCTGGGACCATGGGGCAGTTATCTAGCAGCACAGCAGAAGAAAAATTACTCACCTTAGTAGTGTTGTTTCTTCTAATGGAGTCTTGCTATATTATGACAATTGTAGTTTGTCCCACCATTAGAACTGCTCCGGAGGTGAAAGAGTTAACTCCCATTCTAAGAATGGAACTTGGGCATGAGCTCGGTTAGAGAAGCTCTGTCTGGGTTATTTCAAACTTAAACTGTCAGATCTTTACGAGCAAAACTCACTAAGGTCTGTGTGGAAGCTGTAACCTACACTAGCCAACTGGCTACCTGACTTTAACACATATTCCTGGTCCCAACACAAAGACTCAAGTCAGGGGACGGAGTAATAATATAATATAAGCAATAATATAAGATAAAATAAAAACACCACACCCCAAAACCCCAAGAAGGGGTGGAAAACATATATATAGGCATAACTAAGCGCCCACACTAGGCTGCCACCCCATACTAAGTAGAAGTTCTGAGAGGGGCAGGCTGGGGAGGTCATAATATGCAAGACTCCATTAGGAGAAACAACATTACTAAGGTGAGTAATTTTTTCTTCAAACAACATGAAGTCTTGCTATATTATGACAATTACGAACTACACAGCAGTACCTCCATGAAGGAGGACAGAACCTACTTAGGGAATAGGCTCTGAAGCACAGCTGTGCCAAACTGAGCATCTCTCCTGGCCTGGACATCCAGGGAGTAATGCTTGGTGAAAGTGTGTACCGTTTTCCAGGTAGCTGCTTGACATATCTCTAAGATAGGGATGTCTCTGGCAGCAGCTAGAGCGCGGCTGTACCTCTGGTAGAATGAGCCCTCAGGCCAGAGGGAGCGTTCCCCAGTTTCTGATAACAAAATTGGATACAAGAGACAATCCACCTGGCAAATGATCTCTTAGTGGCAGGTCTCCCTTTTCCGACCTCACCATAAGTGAGAAAAAGTTGGAGGATTAGAACCTGTGACCCTTGGTACGTTCTATATAGTAACTTAAGGCCCTCTTAACATCTAAACTGTGCAATCTCCTCTCGCCAGAGGAGGAATGTTCAGTGAAAAACACTGGAAGGGAGATAGACTAATTAAGATGGAAATCTGAAACCACCTTAGGCAAAACTTCCTGTTAGTCCTGAGGACTACCCCTTATCCCTGTGGAAAGAAATAAAGTCAGTTTCTACTGACAAAGGCTTACAACTCACTTATCATGGCAGAAGTGATAGCCATAGGAAAATAGTTTTCCAAGTTAAGTACTTAAGCTCTGCAGAAGACAGAGGTTCAAAAGGGGTTGCATTAACTGGGCAATGCAAACATTAAGGTCCCAGGCAGGGCGGATCCTAAAAGGTGGATTAGTATGAAGTAATCCTTTAAAAAACTTGGAAAATACAGGGTGGGAAAGAGAGGAGGGCTTTCCTGCTGACACAAACAGAGACAGCTGCCAAATGTACTTTCAGGGTAGCTGGTCTCAGGCCCAAGAATTAAGATGGACCATATAGTCCAAAACAATGGGCAAATCAGCAGATTCCGGGAAATATGTTTCCCAGAACACTAAATGGAAAACCTATTCCACTTAGAATTATAAGTAGCCTAGTGGAAGGCTTCCTAGAAGCCTTTAGGATTTCAAGAACACCCTGAGAAAGGTGTAGGTCAGCAAATTCTAACTCCTCAAGAGCCAGGCCTTGAGGTTGAGGATTTGAGGTTCGGATACCAAACTCTCCCTGGGCACAGGTTAACAGGTTGTGATTCCTGGGGAGACACAGGGAAGATGGACTGCTAGGGACAGAAGGAGTGGGTACCAGGGCTGCCTGGCCCAATCTCGAGCAATCAGAATCACCCTGCAAGGCTGGGATCTGATTTTGACTAGCACCTTGAATAGGAGAGGGAAGGGAAAGGCATAAAGAAACTTCCCTTCCCAATCTAGGAGAAAGGCATCCAGGGGACTGAGCCCAACACTGGGGGCCTGCAACAGAACAGTGGAAGTTGGTGATTGTCTGGGGCTGCAAAAGATCTATCTGAGGGTGCCCCATCTGGCAAAACTATCCCAGTACTTGAGGATCCAGAGACCATCGTGATGGCCTGGAAATCCTGCTGAGAGCATCTACTAGGACATTGTCCTTTCCTGGAAGGTGACCTGCTGTGAGGGAAGTGTTCAGGGAATAGGCCAGAGACCACAACTTCATTGCCTCGGTGCACAGGCCGAGACCGAGTGCCCCCTGCTTGTTGATGTACCACATTGTTGTGGTGTTGTCTGTTCTGACTTGTACCACTTTGTTCTGAACAGGCGCAGAAAACACTTGAAGTGCTAAAAGACAGCTCTGAGTTCCAGCAAATTGATGTGGAGCAGAGATTCCTGAGGGGACCACACTCCCTGAGTGGAGGTCGCCCATGTGGGCTCCCACCCCAGGAGGAAGCATCCGTAGTGAGGGTCAAGGAGTGAGACAGAGGAATGAAGGGACCCCAGTCTTAAATTGCTCTGATCCTGCCACCACTGGAGGGCCTGGATCAGGGTTGAGTCACTGGGACCAACTTGGAAAGGGGTCTCTTCTCTGAGACCAAAAGGCTCTCAAGTGAAACTGAATGTCCCTCATCTGAAATCTTGCTCCTTGCACTACAGCTGTGGGCGCAGCCATGTGCCCCAGGAGCTGCAAAAGTGTCTTGCTGGTGAGAGACCTGCAGAGTGAAGGAGGAGGCCAGAGCCACCAAGTTCCTTACCCTCTCTAAGGGTAGGAAGGCTCTGGCCTGCTTTGTGTCAATTCTGCACCTATGAAGGTGAGCACCTGAACTGGTTCCAGAACTGACTTTGGAAGATTGAGCAGAAGCCCAGGAGGTGAGCAGCTGCTGGGTAACTTGCAGGTGAGATTTTACCTGTTCTGGGGACTGGCCTACAATGAGCCAGTCGTCCAGATAGGGAAAGACAGCAATCCTTTGCCTTCTTAAATGAGCAACTGCTACTGCCAGACATTTTGTGAATACCTTCGGGCAGAGGTGAGGCCAAGGGCATTGCTCTGAACTGGTAGTGACCTGAGGACAGTTCAAATCTGAGGTACTTTCGATGGGAGCTTCTGATTAGGATGTGAAAATAGGCATCCTTGAGGTCCAGGGAGGCTAGCCAGTCCCTGGCCTTAGAGAGGTAAAATCATTGCCAGAGTTACCATTCTGAACTTTGGTTTCAAAAGTGTTTGTTCAGATATCTCAGGTCTAAAATGGGCCGCCATTCTCCTGTCTTTTTGGGGTAAGGAAATATCTGGAGTACAGACCCTTGCCCTGGTATAGGGAGAAACCCTTTCTACAGCTCTGAGAGCCAGGAGGTTGAGACTTCTGTTTCTAAAGTAAAGGTCTCTAAAGAGTTTGCAGGTGGGAAAGATCTGATTCTCATCTTGGGGAACTTTTGAAGCTGAGAACCAGACCCTGGCTTACTACTTCCAGGACCCACTTGTCTGAAGTTAGAGACACACAGTTCTGAATGAAGTAAGCCAACCTGCCCCTACAGGTAAAGGAGAATCGGCCCTGGGCACCCCATGAGGGTGTCTGTTTGGCAGGTGCTTTAGGCTGAGGGGTGGGAGCAGGCCTGCCCACACCCGTCTGCCTCCCCTCTGAAGAACCCGTCTGGGCATAAGCGGGAGGCCTGGGTTTGGTGAAAAGGCCTACCTCTACCCTCTGGGGCCTGCCTCTGAGGGTGACTTGCCGCTCCTTAGCCTGAGCACTCTTATAGGTAGCCCTATATTCATCCATTTCTTCATATAATTCTCTGTCTGCTCCCCAAACAGAGAATTTCCAACCACAGGAAAATCCATAGCCTTAGTCTGGGTATCCTATGACAAGCTAGTACACCTGAGCCAGGCCAACCTATGAAAAGCTACAGACGAGCATGACTCTAGAGGATACATCATTAAAATCCACAGCAGCATGAAACTGCACCTTAGATGCCTCAATGCCATCAGCAGCCACCTGTTCCAGCTCATTAGCAAGCTGGCCAGAGGCCTGTTTGGCCAAAGCCATGACAGTGTCCCATCTAGATTTTGGATACCTTGCTACATAAGCCATGTAATTTGCTTGCCTGAGTCCCAAGGACGCTGCCATGTATTGTTTTTTAGCCATGGCATCAATCTTCCTGGAATCCTTGTCAGGAGGACGTGAAGCCAAGAGAATATTAGATTTATCACAGGCTGCGGCCTGAACCACACCTTGTGTGCATTGCTGTGAAAGGAATTCTGTATCAGGACCTGACAGAGGTACCTCCTGTCCATCTTTTGTCCACAGGAGGCACAGAATTAGGAGTTTTTAAATTTTTATTGTTTGTTTCCTAAATCATTTATGCAAGGGAATAGACAATCTCCTAGACTCTGGGATATCCATAATTTCTACAAAATCAGGTTCCTCTTGCTCATCCACAGCTTCCTCCAATGGGAGCTGGAGGTTTCAGCAACTTTTGTAAAACATAAAGTGAGAGGGACTCAAGCGAAGGGGAGATTCAAAGGTCTGTCTGGGAGATGTCCGGTTCAATGGGCACACCCAGACCCTCAAATCACATTCATACTGTTCATAATCATCCTCCCCTCCTCCTGGTTCATAAAACTCTTCAACATCATATTCCTGAACCGGTGGAACAAACCGAACCAACCTTTTACCAGACAGTGGCGGTTCGGACGGAACCGGAAAAATGACTGGACAATCTGAATAGCTCTTGCTATCCTGCAGCAGTTGGAGAAGAATTTTGGGCTCCACACCTGCTGATTTTCTTGTTTTCTTTACTGGAACTGGACCCTCCGAGCCAGCTTTCGTTTGCCAGTCTAAGCCCTGGTCAGAGGCACTCCCTCCGGTCGGCTGGCACCGAACCGGGCTGACCATCTGGGTCAGCGGACTTTTGGCCTCTTGTTCCCTGAGCCTGCCAACTCTCTTATCCAGGGTGGCTGCAGTGAATTTTTACAAATCTGGCAGTCTGAATTGAGGTGGTCAAACCCAGACAATATACACATGTGGTGTGTAGGTCAGCCTTAGCAAAGACTTCCCCACAGACATCACAGTGTTGAAACCAGTGGGCCCGGTTTTCTTTTGGGTTTCTCAGACATAATGCCAGCCTAACCAAAACTTGCCCTTTTAAACGGCAGTGCCAGGCAAGATACCCTTATCGGTTCCTAACCATGTCATCGAGTCTTGGAAAAAACGAATGAAATCCGTTTTTAAGAACCGATAAGAACAGAGAACGCACTTAAACCTTCAATTTCAAGTTTTAAAACAAGCTGATCGGTTCAAAACCAGAACGATAACATTACAAGTTCCACACAGAAATAAACTGCAATTACTTACGATACCACAGACAGAGCTTGAACCGATCGGTTTTGCGGTTAAAATAATAATATTCTCGGTTGATTTGAACCGAGAAAACACTGTTTAAACGAGAATGAACCGAGCAGTAGGAGAAATCTCCAGAGCGACTGTAGGGTTTTAAATAATTGATTAGCAGTTTTTCTTGGGACAATCTAACTGTACAGAAAGTATTTATATAGGTTTTCTAGAAGTGTTATGTTTATTCAACACAAAAAGGCAAGTGCTATGCATTTCACAGTGTTTAGCACTTTTATGAGCAAAATGCTAATCAATTTTGGAGTAAAATAAAACCCTCGACTGTTCAATGATGCGAGTAAAGAATCTGACAGTTTAAGTTTGAAATAACCCAGACAGAGCTCTCTAACCAAGCTCGTGCTCCAAGTTCCATTCTTAGAATGGGAGTTAACTCTTTCACCTCGGAGCAGTTCTAATGGTAGGACAAACTGCAATTGTCATAATATAGCAAGACTTCATGTTGTTTGAAATAGAAATTACGTTCTTACACGTAATTATGATCTTTCTGTGTATCTTCACCATTCATCACAATTGGGTACTGGCTGGAGATCAGGACCCGCAGAGGCCTTTTTTTTTTTTAAAAGGATAGGCGAACCCGACCCAACATCGGCGCGCCCTCGAGGCCGGACGTACTACGTGGCGCTCGGATTAGCCGTTAATCTGTGTCGACTCCGCCTGCCTACCAGTTCTGAGTCGCCGGAGGGTAAGAGGAAGGATGGAGGGTGGGACAAGAGAGTCAAAGGGACAGAAAAGGAAGAGGAAACTGAACTAAAGGAGAAATAACGACTGAGGGACAGCATAGAAGAAGTAAAACTAAGGGATTGGGTAGGGGCCCCAATCTCTGGAAAAAAGAAGGGAAGGAGGAAGAGAGAATTTGGGAGAGAGTGAGGTAACAAGGATCCAAGACCCTTGTCCGTCACCAGACTGTATAGGAACTGCAAGGAGTAGCAAAGCTCATCTGCCAGAATTCAAGGCACAGAATAACTGGCAAAACTCCCAGAAGCAGAGTTGGCTATTCTGGAGAAGGACAGGTACAGGGACTCAGTACTCTCTGTAAAGATTTTGGTGAAAAAAGGGTTGTCTTTTTAAAAAAAATAAGGATAACAGAAGAGGGCAACCACCAGTTCTCACCGGAAGGAGTGAGGATAAATAGTGAGAGGAAGTGCCACTGAACTGTACCCTTGGGAAGAAAATTACCCCCTGTGTGTCCCAACTACCCCACTCAAAGAGGGGTAGGCACAGAGGAGGAGGATCCAGAGACTAAGCCTCAGGGGATGGCGGGTGGGATTGTGATGAATGGTGAAGATACACAGAAGATCATAATTACGGTAGAAGCGTAATTTCTATATCTTATCTGTGTCAATCTTCACCATTCATCACAGATAAATGATAACAGCCCCGAAGAGATTGACTATTGCACCCTAACGGACAGTGTCCCTTAGCCCTCAGTGGGTGACACACTAAGAGGAACCTTCTGGGCCTGAGGAGGCCCAAGTGGGAGAGCGAGGCAGGGTCCCCGGAGAAGGAAGATTTGCCCGACAGGCGTCGTCTCACCCTACGGGAAAAGATAGGTTCCCTGGTGGAGAACGGCAGATCACCCTCGCCGGGCCAAGGGTGACAACCAGGAAAGGCGGCTCCGACGATCTTCTGGTGCAGATCGCTATCCCTACTACCCTGGTAGCTACCTCATTGGCGTCGTAAGATGCCCTTGCTGATGCCTTGCTAGCTCCAGGCCACGTGCAGAGAGTGCAATGGCTTGCCTGGTTTGCTCCGAGTCAGGCAAAGCAGCTAGGAATTGACCCAGCGCTGACCACAAGAACCTGTTGTAGGCTGCATAGTGGGCCTGATGAGCGGAGATGGAAGAAGCAACCGTGCCAAGTGAAGTCCTCCTCCCAGAAATCAAAATCCAAGAGTCCTGATCTGGGGGCCGGTCCAGTGGAGCGGAAGCCCATCAGGAGTGTCCAGGTGCATCAATCCGGGCTGCGGATGAGGCATAGAACCTGGAGACTCTGAGGGCGCAGTACTTCTGGCTGAGGTCCCTAGGGGCAGGAACTCCAGAGAAGGGCCTCTGCCAGAAAGCATGGGCGCCTCCCGAAGGGAGCAGGCCAGGGGCACCACAAGGGTGGCCGCCCGAAATCGCCTAGAAAGGCGTGCGCGCGATGCTCTGGATTGCTCTGCAGATAGGGGAAGGTGAAGGTCCTCCAACATCCTCAGAGGAAACGCTGATACTCGGAGAGATCAGCGGCAGGAGAGATGTGGACAGATGGTTCCTCTCCCCAGAAGAGGGGATGAGGAACTGGAGGTCACCACATGCTCCGAGGGTGGCTGCTCGGGGAAGGTTGAAAACCTGACTGTCCAAGGCCCTAACATAGGCAGGGAACGAGAAGCCACCGCTCTGAACTGCTCCCAGGTGAGGAGGCCGGTAGGACCAAGAATGCCGGGAGCGCTGGAGAATGCAGCAGAGGGGAGGGGCAGAGCCGAGGGAAGGAATCGGCTGGCCTCTGCCAGGAGCTAGGAAGCAGACCATGGACACCCGGGAAGGTGTCCCGGAAGACCACGCAGCCGACAGCTGTACAACCACGTTGTTACTGCCTAAGCTGCGTGAAGAATCCCCAGTGAGGCGACCGGGGCCTTATGGGTCAGAAGGCAGGTCCCCACCTCCAAAGATGGGACCCTCTCAAGGACCCGGAAGGGGAAGGGACGGAAGTCCGCGCTCCGGCTTCTTCAGGACCGGGTGGACCCCAGAGAAAAGCCCTACGCGGGACCCCACACCTCGACCCCTCAGAGTCCGAGAGTCCTGGTCCTCGGGAGGGTCAGCCTAGGTAGCTGGCAGCCCTGGGATGTCCCGAAATCAGGCGCAGCACCCTCCCACCCATAGGCTTCTCGATGGGCCCCAAAGTCGGGCGATCAAGACACACCACGGGAGGGTACACCTGCTGAGGGGTCCAGGAACCCCAGGCCAGGTTGCATGGCTATAGTGGCACGCACCATAGCCTGCTGGTCAGTGCCACTGACCCCGACCTGGAGGGAACCGGCAGCTCCTCAAGAGGGGGCTGACTCCGACTGTCGAAGAGACCACTGGTTCACCCTCCTGTGCAGGCAACCCCAAGGTGTGACTGCTCGTCTGACTCTGAGCCCCGACTCCGACCCGAAGAGGTGGAATCCGAGGCCCTAAGCCAGGCGGTGGAGGGGCGAGCGACCTTGCGAAGGGCCCAGAAGTCATGGCAGTGGTCGAGGCAGCACCCACACCTCCAGGGCCCGGGGTGGGGCTGGCAGAAGGTGGCAGGGACGGCGGGACCAGAGGTCGAGGCTAGGAGCCAACCGTGGCGCCGTCAAGTCCACCGGCACGGGGCGGCACCAGGGACAGAGACGCGCCCGGCGGCCAGCTAGCGGCGGCCCCAGAGTCGCAGACACGCTAGGCCCCGGTGCCACGAGCGGCACCGAGGCTGAAGCGGCGCCAACCGCTCCGAGCAGGCTTGACGCCGACGACACTGCCCAGACCCCGCCGCAACCGGCAGCGCCCGGCGCTCAAAAGCGGATCTGGTGCGAAGGTGGCACTGCGAGGCTCCTTGCAGCGCCGAGAGCAGAACGCGCCCGGCAGGCGCCGACCAATGACCCGTGGGTCCCGCAGCGCCGTGCTCAACCTCGGCGCCGAGCGGAGACATAGCAAAAGCGGCGCGGATCCAGAGTTCGCGGCGCCGTGAGCGTACCAGCGCCGCAAGCGGCGCCGACAGAGCCCACGGTGCCAGAGACAAGGCGGCGCCGACAAGGCCCTCGGCACCGAGACGGCACGGAGGCCTCGATAGCACCGACCGATGGAGTCGAGGATGGCGTCGACCGGGCCTTCTGAACCGCGGGAGCGACAGCGGGAGGAAGTGGGGCGGGCCTCCTGCGCCGCAGGAGGAGTCTCAACCAAGGCTAGGCTACGGGGGTTGAGACTCCTCCTCCATGATCCGTACAGAACCGGGAGGGACCCGAAGGAAAGGCCGAGAGAACTGGCTTGGCCTGATGAGTGTGGATCCTACCTCCAAAAGTCGGGCGGATTTCGTCCTAACTTTCCACGCGCACTGTTCGAGAACATGGTGGTCCACAGAAGCAGGCGTCCACGAATCCATGTCTTGAAGCAGGCCAATACGAGAGACACCGGTCATGCTGGTGGGTCACGGAGAAATGCGGCCACACAGGCACCGATGCACAGGGGGCCGCCCGTCTTAGATGATTTCTTGCCCTCCGACGTGACATGACCTGTGAAAAAACACCAAAATAGACTCACGTCGCCAAAACTATAAATAATGGAAAGATCTTACCAGCAACGTCGAGTAGGGCAGACTAGAACTAGTAGACGACAACTATCGACGATAGAAGGCTAAGGCCAAATTTCTTCAAAACACTTCTACAAGGCTTCCCACGAGGCTACCTCGACGGCGGAGAGACGAAGAACTGGTAGGCAGGCTGAGTCGACACAGCTTAACGGCTAATCCTTGGCGCCACGTAGAAGCGTCGGCCTTGAGGGCGGCGCCGATCCTGGTCGGCTTCGCCTATCCTTTTAAAAAAAAAAAAAGGTTCCTGCGGGGTCCTGATCTCCGGCCAGTACCCATCTTGATGAATGGTGAAGATTGACACAGATAAGATTAAAAATTACTCACCTTAGTAATTGTATTTCTTCTAATGGAGACTTGCTGTATTCTGACAATTGCAGTTAGCTCCAGCTCTTGAGCTGCCCGAGAGTGAAGGGTTCATTTCTATGCCAGACATAGAGCGTTGGGCTCGAGCTCGGTTGAAAACTCTGTCTGTGTCCTTTCAAACCCAAACCGTCAGATTCTTATGAGCTAAAACTCACTGACTAAATGTAAATTGTAAAACCCCAAGTAGCCAACTGGCAACAAAGACTTTGGATTCCCCAAAAGCCTCAAGTCAGGAAACCCAAAGAACCAAAAACCAGATAAGAACAAAAAACTCTTAAACAATTACAAGCACCCCACACAACAGGGGGGGAAAAGACACCCTGGGTGCAACACTGCACCTGCCCAACCACTTCCAAAAACAGGTTCTGAGAGGGAGGCAGGGGAGGAGGTCAGAATACAGCAAGACTCCATTAGAAGAAATACAGTTACTAAAGTTAGTAATTTTTCTTCAAACAACATGAAGTCTTGCTGTATTCTGACAATTTGCAGACTACCAAGCAGTACCTCCAAGGAGGAGGGACAGAACCTACTTTGGGAATAGGCTCTGAAGCACTGCTGTGCCAAACCTAGCATCACTCCTAGCCTGGATATCGAGAGTAATGCTTGGTGAAGGTATGAACTGTTTTCAGGTGGCTGCTTGACAGATTTCTAACAAAGGGATATCCTAGCTGCAGCTGTACCTCTAGTGGAATGAGGCCTGAGGGTGCAGTTTTTCCCAGCTTTTATAGCAGAATTGAATGCGGACACAATCCACCTGGCAATGGTTCTCTTGGTGGCAGGTTTCCCTTGCCTACTTCCCCATAAGTGAGGAACAACTGAAGGAGTCAAACCTGTGACCCTTTATACGTTCTATGTAGTAACTAAGAGGCCTTTTAACATCTAAACTGTGTAGCCTCCGACCCCTGAGGAGGTGTGATCAGTGAAGTACAGGAAGAGACACAGATTGATTTAAGTGGAAATCAGAAACCTCTTTAGGTAGGAACCTTCTATTGGTTCTAGGACCACTTTATCTCTATGGAAAGAGATGAAGTCAGGCTCCACTGACAGGGCTTGCAATTAACTGATATGTCTGGCAGAAGTAACAGCAACCAAAAATACAGTTTTCCAAGTCAAGTACTTGAGCTCTGCTGAGGACATAGGCTCAAAGGGAAGTTGCATAAGCTGAGCAATACAAATATTCAAATCCCAGGCAGGAGCAGGATCCTAAAAGGGGACTGGTATGAAACAATCCTTTGAAAAATTTATAGAATACAGGGTGAGATGACAGAGAAAGACTTCCCACTGACAGGAAAGCAGAAACAGCTGACAAATGAACTTTGACAGTAGCAGGTTTGAGGCCCTCGCCATTAAGATGGACCATATAATCCAAAACTATAGACAACTCAGCAGTGTCTGGGGATATATGCTTCTTGGCACACCAAATGCTGAACCTTTTCCATTTGGGTTGCAAGTTTTTCTTGTGTGAGCTTCGAAGCTTTGAGAATATCCAGAACCCTTGGGACAGATGCAAATCTGCATACTCTTAACTCTTCAAGAGCCATGCCTTGAGATTGAGTGACCGAGATTGGGTACCAAATCCTCCTGAGAGAAGGTTAACAGGTTGTAATTCCTGGGAAGAGACAGGGAAGATGGACTGGAAGGACAGCAACAGGGGGTACCAAGGTTGCCTGGCCCAATCTGGAGCAATCAGAATCACTTTGCAAGACTGTGACCTTACCTTGACTAGAATCATGAACAGTAGAGGGAAGGGAGGGAAGGAATAAAAAATTTCCCTCCCAGTTCAAAATCAGAGCATCCAGAGGGACTGAGCCTAAGACTGGGGTCTGCAACAAAACAGAGGAAGTTGGTGATTATCTGGGACTGCAAAGAGATCTATCTCTGGAGTGCCCCACCTTGAGAAAATCATCTTCAATACCAAAAGATCCAGAGACCATTCGTGATGGCCCTGGGAAACCCTGCTCAATGCATCTGCTAGCACACTGTCCTTTCCTGGGAGGTGGACTGCTACCAGAGAGGCCTGTAGAGAATAAGCCAGGGACTATATTTTCATGGCCTCTGTGCACAAGGCCATGGACCGAGTGCCTCCTGCTTGTTGATGTACCACATGATGGTAGTGTTGTCCGTCCTGACCTGAACCACCTTGTTCTGCACTGACTGAGAGAAGGTTTTTGTAGGGCAAGGAATACTGCCCTGAGCTCCAGAAGGCTGATGTGAAGAAGGATTCCTGATGGGACCACAGTCCCTGGGCAGTGAGAGCCCCAGATGGGCTCCCCACCCCAAAAGGGAAGCATTCGTGGTAAGAACCATGAGTGAGTCTGAGAGACAAAAGGAACACCTTGCCTCAGATTGTCCAGGTCCTGCCACCACTGAAGGGCCTGAATTAAGGTCTGAGTGACAGGAACTAGCTTGGTAAGAGGATCTTTCCTTTGGGACCAAAAGGTTCTCAGATGGAAGTGAATGTCCCTCATCTGAAACCTGGCCCCTGGACCACTGCTGTGGAAGCTGCCATGTGGCCCAGAAGCTGCAGAAAATGCCTTGCTGGTCGAGAAACCAGAGGGAGAAAGGAAGAGGTCAGCTGAAAGATGGCTTTTGCCCTTTCCAGAGGAAGGAAGGCTCTTGCCTTGAGGGTGTCCAACTCTGCTCCTATAAAAATGAGGAGCTGTACTGGTTCGAGAACTGACTTGGGAGATTGAGAAGGAACCCCAGGAAGTGAGAACTTTCTGGGTAACCTGCAGATCTGACTTGACTTGGTCTGGGGACTGGCCCACAAGGAGCGATCGTCCAGATACGGAAGATTGAAATCCTTTTTCTTCTAAAAAGGCTACCACTACTGCTAGGCACTTTGTGAACACCCTTGGACCTGAAGTTAGGCCAAAGGGCATTGCTCCTGAACTGGTAATGGCCTGAGGGCAATTTGAACCTGAGGTACTTTTGTGGAGCACCTGATGGAAATGTAAGTAGGCATCCTTGAGGTCCAAGGAGGTTAGCCAGTTTCCTGGCCTCAGAGAGGAAGAATTGTTCCCAGAGTCACCATCTTGAACTTTGGCTTTACTAGGTGCTTGTTTAGTATCTTAGATCTAGGATGGGTCACCACTCCCCTGTCTTTCGGGGTAAGGAAGTACCTGGAGTACAGACCTTTGCCCTGTATGGAGTAGGAACTCTCTCTATGGCCTTTAAAGCCAGTAGAGACAAAACCTCTGCCTCTAGAGCAAGGGTTTCTGATGTATTTGCAGGTTTAAAGGATCTGGGTCTCAGTTTCGAGAAACTCTTGAAACTGAGAACCAGCCCTAACCTACAACCTCCAGGACCCACTTGTCTGAGGTAACAGACATCCAGTCCTGGACAAAGTAAGCCAGCCTGCCTCCTACTGGAATCGGAGTCAACCGGGATGACACATCAGGGTGTCTGCTTGGCAGGAGCCTTAGGCTGAGGGTGGATGCAGGCCTGCTCATCCCCTTCTGCCTCTCCCTCTGAAGAACCCCTCTGAGAAAAAGAGGAGGCCTGTGCATGGTAGAAAGGCCTGTGAAAAGGCCTGCCCTGCCCCTAGACTGCTGCCTCTGAGGAGTTGCCTGCCTCTCCTTGGCCTGGGCACTCCTATAAGTGGTCCTGTATTCATTCATTTTCTTCATGTAATTCTCTGTCTGCTCCCCAAACAGAAGTACCCACTACAGGAAGATCCATGGCCTTAACCTTGGTGTCCTCAAGGCTAGTACATCTGAGGCAGGCCATTCTCCGAAGAGCCACAGATGCAGCCATGACTCTTGATGACACATCATTGGAGTCCACAGCAGCATGAAATTGCACCTGATGCCTCAATCCCATCAGCAGCCACCCCCTCCAGCTCAATGGCTAGCTGGGGGAAGCTTGTTTAGCCAGTGTCAGTACAATGTCCCACCTGGACTTCTGGTACCTGGCTGTATAGGCCATATAATTAGCCTGCCTGAGTCCCAAAGATGATGCCAAGTACTGTTTCTTTGCCATGGCATCTATCTTCCTGGAATCTTTGTCTGGGGGTGTGAAGCCAAGGGGATGTTTGCCTTGTCACAGGCAGCGGCCTGCACTACCCCAACATGGCTCTGCTGGTAAAGAAATTCCATATCCGAGCCTGACAAGGTATACCGCTTGTCCATTCTTTTGTCAACAGGAGGTACAGAATTAGGAGACCTAAGAATTTTAGTGTCTTGTTTCCCAAATGACTTATGAAGGGAATAGACAGTCTCTAAAGACTCTGGGATGTCCATCATCTCTATGAAGTCAAGCTCCTCTTGATCCTCTACAGCCTCCTCAATAGGAAGCCGGAGGTTTGAGCCACTTTCTGTAGAACAGAAAGTGGGAGGGACTCAGAAAGCCTAGGAGGAAACACCAGAAGGTCTGTCTGGGGAGATGTCCGGTTCCACAGGCACATCCAGACTTTCACCGTCGTAATCATCCTCTTCAAACTCCCCTCCTCATCAAACTCCGGTTCATAAAAAGTTTCAAGGAATAATCCTGAACTGGGGAATCGAATGAACGGACCTCTGCCAGAAGGTGCGGATCAGTCAGAATCGGACAGGCGATTCCACAATCCAATCGCTTTGGCTATTTCTTGTTGATGGAACATCAGCTCTGGATCCGAACCGGCTGATTTATCCTTCGTTTTTCTTTTGGAAACCCGATCCCTCAAGATTGGCTCCTCTTGCCCAAAGTATTGCCCTGGTCAGAAGGCACTCCTTCTGGTTCAGTAGGAACCGAACCGGGCTGGCCTTCTGGGTCAGCGGTTCTCGGCCTCCTTATCCCTAAGTCTACTTAACCTGGGAAATTCTTACCAATTTGGCAGTCTGAATTGAGGTGGTCAAACCCAGACAGTAAACACAGGTGGTGTGGCGATTGGCCTTAGCAAAGACCTCCCACACACACTGCAGTGTTGAAACCCAGTGGGCCGTTTTTTCTTGGGTTTCTCAGACATGGCCAACCTAACCAACTTACCCTTTATATAGCAACCACCAGGCAAGACTCCCCATCGGTTTCACACTGTGTCACGGGTGATGGAAAAAACGCTAAAATAACTTTTTTTTTTTAAACCGATACGGACGGTAACCACACACTAACTTTTTCCTTACTACAAGATCGGTTGAGCCGAACCGATCAGAAAATTTCACAATTTCCACACAGCTACAATGCTAAGTACTTACGGTACCACAGACAGAGTCTCAAACTGAAAAAGCGGAATGGAAATTGGACTACAACTCAAACTTTAACATGAAGAACCAAGCTGAAGGAGAAATCTCCGAGGCGACTGTTCAGTGAGTCTGAGTAAAGAATCTGGCGGTTTGGGTTTGTAAGGACACAGACAGAGTTTTCAACGAGCTCGAGACCAATGTTCTATGCCTGGCATAGAAATTAACCCTTCACTCTCGGGGCAGTTCAAGAGCTGGAGCTAACTGCAAATTGTCAGAATACAGCAAGACTTCATGTTGTCTGAAGACAAGACAGCAGACCAGCAAACAGAGTAACATGCTGCAGGTATGGGCACACTTATAAATACAAGTGCCTGTTTCAGGGGTGACTGGTGGGGAGGACTGTCAGAATCACACAGTAGCCAAGTGGAGGTGGTGGGAGGAATGAAACCTAGGTCTGTTAGTGAGTGGGATGTTTTAATTCTTTGGTACCCAGGTATGGGGTCACATGCAACAGTGCCTGTTTTCAGGGAGGTTAGTGACTTGCTCAGAGTCAAACAGTATGCAGGTGAAGGTTGTGGGAGGAATCAAACCTAGGTCTGCTGGAGTGAGGGGTGTCTTAATTCTTTGGTAGAGGTATGGCCCACACATGCAAGTGCCAATTTTCAAGGGAGGTTAAGTGACTTGCTTAGAGTACGGTATGCAAGTGGAGCCAGTTGTGGGACTCAAACCCAGGTCTATTGGCTGTACCAAGCTAATTCACAGCTCATTATTCTAACCCTAGGCTGTACTGCCAATTAGGCATGTCTGTGTATTGAAACAGATCACACAAAGACAGAGGTAATTTTAATGAAAATTTTATTCAGGATAACATTTTTTTAAACTGTATGTATAAACACATTTTAGTATTTTTAATTTTGCTAATCAAATTGAGGCAAATGCTATGCATCTTCACAGCTGATTAGCAGAAATTCCTAATCAATTTTCACAGCTTATTTAAAACCCTGTGTCTGTAATGCTTAGGAAGTATAAGAGTTGATCAAGGATCCAAAACAAAACAAGGTGGGGTATTAATGACACCATTGCTATGCATTTCAGCTCTACCAAGAAAGGAAACATAAAATAACCAGCAGCATCAGCAATTTTAGAGTAGACAAGGAATCATAAAATTATTTATTTATTGAATTTTGTTGGCCTACTGAGACTAAAATCCTTTTTCAGGAAGCTGACCGGGGGTGGGGGTGGATACAGATGGTAACCAACTGAAACTGAACCAGATTAAGCTGTTGGTAGTATTTTAGTGAATAGGAAATCTGGCCAGGAGAAATGAGAGAGGAAGAGTCGAGGAGGAACCATCCACATCTTCCTGCATACAGCTACAGAATAAAACAAAGAAGCTGGAAAAAGACAAGATAACCTTATACAAACAAAGAAGCAGCACAAATCATGGAAACTACCCAGTGCAATCAGGTTCCAAAGAAGAAACTCAGATACAAAACAAAGCTCAGATACTATAATGCCCCCGCCTATGGAACAAGGAAAGCGAGTAAGGAGATTTGGAGGAAAGACGATACCCCATAAAGGAGGAGTAGATACTTCCAACAAATTTGACATTCTACAAGATATAACTCCAGGACCCAGAGAGGAAGCGGCTCCTGGTGGGGACTTCTATGACAGAGGAAACAGTCTCTGCAGAAGAGGAGAACTCCATAAAAGGAACACAGAAAAGCGAAGGCAAAAACAAAATTTGAAAAAAATGATGGGGTGAGGAGAGGGAAATATAAGTATATAAATGCTGTCAAAATATCTTTACACATGGTAAATGTGAACAGTATAATGAGATATGAGAAATGTAAAGCTGTTTTTTCCTTTTAATGACTATATTAGGTGGCATCTTTTTTTTTTTGCAGGACACGGGTATCATACAATGAAGGAAATCAGGACAGCACAAAAAATTGGTTTGCAGGCCCATACTACTGGTCCATAGGTACCAAAGAATGCTCTGGAGTAGGGATTCTCTTTAATATAGCAAACATGTCTGTAGTTAAAATGTATGATGTATGTCCAGGAAGAGTTCTAGCGTTAGATGTGGTGATTAGTGGAGCCCCCTACTGGTTAATGTATATGTACCACAATGTAAAACAACAAGAATATATATTTTTAAAATGATTAAACCCCTTTCTGTATCACGGCGACAGTCATAATAATAATAATTTTATTTATAAAGCACCTTTCAAGATGCTGAACAATTTCAAACAATCCAAAACTCTAAATGAAATCATAAAACATCCATAAAAATCAGCTTATCATCCAGATATCATATAAATAGTAAAATCGAAAGATTAATACAATAACTTAGGTATCTAAAAGGCCATATTCCATAAATATGTCTTTAAATCTTTCTTAAACAACTCCGCGGAGGTGCACTGCCATAACCGGCATGGTAGAGAGTTCCAAAGTGGGAGCAGCATGCACGCTCTGCTGCGGAGAAGTTTAAACTCACTCTTGGAATCTCTAACAACCCCATGTCGGCCGGAGCGGAGTGATCGGTCAGGGCAGTAGGAACCAGAAGGTCTTTCAGATAGGCTGGACCCTGGTCGTGAAGGGCTTTAAAGTCAATAAAATTACTTTAAGGTGATCCATACCGCATGAGAAGCCAGTGCAGTGCTGCCGTACCAGGAGTAATGTGACAGGACCTACTTGTCCCAGTCAATACCGGGCTGCAGCGTTCTGCACCAGCTGTAATGACGGATTTCAACCCCAGAAAGCCCAAAGTACAGGGCGTTACAATAGTCAAGCGTGAAGAAACAAAAGCATGGACCAAGGTAGGCAGAGGGAGTCGGACGGAACAAGGTGCCTAACCTGGCAATGTTCCTAAGATGATAAAAATCTTGACAACAGCTGACACCTGAGATTTCAGAGTCAGCTTGTCGTCAGAATAAACCAGAGCTATGCACCGTTCAGAGGATGGAAGAGATACACCACCAAGGAAAATTCCAGATGGTGCACCAATACACGGCCTCTCAATCCGACCACCTGGCTCAACTACCAGAACCTCTGTTTTCTCTGAGTTCAACTTTAGCCAACTAGAATCCATCCAGTCTTGGATCTCCCCAGACAATTATTAAACACCGAGAGGCTCCATCCTGGTCGGTACAAAGACAGATAGAGCTGGGCATCATCTGCATAACAGTGAAACCTCAGCCCATATCGTCTTATGATACCTCGAGGGGCATATACACTGCAAACAACATGGGTGATAGCACAGAACCTAAGCACTCCACACAACAAAGAAATTGGGTTAGAGAAAAATCCCGACACAACTCTTTGTGATCTTCCGATGAGGAATGAGCGTGAACCATTTCAAAACGGTTCCAGACATACCACACATTTGCCCCAGCCGAGCTAATAACACCATGTGGTCCACAGTGTCAAAGGCTGCAGAGATCAAGAAGAACCAAGATAGAGCGTCTCTTCTGATCCTTTGCCATCAGAAGATCATTTAACACCGAACCAGCCCAGTCTCGGTGCTATGTCTTTCGGAAGCCAGACTGGAAGGATTCGTAGATATTATGGATGGTTAAATGGTGGTCAATTGAACAGCTACGACCTTCTCAATAACCTTCCCAATAAGGGGAGGTTAGAGAAAAGCGATAGTTTGAAAAACAGTCTGGGTCCCAGGAGCTTTCTTCAAAGAGGAGTCACCACTGCCTCTTTCAGAAGCAGGAAACTCGCCTAACTCCAAGGAGCCCCAGACTATTTGCGCAGGACCGGACTGATGATGTCAGAACAACCCAAAATGAGGGAGTCGTCCGGGATCCAAACCACAACTTGTGGGACGCATAGTATGGATGATCCTCATAACATCCACAAACTCAGGTCGACAAAAGAAACTCCAGGAGAAATAGGGCACTGTAATCCCACGCTGTCAAAAGCATCACCCTTAGGGCGCGGACCCAGGTTTGCCCTGATGTCGGCCCTCTAATTTGCGAAGAATAAAGCAAGCTCATGCACTCTACTTACGAAAAAGCTTTCCGAACTTGCAGGCAGGCTAGGTTGCACAGTCTGTCTACCGTTCGGAACAACTAAGTCATACTAGCAGGAGACTTTAACTGTGTCCTTTCCTTCTAGATAAAAGTAAAAATGCCAAGACCACAAAGCTATATTACGATTCTAACTTTTACTGAACATGGTACAAATGGCATGATTAAAAGACTCACATTTGGTTTGCACTGGAAAGCATACCCCACATTTATAAAGGGAAAATAGTGACAAGAATAGACTACATATTTGTGTCAGAGCATGAAATATAAATTCTGTAGCCATACAGCCAGTGGCTTTCGGACCATGGTATTCTAGCTATGGAAATGGGATGTGAACAAGAGAGTAGGAGGGTCACGGTTTTGGAAATGCAATGTCTCAATAGTACAAAACACAGAAATAAGGAAGATTTGATTCAATTTTGCATGGCTAGGAAATCAGTTCTCGTTTTATCTAATGCGCTGATGCAATGGTGGGAGGACACAGACAGGGACTTGGTTGTTTTAAAAACACAGAAGTAAGAAAATAAGCAACACATACTTACTTAAAATATTTACAAAATAGACAGAAGCTTCAGCGTCTCATATCCTTGGCCTATAACAATAACCAAAATGTACAGAAGAAATAAATGCAGTAAAGCAAGACTTGATGAAGTTTCATAAACAAAAATCTGATTCTATCTTTTTTTTTTATCTCTTTTTCTGGCTCTGCTGAGCCGAGAACTCTCTCGGGCATCCACTCACCCCAGCTATACCTCCGGGCCTGAAACTTCAGCTTCCTGGCACCAGCCCAGCTATCCCTCGGCTCTGAGCCCTCCCGAGGGGCTGCCCTATCCTCCCAGGGCGCCTATCTGAGGCCTGGCTGGCTCGGCCAGGAGCTGGAAGAGTCCAGCCAGTGCAGTGTGGCTGCAGGGGTGGTGCCATCGCCTATCTCCGGGAGGAGGTTTTTCTTGGTTGCGGTCCCCCCTCCCCGCAAGCTTCCGGATGTGCAATGGCGCCAACGCGCAATTCACATCCCTCTAGCATGCTCCGTGCATTGCAGTGCCTCCGGTAGCCACTGCGGTGCCGGGCAGAGCCTGGATCCCCGCAGGGAGGAGAGCAGCCCTCGGACGCTTGATCCTCTCTTTCCCCTGCCGACCCCTGAAGCCCAGGCTAGTTCCCGAACCCAGGTCACGGTGTGGCGTCCAGCGCCTCAACCCTCAGCACCACCGGGCGGCTTAGATTCTCTATATTTTCAGCAGAGATTTGGAACACAAGGTAAAACAGACTCCATCTGTCCATTTGAATCCTGCCATAGAAAATATACACAACAGAAATAAACAAACTAAAACATGAGCGAGGATGAGTACATTCAGATGCAACTTCAATAATAAATACAGTAGCACAATACTCTTTTCAAATGTTTGCACCACTCAATGCAGATAATAAAAAGTATGCTCTTATCTAAGTCAACTAGAGATCCCAGACATTCCACAAAGACGTCAGGGAGAATTTAAGGAAACCAATCCGTACACAAGAGGTGCTAGAATCAGTTCAGAGTTTAAACTCAGGTAAAGCGCCAGGAATGGATGGAATTCAAACAAAATATTTAAGAGTTTAGCTCAGTACTTACTAGAAGACTTTACACAAACTTTCAGTTACCTTTTAAACACAAGAGAAATACCTATATATGAATATGGGGACTTTAAACTACATCTTTAAAAAGGGACAAGACAAAAATAGAAAACTGGAGACCAATCTGTCTATTAAATTCAGATATTAAAATATTGGCAACAATTCTGGCAAAAGACTGCTAGGGATAACAGAGTATGTTATTTCAACGCTCAAACTTGCTTGGTGCCCAATAGACATGTTCAGGACCATCTATTAACATTAAGAGAAGTGGTAGAAGAAGGAAAGTAGGAATGTTAGATGGGTATATGATCTCCCTGGATCAAAAAAAAAAAACAGTTGATGCTATTAGTCACAATTTTTATGGGAATGTCTAAAATATTTTAAAATCCCAAAGAAGTAATGGCTTGGATAAAGGACTATATAAACAGCAACAGTGATACCCTGGGTTAATGGATGGAAAAGGCCAATGGTACCAATAAAAGCGAGTCAGGCAGGGCTGCCCTTTAAGCCCAGTTTTATACATACTTTCATTGATCCATTATTAAGATATATAAACCAGGCAAATCAGATTGTACATATTAACACAGAACTAAGTCGACCTCCCCATCAGTAATGGCATACACAGACGACATGACATTATTAGTGTTAAACGAACAATCAGTACAAGAAGCTTTAAGAATGTGTGTAGAATTTGATCTCTTATCCAGAGCCTCTTTGAATATAGAAAAATGTGCAGGACAGTGTTTGGATTATACACTGGATTACTGTACTCGGACACAAGGAATAAATATAATTACTACCCTTTAAATATATTGGGTATACTATTTGGGAAAGGGAATCTATACGAAATGAACTGGTTACAAACACTGCAAATTGGGAAACAAAAGAAACAAACTGGAACAGATGGAAACTTGGGAAACAAAGAGAGTTTATCTAGTAAAAACCTTCCTAATTCCAGCACTTTTGTTTATAAGCTATATATCACCCCTTCCAGGAATTTAGAAACAACAATATTAAGCCTGTTCTTCCAAGCAATATGGGGAGCAGGTTAAATCAGTGAAACGAAACATCTTATATCTCCCAAAGAGACAAGGTGGCCTAGATATGGTGAATCCATTCTATTTTTAACAGTATTTTTCTAATTACAAACATCAAACCATTATTACTATCAGCAGAAGGAATATGGGAAAGTTTATTAGTTTCAACCTGTAGAAGATGGCTAGATGTATTGGAGAAAAGAACTAAAACCGTAAAAGGTCTTTAGCAGTCCTGGATTATATAACTGACACCTTTTCAAGAATAAAACAATGGGGTTTATCCAGTCAACAACCACAAGTGACACAAAGGAAGAACTATATCGATATTAATCTCAACACGTATGTGAAGCTAGCTGTGTTTTGAAAAATGCCCAGTAGACAAAAGTAGAGGATTTAAAAAGTTGGTTAAATAATTAAAAATACCCCGAAATATGGGACATGCATTGGCTTACGTGTCATGAAAATGACATACAAAATCAAATCAGAAACATAAACAGGTCACGGAGAGATACTGTAGTAGACTATGCTGCATACAACAAATAGAAACAATACAGCATATATTTTTTTAACTGTAATCTTATTAAAAGGTTTTGGGCTTTTTAGCATAAGTATGGCAGGAACCAATATTTACTACAACAACATATAATATATTAATATATGGCATATTTCCTTTTAGATGGAGAAAGGGATATGAAACAATACAGAGTGGTTTTGGCCATAATAAAGTGGCATATTTGGCTGTCAAGATGTTTATTTACATTACAGCAAAAGGAATATTCCCACACAGAAATGGTGCAAAAATTTGAAGCGTTAAAAAATATATGAAACTGACTCAAAAGTGTAATACAGAAGATTTGAAAAGAAACTGGATAGAAATGCCATGGATCACTGATAATGATTTTCCAGTTACTTAAATGAATGAAATATAAAGTTAAAAACAGAAAGAAAGTATAAAAGATATTGAAGGATACTGAAGAATAACTGAAGTTGTAAAATTCCCTCTTTTGATGGTGTCAAAATATAATAGAGAGCAAATATGTATGATTATTCCTGTATGTTTGAAGATGTATTGTATCTTTCTCATTATTTGCAGTAAAAATGTCTCTACTCTTTCGAGAAGTGCCATGGGATCTTTAACATCCACCTGAACTACCACCAATCCAGGCAGATGGGACCTCAGTTTAACGTCTCATCCGAAGACAGCACCTCAGGGGTGCAGCATCCCTCTCATGCTGCACTGCAGTATCAGTATTGGGATATTAACCCAAGTGCCTGGTGTGGGGATAGAATCCACAGCCTTCTGATCTTCCAGCCTCAGAGGCAAGTGTGCTACCTGCTGAGCCACTGACACCGACTATAAAAGTGAAGTTGTGACTCTGGCATGCGCATCAGTGGATGGCGCTGATGCGCATGCCAGAGTGACGTTTCATCTCTTAAACAAAGATATTTATAAGATATAACCCTTATTTTAGGAAAATACTGCTACTGCTGAGCTTGTACACTGCATATTATGCAACCATGTCTTAATTTGATATGCCCCAAAAGCTAAACTCATTCGTTCATTAATGAGTTTGTGCAAGTCAACAGCATAAGCGTCTCATGGACATACGAGAAGCGGCAGGAGGCAAATAAGGTTGGGTCACTGAATAAATATTTTAACAAAATAATGATCACACATACGAATTTATGACTTGCAAGTAGCATGACAGCAGCAGTGGCTCAAGATTTGTGAGCAGGCACAACTAGTAAAGGACACTGAATGTCGGTCAAAAAGCTGACCGTGTTCCCTTAAACCTCACTATATAACAAAGTGTTAATTAAACTTTGAATAGGTGAGCTGGAAAGCTCCTGATCAATTTCTGACTGATATTTCTTGCCAACACTTAGCCTCTTGTGGGAAAGAGTGCCTTCAGCACTTCCTACAAAAAAAAAAAAGTGGAAAAGAAAAAATCCAGTACATGAATGTTTCTGAATACCAAACCTGTTTACTCTGAAAGTGCACCTCAGAAGAAGTGCACATGGCTGATGCCATTACATAAATCCCCCAAAACACTTTCTTGTAGATTAATCTTGTTCATTAAGTACTAAAGCAGAAAAAGAAAGTTAAAGTCCTTGATCCTCAGATCACCATGAGTCCATTCTCTGAGGTTAAAACTCTGACCCCGAACAAGTCACGGCAAAAGGAATCACGTGTCTATTTAGTCCTCATTCTCAAGTCTCCGTCAACTTTTGTGTGCTGGAATTCTCTGCTGGTTTCTCCACCCTTTCCTGCCTCGTTGACATCAGTAAATTGAAATGTATGCCTCCCCATACTGTATATGAAATCTAACAGGCATTAGGATGGCATAAACTATTCCCAGAGTCTGCAACTGAGCCCACACAACATTTAACCTGCGGTGGGATCTGATGGTGAAGAAGAGATTAGGAAATACAGGTAAAGGGACTCCTTCATAGGAGAGACCCTGTAATTCTCTAGATGCTGCCAAGATGCAGTCTCTCACCGCTGTTCCTGAAGTCCCAAACAGCACAGTTCGAGGTGCCTCTCTCTGCAAGTCTGCTGTTCTTGGGGATATTCTGTAGATAAATTGGAGGAGGCAGTCTGGGATCCAGGCAACCACCTTAAAAGCTTAAAGTAGCCACATTTTCAAAATGTCAGAAAATCAGTATCTTCTGAGTTCTCCGGTGAACCCGACCAGCCAAATATTTGGTGTCGCTGGGTATTTTCAGTGGCTTCCAGTCTATGCTAAGCTGGTGTTTCTTGCTTTCCAGCTTGCTGGCAGTCAACAATACTTTTACCTTCGAACACGAAGAAGCCAGCACAAGAAGGCCATTTGGTCTATCAAGTCTGCTCGTATTGCAGGGTCCACAGCTTGAGCTATGTCCCTGCCCTCCCTCCTACTCCTCTTCTCCCTCTCTACCCATGATCCTTACCTTCCCCTATTCCTATCCCAGCCTCTCTTAAAGCTGCCCACTGTCTTCAACAAGCTGACCTCTTCCGGCAACACATTCCAAGTGTCCATCACCCTCTCTGTGAAGAAGTGCTTCCTGACCTCCTCCTAAACCTCCCACCTCCAGCTTAAGACTGTCCCCCCCTCGTGTTACAGTTGCCACTCAGCTTAAAGAGACTCTCCTTATCAACCTTATTTATTCCTTTCAAGTATTTGAAGGTCCCAATCATGTCCTCTCTCTCTCTCCTGTCTTCCAGGGAGTACCGTTCAGTGCCCTCAATCTCTCTTCGTATGCCTTACCCTGCTATCATCTTTGTAGCCCTCCTCTGGACCTTCTCCAGCAGGTTAATGTCCTTTTGAGGTGTGGCACCAGTACTGAACTCCACACTCTAGATGTGGCCTTACCAGTGACCTGTACAAGGGCAGCATAACCTCCTCTCTCCTTCTACTGAAACCACCTTAGGAAGAAATGTCCTGTTTGTTCACAGGACTACCTTATCTGATGAATGAAATATAGTCCTGATCAATGTCTTGAAGTTCACTAATTCTTCTTGCAGATTGCCACTAGGAAAACTGTTTTTTATGTGGCATATTTCAAATGAGCTGATGCCATGGCCTGGAAAGGAGAATCCATGAGCCTGGCTATACAGCCATTCAGATCCCAAGCTGGTACTGGTTCCCTATGGGAGGGTACAAATGGGTCAGGCCTTTGAAAAATCTCTTGAAAACAGGATTTGATGCCGAGGAGGCACCCTTTCCAGCTAAACTTTAGGCAGATATTGAAGCTAGGTGGACCTTCAGAGTAGTAGGCTGCAAGCCCAATGAATGTAAATGAATAAGATAGTCCAGCAGTGCTGGGATCCCTGCCTTTGCTGGTACCACATCACTGTTGGCACACCAAAAGAAAAACCTTTTCCATTTGAAGCATATGTTTTCATAGTGCATGGCTTTCTGTAACCCTTTAAGACATCCAAAACTCTGTTTGAGAGATGCAAGCTTGTCCTTAGAGCCATGCCATGAGTCAGAGGATCTGAGGTTCGGATACAGAACCCTCCCTTGATTGCAGGTTAAAGGTTGTGCCTCCAGGGAAGGTGTATGGGTTTGGCTACAGACATGAGAGGCAACAGAGAGTACCACAGCTGCCTGGGCGAATCTGGTGCTATCAAGATCATTGATGCTGGTTGGGATCTGAGCTTGATCAAAACTCTGAGCACCAAAGGAAATGGAGGAAGGCATACAGGTGCATGCCTGACCAATCCAAGGCCAGAACATCCAGGGAATTGTCCGTTGAGCTGGTGGCCTGCAACAGTACTTTGGTAGGTGGTGGTTCTCATGGGATGCAAAGAAATCAATTTCTGGGTTCCCCACCTTTTGAAAATCACTTCCACCACCTGTCTGTTCAGGGACCATTCGTGATAGGCCTGGTTGATCCGACTCAGAGCATCTGCTAAGGTATTGTTCTTCCTGACAGATGACTGGGCTGAAGGGAGACTCCTAGAAATGCCAGGCTCTATATTTTGATAGCCTCTGTGCAGAGAGAGTTTGACCTCGACCTCCCTGCTTGTTTATTTAATACATTGTAGTGGTACTGTCTGTTTTGATCTGTACCACCTTTCCTCAGAAGTGGTGTAAAGACCTTTAGTGCCAACAACACTGCTCTGAGCTCAGTAGGTTGATGTGTTGAAGTGACTCTGCACTTGACCATAAACTGTGGGTGGTGTGAGCCCCTATGAGCCCCCATCCTAGTAGTGATGTATGTGTTGTGAGACTCACTGCTGGAGGCTCTTGCTGGAAAGGAACCCTTCCCATAGGTTGGCTCCCTCTTTACACCACTGGAGGGCCTGGAGTAGTGTTTTGTTACTGGAATCAATTTTGAGAAAAGATCCCTTCTTTGACACCAGTGATCCCTGAGGTGGAACTGAATGTCTCATCTGGAATCTGGACCCTGACACTGTGCCCATGGCTGCAGCTATGTGGCCCAATAACCAGAAACTGCCTTGCAGTTTTTGGCCTATTCAAGCTGAAGGAACCTGCCAACCAAACAATACTTCTTACCCTGTCTGAGGGAAGATAGACCTTGCCCTCCAGGGTATTCAACTCTGCTCCTATGGTTGCAGCACCTGTGCAGGTGGTAGGATGGTAGGACAGATTTTTGAGGTTTACCAGAAACCCTAAGGACTCCAAGAGACCCTGGGTGAGCTGAATGTGTTCCTTTACTTGTTGTGGTGATTTTCCTACCACCAATCAGTCGTCTATATATGGGAATACTGTGACACCCAACCTTCATGGTGTGTCATCACTACTACCAAACACTTTGTTGAAAACTCTTGGGGCGAGTCAGGCCGAATGGCAGTGTTGAAAACTGGTAGTGACCTGAAGGAGTCTGAATCTGAGATATTTTCTGAGAGACTCCCTTGTGAGGATGTGAAATAGGCATCTTTGAGGGTCCAGGGATGCTAACCGTTCTCCTTTCTGGGCGTTTGCAGAATCATTGCCAATGTTACCATTTTGAACTTTGGCTTTGTCAGATGTTTGTTTAACAGTCTGAGGTCTAGAATGAGCCACTACTCCCATTTTCTTTATGGTGAGAAAGTGCCTTGAATAAAATCTCTCCTTTTGCTGTGGAGGAACATGCTCCACTGCTTTTGACAGTAGCAGGTTTTGAACCTCCTTTCCAATACAGAGCTGGCTTAAACACTCTGGATCTTGTATAACCCCCCCGCCACAAAATGGGGGTTCCCAAAAGTCTTCCTTGAGGTTGCCTAAATGCTCACTGCCAGGCTGGTGTCCTGTGTTTTAGCAGTTTAAATGTGATTGCCAGAGAGTGCCTGTATAGCCTCTGTGTACTGTCTCTTTAAGAGCTGCCTGGATTGCAGTCATAATTAATCTGAGAGGAGCTCTGTTAGAAGATGTACTTGTTTGCTGATCATTTGTTAGAGTAGTAATAATATTGCAGTTTCTTCTAACCTGCCTTCTTTGCAGCACAGACAGTTCTGTTTGTTTCCATCATCTTGGTCCTGGACTGCAGAGTGGGCCAATCAGTACATTTGGGACTCTAAAGCGAGCCTGCCTACAGGGCTTGAGTGCAGCCAAAACTTGTAGGAATTGTAGTTTTGGGCTTTTGGCGCCTAAAATATCCTGGAGGGAAGCCCTTGTTGTGACTGACAGACAGATCAACCAACCAAACCTTTTGGATCTTGGGGACAATCCCACACTGCTTGCAGTTTCAGTTAGATCTGCATTGGGAAGTGAAGAAGTAACAGCTCGAGATAGCTCGAGCAGCAATCCATAGTGAATTCGGCGTGGGAGAACTATGGAAAGGCCTGAGGTTGGCCTGCATGCCTGCCTGCTGTTCCTGAGAGGGAACTTGTGTTTTGAACTGAATCCAAACTTGGAGAGCAAATTAAGCCACTGAATTGTGACCAGGCTTTAACCTGAAGAAGACCGAAGATTTGCTGAATCCGATCGCCTGTCAGGACTTCCAGCTACCTCTGAACTCCCGGATTGTGCAAAGACTCTGTAATTGTGACGGAGAGCCATTTGCCTGGTACAGTGGAATTTCCTTACATGTGAATGTGCTGTGTGCTTATAGTGGGTTGTGTTTGGTTCCTCACTGTGTGTCTGAACTGTGTTTTGCTTGCTGGAGGCTGTATCCAGCTCCACGGACTGAATCCAGTATCCATTTCCGTTTGCCTGGGCCCTGCTACATTGGCCCAGCCAGAATACCTGCTACGCAGAAAGTCATCGAAGAAAGACCAGCCTGGGGAGCAGCCCCTGCTCAACGCCTTGAACAGGAGCAGCGCCTCGGTGATTCGTGTGGGCCCTGCTTCTACGGCACTCCAGCTCAACAGCCTGCAGTCTCAATTTCGTCCTGCCTATGTCCAGTATTTGGTATCATGAGTAAACATCAGGGTAGCTCTCTGCAACAACAGCTAAATCTAAAAGTGTTGTCATCTGATTGTCTTGTTGCCTTTTCTTTCCACGAACTGAGCCCTCCAGCTCAGATTACAAATAGTGTGTGTTGTGCATGTTGCTTTCTTCCATCACAGGGCCCCAACCAGCTGCAACATTCCTGGCCATCCCACCGTTTTCCTACCTGGGTACACAGAGTGTGTGACTGTGCAGGGACTCTGAACTGCATGCATAACTGTCTGATTAATATAGCTTTTAAGCAAATCAACTTGATTATGCCCCTACCTTGTTCAAGTCCCTGAATAAATCAGATTTAACTTTGCTTACATTTAACCTGACTGTGGTTCCAGTTTGTGCCAGAGTATTGTACTGTTGTTATTTGCTGTGCTTAACCTTGTTTTACAGGGGGTCCCAGGATCAAGCCAGAGGAACCAGCCCTGGTGGTAAGTGCAAACAGTGTGGGTACTTGTATGGTGTACCACGGAGTATTGTGAAAGTGATTATTGTACAATATTCAGGCCACTAGCAGGAAAGAGGGGGTTACAGTGTCCCGGAGGGCTTTGCCCAGGTTAGCTTGACCATTACCAACCCTGACCTCCTGGTGGAGGCACCCATTTCAGAACTCAGGCCCCTTAACCTGCTACTAGCCAAGCAGACAGGGGTAGTAGCCCTTGGGACAGCGCCACCTAGGGGTTACACTTAGGTTTGGGAAGGATTTGAAGCTTAGGGACAAACCCTGACTCACTACTTCTAGGACCCACTTGTCTGTGGTGATGTTTCCCAAGCCTGAAAGTAATGGACAGCCTGCCCCCTACCGGTGGGGGAGGCGACCTTGACAATAGAAGTCAGAGAGTCTGTTTAGTTTGGGGCTGAACCTAGCCAGTCTGGGAACCTCGCCTGGATCCCTTCTGCCCCTGCCCTGAAGTACCCTGTTTGCTGTGGGTACTGCTGGTACTGTGGCACAGTCTGGGCCTGGTAAAAGGCCTGCTGTATGGAGATCTGACTCTGCCTCCCCTTCCATAAGGCCTTGTGGAAGAAGGCGGCCTTTCTTTAACTGAGCTGCTCTTATGGGTGGCTTGTAATCTTTCACCTTTTTCATATAGGCCTCTGTTTGTCCCCATCCCAAAAAGCAAATTATTTTCTATGAAATCCATAACTTTATTTTGAGTGTCCTGAGTGAGGTTAAGTAGCCTGAGCCAAGCAAACCTCCTCAAACATACAGAATTTGTCATCTATCTGGCAGCAGTGTCATTTGAGTCAGCTGCCATCTGGAACTAGTACTCAGCAGCCTCCAACCTACACCTGGCAGTCTCAGCCAAATCCTCTGAGAGGCCAGTCTGGGCTTTCTTGGACAAGTCCAGATTAGATTGCCACAGTGACTTCTGGTACTGTGCTGCATATGCCTGATAGCTGGCCTGTCTAATTGCCAAGAAGGCAGACAGATATCCTTTTTAGCCATGCTATCCATTTTCTGGAGTCCTTTTCAGGAGGGTAGGAGGCTAAAGGCACTTTTGCTGTGTCACAAGCTGCTGTTTGTACCACTCCCTGATGATCAGGATGAGTGAATAAAATACAGCACCCTCCCTGTCAAGTTGATATTTCTTCTCAACCTTTTATCTACGGGAGATAGAATGAGGAGTTTGCAGGATTTTAAAGCATTCTTTTGAAGAACTTGTAGATAGGGAGCAACAGCTTTTTATGCGTCTGAGCCCCATCATTTTGAGGTACTCAGCCTCTTCATCTTCTACAGCCTCACTGGTTGTGAGGTCCAAAGCATCAACCATTTTCCAACAAAAGAAAACTGTGATGAAAAATCCTCAGTTGTTCTAAGAGGATAACCAAACTCCTGTTCAGGGAGACTTCTGGTTCAATGCATTCTTCCTTCTCCTTATACTCCTCATAGTCCTCAGCCCTTAGGCATTCCTGGGTTGAGGGCTGTGCAGAAAGGGTGGCGTGCTTAGATAAGGTTTGTCCCTGGGTATGAGCGGACAGGGACTGGTGCCAACCCTGTAAAGCCTTACTGACCTTCAGGTCTTGAGCAATTTCCTCAGGTGAAGGCATTGACACAGGCTCAGTTATTGTCCCTTAGGCCGACCGGCAGGGGTTCAATATGCTTTGCTTTTTGAGTTTTTCAGAGGAACCAGGAAGTCAGTCGGTTCTGCAGGTCTTTTGCCTTGTGCACACTTATCAGGGGTGGTATGAACAGTATTTGCAGTTTCACCGCTCGTTTTGAGAGTGTAGGCTGGTCAGAGCCTGAGGAACCCTTTTTCAACTTTTCTGCAGCCTCTCCAAATGTTTCTCCACTGTTTTAGGACTCAAAGGTTGTAATTCGATTATTTTAATAAAATAAATGAAACAAATGCCACATTCTGCAGAAAAATTATCCTGTCCAAGGCAGACAACACATAAAGAGTGTCTGTCAGCTTTGGCAGAACTTCCCACACTGGGTACAATTTTTGAAGCCAGGTTCACTGGTTCTCTTCTTTGGTTTATCTGACATAATGTAAACCAGTAAAAAAAAAAAGAAAACATAATAAGATTTTTAATTCTTAAGCATTTTTTGCAGTTTGTGGTCGGTTCGGAACCGATAAAAGTTCGATAAGAACCAGGAACCGGTACCAAATGAACTGAAGTTATCGGTTACTTTTTCAAAACTTAATGGTAAATTTTAAATAATACTGTATATAACTAGTACAAGTAACTAACCAGAGTTTTAGACAAAAAACCTCCAGAAATAGAGACTAAGCTTAGTTCCCTGCGGTTATTCCAAACCGGAAGAAACCGAGAAAATAATAAAAAAGTACTAAACTAAGTTAGCGGTTGACAAATTAACAAAAGATAAAGGCAGCAAAGAAAAAAATATGAAAAAGATACTTAAGTTCTTTGAATTCAGCACAAAAGAACAACTGATGAGGGAGCACTCCGGGCGTCTATACTTGTCAGGCGGAGAATGAAATCTGAAGCAGTAGAACACTGGCAGTTGATAAGGGCAGCATTTGAAAATTAGCATGAGCCAATGATGATTCCATCATTGGCATACATTCTATCTCTGGGCAGCTCTACTTAAAGGGCTGACTGCAGAGTTATGAATATTGGAGAATTCCTGAGGTGAGAACAGAGAATTTGTGGACCTGGCGTTCTTTGTGTGGTCCAACTGCACCCCAGAGCTCTTTTAACATCAGATTGTGGAGCTTCTGCTCCCTGGAGTGGAATGCTCTATAAAAACACAAGAAAAGTGATACGATTTGTTCAGATGAAATTCAGACACCACCTTGGGAAGAAATTTTCTATTAGTCCTCAGTTCTGCCTTGTCCCTGTGGAATACTGATATAGTTAGGATCTGTACAAAGGGCTTGGGTTCGCTCATCCACCTAGCCAAGGAAAGTGCCACCAAGAAAAGTGTTTTCCAGATGACATATTTCAGAGCAGCAGCTGCCATGGGCTTGAATGGAGCCTCCATCAGCTGTGCAATACACAGATTCGAGTCCCAAGGAGGGACTGGATCCCAAAAGGAAAGTTCAGGTGAATTAGACTTTTACAAAACATCTTAAATATAGTTTGTAAGGCTAGAGATGTATCCTTCCCAGCTGCCACATATGCTGACACCACTGCCAAATGCACCTTCTGGGTTAAAGGCTGGAGACCCAGGGACAGTAGGTGGATCAAATAGTCCAAAACAGTGGACAAACTCACGGAAGGTGGCTGAGCTATCTGGACAAACACCACAGGAAAAATCTTTTTCACTTGGGACGTAGACTTTCCTGGTTGCTGGCTTCCTGGAAACATTATTCACATGTAAAACCTCTTCTGAAAGGTTTAGTCCAGAGAACTCTAACTCTTCAAGTACCATGCTTTGAGGCACAGGGTTCTTGGTTCTGAGGATGTTATCCTGAGACAGAGCCAGCAGATTGTGACTCTTGGGAAAGATGATTGGAAGTCTGAAGGAGATGGATAGGAGCAGGGAGTACCACGCCTTCCTGGCCCAGTCTAGTGCGATTAGAATCACTGATGCCGGCTCCCTCCTGAGTTTCAGTAGCACTCTCAATAGCAGTGGGAAAGCAGGGAAAGCATAAAGCAACTTCCCTGTCCAAGAGAGGACTAGTGCATCCTCTGGGACTGTTCCCACTGAGGGAGGCCTGCAACAAAAGTTGGGGAGCTGTAGTTTTCCTGGGATGCGAGCAGATCCACCTCTGGTGTGTAGTGTTGCTCGGATAGTGCCACCGTGGATCTGCCAGTGATCCGTCAGATGGCTGCACTATTCAAGCTGGATCCATCCCGGGATCCAGCCGAATATAGGGGTCAGATCCCACGTTATCTGGCGCCGGATCCAGGGATCCAGCAATCGGATAAGCGGGATCTCACCAGGGATCAACGGCCGGATCCACAGGCAGGTACTGGAACTATCTCAAAAGAAAAAAGAAACCCTTGGCTCAACCCTAGTCCATGGAAAATAAACAGACATTAGTCATGTTTTCCAAAATATAAGAAACAAGCATTTATTTAAAAATAGTAGCACCCCTCACACATACGTCTACATTTTGTGTCACCCTTGACGCTTTATCAAGACGTCAGATTAATTTCAAATCATGCCTTATATATTCCTTTAATCACATAAATTAGCATCATTAACAATTTCTTAAAGTGCTAGGAATCACCCCTAATTTCACAGCATATGAATACTTAAGTGGTGAAGCCCTATATAATCAAACAAACACATATCTCATAATGTTATGCACTAAAATCCATTACCATAATCAAGAAGTATATTTTAATGTTTAAAAATGTAGGAGATATAAAAAAGAATAAAGAAGGTTATGAAGGAGACAACATTATATTTATACATATAGAAGCAGCTTAAATTACACAAATATGTATCAATTGCTACAAATATAAAGAATTATATACAATCAATTTTATATCATATTTGGCCTTTGAAGTTTTCTATAATATAAATCTATTCAAAAGCCAAACAATAATGTTCACAGAATACAAAAAGCATCTTTAGTGTATTGAGTACAGCTGAGAATGAAATCAGACTATTAAAGAATGTCTTAATAAATTACTAAGTTCATTTTTCTTAAGATAAGGTGCCAATTGGAAATGTCCATTTAGCCCTGGAAACCTTCCAGCTCAAGTTTAAATTGCCAATAAGTTTCTCTACACATCAATTTATTGTCCAACTCTCCTCCTCTTTTGTTTGGACAATAAATTGATGTGTAGACAATGTATACAAGAACACATCCAAAACATAAGAGCTGGCCTCATCCATAAACCACTAGGGAGACACTATTTAGAGGCACATTATGGTAAACGGAGGGTACCCAATTTATGGCCTTAGAATTTATTCCCAGAGTACCTACATGGGATAGAACCAACAAGCTTCTGCAACAAGAGAGTTACTTGATTTTCAACACTGGGAGCCTTCTACCCAAAGGTCACAATACAGAGTGGGACCTTAAACCATTTTAAAGAAAAACAAAAACAGTGAACTCAGCTGAGTAATGTCATCTAACTGACAATACAAGAGTAATATTTCAGTATTACCAAGTTAATGTCCTATCCTATTTTTCAAGTTTTCTCTTCTTTCCTTTTTTGCAGAATCACGTGGAACTTTGGCATGTGACCGTGGAAAATGTGGATCCCAGTAAAATCCAAAGACTAAAAGGTATTTGGTGATTACATCTCTAAATTACTTCTGCAAACTATTCTCCTACAAAATAAACATTTTCTGACATATTTAGTGTTTTGTGCATTAAAAATTGATTATTCACTAAAATAGTCTTAGCAACTATGACTATTAAATATTTGTCAGATATTTTTCTTCTCTCTCAGTGCTAAACTTTATTAGAATGTTATACAAAATAAGTCTATTTTTACTTTAATTACAATTTTGTATAAAATCTACTCAAATATGATTTGAAGATGCTATCAGGGTTTGAGTCCTCTCACCTGCCACTGAATTTGTTTTCTTTCATATGTCATTAATAAACCTCCTCTCCACTGCCATCGATGCCAGACTTGGACTCCTATACCGCCACAAACACTGCCTCTCCCTGAGGCATTATGCTTAGCAGTATCATCGTCTGTCCTCTCCCTGGTAGATTATGGCATAGTTATATATTTATTTTTTTATTTTATTTTAAACTTTTGGTAACCAGTATATATGGCTCTGCTGACCCCACTTCCCTCAAGTCAGATTAAAACGGCACTGAATAAAACATGTCGACTTGTTACAGGGTGTGACAGAGTGACCCACACTTGTGAGTTATACAGGATCACTAACTGGTTAACTTCTTGAGGGCGACTCAAGTATCACACCTGCTTGTTTGCTAAGAAAATCCACCTCAGGCTAGCCCCACCTGGACTACACAACCTTACTATAACAGCCCCACCAGCACAGGGCTTCCAGAAGCATCACCAGGCCCTTCTACTAGTTCCCACTGCAGGACATCCCTTTGCCAAAGAGTTTTCTCCCACAGAGCCCCCTCTGGCTAAATGGCCTTCCTGCTACAATCTCCCTAGAACCCAAATGTGGCCCCTTTAAGTCCAGCCTTAGGAACCTACTCCTCGAGGTTCTCAGCATGTGACTGCACCTAGACCCTTACCTGCCTCTCTCCGCAACTCCCTCGTATGGGCTCCTCTTTCTATGTGTATCCTAATTGTTCTGTTAATACTGGGTCAACATCTACCCTAGTCTGTGTTATCTTTACCCTTTGAGTATTATGCTGTAATGTAACCTCTGGACTCCTTGAAATGTATTCTCTGGATTTCATGTACTTCTACTTTAGGTATTCTTTACATCTGGGTCAACCTCTACCCCAGACTGTGATTATATATACTAGCCTTAGTATATACATTGTAAATTTGCCTTGTATTATATTCTCTAGACTCGCCCTAGTTGTGCATTTGAATTGTTTTAGTACTATATTATAATGTTTACTTTGTATTATAATGTTTACTTTGTACCCAGCCATAGAGCCTTTGCAAAGGAGTCCTCGACTCAAAGGTTTGTAATTGTGATTGTTATAATAAAATAAAAAATAAATAAAATAAATATACTTTAGGTGGCAGTAGAGAGCTAACTTTTTATATAAAAGAGACTTGGGTGTCACAGTCAAACCAGCCCCTCAGGAAGACAATAGTCGGCGCAGGGGATGTCTGTGGTGGATTGTTCACGCCAATTACTTTTCCTGTAACATACAAGCAGAATAAATTGAGCTTTTCACAAAGGCTTGGACTTGCTTGAATTTATTGTTCAGGTACCAGAGAGCGATTATCTACCTCTACTTGCCAGGACATTGTCCTTGCCTGGTAGGTGACCTGCAGATAACTGTACTAGCAGAGCATAAGCCAGACTCCAGATCTTCATTGCTTCTGTGCATGGTTTGAAAAATCTTGTTCCTCCTGCTTGTTGATGTAGTATATGGTGGTGGTGGTATTCCAGTCTTTGTCTGGACTGACTGACCTCCAGATGTGGGAGGAAAAGGCTTTCATTGCCATGTACACTGCTCTGAGTTCCAGGAGGTTTATATGCTCCTGAGACTCTAGTGGAGCCCATACCCGCTTACAGTGAGATGCTCTAGGTGGCCTCCCACCCCAGGAAGGAGGCTTCCATAGTGAGCATCACTATGGTGACTGCTAGAGAAGGAACTCCTCAAAGGTTTTCCTCCTCCTCCCACCATTCCAATGCCCTTAACAGGCATTTTGATACGAACTCCAACTTTAACAGAGGATCCCATCGTTGGGGCAGTGGGCCCCTAAGTGGTACTGAACCTCTCTCATCTGAAATCTGGTCTATGGCACCACTGCTGTGGAAGAGGCCATGTGTCCTAGTAACTGCAGGACGTTTCTGGCAAGTCTTGGCTGCCCTATTTTGAAGGACTTTGCCAGTTTTATCAGATTGACCACCCATTGTTGGGTTTCACATTTTGGGAAATTATACTGTTCATCACGAGAACACTTAAAACAGTCAGCTTGTTTTGATTTAGTGAATTTAATACAGTCCTATTACTCACCAAGACCTATCGTTTTTATCCTGAAGAAATTTATCAAGCCATAATCTCTATTAAATCCAACAAGGCACCTGGTCCTAATCAGATTTTGGCAGATTACTGTATATACAGTACTTATCTTTATCGAGTGGTGGCTTTCTGATTTCATTAACCTTTTTAATGCCTTCCTCCAGGGTACGAATTTCCTGACTCCTGGAAGGGCAGTATTATTTTCCTCGCTTATAAGAAAGGGAACCATAAATCCAGGCATGCACAGGCCCATAAGCCTTTTGGATGCCTCTCAAAATTATGTTGCAAAATACGTCTATGGAAATTAGAATATTGGGTAGAACATAATTATCTTTTGGATGAAGCTCAAAATGGTTTTGCCAAAACAGATCGACCAGTCAGCACTGTACGTGCTGTCTCACTTGGGTCACAAAATCGTTATGATTAAAGTCCAAACTATATTGCTGTTTTTTGATTTCGTAGTCCACTTTCGACAGTACAGTATGTCAGGTTGTTGTGGCAAAGCTTCGGGTTCTGGGCATTGGATCCTTTCCTAGTGGATGTTTTAATAAGATTACATCAAGAACACTTGGACTCAAGTCAGTTTCGATCAACTAGGTAATCTTTCTTCCCAAATAAAAACTAACAAATACGTACGTCAGAGTTGCGTTTCAGCACCACTTTTATTAAATCTTTATAGTAATACTATTTTGTCCTAATTATATAATTCTGATTACCATTCACCCAAGGTGATTAATAAGGTAATTAGTTACTTGGCATACACCAATATCAAACTAATCTCAACCTCTTTACTGGGTCTTCAGGAAAGTTAAAAACATCTGCTGTAATGTGTCATGAAAATGAGCTTATAATTAACAGAGACAAGACTAAGCGACTTGTTTTGGCTCAAAATCAAAATACAAATACAAGATATTTTTAGACAGCAAACCCTTAGTTATAGATACATGTTATGATTACCTAGGTGTCAGATTTACAAATAATTTTTCTTGGAGAAATCATATTAAATTGACATTGGATCATATGAATAAGCGCTTTCAACGCCGTCAAGATCTTTAATGCTAAGTTAGGTAGGGGTTCCTTAAATGGAATTATACTGTACTAAATGCTAAAATTCAAGCAAGCATTTTGTATGCAGTGGAAATTTGAGGACTCGCTGATTATTCTCAGTTGAAAATTACCCATAATAAAATATTGAGATATATACTTGGAATACCTAATTCAGTTCCAGCAGAAGTTGCCAGAGTAGAATTGGGACAATTTTCATTATCTTCTTTAATCACCGAGAGAAGTCTTAATTCGCACTGGGTCTTTTTTCTCCTGAAACACGATTTAGTTATTTATTTATTAGAATTTTGATAACTACCTTTGAGCCAATGGCTCTTTACAAAGGTTCCACGTCAGTATACAAAGAATAGAAGTACAGTTTGTGTGAGATTAGCAGGCAAGCAGTTTGATTGCAAAATTCAGTACAGGGTATACATGGTCTAAAGCTACAGGTGATATAAATAACAGTTAGAAGAACACAATCAAGCATACATTTAAGAATGAGTCACAACAAATACTATTTACATGAATTAAAGCTGCCAGAAGGCATTGTCAAAGGAAAGGTAAGTGGAAAAAACAGCTGCTGCCAATTGTGCCATGTAGCATAGGAAAGTGGAAGAGAGAGTGGGTGTAGAGGGGTAACTGGGAGGGAGAGGTGGGTGGGAGGCAAGGATCGAGGAACAAGTGCAACACTGGGTGGGGTGAGCAGATTAGAAAAGGGAGAGAGGAAGGAGTTGAAGGAGGTAAGAGAGGAAGGTGGTGGACCTGGGCTAGGAGAGAGAGAGGGTAGATATGATTACCAAGACTATGTCTGGAAGAACAAATTAATTATTCTCATCAAGGGTTTTATATCCCACAATCAAGCTATTCAAAGATCAACTTTTCCAGTTGGCTTAGCTTACTTCTATACAAAATATAAATTTGTTCTAAAGAAGAAATATCCCATCATACTTAAGACCAGAATATGAGATGTTGCCATATCCCAAGATTGTGCTAGAATATCAACATTAAAGTATTTTTTCGGTACAAAACGATTAAAACTCATCACGGTCTGGAACCCTACCTAAAATTGTTAGCTGTTCCTAATGCTCGGTAGTACTTACCTTATATAGAATGGAATTATATGAAACAAATTGTATTTATTTCAAACAGTGAAAGATCTGGATATACTTTTGCCTTACTGTAAATGTGGGAATGGTTACAAGGATGACTTGAACATGTGACCTTTGTTTGTCCCTCTTCATGCAACAATGAGACTACTGGCTTGGCCCCATTCTCATGAACATGGAGTCACGAACTGATGACATAATTCTTAAGTTATATAATTCATACTATCCACTGATCCTAAATCGCCTTTCACAATTTTTGAGAAGTGAAAGTAAGGCCTTTCTTGCCTCTGACCAAATAATTTATGAATATGGTTCAATGTTTATTGTGCTCCATTCTTGAATCTCCTAGTCTGTTCTGAAATTCTGAGAGTCTCAGATTTATAATTATTTGTTCACGATCATGTTATGAATGAGATCAATAAGTTGTTTCTTGGACTCTAATATACTGTACTATGTTATGATCCATTTCACTCAATAAATTTTGATTAAGGAAGAAGCCAAGGGTTAACCTTTTTGGTCCTTATGGACCTTTTTCCCTGGATTGGATAAGCGATTACAGGTTGTAATACTCCTTCTGTGGGTGTAGGGCCAGACCCGAACTCCTGGGAGTCCTGTTTAAATTCACGCACTGCTGAATCAGCTAAAGTGGCCACCCTGGATTCTTTCCAACACACAGCAGAGATCATCAGATACACACACCGAAATTTATTTGACTGCCTTAGACAACACAGTGTGATAACTAGTAGCTGGAATATACAGTTAAACAAATGATATTTTGCAGATGTTGTAATCTTTTATTGTTGTTTTAAATGTATTTAATATATGTAATGACTCTGTAAGTTGAACTAATAAACTAAACTGAACTGACACTGACCACCCTCTCCTGAGGGAGGAATGCATTTTCTGAACAGTATCTAGTTCTGCTCCTATAAAGTCCAACACCTGTACAGGGTCTAGTTGAGACTTTGAGGTTTACCAGAAACCCAACTCCTGCACGGTGTGTTGGTTGAGAGAGAGAGAAGGCCTTGGACTCTTAGTAGGACTGTCCTGAAACCAACCAATCGTCCTAGACAGGAGAAGATCACCACCCTTGCCTCCTCAAATGTGCTACCACTACTGCCATGCACTTCTAAAACTCTGAGAACCAAGGAAAGGTCAAAGGAAGGGCCATGAACTGGTAGTGACCATCCCCAGTCTGAATCTGAGGTATTTTCTGTAAGAGGGTCTTACCAGTATGTGGAACTAGGCATCTTTCATATCTAGTGAGCCCAGCCAGTCTCTCTGTTGCAAGGATGGAATTACTGTTCCCAGTGTTACCATCCTGAACTTTTCCTTCTTTAAATGTTTGTTCATATATCTGAGATCTAAAATGGGTTGTGGAGCCGCCCGCACCAGTAGGCCAGCGAAGCCACAGCTTTACCGGGGCAGGGGCCTCCAGCAGCCGGGCGCCAAAGGGCCAGTGCGAGCCAACCCAGGTGGGCCGATGCGCCTTGAAACCTCTAAGGTGGCTTGTCGAGAGCAGTCCCCTGGGGGACATTACCTTTGATACGGCGACTCCCGAGGAAGTCGTGGTGGGAGAGGAGCCCTAGTCCCGGTGCTTTTCTTTGTCCTTTTCTTATGATGGCCTTCAGGAAGTTGACGCTACCAAAGCTTTTGAGTTCTTTCTCCATGGAGCTCATCTTCTTTTGAGAATATGGGCTTCCAGGGACTGCTGCCGCCTTCTCCGGGTGGCAGCGTTGAAACTCAGGCAGTGCTGGCACTTCTCTACTGGATGGTGGGGCCTAGGCAAAAGGCACAGGGAGTGGCAGATCCTTGTCTGAGGAGTTGGGCACCGCACGAATCGCACTTGTTTTTATGCTCAGAGGGTGTAGGGGACGACATACACCGATGAATGACTGATGTTCTCTAAGAAAAATCGAAAAATACTTGGTAAAAGAACCGTGAAGGAGCCCTGGCGAGCAAGGAACTTTTCCATAGCGCTGGCATGAGCTAGCGGTGGGAAAGAACTGGTAGGCGGGTGTGAGGACCGCCCCTTTATACCAACGCTTCTGACGCCGGTCACCTGACGTGGGTGGTTCTCGGCCAGGACTGCTGGCTAGAAACTTTTCCAGGGTCCTGCCGCCTGCCGCGTCAGTCCTATATGCAATTACCTACTGCAAGAGCCCTCTCAAGTAAGATCTTTTCCTTCCTTAAATGTTTGTTCATATATCTGAGATCTAAAATGGGTTGCCACTCCTCATTTTTCTTGTGGGTCAGAAAATATTTGAGTAAAGCCCCCTCCGGTTTGGGGAGGGGCAACTGCTTCCGCTGCATTTGCTAGTAGCATCTTTTTACCTCCAACTCCAGCAGGAGTTTTCTGCTGGGTAAGGAAAGGGTCTGTGAGTTGAGGAGGAAAGGGGCACCTTGGCCTTCTCACAGGCAACAGTTTGCACTACCCCTTTGTGGTCAGGATGAGTATACAGGAACTCAGCACCTTGCCTATCTAGCTGGTACTTCTTTTCAACCTTTCTGTCTATGCCAGCTGCAAGTAGGGGCTGCCAGGATTTTTGAGGTGGTCTTCTTGAGAGATTTGTGAACAGGTGGGAATAATCTCTTTGTGGATGTTAAGCCCATAATATCAAAAACTCCACCTCATCCTCTGCAGTCTTTTGAGGAGAGGTTACGGTGCCGTCATCTGCCTCACAAATGAACAGTCTGAGGTGTAGTCTTCAGAGGACCAAGAAGGGAACTGAACACCTGAACTGGTGAACTGTCAGGCTCTAAGGGTTCAGGCTCTTCCTCCTCTTCACAAAAAACTCAGCCTCCTCCACCACAGGCGTTGGTATAGGTACAGGAGCCTGGGAGGGGGTTAGCATGGACATAAAGGCTCCCATAGCCTAGAAAGCCTGCCATGCCTTAGCCATGTCCTCTGCAGAGGGCATTCTAGATTTGTTAACTGGGGTCTCCTTTGCTTCTTTAGCGGTGGGGCAGCAACATGCTTCTCTTTCTGCTTTTCTTAGCAGGCTCCAATCCGATGTCTGTTCAGCAGACTTCTTTGTCTTTGAGGACTCAGGGTCTCCCTGTCAGACACTCTTACCTCTTTGTCACCCTTAGCAGACTTGTCCTTCTGCTTAGCATGAGGAACTGGACTCTCCCCAGAGCCGGTTGTGAGGAAAAGGAAGACCGAGAAACCATAATATCTTCAAGTTTTTAGCCTTCTTTTTTTAGTGTTTTGGGGCAAAATCTGATACAGAGCTTACAACTAGAAAAATCATGCTCAGGACCCAAGCAATTAAAACACAACTTGTGCAGTCTGTTTTAGCCAAGAGTTTCAAACACTTAGCACAATTTTTAAAACCTGTGGGTCCTGTCCTTTTTGGGCTTGTCGGACATGCGTTGCTGGCAACCTTAAGGAACAAAAACAGCTCAATAAGCTAGCGGTTCAGTTCCCACAGAAAACAGGAACTGCAAGTTAAAATGTTAAACAGTAATACAGAAAGTGCCCAAATACACAAAATACATCTTAATTCCCCAAGTCGGAACCAGGCCTAAAGGACAGGAACTGCAAGCACTATTAGAAAAAAAAATTTACTAAAATACAATATACATTTTAGATAAATATGAACATACGATAAAGGCCTAATGGCTTATCCAGTCTGCTCGAGTGTGCAGCTCTCAGTGTTGTGCAGTGATGCTGCCCCCTTACCCCCACCAACTGTCCCATTGTTTTACCCTTTCTCCCTTCTCCATTTGATTTGCCCTTAGGTTTATCCCACCCCCTTAAGTCCCCCCACTGATGCCCCTCGAGACAAGATCTTACTTTAAGAGGGCTCTTGCAGTAAGTATTCACATATAGGACTGACCCACCAGGCGTCAGGATCCCACGGAAAAACTTCCAGCTAGCAGTCTCTGGCGGGGACCGTCCCATGTCAGGTGACCCGGCGTCATGCAACATCAGTATAAAGGGGTGGTCCCCGCCTGCATTCAGTTCTTTCCTGCGTCGGCTTGTGAAAGTTCCTCATGGTAGAGTTTAACGTTCGTCAGTCTTTTGCGGTCCATTAGTTCTCAAACTTTTAGAGCCTAATTTCTTTGTTTCTTGATGTTACACCCCTGACTCGCTGTGTATGTCGTCTTACCCTCTGAATCGCATAAGAATAAGGTTACCGTGTGGCTGCCAACTGCCACACAAAGACGGGCCATTCTTGTGCCTCTTCTGTCTGGGCCCAGACTATCCCATGGAGAAGTGCCAACACTGCCAAAATTTAACTCCACTACCCAGAAAGAAGGCAACAGTCCCTGGAAGCACATAATCCTAAAGAAAGAATGGCATCCAAGGAGAAGGAGCTAAAGAAGTTAAGGCAGGCATCCACTTCCCGAAGGCCACAAGAAGAAAAGGGACAAGGAAAAGCATCGAGGTGAAATGGCCCACGGCGCGCGACTCTGGTCGAGTCGCCAGACTTCAAGGTAACGTCCTCTGGGGACGCTTCCACGACGGGCCATCTTGGAGGTATCCAAGAAGGCATCACCCCTCCTTTCTGACTCACGCTCTGGCCCTTTGGAAGCCTCCAGGAAAAGGAGGCCTCCCGCTCCCCAGGAGGCCACTTCCTGCTGTGGTCTTGGTCAGAGGCGGGTCTGGTAAACCGGACACCGGTACCACCGGCGTCCACCGGACAAGGCTGATAAGTCGCTTGCTCCTCCACGTGGGAGCCCAGCCAAACCTCTGCCCGACAAGGCCGCATCTCCAGCGCAACCTTCCTCTGGCAGGAATCCGTTAAGTTGGGCGTTGGCTCCTCTGCGCCCACCCAAATTCGGCTGATAAGTCGGACGCAGTCCGACGCCCACCCGCCAAGCCTGTGCCAGACCCCAACATCGGTCAGACACCCCAGGCTCTCCGCAGTGCATTGCGTTGCCATCTGAGGTCGGCGTCTCTCTGCTAACTCCCGGAAATTCCAACCCTCCTTCCCGGTCATCACAAAGGACCTCGGGGCGCTACCATCAGGGCTCCTTCCTCAGGAACCCGATGCCCTGATGCGGACCCTCAGACACGGCACCGATGCCAGCATACCCGACACCAGCAGGCGTCCCTTACCAGACAGCATACTGACGCGGGCCCGATGCCCACAAGGCCAGCACTGCCTTTACCTGACCGCCAGCTGGGCCTTTTCCAGGTCCTCTGCTCCTTCAGAGCCCTGGCTCCGGGTATCGACACCCCTATACCGGTGCCGCAATACCCGGCTCCGCAGTATTCAGTGCCTCCATACCCAGCGCCACATTATCTGGTGCCGCGGTACCCGACACCTCAATACCCAACGCGGGGCTATCCGCCATCAGGTTATGGATACTCCTTTATGGATATCCTCAGTATCCTTATCCCCTCTCCTCCACCGCCCTCCCCAGCTGCGGCGGACTTGAGAGACTCTCACCTTCTGGTGGACTGAGGCCAAGGCTCAGCTCACCAGAGACGCTTGAAAGTCGCCTATCAACGCCGGATCCTTTGCAGGATCCCAGACGCCGGAGAATGGAGACTCCCTCCCCCACCTGACAGCAGAGGGGAGCCCTCTTGTGCCTGGGGTGGGAGGAGACACGTCAGGGAATTCCCAAAGGATGCTCCTCCCTCAGAGGGAGGAGTCCCTTCTTCTTCGTCAGACACGCCTGACTCAGACTCAGAGACTGGACGTCTGATCCTGATGACGAGCCACGACTCCAGATCGCCCCAAGACAAGAACTCTTCCAAAGTCCTCCGAGGATCCTCATTTCTGGAGTTACTGAGGAAGATCCAGGAAGTCCATCAGTGTCAATCACTGGAGCCAGACCCACAGCGTAAAAGCTTGCTACTCATTTGGATCTGCCCGACCGCCTATGCTGATTCCACCCTGGATGAGCCTCACGAGATCTTGTTTACACTATTTGGAAGCAACCTTCAGCGTTAGCCCCCTTCCGAGGAAGGCAGATCAGCTATACCAGGCTCTGAGGGAGCAGGAGTTCTTGAACCTACACCCCAGAGAGCAGATTCGGTCGTACTTAGCGCCCGGCTCACGTATTCCTCAACCCAAAACACCTCAGCTCATCCCCACCTGACAAGGAATCCCGGCTTCTGGACCAGTATGAAGAAGATATACTCCCTTCTACCCTAGGTATTAGGGCCCTAAACTATGTAGCACATATGGGGGATTTTCAAGAAGACCATCCTCAGTCAGGTGGAAGCAAAACTGGACTCCCATCCTGAGTCTCAAACTAAGCAGGAAGTGACAGATCTTGTCCGTTCTGCTCATTCGACCAATCGGCACATGCTCCGTGCCGCCGACACAGTGGACACGCGGTGGGAGCTCGACGCCGCAGTGGGTTTATTAGCCAAATAACAGTAGATTTCAGTTCTGAACCGGACTGACCAGAAAAGAACCAAAGACAAACAATTTCTAACAAATTCAACAAAAATTACCACTATGGTGCCCGCCTGGATAACTAAAGATTTTGACTGACTGATTATCTACTACTACTACTACTACCACTTACTGTTATCAAGACAGAGGTAAGAATACCGATAAAATAAGAACTGCAGTTGAAAAAACTGACGATTTAAACTATTATTGAACGAAGCACAGGAGGGATCTGGTGAGCGACTTCACAAAGAAGCGGAGTAAGAAATCGACGGTTACACTTGCAGTACCACAGACAGAGGTTTGAAAACCGAGCTCGAGCTCAACGCTCTATGCTTTGGCATACAGTTAATCCTTTACTCTCTGGAGCAGTTCAAGTGCTGGGCTAACTGCATATAGTCAGAATACAGCAAGACTTCATGTTGTTTGAATGGAAAATTGGCTGGTGGAATGAATGAAGTCTTGCCTGCTGGCCCTCTGCCTTGCCACTGCCTGGACCCATCACTGGATATGGGACTCAAGTGGGAAAGTACAGCCCTCCCCTTCATGGCCCTGCCATGGAGGAATCCGACAGGGTTTTCTCGGTCTCATGAGTAAAGGGTTGGGCGTGGTTGCTGGGGATGGGGTGGGGAACTGGCACAGGACTGAGACCATGTCCATGTCACCCAGTTGTGAAAAAAGCCTATAGAAAACAAAATGTAGTCAATTTAAACAAAATTTATTTTGTTTTTGTTTGATTGGAACCAGGAATCTAAATGGGAACTGATGAAAACCACAGTTCACCTAGTTTCAGGAACCACAATGGCAGCATTAAAAACGGATAAAACTAAGATACACTAATGCAAAGTACCGAATAAATTCAGAAAGTTTACACAATAATAAAGCGGTAGTCAAAACTAAAACATTTAGCCACAGGGGCTAGAACAGGACTCTGGGTTAACAGATCTCTTCAGCGGAGAAGTACGTCTACCATTGGAATGTCAGTGGGAGCATGACTGCACTGCAGACTTTGATCTTCAACATTCTAAAGTTCTGTCTCGAGCAACACCTCAGGGCTGAGATACTGCAGTTTGTATGACACTACAGATACACTCTCATTGTTAAAAAATGAAAACATGGGGTCTCAGCTGGTTAGGAAATGATATTCTGAGCAGACCTGATTTCAAATCCCAGCTATGGTATATACGCCTGTCTCACTTCTATTTCAAATATACAGAAACCGCACCCTTCTAAATAAAAAACATTTAGAGGGGTGTGGCTAAAACATCAGAGGGCAGGCGTGGGACATCAGAGCTCCCAAGAAGGGCTGTTTCAATTGCTATAAACTGCATTTTCCTACACTCCAGTCTGGGGTAAAACACTATATTCTTGGTCGGAAATACAGTACCTGGGCAACAGCCGACATGGAGTCGCCAGAAGGTGCAGCGGCATAATCAGACTTTCAAGCCTAGACAAACTGTGCTGACCACATCTAGGCAGGCCAAGGATCCACCGTCTTTGACAAGCATCAAGCTGCGGGAGAAATAACGTTGGCAACCGTGAACAAAACATTAGCATAGTTTGTAAATCAGTTGGCGATATAGATAAAAGCTGGACACCTTAACGGGCAAAGTTACAGATTTGGAACAGCGAGTGGATGTAGTTCACTCAGTGGCCAAAAAGCCGAAAGAAATGCTGGAAAGTCCAGGAAACATCAACTTAGCTTATCCAGGAGAACAACCTTCTCTGTCAGCGTTTGGAGGCAGTGGAGAATGCTACGGGCCTGCAACCTTCGGTGTGGGTCTCCCGAAGGAGTAGAGGGGCGGCGCTAAGGGATTTGTAGATTCTTGGCTAGCTGCAGCACTGGGGATAGAAGCCACACATGCTCAATACGAAAAAGTCTACAGGGTTACTCCCGCGGCCACAGCCCATTCAGATGGTCCCCGGACCCTGCTTGTAGTGTGTAGCGTGGGCATAAAGAAATGCTGCTGCAAGCTACTCGCAACACGTGGGGTGAAATATGATGGTGCGCTGGTTTGGCTCTACCCTGACCTGGCCTACAGCATGCGACAACGGAGAAACAGTTCAACCCTATCGTGAGAACTCAGGGGTTAAAGCTCCACCACCAACTGCTGCTTCCAGCTAAACTTTTAGTCTCGGCCGGAGACCGCACTTACCTTTTTCGAGCCCAAGGAAGCTGCAAAGTTTGTGGCCCAGAGGATCGCTGAACAGGAACGAAGCAAGACAGACTCCTCGGATGAGGCTGATGAAGACTGAGCAAGTGATTTGCTAAACACACTGATTTGTTGTTGACATTTCTTCTCCCTATAGTGCATATCGATTGTTCTATCAATCAGTGAGAGTGGGTGCAGTATATGTTTAAGTTTAGGCAGTGATATTACTGGGGGCAATCGTTGATTCCTGATAACAGGTCCTGCCCTGCTTCTCTCCTGGCCACTCTGATTGATTGTGGTTACAGCACACAGAACCTGAAATGTCCTCCTTCTCCTTCTAACTGCAAGACATGCAGGCTACATATGTGGCCACTTAATACTGGACTTTGTGATTAACTTAGAGGAGTGGGAAATACAGCACTATAGGGAATGTTCAAGTGTTGTTCATGTTTTAGGTTAAATACTGAATTTAAAATGAGTCCTTTCTTGGGGTATTTTCCCTCTTTGAAGCACTTTTTTGTCAGAATAGTTGGTGCCTATTTTAGATCTTAAAGGTCCCAATGGTAGTTGCTATCCTATTATATCCTGGACCCCACCCAGGCATAAAGTTCCTTGGCTGCTATTAGCCTTTTTGTACAATAATATGTTTTATATGATACCTAATCATACAATACTTCCCCCCTTTGTACCTGTTTGGGAGTACCTTTACAAATTCTGCTTATGAGATAGCCTGATGTTGTATTGCTGTGGCTCCCACGGACATTGTAATGTATGGTTTTGCATGCCAAATCAATAAAGTTTAAAAAAAAAAAAAAAACATTTAATTCAGATTTGTGTAGCTCCGGGTGTGCACTGAGAAACATGAGTGTCTATGGAGTGCCAGGTTTCCAGCTGTCCTAGTGGCTCAACTGGTTACAGCAGCAGAATGGCATTCCTGCCGCCCAATGGTGCAAAAGGCCGAGGCGCTGGGCCACACCAATGACCAAGGTTGGGAGCAACCTCGGGTGTTGGAGGGGTTGGCCAGGGAAGAGGACTGAGTGTCCTAGGGACTGTTCTCCTCCTCCTCCTCAGGGAGAGAGAGTGGGTTGGGGACCACAGCTGTGCTGCTTCTGGTAGGAGGTGGTTGGGGGTCGGTGTATGCAGCGGTCCATAGTGGGGAATGACAAGGACAGCATTGGGTGTGGAGCACAGTAGCGCACATGGCAGGGTCCTTGATGCCACTGCGTCTGTGCCATGGGGCAGGAAGTAGCTAATCCTCGGTGCACTTGGTTTGGCCCTGGCGGCACCGCCACAGACTCACCATGTTAGCTCCCCAAGCCCAGCTACCAAGGTCTCCGCAGTGGTGGGGTAAGTGCCACTGTGATGTGACTGAGGACTAAGAAGCAAGGGGTTCGAACTCTGGCTCGGCCAGGGTGGGAGACCATGAAGGCTGGCTGGAAAGGGAAACCATAGGTAAAAAACAGCCAAGAAGGCAAGAAAATAGAAATAAATAAAGTAAAAAAAAAAGAATAGTATTCCAAGCAGGCTTGGGTTCAAATCCCAACTAGGGCACTAACTGAATTCTCACTCTTCTGGTGGTATTGAGGGTTGAGGCACTAGACACTACACCTTGCTCCACGGTGATTCAAGTTTAAGCGGACTCAGCTTGGCAGAGGGTCGGCTGGGAGGAGGATCCAGCATCTAAACAACTGCTCCCTCTCCTGGGGAGGGAGGTTTGCTCTGCCCGGCTTCTGACTGCCAAAGGTGGAGGCCTGGTGCTAGTGCAGGCTAGGGTGGCACAGAAGGGAGGGGTCAAGGCCTGGTGATATGTGCAAGCCTCACACACACACTCCACCTCGACCACAGTGGGAATGGGAGAAAAGCGGAAAATGGAGCTGGGACTTAGTGAAGCTCGGCACGCCAATCTGCAGACCCATGCTGCCACCCGGACCACCACGGCCAAAACTGGACTTGTCGGGGCACTCCTCCTTGACCCCACCATGGGGGATCTGTGTGTGTTGTGTTGGGAGGGTGCCTGACTGTAAAGTAGGTCCCAAGAGAGACAGGCTGTAGACCGTGGGGATGGGGACAGGGCTGATAAACCGCCCAGGTATCCTGCTGAAGAGAAAACCTATATATAAAAAAATCAGTTGTAAGGAGAGGCATATAAATATCTGCAAGTCCACTTCTTGTGTGTCCCCAAGACAAAGTGGCAGTATAGCCTAAAGGGTTAAAAGCACTGGCGGTCAGCTGGCCCGTTGCGCCAGGGCTAGGCTTTCCACCTGCAACGCTGGCAACCTGGCTTCAAATCTGGACTCGGGCCACCAGAGGGCTGGGAGGACTGAGTGTCCCATGGACTGCTGTCCTCCTCCTCCGGGGGTATGATTGAGTGCCCAGTGCAAAGTCGCGGACCCTGGCGGAGGCTGGGATGGACATCAGGTTCATCTTACTGATGTCATTGCACAGCCAGCCTGAGGGATTAGCATCCACTAAAAATGCTGCCTGTCCCAGGATGGCACCACCTCCTGGTACTGCCACCGCCAAGTTCTGCTGGATGGCCCCCCACTCTGGGGGTAAACCTAGGGAGCCCTGCCAGTCGCAGTGATGGGGGTAAGCCAGGGCGAATCAGGGATGGGTTACAGAGGAGGCAGTGGGTCCAGGAGGTAGGGCTGAGAATATGGGACAGGCAGCGCATAAAAAAACACAAAAGCACCAAGCTATCAACCTGGTATACCTGGGTTTAAACTCACAACTGCCACCTCGTACTGTGTGGCCCTGGGCAAGCCACTTAATCTCCCTGTGCTCCTAGGATGCATATAAATTAGCTTCCACTTGGTGTGCCTTTCCTGGCCAAACATTATAAATTAAAAAAAAGTGACCATGATGGGAACAGTGACACCCACTTAAAAAGCATGCGTTTACTTATAATAAATATACAATTTTCTGTTTACACTATTGTGTTTTGATATGCTAGTAATTACTTTCTACTTTTTACAATTACATATTTGTTTGTGCACTTAACAAGTGGGTTTTCACCTTTACTTTCACACTGCAGTGAAAAGAACTGAACAGAATTCTGGTACTGTAATGCTAGAAACTGTCTGGGAGCCCAATGCATTTCAATGGGAAAGAACAGTTACGTAAGAACTTACCATAACAGTAGATCTTGAGGGGATCTCGGTCATCAGGTCCCACAAATGGAACTTCACCGTCAGTGAAGCAGGATCCACATGGAAGATTTTCAGCAGTACAACTAGGGCCCCCACATTGGCGTCATCTGCCGATGTCATCAACCCGTATTAAAGGTGTGAGCAGCCCACTGTCTCCTCAGTTCTTTCCCCGGAGACAAAGGAACATAGCTCTAGCCATGGGAACTGAGGACAGTGATAGATGCCCAAGCCTATAAGAAAGGCTGGATACACTAGATAACCAGTTCTGAGAAACAGCCCCCAAGAAGGAGGATGGTGGGAGGGAAGAGGCGGACCTGATGACTGAGATCCCCTTGAAGATCTACTGTTACAGTAAGTTCTTACATAACTGTTCTGTCTTCTTTGGGGTACCTCAGTCATCAGGCCCCACAGATGGAATGAGTCCCAAGCAGTTACATATGCATAGAAACAGTCCGGGAGGAAGGCTGTCCTTAAACTTCAGACAAGAGGCCCTGCAGCACAGCCCTGCTAAAACCTGCCACGGGCTCTTGAGGCAATATCCAAGACTGTAGTGTAGTGAAGGTATGGGCGGTACTCCAGGTGGCAACAGCAAATGTCAATGGCTGAGACCCTCTGAAACAAACCACAGAGGTAGCCATGCCCTTGTGGATTGAGCTTTCACAGCTCATGACAACTCTTTGCCATACTGACTGTAGCAGAACACAATGCAATTTGCCAACTATTTAAATAAACATTGTTTAGAAACTTGAACACCCTCTCTGCCTGGGCAAAAGAAACAAACAGCCGCTTGACTTTCTACATTCCTTAGTTTGGAGCAGGCAATACTTCAAAGTCCTGTGCATATCTAACACATACAGCAGTGCTTCCTGACTGGCACACTCTGGAAAATAAACAGGACGGTGGATGGACTGGTTCAGGAGTAAACTCAGACACCACTGTAGAGAAAGTTAGAATTCATTACTGAACACCCTATCTTTGTGAAAATCAACAAGGTTCCTCGCACCAGAGGGCTTGACGCTGTAAACTTTGAACAGAAGTTAACAGCAACCAAACACAACACTTACAGGAAAGAAATCAAGCTCACAAGATGTGCTGGCTCAAAAGGAGACCGGTCAATTTCTCCAAAACAAAATTCAAATCCCAAGCTGGGACAGGGAACTGATTGGAGGTTTCAGATGCATGATGCCCTCATAAAATGCAGGAAGAAAAATTACTCACCTTAGTAATTGTGTTTACGTCTACTGGAGTCTTGCTGTATTCTGACATATGCAGTTAGCCCCAGCATTTGAACTGCTCCAGAGAAAAGAGTTAACTTACGCCAGACATAGAACGTTGGGCTCATGTCGTTCAAACCTCTGTCTACAGCACTTCAAAGTGTAACCATCAGATTCTTACAAGCTAAAACTAACTAACTACACCTCCTACGTGGAAATTGTAAATACAATAGCCAACAGGCAACAGATTTTGGGTCCCCAAAAGACTCAAGTCAAGAACCCAAAAGAATAACCAGGTAGTAGACCAAAATATAACTACAAAAACAACTTAAGTGAAAACCCACCCCTTCTAAAGGGAGGAATGCCAAGTACACCCGAGGTGCAACACTGTACCTGCCAGCCCACTTCCCAAAACAGGTTCTGAGAGGGAGGCAGGAGGAGGTCAGAATACAGCAAGACTCCATTAGAAGAAACACAATTACTAAGGTGAGTCATTTTTCTTCAAACAACATGAAGTCTTGCTGTATTCTGACATTATGCAGACTACTAAGCAGTACCTCCAAGGAGAAGGGTACTGAACCTATTTTGGGAATAGGCTCTGCAATACTGCTGTACCAAACCTAGCATCACTCCTAGCCTGGATATCCAGAGAGTAATGCTTTGTAAATGTGGACTGTTTTCCAGGTGGCTGCTTTGCATATTTCTAACAAAGGCATATCTCTGGCCGCAGCTAGAGAAGCAGCTGTACCCTAGTCGAATGAGACCTCAGGCCTGAGGGGGTATTTTGCCTAGCTTTTCGTAGCAGGATTGAATACAAGAGACAATCCCCTGGCAATAGTTCTCTTAGTAGCAGGTTTACCTTTCCCACTTCACCATAAGTGAGAAACAGCGAGAACAGTCAAACCTAAGTGCCTTAGTATGCTCAATGTAGTAACTGAGTGCACTCTTAACATCCAAACTGTGTAACCTTCTTTCTCCTGAAGAAGAGTGATCAGTGAAGAACACAGGAAGAGACATAGACTGGGTCAGATGAAAATCTGAAACCACCTTGGGTAAGAACCTCCTGTTGGTTCTAAGGACCACCTTATCTCTATGGAATGAGATAAAATCCAGCTCCACTGACAGAGCTAGTAACTCACTAATACGCCTGGCAGATGTGATAGCTACCAGAACACAGTTTTCCAAGTCAAGTTCTGCTGAAGCCAATGGCTCAAGGGGTTGCATAAGCTGAGCAATGCAAACATTAAGATCCCAAGCAGGGGTAGGGTCCTTAAAGGGAGGGTTGGTGTGAAGCAACCTTCAAAGAACTTACAGAAAACAGGGTGAGATGCCAGGAGGATGCCTTCCCACTGACAGAAATGCAGAGACAGCTGCTAAGTGCACTTTCAGAGTGGCTGGCTTGAGACCTGAGGCCATTGAGATGAACCATATAATCCAGATCAGTAGCCAGATCAGCAGTGTCTGGTGAGACATCCTTATTGGAGCACCAGATGCTGAATCTCTTCCATTTAGAATTATAAGTTTTTCTGGTGGTAGGTTTTGAGAGGCTTTAAGAATATCCAAGACCCCCTGAGACAGGTGCAGACTTGCATACTCTAACTCTTCAAGAGCCAAGCCTTGAGGTTGAGACTGAAGATTGGGGTACCAGATTCTCCCTTGAGAGGAGGTTAACAGGTTGTGCCTCTTGGGAAGAGATAGGGGAAGATGGACTGCTAGGGACATCAACAGGGGATACCCGGCCCGTCAGGCGCGTTGGATTTCTGCTTGCGGCGCCAGCGAACTGGGTTCAGGAACAGACTCAGGTGCTGGAGGGCCAGCCAGGGAGAGAGGCTGGGCGTTGGACAACTGCTGCGCCTTCTCTCGGGAAGGCGGGGGCCCTGACCCAGCGTTGCTGACCCTGGCGGAGGCTGGGGATTCCACACGCAAGGGGTTCCACAATCCAATGGGCGTGGTGAACCCGCGTAAGCCTGGCGTTAGTGGCACACCATGTCCCTGGGGAGCAAAGCGGGAAAAGAGCCCCGAGGCCGACGGATGACGGTCACCAGCTCCCATTGTTGCGAGACCCTGGGCAGTGCACAAACCACCCTAGCAGCACCCAGGGCAAGTATGGCACTGGCCGCCTCCCGTGCCTTCCCTCTCGGAGGAGGGACCCACCCGGTGAAGGGTTATGTCTGAGGTTACCCGGGGCCAGTAACATAGGGTGAAGAGGTGGCTGTATCAGCAGTGCGGGCACGGAGGGCCCCAAGGAGAGCGTCCGGTGCTGGGGAGCAAAAAAAAAAAAGAAAAAATGGGATACCAAGGCTGTCTGGCCCAGTCTGATGCAATCAGGATCACCTTGCATGGTTGTGCCCCGATCTTGACCAGGACCTTGAATTTATTTATTTATTTTAGTTTGGGATTAAATATCTTTGAGCCATAGGCTCATTTACAAAGATTCCAGGTCAGACATCGTACAAAACAGATAAGACACACAACAGGAGTAGTACAGTGGTAATACAGAATCAGGTAAAAGACAACAGTAATGCAATTCTAGCACACACAGTAGCATTTGTTACTTCATAGATAAAAATCACTATAAGGAAGATAATAATTATAGGTTCCCAGATAGCTTAGAATTCTTCAAGGAGATTTCAGTGTCGATACATCTAGAATGGGTAGGACGCCCACTGGCTGAGAAGGCAGCAGCAGTGTGCAGGCAGGCAGAGGGTGGTTAACAGGCCCAAGCAACAATGGGGAGGGGCAGCCAGCACGGCGCGGGGTTGGAGTGAGAATAGCAACCAGGGTAGGAATTGTCAGGGGAGGCAGGGAAAGTGAAGGGGAGGGTTAGGAGGAATGAAAGAGAAGATAGTTGGGGGTAGGAAGCAAGGAGATGGAAGGTGGGGAGAGGAGAAAGGGTGGAGGGTGGGTGTGGGGTGAAGGGAGTGAAAAGGGAGGAAGGGGTAGGGTAGTAAGTGGGGAGTTAGCAGGGGCATGGGAGAGAAAAAGGGAGAAAGAAAGGCAATGAAAAAGCGGGATGGGAGATGGGGCAAGAGCTAGTCGATTTATGGGTGGGGCAGGTGAGCGGAGTGGCGAGATACAAGTCAAGGTTTCAGGAGCAGAAGAGTGTTGAGAGCGGGTCCAGGGGTGCGCAGGGGCAGTCACCACGTACTTGGAGGGGTAAGATGGGTACGGAGACCAGCTTTGAATTTTCCGATCATATTGCATCCGAGGAGATCAGGGGTAGGACATTTATCCACCTGGGACCCCTGTAGGACAGGGATCTTTGGGCTGTTGAGGTACGCTTGAAGGGTGTTAGGAGTACACCTTGGTGGTCCTCCTAGTGCTGACAGGAGGTTGGACTTTTTAAATAGACACGTGGTGGAGTCAGAGCAAACCCAAGGATGGCTTTCATTCCCACAAGGCAGCTTTGGTACTGGGCTCTGAGGTGAAGGGGTAGCCAACCAGTTGCTTTATAGAGGTCCTGAGGTATCGGTCAGGCGATCTACACCCAGGACTAGCCTACACGCTTTGTTGAGGAGGTTCTTACCCTATTCAGGACAGAGTCAGTTGCTGCGCCTAGATTGCAAGGCCTGTAGTCAATGGAGGATACCACAGAACTGTAAGTGATAAGCTTTAGTGCCTCAGGTGGCATGTATTGGACGGTGTTTATACAGAACACTTAGTTTTGCGTTGGCAGATTTGACTAACTGATCAACATGTGTCGAGAAAGAGGGAGCTGTCCAGATGAATGCCAAGATATTTGAAGCGTCAACCTGCTCCAATAAGTCCCCTTTGGAGCTCAGTATCTGAAGTTTTCCAAGGTGGTTCTTTCTCTATGGCAGGGAGAAGAGCATGCTCTTGGTTTTCTTGTAGTTGAGCAACAGTTTGTTATCACTGAACCATTCCTCAAGTCTGTGGAAGTTTGCTTTAAGTTCAAGGAGATTGCGGGTAAGTTGACCACTTACAGAGATGACCGCATCATCTGGATAAAGCACAATTGTGTGCTTGGCAGGCTGTGAGCAGTTGGTCGATGAATATGCTGAACAGGAGCGGTTCCAGGATAGACCCTTGTGGGACTCCAAGAGTCACGTCCATGGGTTCTGATAGTATGCCACTAACTCTGACTTGCTGTGTCCTGCGGATAGGTAGCTCTTGAACCATGTGACTGTGTCCGAAGACATGCCCACTGAGTGAAGGTTATGTAGGAGGAGTTGATGGTTGACTGTGTCGAGCGCCTTGGTGAAGTCATTGAAGATAGACCCCACTGCTAAACCATCATCAAATGCCTCGAGATATCTGGAAGGTGTAGTCAATCAGCGGTTATGGTTGAGTGATATTTCTGGAACCCATGTTGTTGCTTCACAGAGTAGGTTGTACTTTGTTAGGTACTCAGTAAGCTGGTCCAGACCACTCATTCCAGTGCCTTGGACAGAGGGGAGAATTGAGATGGGCCTGTAGTTGGTTAGATTTGTGGCATCGCTGCTTTGTGAACAGGGGTGACAACTACCTTCTTCCACTTATCAGGAACACACCTGACCTTAGCGAGGCATTGAAGATTTTGGTAAGGGATTCCACCATTAATGGCGAGTGCCACCAGTTTCATGTCTACAAGGTCACTCCCTTGTCTAGTCTTCTTTAGAACAGCTTTAACATATTTAATGGTATCCTGTCGGTTCAACTGTTTGAAGTAGAAGGGGGCATTGAACTGGAGTAGGTGGGGGGCATTATGGTAGGGTGGGTTGAGAGTAGATGGGATAGGTATTCCTTAGAAGAACATAACTTAGGTCAGAGAAGGCTTGGTTGAAGGCGTTAGCAATGTCTACAGGATCCAGAAGTGTCCCTCAGTAGTGACTATTAACCTTGGTTGTGCTTGAAGCTTTGCGGTGAGGGTTTTTATTTTTTATTTTTATTTTAGTCTTTGGTAACCAGGTAGGTCCACTAGGCACAAGTGCCTGTTTTCAGGGCGACCCAGAGCACTGGGTAGTTAAGTGACTTGCTCAGAGTCACACAGTATGCAAGTGGGGTTGTGAGAATCAAACCGTCTGGTCTGCTGGATGTATCAAGCTTGTTCACACCTCATTCCTCTAACCTCTAGGCTATACTGCCAGCCAATCGAGTCCCAGAATTCTTACCCTACCCCAGCTCTTTTCTAGTAGGTCATGGTAGTAGCTTGCCTTGGCTTGTCGGATGATCCTGGTACAACTGTTTCTTTCAGACCTATATTTGATGTAGTCAGCTTCCTTACCAGTAGCTTTGGCCCTATACACAAGTTCTCCCTATTCCTCATCGCTGTAGTATGGGCCTGTAAGCCATGGGTTGGTGGTTCCTCTTATTTTTGGTTCTGTAGGGGGCAAGATGTCAAAGGCCTTGGAAAAATGGTGATAAAGAGTTGAGGGCTTGGTTCCCATCCGTGGCCCTGTCCAGAGGTGACCAGTCAATCAAACTCAGATAATTCATGGAGAGTCAAGCTGTCCAGGTCTCAGGGATCGATTTGAAATACCTGGGTGGCATGAGTACCGGCTTTATTCGACCAGGTGCACATCACTGGTGAATGATCACTGAGGTGTCAGGAAGGACAGTGACCTCGGAGATATGCTCAGGCTGCTCGCAAGAAGCCAGTCGATTAGAGTACTTATGTTTTGTAGTTAAGCCTGGTTGCTGGTGGACTAGTTGAGTAAGGTGGAGTTCAGACACCTGGTTGCAGATAGCTAGAGTGTCATTGGACAACCAGTTAGTGTTAAAGTCACCAACTACTATGTGTTCCCAGTTTTTGTTGTACTGCCCAAAGTTGCTCAGCACTTGCTGGATGCTCATTTTGGAGGTTCTAGGGGTATGTATACAGTGGATAGTAGTAAGGTTTTGTGTTGCTTACCCAGGGTGAGTTTGAGGGTAAGAGTTTGCGCTTCCTTGTTTAGGAAACTGCTAGGCATGGGTTGGGCTCTAAGGTCATTCTTCAGGTAAACTGCACATCACCCCTCGCTTAGTTAGTCTGTCCTGCCAGAACACTGTGTAGCCATCCAAGCGCTATGGAGGCATTGCTAACTTTCAGTAAGAGCCAGGTTTCCATGAGTGCAATTATGTCAGGTTGTAGTAGCTCCACCCAAGCCTGGAACTGTGGTAGTTTGTTTATGAGGTTATGTATATTTAATGAGACTATCGAGTGGTGTCCCCGAGCCTGTTCTGGCCTGGTACCGTGTGGGCCTGGGTTAGGGTGGACATTTCCAGAGATTAGCAGCAGTAGTAATATCAACTTTCTTGGGGTGTATGCCCAGTGTAGCCCACGTGTTCACTTTATCTTTACCAGTGTGGTTTGAATAACAGGGAAAAGGGAGGAAAGGCATGAAGAATTTACCCCAATCCAGAACAAGAGCATCGAGAATTGTGCCCATGACTGGAGGTCTGCAACAGAAGAGGGAAGTTGGTGATTGTCTGGGGCTGTAAAGAGAACTATCTCTGGAGTGCCCCACCTTAAGAAGACTACTTTCAAAATGAAGGGGTCCAGGGCCCATTCGTGATGGCCCTGAGAGATCCTGCTCAGAACATCTGCTAGCACATTGTCCTTCCCTGGTAGATGGACTGCTACCAGTGACGCCTGCAGCGCATAAATCAGAGACCAAATTGTCATGCCTTCTGTGCACAAGGCGTAGACAAGCCCTGCTTGTTGATGTGCCACATCATGGTGGTATTGTCTGTCCTGACCTGAACCACCTTGTTCCTTACTGTGTCCGAGAAAGCTTGGAGAGCCAGGAATACTGCCCTGAGCTCCAGAAGATTGATATGAAGAAGAGACTCCTGAGGGACCACACTCCCGTGCTGTGAGGGTACCTAAGTGAGCCCCCAGCCTAGAAGAGAAGCATCTGTGGTTAGTACCACTGAATGAGTCTGAGTGATGAATGGGACTCCTTGCCTGAGATTGTCCTGATCCAACCACCACTGGAGAGCCTGGATCAGTGTCTGAGTCACTGGGATCAATTTGGTTAGAGGATCTTTTTCTGGGACCAAAGGACCTCAGATGAACCTGAATGTCCATCATCTGAAATCTGGCTCCCTGTACCACTGCAGTGGAAGCTGCCATGTGGCCTAGGAGCTGAAGAAATGTCCTGCTGGTCGAGACACCAGAAGGCGGAAGGAAGAAGCCAGGTCTGTAAGAGCCTTTACCCTTGTCCAGGAAAGCCTTTGCCCTGGACATGTCCAACTCTATCCCTAGAAGGTCAGGAGTTGTACTGGTTTGAGAATGGATTTTGGTAGATTGAGGAGAAGCCCCAGGGAAGTGAGCAATTGTGTCACTTGTAGGTCTGACTTAACTTGGTTTGGGGACTGTCCCACAATGAGCCAGTCGTCCAGGTATGTCAAGTATCTCGAGGCCAGAGGGGCACAGGACCCAAGGCAGCGTGGATTCACAGCGGGAAGGTCATGCCAGACAAATCTGATAGATTTCTTTGACTGGGTGACCAAAGTAGAAATCAGGGAGGGCTGTGGACATGGCCTACCTAGACTTTAGCAAGGCATTTGACACAGTCCCACACAAAGATTAACATACAAGTTAGCCAGCCTGGGAGTGGGTCCCAAGATGACAGCCTGGGTGAACAATTGGCTGGAGAATAGGACACAGAGAGTAATAGTAAATGGGTCCACTCTGAAGAAGGGGTTACTAGTGGGGTACGCGGGGTTCAGTAATAGGACCCGGTCCTTCAATGTCTTTATAAGCAACATTGTAGAGGGATTGGAAGGAAAAGTATGTCTCTCTGCAGATGACACAAAGATCTGCAACAGAGTTGCTGCACAAGGTGGGGTGGAAAGGATGAGAAGGGACTTGGCAGGTTAGAGGAATGGTCAAATGTATGGTAGCTTAGATTCAATGCTAAGAAGTGCAAGGTAATGCACTGGAAACAAAAACCAGGGAAGAGTACACAATGGGGTGAGATACTAACAACAACAAATATGGAAAGGGACCTGGGGGTAGTCATATCAGATGACCTAAAGGTGGGCAAGCAATGTGAGAGGGCAGCAAGGAGGAGGGAGGGATACTGGGATGCACAGGGAGGCACACCAGTAGAAAACAAGGAAGTTATTATCCCTCTGTACAGACAGCTGGTGAGACCCCATCTGGAGTACTAGTGCAGTTCTGACCCAGTCTCCGCAAAGACATAGACAGAATGGAAGCTGTCCAGAGGGGAGGGCAATCTAAATGGTGCAGGGTCTGCACCGGAAGACATATGAATAGAGACTTATGGAGCTTAATATGTATAGCCTCAAGGAAAGGAGGGAGAGGGGGAGCATGATAGAAACTTTCAAGTACCTCAAGGAATCAACAAAGTCCAAGAGGGTAGCATCTTTCAAAAGAGGTGTGCAAGAACAAGGGGCACAATTTGAAGATGGGCGGCTCAGAGGTAATTTAAGAATATTTTCACAGAGAGGGTTGTGGATGCATGGGCGGCCTTCTGGAGGAGGTTGTGGAATCAAAAACAGTGGTGGAATTCAAGCGTGCATGGGACAGTCATAAGGCAATTCTAGGGGTGGGGTTGGGAAGAAGTAGGCTGCTGGTTAACAGGATCTGCAGCTTATCCATTAGGTAGGGAAATGGGCAGACTGGGTGGGCCAAGCGGTCCTTATCTGCGTCAAATTCTATGTTTCTATATGTTTCTATGGAAATGTGGAATTTTTGTCTCCTAAGAAAGGCCACTACTACTGCTAGTTTTTGTCAACACCCTTGGAGCTGATGTTAGCCCAAGGGCATTGCTCTGAACTGATAATGGCCTGAAGGCAATTCGAACCTGAGGTACTTTCTGTGGGAGCACCTGACGGGAATGTGAAAATAGGCATCTTTGAGGTCCAGGGAGGCCAACCAATCCCTGGCCTCAGAGAGAGAGAGAAGAATTACTCCCAGAGTCACCATTTTGAATCTTGGCTTGACAAGGTGCTCGTTTAAAATATCTTAGGTCTAGGATGAGCCACCACTCCCCTGTCTTTTGGGATAAGGAAGTATCTGGAGTACACACCCTTGCCCCTGTGTGGAGTAGGAACTCTGCATGGCTCTGAGAGCTAGCAGAGAGGAAACCTCTGCCTCTAGGGCAATGGTTTCGAGACGCTTGCAGGTGGAAAAGATCTGACCCCTAGTTTTGGAAATTTTTGAAGCTGAGGGCCAGTCCATGGCTTACTACCTCTAGGACCCACTTGTCTTGAGGTCTGAAGTAGTATGCCAGCCTGCCTCTACTGGAATGGAGGAGTCGACCCGGCTGACACATCAGGGGGTCTGCTTGGCAGGAGACTTAGACTGGGAGGAGGATGCACCCTGCTCATCCCCTTCTGCCTCTCCCTCTGAAGAACCCCTCTGAGAAAAAGGAGAGGAGGCCTGTGCCTGGTAGAAAGGCCTGTGAAAGGCCTGCCCCTGCCCTAGACTGCTGCTTCTGAGGTTGCCTGCCTTTCCTTGGCCTGTGCACTCCTGTAGGTGGTCCTGTATTCATCCATCTTTTCATGTAATTCTCTGTCTGCTCCCCAAACAAACAATTACCCACCACAGGAAATCCACGGCCTTAGCCTGAGTGTCCTGTAAGAGGCTAGTATATCTGAGCCAAGCAAATCTCTGAAGAGACACAGATGTAGCCATGACTCGTGATGAACATCATTTTGATTCCACAGCAGCATGAAATTGGATCTTAGATGCCTCAGTCCCATCAGCAGCCACCTCCTCCAGCTCCTTGGCTAGCTGGGGAAGCCTGTTTAGCCAGTTCCAGAACAGTATCCCATCTGGACTTCTGGTATCTGGCTGTTGAAATCCATATATTTTGCTTGCATGAGTCCCAAGGAGGATGCCAAGTACTGTTTTTGGCGATAGCATCCACCTTCCTAGAGTCTTTATCTGGGGTGTGTGCCAAGGGTATGTTAGCTCTTTGTTACTGGCTGCAGCCTGCACTACCCCAACATGGCTGCTTTGTTGGAGTAAGAACTCGCACCTGAGCCTGACAGCATATACCTCCTGTCCATTCTCTTGTACACAGGAGGTAAAGAATTTGGTGTCTGGAAAATTTTTTGTGTCTGTTTCCCAAGAGATTCATGGAGGGACTAGACAGCCTCTTGGACTTTAGGATGTCCATCATTTCTACAAAGTCAGGCTCTTCTTGTTCCTCAACAGCTTCAACAGAAGGAGCTGGAGGGTTTCTGCCACTTTTTGTAGAACAAATAGTGGGATGGGGACTCAGAAAGCCTGGGAGGGAAACATTAGAAGGCCTGAATGGTGAGATGGGCTCATCCAGACCTTCCACACCATCATAATCGTCAGTACCCTTCTTCCCTTCCAAACCGGTTCATAATAATCATCCAGACAATATTCTGAACCAGAGGAACTGGATCTAACCCAGCGCAACAGGAGGGCGCAGAGTATAGGATGGAACCGAACGGAGCGATTCCACAATACTAATTGCCCTAGCTATCTCTTCAGTGGTTGGACGTAATGGTTCTGGATCCGAACCGGCGATTTTTCTTTCTCTTTGATGGAACAGACCCCTCAGGATCAGCTCTCCTTTTGCCTGAGGAAGTATTGCCCAGGTCAGTGGGCACTCCCTCAGGTCGGTCAGAACCGAACGGGCTGGCCATCCAGATCAGCGGACTTCTCGTCCTCCTTTTCCCTAAGTCTACCCAATCTCTTGTCCAGTATGGCCTTTGGAAAATTTTGCAGATTGGCAGTCTGAATCGAGGTGGTCAAACCCCAGACAATAAACACAGGTGGTGTGAGGGTCTGCCTTAGCAAAGGCATCCCACACTCACCACAGTGCTGAAACCCAGAGGCCCGTTTTTTCTTGGGTTTCTCAGGCGTAGCCATCCTAACCACTTACCCTTTAGCAACCTAAAAGCAAAACAGACCCCCCATCGGTTTACCAACCGTGTTACAGGCTGTGTAAAAGCGTCTAAAAATTATGTTTTTTGAAACCGATAGGGACCGTACCTCACACTGAGAAATTAAAGAATAAAACTAAAAACAACACAATCGGTTCCTAACGGACCGATTGACAAACTTACAATTTCCACATAGAAATAAACAGTAATTAAACTAAAGTCCACTACCTACAACACTTACTGTACACGCAGACAGGGATCTGAATCGAAAAATAAAGACAAAAAGCGGTATAAAACCGACATTTTACTAGGGCTGAACCAACAAGCGAAGGAGTGATCTCGGAGCGACAGTTCAATTAGAAGATAAAATCTGACGGTTACACTTTGAAATGCTGCGACAGAGATTTGAACCGAGCTCGAGCTCAATGTTCTATGCTCGGCATAGAGTTAACTCTTTTCTCTCCGGAGCAGCTCAAGTGCTGGGGCTAACTGCATATGTCAGAATACAGCAAGACTTCCTGTTGTTTGAACCATCCAGCTGAGCTATGGTGCTGTCATCCACTGGGTCATGGAAAGCTGAGACAGCGGTGCACCTTGAAGAAGAAGCACTGGAGACAACAGTCTGACAGTGATATCAGTAGTCCAGGATCTGACTCACTGGATAGATGAAGCGGTCCAGATTAGTTTTGGTAGCCCAGATGGCAAACCTCTTCCACTTCATGGCGTATGTGGCTTAAGTGGAGGTTCCGAACAACCACTAGAACATCCGCTACCCTATTTGGCACCCTAAATTTTGCATGATGGCTATGTCCTCAGGAGCCAAGCAAGCAGATGGAAGGACCTGAGGCTGGGATGAACCAGGATCCCTGAGTCTGGGTCAGCAGGTTCCTGCAGGAAGGAGAGGACCGAAGTTCCTCCAACAGCTGATGCAGAAATAGAAACCATATCTGATGAGGCCAGAATGGAGCTACCAGGATCATGCTGGCCCCTCCATCTGCAGTTTGATTAGCACCATCTGAATCAGAGAAATGGAGGGAAGGCGTAAAGGAACCTCCCGCTCCAGGAGAGTGACAACGCATCTTGCCAAAATACTCCAGGCCCTGGATCGAGCAAGCTAAAATGGGCAGTTTTGAGTTGAGTGGGACGAAAAGGTCCAACTCGAATGACGCCATTTGTCGAACAGATCTTCTGTGATGGATGAGAGAAGCTCCACTGCATGCTGGACTACATCCATCTAAGGCTGTCTGCCAGGGTGTTTAGCACGGCTGGGACATGAACTGCAAAGAGCGTTAGACTGTGGTCCAATATCCAGTACCACACTCTCATGGCCTCCCTGCAGAGGGGTACAAATGTGCCCCCTCTGCCTGTTGATGTAATACACAACACTGAGGTTGTTGGACTGAATCAACAGCTGACCCAGCAGGAGATGGTTCTGAAAGGTCTGCATGGCATACAGGACCGCCTGCATCTCCAGGACACTGATATGTGGGAGATTTGATCTGGGACCAACAGCCCTGTGTCTGAGAAAGGAACAGATGAGCCTCTCAGCCCAAACTGGAGGCATCTGCGGTGAGGATCTGCTGGGTGGAGGAGATCTGGAAGGGGACCCTGAAGCAGGTTCAGGAGTCCATCCACCAGTGGAGCACCTTGCGGACTGGGGAGGAGAGAGACCAGCACTAACTGATCTAATCGTCAGTACACTGGTTCCATTGTACCGAAGAGTCCACTGAAGGATGTGTGTGTGGAGCATGGCTAGTGGAATGGTGGGGATGGCTGCCACCATCAATCCCAACAGCCTCAAGTACACTTACAGGTATATAATGGCTCTGGGCAACCTCCTGAGCCTGGGCGATAAGGCACTCCCTGTTCTGAGGCAGGAAGGCCTTTCCCTACGCCAAGTCTAGAACGCCCTATGTACTGCAACCTTTGGGATGGGACTAGGACCAACTTGGGCAAATGGATTGTAATACTCATGGAGAGAAACAACCTCTCCAGAGTCTGCAGGAGCTGCTCCCTGGGCAGGGCCTTTAGGGTCAATGGTCCACATAAGGGAAAAGCGTGCAGGGCTTCCCTTCTGAGAGCTGCAGCTACTGCTGCTGAGCACTTGTTAAAGACCTGCAGCACAGAGGACATGCCACAGGGCAGCACTTTGAATTGTTAATGCTCACCCTGGAAGAGAAACTACAGAAATCTCCTGTTGGGAGGAAAAACCAAGATGTGCAGGTACCGTCCTGCATGTCCAGAGAACACAGCCAGTCTCCTGCTTGAGAAGAGGTGTAAGGCCTGGCAAAGTTACCATTCAAAACTTTTTACTGAACATACAGATTGAGGTCCTTGAGGTGTAAGATGGGCGTGAGATCGCCGGTTCTTTTGGGGATGAGGAAGAACCTGAAATAAAACCCCTTGTTTCTCTATTGCCTGGGCATTGGCTCGATGGCCTGTTTGTTCAGTAGGGACTATACCTCCTCCCAGAGAACAGACAGGTGGGCTGGGTGGTAGGTGGAGGTAATGAAGGGGTCTCTGGGGTGACGCGATGAGCTCCAGAGTGTGACCCCTTTCTATGATTTGGAGGATCCAGGCTTCTGACGTGATGGTTCTTCGCTGATTGAGACGGAGGCGAATGGACTTCCAACCACCACTTCTTGGTCGGGGACGAAAGAGAGGTCTCACAAGGAGTAAAGGGAGACAGATCCAGCGCGGGGCTGATCCATCACCCCTAGGACACTTGGCCGCTGCTCCTGCAGTGGAAGGGACAGGCAAGGCAACGGAGGCTCACGCTTGTCTTGGGGCCAAGAGGCTGCTCTTGACCTGTTGGACACCTTATGAAAGGGAGGGCACTGTCTGCTCTTGGTTTGTGTATGATAGAGTGAGTGGACAGATTTGATAGCCCCTGCCAGATGCTATAAATCGTTAATGATGTCCTGGACATCTGGCCCAAATAACTGTAAGCCACTGAAGGGCATTCAGCACTTTCTGCTGGACATCCACAGCAAAGCCTGAGACCTCAGTCAGGAGTGCCACAGAGGCAAATGCCTGGGCAGCAGCCCTGGCTACAGTATCTGGGATATCACAGAGGGCCTGCAAGAGGTACTTGCTAAGATCCTAAGTTTTGCACATAGTTTAGAACCTCCTGCTTCTGGGTGCCATCTGGAAAGGCCAGGGCCACGGCCTTACCCTTCTTCCAAATGGTATTCTGGTACTTCACCATATGAGAAAGATAGCTGGTAATCCTCAACTCCTGGGTGGAGGAGGCATAAACCTTCTTGCCCTGAAGGTCTATTCTATGGGACTCTTTGTCAGGGGAGGAGCTAAGGTATTTGAGCATCTTAGATCTATCATGCAGCCTTTATTACCACGGAATCTGTTTCAGGTTGGGCAGCATAGTGTGGGAAACCCTGAGGGCTATGATAAAGTTTATCAGCCCAGTGGGGTATGGCTGGCACCATGTCAGACCTGTGCCAGGCTACAGTGGTAGCATTCCTTGGAGCAGGCAGGATAGGAGGAATGACTTTAGGATGGAACTCTGGAATTTGCAGGAAATCTACCAGATCTTTTGGTGGCATACTCCTCAGTATGGAAACCTATGGTCGAGGACAGCTGCGCTACAAACATTGAAGAATGTGGGTCCTCTGAGAGGAGACCAGAGGTATGTTTGACAGAGTCCTCACTCACTGAGAAAGCTATAGATCTGTCTGAAAGGGGCTCTTCCTCTTCTTCATCCGGAAGAATAAGATTAGGATGGTACTCCTCCTCGACATTGACCTGTTCCAGTTCTAGGTCTGACAGACAAGGTACTGATGATGGCCCAGGAGGAGCAGCTCGTGGAGGCCAAAGTGAAGTCAACGACAACACTGCCATCAACAGCGCAGGTGATGTAAGCCTATATGTGCCTCATTGCGGGCTAAAACCATAGTGAATCTGGTCAGAATGTCACCGAGGTGGATGTCAGTGGATGGCTGCATCAACGGAGGAGGAGGGGACATCGATGATGCGAGGAAGTAATGACCCGTCAAGACAGGCCCGGGGTCTGAAGTGCACTGAGCCAAGAACCTGCAGAGCGTGGGACCTCGGTGGCCTTGGGCCTCAGGCAGAGATGCTATCAGTAGGGGCCTGGTAGAGACAGAGACCTGGACAGCAGGTTTATGTGTTGGTGCAGCTGCAGCTGACTGAGTACCCTCGGACCAAGAAGAAGAGGCCATTGGGGAACAAGACTGCCGTCGGGGAGGTGGTCCCTATCTCAATCTTTTATGACCTTTCCTGAGGGCTTGTCTTGGGCCTTAGTGGCCTGGGAGCTCATGACCCTGCGGGTGACTGGGAAGGAGGGACCCCAGAGAACCCCTGCCCAGAACCAGCTACCTGTTGTTCCATTAGAATTTCACAACTGCCTTTTTGTGTCACCTGAGGGTGGTTTGATTAAGCGTCTGGAAGAGCTCACAGTCCGAGATATGTGGTCAGGCCCAAGACAGCAGACACAGAGAGAGTGTTCGTCTGAAGAAGCAATCTTCTTTCTACAGTGGTAGCAATGGAAGAGAAATTGAAGGATTAACTCTCGACATAAATGAAGTAAAGGAATCTCTTTGGAAAAGAGATTCTAAAAATCAAATACATAAAGCTGTAGGTGAAAATGGCATGAAACTGCGTCAGAGCTTTTGTGGAGACCCATGCGATCAAGTCAATGGCAGGAAAGAACTAGGGAGGGAGGGGTGGGGTGCTCCACACCTTTATAAGGTTGGTGATGATGATGTCAGCATTGGCGCCCTGCTGTTCTGCTGAAAATCTTGAGTGTGGATCCTGCTTCACTGACGGTGAAGATCCATCTGTGGAACGGACGACTGAGATGAAAAATTACTCACCACAGTAATTTTGTTTCTTCCAGGTATTCTCCAGTATTCATAACTCTTGTAGTCAGCCTTTAAAGTAGAACTGCCTGGAGATAGAACGTTATGCTAATGATGGAACCATCATTGGCTCATGCCACACTTAAATGCTGCCCTTATAGAAATGCCTGCATTCTGGCGCTTCAGATTTCATGGACAGCCTGCAAGAGCAGGCCCAACCAAAACTATAGCTATATAGTAGCAATAATAAAACTAATCTAATCCAACTAACCTCCACCTGAAGGAAGAAAACAACCCCTTAATGTCAGAATAACCTGAAGAGGGAAATGCTAAAGACAGATTATGCCAGTGTGTGGCACCTCACACTTAGTTACTCAGCCGAGTGCAGAGGCCACTGGTTCTAGAAGGAAGCAGGGTGGGAGAGTTCTGAATATTGGAGAATACCTGGAAGAAACAAGATTACTATAGTGAATAATTCCTTTCTTTTACCCTAAGAATATTCCAATATTCCTATCTTTTGCAGACTAAGAAGCAGTACCTTTAGAGATAGGCATAGAACCTACTTTGAAACAGGCTCTGCAAGACTGCTGTGCCAAACCTGGCATCAGTTCTGGTCTGGGTGTCCAGACTGTAATACTTTGTGAAGGTGTGTACCGTTTTCCAGGTAGCTTCTTTACAGTTTCCACTGAGTGGAACATCCCTGGCAGCTGCTATGGTAGCAGCTGTACCCCTAATGGAGTGGGCCATCAGGCCTGCTGGGGAGCTCCTTTCCAGCTTTGAGTAGCAGAACTGGATACACTGCACTATCCAGCCAGAAATGGACCTTTAGATGCTGGGTTTCCTTTTCCCACATCCCCATAAATCAGGGACAGCTGTTGTCTGTCCTGTCTATAGTCCTTACTGACAGTCATGTAGTAACTAAAGCGCTCTTTTTGACATCAAGACTGTGGAGTCTCGTTCACCTGAACTAGAGTGTTCAGTGAAAAAAACCTGGTAGGATTATGGATTGGTTCAAGTGGAAATGGAAACCACTTTAGGGAGAAATTTCCTGTTCAACCACAGGACTACCTTATTCCTGTGGAATAAATGTAGTCCTTATAAATGCACAAAGCTTGAAGCTCACTAATCCTTCTGGCAAGTGATTGCCACCAGGAACACTGTCTTCCAAGTGACATATTTCAAGAGGCTAAGACCATGGCTCGAAAGGGGACCCATGAGCTTGGCTATGCATACATTCAGGTCCCAAGCTGGAACCGGTTCATTGTGTAGGGGGTGCAGGTGGGCCAGACCTTTGAATAATCTTTTGAAAATAGGGTTGTATGCCATGGAGACACCCTTCCAGCTGAAATATGAGCAGATACTGAAGCCAGATGGACTTTTAAATTAGTGGGTCTACAAGCCCAGGAATGCAAAGCTGGAACCCCTGCCTGTGCTGGCACCACATCCCTGGTGGAGCACCAGACAGAAAATCTTTTCCATTTTGAGGCGTAGGTTTTCTTAGTAGAAGGCTTCCTGTAATCCTTTAACACATCCAAAACACTTTCTGAAAGATGCAAGCCTGCATACTCTAGGTCCTCAAGAGCCATGCCTTGAGCCTGAGGGATCTGAGGTTGGGTATAGGATCCTCCCTTGATTAGAGATTAACAGGTTGTGCATGCGAGGAGGGATCTTGGTATGGTTGAGACAAAAGCAGGCCATTGGCCCATCGAGATTGACTCCACTATTCAGTGGGTCACTGTACTGTCCTTAAGTGCAGGACATATCTGTCAAGCTCTTTCTTGAATTTATCAAATGTAATTTGATTTACCACAGATAATGACAGTAGCTTTATTGGTTTGGCCACAGACATGGAGACCAGCAGAAGTACCACGGCTGCTTGGCCCAATCCGGTGCTATCAAGATCATTGACAGTGGCTGGGATCTGAGTTTGATCAGAACCTTGAAGAGCAGAGGAAAGGGGAAACATAAGCTGTCTCCTGACCAGTGCAGGGCCAGAGCATCCAGGGGTATTGACGCCTGGCTAGCAGCCTGCAACAGTACTGTGCAAGTGGTGGTTCTCGTGGGATGCAAAGAGATCTATTTCTGGGAGCCCCAACTTCTGAAGACTACTTCCAGCACCTGTCTATTGAGGGTCCTTTGTGATGGGCGTGGTTGGATTCGCACCTCGGAGCATCTGCTGGGGTGTTGTCCTTCCCTGCAAATGGATGGCTTGTAGAGAAACTCCCAGAGAGTAAGCCAGGCTCCATATTTTCATAAAGAATAAGAGACACAAACAAAAAGCACTCTGCCAGAAAAAATAAATAAAGCCACAAAGTATGGAAGTAGGAGGCGAGAATCCAGCACACTACCCCAGTGTAGGGACATGAAGTACTGGGGTAGTGTGCTGTGGATTCTCACCGACTTCCATACTGTGGGTTTATTTATTTTTTCTGGCAGAGTACTCTTTCGCTTGTGTCTCTTATTCAAGTTTGTTTTGGATTAGCACCCACTTGTTCTGTGGTGCACGGCTGCCTTGTGCTTTTTTTCCATATTTTTATAGCCTCTGTGCACAGGGGTTGGACCTTGTCCCCCTTGCTTGTTGATGAAGTACATTGTGGTGGTATTGTCTGTTCTGACCTGCATCACCCTTCCTGTACCACTGCTGAAGGCCTGTAAGGCCAGAAGCACTGCTCTAGCTCCAGCAGGTTTATGTGCTGAAGTGACTCTGCACATGACCAGGTACCCTGGGTGCTGTGATCCCTAGGTGGGACCACCCCAGTAGTGATGCATCTGTTGTGAGGATTACTGATGGAGACTCTTGTTGGAAAGGAACCCTCCCTTAGGTTGTCTTCCTCTTTCCACCTGGAATCAGCTTGGGAGAGGGTCTCTCCTTTGGCACCAGTGTGCCCTGAGGTGGAACTGTATGTCCCTCATCTGGAACCTGGAACCCAGGACTGTGTCTGTGGCTGCAGCCATGTGGCCCAGTAGTTGAAGGAACTGCCTTGTGGTTTCGGTTTGTTCAGACTGAACAAGCCAGCAATCTACAGAATATTCCGTACTCTCTCCTGAGACAGGCAGGCCCTGCCCTTCAGGATATTCAGCTCTGCCCTATGAAATGCTGCACCTGTGCTGGCTGAAGGACAGACCTTTTGAGATTTAACAGGAACCCTAAGGACTCCAGGAGCTCCTGGGTTACCTGCATGTGTTCCCTTACCTGTTGTGGTGAATTTCCACCACCAGCCAATCATCTGGAGTGCAGGAATATTGTGACATCAAACCTTCTTAGGTGTGCCAGTACCACTGCCAAGCACTTTCTGAACACTCTTGGGCCGTGAGTGAGACTGAATGGCAGTGTTGAGAACTGGTAGTAACCTGATGGGAGTCTGAACCTGAGATACTTTCTGTGAGACTGCCTTATGGGGATGTGGATAAAAGCATCTTTAGGTCCAGAGATCCAAGCAAGCTTCTTTTTGGAGTGTTGGCAGTATCAGTGCCAAGGTTACCATCTTGAACCTTGGCTTTGTCAGGTGCCTGTTCAATAACTTTTGGTCTAGGATAGGCCCGCTCCCATTTTTCTTTGTTGTGAGAGGCATCTTGAGTAAAAACTCTTTCCTTTTGCTGTGGAGGCATAGGTTCCACTGCCTTTGACAACAAGTAGGTTTTTACCTCCTTTTCCAGTAGTTCCTTTCTGCATTGGGAGCTGGCTTAAACATTCTGGTTCTTAGAACTGGAAAGATTTAAAACTTGGGGACAGACCCTGACTCACTACTTCCAGGACCCACTTTTGCAAGCCTGAACATAGTGTACCAGTCTGCTCCCTACTGGTGAGGGGAGGCGGCCATGCAAAAAGTCAGGAGTCTGGAGATGGCCAGTGGCACTGAGAGTTGAGGTGCTGGAAGCCACACCCTCAGTAGCCTGAACGAGCCTGTGCCATCGGGGTCGGCAGAGGGGAGAGGATTGAGCACCTGGAGGACTACTCCCCAGGGAGGGTGTCTGGGGGTGCCCGATACAGCAGCAGCCTCTGATGGAGACTGGGAGCACAAGCGCAGACATTGGGCTGCAGAAACAATGGGGTGGGATGACAGCAAGCTCCAGCGGAGGAGGCACTGCGCAGGACACCACTGCATGCACACCCTGCGGGGGAAAACAAGAGAAATACCACTTCCACCTCAGTAGGCGATGATGGGGTCCAGTGATGGGTCCCCATGCCCAATGCCGGGCTCACCGGGCTGGCCTCTGGTTGCTCTCCTTCCTCTGGTGGCTCCACTAGACTATCAGATAGTGCGCTGGAAGAGTTGGCAGTCCCACCCAGGGACTCAAGAGACAGGGGATCATGCAATCAGGGGAGGAGAGTGAAGAGGAGCCAGAGAGCGAGTCTAGGAGCTTCAGGCAGGCAGCAGAGACTCATCGAGAGCCCCACTGGAGAGAGTCCGAGATCGGTAAGGAGAATAAATAAAGATTACAAAAAAAAAAAACTCTGGGAACCGCCTGGATCCCCATCTGCTCATGTCCTAAGTACCCTGTCTGCTGGGGTAATGCTGGGTAGGGGACAGCTTGGGCCTAGTAAAAGGTCTAGTGTAGGTAGCTCTACCCCTGCCTCCCCTTCCATAGGGCCTAGTAGAAGGAGAAGGTTTCTCCTTGACCAAGTTACTCCTTCCCTCATCTCACCCCGTTGCCCCTGCCACCCTCCTTCCTTCTATCTATGCAAGCCTTACCAGTACCATTCCCAAACCGAACAATAGCCTACTGTGATATTGTCTTGGTTTTAAGTTGAAAGTATTTTTGCAAACAACTTGTTCATTCTCTGTATGCACTATGATCCATTGCCAGGCAACACAGAATTATGTATATATTGTATACTCTGTATATTATACATTTCTCCCCTTCCCTTTTTTTGTATTATTCCTCCATGTATCGGCATATTTTTGCTTTTTATTTATATTTTTGTTTTCTTGACACTGTATAACTATGTTTTATTACGATCATTATGATCATCATTGTACTTTGTCCAGGCCCACTTTGTAAATGAGTTCGCCTCAACAGTGTTCCACCTGGTTAAATGAAGATGATTGATTAAATGATTGATCGATACTCTTAGAGGTGGCTTTATTTCATCCACCTTCTTCATGTAAGCCTCTGTTTTGTCCCCAAAGAAAATTATTCTCTACAGGGAAATCCATGGCTTTTGCCTGGGTGTCCTTTGTGAGGTTTGTGGCTCTTAACCATGCAAACACCCTCAAGGTTATGGTCTTAGCCATCCATCTGGCAGCAGTGTCATTGTATCTGCTGCCATCTGGAACTGAATTGGCAGCTTCCATCAAACCTGGCAGTCTCAGTCAAATCTGCCGAGAGACCAGACTGAGCCTTCTCGGACATAGCCAGAACAGACTGCCACATTGACTTCTTCTTTAAGGCTCTGTTCCTTCGTATGTTCAGTGAATCCTGTGACTGCTTTAACTAGCGAGCCCTGTATCTTGAACCCTGTATACTACTTGCACATTGTCCTCCCCTTGTACATCTTCAACCACGTCGCACCCTGCTAGTCTTCTTCTGTCCACCCGTTGCCAGCACAGTACCCTCCTCTTCTTAAACACCCTATTGCTCTCCCTTTACTACCTCCTCCCTTGACTTCCCCTCATCTCTGACATCTTAGCCCTCATCTTGTCCTACCCTCACACACCCCCACTGACTTCACCTTTTACCTGACACCCAGCCCCCCTTCTATCCCATAAGTCTTGTTGACGACTGGGTAGGTATTGTTTATATTGTAAATACTGATTTGTATTATTCTGCAAATATTTTTGTTGTTCCCCTATCAATGTTGTATTTGAGTTTTGAGGTCTACTGAAATGTTAGCCACATTGTATGCACTGTTATTTATGCCTAGCTCGTATTTGCTCTATTCGAACTATTGTCTCACTGTATTATTTTTGTTTGTTTGTTTGTTTACCAAGAGAGACACACTAAGCTGAAAGCTTGTTTACAAGTGCGACCTGGGAGCACAAGGAAGTTAAGTGACTTGCCTCAGGGTCACACAGTATGCACTTGGGGCTGTGGGATTCAAACCCAGGTCTCCAAGTTTGCAGCTCAGAGACTTAAACCACTGCGCTATTATAGCAACATTTAGCTTATGTGTTTTTCTTATGACCTACCCAGGTCCACCTTGGAATGAGTCTATCTCAATGGTGTTTCACCTGGTAAAACAAAGATAACTGATTGATTGATACTGGACAGCGTAGGCCTGATAGTTTGCCTGTCTGATTGCCAGACAAGCTGACAAGTAGCCTTTCTTTTCTTTTTTTATACAGATTTTTATCCTCCTGAGCCATGGCAGGGCTTTGGCCTCGAGGGAGGAAGTCTCTCTCAGGTCCTGCCACGCGTGCCTGCCGACCTAGTATTTCCCCACGGCTTGCCCCCGCAGAGGGGCCAGGAAGGTGGCGCCCTCCTGGAAACCCAATTCAGAAGCTGGTGTTGGCCTGTATGGCGGACCATCATGGATCCCTGCCAGGCTCTTTTCCTCCCTTTCTCCCCACCCTCACCAACGTAATTATGTCGGAGCATGCCTCCCGACCGTATTGCCCACCAGTCACCATCAGAGGGCAATCAGTGAGCGACATCGTGGAACCCTCCCCAAGAGGAGAGCAGTCCTCCGGACACTCAGTCTTCTCTCCCCTGCAGACCCCCGGCTTGTTCCTGAACTCCAGGTCACTGGCGTGGGTAATGAGAGGTATAGCAACCAGCGCCTCATCTCCAGCGCCACCAGGGTGGCACAGGTAGCCTTTCTTGCCAAGCTGTCCATTTTTCTGGGGAGTGGAAGACAAAGGCACCTTTGCCCTGTCACAGGCTGCAGTTTGCACCATCTCCTGGTGGTCAGGGTGGGTGAATAGTAATACAGCTCCCTCCCTGTCCAGCTGATATTTCTTATCCAACCTCTTGTCCAGAGGTGGGATAGAATAGGGGTCTATAAAAGTTTTAAGACATCCTTCTTAAAAACTTACTGACTGGAAGCAGCAGCTTTTTAGGTGGGTGTCAGCCCCATCATTTTGAGGTATTCCACCTCTTCTTCGTCCTCAATAACCTCACTGCTGGTTATATCCAGGGCAGCACCATCCTTCTCACCGAATGAGAAGTGGGAAGAGTAATCCTCCAAAGACCTGGGAGGAGACCCAAACTCCTGTTCAGGGGAACCTCCGGTTCAATATGTTCCCTTCCTCCTCCTCATATTCTCCATAGTCTTTAAACTCCAGCTGCTCTTGGGAGTGAAGACTGGGCAGAGGGTGTTGCTTGCCTAATTGGGGTTTGGACTGGTGTCTGTGGGGTAGGAACTGGTACCAACCCCAGCAAAGCCAGGATTACCCTAAAGGCCTGAGCAATCTCTCTAGGCGGAAGGCAATATAGCAGAGCACAGCAGAAGTCCCCATGGGCAGTCCAGCAGGGGCTCAGTGTGCTAGTCTTTTAATTTCTTTGAAGGAACTGGGGATTCAGCCAGTTCACGGTTCTTTACGGTAGCCAGACACCCGTATCAGGAGTGGACTGTAATGGCTCTGGTTTCGTCTTGCAGGTTTTGAGGGTGTCGGCTGGTCAGAGCTCAAGGGACCCTTGTGCAATTTCTTTTGAAATCTCTCAGACACTTTCAACCGTCTTCTGAGGGAAATGATTTACAAATTTCACAATCAGCTAAGAAATGTTCTTGGCCAAGACAAACAACACATAAAGTGTGTTTGCCTGCCTTAGCAAAGACTTCCCATAATCGGTACAATTTCTGAACCCAGATTCACCAGTTTTCTTCTTAGGTTTGTCTGACATTTTCCAAACCGATAAGAAAACACAAACTACAAAATAAGAATTAAATTTCAGCTGTTTTGCAGTTTGCGGTTGGTTCAGAAACGACAAAAGTTCTGATCGGAACCGAGAACCGATGAAAAATGAACCAAGGTTGTTGGTTCTTTACTACAAATTTATCGGTTACTGTTAAAATAATTTTACTTTCAAAAACTCCAGAAACTAAACTAAACAACAGAATTCAGACTCTTTAAAACAATACTTGCTATTATCTGATTTGTCCTTAAGTAAGCATTAGACACTGCAGGTCTCCACCTTTACATCAAACCGGCGGCAGCTCGTTTTCATCAATTTTGATCGAAATCTGTGTGGAATCAATGGGAAAAACACTAAATAAAATAATAATAAAAAAGGTTAAACAAAAGCAACATTAAACCCTCTAGGTCTGTGGGGAGGGAGAAACAGCTTAGAGTCTTAACATTTAAACATAAAAATTATTTTTTAAAGATATATAATACAGTTGTCCATTTTCTAAGCACAATAATACCTCCAAGGTGGCGGTATGGGCAATATCTGACCTTCCAGGGGCTATAAGGCCCTCCACCCGCGTGTGTCAGGGCCTCATTACTCCCCGGATGATTCTGGTATTGCCTACTACTGCCCACCTAGTTGGGTATTATTGCTTGTATAATATTTTAGTGGAAGAAAGCTTTTATTCCTCTATGAAAAACTGGAAACAGGTTTGCGGCTTCCCACTGCTATATACTAGGGTGTGCAAATACCTTATCTTGAATATTCAGGCCCCATGTTTTGGGTATTCAGTATTCGTTACTTGGGTGAAATGTTAAGAAACAATCACGTGATCAGTTGCTTTGACTACGAAGCAAGCACGTGAGTGTCTTCATACAGAGGAAGGTAGCTGGCTGTGGAGGACGGGGGTTGCAATAGTCGCCTTCTTCGCCCATAGTCACCAGTCACCAGCTTCTGGGTGCTAGAAGGGGTGAGAGAAGGTGCTGCCAGGGTGTGTGGACACATATTTGACTTAAGCGCAGCGAATACTGAAAAATGGCGGCCAGCCATGGAGGTAAGCGAGTTTTCCCGGTCATCCATCGTGGGAGTTTTTGTTTAAATACAGGTACTTATGGCAAACTGTGGGTGCTCAGGGGAGCAGAGTGAGATGGATTCTAATGGGGGCAGGGGTTGTATATCTTAAAGGATACAGGGTGGGGCTAGGTTTTTTGTTTGTTTTGTTTTTAAAGAACAAAAATATTTCCAAAGAGGAATAGACATGAATAGTGACACGATTCATTATCAGGATACAAATACCGAATAGTGCATTATTTAAAGAGGAAGTCCGGTCAAAAGTACTACATTGCAGAACTAGAATCAGCCTACCCCAAATAAATCTCATATCAAAATTAGGTTTCTGCATTACTTCATTTTAAAGTTATGAGCTGTTTTGTAACCCTGATTTCACTCCCTGTTCAAAAAGCCAGTTTCAGTGAAGAGACACTGATGACGTCACAACCAGAACTCACAGACTAGTCCTCCCTATCAGCAACCTTATAGGACCTATTTCTTCAAAGTTATCAAAACTGTAGCTGTAGTATTTATTTACAAAACAAAACGACACAGGGTTGCCTGCAGTGCTTGCGTTTCCAGAATGTTCAGATGCATGGTACTGTACTGTAGAACACGTCAGGTGTGGTTTTGGAATGCAGCGCTGAACATGAGAGAATACTGGATGGGCAAATATGCAGAACCAGTGTGTTCTGCCACAGAGGATTCTGATTCCCTCTGACCTTGAGGCAAGCTCGAGAGGTCAATGGAATCAGAACCCGAGGTGGAAAAAACACTGGTTGTGCATAGAGTTGCTCATCCTGTATTTTTATAGTGTATAGTACTGTGTGAAAATGTGTTTTGTGAGTTCTTTTGCTTTCAAAATGAAACTAACTCATGCAGTCTCTAGAGGTTCTAGAATGCTGTTCAACCACAGTAGGGTAGAATAGCATTTCACATATGGAACTGTGATAGAACAGCATTTTGAAAGGAATGGAGTTCTATACAAACAACATTCCACTATACACTATAAAGGTATAGACTGTCAAAGTGGTGCACAATTTTAGAATGTTGAGGGGTGACATGTAATCTCGGCATGTGGCAGGGATGTGCCATCTCACAGTGTGGTGGGACACTCAATCTCAGAATGCGACAGGGACACACATTGAAGAATTTAGTGGGACTGGCAAGAAAAAAAACACTCATCGCAGTAATCTTCTTTCTTCCAAGGGGTCCTTTAGCATCAATAACTATAGCAGTTATTTGGCTATATGCAACTGCCCGGAGTATGCCTTTAAGAGAATTATAATGAGTTAGGGCATCTGCCAATCAAAACATAGGAGGGTGTGCTGAGTGAAAGCAGCCTGAAGGGCTTCAGAAATTTTGAAGAAAATGGGCACATGAAAATGGGCACAGTGAACCAACAGGATTCAAAAAACATGCAAATGTCCGAAAACTGAAAACAGGTAACTACAACCTGAGCATGAAAACTCATTAATAAAAAAACAAATTTGGTAAGAAAACTTAGAACAGAGTCCTTCTCCTGACAGCTGAACCTGGGAGGAAGGGTGGGAGCTTACTGATGCTAAAGGACCCCTTGGGAAAAAAAGATTACTGCTGTGAGTAATTTTTCTTCTTACCCCAAGAGTCCTTTAGCATCAATAACTAAGCAGACTACCGAGCAATACCAAGTGGGAGGCGGGCAGAGAACCTACTTAGAAAGAGTCTCTGCAGAACCGCCCTGCCAAATTTGATGTCAGATCTGGACTGCACATCTAAACTGTAGTGCTTCACAAGGTGTGCACAGATTTCAGATGGCTGCTTTGCAGACATCCAGATGGGAATGTCCCTTGCTGCTGCCACAGAGGCTGCAGTGCCCTGGTGGAGTGGGTCGAGGTCCCAGGAGGTTGATGACCAGCCTTTTCATAGCAGAATCTAATACAAGAGACCAACCAGCAGGAAACAGTTCTTGGTAGCTGGCTTTCCTCTGCCTACATCCACATTACGAGAGGAACAACTGAAGAGCCTCTGAACTGCCTAGTATGCTCTAGGTAGTAAAAGTGAGCTCTTCTGACATCAAGGCTGTGGAGCTTTTACTCCCCAGGAGTGATTTCTCAGTACAGAAGACAAGTAGAGTAATGGACTGGTTTAGGTGGAACTCTGAAACCACCTTAGACAGGAACTTCCTATTTGTCCTGAGCTCAGTTTTATCGTTGTGAGGAATGATGTAGTGGGCTCAGTGCACAGGGCCTGTAACTGAAATCCTCCTGGCAGAGGTAATGGCCACCAGGAAGACCAACTTCCAGGTCACAAACTTGCTATGTGCAGTGGCCATGGGCTCAAGGGTGGTTGCATGAGCCTGGCTATGCAGAGGTTCAGGCTTCAGGAGGAACCGGCTCCTGACTGGAGGCTGGAGGAGCAAGAGGCCTTTGAAAACTGTTTGAATATGGTGTGGGGAAAAAAGATTTTCTTTCCTACTGAAAGATAGGCCAAAACTGCAGCCAGGTGTACCTTGAGGAAAAGGTTTCAAGCCTGATGCCTGCAGATGTACCAGGCAATCCAGCAGCTGAGGGTCTGAAGCTGTAAGAGGATTGACCTTTTGCTCTTGCACCAGAGGAGAACCTTCTCCATTTGGCGGCATAAGTCTTTTTGTGTTAGGTTTTTAGCCATTCTCATGATCTTAAGGACCTGTTCCAGTACTGAGAGGATGGAACTAACACCTCAAGAACCAGGCCTTGAGGTGAAGAGAGTGTATGTCTGGATAATGCACTCCTGTCTGAGGAAGAGTCAGCAGAGAGTGAGCTGGCAGCAGGCGAATGGGCCTGCTGCAGGATAGTGAGAGAAGGAGAGGGTACCAGACTTGCCTGGGCCAATCCGGAGCCACCAGAATCATTGATGCAGGCTGTTGTCTGAGTTTCAGTAATACCCCGGTATCAGAGGGAATGCATATAGGAACCTCCTGACCAGTCTAGGATCAAGGCATCCACGGAAATGTTCCCGAGTCTGGGGCCTGCAACAGTACTGAGGAGCTGGAAGTTGAGGGAGGGCAAACAGATCCACTTCTGGTGTGCCTACTACCTGAACACTGTGGCTAGTACTTGCTTGTTGTTCAGAGTCCACTCGCTCTGGCCTTGATTGATGCAGCTTAGAGCATCTGCCAGAGTATTGTGTTTGGCTGGGAGGTGAATAGCTGAAGGCTAACTCCCAGGAGAAAGCGAGAGACCAGATTTTCAGAGCCTCCAAATGGAGTATTCCTGATCTGGTACCACCCTGCTTGTTTATGTAAACATTGCAGTGGTGTTGTCTGTTTGAATTTGTAGTCTGTCCTTTTATGACAGGAGAAAAAACTTTGAGAGCTAAGATTGCTCCACTTTCCAAAAGGTTTATGTGTAACTGTGACTCTTGGAGAGTCCAGGTGCCACTTACTGAGGGCACTGTCAGATGTGCTCCCCATCTCAGGAGGAGGGAGGCATCTGTGGTGATCACCTTGTGGGAAGCGGAACCTGGAGCGTGCCTCTGCTGCCAGATTTGCAGGGTTCTTCCACCAAAGCAGAGTTTGAAGGAACTGCCCCATCACAGGTATCAGCTTTGAAAAACTGTTGCTTCTTTGAGACCAGCGAGCTCTGGGGTAGGCTTGCAGGTGTAGCATCCTGTACCTGACTCCTGAGACCAGTGCGGTCATTGAAGCCATATGTCCCAAGAGCTTGAGGAAATGTCTGGTTGGTCTTGGCTATCCCGAATGAAAGAATCTGCCACTGAGAGGAAACTTTAAATTCTCTCCTGTGGGAGGAAGGCATATCCTTTCTGTGTGTCCAGCTGAGCTCCTATGAAGGTGAGTAGCTGGGTGGGTTCAGATGAGACTTCTTTAGATTTACCAGGAATCCCAGAGACTCAGTGTGCTCTGTAAGGAAAGGACTCCTTGACCTGACAAGGAGACTTTGCCACTATGAGCCAATCATCTAAATAGGGGTAGATAGTGACACCCAGCTTCCTGAGGTGTGCTGCTACTACTGCCAGGCACTTGGTAAAGACTCTTGCAGCCGAGGACAGACCGAAGGAACTGCAGCAAACTGATAGTGGCCCAAAGGGAGTTTGAATCTGAGAAACTTCTTGTGAGACCTCCTTATGGGTATATGGAAGTAAGCATCCTTTAGGTCCAGGAGGCTACCAGTCTCCTGCTGTAAGGACTGTATGACTAGTGATAGCATGACCATCTTGAATTTGGGCTTTAGCAGATGTTTGTTTAAATATCTGAGATCCAGGATAGCTCGCCACTCACCAGTTTTCTTTTGTGTCCAGAAAGTACCTGGAGTAGAGGCCCTTGCCCTTTTCTTTGGCCAGGACCCTCTCTACTGCTCCACAGAGCTAGAAGGTTTTACCTACAACTCCAACAGTACCACCTGTGTTGGGGTTAGGGGCTTTGACACCTGGGCACGCTTGAGGTCTGGCATCTGCTTGAACTGTAGTGGCAGACCTTTCCACGATCTCCAAAACCCACCTGTCCGAGGTAATGAGAGACCAGTTCTGAAGATAGTGGGAGAGTCTGCCTCCTACTGGTAGGGGAGGCGACCTGTACACTCACATCAGGGCTTAGACTGCGAGGCTGCTGGCTGGGTGAGGTAGCCCTTCTTTGGCCCCTTCTGACCCTCCTCTGAAAGCCCATCTGTACTGAAAGAAGTCAGACTGGGGATAAGGAGTGTAAGGCCTGGGAAAAACTTCTGCCCCTACTGCCCCTGGGGTGGGATTTCTGTGGGGTAGTAGGCTTAGGTTTAGAGGAGTGACTCTGCCAAAGACCTTGTACTTCGTTGACCTTTTTCATGTAGTCAGTCGTTCTGGAATCAAACATGTTTTGATCACAGGGAAAGTCTTTAGCCTTAGTCTGGGTGTCTGGTTAGACTGGTAGTTCTAAGCCAGGCAAAGTGCCTCAGAGGACTGCGTGAGCCATGGCTCTGGAGGCAGCATCACTGTTGTCATCTGCCATGTGGAATTAGTACTTAGTAGCTTCCAGGGCAGTTTTGCTATATCCACCAGTTCCTGTACCACTGAATTAGATCCACTGCATGCAATGGCCAGGACCGAGTTCCACAGTGCTTTCTGATATTTGGCAGTGAAAGCCATGTAAGAAGACAGTCTGACTAATAAGGAAGCTGTGGTGTACATTTTCTTGGCTATGAAGTCTATTTTTTGGAATCCTTGTCCGGGGTAGGGAGGACAAGGGGCCTAACTTTCACAAGCTGCCTGCTGTACTATGCTCTCATGACGGTGTACAGACAGGAACTCAGTGTTGTTTTTAGACAGCTGGTATTTTTTCAACTCGCTTGTCAACCCCTGCCACAGAAGTGGGGTTCTGAAGCAGTTTCATGGAATTTTCCTGAAAGCATTATAAACAGGCACAACAAGTCTCTTAGGGGTGGGAGACTTTTCATCTCCCTGGAATCCTTATCCTTGTCTTCATCCTGGATGGACTCCTCAGTAGGGAGGTCCAGGGTGTCTAACATGTTTTGGATAAATGTAAGCAAGGAGGAGGGATCCTCCTGGTTGGCCGGAGGAGCTCCAAAAGGAGGGTAAGGGGACACATCGGGTTCTAGGCCTCCAAATTCTGTCAGGGCATCATAAAACATTCATCATCATCTGCATCACCCTCACAGTCTCTGGAGCGAGTGGTGGAAGAGTGTTACCAGCCCTGAAAACATAGACCCCATCTTTTGTAGGGTCTGAAAGATGTGTCAAGCTTTGCTATGTCCTGCATAGATGGGAGTTCTCATGAGCTGTGACTGTATATGTTTTGTTTTTCTATGTGTTTTACACCCCTGCTGTCTCACTAATAGGTTTCCCAGGAGCAACAGTAGTGTTTTTGTCTTACAGACTAACGTTTTAGCCACTTCATCAACAGCTTGATCATGCTTTCTTTGTACAGACACTTCATCAGCACCTTTATTAGTTTTAAATTTGTGAGGAACTTCATCAGCTCCTTTGGAAGCTTTATTTTTAGCTGGGACTTGGGGGCTTCATCAGCACCCTGCTTGAACTTTTATTGTGATTAGATGTAGATGGCCCTCATCGGTAGCCTTGATTAATCCTCAGCCATAATATTTTTAGGTCTCTTTGCTCTTTTCTGACCAAACTTGTGCCAAGAGAACCAACAGATCTGGACCCTAAATAACTAATGCACAGGTTGCTTAAAATGCGTTAAGCAGTCCTGTGACCAGTTGACACACTTTTTTTTTTTAAATCCTGTAGGTCTAGATTTCTATTTAGTTCTGGAATCTCTGACAAGCCAATCCACAGAGAACTCAGCAACAACTGTCAAAATTTGAAGGACAATGTTACCTCGCGTGGTAGGGACCGAGGTTCTGAGGTAAAATTGAAGCAAAACACGTAAGTTTGATGGTTCCTTCGAATGTGTCAAAAAGTGAAAAGCCATTGAAAATAAGCATCCGTGGTAAAAAACAAGTATAAAATAAGCAGATGCAGTAAAAATATCTTATAAATAACGTGATTACAGTAAAAAATAATGCCAATGTGCGAAAAGAACAACCACTAAAAAATAGTAAAATTACACTCAGCACACTAAAATTTAAGTTTGTTAGGAAAACTTTACCAACAAGGAAAGTTGAGAGGCACCTCTGGGCAATGTTGCTCAGTCAGTGGAGAAAAATTTGAAGCCCTTCAGGCTGTTATCTCAGCATACTCCCTCCTGTGTTTGGATTGGCTGATGCCTAGCTCATTATAATTCTCTTAAAGGCATACCTCTGGGGCAGTTGCACCTAGCCAGCTAACTGCTATAGTTACTGATGCTAAAGGATTCCTGGGGTAAGAATTCTGGAATATAAGTAAGGACATACACTGTTGGAATATGGCAGGACACACCATTTTATTTTGAAACTGCTTGTCTTGCCACTTTCTGGAATTGTATGCTTCCACCACATTTTAAAATTGTGCATCACATCCCCACCACAATCCAACACTGTGTGTCCCAGCCATATTCCAAAACAGTGCATCCTATTCCGCACCACATTACAAAGTTGAACATCCACACCACGTTCCAAAGCTGTTTTCAGTGCCACATTCTGAAACTGTCACCATCACATTCAAAACTGTGTCACTGCCACATTCTGAAACTATGCATCACCACCACATTCGAAACTGCGCATCACAGTCACATTCCAAAATTGTACATCACCGCACATTCTGAAACTGAGTGTTACCGCAATTCTGAAACTGAGCATCACCGCTGCATTCCAAAACTGTGCATCACCACCACATTCCGAAATTGTGTGCCAAAACTGTGCATCACCACCGGGTAGTCCAAAATTGCACCACCGGCCACACTCTGAAATTGTGCATCACTGCCACATTCCAAAGGTGTCACTGCCACATTCCGAAGTTGTGCGTCACTGTCACATTCCTAAGTTGTGCATCACCACCACATTCTGAAGTTGTACAGCACCGCCATTCGAGTTGTCGTCACGCCACATTCAAAGTTGTGCATCACCGCCACACTCTGAAGTTGTGTGTCACCGCTGCACTCGAGCTGTGTGTCACTGCCACATTCTGAAGTTGTGCGCCACCACCATATCTGAGTTGTGTGTCACCGCCACATTCCAAAATCGTGTGTCACCGCCACATTCTGAAGTTGTGCATCTTTGTCAAATTACAAAGTCATCGTCACCACCACATTCTGAAGAATTCCAAGTCATGTGGCACCACCACATTCAAATCATGTGGCCACCACATTCTGAAGTCACGCAGCACCGCCACATTCTGATGTCACACCAGCCACATTCTGAAGATGAGTGTCACTGCCACATTCAAAAATTGCATGCTCAAGTTAGTCTAAAATTATGCATCCCTACTTCATTCTGAAATTCCATGTGGCTACCAGATTCTGAAACTGCAAAACTGCCACTTTCTGAGATTTCGTGTCCACGCCGCATTCTGAAATTGAATGTTGCCACCACAATCTGAAAACAAGCATACCAACCATGTTTTGAAATTCTGCATCACTACACCACATGCCAAATTAATCCATCCAAGACACATTACGAAATTACATATTCCTACCACCTTCCACAACTATGTGTCTCCGCATTTCAAAACTGTGTACCTCCGCTAATTCTAAAACTATGTGACACTGCCACATTAAGAAGTTTAGCATCCCTGCCGCTTCCAAAACTGTGTGCCCCACCTACTTTCTGAGAGTGTGTCATTGCTGCATTCCACAGTTGCAGTCTGGTGACATTTCAAAATCTCATCCCAGCACTATTATAAAATTGCACATATTTTTGTCATTCTAAAGCCATGTTTGCCGCTGTATTCCAACCCCTATCACATTCTAAAGTACTGTACCTTGCTTCTGTGCATTATGTAAATGCATGCCCTGACTCTCCCACTGTCAGCTTTCCTTTTCCAGATGTTTAATACAACTGCAGTTTTATGTAATGTAGGAGAAATAAGTCTTGTAAGGTAGTTTGCAAGAAGGACTAGGCTGTGAGTTCTGGTTGTGACATCATCAGTAGCTATTTACTGAAACTGGCTTTTCTGAACAAGCAGTAAATTTAGGGTTACAAAATGACTTGTAACTTTTAAACTAAGTAACTTAAGAGATCTCATTTTGGCATGAGGCTGACTGGGGATATACTGATCCAAATTTTGAATTTACTGATGCTACAAATTTTGGCCAGACTCCTCTTTAAAGTATTCAGGAAAAACTATTTGTTACTCAGATACCCCTAATATATACTGCCAGCCTTGTCGGTGAAGATTTTCTGACTTCATTATACAAGGATACTGTTGGATTATTTTTACTAATAGTTGGCAAAATAAATAGAAATAAGACTTGATAAGTAAAGAAACAAATAAAGTAAACAAAATGATTATCAAGGCATCTGAAGGTCCCAAACCTTTCTTCTTTAAGATATATATATCCTAACTTGACTTGCTCTTTATGACATACACAAACATTTTTTCCCAGTCAAGAAACAACAGAGGAGACCCAACCTAAGAGAGAACCGAATTGAGAGATAAGAGCATCAGACTCTGTGTGCTGAGCAATGGGAAATCGCACTGGCATGCTTTCTTTTCTTTTGAATGTTGTTACTTGGGTAAAATCCCATGTCAAAGATGTGCCCATTGTCAAAGGGGACCCAGAAACACAACACAACACAAAATTAGACACAACAATTACATTTAGCAGACTCAAGTGAAAACGTATACCATTTTTTAAAAGTGTGCAAAAGAATTATATTCTATAAACATAACTGGATAAACAAGCCCCAAGCCAGGACATCAGGAATGGCGTCTGTCAGGAAGGTGGTTGCTCTTTTCTTTTGAGGCGCTGTTGAGAGCTTCTGCCATACCACTCTAATAGCACATACTGATGGTGGATAAATGTGCCAGTGACAATGTGAGGGACTATGTGCCACTGGACACTCCCCGCCAGCCACAAGCCTGAGTGTTACTGTAGGAGGGGTAGCATGCTAATGGGGAAAATACCTGCATCGGCACGCAGGATGGTGGCCTCGAGTCCCAACAGGCACTCAATGAACCCCATGGCGCACCACTGAGTCATGCCAACTGACTTCCCAGGTTACTCAAATGTTTCCTCTCCTGGGCAATGGGGAGGCCTCTGATGGAGACAGCCATCCTACAGGTGTTGAGGTACTTAAGGCCTGGACAGCACTCAGGCCGAGAGAGGGTGAGTCTGGCTGACAGCAGGGCTGTGAGGTACAAAGGACTACGGTGCAGATGGGCAGGAAAGAGCAAAAAAAAAAAGACAGAAGTGCCTCTTGACTTTCTCTTGTAGTTCAGCAGAAGATCGCAAACAGGGACAATATGGAAATGAGGCTGACAGTAGCATAAAAGCCATGTCAATCTTCTGGGGGTCAGATGACAGAAGTGGGCAGCAGGGTATTGCAGTACTAACATTAAAGACAGAGTTGCCTGTCACTCACACAAGACAGTCAGACGGCACTCTGTAACAGAGTTCAAATCCAGGAAGGGTTAAGAACTCAGAAAACATCCAAAAATGAATGCCTCCCGAAAACAAAATGAGTCTCCAAACAAACTAGCATTTAATTCCAGACGGAAATGGAATGCTGACAGTCGACATGGAAATACAGACTCTTCTGTGTAATACTGAACGGTGGCTACTCTAGTTCTGTCAGGGAAAATACATCCCAAAATTAAGGACGCTCCCAATGGATATTAAGGGAAGCTTAGCTGTCATGTTCACTGCATATACAGAGATAGAGCAATCCCGAGGGCTGAAAGTTCTGCAAATGTAGCTCACGAATCCTGCTGCTGCAGCTGGGAGGTGTTTCCCTTCCTCCATGCATGTCTGTGTCAAGCATTAACCACGCTGAGATATTCTGCAAGCAGGGTAATCATCTGCATGGAGGATGGGGGTGTGGGAGCTACTTTTAAGGTCCTTGTACTTTGAGACTGCCTGGTACACGGCATACATTTAGAAGACAGGAGGAAGCAGCTGCCAATGTTTTATCTCTTTTCACCGAGATTTCACTTGGCACTACAAGTTTGTGTGCACAGACAGAGAGAATGCAGACAGACTAACTGCTAACATATCAGCCTCCAGCAGGGTTTATATTTTTCAGCTACTTTTAAGCCTTTTTCTTTCAGAATGGCTCACTGTGGGCTGGCACGTTAGCATAGTGGTAGTGCTGCTGCCTGTGACACTGGCAGCTCAGGCTTGGGAATGAACCCAAGTCATCAGAGGGGCCAGCAGAGGGATGAGGACCGAGCGTCACAGTGGATGCTCTCCTCCCGGGGTGCACTGCAGATTCCACTGCTCAACTGCCCTTGATGATCACGGGTGGCGGTTCAGCCAGAACTCTAAACAGTGGCGGTGGTGGGGGCACCAACTGGTTTCAACCGATCAGTCATTAGTCAGGCGTGCACATGTGCCGGTGCCCGGACAGTCAGTGTCCTTGGGGACATGGGAAGAACACAACAAAACAACACCCCTCCCCAAGTGCGCAGGGGTGATGTAAGGCACGTTCAGGCCTCAATGTGCCAACTGTCCTTCACCTCTCAGAAACAGTGCTATTTCTATGGAGGAAACTGTACTATCTCCTCTAACCCCATCCTGGTGGGGAAGTCCACAGTAAGAGGAGGTAAAAACTCACTGTAATAATGTTTCTTCTCAGGGATCCATCAATGAGCCACTATTAAGTATCAAAGTACATCAGTTAACACAGTGTGCTGCCTGGAGCTAAAACTTCATGTACATTTTAGAATTTAGAATGAAGTTTGAACTCTCTGCTGCAGTCACCCTTCCCTACTAGCTTAATGCCAGATTTTTTTTCTAAAGCCAGGGGCAGTGACCACTAGAATCATCTAATGACTACTAAAATAATTTTCAAAAATGTTGTTTGACTTTTTATAAAAACTAGATAAAATACTAAAATACTTGGGGTTAATGCCATGGACTTGTGCTTTACTGCTCCTGACCAACAGCCGTTTGTGTTTGTGATTTATTTTATTTTATTTAGATGGTGACGAACTTTGCCTCCGAGTGCTGCGGCTCTTGTGTTTTTGGTAGACAGAATACTAGCAAACATTTTTTAACCTGAAATGACCACAACTTTAACATTTTGTGAAACTTCAACAAAGTAATACTGAGGCGACCATAAAAGTAAGAACTGATTCTTGTGAGAACCTATTTTCAGGTTCTAGGAGGGGCAGGGGCAGGTTTGTATTGGCTTAATGATAAATCCCTGAGAAGAAACAACATTACTATGGTAAGTCACTTTTTCTATCAACACAGTGGATAGTGTACAGTATGTCCACTATCCACAACAACGTGTAGCCATTGAGAGGTTTGCCATGGTGACCATTTAAACTGTAGAGCAGCGCGTGAGAGGTTTTGGTCGCCATGGCAACCTTGAGATTTATTATCATCGCTTGTTGTGTGGATAGTGGACCATACAATGTCTTTACAGTGTATGGTCTACATCCACCACAACAAATGAGTCTCTTTTATTTAAAAATAGTTTTGTGTCCTTACTTTGACATTTCATTTTCACTGCTGCTCTCTGCTGGGTCCAGCACTCACCACCACGGCTGTCTCTACAGGAACGGAGGCTCACGAACGTGTATGAACGAACGCTGTTCAGTTGTTGTGCTGCACTAACCACGTAGCTACTGCAGCACAACAAACTAGCTGACGAGTGCAACACAACAACATTGTTCGAGAAATGGATTTCTAACTCAGGAATCACTGTTATGATTAAACTGATGCAGTCAGCCTGCTGTGTTGAACTGCCCAGCTAGATTAAATTATACGCAAATGCTTAAACTCTCAATTGGCTCATGCCACTTCAAACTGCTGCTCTAGCAACTGCTGCACACTGAGTGCTTCAGACTCTTTACTCTCACTGCCTAGTAAGGATGTCCCGGAGAGCTCTCCTTGAACTGTCTTCAGAATAAATTATCTGTGTAGATAAGTACTCATTTTAAGTTTAATTTTAAATTGCTGCCTTAGAAGTTTAGTTTTTGATAATTGTAGTAGTTTTCAGATTATTTACGGTTCCCTCACGGTTCCTTGGAACTGAGGTTCCATGTCTTTTAGTGAGGTTTACCTCAGCTTTATTACCTAAAGTTTGTATTTGCGGTCAGTTCCTTTTACTGCTTTATTTTGATTTAAATTGAAAGTAATTTTGGTTCCCTTTCTTTTAGGGAGCGATTAGCTCTCGGTTCCAGGAACCATTAGTGCTTGTTTAAATTTAAAACCTCTGCTTCGAGGTATTATTAAACGTTTTGCGATTGTTTTTACTGTCTTACTCAATGTCAGAGGTCCATTTAGACAAGCCTAAAACGTACAGGACACACGGGTTTTAAATATTGTGAGTCTTATGGGCAGATTATAGCAAAAGCAGACAGACATTCCCTTTTGTACTTCCTGTTTGGGTACCAGGCATATTTTTGCTAACTGTGAGATTTGCAAGACTTTTTATCCTAAAACTGTAAGAAAAGGGCTAAAAAGTTAGAGGAGATGGCTTCTGCTACGGATAGTAGTGTATCTACCTCTATTCCTAAAAGGATGGAGGCAAAGCTATGGATACTGACAAGAGCTCAGAGAAATCTGAGCAAGGTAAGTCAAAAGGGCTATGGAGACAGTTGCTGAGTCTGTCCCACTAAAGAAAAAATGCAGAGAAAGCATGTCGCTACGCCTCTGGCCAAGAAGGCTAAGGAGCTCCCAGCAGACAAACATAATATGCTCTTGGCTGAGGACATTGCTAAGACCTTACAGATCTTACAAGCCCTGCGAGCTGCAGTTCGATTCGTATACCAGCTGCATCAGTTCCTGCTCTGGTTCCTGCCCTCAGGAACCTCAAGATATTATGATGAGGGGGATGAGGAGGATTTTGAAGGAACCGACAGATCCTGAGGTTTCCCACAGCAGAAGTTTGGATTTCCTCCTAGAGGTCGGAAGAGTACTCCTCTCACTATGCCTTTGTAAAAGCATGGTCGAGACTTAATGTTCCTCTTCAGGAAACTGAAGAGGATATGGAGGAAGCAGAGTGCCTCAACATGATGGGTCTAACTCCTACAAAAACCTCCTGCTTCCAATGCATAAGTCCCTCAAAAAGGCAGCACTGCAGATATTCCAAACCCCAACTTCTATCCCTGGAGTAGATAAAAAGTTGACAAACAGTATCAGCTAGCCAGATCCACAGCTGATTTTTGTTTAATCACCCTGACCCTGAAGGGGTGGTTCAGGCTGCTGCCTGTGACAAAGCTAGGATACCCTGGCTACTTATCCTCCAGATAAATATTCACGAAAAATGGATGCCATGGGAAAGAAGGGCTACATGGCTGCCTCTTTAATAGTCAGGCAAGCCAACTACATGGCATGTGAGTGCAATATCAGAAGGCACTCTGGAATATAGTCTTAGCACTGGCTGACAAGGTGCCAGGTGAAGTGGCAGTGGACCTGCAAGACACAGCAAGGGCTGCACTTGATGCCACTAAATACCAGTTCCATATGGCAGTAGATTCCCAATGACATGGCAGCCAGGCTAATGGCATTAGCTGTCTCCCTCAGGAGATTTGCATGGCTCAGAGCCACCAACCTCACCGCAGATACCAGGCCAAAGCAACGGATTTCCCTATTGAAAATAATTCATTGTTTGGTGATAAAACTGAAGCCTACATGAAAAGGTAGAGGAATACAAATCTACCTATCAAGTAACTTGAAGGACAGACCTTCTACTTCTTATAGACCTCAGACTACGGAGGCAGGGGTAGGGATTTTATCCCAGACCATTTTTCCAGGCACAGGCCTCTCAGCCACAAGCAGCCTATAGGCTATTTCAGAGGAAGGGGCAGGAGAGCTATGAGAAGAGATTCTCCCTCTCCTCAGGTTCAGGCACAGCCCGCACAGAGACCCTGACGGGCTGGTACAGGTCGCATCCCCTACTGTAGAACCACCAGTGGGTGGCAGACTGGCTCTCTACCTCCAGGCTTGGCATACCATCACCACAGACAAGTGGGCCTTGAAGTAATGAGCCAGGGTCTGCACTCAGCTTCAGATCATTTCCCAAGCTGAGAACAAGAACTTTTGCACCAGTTACATCTGTAGACAGAATCTTACTGGAAGCAGAGGTAAAACATCTTCTGGCAATCAAAGCAGTGGAGCAAGTGCCCCTGAACCAAAGGGGCAAAGACTTTCTCCAGATACTTCCTCACAAGGAAGAAAAATGGGGATTGGCGACCTATTCTGGATCTAAGAATGTTAAACAGACACATTTTGAAGCCAAAATTCAAAATGATCACTCTTGAAATAATCATTCCCACATTACAAAGGGAACTGGCTAGTCTCCCTAGACCTAAGGGATGCTTACTTTCACATCCCTATCAGACCATCTCACAGAAAGTACTTGAGATTCAGGCTGGCCTCAGCCACTATCAGTTTGCAGCACTTTCATTTGGCCTAACTTCTGCATCAAGGACCTTCACAAAGTGCCTGGCCATAGTGGTAGAGTTTGGGAAAACAGGGGAACAGTCTTCCCTACCTGGACGTCTGGTTAGTAGTGGGTCAATCTCTGCAGCATGTGGAGCACTCCCTAGCACTAGCAGAATCTACTCTGGAATCCCTGGGTTTTCTAATAAACGAGCAGAAGTCTCAGCAAATACCAGTCCAAGTACTGGAGTTCATTGGAGCAGAACTGGATACTAGCCTAGGCAGAGCCTTTCTGCCACAGGAGAGGGTAAACAACATTGCAGATTGCAAACTCATTTGTGCCAGGAAAACCCAAACCAGCCATAGAATTCCTCAGGCTGCTGGGTCACATGGCAGCTGCCACCACAGTGGTGCTAGGTTCCAGATTCCAAATGAGAGACATCCAGTTTCTCTTAAGACAGTACTGGTCACAAAGGACAGACTCGCTGTCCAAACTGGTTCCAGTCACCCACAGCCTTGTACAGGCACTGCAGTGGTGGCTGGACAAGCCAACTTCGGTAGGTGTACCTTTCATAAAGGAACAGCTTTCCTTAATTCTCACAACAGATGCCTCACTTTTAGGTTGGGAGCACTCACTGATGGACCACACAGCAAGTGGCACATGGTCTCCCCAAGTGTTCCTGTTGCACATAAATCTGCTGGAGCTCAGGGCAGTTTACTTAGCTCTACAGGCATTTGCCCCACATCTTCAAAACAAGGTGGTGCAGGTCAGAACAGACAACACCACAACCATGTACTACATCAACAAACAGGGAGGAACCAGGTCAGCCCCACTGTGCACAGAAGCAATGAGGCAATGGTCCTTGGCATCCTCCATGAAAGTATCCTTATCAGCCATACACCTTCCAGAAGGACAATGTCCTGGCAGATTCTCTCAGCAGGATAAGTCAGGACCACCACAGTGGTGCCTGAATCCCAGATACTCAGTATAATCTTCAAGAGTTGGATCTTTTTGCCTCTGTGAAAATCACCAGTTACAAATGTACTGTTGCAGGCCCACTCTCAGGGCACACTTCCCCTAGAAGCGACGACCCTGTACTGCACAGGGAAGTTTCTGTATGCCTTCCCTCCTTTCCAATGATATTCAGGACCCTACTGAAATTGAGGTCCCAACCAGCAACAATGATATTGGTGGCACCAGATTGGGTGAGACAGCACTGGTACTCATTTCTGCTGACTTTGTCGGTACTCATTTCTGCTGACTTTGTCAGTAGTTTCCCAATTCACTTGCCCAGGAGGCACAACCTGCTGACCTCCTCTCAGGGCAGGATCCTGTACCTCAACCTCAAATCACTGAGGCTCCAGACCTGGCTCTCGAGGACTTAGAATTTGCTACCTTAAACTGTCAGAACAGGTGATGACAGTGCTTAGGGGTTCCAGGAAACCTTCCACTAAGAAAACATATTCTTCTAAGTGGAAGAGGTTTTCCATATGGTGTGCAGGTATGGGTACTGACCCCTCCAGGGCTGACTTGGCTATTCTCCTGGATTACCTGACACACACCTACATTCCTTAGGCCTGAAGCCTCGACCCTCAAGGTCCACTTGGCTTCAGTCTCAGCTTACCTTTCAGCTGGTAAGAGAGATCCATGGCCTCTTATCCAGTCTTCAGAAAATACTTTAAAGGTCTCAAGCTTTGCACCTCCCGAGGGAACTGGCTCCAGCCTGGAATCTGAATATCTGCATTGCCAAGCTCATGGATGCACCATTCGAGCCCATGGCAACTGCAGATTTGAAGTATATCACTTGGAAAACTGTGTTTCTGGTTGCTATTACTTCAGCTAGAAGGATCAGCAATTACAAGCCTTGTGCACAGATGTGGACTACATCTCTTTTACAGGGATAAAGTGGTCCTCAGGACCAATAGAAAATTCCTTCCCAAAGTGGTATCTGATTTCCACTTAAATCAGTCCATCACTCTACCTGTCTTTTTACAGAGAACTCCAGTTCTCCAGAAAGGAGGCTTCCTTCCCTTGATGTCGAAAGACACGTGGCCACTATATTGACAGAACCAAGTCTTACAGGTCAAGTCAAACACAGCTCTTTCTTACCTATGGTGAAGTAGATAAGGGCAGCTGCCACAAGCTACAGTTTCTCGCTGGATAGTGGCATGCATACAGTTTTGTTATAGTAAAAGTGGGTAAACAGGTGCCCCTGGGCCTGAGGGCACACTCCATCAGGGGCACAGCTGCTTCAGTGGCAGCTTCAAGAGAAATTCCACTACTGGAAATCTGCAAAGCAGCTACATGGAAAACAGTACACACCTTCACAAAGCATTACAGCCTGGATATACAATCCAGAAGTGATGCCAGGTTTAATACAGCAGTGCTGCAGAACCTGTTTTCAAAGTCAGGTTCTCTGACAAACCTCCAGCGGTACTGCTTGGTAGTCTGCATCAGTTTAATCACAATAAGTGATTCCTGGGGTTAGAAGAAAAATTACTCACCACAGTAATCTTGTTTCTTCAAAGGATCACTCATTATGATTAAAGCACCCTCCCTGCCTCCCTAGAACCTATAAAGGTTATTCTGCATCCCTGCATTAGGGAGTTTTTCCATACGGGTTAAGGTAGAGGCTTGCTTTTGTTTAACCAGTTGGTTTCCTTGTGGTCTCAAGTTTTTAGGTTTGTTTCTTAAGGATTTTTTGACCTGAGAGGACAAAAATTATTTTATAAAGATTTTAGTTTTTAACTAGTGGGTCTTATACCCAGTTAGGCTATGTAAGAATCTGAAGCACTCAGAGTGCAGCAGTTGCTAGGGCAGCAGTTTGAAATCGAAATCGGCATGAGCCAATTGAGAGTTCCAACATTTGCATATAATTTCATCTCTCTGGGCAGTTCAACATAGAAGGCTGACTGCATCAGTTTAATCATAATGAGTGATCCCTTTGAAGAAACAAGATTACTATGGTGAGTAATTTTTCTTCCATCCTCAACAATGTTCCACCGTACACTGTATGAATCTATCAATGATGCCTAAAACTAAGTGCAGACTCACTGGCAGGACCTTGGAGGATAGGTCTAGAATCTATTTAGAGAAAAGGTTCTGCAAGTTCCAAAACCGGCTCCTTACTCGACTGTATGTCCAAATAGTAGTGATTTGTGAGCGTGTGCATTGCCTTCCAGGTAGATGCTTTGCAAATTTTTGAAGGGAATACCCTTGTGGAGTGTGCTTGTAAGCCTCTAGGAGGTTGTTTACAGCTTTCTCATAACAGAACTGTATCAAATCAAAGAGCTTTACTTGTTGAACTTAGGCTCTGATTTCATCAAATGTCCAGTTAAACAGCCAGCAAATGAGTTTGTAAATCATGTTCCATAGAGGTGAATGGAGCACACCCCGCTTTCTCCCTATACAGACATCACAAACCTTGGAGCACAGGGGCAGAGCGGTGACAAGGAAGTGGAAGAGGTCACACAGCTAGCCCCTTGAGGGGCAAATAATGATTCCTTCCCTACCTTGGTGGGGGCAGTACTGAAAATTATGAAAATGCCACAGAGGCACTCCTATGGAGGTAAGGGAGCTTTCTCTTATTTGTTAAAAGCACCAAGAAACAGGCTGGCCCAGTGTCACTGAGGGCTGCGGTGCTGTCACGCCACACCTCACACCACGCCAGCGATCCAGGTTTGGGAGAGAGCTCGGGCGCCAGGGGTCAGGAGTGGGGTGGGGGTGAGGCGAGAGCTGCATTAGTGGCTGCAAGGCAGCTCTCCTCTCCAGAGAGGGACTTGGGGTTTCCCCGCTCTTGGCTGCCACCTGGCTGAGGCTAGGTGGGCGCCAAGCCACAAGGAGACTTGGCAATAGACTGGGTGGGTAGAAGGGACCATCAACTGTAGCTGTTGACCCGTGTGCGCATGGACCGCGATCTGAGGTCCCAGGGTAATGGGAAGAAAACTACAAAAATACATGTCTAGCCGTCCCGGTGGCGCTGAGGGTTGGCGCTGGGCCCACCTCGCACCATGCCGGCGACCGAGGTTGAGGCCGGACTCGGTCGTTGGTGGGTCAGCCGGGGAGACAGGCTTGAGCGTCCAACGACAGCTCGCCTTCTCGGGGAGGGATTGACGATGCCCGACACTTGCATGAGCTCGGCGGAGGCTCGAGGAACTACAAGCTCCATTTGGGATGGGCGGCCATTGAGCAGCATGAACTCGGCCTTGGCGCCATCATGACGTCAGGGAGGTTACTTGCTGCTCGGGAGGGAGAAAATGTGGAAACAAGCCTGCCTCAGCCGGGAAGATGGGAGGACCATGGCGTGCCACGGTGCCTGTGCCCACCCAGCAGACCACAGACCAACGAAATGTAAATAGCAGGGTCTGAGCCCCGCCCGGGTAATCCGCGGCTCCATGGGGCCTAGGGGTCTGCTTGGGTAGGGTTCTGGGCAGTGGGATGTCCAGTTGTCCCCCTGAAGGGTGGAGAGGTGGCAGGCTGGGGAGGAGGAATAAATAGTAATTTCAAAAAAAAAAAAATCGTCTCCCCCATTGCCAAGTAAGGTGGGAGGGGTAACTCGAGGGAGCAAAAGCTATATGGAAAAAGAAGCACCAAGAAAGGTGCTCTTTAAGTACTTTAAGCGGGTTGCTTTGGTTGATAACCCAATAGAACTCAGTGGCTCTTGCTTTTGCAAAGATTCTTTTGATATGAGAATCCTACATCTAGTACTACATAGAGTCCTCTCCCACTGACTAACCTCATTAACCACTCCATAAGTCTGGGACAGTTCCTCGCAGCCTGGAAGATTGCCACAGTCACTCCAATACTGAAGAGTGATGACAGCACCTCCCCAATAACTACCGTCCCATATCCATTCTCCCACCACCCTCGAAAGCCCTCAAAGATTATAGCCACCCAAATCACTGAGTACCTGCTTGCTCATAATCTACTTTGCAGGGAGCAGCATGGCTTCAGATCTGGGCACAGTACAACCTCGGCTCTCACTGAGTTCTCTAATTTTATTCACTCTGCCTGGATAGAAAACACCTAGCTGGAGCTGTCTTCATCGACCTGTCAAAGGCCTTTGATACAGTCTCCACCCTTACTCTTAAGCACACGCCGCCACATAGGTCTGTCCCAAGGACCCATCTCCTGGTTTACCAGTTACCTCACAGCGAGATCACAATGTCCAAAATAAGCGACACCCTCTCAACCACCCTGCCAGTCAACTCTAGGGTTCCCCAGAGCCCCATCCTTCAGCCCTCTATTATTCAGCATCTACCTAAACACCTTGCCCAATTCCTGCTCCAGCAACATACTACTCCATGCGGACAAAGCAGTTCTTTTTGACTCGCACTCCAGATCCCACAGTATTGCAGTCCTCCCTCCTTAACCAGACTGAAAACTGGTTCATAGACCAAAGACCTGTGGTCAATGTAAAAAGACAAAGACCAATGCTCTTGCCCACAGACAGAATAAGGCCAAGAATGCGCAGCTAACAATCCTCTCCCACACTCTCCTTCCTCTAGAACAGGTCCATACATATAAATACCTGGGCCTTACATTTGATTCCAGCCTCTCCTTCCATACACACGTTAACACTCTATCATCAGCCATAAATGTCCTTATAGGCCTAGTGTATCAGCACAAGGATTGCCTATCTCCAGAAGCCCTTAACCTGGCTGTCACCTCCTCAGTCCTCTCCCTAGTTGATTATGGGCTCATTATCTACTCGGCCGCTGATCACACAGCCCTTAACAAAATCCACCAGGCCATAAACAAAGTGTAGACTCCTCTCCTCGGCAGACAAGCGATTTGATACTTGTACCCTATATGCCCTGGACAAATCTCTCACCCTGGATGAAAGGCTATTATATCAAACATGTCTCCTCACAAAGAAAATACACCTGGGGCTTTCTGCCTCTCTCTTATCCTCCCACACCTTGGTGAACACCCACTGCCAACCGACAGGTGTGGTCCATCCCAAAGGTTAGAACCTCCTTAGTCCAAAGGTCATTCCACACAGGGCCCCAGTCTGGTACAACGAACTCCCTTTCGACATCTTCTCCATCTCCAAATTAGGACCTTTCAAGTCAGCCCTCAAAGTACATTCTTGCTTCACGGCACTGCCAATGTACCAGCTAGTGCCAGGTCATCTATCATCTTACGGAGCACCCCACCACTGAGCTCCTACCCATAGGGCTACCAAACATTACCTATTAACACACTCCTTTGGCCGCACTCACAAGATATCTGTCTAATTCTCTACTACTGTAAATATCAAACCTGTTACTCCCTCCCTCTATCAGCAAACTTATTGTTCTCTTGAAAACTGTAAAATACAGCTCTCAGTAACACATTCAATGCAATGTATAGCTGATCTTGATTCTGCAATATTGTACAACTGAAAAAACTGTAACCTTTAGCTGCCATTCTATGTCTATATATATTAAGTGTTTGTATTTGTTTTTCTGATGCGGAGCCTTTGTAAATGAGTCCCTGACTTAAAGGTTGTAATCCTAAAGTCTGTTAAATAAATAAATAAATAAATCACCAAACCCTCTCAGTATTTTTAGTTTATAACATATTAATAAGATGATCAGAACAAAAACACATAGTACATACTAACCTTATAAATCATCTTTTCTCTTCCATATAGGCTTGTATATCTACAGTTTTATTCAAAGACTATCTTATAATTTGCTGTTTGATACACTCACCATGGGTATGTGCTATTACCACAATCTTTTATTTGTTGCTGGTTGAAATTTGGATAAGGGGATAATCTAGAGAATGAGTTACTTGTCTTCATAGGTGGGATCCATTTTATTGTGGGATGAGGAACTGGGGCAGTTTATGAACTCATTACTGTTGAGGCATCTGGGGTGTTTTAGCTTCTTCAGGCATGATTATCAGAGCATCTAGTTGGCCATATTTCCTGAGATATGCATTATAGTGTATGATGGAATGTTGTTACCGATAAAAATCGGCACCTTCAAAACACTGTTAAGCTGTAGTAGCTACATCATTGTAGCTATTCGCTACTGCACTAGCTATGTAGCTACTACAGCATAACAACATCGAACGTGCTAGCACATGTGCATTACACATCCAGGAAGCAGTCATGGCAAAAAGAAGATTAAAGGAAAGCAGCACCGAGGGAAAAAAACAGTAGGATCGATTACTTAACTAACTTTTACTGCTTGTGGGGGCATCAGGGTTGATACACAAGATGGAGTGGAAAGGATGAGAAGGGACTTGGCAAGGTTGGAGGAATGGTCAGATGTATGGCAGCTCAGATTCAATGCAAAGAAGTGCAAGGTAATGTACCTGGGAAACAAAAACCCAGGGAAGAGTACACAATGGGGATGAGATACTAACAACAACAAAAATGGAAAGGGACCTGGGGTAATTATATCAGATGACCTAAAGGTGGGAAAGCAATGTGAGAAGGCAGTAAGGAAGGCTGGGGGATACTGGGATGCATAGGGAGAGGCATCAATAGTAGAAAACAGGAAGTTTATCCCTCTGTACAGACAGTTGGTGAGACCCCATCTCCATAAAGACATAGACAGAGTGGAGGCTGTCCAGAGGATGGCAACCAAAATGGTGCAGGGTCTGCACCAGAAGACATATGAAGAAAGGCTAAAGGAGCTTAATATGTATACCCTTGAGGAAAGAAGGGAGAGAGGGACATGATAGAAACGTTCAAGTACCTTAAGGAATCAACAAAGTCCAAGAGGTAGCATCTTTCAGAAAAGAGATGTGCAAGAAGAAGGGGCACAATTTGAAAATAGAGGGGGATGGTTTACAGGTAATGTGAGGAAGTATTTTTCACGGAGAGGGTTGTGGATGCATGGAACAGCCTCCCTGAGGAGGTCGTGAAGTCAAGAACAGTGGTTGAATTCAAGAATGCATGAGACAGACATAAGGAAGTCCTAGTGGGGGTAGGAGGAAGTAAGCTGTTGGTTAACTAGGATCTGCAGCTTATCTGTTAGGTAGGAAAATGGGCAGACTAGGTGGGCCAAGCGGTCCTTATCTGCGTCAAATTCTATGTTTCTGTCCTACAATAAAAAAAACAATGGATAATTATCTCTCAGTAACAAGCCACGTTAGTGCATCTTGAGGTTGCCAATGCAACCAAACCTCTTGAGGTTAATGTGGTCGCCATGGCAACCTCTTGACACACTAACCAGCTTGTTACCGACAGGTAACTATCCATTATTCTCTATGTTGGCATGCCTCATACTGTGGACTATTTTTCTACTCTTAGTACTTGAAGGCATCTTGCAGCCGTTCATTATATGAGGTCATCTTTTCTCTAACTACAGTTTTAGTATTTGCTTTTTGCAGTATTCACTATTAAATACATGCAGACCTTCTGCTGACTGCTACTTCATTTGCTCGTTTCCTAATATGTGGATCTCGGGTAGATAGGTCTTGCATACATAACATATGGCTTAGTTTACTTTTAATTTCATTCCAAAATGTTCTAATTTCTGAGCAATCCCATAAAACAAGTAGGAGTGTTCCTTCATTTTCACATTTATGGCATAGAGAGCTAGGATTCTTCTCATTTTAAACATTTTATATAGAGTGAAGTACAGATTGCTGATAATTCTGAATTGCTGTATTTTTTAGATCTTGTATTGATGAAGATAAGGTCCAGGTGTCTTTCCATTTTCACTGCAATGCATCAGTGTTTAGCACTTTGCTCCACCACTCAAGTCTCTTCAGCTCTTCCGTACTTGTTACCCAATAGGCTAATATACCAGAGTTACGGATCAATCTTTCTTTAGATTATTCATAATCTCTGTTTTCCAGGAACTATCAACTTCTTTGAGGGCATTTCTTTTCTAATGTTGCTTGATGGCACGTTCTACTTGTAGCAGGCCATATGCATCACTGGGGCCAAATCATATGAGCCTCTATAAGGTTCTAAACCGTATTAATCTTTCTTTCAGTTAACTTTGACATTGTTTAGACACATATCCTTCCAGTGTCTGTTCTCTAGAGTGTTGTTGTTTCCTTTAATGTTGTTTTCCCATAGCTGTTGATCTAGATTATATTTGAAAGTGGTTTCTGCCTCTTTCACGATTTTAGCGGCGCTCTCATGGCATAGTTCAGCGCACCATTTCTTCAGAGATGATGTTAAGACTGCTATATAGAAGGGTAGATATATCTATACCCACTTTATTACGTCTTTTCAATTTGTAGCCACACTGGTGTGTATTTGTGAGGTGTATTCTCTTCCTGACTTGTGACCCATTTGTTTATATATATCATGTTCCAACTCAATTTCATTCTCGGACGAAATGCTGTTGTACCACAGTTCAAAGGTCAGAAAATGCAACTGTTCTTCTGTGGTACAACAGGGTCCCAGCGGATTTGAAAATGCACAAGCCACAGTTTAAACTAACTGAGGCAAGAGAAACTGCAGGATCAACCAGACAGTAAAAAAACAAAGTGCAGATCAACCACATACATTAATTATACAAAAATACAGTGCAGGATCAACCAGATATTTAAATGTACTCACAAAATTAAAGCTGTCTTCTTCTCATTAAGCAGAAGTTCAGCCGCCATTTTTTTAAATCCCTCCCAAACACGATTTACAACCAATTAAATACCACACTATAGACATCAGCCGCTTGTTCCCTAGCAACCACACTACTGAACCTAGCAACCAGCCCTGAGCCCTGGAATGAGACGCAACAAAAACAATGTATTTTTTATATATTAAAAATATATGATAAAATTGTATTAAATTATTTGGGTGGTACCATACACTATAAAAATACTGGATGTTCAACACTATGCACAACTAGTGTGTTCTGAGACCTCAGGGGTCTGATTCCCACGGACTTCTTGAGCTTCACTCTTGAGGTCAGAGGGACTCAGGACCCCTCTGTGGTAGAACACACTGGCTGCATAGTTGCCCATCCAGTATTCTCTACGCACTGCCCAGCTGTATATCTAAAAATCTGGTACTTTCAGACTACCATTTTCCACAGACCTTGCCAGTCTCCTGAGGTTGCACCTTGCCTTCTTTCCTGCCCATATGAAGGTTATTAGCTGCCTGTATTTGTGGGTCCACTCCCTTGAATAGTCCCATGCAACATGCAACAAAAGCATTCTGGGCAGGATATTCATCTTGACGGAGCGGATTCACTGTCCCACTGAAATTGGTAATTTGTTCTGCCTTTCAATGTATATTTTAAGTTCTGTTGTACTGATTTGGTGTTCACACACCTACAGTGTCTCTGTCAGACCATAGGTCAATTCTAAGGTAGGATATGCTTTTAGGCCTCCACTGAAGTCCTAGCTCAGTGAATAGGTTATTTCTGCATACGTGGTTAACTGGTAGAACTTCTGATTTCCAGACAGTCAGTTTGTATCCAGAAAAGGTGCCCAAACATCTTTATGATAATTAGTAGACAAGGAATAGGCTTATGTGGATGGGACACTGATACCATCGCATCGCCTACATAATATATGCGCTTCTGCTCCATGCTTTTGTATTTGATCCCTGACATCAAAAGTTGTCCTGCTAAATTTTTGATAGTAGGAGTTCTAAGGCTAGGTTAAATAGGGCTGGAGACAGGGTACCCCGCTTTGTACCTCTTTCAAGTTGAATACTGTTGATTTTAGACCATTTGTTGACATTGCAGCTTGTGGATTGTTGTACAAAAGCATTACCATACTTGTGGAGACCGGAAATGCCATATTTGTCTGGGACGTTAAACAGGTATGGCCGATCTACCCAGTCAAATGCTTTTTTTTTACTTTCTCTTTATGCCCCCTTCCTTGGTGCGCTGGATTCCTTTCTTCAGGGATCTCCTAGGCTGTGAGTTCCTGTAGTCCGCCCCAGGTACCTCCTTCCCGGATTGCTTGCTTTAGCCTTCCCCATCCTGCCGTGGTTTACCCCGGGCGGGAGGAGAGGGACCCCACCCTTAGTCCCCTCTCACACCTAGAGACTGTGTCAGAAGGCCTCGTGAGCCCCATCTATGGAGCCTAGTTAAGGGTTTCTCGGGACAGCGGGTCCCGATCTACAGAGCCCAGCGCGAGTTATGTCCGCTTTTCTGGTCCCGACCCGGACGTCTGCACGAGGGGACAAGGAGTGACGCACGTCTCGGCGTGCGAATGCTCCGCCCCGGCAGGCGCCCGCCTCCCCTTGTGTGTGCTGTCTCGCTGCACCTCCACCCGTGGTCACCCAGGTGGCGGTATTGCAGCGGGACTTGCATCCCTACCGGAGGAGGACGGCAGCCCCTGGGGCTCAATCCTCCTCCCCGGCCCGACCCTCCAGCAGCCCGAGTCCGTTCCGAACCCGGTCGCTGGCACCGCAGCTGTAGCCCTACCCAACATGCCCAGCGGTCGGCCCCAGTCAAATGCTTTTTCAGCATTCAGGGTGATCAGCGCCGGAACATTCATCTCACTGGCTGGAACAGCCATCTCCTTGCCAGTGTCCATCTGGTATGTTATCGTTCTTGTATTGTCTGAAATATGTCTTCCTGCCATGAAGCCTGTTTGTGTGAGGCTAATAAGAGTTGGCATATTTGTTTGCGTTCTGTTGGCTATAGTCTTGGCAAATATTTTTGCATCATTATTCAGTAGCATAATGGGCCTATAGTTTCCTCATATTTCTCTATTCCTGTTTGGTTTCGGAATCATTGTTGTAGGCAGGTTTCTCTTTCTTTACATACCTCTTTGAATACTGGTGTTATTATTTTACCAAAGGAGTGATACAACGGAGGTGAAAACCCGTCTGCACCGGAGCCTTCCATCTTGGCAGACTGTTTATTGCTGCTGTTATCTCCACAGTACATATTTCCTCTTGTAGCAAAGCTGCTTGCGCCTCTGTTAGTTTTAGGATTTGTGTTACTTAGAAATTTGTTTACGTCTTCTTGTGATCCAATACATTCTGATTTGTATAGATATACATAGACATTTTTAAAGCATTCATTTATCTTGTATGGATCTGTTGTTATTTCTTCTGTGTCTTTCTTTTGCATGGATGTGCTCTGTATTTTAGTTCTTGTTTCAAGCACAATGCCAATATTTTAGTTGTTTTTGGACTATTAGAATTGTAGGTTGTTTTTGCCCTTCTATCGCCAATTCTGCTGCTTGTTGCAGGTTTACATTATAGTTTTCCAGATTGTAGCCCACTTCTTCCATGCCTCATTAGAGATATCACTGGTAAGAGTTTTTCTGCTTTTTGGTTTCCTCCATTAGTATCAACTTTTCAGCTATTTCCTTCCTCTTTCATTCTGTGCAAGCGGAGATGTAGTTCCCTCTTATAGTGCACTTGGCTTCCCATATAGTAGCCCAGCTTGTTTCTGTAGCAGTTTTTTTCTTTTGATATTCCTATTTAAGCCCGTCATTCCTCCTGCACCCAAACTCCTTCAGGAGTTGCCAAGGCATCCATCTGCTGTTGTTCCTTCCCTAACCTGCGAACCGGTGCTCAGGCCCATCCCACATGGAGGCATGGCTGTGCCTTCCAAGCGGGGACAACATGGAGGGCTTCACCCTGAAATTTTGCATTGCACCTGAAGGCTGGAGTGGCAGAACAGGCAAAGGGATCTAGAGCAGTGCCGGGCACTCTGCCATCCTTGAGTGTAGGGACCATTTTCCAGGTTTTCTTCAGCTCTGAGGATGTGGGCACACAGAGGAGCTCAAGGAGCAGATGCATACAGAGGTGTGCTGCCACTCCTGGATCCTGGCCACGTCTGTCCTCCCGACACTCCCGACTGCACTTCCACCTGTGGTCACTGATAATACTAGCGCTACACTGATGAGCCCGCTATAGGAGGATTATTAAGTAAGAATTCTTTGTTTCTTGGATAGCCTTCTTAAACTCTCTTCTTTCTGAAGTATGAAGTTGCTGAACTTCCAACTTGGTGCTGTTGGGCCTTTGTATTCACCGTTAGTGTTGGTGCTGTTGGGCCTTTGTATTCACCGTTAGTGTTGGTGCTGTTGGGCCCTTTGTATTCACTGCCAGTGTTGGTGCTGTTGGGTCCTGTGTATTCACCGTTAGTGTTGGTGCTGTTGGGCCCTTTGTATTCACCGTTAGTGTTGGTGCTGTTGGGTCCTTTGTATTCACCGCTAGTGTTGCTTTTAGTGGGGCGTGGTCTGAGACTATTATTGGTAAAATGGAAATTGCTTCAATTCCTTGTATTATGGTATTTGTAAGAACCAGTAATCAGTCCTGGATGCCATCCTATGAGTTAGATCTGAAAGTATCTTTTCATTATGGTGATGTAATCTCCATGCATCTGTAAGATGATTCTCTTCCAGAACTGCTGGAAGTATTTTTGCACTATGTATAAGGAATCTTCTGGGATTAGTACTATCCGTGACAGGTTCTAGCATTAGGTTCATGTCTCCCCTATTATTATCACATATTCTGTAAACTGTATTGCATGTTCTGCTATACTGCTGAAAAATAATTCAGGGTTGTCTTTGTTTGGACCACAGATGTTTGTTAGGGCCATTTTGAGGAGCCATTTTCCCAGCTACTATTAGCATTCTCCTTCACGATGGCTACATACTACTCCTCTTCAAAGTCTACTTTCCTATGCATGAGAATCTGTGTGCCTTCTTTCTTTTTTACTTTCTCCAGCACAAAATACTTTTCCAACCCATACTCTTCTTATCATATGTGCTTCCACACTTTTCACATGTGTTTCCTGTCAATGCCACTTGTGCATTATTTCTTTGTAGATGTTGTAGAACTTCTGCCACTTTTGCCCTGTTTGTATCCCTTAACATTTCTGTAATACATGTAACTTTCATATCATCCACAGTCCGACATTCCAGACTCCAGTCCCAGGTCTTTCCCGTAGTAATGTTTGTTGATATTCTTTATTTGTTGTTTTCCCCAGTAATTTATGTGCTTATGGGCTTTCTTCTGCACATATTCCCTCCTTATCCAGTTGTCTCCTAATTTTGACCAGGAACTTTTAAACCGTGATACAGCTGGTCTTCTGCTCCCCCTACACAACATCTTTTATTTTCTTTTTAATATTCTCAGGACATTCCTAAATGTACTCCTGTTTAGTCACACTCTATTGTGAATTTCAGTATTTCAAGTAAGTCGATCAAGTAAATGCAATTTGATCATGCAGGGCTATATTATGAAATTATTTTCTGAACAGCTCAAAACCTTTCATACTTTCAAGGTTAACACAATATAAGAAACAAAGGGATAAGAAAACTGTTTGCTAATACATTCATACATTTTCTATCAACAATAATCATGCACCAGTGGTGCTAAGGGCTAGGCGCTGGAAGCCTTACCCGCATCATGCCGGTGACCGGGTTGAGAAGCGAGCCCAGGTCGTCGGAAAGCCAGCATGGGGGAGAGCAGGACTGAGCAGCTGGAAGGCAGCTCTCCTCTCCAGGAGGATCCTGTCACCTGCTGTATTTCCACTGCCCGGATGGAGCTCCATGGGCAGTGCAGAAGCTGACAAGCAGTGGGAGGCGTCCAATGCTATGCCCTGTCACGTGCTGTCGGGCAGGGTCGGGGAAAACAGGGTAAATCGGGGTAAAATATAAATAAAAAAAAATCATAACAGCAATGTCAATCGGTAAGTTGGGTTAGCATCTTAAATCTGGACTTCATTGCTGCATCTGGTATTTCCTTATTGCATACGTAAATGCCAGCAGAAACAGACCACACGGTCTGAAGTAGCGTTGTTCTATAGATTCCAGATCTCCATTGCTTCTCTGCATACCTTTGAAGATTTCATTCCTCCTGCTTGTTTATACACTACACAGTAGTGGTGTTGTCTGTCTTGATCTGGACAAACTGACCCCTGATGTAGGAGGAAAGGCCTGCATCACCAGGTATACTGCCCTGAGCTCCAGGAGGTTTATATGCTCCTGAGACTCCAGTGGGCTCACGCACCACCTACACTGAGGTCCTCCAGCTGGGCACCCCAACCCATGAGGGAGGGAGGCATCTGTGGCAAGTATAACTGTGGGTGACTGCTGGAAGAAGGGAACGCCTCTCTGAGGTTACCTGCTTCCTTCCACCATGCTAATGCCCACTGCAGGTCCACCCTGTATGCATACGATCTGGTCATCCTCACTCATTCTCAGGACATTGGGGTCATTAACCGCCAATTGAGTGAGGATCTCAGGAGCATCCAATCCTGAATTTCGTCCCACAAGCTGGTTCTCAACCTTAAAAAATTCAGGCCATGCTCTTTGGGTCTCTGGTCAAGATTAAGGCCTCTCCTGCCCCTTTGGTATCACTGGACTTGATGGTGCTCCAGTCCTTGTCACTGGCACCTTCAAATACCTTGGTGTGACACTCGACCCACAGCTTGACCTTGGGCATTATATCCAGAATGTATGCAAAGCTGTTAACTGCAAACTGGGTATGGCTTATAGAGCAAGGAGCAACCTTACCCCACTGCACATCTTGTACTGGCTCGAGCTGTGTTCCTCCCATCTCTCTGCTACGGGCTCCTTCTGTTTGCTCGCACCTCCACAGCGCACCTTTCTAGATGAACTGCTTCATATAATAATATTTGCCGTTTGCTCTTGCTGCCCTCGCCTCACCCATCACTGTGACCTGTACAGCAAGCTGAAATGAAATGTATGTGCCTACCGTAATTCCTGATCTTTCTGTGTATCTTCACCATTCATCACATTTGGGTCTTGGCTGGAGTCATGACCCATGAACTCTGTTTTTAGTTTGATGGGTGACGGATTAACCGACAGCTGCCCTCGAGGCTGATGTATCATGAGTGCTCACGGGTTGGCTGTTAGGTGTTACCTCCACCCCACCCTCCCCGCCAGTTCTGAGTCACCGTAGAGTAAGAAAGGGTTGGGAGGGAGGGACAAAGGAAGTCAAGGGACAGGCAAAGGAAAATATATATAAACTAAAAGGAGAAATAAACGACGGATATGATAGACAGGAGAGTGAGAAAACTAAGGGGATTGGGAGGGCTCCAATCTCTGGAATCAGAAAAGGAAAGGGAGGGGGAGGACATACCCTGGACTGATGACTGTCTCCAGACTGGATTAGAAGCTGCGAAGGAGTAGCCAAAAGGCTGAATTGTCAGAATTCAAGGCACAGAATCACTGGCAAGAAACTCCAGCATGAGCAGAAGAGGCTATTCTGGGAGAAAGGGACAGGATCCAGGGCTCCCCTCCAAACCACGTAACTGGATATGGGACAAAACAATAAGTTTCTTTAATTAAAATTGAGGGATGAGTCCCTAAGGACAGGAAAGGAGGAGGATAGAGGAAGAGAGAGAGAGCGAGAGAAGAAAAATTACTCACCTTAGTAATGTTGTTTCTTCTAATGGAGTCTTGCTATATTATGACATATACAGTGTAACCCCAGGTTAGAACTGCTCCGAGGTGAAGAGTTAACTTTCCATGCAGGGCATGGAATCTTGAGCGAGGAGCTCAGTTGAACACTCTGTCTGTTGTAGCTCAAACTTAAACTGTCAGATCTTTCTACGAGCAAAAAACTCACTAAGGTTCTGTGTGGAAGCCGTAAACCTACACTAGCCCACTGGCTACTAACTACAAAAACATTTTACTCTTGATCCCAAAACAAAGACTCAAGTCAGGGGAATCAGAGAGAAAAATAAACATAACACCTAAGCACCCTGAGAAAGGGTGAAAATAAAGTGGCATCTATGAAGTGCCAACATTGCACTGCCAACCCACATCCCAAAATAGAGGTTCTGAGAGGGCGGGCTGGGGGAGGTCATAATATAGCAAGAGTCCATTAGAAGAAACAACATTACTAAGGTGAGTAATTTTTTTTCAAACAACATGAAGTCTTGCTATATTATGACATATCTGAACTACACAGCAGTACCTCCATGGAGGAGGGACAGAACCTACTTGGGAAATAGGCTTGAAGCACAGCTGTGTTGAATCCAGATCACTCCTAGCCTGGATATCCAGGAGTAATGCTTAGTAAAAGTGTGAACTGTTTTCCAGGTAGCTGCTTGACATGTCTCCAGGATAGGAATGTCCCTGGCAGCAGCCAGAGGCGTAGCTGTACCTCTGGTAGAGTGAGCCCTCAGGCCTGAGGGAGGAACCTTACCCAGTTTTTCATAGCAGAATTGGATACAGAGACAATTCACCTGGCAATGGATCTTTAGTGGCAGGTTTCCTTTACCAACCTCACCATAAGTGAGGAACAATTGGAGGATTCAAACCTGTGACCCTTGATACGTTCTATATAGTAACTAAGGGCTCTTTTGACATCTAAACTGTGCAATCTCCTCTCACCAGAGGAGGAATGGTCAGTGAAGTACACAGGAAGAGACACATGGATTGATTAAGGTGGAAGTCTGAAACCACCTTAGGCAAAAACTTCCTGTTAGTCCTGAGGACCACCTTATCTCTATGAAAGGAGATAAAATCAGGCTCCACTGACAATGCTTGTAGCTCACTTATGCGCCTGGCAGAGGTGATGGCTACCAGAAACACAGTTTTCCAAGTCAAGTACTTAAGCTCTGCTGAAGACAATGGCTCAAAGGGGTTGCATAAGCTGAGCAATACAAATATTAAGATCCCATAGCAGGGGCAGGGTCCCTGAGCGGAGGGTTGGTGTGAAGCAACCCTTTAAAAACTGGAGAACACAGGGTGAGCTGAAAGAAGAGGGCTTACCTGCTGATAAGAGAGCAGACACAGCTGCCAAGTGCACTTTAGGGTAGCTGGTCTCAGCCCAAGGAATTCAAATGCACCAAATAATCCAGGATCATTGAGCACGCCAGCAGTTCTGGGGAAATATGTTTACCAGCACACCAAATGGAAAATCTCTTCCATTTTGAATTATAAGTAGCCCTGGTGGAAGGCTTCCTAGAGGCCTAATATATCCAATACACCTTGGGAAAGGTGTAGGTCAGCAAACTCTAACTCTTCAAGAGCCATGCCTTGTGATTGAGAGATTTGAGGTTCGGATACCAAACTCTCCCTGGGCACAGGTTAACAGGTTGTGATTCCTGGGAAGACACAGGGAAGGTGGACTGCTAAGGACATGAGGAGGTACCAGGGCCAGGCAGCAATCTGGAGCAATCAGAATCATCTTGCAGGACTGAGATCTGATTCTGACTAGCACCTTGAAAGAAGGGGAAGGGGAAAAGCAAGAGGAACTTCCTTCCCAACTGAGGAGGAAGGCATCCAGAGGGACTGAGCCAACACTGGGGCCTGCAGCAAAAGGGAAGTTGGTGATTGTCTGGGGCTGCAAAAAGATATATTCAGTGGTGCCCCATCTGGCAAATACTACCTCCAGTACTAGGGGTCCAGTGACCATTCGTGATGGCCCTGGGAAATCCGGCTGAGAGCATCCGCTAGGACATTGTCCTTTCCTGGGAGGTGAACTGCCGTAAGGGAGGTGTTCAGAGAATAAGCCAGAGACCACAACTTCATTGCTTGACGTGCACAAGGCCGTGGAGCCGAGTGCCCCTTGCTTTGTTGATGTACCACATTGCAGTGGTATTGTCTGTTCTGATCTGAACAACCTTGTTCTGAACAGATGTGGAAAAACCTGGAGTGCTAGAAAAACTGCTCTGAGCTCCAACAAATTGATGTGGAGCACAGATTCCTAGGGGACCACAGCCCTTGGGTGGAAAGGTCGCCATGTGAGCTCCCCACCCCAAGAGGGATGCATCTGTAGTAAGGGTCAAGGAATGAGACTGGGGTGAAGGGACCCCCTATCTCAGATTGTTCTGATCCTGCCACCACTGGAGGGCCTGGATCAGGGTTCAAGTCACTGGAATCAATTTGGTTAAAGGATCTGTCCTCTGAGACCAAAAGGTTCTCAAATGGAATTGGATGTCCCTCATCTGAAATCTTGCTCCCTGCACTACTGCTGTAGAAACAGCCATGTGCCCCAGGAGCTGAAGAAAATGCCTTGCTGGTGAGAGACCTGCAGGGTGAAAGAGACCAGAGAGACCAAGGTCCTTGCTCTTTCCAGAGGAAGGAAGGCTCTGCTTCTTTTGTGTTCAGTTCTGCGCCTATGAAGGTGAGAAGCTGGACAGGCTCCAGAACTGACTTTGGAAGATTGAGAGAGGAAACCTAGAGATGTAAGCAGTTGCTGGGTTACTTGTAAGTGTAGTTTGACCTGTTCTGGACACTGGCCTACAATGAGGCAGTCGTCCAGATAAGGAAAGAGGGCAATCTTTGCCTTCTTAAATGAGCAACTGCTACTGCCAGACATTTTATGAACACCTGGGGGCGAGTGAGCCGAAGGGCATTGCTCTGAACTGGTAATGGCCTGAGGCAGTTCGAATCTGAGGTACTTTCGATGGGGAGCTTCTGATGAGAACATGGAAGTAGGCATCCTTGAGGTCCAGGGAGGGTAGCCAGTCCCTGGCCTTAGAGAAGGTAAAATAATCCCCAGAGTCACCATTTTGAACTTTGGTTTTAAAGGTGCTTGTTTAGATACTTGAAATCCAGGATGGGCCGCCATTCTCCTGTCTTTTGGGGTAAGGAAGTACCTGGGTACAACCCTTTGCCCTGGTGTATGGTTGGAACCCTTTCCACGGCTCTGAGAGCCAGGAGAGAAGAAACTTCTGTTTCCAGGGCAAGTGCCTCTGATGAGTTTGCAGGTGGAAAAGACCTGGCTCTCATCTTGGAATTTTGAAGCTGAGACCAGTCCCTGGCTTACTACTTCCAGGACCCACTTGTCTGATGTTAAAGACTTCCAGTCCTGGACAAGTAAGCCAGCCTGCCCCTACTGGTAGTGGAGAATCGGCCCTAGCTACCCCATCAGGGAGCCTGTTTTGCAGGGGCTTTGGGTTGAGGGGTAGAAGCAGGCTTACTAGAACCCCTTCTGCCCCTTCCTCTAAAGAATCCCCTCTAGGCATAAGCAGAAGAGAGGCCTGGGCTTGGTAAAGGCCTATGAAAGGCCTGCCCCGCCCCTGACATGCTGCCTTTGAGGAGGCTTGCCTTTCTTTGGCCTGTGCACTCCTATAGGTGGTCCTATACTCATCCATTTTCTTCATATAATTCTCTGTCTGCTCCCCAAACAGAGAATTGCCCTAACAGGAAAATCCATAGCCGTAGACTGAGTATCCTGTGACAGGGTAGTACATCTGAGCCAGGCCATTCTGCGAAGAGACACAGATGTAGCCATGACTCTTGATGAAACATCATTAGACTCTACTGCAGCATGAAATTGCACCTTGGATGCCTCAATACCATCGCAGCCACCTGCTCCAGCTCCCTGGCAAGCTGGTCAGGGGCCTGTTTCTAGGGCCAGGACAGTATCCCATCTGGATTTCTGGTACCTAGCTGCATAAGCCATATAATTTGCCTGTCTGAGTCCCAAAGATGCTGCCATGTACTGTTTCTTTGCCATGGCTTCCATCCTCCTGGAATCCTTTTCAGGAGAGTGAAAGCTAGAGGAATATTAGCCTTGTCACAGGCTGCAGCCTGCACTACCCCCACATGGCTGCATTGCTGGGAGAGGAGCTCCGTATCAGAGCCTGATAAAGCATACCTCTTGTCCATCCTTTTATCCACAGGAGGATAGAATGAGGAGTTTTAGAATTTTTACTGTCTGTTTCCTAAAAGATTTGTGCAAGAGAACAGACAGTCTCTAAACTCTGGAATATCCATCATTTCCACAAAATCAGGCTCTTCTTGATCATCAACAGCTTCCTCAACAGGGAGCTGCAGAGTCTCAACAACTTTCTTGTAAAACAAAAATGAGAAGGGACTCAGATAGCCTGGGAGGAAACCCTGAGGGTCTGTCTGGAGAGATGTCGGTTCAATGGGCACATCAGACTTTCAAAATCCACTCACTCTCCTCATACCCTCCCTCCCTTCCTGGTTCATAAAAATCCTCAAAATCATAATCTTGAACGGAGGAACCGTCCGAACCGACCGCTTCCCTAATGGTGTCGGTTCGGACAGAACTGAGGAAAGAGACTGGACAATTTGAATAGCTTTGGCTATTTCCTCAATGATTGGAGAAAAGAACTTTTGGCTAAACTAGCTGACTTTCTAGTCCTTTAGTTTGGAACGGCTCCTCAGAGCTGGCTCTTGTACTTGGGAAGTATCGCCTTGGTCAGAGGGCACTCCCTCAGGTTCGGTTGGAACCCGAACCGGGCTGACCATCGGGTCAGTGGACTTTTGGCCTCCCTTTCCTGAGCCTACCAACTCTCTTTTCCACGGTGGCAGCAGGAAAATTCTTACAAATCTGGCAGTCTACATTGAGGTGGTCAAACCCCAGACAATATACACAAGTGGTGTGTGGATCAGCCTTAGCAAAGAGCTTCCCAACAGAGGCCACAGTGTTGAAATCCAGTGGGTCGGTTTTCTTTTGGGTTTCTCAGACATAGTGCCAGCCTAACCAAAACTTGCCCGTTAATGGCAATCCATAAACCAAGACTCTGCTATTGGTTCCCAACACGTGTCACGGTGTGGAAAAACCATAATAAAATCAGTTTTTTAGAACCGATAAGAACCGGAACCGCACTCTAAAGGACTAAGTAATTTTAAACCCAATCTGATCGGTTCAAACCGAACCGAAAGATATTTACAAGTTCCACACAGAAGAAAATAAAGAAAAGCCTATCTATTACTTACAATACCACAGACAGAGTTGGAACCGGCGATTGCGGTTAAATTTCGGTAAAATAAACCGAGAATGCACTTAAAACCGACAAAGCGAACCGAGCAGCAGGAGAATCTCCGGGCGACTGTTCAGTGAAGCGGAGTAAAAATCTGACAGTTTAAGTTTGAGCTACAACAGACAGAGTGTTCAACGAGCTCGCGCTCAAGATTCCATGCCCTGCATGGAAAGTTAACTCTTTCACCTCGAACAGTTCTAACCTGGGGTTATACCGCATAAGTCATAATAGCAAGACTTCATGTTGTTTGAAGAGAGGCAACCACCAACCACCACCCAAGGGGATGGAGCAAAGGTATTGAGGAGAGAAGCGCCCTCTCCCTGATCCCTTCCTCTCCTGCCAGAAGGTAAAAACGCCCTGTGAGCCCCAGGTCACCCCGCTCCTGACCAGTGGAAAGGAAGGAGGGCACACAGAGGAGGGGACCTAGAGACTAAGGCCCCAGGGGGATGGAGGGTGGGATTTGTGATAAATGGTGAAGATACACAGAAAGATCAGGAATTACGGTAGGTGCATAATTTTCATATCTTATCTGTGTCAATCTTCACCATTCATCACATTGGGTGAGTACCAAGCCCCTTGAAGGGGCCTAGACCCTAAAGGACTCGTTCCTTAGCTACCAGTGGGGAAAACACTGAGAGGCAGAACCTTTATGGGCCTGGCAAGGCCCATGACTGGGAAGAGTGAGGCACGGGACCCCGGGGCGTGGGAGGTTGCCCGACAAGCGCAGCCTCACCCTCACGGGAGAAAAGGTGGGTTCTCCGGTACAGGAGGAAATCACCCTCGCCCGGGCCAAGGTTGACAACCGGAAAAGCGCAACCATGCCGTCCACCTAGTGCAGATCGCTGTCCCTACGACCCTGGAAGCTACCTCATTGGTGTCGAAGATGCCCTTGCTTGGTGCCTTGCTAGTTCCAGGTCACGTGCAGAGAGTGCAATGACTTGTCTGGTTACCTCTGAATCAGGCATAGAGGCTAGGAGTTGACCTAGCCTGGACCACAGAAACCTATTATAGGTAGCATAGTGGGCCTGATGAGCAGAAATTGAAAGAAGCAACTGTGCAAGTAGAAGGTCCTCTCACCAGAAGTCAAAATCCATGGAATCTTTATCTGGGGCCAGTCACGGTGGGCGTGAAGCCCATCGGGAGTGTCCAGCTGTGTCAGTCCTGTCCGAGGAGGACATATGACCTGGAGACTCGGGGCACAATACCTCTGTCTCAGATCCCTAGGGACTGGGGCTCCGGAAAGGGTCTTTGCCAGAACCGCAATGACCTCCTGGAAAGGAGCAGGCCAGGCAGAAACCACAAGGGTGGCTGCACTGAAATCGCCTAAGAAGGCACACGTTGAATGCTCCAGATTGTGCTGAGTGGGTGGGGTGACAGCAAGTATACCATCATCCTCATGAGGAAATGCTGATACTCAGCGAGATCAGCAGCAGTGGAGATGTGGACAGGCTCCTCTCCTCCAGAAGAGGAGGATAAGGAAGAGGAAGACCATGGAGATCCAGGCGTTGGCTACTCAGGGGAGGGTGGAACACCCGCTCGTCCATAGCCCTGATATACGTGGGAAGTGAGCAGCCGCAGCCTGAATTGCTCCCAGGAGAGAGGTCCCATAGGGCCATGAATGCCTGGAAGAGCAGGAGATGGCAACAGAGGAATGGGGGCTAAGTCAACAACAAAAGGAGACCGCCCTCTGTCCGGGCAAGAGAGCAGCACCAGACCTCAAGGGAAGGAGGAACCCGGGAAAGCCCAACACCCGACAGCTGATCAACCACGCTGGAACTGCCTATGCACGTGCCTGAAGAATCCTCCTGTGAGGTGACCTGGACCGTGACAATCCAAAAGGATGGTCCCTTCCTCCAAAGACCACGGCCCTCTCGGGGAGACCGAGAAGGAAGGGTGGGGGTCGCGTATGACTCCTTCCTGAAACGAGTGCGTCCCAGAAAGGGTCACGCCGAACCCTGACCCCTCAACCCCACAGAACCGACAGAGCCCTCCTCCTCGCAAAAACCAGCCTAGGCAGCTGACAACCCTGGCAGTCCCTGAGGAGACCACCCAGGGAGTAGCACCTTCCCTCCTGTGGGTGCTCCGGTCGGCCCTAAGGTTGGATGATCCAGGCACAACACCTGAGGGGTAATCCAACTGAGGGAGCAGAAAACCCTCAAGCCCAAGCTGCAGGGCAATAGTGGCCTGCACTACTGCCTGCTGGTCAGCACCCTGACCCTGAGCACCGGGGGCTACTGCCCGCTCCTCAGAGGAGGCTGGCTCCGGTCAGCCAAGGTAACCACCAGAGGCGTCCACATGGGCTGCCAACTCCAAAGAGTTGGACAGCCGTCGAGCTCAGACTCAGAGTCCGTCTCCAAAGAGGCAGAGACTGAAGTCCGTGCCAGACCGTCACGCGGACACCACTCCTGTCTGGACTGAAGGAGGCCCTAGTCTGGGTGTCCGCACCAGAGCCGCATCAAACTTCCCCATGGCACCGCGAATGGTGCCAAGAAGAGACAGTGCCGAGGCGGCAGCAGAGCCAGAGTTGATGTCTGTCATGGCGCCATCCCGTAACATGGCGCCATGAATGGTACCGAGTCAGGGACGGTGCGACTGCAACACCAACAGCTCCCTTTGGTGCTGCGAATGGCGCCAAGGGCGATCTCCCACGGTGGCCCCTCGCCGGCACCACAAACGGCACCAGAGCTAGACACGGTGCCATCCCCAGCAAGAAATGGTGAAGATGGCACCATAGAACCTCCCACGGTGCCACCAGCACCTATTGGCACTGCGAGCGGCATCGACAGCAGAATAGCACCATCAGAGCCCATGGCGCTGCGAAATGGTGCTGAGGCCCAGAACGGCACTGGCGGATGGCGGCGAAGAGGTGCCGACCCAGGCTTCCCAGCCCAAGGAAACGACACCAGGGGAGCCTTCACCCAAGGGCAATTGCCAAACGATGCCTCCGGCCACTTCCCAGGGGAACAGACTGGTCCTCCTCCTACACCACGGAAGGGGCTTTGCCATGGCGAGGCTACAAGAAGCAAGCCCCGTGGTTCATATAGAACCAGGAGGGGACCCAGAGGGAGAGGCAGAGAGACCACGGCTTGGTCCAATGAGTGTGCACCCATCCGCCGAAAGTCAGCAGAGCTCATCCAACTTTCCACACGCGTTGATCCAGGACACGACGATCCATAGAGAAACAGGCGCCACATGAATCCAGCGTCGTGAAGCAGGCCAAGACACGAAGAGAACGATCATGCTGGTTGGAAACGAGTACTTGCACGCACGGGCAACTGGCTCTGCTTTAGCGACTTTTGTTCTCCAACCTAGACAAGGATTGGACGGAAAAACAATTCAAAAACAGACTCGGCGTCACTGAAAATAATAAAAGGAACAGTCTTACCAACAGCGGCATCGAGTAGGACGAAACAGAACTGGCAGGTAAAATTTTTGGCGTCGAAGACAGAAAGAAGAGCCGTGCTTGCTTGGAGCTCCTCACGAGTCGCGACCTCTGACGAGGCGAAGAACTGGCCGGAGGTCAACCAGCGGCGCCACGCAGTGTGTTCGACCTCGAGGGCATGCAGTCGATAAACTCGCCCATATAAAAAAAAAAAGAGCTCCGAGGGTCGTTACCTCCAGCCAAGACCCAAATGTAATGAATGGTGAAGATTGACACAGATAAGATCTGGCTCTCTCCATCTAATTACTTAGACTTTGTCCTGGGGTGCTTCACAGGTAAGGTTCTTCGTCACTGACACCCCTCCCCGGCTGGCAGAGCTCCTTGTACCGGCTGTCTCCTCTTACTATTCCCTTAGGTCCCTGGGCCCTGCTGTCCTTAAGATACCTGCCACTCGTACTCAAATGGGTTGACAAGAGATTTCACCTCGTGTCCACCCAGGTTGTGGAACTTGCTTCCTGTCTAGGTCTGGTCCTCCCCTCACATGCTTGCCTTAGATCCTCCTCTGGAATCACCTGTAGCTCTCCTCTCGTGTGGGTTGTCCCAAGCCTCCATGATCTCACCTGGCCCCGCACTGTTCCCCTACTTTCTTCTTGACTTGCGGACCGCTTGGGGTTTGTACGGTATGTAATGCCTCACTCTATGTTCTGGGCATGGCCTGACTGCGCTCCACTTTTCTGGGGTCCTATAGTTGTATATAATAGTATTTATTGCACTTCTAATTGTATATATTGCACTGCTTGTATCTCTATGCATATGTTCTACTGTGTGTAACTATTTGAACATGTAATGCTTTCCTGACTCTGTATTCTGATTGCATCTGTATTATGTTGTCCCATATATTTGAACTTGTATTTCCTGTACTCTCCCGAGTCGTACCTGAAAATAGGCAAATGCCTTGTCTAGTGTACCTACCTGGTTAACAAAAAGCTAAATAAATAATGCTCTTATTAGACACCTTGTGACAGGCACTAATTTCAACAATGGGTCCACCTTTGGGACCAGTGGCTTCCCAGGTGGTTATCAGATATCCGTCATTTGGAATCTGGCATCTAGTACTACTGCAGTGGAAGAGGCCATGTGGCCAACAACTGGAAATAAGAAAAATTACTTACCATAGTAATTTTGTTTCTTTCAGGGATCCCTCAGTATTCTTAACTAATGCAGTCATCCTCCTGTGTTGCTGCCTCATCGGAGAATGGAATGTATGTAAATGATGGAATTCTCATTGGCTCGTGCCAATTTCAAACTGCTGCCCCTAGTAACTGCTGCGTTCTGAAACGCTCAGATTCATTAGAAGCCTAACAGGGTGAAGACACCCTAACTAGCTATGCTACTTAACACTATTCCCATCTTAACAAATTCCAAAAAGTACGGTCCCTGTAAGAAGGGTCAAAGAATTAGAACAAACTGGTTTAAAAATTCCAACCATTAATCAGAACAAACATTAGAACAGATAGTGACCAGCAGGGATGCATAATAAAGGATCCCTTTTCCTGGTTCTAGAAGGAGGGCAGGGTGGGAGCATCCGCATACTGAGGGATCCCCTGGAAGAAACAAGGTTACTATCGTGAGTAATTTTTTCTTCAAACCCCAGGAATCCCTCAGTATGCTTAACTAATGCAGACTCCCAAGGAGTACCTCTGGAGGTAGGGTACAGAACATATTTAGAGAAAAGGTTCTGCAGAACTGCTGTGCCAAATCTAGCATCACTTCTAGACTGTATGTCCAAGCAGTAGTGCTTGGTGACGTGTGAACAGTTTTCCATGTAGCTGCTTTGCAAATTTCCAGTAGGGGTATGTCCCTTGCTGTAGCTACTGATGCACCTGTTCCCCTGGTAGAATGTGCCCGAGGCCGAGGGGCTGCTTACCAACTTTACTGTAACAGAACTGTATGCAGGCCACTATCCAGCATGCAATGATTTTCTCCGGAGCTGGTTTACCCTTACCCACTTCCCCATAAGTGAAGAACAACTGGGTACACTCTATCCTGGAGGCCTTGGTCCTGTCAAGGCAGTGGCTGAGCACCCTCTTGACATCCAGGCTATGCAATTTCTGCTCACCTGAGCTGGAGTTGGCAGTGAAAAAGACTGGCAGTGTGATGGACTGATTCAGATGACAATCTGAAACCACCTTAGGAAGGAATTTCATATTTGTCCTGAGCACCACCTTATCCTTATGCAAGGAACTGTAGTTCAGATCTGGGCACAGGGCCTGTATCTCACTTACTCGCCTAGCTGAAGTAATGGTTACCAGTAAAACAGCCTTTCAGGTAACATACTTCAAGTTTGCCATTACCGTAGGTTCAAGGGAGGTTCCATAAGTCTGGCAATACAGTATAAATGTTCATGTCCCAAGCTGGAACTGGCTCCCTAAGGGGAGGGTGAAGGTGAGAGACCTTTAAAAACTTCCTGGAAGACAGGGTGAGATGCCACAGACCTGTCCTTACCAGCTGAAATGTATGCTGATATTGCAGCTAGGTACACTTTCAGGGTAGAAGGCCTAAGGCTTAGAGAATGTAAATGGGTCAGGTAGTCCAAAAGGACAGATGACTCAGCCCCAGAAGGATTGATACCAGTGTGGCCACACAAGATAGGAAACCTCTTCCATTTGGAAGCATAAGTTTTCCTGGTTGAGGTTTCGAGAACCCCTAAGGACATTCAGGACCTCTTCAGAGAAGTGTAGACTGGCAAACTCTGTCTTCAAGAGCCAAGCCCTCAGGTGGAGAGACTTGAGCCTGGGATACAGGATCCTGTCTTGTGAGGATGTCAGTAGATGTGCCTCTGAGGGAAGTGAACTGGCTGTACCATGGATAGGGCTAGCAGGAGGGAGTACCAAGGCTGCCTCGCCCAATGTAGTGCTACCAGGATCATTGTTGCTGGTTGTGTCCTGATTTTTATCAGAACTCTGAGCAACAGAGGAAAGGCATAAATAAATTTTCCTGACTAATCCAATGCTAGGGTATACACTGGCACAGTCCCCTGGGATGGAGGTCTGCAGCAGAACTGCAGCAGCTGGTGGCTGCTTGTGGATGTGAAGAGATCTATCTCTGGTGTGCCCCACCTTCTGAACATTGATTGAAGCACTTCTGTGCTCATGGACCACTCGTGGTGGTTCTGGCTGCTCCTGCTGAGGGAGCATGTCAGAATGTTGTCTTTTCCCAGAAGGTGAATAGCGGACAGAGACACCTGTAGGGAGTACGCCAGGTTCCAGACATTCATGGCCTCTGTGCACAGTAACTTGGGCTTGGTGCCTCCCTATTTGTTGATGTAACACATGGTGGTAGTGTTGTTTGTTCTGACCTGCACTACCTTGCCCTTGAGCTCAAGTGCAAATGAATGAAGAGCCAGGTAAACTGCCCTGAGCTCTAACAGGCTGATGTACAGAAGTGATTCTTGGTGGGACCATGTACCACTGACAGTGAGGTTGGGCATGTGCCCCCCCATCCTAAGACAGCGGCATCTGTGGTACACAGCACTAATGGATTTTCCTTCCGAAAGGAATTCCCTCTCTGAGATTCTGTCTGTCTAACCACCCTTGCAGGGCCTGTAATAAGAGTTTTTGTGACAGGCACCTGCTTGGCCACAGGATCCTTCCTTTGAGACCAGTGAGCCCTTAAGTGGAACTGGATGTCTCATTTGGAACCTTGAGCCTGGCACCAGGCGGTGGCTACTGCCATGTGGGTTAATAGCTGCAGGAAGTGCCTTGTTGTTCTGGTCTGTTTAGTCTGAAGGATCCTGCCAGCTCCAGGTTACTGTTTACTCTGTCCTGGGAAGGAATGACCTTCCTGCAGGGTGTCCAGCTCTGTCCCTTTGAAGTCCAGGACCTGCACAGGTTCCACTTGAGACTTCTTGGCATTTAACAGAAATCCTACAGATTGCAGAGTGTTCTGAGTGAAAGCAAGGGAGTCTATGGTGTGCTGGGGGACTGTCCTCGACTAGGCTGTCATCGAGGTAAGGGAATACTGCGACCCGTTGCCTTCTCGGGAAGCTACCACTACTACTAGGCACTTTGTGAATGCCCTGGGGCTGAGGTTAGGCCAAAGGGCATGGCTGCAACTAGTAGTGCCCTGAGGGAAGTCTGAACCTCAGGTACTTTCTGTGGCTGGGTCGGATTGAGATGAAATAGTGACCCTTGGGATCCAGGGATGCCAGCCAGTCTCTTTGCTGTAGAGTCGTGACCATTCTGAACTCTGGCTTTATCACATGCTTGTTCAGGAGTCTGAGATTTAAGATGGGTCACCAGTCCCCATTCTTTTTCTGTGTGAGGAAATGCGTGGAGTGGAAGCCCCTCTGGGGTAGAGGGACAGGCTCCACTGCTCTGATGAGCAGAAGGTCGGCAACTTCTGATTCCAGCAAAGTCCTTTCTGCTGGGGTTGCTGGGGAAGAAATTCTGCTTCTCAGCTTGGGGAGTGTTTTGAAACTTAGGGACAGGCCCTGGCTCACTACCTCCAGGACCCACTTGTCTGTGGTGATGATATGCCATGCTTGGAGGAACTGAACCAGTCTGCTACCTACTAGTGGGGAGGCAACCCTTGCAAGCATGTTGAGGTTCTATTTCAGCTCGGCCTTAGCCTGAGGTGCTGGCTCAACCTTCTCATCATCCTTCTGCCTCTACCTCTGAAGTACCCTCTTGTCTGTTGGTAGTCTGGCAGTGCCTTGGCCTGGAAAAAGGCCTGCAATAGGATCCCGCCTGCCTCCCTTAGTCTGGGATCTGTAAGAAGTGGAAGATCTGTCCCTGGCAGAATTACTCCTGTAAGTGGTTTTGTACTCTTCCACTTTTTTCATGAAGGCCTCTGTTTTGTCCCTGAAAAGAGAGTTATTCTCACAGGGGAAATCCATGGTCTTGGTTTGGGTATCCTGGGATAGGTTTGTAGCCCTAAACCACGCGAACATCTGAAGAAGCCAGCACAAGAAGGCCATTTGGTCTACCAAGTCTACTCGTATTGTAGGGTCCACAGATGGAGCTAATTTTCCTGCCCTCCCTCCCCTCTCATCCTCCCTACCCATGATCCTTACTTTCCTCCTCGCCTGTCCCAGCCTATCTTAAAGCTGTCCACTGTCTTCAACGAGATGACCTCTTCCGCAGTTCATTTCAAGTGTCCACCACCCTCTCTGTGAAGAAGTGCTTCTTGACCTCCCTACTAAACCTCCCACCATCCAGCTTAAGACTATGCCCCTCGTGTTATGGTTGCCACTCAGCTTAAAGACTCTCCTTATCAACCTTATTTATCCTGTTCAAGTACTTAAAGGTCCCAATCATGTCCCCTCTTTCTCCTCTCTCGCCTGTCTTCCAGGGAGTACATGTTCCGTGCCCTCAACTTCTCCTTGTATGGTTTATCCTGCTGACCCATTATCATCTTTGTAGCCCTCCTCTGGACCTTCTCTAGCAGGTTAATGTCCTTTTGAGGTGTGGGCACCAGTACTGAACTCCATACTCTTGATGTGGCCTTATCAGTGACTTATACTGAGGGCAGTATAACCTCCTCTCTCCTACTACTGATCCCCCTAGCTATGCATCCCAACATCTTGTTTGCCTTTGCTGCTGCTTTTTGCACTGCATGGAGTGCTTCAGGTCACTAGTGACCATCACTCCCAGGTCCTTCTCCTCATCTGATGCAGATACTGGACTCCATCCAGGTAGTACTCTGTCCTGGGATTCTTGGCTCCATTATGCATAACTCTGCATTTCTTGGCATTGAAGCCAAGCTGCCAGATCCTGGGCCACCTCCCCAGCTTTTCCAAATCTTCCTGAAGGCCCTTCAGCTGTGTCCACTCTCCCGATAGCTTGGTGTCATCCAGCGAATAGGCACATTTGCCCTTAATGCCATCCCTAATATCATTGATAAAGACACTGAACAACACCGCCCCAGCACAGAGCCCTGTGGGACCCCACTGGTTACCCTCTGGTACCAGATAACTCTTCCCCCAACAACCACGCTCTGGGTTCTATCCCTTAGCTAGTTTTCCACCCATCTGGTCATCTTTTCCCCAACCCCAAGATCCACCAACTTCCTGATCAATCTTCTGTGGGGCACAGAGTCAAAGGACTGCTTGAAATCAAGATAGAGGATGCCTACCACTTGGCCCCTGTCTACTGTCTTAGTGACACAGTCAAAGAAGTCAATCAGATTAGTCTGACATGATCTACCCCCCATGAACCCATGCTGCCTCGCATCCTGGAGATCATGCTCCTCTAGATATTCCACCAACCTTTCCTTTAGTATGGTCTCCATGAGCTTGCCCACACTGGAGGTCAGATTGACTGGTCTGTAATTCCCTGGGTCATCCTTAGGACCACTTTTGTGGAGGGGTACTACATGTGCTCTGCTCCAATCCTGTGGTACCAGACTTGACTCTAGTGAACTATTAAATAGGTCTGCCATTCTACAGAAAGCTTCCTCAAGACACCATGAGGGCCATAAAGCTCTTGAGCAGTGTCACTGGCATCCACCGCCATATGACACTGATATTTTGTGGCATCCAGGGCTGTTCTGGCTGTCTCAGCCAGGTCCACTGCCACCTCCCCAGAGATCTTATCTGTCATAGCAAGTACAGTAGACCAAAGGGCTTTCTGGTACTGGGCTGCATAAGCCACATAATTAGCCTGCCTGAAAGAAGGAAGCTGCCAGGTACCTTCTTTCCATGGCATCAGTCTTCCTGGAGTCCTTATCAGGAGGATGGGAAGCCAAAGGCACCTAGTTTTATAGCATGCGGAGCCTATACCACCCTTCATGGTCAGGATGTGTAAATAAAAGTCAGTATTTGATCTGTCTAGCTGATACGTTTTGTCCACTTTTCTGTTTACCCCTGTAACTGAAGTGGGGTTTACAGAATTTTAACACAGCCTTCCTAAGGGACTTATGGATAGGCAGTAGGAGTCTCTTAGTGGGGGTGAGACCCATCATGTCCAAGAAGACTACTTCCTCTTCATCCTCCACCATCTCTTGGATGGAGACTGATGTATCGACCATTTGCCTCTCAAAAGAATTGTGAGATGAATAATCCTCTGGTCCCTAGGAGGGGAACCGAAGTCCTGCTCCGGGAGACTTCAGGCTTGATGGGTTCCCCCTCCTCTTTCTTCTCATCCACCTCTGGTTCCTCATATAGGTATGCCAGTTCCTGAGGCGAAGCTGAAGGAGGAACTGGTGGAACAAGGGGAACCAAGGGATGACAGCCTGGAGGGCCTGTGAGATTTGTAAGACCTTGGCAATATCCTTAGCTGAGGACATCATCAGTCTGTCTGCTGAGAGCTCCTTCGCTTTTTCGCAGGAGGTGCAGCGACAGGTTTTTCTTTGTGCTTTCTTTAGCAGGAACCAGTTCTGTAGCTGGTTTCAATGGCCTCTTGGACTTAGAGGAATCAGTTTTTCAGTAGATTTGGGTCCACTGGTTCTTTACTTTTATCTTTTTGAGGAAGAAGCCTCTTCAGTGGGCTTAGAAGGAGAGGAAAGGTAGCCATTTCTTCAACCTTTAGCCCTCTGTCTTAGAGTTTTAGGGATAAAGGTTTTACAGATGTCCACAGTTTGCAAAGATGTGACCAGACAAACAATGCCCAAATTGTGTCTATTAGCTTTGGTCACTATTTGTCCATAACCAATACAATTTTTAAAACCAGTAGGTCCTGTCTTCTTTTTCTGCCTAGGTGTCTCTAACATAAGTGTCAGGTGCTGCAGAAAACAACTCAGAAGAAAAACTGGTCGGTTCTTCACCAAAAGAAAACAATATTAAGTATATATCAGAAACGACTGGTTCCCTAACAGGAATTTAAACAGGGAACCGACTTAATAATGAAATTACATACCCACCGTAATTCCTGATTTCTTTGTATCTTCACCATTCATTACTGCTGGATGTAAGCCGGAGGCACACACTGCATGCAGCTTTTTTGAGGGAGGAGTCAGTTCACGGCACCATCCATGAGGCCAATGCACCGTGTGGAGTATGAAGCTTGGCCGCTAGGCACTGCACCCTCCTCCACCCCAGTTCTGTTCTGCCAGAGGATGAAAAGAGGGATAGAAACCCAAAGATGACACAAGACAGCCGAGGTATAGGACAAGGAAAGGATATACACTGTAAAGGAATAAGCCGACCAAAAGACAGAGGGTGAGATTTTCCAAACTGGCCTTAGGACCCCAGCTCCTGGGCGGCAGCACAGGGCAGAAAGAACCAAAGAGAGAGAGAGAGAGAGAGAGAGAGCGGAAAGAGAAAGATATAATATACATAGGGGAGAAGGAGCCCACTGCCAGCTAAGCCAAAGACCATTGGCTTATTTTCAGCCTCAAAACCTGAGAGGTATGAAGACACAGGTGTAAGGATCCTGTCAACTCAGGGACCACTGGACATAGGTCCAGAAGAGAATCTGAGATGGTCTTGAATAATATAAAGCATGGTGGAGACCACCCTCACCCCCACCCCTAAATCCACATTCGGGAATCCTGGAGCATAGCCCTCTAGTTTACCACCTGAAGACTTAGGCAAAGGGAAAACCTTAAACAGAAGAGCCTCTGTCCAGAAACCGATCCCTATAAAGTAGGGGAAAGCAAGAAGGAAAGAAAAGGGGAACCTATGGGACCCCCACGGATACACTGACCAAGTCCCCAGACCCAACAAGCTGACAATGGACTAACAGATCCGTGTTGAAGTCATGAATGGATCCCACAGCACCCCACTGAGAATCCCAGGCATTTCCTCCAAGGCTAGGGTGAAGACCCTACCTGCTGCCCTCCTAGGTTGGGCACTCTGTGACTTTAGAGAAGGAAACAGAGGGTCCAGAGGTAGTCAGGGACTCTGCCTCGCCAACTAACCTCGAAAAGGGGACAGCGAGCAGGGTGAGGTGGGCGCCGAGTTGAGGCCCAAGATGGGAAAGGTGGGTGGAATCAGTAATGAATGGTGAAGATACAAGAGAAGATCAAGAATTATGGTAGGCACGCCATTTTCATATCTTCCTTGTAAATCTTCACCATTCATTACTACTGGTGATACCAAGCCGGAGAAGACCTGGCACTGCTCTGAGAGGAACAGATTCCCTCAGCCTCCTGCAGGGAGGCGCTACAGCCATACTAGACCATACACAGTCTAAGGCTGGTCAGGTCAAGAGGTGTCCCCGTGGTCAGGAGATGGAAGACACCCCTGTAAATTCCTCCCCGCCTGCGGGAGAAAAGGCAGGTCCCCCGAGGCTGGAGGAAATCACCTCCGCCAGGCAATGGGTGACAATCTAGACAGGCGAAGCCATGCCATCCATATGATGCAGATCACTGTCCCTGCCAGTCTGGAAGCCACCTCACTGGTGTCATACAATGCCCTTGCTTGGTGCCTTGCAAGCTCCAGACCCTGTGCAGAGAGGAAAAAGCTTGCCTAGATTCCTCTGAATCAGGCAATAATGCTAACACCTGTGCCAGCATCGACCACAGGTGCTTGTTGTAGGCAGCAGGGTGAGTCTGATGTGAGCTGAGGCAGAGCAGCACACGAGCTGAAGAGAAACTCTTCTTCCCCACCAATCGAACTCAACGTAATCTGGATCAGGTGGTCGGTTATGCACTGGGTGTTGAAGCCCAGAAGGAGTATCTAAAGCCATCAGTCCCAAGGGTGGGTGAGGCACAGAAGCAAGAGACGCCTGGGAAGTGCAATACCTCCTCCTGCAGTCTGCTGGGGCTGGGGATGAGGCGGCTGGTGACTGCCAGGTGTGGATGATGCTTCCTGGAAGGAATAGGCCAGGAAGGTACCACAAGTGGTTCCACTAAATAGCTCAAAAGGAGCACATCTCCCTCTCGGTATGCGTCTTACCACATGGGAAATGTGGAGCTCCTGAACTAACCTTAAGAGGAACAGCTGATATTCAGTGAAATCAGCATCAGAGGAAAGGTGGATGGAATGTTCCTCTTCCTCAGAAGAGGAAGTAGAGGAGCTCAGATGCTCAGAGTACTCTCTCGTGTCGAAGACAGGCGAAAGACCTGCTCATCCATGGTGCTAACATACTAGGAAGGCCACCACAGTGGCCCTGAACGCTCCCACAGGTTAAGGTCCCATAGGGCCCATATGGCCTGGGAGAGAGGGAGGAGGTGTCTGCAGAGGGACTGGGAAGGGCACCTGACCGAAGTGCCTGGCCTCTGCCAGGGCTCTGAGACTCACAGTAGATCCTCCCGGATGGGGGACCTGGGGTCAACCCAGTCAGCAGACACTGCAAATGTGAAAACAAATCCTGGCTGAGCCCTGAAGGGAATCTCCCGTGGTGTGACCGGTGCTGCATGGATCTAGAGCGCAAACCCCAGCGCCACCCAAGAGCACCTCTGAAGACTCGGAGGAGACGGTGCTTGGCACTGAGACTCCTCCCACAGGGTAGTGGAAGAGGGCCCTCATGCTTCATCCCGGCCTCTCAACCCCTCGGACTCTGAGGCCGCCCTCTTCTCAGACCCACTGCTGATGGGTCCCCTGATCCTGCAGGCCCCCCGAGGGAGGCCGCAGAAGGGGATCCCTGTCCCAACCGTGGTAGCCAGGGCAGCACCAGAGATGGCAGCTGCCCCAGCCCCAAGGTCGAAACCATCATCCCAGGCACCCTGGAACCGCAATCCACCGCATGGCCCCAGACACCGGGTCGACGTGGGGCCCACAGAGACTACAGAACTGGGTGCACGAGAGACGAGCACTGGGACACCTGGTGTCGGATCCAAGAGGCTCCCGACTCCGAGGAGTTGGGGCACCAGTTTGGATCAGTCCATGAATCATCTCCCTCCGAAGAGAGGAGACCACACACATCGCCAGGCTAGCGACCCCAGCAGCCCCTGCCAAAGGCACTACTGTGGGACACAACACCGTCCCGATCCCAGCACTGCAAGCGCGATTGGATCCGAGATGGTGCTGGTGGTGGCGCCAGGGTTCGCCAGTGCTGGGCCCAGCAACCGGGCCACAACACTGGGAGCCTGCACCTCCGGAGGTGACTGCCATAGTGGTATTCCCGACCCGGCCCGCAGGAAACTGAGCCATTCCTCCATGGAAGAAACCTCCTCTACAGCAAGGCTAGAATCAGAAGGGAGGTTTCCTCCCCACCGGGCCATAGACCAGGGAGGGACCTGGAGGCAGGGTCAAGAGTTCTCACCGTAGCATCCCTAGAATGTAGCTGTCCTCCAAAGTTGGCGGGCCCTGACGACTTTAAACGCTCTGGATCTCAAGAATGTGGCAGTCCATGGAGAAAGAGGCGCTGCAATTATCCATATCGTGGTTGGGACCTAGACAATGAAGGCAGACGTCATGCCAGGCCTTCGCAGAATAATGCCAGCCACAGGGGCACTAACGCATGGGGCACAGCCCGCTTTGGATTTCTTCCAGCCCCGAATCAGACACGATGCCAAAACAATTTATCAAAACTACAGAAAATAGACCCGGCGCTGTCGGTAAGAAATAAAAGGAATGAGCGTACCAAATCAACGGCATCGGGTGGACTCTCAGAACCGGGATGGGGAAAACGAGGTGGCAAGAACACAGGTGTCGAAATTCAGGCAAGGCCTAGTGACACAGAAATTTCTGAAGACTTGCACAGCATGTGCACCTCGGATTGGGAGAAAACAGAGCTGGGTGGAGGAGGAGTCTACGGCCTAACGGCCAACCCTTGTGCACCATGCAGTGCATCAGCCTCGTGGGTGGCACCATCATCATCAACCCCCCAAAAAAGAACACTGCAGGTGCGCTTCCAGCTTATACTTAGCAGTAATGAATGGTGAAGATTGACAAGGAAGATCACCCAGTTCCTGACAGGAAAAGGAACTATGAAAACTTCAAAAGTTAAAAACAAACAGCGCCAGGTTCAGAACAGAAACCAATGTGGTACTATGCTAATATATACAAAATGTGGCAAAAACACCATCGAAACTGTGGTTCCTCAGAACCATGAAGGATTGCTAAAAAAAAAAAAACCACTAAAACTAAACTAACCTGAATAGGGGCAGCAATCATCGAATAAAGTGATATAACAGTACTACAATCGACAAAATAACAATCGCATTAAGAAAAGTCGAAGAGTGCTCTCCGAGGTGTCCAAACTGTCAGGTGGAGAAATGAATCTAAGCATTTCAGAATGCAGCAGTTACTAGGGGCAGTAGTTTGAAATTGGCACAAGCCAATGAGAGTTCCATCTTTACATACATTCCATTGTCCTCCGAGGCAGTTCAACACAGAAGGCCGACTGCATTAGTTAAGCATACTGAGGGATTCCTGGGGTTTGAATCTCTTGTTTGCCACCTTTCTAAGGAAAGAATGCCTTCCTTGGTGGGCATCCAACTCCATCCAACTCCGCACCTATCAAGTTCCAGGACCTGAACTGGTTCTGTTTGGGTTTTGGAGCATTTGTCAGAGTCCAGCTCCTCCAGGACATGCGGGTAAGGAGCAAGGAGGACCCAACCTTCTGGCGTGACTTTCCAGATACTTACCCGTCATCCAGGTAGGGAAAGACCAGCACCCGTGCCTCCTTAAATGTGCTGCCACTACAGCCAGGTACTTTGCGAACACTCTGGGTGCTGAGGACAGGCCAAAGGGGAGAGCTGTGAACTGATAATGACAGTTCCTACCCTGAATCTAAGATACCTTCTTTGAGTAGCCCTGACTTTAATGTGAAAGTAGGTGTCTTTCAGATCCCGTGACCCTAACCAGTCTCCTTGCTGCAGTGATGGAATTATTGAACCCAGTGTTACCATCTGTGTTACCATCCTGAACTTTTCCTTTTTTAAGCGCTTGTTCAAGTATCTCACGTCTAGAATGGATCATCTTTCAGAACTCTTCTTGGGTCAGGAAGGATCTTGAGTAAAGCCCTTCCCCACTGTGAGAGGAGGGAATGAGGGACTTTATCCACTGCATTTGCCTACATACCTTTTTAACTCCAACTTCAGCAGGCGCTTTCTCATTGGGTGTAAGGAGTGTAGGTTTTGTGACCCTGCAGTCTTGGAAATTTTTGAACTGCAAGCTAAGACCTTGACTGTCTATTTCCAGGGACCCACCTGTCATTGGTAATTCTTTCCCATGTCTGGAATTAATGAGTTAGCCTCCCTTCCACTGGAAATGGTTAGGTGACCAATGCAGACTTGTCAGGGTTCTGTTTTCCCGTGCTTTGGGGCTGGTGTTGCATCTGCATGCCTGGGACTCCTTCTGCTTCTACCCCTTAAGAAACATCTCTAAGGGGTCAAGTCATAAGTAATGTAAGCTCCTGCCCCACCTCCCTTCCATGAGGCCTGTGGAAGTGGAGGCCTTTTCCTTCTCAATATTGCTCTTGTAGGTGGTCTTGTACTCATTCACCTTTTTCATATAAGCCTCTGTCTTGTCACCAAACAAAGAATTTCCTCACAAGGGAAATCCATTGCTTTTTGTTTGAGTGTCCTGAGAAAGGTTTGTAGTCCTGAGCCAACCAAACCCTCCTAGGGACCCTGCATGCACCATGACCCTAGGTGCAGCATCACTAACATCTACTGCCATGTGGAACTGGTACTTAGTGGCATCCATGGCAAGTTTGCTGTATCTGCTAGATCCTGTGCCAGGTCACCAGCAGATTTTTTTTTCTCATTGCCAAACGGAACTCCATAGGTCATTTTAGTATTGAATTGTGTCGGCTATGTATGCTACTTGCCTGAAAAGCAGGGAAGCTGAGGTACAGACTTTTGCCCATACTATCCAGCTTCCTGGAATTCTTTTCGGAGGCTAGACAGAAAAGGGGTACCTTGGCCTTAGCACAGGTGGCATTCTGGACCATTCGCTCATGATCAGGGTGGAGTACATGTACTCAGTGCTCTGCTTGTCCACCTGATATTTCTTTTCTGTTTTCTTGTCAATGCCCGCAGCTGAAGTGGGAGCTGACAGCACTCTGGAAGTGGCCTTCTTGAGGGATTTATGGATGGGCAAAAGCAGCCTTTTGTGGGCAAGTTCAACATACCAAAAACTCTGCCTCATCCTCATCATCAGCAGTCTCCTGCAACGAGAGAGTAAGGGTGTTGACCATTTGCCTCACAAAGGTGTAGTGTGAGGTGTAGACGTCAAGGAACGAGGAGGAAACAAATCTTGTTCAGGGACAAACCATCAGGCTCTGTAGGTTCTCCTTCCTCCTTCTCCACAGGATTTGGAACTGGTACTAGAGCCTGGTGGCAAGCATACTCACGAAGCTCCCCATAGCCTGAAAAGCCTGGAGGAACTGCCGTGCCTTAGTAATGTCCTCTACTGAGGGCATCTTATTTTTGTCCACTGGCACCTCCTTTCCTTCTTCAGGAGGTGGGACAGCGACATGCTTTTCTTTTGTTTTTTCTTAGGCACGAATCCGATGCCTGCTCAGAAGCTCTTTTATTTTTGCTGGGTTCAGGGTTCCCCATTCAGACACCCTGATCTCTGAACCATCTTTAGCAGCCTTATCATTCTGCTTACTTTGAGGGACTGGACCTCTTCTGAGCCATTAGGTGACATGGAGGCGAGCGTGGAAGCCACAAGGTTTTCCAATTTTGCAGCCTTTTTCTTTTGTGTTTAAGGGCAAAACTTAATACAGAGTTCACAACTGACAAAATCTTGATCTGGACCCAGACACCTCAAACTACATCGTGGCAATCTGCCTTAGCCAAGAGGCTGAAAACAGATTTTGCAATTTTGCTAAGCCTGTAGGTCCTGTCCTTTTGGGGGCCTGTCATGCCAAAGACTGACGACTGTGATAATCGCAGTTCCCAACACATCATAACAATAACAAAATGCAGTTCAGTTCCCTTCTGAAAGAAGAACCACTGTGGAAAAAGATTAATTAGAAAAATATGCCCAAACTGCATTTCCATTCCACTAAAAGGGAACCAGGACCAAGAGACAAGGAACCGTGAAGCAGTTTCTGAAGTTACAAAATAATTTTTTTGTTTAGTAAAAGTAAAGCGGTTCCAAAAGTGGGAACCATGTTGAACAGGCCTTTCTCCAGTCCCTGGGAACCGTGTGGAACGGAGAAACACAGTATATATGTCAAATGACAACAAACACCACCTTAACTAATGCAAAGTTATTGAAAACTAAACTGGGAGCACAAGGAAGTTAAGTGACTTGCTCAGGGTCCCACAGTATGGAAGGGGGCTGGGGGATTCAAACCCAGGTCTCCAGGTTTGCAGCTCAGAGCCTTAAACCACTGCGCTATACTGCCTTATTAGAAAATAAACTGTAAACAGCTCTGAAGTAGGAGAGACAACGTCGGGGTGACTGCTTCCTTCAGGTGGAGAAATAAATCTGCTGTTACAGGGCAGTGGTGGCGTGACCACACCGCAGAGTTTTGAATTTATTCTAAGATTCCATAATCTGCATTAAATCTAGGCTCCAGGGCAGCTCATTCCAGTGAAATGATTGCAGTTATTAAGCACAGTGAGGATTCCTGGGACATGAAATTATATTTTGTGGCATCCAGGGCTGATCTTGCTATGGCAGTCAGGTCCTGTGCTAAATCAACAATTCCTGAAACGGAACAGATTAAATAAGGTGAAAGGGCACAGACAGAAACAGAAAGTGAAAGCACTCAGTTTTCTGTGAGATGTATACGTTAAAATACAAAAACATTGCTGCAAAAGCAAAACCTGGTTTAGTAGTCAACAAAACTAACAGAAATAAAATGGCAGCCAGTTAGGACAGTCTCCGATTCCTGGGAATCAACTAGGAACCGGAGAGACCATAAATGACTGAAAAACCCTAGCTAATCCAAAGTAACAGAAAGCTAAGTAAAGTAACACTTGGATGACTGCTCTCTTCAAGCTAAAACAGATCTAAGCAATGACCAGAGTGGAGAGCGAGTGTGGAGTTTGAACCTGACTCCAAATTCTAAACTTTGCATAAATTCTAATCTCTGGGACATCACTCTCGGCGAGATGACTGCATAAAGTGTAAACATTTAAGTGAAGGATTCCTGGGGTTAGAAAAAGACAGAATAGTTAACTACTGTAACAGTAGCTTTTCAAGAGAATCTCCTCCATTGAGCCACAGCTGGCCCTCCCGCCTTCCCCTACTGAGTGGCAGCTAACTATGCTGGCTGTTGTCACATGCTGTTTTTCCTCTAATGCCCCCCATGGCCATACTCCAGTTTCATATCCTCTCCTGTGTGCCTGGTTTGGTCCAGATTGCTTCAGTCTCTGCTGGTCCAATGATCCTCCAAGTCTGTCTCTGGCAGGGAACTGAGGCATGCTTCAGATGCCCATGTTATATAAGCGCCAATGAGGCATGTCGACAATGGGTGGCCCAGTCTGCAATAATTTCCAAGTCGACCTGATGCTGACAGCTTACGGTTCCTTGATGTGGCTCAATGGAGAAGATTCTTTTGAAGATCTACTGTTACGGTAGGTAACCATTCTTTGCAATGGCAACACACACATACACACATGCACACACACACAGTGTGTGGTGTGTGTGTGTATGCATCTACGTACATAACCGCGCAGCGCATGTATGTCCGCATTGCTGCATTCATGTCCCGCACAGCCAACTAGGCGACGCCTCCCAACCAGATCCCTAACCCATCAGGAAGCTGCACTCTCTGGGACGCTGCCATAGGGGGGGCAAGCAGTGAAGGCACAAAAAGAGGTTGGGGTAAGTACCTGGAGATGGTGGAGTGACGAGGCTGGTTGGGGGAGTCAGTCAGACGGGGTCACCTGGTTGCCAGGAGATTAAACACAGTTAAAAAAAAATACTGGTTCAGATTCTCTTTTCTTCTGTTTTATTGGCCTTTTAGGTAACTCCACAAGTGTTTCTGCTTCACACACCAGTGACAAGCGCCATTTTAGTACCATATGATGTACTGTGGTTTATGCTTCATTCAGTCAAAGGCTTTTATAGTAAAAACAGATGCACTTGTGTCACCAATTGAAGCGCGAAGAGCTAGCACCACAAAAGAAAATAGCAAAAGGAAGATGTTACAACTGTAGGGTGGTTAACACTCTCAGGTTAACTGTTAGGGTTTGAGTGGCAGATGAAGCACCACAAGGGTGCAGTGACATGCAAGGTATTGAGAGCAGGTACACTGAAGGCTTCCCCACACTATGAGAAAAATGGCACCGATTAAAGGTGTGGGACTGACAAAACTGTAGTCTGAAAAATGTTTATTTACTTACCAGTAACAGTAGATCTTGAGAGAATCTCCTTCATAGAGCCACACCTTTAGAACTGTAATTTTCTGCGTCATGACCACTTGGAAACTTTTGTAGCTGGGGCCATTCACGATGATGTATGTTGGTGCCACCTTTATAACGTGGGCAACACCATACCTCTTCTGTTTCCTACTGAGAGAGGCTATGAATTGTATCATACGGACATGAATAGGAGATTAGAATCCCAACCAAGCCGACAGGAGGCAGCAGTTATGGAAAGAAAGCGTTAGTTTGGAAAGGTGCAGAAAACAGGGAAGACCAAACTTCCCCTAAGAGAATGCACCTGCTGTATTAGACATCAGCAAGTCCTGTGCGACCCATGTGAATACTACAGTCACATAGGTACCAACCAATCAGAAGGCTGGATTCATTGCCCACATTTTATAACTGAAAAGAGAAATGATGTAAGGTACACAATATTCTCTCTTATGTGTGATACATTTCCCAAGAGGCATGTGGGGCTTATCCTTCAGCGCAAATAGAAGAAGACTGCTACTTTACTTACTCCATAGTCTCTTGACTCCTGTCCACGTGCTTCGATGGCCGCTTTGACTGTGTACTTCACCGGTTTCGCAGCCCGTCGGGATCTGATGAGTAGGAAGGGTCATATGGCTGGCCTGCATCCTTTCACTCAGGTTTATGGTTGCTCCTCAGAAGAGGCACAACTGAAGTCAAGAGGCAACCATGCCATTGCCGTTCATCATTTCTGGAAAGGCGTTGTCCCCTGAGTGCTGCTCGAAGTGGAGGGTTTAAAGTAGAGGAGCCATTCCACTACAGCTCCCAGAGAGGAATCATCTAGGAGAAAGGAGAAAAAAATGAAGAATTAAACCTAAAATCCTCTTAAGAATAAGTGCCCTGCTTGTCTGACTTCCACCTGGCTCTCAATATCTGCTGTCACCAGGTAGTAAGCTGCAACTTCATGACATTCTTGGTGAGTTTTTTTGTCTTCTTCAGTCAATCTAGTATTAAATTAAACTGTTGGTGACTAAGTTTTGACTTCACCTTCAGATCTTGTTCTTTATTCTATGTGCTTCACTATTGAATTATCGTGTACATTAATGCTTGCATCTTTCAAGTTTTATTTAACCGTAACTATTCCTAACGCTTTGTATTCTGCCTAACTGATCGGACATATACTGTGATCTTCCTTGTACCGTTACCAAGTCTGTAACTGTTGTAATACACTGTTATGTCTCCTGTCTGTACTGTAAAACTGCCTGTTTTCTGATGTTCTTACCTCACTGTAACCTTCTAGATCCTGCCTGAAAATAGAAAATTACCCGCCACACACTGCTAGCTAAAAGTTTTCCATGTGGTCCTAGCGCCTGGCAGCTTAGTCCTATCTGTTAGTACCTACTGCAGGAGCCCTCTCAAGTAAGATTGAAAATTACGCACTCTGTGCAATTCTTGAGCTTCCAGAATATTTTCACCATTCAGTCACACTGATAGCCACGCTGGAGGTGCTAGGACCCCGTGTGAACAAGGTCTTTGCAGTTTAGGAGGGGACTGATGTCGATGCCAGTGCTGTCCATGAGGCAAACACAGTGACACTGGGCACATGAGCCAGCCAGTAACTGGCGTAGCCCATCCAGGAAGATAATTTGACCGGGCTACGGGCAGACATATGGCCAGGCGGTCCTTATCTCGTCGACAATTTCTCTGTTTCCCTGTTTCCTCCTCACTTCTGTTTGACAGGAGAAGGAAACAAGTGGGAGAGAAAAGAGACAGGTTACAGACTCCTAGCCCAAACGGATAGGAAAAGTATAATGGATATAAAAATAAGAACGAAATAAAACCTCGACTACTGACTTAGGAGAATTAACAGTTGGGCCTAAGATGGCACAAGGTAGCAGGTATAAGAGCCAGAGCCTGTCTCAGCTGCCTGGACAGGAAGGTGGAGAGAGGAAAGGGTAGCAGCTGTGGCGATAGCTCTGACTGGTACATGAGGCCGGGGCCTCAGTGTAATAAAGATGGTAGGAAGCCATCTTAATTAGATCTACCATGGGAAGTTACAGCTGGTTCCTCTGTGTGTCACTAGCTTTCCTAGCACTCAGCTCAGTTCTTCAGAACCCTCATCCCTCCCTAAAGTGGAATGACCCTTGCGCTTCTCCCTGTCCTGCGTCCAACAGCTCCTTTCAGGTAGCCATTCTGGACTATTGGGCTTCTCAGCTGTCTCTGCCAGGGAGTGGGACATCTCCTGAGCTGCCTCTGCAGATAACTCCCCATCCAAACTTGAGACTTCCTACTCATGGCAAACTCCTGCCAGGATACTATTGGCTGCAACACTAGGCCAGTATAACACCAGGAGTGGGTACAGGCCTACCCATCAACACCGCCTCCTATCACTCAAAAAACAGTGTTTACAAATTACAGTTCGCTGCCTTAAAACGAATCCTGCTTCTTTTACTATTGTGCTCAGGCAATGTCGAACTCAACCCAGGACCATTCACCCTTGCTTCTCCATCAGACCTGGCAGGTATCAAAGGAATGTCTTTTATGCATCTTAATGCCTGTAGTTTGCTGAAAAAGTTCACCCTTATCCATGCTTGGTGAGCCATACCCTACCTGACGTCCTAGTGATCACTGAGACCTGGCTTAGGCCAGCCACCCCAGATAATGAAATCAATACCCCAAATTATTTACTCTTCCGGCGGATAGGCAATCAAGAGGAGGTGGGGTGGAAATTATGTAAGGTACAAATACTCAGCCGCATGCATAGACGCATCATCCTCCCCAAAGAATTCAAGTGCTTGACCCTAAAGATCAAACTTTCTCCTTCCAGTGCACTCTGTGTAATAGGCTGCTACAGGCCCCTTCTGCGGGCCTCATCTCCTGTCTCACCTCAGTTCCGTACTGGGGCTCAGTTCCTTAGGAAACCATTATTCCTGGTGACTTGAACTACGATTGGCTATCAAGTGCATCAGCTCCTTGAAATCCTTCTGTGACACTTTAGGGCTGGTGCAACTCACTGGCGAAACCTACTCGCCCAAATAAAAAGAACCTTAACAACAGCTCCCTCTTAGATGTAATTTTGGTTAGCAAGCCACACCTGTTCTCTCATGTCGGAACATTTTCTTAGACATTAGCGATCATTGTATAATCACCACCATTAGATCCGTGCACAACCCACAGTTTGTGGCAAAGTTTTCTATCAAGAGTGCAAACACAGCTTTGATTTGTTTGCTTACATCCACGACTTGAAATATTCACCACGATGGCAGGAATTCTTCCTAGCCAAAGCGGTTAACAGGGCATATACTATTCTTTATGATATTTTAAGTGAGGCTTTAGATAAGCATGCACCCTTGGTTAAGGTGCAGGTCAGGAGTAGCACCTGCGGTTGGTTCTTGCCTGAGCTCAAAGCTTCCTGTTAGAAAGGGATACTTTATGGAAAACGCAGAAGGACATAAGAGCGACTCGGACTGGTGTCTTTTAAGAGAGCATGTAACAAGTGCACAAGTTGGTCAGAGCAGCCAAGTCCGCCTACTATCGCTCAGAGCTAGCCTCTGCCTCAAGAAATCCTTCAAAGCTCTGGAAAACATTAAAAGACATGTCTGGACAGGCACCTGGTACTTATTCCAGCAAAAATTAGGTCCGGTGGCAGCGTTATGCTAACCGATCGGAGATATTGGCAGCCCTCAATAACCATTTTGCAACGGCAGGACTAGCATTTGATACTTCTCCTGCCAATGACCTCCCAGACAGCTCAGGGCCCACTAACCCACGGTAGTCCTCTCACCGAGGAGGCCTTTTCCTCCTGCCTGTCTCTCTAAAGTGGTGGAAGACCTACTGCTGCAACTGAACACCAGGAAGGAGCAGGCTCCAACTTCATAAAGCCATACTATCTGAAATGTGCCTACCATGTGCTTGCAGTACCAATCACCCACCTATTCAACATGTCACTCTCCCAGGGCAGCCTCCCCTCAATGGAAAATAGCCCATGTCATCCCTCTATTAAAAGCAGGCGACCCCTCGATCTAAATAATTACAGACGGATCTCCCTCCTCCCCATCCTGTCTAAATTACTAGAAAACATAGTGTGTGGCCAGCTTAGGGGTAGACTTAGAATCCAGAAGCCTATTAAACCCGGTTCAGTCTGGATTCAGAGCAAAGCACAACCCCATAACAGCTCTAGCTAAGGTGACCAATAATTGGCTCTAGACCTTGACAACAAGAAGCATGTCCGTGCTGTTTTCTTGGATCTTAGTAAAGCATTCACACAGTCAATCACAGCCCACTTCTTTCCTCCCTAAGCACCTTAGGCCTGGACCATCAATCTATGTGCTGGTTTGCAGCCTACCTCGGAGAACGGAAACAACGTTAAAGCTGAAGGTGATCTTTCTCCATTAAAACCTATGCTGAGGCGTGCCTCAGGTTCTCTCCTTGGTCCCTTCCTCTTTGCAGTCTACATTAACAACATCAATGACCCCATCAAAAAGCCAACATCCTCTTTATTCGCAGACGACACTGTACTGTACTTGAGTTGTCCCACGCTGGAAGCAGCTTGGGAAGACCTCCAAGCTGAATTTAACCTTCTACAATACCAGCTCATAAACAAAAGCTTTTGCTCAATGCGAAAAAGGCAAAAGCCATGCTCTTCTCTCCTCCTTGCATGCAGCAATTCCTGCTGGGGGCTATCCCACAAGAAAAAATTACTCACCTTAGTAACATTGTTTCTTCTAATGGAGTCTTGCATATTATGACATATGCAGTGAGTCCCAACCTTCGAACTGCTCGGAGGTGAAAGAATTAACTTTCCATGCCAGGCATGGAACTTTGAGCACGAGCTCGGTTGAAAACTCTGTCTGTTGTCCTTGAACTCAAACTGTCAGATCTTTACGAGCAAAACTCACTAAGGTTCTGTGGAAGCTGTAACCCTACACTAGCCAACTGGCTACTAAATACATGAACACATTTTTTGGTCCCAAAACAAAGACTCAAGTCAGGGGATCCAAAATGAAAACTAACACCAATCACCCCAAAAAGGAGGTGAAAAAAACAAAGGTGGGCATCTACTAATTGCCAACACTGCACTGCCACCCACATCCCAAAAGCAAAGGTTCTGAGAGGGGCGTAGGGGAGTCATAATATAGCAAGACTCCATTAGAAGAACAACATTACTAAGGTGAGTAGTTTTTCTTCAAACAACATGAAGTCTTGCTATATTATGACATAGCAGACTCACACAGCAGTACCTCCATGGAGGAGGGACAGAACCTACTTGGGAAATAGGCTCTGAAGCACAGCTGTGCAAACCGAGCATCACTGCTAGCCTGGATATCCAGGGAGTAATGCTTGGTAAAGTGTGAACTGTTTTCCAGGTAGCTGCTTGACATATCTCTAGGATAGGGATGTCCCTGGCAGCAGCCAGAGATGCAGCTGTACCTCTGGAGAGTGAGCCTCAGGCCTGAGGGAGGAACCTTACCCAGTTTTCATAGCAGAATGGATACAAGAGACAATCCACCTGGCAATGGATCTTTTTTGGCAGGTTTCCTTTACCAACCTCACCATAAGTGAGGAACAGTTGAGGGAGTCAAACCTGTGACCCTTGGATTCTATGTAGTAACTAAGGGCTCTTTTGACATCTAACTGTGCAGTCTCCTCTCGCCAGAGGAGGAGTGGTCAGTGAAGTACACAGGGAGAGACACAGATTGATTAAGGTGGAAATCTGAAACCACCTTAGGCAAGAACTTTCTGTTAGTCCTGAGGACCACCTTATCTCTATGAAAGGAAATAAAATCAGGCTCCACTGACAATACTTGTAATTCACTTATGCGCCTGGCAGAAGTGATGGCTACAAAACACAGTTTTCAAGTCAATACTTAAGCTCTGCTGAAGACAAGGGCTCAAAAGGGGTTGCATAAGCTGGGCAATGCAAATATTAAGATCCCAGGCAGGGGCAGGGTCCCTCGAAAGGGGGTTGGTGTGAAGCAACCCCTTGAAAACTTGGAGAATACAGGATGAGCTGAAAGAAGAGGGTTTACCTGCTGATAAGAAAGCAGACATGGCTGCCAGGTGCACTTTTAGGTAGCTGGTCTCAGCCCCTGAGTATTCAAATGCACCAATAATCCAGGACTGTGGGTAAGTCAGCAGATTCTGGGGAGATATGCTTGTCAGAGCACCATATGGAAAATCTCTTCCATTTGGAATTATAAGTAGCCCTGGTGGAAGGCTTCCTAGAAGCCTTCAAGATATCAATACACCTTGGGAGAGGTGTGGGTCAGCAAACTCTAACTCTTCAAGAGCCAGGCCTTGAGATTGAGAGATTTGAGGTTCGGTACCAAACACTCCCCTGAGCACAGGTTAACAGGTTGTGATTCCTGGGAAGACACAGGGAAGATGGACTGCTAAGGACATAAGGAGTGATACCAGGGCTGTCTGGCCCAATCTGGAGCAATCAGGATCATCTTGCAGGGGTTGAGATCTGATTTTGACTAGCACCTTGAACAGAAGAGGAAGGGGAAAAGCATAGAGAAACTTCCCTTCCCAACTGAGAAGGAAGGCATCCAGAGGGACTGAGCCCAACACTGGGGGCCTGCAGCAAAAGGGAAGTTGGTGATTGTCTGGGTGCAAAAGATCTATCTGCGGGTGCCCCATCTGGCAAATACTACCTCCAGTACTAGGGGATCCAGTGACCATTCGTGATGGCCTGGGAAATCCTGCTGAGAGCATCTGCCAGGACATTGTCCTTGCCTGGGAGGTGAACTGCAATAAGGAAGGTGTTCAGAGAGTAAGCCAGAGACCACAACTTCATTGCTTGGGTGCACAAGGCCGTGAGCCGAGTGCCCCTTGCTTGATGATGTACCCATTGTGGTGGAATTGTCTGTTCTGACCTGAACAACTTTGTTCTGAACAGATTTGGAAAAACTTGAAGTGCTAGAAAAACTGCTCTGAGTTCCAACAGATTGATGTGGAGCAGAGATTCTGAGGGACCACAATCCCTGGGTAGTGAGGTCGCCCATGTGAGCTCCCACCCCAAGAGGGATGCATCTGTAGTAAGGTTAAGGAGTGAGACTGAGGCGAAGGGACCCCGTCTCAGATTGCTCTGGTCCTGCCACCACTGAAGGGCTTGGATCAGGGTTTGAGTCACTGGGATCAATTTGTACAGAGGGTCTCTCCTTTGAGACCAAAAGGCTCTCAAATGGAACTGGATGTCCCTCATCTGAAATCTTGCCCCTGCACTACTGCTGTAGAAGCAGCCATGTGCCCCAGGAGCTGCAGAAAATGCCTTGCTGGTCGAGAGACCTGCAGGGTGAAAGAGGAGGCCAGAGAGACCAGGGTCCTTGCTCTTTCCAGAGGAAGGAAGGCTCTGGCCTCTTTTGTGTTCAGTTCTGCACATATGAAGGTGAGAACCTGGACAGGCTCTAGAACTGACTTTGGAAGACTGAGAAGGAAACCTAGAGATGTGAGCAGTTGCTGAGTTACCTGAAGATGTAATTTGACTTGGTCTGGCGACTGGCCTACTATGAGCCAGTCGTCCAGGTAGGAAAGATGGCAATCTTTTGCCTTCTTAAGTGGGCAACTGCTACTGCCAGGCATTTGTGAATACCCTCGAGGCAGAGGTGAGGCCGAAGGGCATTGCTCTGAACTGGTAATGGCCTGAGGCAGTTCGAATCTGAGGTACTTGATGGGAGCTTCTGATAAGAACATGGAAGTAGGCATCCTTGAGGTCCAGGGACGCTAGCCAGTCCCTCTGGCCTTAGAGAGGGTAAAATAATTCCCAGAGTCACCATTTTGAATTTTGGTTTTAAAGGTGCTTGTTTAGGTATCTGAGATCCAGGATGGGCCGCCATTCTCCTGTCTTTTTGGGGTAAGGAAGTACCTGGAGTACAACTCTTTGCCCTGGTGTAGGGGTGGAACCCTTTCCACAGCTCTGAGAGCCAGGAGGGTAGAAACTTCTGTCTCTAGGGCAAGTGCTCTGATGGATTTGCAGGGGAAAGGACCTGGTTCTCATCTTTGGAAATTTTTGAAGCTGAGAACCAGTCCCTGGCTTACTACTTCCAGGACCCACTTGTCTGATGTTAAAGACATCCAGTCCTGGACAAAGTAAGCCAGCCTGCCCCCTACAGGTAGTGGAGAATTGGCCCTGGCCACCCCATCAGGGTGCCTGCTTGGCAGGGGCTTTAGGCTGAGGGGTAGAAGCAGGTCTGCTTGTGCCTGTTTGCCTCTCCTCTAAAGAACCCCCTCTGGCGTAAGCTGAAGAGGAGGCCTGGGCCTGGTAAAGGCCTATGAAAAGGCCTGCCCTGCCCCTGGAAGGCTGCCTTTGAGGAGTGGCCTGCCTTTCCTTGGTCTGTGCACTCCTATAGGTGGTCCTATACTCATCCATTTTCTTTATGTAATTTTCTGTCTGCTCCCCAAACAGAGAATTACCCACAACAGGAAAATCCATGACCTTAGTCTGGGTATCCTGTGACAGGCTAGTACATCTGAGTCAAGCCATTCTGCTAAGTGCCACAGATGAGCCATGACTCTTGATGACACATCATTAGAGTCCACTGCAGCATGGAATTGCACCTTAGATGCCTCAATACCATCAGCAGCCACCTGCTCCAGCCTTGGCAAGCTGGCCAGGGACCTGTTCTGCTAGAGCCATAACAGTATCTCATCTGGATTTCTGGTATCTAGCAACATAAGCCATATAATTTGCCTGTCTGAGTTCCAAGGATGATGCCATGTACTGTTTCTTTGCCATGGCATCAATCCTCCTAGGGTCCTTGTCAAGGGGTGTGAAGCCAAGGAATATTTGCCTTGTCACAGGCTGCAGCCTGCACTACCCCAACATGGCTGCATTGTTGTGTAAGGAACTCCGTGATAGAGCCTGACAATGTGTACCTCTTGTCCATTCTCTTATCCACAGGAGGTATAGTGTGAGGAGTTTTTAGATTTTACTGTCTGTTTCCCAAAAGATTTATGCAAAGGAATAGACAGTCTCCTAGACTCTGGGATATCCATCATTTCTACATAGTCAGGCTCTCTTGATCATCCACAGCTTCCTCCATAGGGAGCTGGAGGGTTTCAGCCACTTTTATAAAACATAAAATGAGAGGGACTCAGAAAGCCTAGGGGAGACACTCCTGAAGGTCTGTCTGGGGAGATGTCCGTTCAATGGGCACATCCAGACTTTCAAATCCACATTCACTCTCCTCATACTCTCTTCCCTCCTCCGTTCATAAAATTCCTCTAAATCATATTCTTGAACCGGGTGGAACCGACGAACTGTCACGGCTTACCTAATGGTGCCGGTTCGGTCGGAACAAAAGCGACTGGACAATTTTAATCGCTTTAGCTATCTCTTCAGCGGTTGGAGAGGAAATTTTGGCTCCAAACCTGCTAATTTTCTATTCCTTTTGCTGGAACCGACTCCTCCGAGTCGGCTCTCCTTGCCGAGGAAGTCTCGCCCTGGTCAGAGGCACTCCCTCCGGTCGGTTACAACCGAACCGGGCTGTCCATCTGGGTCAGCGGACTTCTTGGCCTCCCTTTCCTGAGCCTACCAACTCCTTTATCCAAGGTAGCTGCAGGAAAATTTTTGCAAATCTGGCAGTCTGCATTGAGGTGGTCAAACCCCAGACAATAAACACAGGTGGTGTGGGTCAGCCTTGGCAAAGGCTTTCCCACAAACACTGCAGTGTTGAAACCAGTGGCCCGGTTTTTCTTTTGGGTTTCTCAGACATGAGTGCCAGCCTAACCAAAACTTGCCCGTTTATGGCAATCCACCAGCAAGACTCTTTATCGGTTCCCAACCGTGTCACGGTCGGAAAAACCGAATGAAATCCATTTTTTAGAACCAATAAGAACCGGAACCGCACTCTAAAAGACAGATTAATGTATTTACAACAACCTGATCAGTTCAAACCGAAACCGATAATACCGTTTACAAGTTCCACACAGAAAGTAAATGTAAAACCTATCTAGTACTTACAATACCACAGACCGGTTGAACCGACGTTGCGTTTAAATTTGTTAAAACCGAAAAATTAATACTTTAACCGACAAAATGAACCAAGCAGAAGGAGAAATTCCGGAGCGACTGTTCAGTGAGGGGATAAAGAATCTGACTGTTTGAGTTTGAAGAACAACAGACAGAGTTTTCAACGAAGCTCAGGTTCAAAGTTCCATGCCTGGCATGGAAAGTTAACTCTTTCACCTCCGAGCAGTTTGACGGTTGGGACTCACTGCATATGTCATAATATAGCAAGACTTCATGTTGTTTGAAACTCTACATGAAAAAAAAAAGATCTTCTGGGGTGGGCACACAAAGGAAAAACAGGAATAGCAAATTATATGTCCTCTGCCCAAAAGCATCATTTAGATAGGATTTTTTTTGCAGGGAGGTGGAGGGGGCACATGGCCCCAGATCCTATAGACATGACAGCCCTATTTATCATATTCATAAGAAAGACATACTGGAACACAACTGTGTTAGTCAAATTACACACCTCGCCCCTCTGCAGATGTGGCCAGCGTTTCATGTTTCTATCACTAACAACAAAACAAGAGCTCTGGGGTTCTGCTGGAGACAAGGAAATAGACAAAATGACCACTGATTGTCACTCTGTGAAGTGCAACTTTTCTCTTCTCAGACAAACAGCACAAAGCTGGAAGCAGGGTGTTTATTCCGATCATATTCCCCACTGGTGAGCATCCAGATCCCAGATCCAGTACGGAGACCAGCACAGTACACCTCCTACAGCTGCAGAGATTACAGTAACATCTGCCAGCTCCGTGAAAGTGAGCAGGTCACCCTTGAGGAAGAGGCCCCACGCATTTTATTACTTCTGACAGACAACTAGCTGTGCAGCGACAAACTATAAGGAACTAGAACCAACAAAAAGTTAGCTTTTGTTTTGGTGGGGTGGGGTCGGGGTGACGACAGGGAACATTCGACAAAAGCCTTTGCCTTTGTGTCACTGTGGCAAGTGAAAAGTAAGCAACATCTGGTAAGACTCCCAAAAGCATGGAGACCCCGAACTGAATTCGTGTAGAGACTTTATTAAAGCCAGAGAATGGCTTTACAAGTTTGGCAAGCTTCTCCATGGCTGTATTCTGAAGAATCTCCTTTGAACAGCTCCATCCTAGAAAGTATTGTGTCATGGGTCTAGAAAAGGTTTGCTTTGAACTGAGCAATGAAAACCTTGTCTCACACAATAAATTCTTGGGGGTGGGGGCCTGGACAGTAGACCCAGGGCTACTGTTTTAAAGAGCAGCTGACACCTTCAGGAGAACTTTACCAAAACATCATATTTAGATGCAGTCCAGCTTGTATTTCACATTAGTTCTGAATTCCTCTACATATTATTTATTACTGAGGTCATTTGCATGAAAACAGGATCTTTGTTTCTGAAGAGTTCATCTATTCTCTTGCTGTCTCCCTACCTGAGGTCATAATGCACTGCTTGTGGCGTCACAGTTACTCCCATGACAACAGACTGTGATATCATAACAGAGGATTATGATTTGAAGTAGGGAGTCAGCTGAAGATAGATGAACCCTGAGGATAAAAATCATGCATACATGCAAATGTCCTTAGTAATAAATACTGGGAGGAGGAATCTTAGAATATATGTAGAATAGAAGTTGAATTGTACCCATTATTATGTTTTTCACTTTTTACAAGGCCAGAAGTCTTTAACTTTCCAGTATATCAGCTCAAGTATTCTTGTTCCCCACTGCAATCCCTGCTCGAGTCTTCAACTCATGTGCAAGTGAGCATGAGGACAGACGGGGAAGTGTTATATCACTGTTTTGGAACATCTTTCTGAGCCTGAATTCAAAGAAATGGCTCTGGGACTCTGCTCCAGCCTGGTGACGCCCCCGGCTAGCAGGGTGGACCTGGAATTGTTTGCCTAGTTCCTGAAATTCTTTCCTTCCCACAACTGTGCCAGGCACACACCAGCCCTGTGACAGGAGGAGGAGGAGGAGGATCACAACCCAATGTGGCTGCAGAAATCTATCATTTGGGACTATCTTTCTTACAAGCAATCACAAAATACCAGTCCATCCTCGGTTTAAAAGGAAATGCTCCAGTGCCACTCTACCCACCCTGAACAATTTTCCACAGCAGTTCAGTTTTTACTCAGTACAGTACAACCAATGTACAGTAAGCCTGCAGCCTTTACGCAAAGCTGTTTTTGATTTAACACTATAATGCCTTCAACTCTACTTTACCCCCACCCCACCCCAACATTCTCCTGGATTTGTATCAGAGAATTGCCAAAGCTGATAAGCAGACAGATGTAGCAGAAATAAAGTACTGGGGCTTAATTTGAGTCCAGTAACTATCAGAGCTAAACCCCTACAGTGCCTCCCGACTTCTACAAAGGGGCAGGTATTTTGTGAGTTGCCCTTTCAAGGGACAACGTCAACTCTTTTTCATCATAGTACTTCTAGTTGAAAACCGCCATTTTAAGATTGCTTACCTTCCAAATTCACTGATGTTGCTGGTTGTTTCATCTGATTCTTTTCTTAGCAGAACTGAAATGCATGCTAAAGATCTGATTATACTCAACCTTGTTAAGTTTCAAATTCTTGATCTGCTCTTATTGCATACTTCCTGAACATTAGGAACGCTCCAACAGTACAGCCACTTGTGATGCAATAGTCTCCTCTCCTCTTACTGCACCATAAGTTGAAACTAAACATAGCACCAAACTGCAACTAGGGCCTTTGGGGTCAAAGTGTTTCATTCTGTATAAAAATATTTTACTACTACTAATACCGTGTTTGCGTGTTCCCAAGTCTAGGAAAGATGCAGTGGAGCTGATCAAGGACTATACAGCAAAACACATTTTGGTGTAGTAACACCAGTATGATAGGTAGTCTGTTTTCACTTTTAAACGAAAAATGAATCAGAATCAAACTACTAGCTACATCAGCAGTCTCTAAAGAATGTGACCAATCATAACATGTTTTTCAAACTAGAGACACACTAAGGCTTAGTGGGGCTGACAGTGAGTGCCCTTTAAAACTGAGGACAAATGACTGATATTTGGGAGGTGTATCAATTTTCCCTGTGTGATGTTGCTCTGCTCTGCACCCTAATCCCAGGAAGCCCATGTCTGCAGTGTTTCCTATCAGTTTTATTGTGCTGTACTTTGTTCTATTTATTTGTTTTACCAGGAAAAGGCTCCATTGAGTGATGCTTACTTACAAGGAGGTCCTGGTTAGGACAGCAGAAAGAATCATACATTCAGTACGGTGCATATACACAATACGTTATGGGCACTGTGATGAGAATAATATACAATGACACACAGCAGAGTTATAAAATAAATAAAATCATAATAATCTTTAAGAGACTGCAACAGCTGCAGCCACCGCTATACAAGTTGCAGTCTACTTCTCCATCAGAAATGGATGTCAGTAGCACAAGCGTTGCCACTTAAAGAGATCCACCAAGTTTTGCCTTGCACCCCAGTAGAGGTGGGGCTTACCTCCACAGCAGTTCTATAATCCCAAGCTGTATCCAAAAGTAATCTCACTTAAAGCAGTGACGTGTCCATGGACTTCCGCTTTTTTTCGCGCTGCTCTCACTAGCATAATGACGCAGATGCTTGAAGAGCTGCCAGCCCATTACAGTCATCGTGCCAGCTTTTACCATTTTTACCCAGATTACCACTGTGCACAAAACATAGCACCGGCCCACCAGCAAGCGGCCTTGTTGCCCACCCGCGCGCTTTCATTACACAGTGGCCATTCTAAGATTAAAAATTAACCCAAAAGCTGGGTGCCCATTGACTGTGACTGAGCGCTCCCCACGCCTTCCTAGCATCTCGCCATCACGCTTAGTGAGCGGTGGTGGAGCAGGGCAGAGAAAAAACAGGAAGTCCTTGGGGCCCAGGTTACTGCTTTTATGAGTGAAATTACTTTTACAGATTACTTTTTGGGGCACAGCTTGGAATCATAGTACTGTTGTGGAGATAAGGCACCCATACATGGGGTGCAGGGGCACTGCCAGGTATATTGGTAGATCTCTTTAAGATACTGTGACCTGGGTTCAGGAAAGGAGCATTTAAGGGCTACACATTCCAGGACACTCACTGTGTGTGTGTGTGTGTGTGTGTGATTTATGCTTGTGATATGTGCTGGATTGACAACACTGGAACCTGACGTCGCTCTGCTTATCCAATTGAGAGATACAGCACAGGGATCACGGTGCAAGTTCCCCACACTGCCCCGCCACTGTGCCTGAACCCTGTCATGGAGGGACCACCACGTAGGTGAGAGGGTAGTTCAGAATCCATGCCAATTCAATCCTTGGCATCTCATGTGAAACCGCCAACAAGGTGCAAATTAGTGCCAAATGTGTTGGTGGTTTTGTGATATGGGCACCTGCCTACTGGGAACTGGACTAAGACCACCACAACTCTTTCACATAGCCACTGAAACAGACCTCAGGTGTGAATGGCTTTTGATCAGTACCGACCTGGGCTGGGTTTGAGCCAGTGACCTATCGGAGGAAGGACCCTTAAACTGCTACCAATCCACTGAGCCATCCATTTCCCCTGGACACTCATCTCTTCCATGGAAAAAGGGCGGTGCAGTCCAGTCCTCTGTGCTACTACCACATGAATAACCAGAGTGCAGTGCAGCTGGACAGCACTTGTACGTGGCTGGGGATGGTATGTCCTGATGTACACACCCACCTCTGCACCCTTGTGGGCATGTGTTGGCAAATTTGAAAACATGAGACAGCCTTCCTGGCAGATGAAGTGCTACCAGCCATTGGCCATTCTTGTGGGCAACCAGACCTTGGTCTTCCTCTACTAATCACATATTCCTTCATTGGGGAGAGGCAGCAAGGTGTTGCTGGTCGGCTCCTGAGGGAAGCAATGGGAGCAGAGAGCCTTCCAGGAAAGGTAAAGTCCAGGGGCTTGGGAGTAATGACATGGGCTAGGAGTGACCCTCCAGAGGTGAGACCGCTAAGACTACAGCATAAATGGAAGAAGTTGAGGGAAGGACAAGGGAGGGAGGAATTTCATTTTACATAGCACCCTACATACAGACTGCATCTCAAAACACTTTGCAGTCCAGGAGAACAGCGTAAGAACACTGCTGCCTTTTTCTTGTTTTGATCTCTTTTATTAACTTAATAAAAAGCAGCACAAAATATTCAGAAGTACTACACAGAAACACATAAAATACAAATCAATTATTTATGACAGGATATTTTTGTGACCCATCTTTGTTTCTCAAGATACTGGAAGAAAAATAGGTTACTCACCTGTAATCATAGTTCTAGGAGTGATCTAGTTCACATTCACACTCTGGCAGTTCAACTGGAAGCACTGATTTGCCAGATGTCTTGAAGATAAGCTACCTATTTTTCTAGTGGTGTGGACAGTGTTCACTATTCACACTCTGGCAGACTCCTAGCAGTTCTTCAGGAGGAAGGGGTATGGTGCACACTCCTACTTGATGAACAGAGACTGGAGAAATGGGGTTTCAAATGCAGCATCCCAACAAGACTCAAGGTCGATGCTGTAATGGGATAGGAAGACGTGTGCTGACTTCCAGGTAACAGTCCTACAGATTTCTTGTATTAGGATGTCTCTGGAAGCAGCCACGAGGCAGTAGCACCACTTCAGTGCATGTGACAAACAGCTAGTGAGCCTCACCCTGAACTCTAGCCATGTGCTCGGCCTCCGAAGGTTGGTAAAGAATACCAGTAAGTTAATCACCTGGTTAAGGTAAAACACTGATGCAATCTTTGGGAGGAACTTTGGGTGGGGGCAAAGGACAACTTTGTCCTTGTGGAAGACCAAGTAAGGAGACTCCAATGATAGTGCCTGGAGTTCACTTATCCTTCTGACTGACATAACGCCACCAGGAAGGCCATCTTCCATGACAGGTGTGACATCTTACACCTGTGAATAGGCTTGAATGACTTGCCCAAGGAGCAGAGCCAGCATCAGCAGTAAGTCCCATGGTGGTGGTGGTGGTGGTTCATGCACCAGAGAGGACAGGTGATTGAGGCCTCTGAAAAAGCACCTGACCACCTTCTCCTGTGCCACTGTCGACTTACCAGCCTACGCCTCGGTGAGTACAGATGGCTGACAAATGCACCCTGAGGGTTATTGCTTGCAAGTCCCAACTGAAAGAGGGACAGAAGTAGTCCAAGAAGCTTGCCACAGAGCAAGCAAGGCTCAAACTCCATGCCCTGGCACCAAACAGAGAACCTCTTCCATTTGAATGAAAAGTGTCTGTGAGTCGACCTTTGAGAGGCCTTCACAACATGGACTTTGTGTTCCGACAGACTAAGGTGTGGAACACTTAGCCGCTGAGGAACCAGGCTGTGAGGTGCAGGACTGAAGGTCTGGCTGCAGGACCATCATCTGTCTGGTCAGCAGATCCGGGCTTACAGGCAGTCACCACAGAGGTCTGCTGCTGAGGCTGAGGAGATCTGGTATCACAACTGCCTTGGCCAGTCTGGAGCTATCAGGATCATCCATGCCTTGTCCTTCTGCGCCTTGACCACCACCTTGTGGACCTGGACCAAAGGAAGGGAGGAAAGGCATACGTAAGGCCTGGAGGTCCAGGGCCATGGAAGCATCCCCCATCAGTGTCCTGGACTGTAGGGGAGGCGGGCACAAAACAGCCTCAGTTTTGCCTCCCAGGAGACAAACAGATCACCACATGAGTGCCCCACAGGGAGAAAATGTGGTTCACCATCTCCTGATTCAGGGACTACTCATGCAATGACTCTTCTACCTGGCTGAATACATCTGCCAGCTGACTGTTCTCTCCTGAAACATGGACCACCATGAAATCTGCTCCCAGGCTGTACACAAGGGTCCAGGTGTGGTGGGACTCCTGACATGGGGAAGGGAGTGTGTTCTGCCCTGCCTGTTTGGTTAAAACATGTTTGTGGTGTTGTTCATCTAGACCTGCATGACCTGACCCCTGACTAGAGGAGTGCATTCCATCAGAGCCAGCCACACTGCACAGAGCTCTAAGCGGGTTTATGTGGTGACAGGACTCCTGGGGTGACCAGAATCTGTGGCTCTGCGGGTCCCTCAGTTGTGCTCCCCACCTACCTGAGCTGCATTCATCATTAGCATGATGGTTGGCTCTGGGTGGACAAAGCGGATTCATTCCTCCAGATGTTCTGGGACCAGCCACCACTGGATGATGTCCCACAGTTGGTTACAGTGACTGGCTGGTCCAAATGACCTAGTGCTAGGACCACTGACTGCCCAATGCTCACTGCAGGTGGTGCATCTGCCAGCATGCCCAACAGACCACATTGCAGGACACCATGTACACCAGCAGCCACAGAAAATTCTGGGCAGGGCATGAGAGCCCAACCTGAAATGATCGAGCAATGGAGGTAAGATCCAGTGCCAAGTCCACAGGGACAGCTGATCTTGGCCCAAAGGAGTCTAGTTCTGCCCTGATTAACTTAATCACCTGCAAGGGTACTAGCTTGACTTTTCCAGGCTGACCGGAAGGCCCAAGTCTTGACAGGTCTGGAAAGCCAGATCCTTGGAGCTCTTGACAGTCTCCTTGGACAGCATGGCTATCAACCAGTTGTCCAGGTAGGGATGCACCCTGACACTTCATCAGAGCAGAAAGGCCACCACCACTGCCATGCACTTGGTGAAGACTTTGGGTGCTGAGGAGAGACTGAAGGGCATGATCTGGAACTGGTAAGGACCCTTCTGCTTGAAATCAGAGAAAGTAGCGGTGGGAGGACAGACAGGATGTGGAAGAACACATCCTAGAGGTCCGGGGAACAAGACCACAAGTTGTGTTCCAGAGATGGAATGATCTGGTTCAGAGGACCATCTGGAACTTGCGCTCTGTATTTACTGGTTCAGGTCGTGCAGACCAGTTCAGGGCAGCAGCCCCACCATCTGTTCACAACCAAGAATTAGCTGGGTACATATACCTGACCGGCCAGGGCATCCGGGACATGAGCTATGACTCCCTTTGCGAGGGAGCTGTGCGATGTCCTCAAGAAGGGTGGGCAGCATGTCCTGCGACACCCTCAACTCCTGAGGACTGTGGAGTTGACAAGACAGGAGTGCCTCAAAGTCCAGAGGCAGCCCTCTGCTCACCACCTCTAAAACCCACTTGTCCATTGTGACATGGCAATAAGTGATGCAGACAACCCCAACGGGTGCACAGAGGTGGAAGGATGATATTCCACTCTGTCACCGAGCAGCTTTTGCAAGGACTCCAGCTGCCAGGGCTGGAGGAGCACCATCACTCCTGCCCCCTCCTTTCTTTGGGTCCTGGTTCCTGAACTTGGGCTTGGGACACCAGGCCTGGTATTGCCCCTATTGGGGCTGCTGCCTGGGAGACTGTAGCTGAAAGGACTGATATGGAAAAGCCTGTTTCTTAGGCTTCTTCTGGTCCTTCTGGGATGATGCCACAGAGTCAAGGGTGGCAATGGACTTCTCAGTATAGGTGATATGTCCTCCCACCCAGGGCTAAAGAAGTCAATGCCCAAGATACGAATATTAGCCAGTTTATGTAGGGTGTCTACCGTGAAGGATGACAGATGCAGCCAGGCCCTATGATATACTGTATGGAGATGGTCGCTTACCTTGCCATGGGCACAAGAGTCACCCATGTCCAACGCAGTCTGAAACCGTGTTTAGTCAGTGACTGACCCTGGTTTCAGATGACCTTCAGCATCGACTGCTGATCACTAGGGAGGTGAGGGAAGATGGTTTCAAAAACTCCTATCGGGAGTGACCAAAGTTGGTCATCATCACGGCGTAGCTCACCTGACACAGACCCAAGGACACTGCAGCACAGACCTTTTTAGTGGCATGGTCAGTCTTTCTGGACTCCTTGTATGAAGACTTGACCATGTCTCCATGTCCCCAATTTGCAGAAGGCTGAGTAGGAACCAGCCCTTCAGTTGAAGGGTAGTCTAAAAACCCAGATAGGGACCTGGTCAGGACCACTTACTTGTGAACTAGGCAGGTAGGAGTTCTGGGCAGGATGCTGGACACTGCCAAAGCTCCAGAGCCGATCCCAGGATGGCTTCAGCCATGAGAAAGGCAACCCTTGGGAAATCGTCCTCTGTCTAGAACATCCGTAAAAGGGTACTTAGCCCTTTTTTCTGGACTGGCTTGAGCAGGACAGACATGGACTCAAATTAATTGGATGAGTGCTCCGAAGACACCGGGCCGTGCTCGGTGGTAGTGAGCTCCCCGACCTAATCCCAGTCAAGAAAAAGAAGTCCCAAAGGAGGCCATGGACTCGAGCTTTGAAAAGTCTGAGGACTCCTCATAAACAGCCCTCAACGTTTTGTCATGGACCACCTGAATGTCTTCACCCATCATGATCTGAACCACAACCAGCCTGGCATGCCTGTGACTGAAAAGGGCCTCTTTGGTCAGAGCACCCACTTTGGCTGCGGTGGTGGTGGCAGCTCCATCTGAAGGGGTGGAGACACAGCTGTGGGAAACACCTGCACAGCTTGGACTAGTTTGGGCACCACTGGTGGCTGCCAGTTGACCGAAGGTCCCATAGGTAGAGCCCTACCCACCCTGCAATGGCACACCATTGCCAGAGGAGTTCCTCATAACACCATCGCACTTGGTAGTAGTCCCTCCTCATCCAAGGATGAGGAGGTCGAGGATCATCGATGGTGACATCTCCCCAGTTGAATGGGATCAAGAGCAAAATCACCTCGATTGAGACCTGGAATGGAAGACTGATGTCGAGATAAGTCTTCCAGCTGGTGTGGTACACTACATGCTGGTCACACTGACCAGGACAGAATCTGAAGGCTTGACCATCAGTAGAGGCCACTCCTGACCCAACCAATTGGCACATTGACTCGCCCACATCCTCCTGTATGAGGACTGGTGCATTGGGGTCTGTGAGATCAACTTCTCACTCTTGTCTGACAACTGATTGACCAGCTCGAGGAAAATTTCCAGGGCCTGTTTGACGGAATGAGGTCAACAAGCCCAATGGGAGTACCAGGAGCTCTACCTTTCCTTGACTGAACTGATCTTGACCAGAGTCGAGCAGTCGGGGAGTTTAAGGATCGGAGGCTCTCGATCGCTCCCAGTCCCACTTGTATTTCTTACCACAGTGGACAGAGCTCTCCCAAGATCTGGAAGGCCATGCACATTTGAGGAATCCCCTGTGAATGACTCTCCAATGCCGGCCCCAGCTGAGAGCAGCGCCAAGACTGAGGAGATGCCCACCGAGCAGCCGCCACTTTTTCAAGAGCTACAAGTTGTTGACCCACCCCTGAGCAGCCGAGGCCTTCTTTTCGCTCTTAGGGCAGTCCTTTGATGCCACTCTGAAGGCCAGCAAGGATAAGGACAGTGCTTCCAGTCTTTTTTTTTTTCAAATATACTTTATCAAAAGTTTTCAATGTCCTCCACGGTGCAAGGCAGATGTTTACATTCCATCATGTGGTATGAACATTGGTGCTTCCTGTCCTCACGGGATTCAAGGAGCATGGATAAGCAAAGGCTGCACCGGGCCATGTCACGCTGCCTGCCCAGGCAGTACTGCATGTTTCATGCGAGTCAGTGACCACATCTTCTGCCGGCACTGAATGCAAAATTTGAACCCCTGCTTCCATTGCTCCATCAACAAATGAAGAGAGGAGTAGAAGAGACCGAGAAATAAAATGCTAAAGTCATAAAAACTTTGAAAGTAAAGTTTGCCTATGATGCACTAATCCTAAGAAGAGTCACGAAGAAGGTGACCTGTTCTAGCACAAAGAAAGCTCTGATGTCACAGGTTGCAGTTGGGAATATGCCACCCAGGTGATGGGAGAATTTGGCTTCAAGACATCCAACAAATAAGCACTTCCAGTGGAATTGCCAGAGTGTTGATAGCACACTACATCCATGCCCCTGGAAATGACTTTTAATATGACAATGCTAAATAATACAGTAGCAAGAAATGGCCACACTCTGAACATAGAAATCTAAATGTTATTTCAAAGTTTGCTGTTGGCTCCACTAGGACTATAGGTAAAGTCCCACCATATTCATCTATCAACAAAGTGTTCCTACTTGTGGTTATAGTAAAACAAAGATTTCTGATTAACTTTGCACTTTAATGATCATAAACCTAACCACATACTATAAACCAGAACATGAATAACATTTCACATTTTATAACTGGAATGTTTGACTGCACACAGACAGAAAGACCACATTAAACATCGTTTGTAGAAAAAGCTGCAAACTGCAGTCATGTAACTGGTGGACTTTAATAAGCACCTATTTCTCCCACAGTGCAGGGATTGTTAACACATCAGAGAGACCCAGATGCCATGCGGTCCAACCTGCAGGTTGCCCGGATGTACAAAGCACCTTCCAGTCTCCCAAGAGAAGCTGAGTTGAGGACACCAACTGTGGATACACCATCCCTCCTCTCCCCTCCTCCAAGTGCCGAGAAAATTGCATAGCCTCCTGCAATGAGATGCCCTTCTCATTGCTCAGAGAAAGAAGTTAAGTTCAAGGAAGGTAAATCATTTCCCAATATTCAGGGAAACTTTTAAAATGCAATATTCAGACCACCTTCATTTTATATTTGACTATAAAATGGATACTATGTGTCTTGCATCCTGATTGGTTGAAACATGTTTCTACCCACTGGACTGAGAAAGCACAACAATGGGTATCAAAAAGTCCTGGTACCAATGTTGCTCAGTTACTACAAGTATCAGTGTGCAGCTCCTCAATGTAGCAATTCTAATCCCACTTTCTTTTTTGAAAATATATTTTTATTAAACTTTTTCTCAATTTTCCATAGTCACAGTTCCTTTGATCATAGATTAACTAGCTTTGCTTATGTCGGCAGAGTAATATATTACATTGCATTTCATCAATGGAGGTAGCACATTTCCACTGGTGGACAGTTATAAAGGTCAAAAGAGAACACATAAAATCAGACAGTATTTCACTATCTTATACTGGGGAGTATTGTTATTCTGTTTCTGGCCTTGCCCTCTGATCTTCTGGAACCGTATTGTCCCTTTCCCTTAGGGCACATGCCACTCCTCAATCCCTGTATCGTATAGGTAACCCAATAATGTATTAACTACTCTGGAAGTTGTGATGGCTATAAGGGTAACTAGGGTGCCACAGGTGACTCCGGGATAAAGTTAGTAACGCTTAAGGTACAAATGTTGGGTCTTTAGCCATAATATACATGAGCCATCTGTTCCACTTCAATGAACATAATGCTGCTTTATCATTTATGGAGTAAGTGATCTTTCTGATTTGTAGATGCCATTTACTATACCTCTCCAGGATTTTATTGATGGAATTATGTTGGTACGCCAGCATTTCGTTATCACTTTTTGCTGCAGTAGTAATATTCCCAGCAATGGTGCATTATATGGGACTCTTAATTCTCGGGGAAGACATGTAGTAAGAAAAACTCTCCTATCCAGGGTATCCCAGGGCCCTAGATTTCCTTCAGCTCCCCACGAGGGAATCAGTAAATGGCTGCAGTTTTGGGCACAGCCAAACACAAGTGAATGTGTGCGTTGTCTCTCTGCAGAGATGCCAACAGGTAGCAGTTGAGGTTCTGTTGAAATATGAAGTAATGGTGGGGGTGCGAAAGTACCTAGTAAGGAGCTGACAGGAAAAAATCGCCATGCATGGACGCAAGTCAGTTTGGAGATAGTACTACAGATGGCATCCCACTCGTCCTTGGTCACGTGAGGTACCATCTCCAAGTTCCACTTTTCCATTATTGGGTATGTATTATCTCCTAAATTACTTAGCAGCGACTTATAAATAACAGAAATGGCATGTGCTAGGCCGTCAGTTCAGAGCACCTGTTGTAGCAATTTTATTAGATGTGGGTACCCCTCCAGGTTCATTACCTCAGGGACAGTGAGTTGAAATAATGCAAAATTTGCATATATCGAAAAAATCCGAGTGCCGTGAGACCGTATTCCTGCTGGATCTCCATGAAGGAGTTAATTTTGTGAACCCCTAAGAAACTGTGGCAGGCTGTTTACGTGTAGGTGCTCCAGTTCTAAAGGTGTGATCAAGTCGGCGGGATGAAAGTTTTCTAATAGGCTTATCGGTGTTAATAAGGCTAGGTATGGGGTGAGTTCCAGGGTCCTACAGATAGTGTGCCAGGCTTGGATTTGGTGGCAGACCCATGGGTTTATACTGCTTCGATTGGGGGTCGATAAAATAGCGCTGGTTCCCATTGAGTTAGGAAGATGCCCTCTCGATCTCCCTCCATCTGGCTTTGGTTGTGGGTGCTAAGCGTTGTCAAGTCAAGTCAAATTTATTTTAAAGACGCCAATCCCGAGGCTCTACGCGTATAAATTTTTAAAAGAACATAATACAGAAAATAAGTGAAATAACAAATAATAAGTACATCATAGTCTAATGTAGTCTAAACATCAAAGCCTGAGAAAATAAGAAGGTTTTCAGGCGGATCTTAAAAATACTTACAGTCGAGGCCCTCTGACCATAGTTGGTAATAGGTTCCATAGGGCGGAGCCGCAACGCTGAAAGCTCTATCACCGGCTGACTTCAGCCTCGCCTAGGAACGGCCAGGGAGGCCACTACTGGAGGATCAAGAGGGCGGACCGATAGAACAGGTGTCAGGAGGACTGACAGGTAGCCAGGGCCCTGCCCTGTAGGGCCTTAAAGGTGAGAAGACCCACCTTAAAGAGGACTCTCCACCTGACCGCAGCCAGTGCACCATTATACCGGTGTAATATGGCAAAATTTTTCTGCCCAGTCAATAACCGGGCAGCTGCATTTTGCACCAGCTGCAGTCTCATGGAGAAGTCCTCCTGTGACCCCGAGATAGAGCGCATTACAGTAGTCCAGCCTAGATGTGACTAAAGCATGTATCAAGGTAGGGAGGTCCAGAGACGGAACAAGGGCCTAATCCTGGCAATGTTTCTGAGATGAAAAACAGGTACTGAACCACGGAAGATATTTGAGTCTCCATGGTCAAGTTCCTGTCCAGAATCACTCCAAGACTACGCTACTCGAGAGGAGGCCTTCAATGAGACAGCCCCAAGAACAAGTCCAGTTGCTGAATCAGAGACCTCCATATATATATGGATCAGGAAAGTAATCTGAGAGGCCCAGTAGTACAATCTAAGATTAGGAGTGCCAGGCCCCGAGCCCTGGATACAGCAAGAAGTTTGAGTTTTACTCTTGGACGTTTTCCAGCCCAAATAAATTTGAAATCACCGTGTTCCACTTTCAACAACAACTTTAGTGGAGGCTAACAGGACATTTTGAAAAAGATATAGGCCCTTGGAAGCACTACCATCCTTATAACCGAACCCTTTGAATCAGATTCAGTGGAAGGAGGTCCCATCTCCAGGTCCTGCTCCATCTGCTTCAAAATGGGTCATAATTCTGAATAGCTGTGTCCTCAGCCTTGTGTGCCAAGTATATGCCCAAGTATTTCAACCTGTCCAGCTTCCATCTGAATGGGTATTTCTTCTTAAACCACCCGAAGTCAAAGTGAAAGACCAGGGCACCCGCCTCATTCAGTATTGCACTTATAACCTGAGCAGGATCCAAATTCCTCCAGCAATGAGAATACCTCCGAATGGATTCTAGAGGGTTAGAGAGGAAAAGAAGAACATTGTCCAGCGTATAAAGCAATCACGGTGTTCTGTGTCCATTGTCTTAATGCTGGTGATTCTTGGAGACATTCATATTGCCTGAGCCAATGGCTCTATAAAAATAGCAAAAGGCCTGGGGCAGCCCTGTCTCGTGCCTCTTCTCAAGGGAAATAATCAGAGTGATGCCGGAAACTCTAACACATGCCTGTGGAGGTGTAAAGTGCAGAATGACACCAGTAAAGCCTGGGAAATCTATTTTGGTCATGGTGGAAGAGGAAGGGCATGCCACCCGATCGACGCCTTCTCAGCGTCTAGGCTGAGAAGTGTGCTCATGCTCTATTAGTCTGTATTTCCTGTACCAAATGCAGGGCTCGTCTGGTGTTATCTGTGGTTGACCTGGCACTCACAAAGCCTGTCTGGTCTAGGTTGATCAGTGTTGGTAGGACTGTGTCGAGTCTTTTATCATATACAGAGGTAAAGTATTTATAATCTGTGTTAAGCACTGATATGTGCCTATATGAGCTACAGTGGAGGGTCCTTTCCAGGCTTAGGTATAAGGGAGATGGTAGCGTATGCCCAGCTGGGAGGGGCATCACCCTGAGATACCACGTTTAAGGCACTGATCAGGAGTGGGTTTATATATTAAGACATGCTTTAACAGAATTCTGCCCCATACCCGTTGGGTCCTGTGGCCTTTTTGTGTTTTTGATCAGGCTATCACTGCCACCAGCTCTGAGGGCTTAATAGGTGCTAAAAGGGAGGCCTTCTGTTCTTCATCGAGCTTGGGCGCTCAATTTATTTAGAAAGCCATTAATTTGCATAGTGGATGGACACTGTTCTGGCATATATAGTTCTTTAAAATATAAATGTTAGAGTGATATCTTTAAGTTTAGTTAGTTGCTGCTCAGTGGAGGGTCCTTTATGACAGCAATTGTTGTTGTCTTGCTCTGGCTATAGATCTGTAAGCCAACAGGCGGTGGCTCTGGGGCCTATCTCTCCATATTTCTATTTTAAAAGCTCGTGCTATTTCAGCTTGTTGGGTACATATATCGTCTGACTCTCTTCTAGTTTGTTTGAGTTGGTCTACAACTGAGGCGTCACCCTGTTGATGTGCTGTCTGGAGGAACTGCAGTGTCTGCTCAAGCAGCCTCTGCTTCTCTAATCTGGCTTTGGCTAGGTGCGCTGTGTATTTTATTAAGTGTCCCCTCAGGACCGCTTTAAGGGTGTCCCACTGCATGACCGCTGAACTATCTGGGTGTGCAATGTCTATTATCGCTTCTATTTTTCCTGAGGAACTCCCTGAATGATTCACTCCTGAGGTGCATCGGGTTAAACCTCCACCTGGTGCGGTGTCTCTCTGCCCCCAAGCCAGGTGGTGACCACTGGAGCATGGTCTCACGTGTGCTATGGCACCCAATTTGGCATCCATTAGGTTATCTAGGTTTTCTTTGTGTATAACAATGGTCTATGCGTGTGTATGTGCCGTGTACTGCTGAGTAGTATGTACAACCCCTGTCTCCAGGGTGCAGAAAACGCACACATATCCACCCAGCCCACCTCGAATAAACCATCTGAAGAACTTATGTGGGGCAGGTTGTTTCACTCCCAGCACTAAGTGGTGTCTAAAGAGGGGAGGGGCTACGTTAAATTCACCCGCTAAGATCAGGGTCCCCTTAGTCATAGCGACTATCCTAACCAGTAAAGATCTGATGGTGGGCATATTTGCCCCCAGAGGGAGGTAAAATATTTGCTAGAGTAGCCTCCTGATCTTGCAACCACCCTGCATTATAATCAGCCTCCTTCTGGGTCTACCCATTCTTTCATTAACCTGAAAGGGTATGTGTTGAGATCAAAATGGCAACGCCTCTTCTTCTGCCTCCATCCCTCATCGCAGAAGAGAAGACCTGGGAGAAACCCTTCCTTTAATTTGCCATGTTCCTTTTGAGACATGTGGGTTTCTTGGATATATACCACCTTGGCTTTAGTTTTTCAGGAGACCCATAATTCTAGTGCGTTTATGGGACTTCCCAAGCATTAACATTCAAAGAGTATACATTTATATGCTGATTATGCATTTTGAAAGTAATCGCTGTAGTAATATCTACTTCCAGTAACTCAAAGCCCTAGCCCTAATTCATTTGATAGGAAACTGTGACCAACAATTAATTCTTGAAATAGCATAAATTCTGTATTGTATGAAACCATCGCTTTTGAAAAGTAACTTGCTAGGATAAAACTAACAAGAGGGCCTGATCACTAACTCTGTGATCATTTTAAAAATAGTCAGGAGTAAAACTCCTCTATTTGATGAGACCAGTTAATTATTTGGGCCAACAAACCAGACTGATGAGCCATCGAGAAATAATACTTCCATCTTGTCGGTCATGTGACATGACCTTGGTGTGTTCAAGACACTCACCTATGCTCTCGGTAGTGTTGAGGCGTCTGACACCACTGGTGTCAATTGGGGATAGGTGTGGTGACGTCAATACCGTCCCCGATCCTCCCCACTGGTAGTTTAATCTGTTGAAGAGGGGTATGGGATTAAGAGGGGTCAGACGAGGTGGGGGAATCCCAGACGCCACTCAGACTCAACAGAAACATTGCTTATCAGGGTCAGGTCTAATACCTTTCTGAAGTAAGAATCAGGTGGGGATGTGCAGGGGGCAGTCGGGGGGACCCATGGTGGGGCGAGGGCACGGAGAAGCAGCCTCATCGACCGCCCGGCATACATCAGCTCTACATATGTGGTGTAATGCCATCAGCCCTCCCTCATTTAGTTTACCCTTGGTAGGCGCATTTACCCTGCAGTATACCAATGATCCTCCCTCAGAGTAAATGATTAGTAGGCATTAAGTATGAGTTTGGTCCCAGTCTGGGTAGTAGAAGCTTAAGACAGAAATGGGGTGGGGGTGGGGACAGGTCTTTTACCTCGCCCTGCTGTTTAAGAAATCTAGTTTAATATCTCAGTCGGGGAGATCAGGACAGACATTTGCTGGAGGGATCAGTTAATCAAACCCTAATCCTGCAGTTTGTTAGTAGGGAAGCGAAGACAAGAAATTTAGTAGACTGGGACTTATCTGAGAATTTGATGCAGAGTCATTCTGTCCCTGGAAGTCCTTAGGTTGCCAAACCCACCCACGCTCCCATTTCCAGGCCACAATTCCACTCCGAATGATCTCACCCCACGATGCCAAACCTTTCTTAATAAAATCCTCGCCTCAGAACCCTATCAATGACCCTTGACTCCAGGATACTACCGTGCTGGATGTCATGCTTACCCCACTGACGCTTATTATTAACAAATCCCTATGCCTCGCCAATTCCCTAAGGCCTGGAAGCAAGTTGAAGTAACCCCATCCACAAGTCTGGGGACCGCACTCTGCCTAATAACTACAGGCCCATCTCCATCCTTCCCATCCAAAGCCTTAGAAAAATAGTGAACACACAGCTCTCGGAATATCTTACTAACTACAACCTTCTTTGTCCAGAGCAACACGGTTTCGCCCTGGCCATAGCACATCCACTGCCCTTCTGGAATTCTCCCACCACATTCACTCAGCACTTGACAAGGTCATCTACGCAGGGGCGGTTTTATAGACCTGTCCAAAGCCTTCGACACGGTGTGCCACCCTGCTACTAAACTCCCTTAGCATACTGGGTCTCGCAGCCGGCCCCTGAAGTGGTTCGTAAGCTACCTACACAACAGGTCCCAAAGAGTCAAGCTAAATGGGACCCTCTCCTCCTACCTTCCTGTACACTCGGATGTCCCCAAGGCTCCATCCTTGGCCCAACCCTTTTCAGCCTATTCCTGAACACCTCCCAGCTCCTGTTCCAGTAAAATATTACTCTATGCTGATGACGCTGTAATCCTAGCATCACACCCTGACCCACTCCCACTCCAAATCATGCTGCAGCGCTTCCTCCAAACCGAAAAGTGGTTCAATAATCACCGCTTAGTCCTGAACCTAAAGAAAACTAAGTCCATGCTATTCTCTCATCGGCAAAACAATGCCAGGGACTTTCTCCACATCACCACCAGCATGCCCCTCCTCTGGAGCAGGTCTCGTCCTACAAGTACCTGGGCATCACCTTTGACTCCGGCCTTACTTTCCACGCCCACCTTAAAGCTTTGGCATCTGCAATGAACTCCAGGATCGGTCTTCTACCGCCACAAAGACTGTCTCCCGAACCCGCCTTAAAACTAGCCATCACCTCATCGGTATTATCACTGGCTGACTACGGACTCCTGTTTACGCTGCTGCTGACGCCTCTGCCTTATCCAAAGTCCAGACCTCTATCAACAAAGCCTGTAGGCTCCTTACCGTGCCCACAGCAGAACCCACACCTGTCTGCTATACTCCATACAAAATACTCACTCTTGAGGAAAGACTGAAATATCAAACCTGCCTACTGGCCAAAAATCCATGTCAGGTCTCTGCCCTCCTGGGGTCTCTGGACCTTTGCAGCGGGCTGCTAGGTCCCTGCCAACCCGATGCGCCGCCGCAGCCACCTTCAACGTTCCCAGAGCAAGGACCTCTCTTGCCAAAGATCTTTCCATCACCTAGCCCCGTCCTGGTTTAACTCCTTCCTGAAACCATCTCTAAGATCCCAGGTATTGGCCGCTTCAAAATCGCCCTCCGCTAGCATATTATTGACAACCGATGCTGTAAATGTTTGTAGCTGCCCGTCCCTTCTAACCTTTTCAAGTCCTCGCTTCCGGTCCTTTTAACTCTACATATTAGTTTGTGACATGTTGTTAAATTGAATAATGTATCTCCTGTTGTTTTACCAATGTTAGTACCTTACACAAGTTTGCTCCAGTACAGCTTCGCTGTCTGCACTCTCCAAATGTATATTTTATGTATCTAACCTGTTCGCCATCCCTGTCCTAACCTCACTCTATTGTTGTCTCCCCTTTTTGACGGGTACCTTTTGTAAACGAGTCTTTGACTCAAGGTTGTAAAACTGATCTCAACAATAAATAAATAAAATAAAAGTCATTGGTCCGGAACACCATCAACCATTCAAAAGGAAAGAAAAAAAGATTTTTCTGGAACCCTCATTTTCCATATGCTTGCAGACCATGTTCTTTGTAGCAAGACTTTTCCCTGTTCTGCTGGGTGTCGTCCCAAATGCTTCAGCACGGAGATCCTTTGCTGTTTAGCCTTGGGAGGTCAAGTCAGTGGCTGAACTCTGTGATTGCTGGCGGAGGAGTTGGTGATTTGCTTGATGGCTTCCTGCCCATCTTCTGCGAGCCTCCTTCGCTCCTGTCCAAACCCGCTGCGATAGTTTAGAGGCTAGGGTTGGCTTCTGAATAATTGGGCCCTGTTGCCTATTTTCCGCTTTTTAAGTTCAGTGATAGCTGCCATCACGAATCAAAGATCTGTGAGCCGCCTGAGAAATGGATTACTATTTTGGCAGGATAAGAGCACGAAATTGTAGCCCTGCAGCCTTGAGTGCTCGCATGACAGGTATATATTGTTTCTTCAGTTCATAATCTCAGGGCGTAATCGTTTTCTAGATATAAACAGTGTGCTTGAAATAGTACTTCCCTTGTTTCCAGGCAGTGTGTACAACTGCTTCCTTTCTTGAATCTGAGGAACCGTGCAAGAATGGTATGGGGCGTGTTTCCTGCACTGGTTTGGGGCCGAGTGTGCGATGGGCTCATTCAGCTCAGGGTCAGGGGCTCGGGGAGCTGTATGGAATCTTGCAGGAGCTGGCTTATGAATTTAAGCATTTTGATCCCTCAGCTCCTTCAGGTATTCCCGAGATGTGTATATTATTTTGTCTATTGCGGCTTCGGCATCCTCCGTTCTTGCCTGTAACTCCTGAATTTCTTGATGCAGCTGGGCAATAGCTCATTCTGTGCAGTCTACTCTGCTGTCTGTCTCCGCCCTGTGTCTCAAGAGTGTCTTGTTGGGTTTCTATTTTGGTGATATCCGTGCGAAGGTCAGTCACCGTTGGCGCATCTCTCATGCGGAAGTCCGCAGTTCGAAAGGACCAGTGTCATCTGTCTTTGAATTGAACTTAGCAGGTTGCTTGGTGCTGGATCTGCTGCTGTGAGAAGCGAGGCCTGTGATTCCTTGCTGCCTGAGTCCCGTCGGTCAATCCACCCTCATCTCTCCCTCGTCAGGCTTAAAATTTTTTCTTTCCTCTCTTTGGCATGATAGCTAAGTCTCCTCGCAGTTCTCGTTAGTTTTGTTCTGGAAATCGCTGTATTTAGAGTTTTTTTATCAGGAGGTTCGGGAGTCGATGGGCCAAGCTGCCATTGAGGGAATGACATCACTGGAAGTCCCTAATCCCACTTCACTTTTATTCACACTACTACCTGGCGTTGTCCACTCAGTCACTGGACTAAAACACCTGAAGGCAATTATTTCCAATTCAAATCCATAAAGTAAGTCAATATCACTTTTTTTTTTAAGAAAAAATGTGAAACAACATTGTGTGTGTGTGTGTGTGTGTGTGTGTGTGACTTCAAGAGACAGTTCACACAGAAAGTACATACACCAGAGTGGCTCACCTAGTGTAACTCAGGCTGGCATCCTGTAGTTGACAGCCAACCTGCAGAGGACTATTTCACACAAAACGACAAATTTTAAACATTTTTAATTTTGTTTTCCAGTATTCTCACATTCTTAACACAAAACCCATTTTATAAGTGCAATAAGACACTCCGGAGTGTTGGTTGTGCTGCCAGAACCCACTGCCAGGGCTGAAGACACTCGGCCTGCTGCCTTACTGTGTCCCTTTGCGGGTGGTTGTGACAGCCCAACCAACACCCCATCATGTCTGATTGCTTTCTTAATTTTCTGTCTTCTCTCTTCCTATTCTTTATTACTGAGTACATTCATATGAAAACAGATCTGCGTGTGTAGGAGCGGACCTTTTTTTTCTCTATAAAGGTTTTCATTACTTCATGGCAGGATGGGCAGCTGTATCAGCCTGGTCCCCAGTTCACTCAGCCGCCTTGTGTCTCTACCAGTCCTCCTCCTCCTCCCGAGACCGGGCTGGCCACCTGTGCTAGGTGGACGCCACTGAGCCCATCCTCCATTTTTCCTCCAGAGTTTGTCCCCTGCCACGGCAGGATGTACACTGAGTGCAGCGTGCATGCTCTATCTCCACAGAGGCGCTCTCAGCAATCCATACGCCAGCCCTTCCCCAAGCTATCAGACCATATGCTGCCACTGGATTCCCTCCAGGTGGCAGTCGAGCAGCGGGTCACGGGACACCCCTTCCCCAAGGGAAGAGAGCTGCCCTGGACGCTCAAACTTCCTTTCTGGCTGGCTTCTAGGAGCAACTCAGTCCATTCCTGAACCTAGGTCGCCAGCGTGGCAGTAGGGGAGGCACAGATGCCTCAACCTGCTGCGTCACTGGGCCAGCTTCAGAGCTGACCTGTATTCTCACCGGGACTTAAACAATGGCGGGGCCAGTTATATCCCATAGGTTCTGAGGTTTTAGATGCTCTGTGGTGCACTGTTGAGGCTACTGCTGAAGATGAAACACAGCACTCCAGCGAGCAAGCAACCACACTGCTACCCATGCAGTCATCCCCATACCTCTGCCCTGCCTCCCTCATCTGAGGATACCTGGCACAGTAAATAAAAATAAAAGTCCCCTCCCAAGGCAGATCCATATGACCCCAGTACCTCCAACCAATCAAAGAAGTTTGGCAAATTTTTTAATAAAGGTGTTTTTCCTCTTGGCTGACCAGGCAGCTGTTCAGCCCTGTCCCTGGGTGCCATTGGCGATTGTCTCTCTCTCCTTTGAAGGAGGATTCCCCAAGGATTTTCCCCTGTGGCAGAGGGGCATGACTCTCATCTAGAAGTCCCCTCCTTACCCATCGCAGCAGCAAGGCAGGCTGTGGCACCTTGGGCAGGGCTTCACGTAGCCCAGTCCTCCCATTTTCCTCCCACTGTCTTGGAGCCACGCACAGCACAGAAGCGCATGCACATGCGCTGTGCAACCATGGCCTCCTTTCACCACCAGACTGTTCGCTGCCCCCCGCAGCACTGGCACTACCACCAGGCCTTCAACTGGTAGTCAGCCAAAAGCCGAGAAGGCGAACCACTCCTGCCTGGGAGAGGAGAGCTGCCTGTCGGACTCCCTCCTTCTCTCATTCCCCCACCAGCCCTGGTAACCTAAGCTTGTTCTAGAACTCGGTCGTGCATGACTTAAAGAGCAGGTGCACATTGTAATTTTTCCAGCCTCTCACAAACATATGGTAGCTGACCTGCTCCAATGTTGAGGTGTATTAAAGGTCCAGTAAAAAGACAGGATCGTAATTCCCAGGAAATAGAGTTGCTGAACTCAGCTGACACGCCCACAGGCAGTCGCTGGAACACACACACAGCCCCTCATTTTCTGATACTGCAAAAGAGGGCTGTGGGTGCCTGCCTGTGGTGTGTCAGCAGGTTCAGGACGCAGCTCTGTTTTTCCTGGGGTACACATTAGGGTCCCTGTAACTTTTTACTGGACTGAAGTGCATGATATTTTATTACCTCTCAACGCTGGAGCAGGTCAGCTACCCTGTATGTTTGTGAAGGGCTGGAAAAATTACAGCACACAACTGCTCTTTAAGGTAAGGTGATTTTACAGTGCCTCAGCCCTGTGCACCAGTAAGCTGGCTGGAAGTTTGGCCTATTAGTGGTTAGAAGTAGTGTGCCAAGCTGTGTATCCATGCAAGTTCAAATCCAATCACCACTGCCAATTAAGAGTGGGACCCTGTCCTGGCTACGCAAGTCACTTAACCTCCATGCAATATCTTAACTTTAATTTAACTGCCCTACACCTAAAATGTGACAGCAGCAACATAAATACATTCTCTCATCTCCCCAGCAAAATAACAGTTCCAGCATTGACTCAGTCAGGTGCCTCTACTACACCCTCCCTCCACTGCTGCCACTTCCTTGGTCTGTCTGATGACAACATAAATCTTCCATCATGACCTGGGATACACTGCTGGGTCCTGCACTTTGCTCAATGCTCATACTCCACCCTTCTTTATCCGATGCTTTCTTCTACTCCCACCTCCCAGTACAGCATATGGCATCTCACTGATTATACTGACTCGGTACTTGCCCGCCAGGGCAAAAATGCTTAATAAAAAACTAGACTCCAAACTTGTTCCTGATAGTTCAGAAGCAGCTCTGTCTCTCTCCTTTTCTCCCAAGGGGCTTGAACCCCCAGCACCCCATAGTTGGTGCCTATGTCTTTGTGTTTATCTCACCCTCCTGTTTTTCCTTTCACTAATATCATAATCCTTTGTTTTCATTTTTAGTGTACTTTTCATCCTCCTTTCCCAGAGTCCATGCCCCTTCAGTCTGTCTCTCACTGTCCTGTTCACACCGTCTCAGGACTTATCTCCTATCTCACATTATTTATCCCCCATTGTGATGCCACCAGAAGTGAAGAGGGCCACCTCCAGAAACCTAATCCAGCAGAAAGCCCAGTCTGCAGAGTGGGGCTTGAGAGCAACAGGCTTTATCTTGTAAGGCACAAGTGTTTTAATCCTGTCACTTCCTCCCTAACAGGCATGAGTAGAGTAAGTAGTATGTCCCTCCCTCCCTCCCTCAGTTGTGCCCTACTCTTGCTGGCTACAGACAGCCTCTGACCCTGGAAGAGGTGAGTGTCCCCTGCAATGCTCAGTCTCTCTCCCGCTGCTGTCCCAATGACTTCTGGGCTCACTCCTGAACCAGGGGCTGCCAGCTTTGCAAGCAGTAGCTTGCGGCTGCACTGCTCAGCTCACAGTAATCCTGTTTGTGACATTACACTCACTTCCACAGCAACAGATCGTGATTTCACAACAAAAGATAAGATAATGTCTGGAATACCTAGGTGATGTTTTATAAAAAATATCTTCAGTTGTAGAGAATGAGGGAAGATAAACGCAGAAAATTAAATAGAAGCAGAATTACATATGAATAGCATATTTTAAAACTTTTCCTGGAGCCTGAAAGTCACTTTAAATTGCTCAGGGTCCTCAGTGAGTAAGTGGCAGCTGTAGGATCCTGAACACGAGTCACAAAGGTTCCCAGCTCTGTGCACTAACAACCAGACCAAACTGTCTTCCCTAGGAAGGAGGCATAAAATAGACATCAAAATGAACAGAAAGGACACCACATGTACTGCTCCCCTGCAATGAAATGCCCAGATTCAGCAACTGTAATTACCTGTGTTATCGAGGGCTTTTTCTGCAGCGCCTTACTAACTTTTTTTAAGACAGAATTTTATGTACTTTTTCCCTGAGTTTTTGCTCCCAATTCGACCTCGCAGACGCATGTGCATGGAGGTGCACACCACGCTGGGTACCGCTCGGTCCCTTCCACTCCACCCTGGCAATCAGCCACCGCCTCTCCCCGGCTACGCATCCCATCGGATCTCCATCTGATGGAAGCAGAACTATGGGAAGGGCAGACAACCACCCTGGGAGGGGAGAGCTGCTTTTCGCGTAACCTGCTCCCACCCCCAGCTCCCTGATGACCCTAGGTCGCTCCCGAACTTGGTTACCAGCATGGTGCAAGGTAAGCGCCCAGCACTCAGCCCTCTGTGCCACCGGGCCGCACTATTTACTAACTTGTTATAGTTCGATTCTGGTGGACCTTACAATAGTTGGGAGCCTGGGAGTTGTGGCTTTCCTGTGCTGTGTTTTGTGGGAGTGGGGAATGGGAAGAGGCCTACAGTGGCACTTATGTGACTTGGTCCCAGTACACCATCGGCGCTATTTGCACTAATTATAGAGCTACTGTATAGCCTGAAATTAATATTACATTTTAAAAGTAATCCGCTATTACTCTTTATATCTGAGGTACTTTTTCTTTCGTATTCACTAATTAGAAGATTTTTTACTCCCAGTATCAGGTGTGATGTGCGGAACAGCAACCACTCTCCTGGAGGCTGACATGTCTAGTTCTAGTCCCTTCGTACCTCATCAGCACTGCGATTTCCGTGATGGTGACATCATAGTTGATCAGGAAGAGCCACCACCTGCCGCTAGATCAGTTACTTGTGAGGTCACAGTGAGGGAGGTCACACTGCTGATGAGGTATGAAGGCTAACAGAACTAAACAGGTCAGCTGCTAAGAAAGCCCCACTCTTCACAGATCACACCTAATCCTATTAAGTAGGAAACTTTAATGAGCAAAAGGGAAAAGAAAAATACTTCAGAACTGAAAAGTAATAACTGGCTACTTTTCAACAGTATTAACATTTTCTCTCTGCTATTTTTGTGTGGCTACCTCTTTAAGCTAAGACATAAAAGCCCCGAACACACAAACCTTGGACAAACCTTAGAAAACAAGGGCCAAATGCACAAAACCAGAAATATCACAGGAGCACATTTGTAATAGCGAGTTGAGATGCTGCTTGAATAAGTGACTTGGAGTATGCCGAGGTGCAGTGGAGTGTGAAACTTGTTCGAGCACAAGGAGTGAAGCGTGGGGTTCCTGCTGATTGCTGCACAAATCCACCTACAGAAAGACAGGTCCGTTTGCAGCAGATTAGCACTATACCAGAATAAGAAGGCACCATGTGCATATTTTTAAAACCCCACATAGTCTGTATTGATAGAAGCACCACTGTCTGTATTTTTCTTTCCTCTTTATACCTTTGAATGCCCTCCGACTGTTTTGCTGGTGCTCACAGTGACACCAGTTGGCAACTGGAGATGTGCAACACTGTGCTGGGCTCTCTTGTGCAACATCTTGCCGAAGCAATGTGGTCTAATGTTGAGAGTAAACTGTGAAACAAAAGTATCCCAGGGTCAAAACTCGACCAACCACTGACTCATCATGTGAATCTGAAGAAGTCAGTTGACCTCCCTGTCCTTCCATCCTATTAACTTTAAAACTGGGTCAAAGAAGGACCCTACTGCAAACAAGATGCTACATCTCTGATATACTTTCCAGAACAAAGTAAGAAGAAAATAAACAGAATACAGCTCTGGCTGAGTTGTAACTAGGCTGGTGGCAGTGTGAATGTAAGACAGCCAGTCCCGGATCACACCACTTACGGTGTTTTTATTTTATTTTTTTTACAGTGGATATACCATGATATACTGTCAGATAGTGTTATCATGACATTTCTGCCCACCAGTGCCAAACTGTGACACAGACTGGTATGAATTTCTTTTGTCTGTCTTTTTTCATCTGTAGTGTGGGAAATACAGGTTACTCACCTGTAACAGGAGTTCTAGAAGTGGCATATGTTGCTCATCCACACTTACTGGCAGGTTCTTTGCTGCTTTAAATCTTGCCTGAAGGTCTTCAAGCTGGCTCCTCCCACCCACCGGTGGTAAACTCCTGCTCCGCCCCATGGCGCCAGATCTAGCCCGCTGGAAGCCAGGTTGTTGCGTCAGCCGGAGGTTCGTGGGTTGTGGATGAACAACATATACCATTCCTAGAACTCCTGTTACAGGTAAGTAACCGTATTTCTAGAACGTGGATATGTTGTTCAATCCACACTTACTGGCAGACTCCTAGCAGTTCACCAGGAGGAGGGAGGCAAGGCGGCACCCCCTACTTAGGGAATAAGGACTGGAGAACCGAGGTCCCAAAACCAGCATCCCGGCGTGACTCAAGGTTGATGTGGTAGGGTAAGGAAGGTGTGGCTGATTTCAGGTAGCAGCCCTGCACATTTCCTGAATAGGAACATCCCTGGAAGCAGCCAACGAAGCAGCGGTATGGCAGGTAGAATGAGCTCTTATCCTTTTGGGAGGCTCCATGCCCACCAACCTATAGCAGAGATCTATGCAGGAGGTGACCCATCTGCCTATCGTCCACTTGGCTGCAGGTCTGCCAGGTGCGGCTTCGGCGTAGGTGACAAACAGCTGGCTAACCTCTCCTCGAACTTCAGCCGCTCGCTCCTTATAAAAGACAGCACTCTCTAGGGTCCAAAGTATGGAGCCTATATCGCCTCCGAGGTGTGATTGGGTAGAACACTGACAGAGTCAACACCTGGTTAAGGTGAAACTCCGCACCATCTTCGGAAGGAATTTTGGTGGGGGCACAGGACAACCTTGTCCCTGTGAAAGACCAAATAAGGAGACTCGATGGAAAGCCTGGAGCTCTCCCATCCTTCTGGCTGATGTGATAGCCACCAAGAAGGCGGTCTTCCATGACAGGTGAGAGATGTCACAACTGTGCATTGGTTCGAATGACTTGCCCATGAGCTTAGCTAATACCAGCAGTAGATCCCACAGGTGGAGGTTCTCGCACGGAGGGATATATGATCAAGGCCTTCAAAGCGCATGACACCTTTCCTCCTCATGCCATCTGACTGCTTCCCAGCCTGCGCCTGGTAAGCAGAGATGGCTGCCAGGGTGCACCTTATGGTCGTCGATCAAGCCCTAGCTGAGAAAGGGACCACAGGTAGTTCAGAATGCTAGCCAAAGAACAGAGGAAGGGTCCAACCCTTATCCTGACACCAAATGGACAATCTTCCATTTGAAGACATAGCATTTTCTGGTCGACTCCTTATGGGAAGCCTCAACAACATTGAGGACCTCGTTGGAAAGACCCAAGGCCTGGAACTCTAGCCGCTTAGGAACTAGGACATCAAGTGCAGGGATTGAAGGTCCGGGTGGAATACCTACTCCTTGTTGACTGAGATCAGGTCAGGGCGGGCTGGAAGCCACCTCGGAGCTTGGAGTTGAGGCTGAGGAGATCTGGATACCAGAACTGATGGGGCGGTCTGGGGCTACTAGAATCACCTGCGCCTTGTCCCTCTTTGCCTTGAGAAGCACCTTGTGGATCAAGGGAAAGGAGGGAAGGCGAGAAGAGGCCCGGGTCCATGGCCTTGAGAAGACATCCCCGCAGCGAGCCCTGCTGAGGGGGGCGGCATGAAACAGCCTCAGCTTCGCATTCTCCCTGAGGCAAACAGGTCCACCTGAGGGGTGCCCCAGTGGGAGAACAGATCTTGCACTACCTCAGCAGGAGAGACCACTCGTGAGATGCAGCGCGATCCGCTGAGGGCATCGGCCAGACTGTTGGAGGCTACTGCCACATGGATGGCTAGGAGATCCGCCTCAGGCTGATCACGAGAGACCAAGTGCAGACAGCCTCCTTGCACAGAGGCAAAGAGTGCATCCCGCCCTGTCGGTTCAGGTTGTACATGGTCATGGTGTTGTCCATCTGGACCTGGACCACATAACCCCGTGAAATGGAGCGAGGCAGTGAGGATAGTCGGACTGCTCAAACTCCAGCAGGTTGATGTGGCATCGAGATCCTGAGGGGACCTGAGGCCTTGAGCTCTCAGCCCCCAGATGGGCACCCCAACCCATCAGAGAGCCGTTGGTCATCAGAGTGACTTCGGCTCGGGCGGACAAACGGGATACCCTCCTGCAGATGAGCTGGAACGAGCCACCACTGGAGGCCATTCCACATCTCCTGGGTCACTGTCACTGGCTGGTCCAGAGGATCAAGCACTGTGACCACTGGCGGCCAGCACCCATTGCAGGGGATGCATATGCCAGCGGGACCAATGGACCACGCTGGTGCAGGCCACCATGAGGCCCAGAAGGTGCAGGAAGTCCCGGTAGAGACAATTGCCCAATCAGAAATGATTGGGCAAAGGAGGAAAGGACCTCAGCCCTGTCTGCCGGAGCCGTGCTCTGGCTCAAGAGAGTCAAGCTCTGCCCCAATGAACTGAATCACCTGCAAGGCACGAGTTCCGATCTGGCCTCGCTTGATGAAGAGGCCAATCTGAGAGCAGACTTGAAGGGCCAGATCCCTGACCGCTTCCACCTCCAACCTGGAGGGGCCACAATCAGCCAGTCATCCAGGTAAGGGAACACCCGGACCTTCGTCGCCGCCGAGGAATGCTGTCATCACTGCCATGCATTTGTGAAGACCCTGGGAGCTAGAGAGAGAGGCCAAAGAGCATGCCCTGAACTCAGAAGGATCCTCTGCCCTGAAGCAGAGGAATCGCTATGAGATGGACGGATTGAGACGTGAAAGAACATGTCCTGAAGGTCCAGAGAAACAGAACCATGTGCCTTGTTCCAAGGATGGAATGATCTGCCAGAGTGACCATTCTGAAGGTGCGAGACCTTAGGAACTTGTTCAGATCTGTAGGTCGAGAATGGAGCGCCAGCCCCGTCTGCTTTGGGACCAGGAAGTACCTGGACACAAACCCCGGTCTGGAGGAGGGTCGCTACCTCCTGATCACCTCCTTCTGGAGGAGCAGGGCAATGTCAGCTCAACGAGCCGAAAAGAGGTTGCAGAACCCGTCAGCCCCTGGGGCAACGGGTCGATAGGGTGGGGACTGCTCACTCCAGAGGCAGACCCTGCCTACCACTTCCAACACCCAGCAGTCCGTGGTGATAACAGACCAGGTGGAAAGGAATATGGAGTTAGTCTCCCCCATGGGGAACTCTGGGGAGGAGTGACGGTTGGGGGCCATACCCTCAACCCGCTACTGGGCAGGCTTGGAGGAAGGGTCGGCCGAGGAGCCGCTTGGGCCTTTCCCTCCCAGCTTCCTGTTGGAGGAAGCAGCAACCTTGGCTTTGGGGTGCCAAATGCAAGCCTGCTGGCCCTGATGCTGGTGTTGCTGGGCTGGACATGCCGCAGGGGCTGAAGGACGAAAGGGCTTATGCTGCTGCTGGCGCTTGTCCTTCTGGGAAGATGTGACCGAGTCCAAGGTTGCTGGACTTCTCGATCCATTGAGATGACCCTCCACCCCAGGACCGAACAAATCGGTACCCGGAAGGGAACGCCTGCCAGCTTGTGCTGGGTATCCACCGTAAGTTGGAGATCCGAGCTGAGCTCTGCAGCATAGCCACTGCGCCCGCTACTGACCGGCACATAAGTCAGCGACGCCCAAAGAAGTTTGAGCTGCTGTTTGGCCACCGCCCTTCCCTGGTCCTCCACTTGCTTGACCATTGTTTGAAGGTCAGCCGGAGATGAGGAATCACCTCATCCAGGGAGCCCAAAAGAGCGTGGTGAAAAGTGTGCCATCAGGATGGCCAAGCTAGCCTGATGGAGGTCTAGGGAAGAAGCAGCATAGACTTTCTGTCCGGAGTAGTCCAATTTTGGACTCCTTATCGGTAGCTTGTCCACATCCCGAGCATTCCCGGAGCCCTGAAAACACTGTTGGTCACTAACCTCCACAGAGGGTGCTCCGAGAAACCAGAGAGGAACCGTAGGGACAGCATACTCGAGCCATCCTGGCAAAGGTGCTGGACAAGAAGCTGGCTGCCACAGCTCCAGGGCCAAGGCTTCAATGGCCACCGGAAGGCCTCCATAGGAAATCCTCGGTCCAGTATCTCTGTGAGGAGATACTTGGCCTGTTTTGAAACAGGTTCGGGCTTCATCCCAGTGGATTCTGAGATGAGTTGAAGCACTCTGAGGAATGAGGATGGGCTCTTGTCCACCAACTGACCTCCAGTGGACTCCAGGTCAAGCGGCCTGGAGAACAAGGAGGAATTGTCGCCAGACTCCGAGGAGTCTGTGAACAGCTGCCGAGCACCTGAGCCACCCTCCATATGCCGAGGTCGATCAGAGTAAGGGTGACCGACAACCTCATGGGCAACCCTGACCCAACCGAGAATCCTCTCGGTTGTGGAGGCGGAGGTTCCACCACAACGGGTGGTGCAGCCGGTTTCGCCGAACAGCTGGTGCTGGCTTCGACTTCTTGACCACTGTGAGAGGTTTGTTTCAGCCACTCTGGTGACAGCCACTAATGGCGGAGAAGGCGACGGGGTCGGCTTATTCCCGGACAATAAGAGCTGCTGGCACATTAAATCCTCATAGCGCCCGACGCAACTTGCGCGGGCCTATCTTCGAAGAGGATGATGAGGATGAGTGGTGCTGCCATTTTCCATGGTGCCGAGACTGAGACCACCGATGGTGGGACTGGCTGGACCTGGAAGAGGTCTGAGACTGAGACCTCGGGGATTCCGAGGTGGGTCAGAGAGGGGTGGGGAAACCCGCTTCTCCTCAGTTCATTCTCTTCTAAAACCAAAACAAATGCAACATTGGATAGTCAGCCTATAATTTTTGTTACTCATTACAATAGAGTTGGTAAGACTCTCTCTGATAGAATTATTAAACACTGGAATGTGTTGGAGCGGACCAAGATTTGAGGGGCAATGTGGGACAGAAACCAGTTATATCCTATAAAAGAGGCAGTACTTAGCAGATTTTTGACACACAGCATGTATACAAAAACACTGAAGGGACCCCAAAACCAATTGGTGTTATAAATGTGGCCATTGCAACATTTGTAAATTTTGTCATCGGGAAATAATTTTCAACATCCGAACATAAATGGCAAAATATTGCAATTCAATATTTTATTAATTGCTCTACTACACATGTTTACATCATTGAGTGCACGTGTCCATGCATTTATGTTGGACTCACTAAAAGAACTTTAAAAGAAAGGATGCAGGAACATGTAAGAGCAATTCAAAAACAGGAAGCTACTACACCAATTGGGATTCATTTTGAAAAATTTCACCATAAAGATGTCAAACAATTTAAATTTATGGGGTGGACCATATTCCAGAGAATAACAGAGGAGGAGATAAGAGTTCAGAAGCTGGCTCAATGTGAACAAAGATGGATTCACACAATGAGAGCTCTATATCCAAATGGATTAAATGATAATTTAGATGTCACAGTGTTTCTGTAAACTTTCTGCCCTCCTTCCTTTTTTCCTTTTAACCCCTCGGACCCATTATGATGTTTTTCTTCATAGGAGTGCTATCTATACATATCTTTTTGAATCTGGATGTATATGCAATTATAAATGAATGGGTTTAAATATTAAGATTTCTAACATTGTTCTAATGAGTGATGAAATTAGAATTAGTTCTTTTTTGAATTTTAAATGACTTGGACATATGCAGTTGATTTTCATAGTTTCTATATGTGCCACTATTGTAGCAGTTAGCTTCAACCTGCTTATTGATGTGATTTATCATGTCGAATGAAATCACCATAATTTATTATCTTTGGGGAAAATGCTTTTCTAGACAGTGGTGGGACTAGAACCTCTGACCAATAAATACAGTCATAATGTGGATTGTATTCCATTTAGATATGATGATAGATACATACATCTAAAAGCTCTTGGAAGTATCTGGTTTTCATGTTATTTCCACCCCCTTTTGCATTTTGTAGAGATTAATATAAACACAACAGTCTGCCTTCTATATGTATTAAGATCGACTTTAGAGCAATGACATTATTTAATACAGTGTGCCTGTACTATTATGTGCATTATATTTTCTTCTTCTCATACACTTGTGTATAATAAGTATGTTTTTTCGCTATATTTATACAACACTAAAATATTTTTGTATATAAGCACTATCATTTTAAATGTTGAGTGAGTACAAAGAGCACAGGTAGCACCTGGCCACATCCCTTGAGAAGAGGTCACGATTTAGACCAGGCGCCAGGAGTAGTAGCCGTGGGCTCCTTTGCATTTATTGAATTATCTTGTGCCTGATTTGTTTCATTGCTTTGTTACTGTTACCGTATTGCTGTTTGGCTTCTGTGTTTTGTTCAGTTCTTTTCAAGCTAGCATCCGTTACAGCTGCGTGCTTCCTTTTTGTGTTTTTCCTTGGGATGCCGATAAGCAGCACAAAGCAGAAGAGAAGCGCTGGCACAGAGCCCGAGGGCAGAGGCAGAGCAAAAGCGCAGCAGTAATGAAGGTGAACTGCAGCAGGAGGAAAAGAGGAATCGCAGTTGGCTGCACTGTGAGCAGCACAGAGCCTCTCTCCCACAAACATCAGGCAGCACAGCAGACGTAGGGAAGGTAGGAAAGCCCACTGCAATGGACACAGGCAGCCCAATGTAATGAGCGGAAAAGCAAGAAATGATTAAACATGGATGTGCTCTGTCACTCCAGTCCTCTGCTGCCCTTCAGCCTCCTGACCTTCATCTCTTTCATGCCCACTCCCATCTGACTTACACAGGAGTCGTCACTGTTCAAAAGGTGTTTACGCTTAGGGAGTAACTGAAGTCATAGACAGGGTAGTAGGAACAGGACATACAGCATGCAACCATATCTATGCTTTTTAGGTTAACACATACTAATTGTGTTAAGAAATTATCACATTACATCAGAATGTGAAAATTCAGTTGCTTTAATAAAGGTTAGACCCCTTTGTTGCACTGATGTTTAAAGAGGTAGGCGTCTGTGACTGCAAGCTGCTGAAACAGCTGGAAGAAAAGATGTTAAAAATAGCCTGTGGGACAGAAAGAAATGGAGGTTATGTTCGTGAAGATGACAAGGGCCTCCAGGATTGCAAAACTGATCTCTCGCCCACTGTTACTTCATAACAGCTATTGTTACATAGTATGAGTGAGGATAACATTCTGGCAGTTCAGTTTGGATGTGTCAAATTAGAGAACTGTCACTGCCTGTGGCAGGAAGGGTACATAAGATGGATCTTTGGCCCAGCCTCTAGTGCTGATGGGATCCTGTGTGGATGTCTCTGCCTTCAAGCTAGTGGATTCTAGGGAGCACTGCAGAGCCAATACTCTGAGTCTAGGTGGTAGTAGACCATGTGTTGCCTGAGCATCACTGAGGTAGGCTATGAGTAGCCTTGTCTGTGACAGTCGCCACCCTCCTAGGTAAGACATGGCAGGTGTCTTCACATAGAAACACAGAATTTGATGGCAGTTAAGGACCGCTTGGTCCACCCAGTCTGCCCATTACCCTACCTAATGGATAAGCTGCAGATCCTAGTTTACCAACAGCCTACTTATTCCTACCCCCACCCCTAGAATTGCCTTATGACTGACTGTCCCACGATGCTTGAATTCCACCTCTGTTTTTGACTCCACAACCTCCTCCGGAAGGCCGCTTCATGCATCCACAACCCTTTCTGTGAAAAAATCCTTCTTTACACTACCTCTGAGCCAACCCCCATCTTCAAATTGTGCCCCTTGTTCTTGCACACCTCTTTTCTGAAAGATGCAGCCTCTTGGACTTTGTTGATTCCCGTGAGGTACTTGAACATTTCTATCATGTCCCCTCTCCTCATTTCCTCAAAGCTATTAAGCTCCTTAAGTCTCTCTTCATATGTCCTCCGTGCAGACCCTGCACCATTTTAGTTGCCCTCCTCTGGAATGCCTCCATCCTGTTTATATCTTTGCGGAGACTGGGTCTCCAGAACTGCACGCAGTACTCCAGATGGTGTCTCACCAGCTGTCTGTACAGAGGGATAACAACGTCCTGTTTTCTACTGGTGATGCCTCTCCCTATGCATCCCAGTATCCCCCAGCCCTCCTTACTGCCCTCTCACATTGCTTGCCCACCTTTAGGTCATCTGATATGACCACCCCCAGGTCCCTTTCCATTTTTGTTGTTGTTAGTATCTCACCCCCATTGTGTACTCTTCCCTGGGTTTCTGTTTCCAGGTGCATTACCTGCACTTCTTAGCACTGAATCCAAGCTGCCAACATTTGACCATTCCTCCAACCTTGCCAAGTCCCTTCTTATCCTTTCCATTTTTTTTTGTCTGCTTTCCCCACTCCCCAAAGGCAGCTCAGCCCCGCCCACATGCCGCCCCCAATGCCCAGGCTTACTCCCCGGGCGGAGTCACTGGGCAGATGCCCCTCCCATGGTCCATGGCAACATGCCCTGGCTTACCCCAGGGTGGGGCTGGAGCAGGACCCCACCCAGCAGACACTGTTGGCAGCGGCGGGGGCAGGGCTTCATGCTCGAGGCTGGAATTTTTGTGTGGCTGTACCTGGGCGGGACGTGCAATGACAGCCTGTGTCCACCCCACCCCTGCAGATAATAGTGCTGGCACAATGGATCCCACCCAGCCTCCACCAGGGGTCCGTGACATGCCGGATACACCATCCCTCCCCTTGAGCAGGAGAGTATTCCCAAGGACGCCAATCTTTCTCCCCCGCCAGCCCTCCGGACGTCCCAAGTCCGCTTCCAAACCCAGGTCGCTGGCATCGTAGATGGACGACTGCCCTTCTGCCGGTGGGCCAGTCCTATGGCAGGTATCTTTAGATACTCGCGTGACAGGCTAGACTTCTACTGTGGAAAAGTGCCTGACTGGCACATGCGCTCCAATCCCACTGTGTCACCAACCCCAGGATATCCCCACATCGTCTCCTGCCTAGTGACTCTCAGAACTATAGTGAAGTCTGGGCATACTGAGGGGCTCAGGCCCCTACCCCACCCCACATGGGGCTTTCCTACAGGATAGCACTCTGGGACCAGAGCTGATGGAAAGGACCTGTAAAGCTGGCGGGCAATATGCAGGCAGGCTGAAAGAGGCAACAGCAAAAGACAATCAGCAGTGGGGTAAAAGTAAATATATACAAGAAAGGCTCTTACAGCCACTACAAGTGTATAGCATATCCACAGCTTATACAATGTTGTAAGCTGCCAGTCTTTTTCAAAGTATCGGTAACAGTTCTGGACAATCATACACATTTGCACTATTGGTTTGCCAAAAGAGAAGTTCACAAACTGTTCCTTCTGTTGGCTGGTGTTCAGTGTGACAGGCTGGCCTCAGATTACCCAACTGCTTGTCTGTTGATAATGTTTACTTTCTCATCCGAGTATGTGGCAGCAGCTTCTGTGAAAACACTGAGCTAGGTTCCAAATAGTGATTCCGAGTTAAATAATGTCGGAATGCATTCATGCATTCCGGCCTCTTCTCATCTCACACAGCTCTGGATGACACTACAAGTACAATGAAATTTAGCTATCCAATGGGATAAAGCAGCTGTGTAGCATGTATCTGAACATGCAGGCACTGTCGCTGTGCACGGGTCCTGTAACTAGGAGGACGGATGCTGGAAGTATTTGCATGTGTACAAGGGCTGCCTCTGCTCTGTGGCTGTTTCCAAAATTTACAAGCATAGTTCAAGTTCTGGAGATGTGGGCATATTACTTCATCAAGGAAGGGAGTAAGGTGTATGTGAATAGTTACTATTTTTTAATATTCTGTTTTGTACCCAACTTCCTTGACTACCCTGAAGCAGCCCTCCAATCTGAACCACTTCGACCCATGCCTCAGCTCTGTTGCCCTTCCTTCTCCCAAGGTTTACTTGTCCACTCCGCTGCACCACCGCTGCTTGCTCCCCACGATGGACACTGCACCTGAGTTGGCGGCTGCAGGGCCTGCAGGAAGGCAGGAGTCCATTCTGCTGCCGGCGGGGATCTACCACCTTTTCTGTTGCTCCCATCCCTGGGGACGCTGCCACCAGGACCTCACTGAACACACTTGCGCACAGTGTGCAAGCATGCATGTTGACATCAGCAGCGCCCTCCTATCCCCATCTCGTGGTCTCAACTCTACCCCTCTGTAGTCACCTGGGGAGGTGTGGCAGCGGACTCAGCAGCCTCCCTCCCCAGAGGAAAGGAAAGTCCTTTGGGATGCTCAGCCTTACTCCCCGGTTGGCCCTCCAGCATTCCATGCACGCTCCTGAATTCAAGTCACCAATATTGTGAGTGATAGTCCTTTCACTGTGCCAACTAGCCAGCAAGATGTATATCTTTAAAGGTCTTTGGCCTTAGAGACAGTGTTTCTGCAGTGCGGTCAAATGTGTCATTATTTCATATCTGAGGAAAAATGTATACCACTGTATATGTTCTGTACTGCCATGATCTTTCATTTACAGGAATATAGTATGATAGGGCCTTGTTGTAGATGGATGTTGATCAGGCCAGAAAGTTGTTTATAGGCCAGTTCAAAGGTCAAAAAAGTTGTAGTATAGTAGCTACGTCACTACTATACCAGAACTTTTATGTTACGCCTGCACTCTGTGTATAGCACTGCACTCACTAACACAGCTTGCAAGAAATGGCCACTGCCAACTCAGTGCCATGTCCGGATCACCAATTTCGACTCATTCTCTCCGAAACTTCTCAATCAGTTACTGGTAACTTCTTGGATGAAATGAACCACTGCCATTATTAACTCTCCTGCCACTCAATTTTCCAGAACTTCTCACCACCACAGCCTGATCTTCTCACTGCCGTTGCTCAGGTATTAAAAAAAAAGGCAGAAATTAAAAATAAAATCATGCACTATAAAAAATATAGCGAAGAAGAAGAATCAGCATTTATATAGCGCTTTTCATAGACAGTATCCCAAAGCTTTACAAGCAATGCTAGACTGGTAGAAGTGACTGAATGTGTGTGGCAGCCATATCGCACATCATCACCCACACACAGCCTGGATAATTGCATGAACCGTTTATGGAAGGAAATGTTGGCCAGACACCGGAATGTTCCTGCTCTTTATGAAGAGTTCCCTGGTTCTTTTACTTCCACCTGGACACCTACCAGGATGAGCAGAAGGGACCTCGGTTTAACGTCTCATCCGAAGGACGGACACCTCAGCAGTACAGCACCCCAATACTGCACTCGGATGCCAGTGATTTTAGGTGCAAGTCCATCCCAGTGTGGGACGAGAACCCACAACCTTCTGGTCCAGAGGAGGATGTGCTACTAACTGAGCCATGCTTCACTCTCAAGGTCTAGATGTCATCACCAATCCTCAATGGAAACACAGCCTTGTTCTGCACACTTACATGTCTTATTATTCTATATTCTGTCTGTACTAGACAGTGTTTACAATGCAGGTTCTGTGTGTGTGATTGGGATATGTTAAATGTATTTTCTTTTTTTCCCCAGTTCATTTACCCAAGGCTGTGCCCCATGTTGATGCCTTTCTGGTGCTTCTTACGGAGTTACTGCAAAACTGCCTATCAGATCCGGCAGAACTAACGGCTAAGATGGTACTTTTATCCATATATCCAACACAGTCCCCATGGCATAAAACCATGCTATCCCTTTATCTATTAGCAGCCAAGAAGGCAATAACACGTGATGGATGTCTACTACCATACCGACCCTTGCAGACTAGAGACAAACTGTTGAGCAAATATACAGACTTGAGAATTTGACGGCACCAATTCATGATAAGCTTGATGCTTTCAGGATAAGGTGACAGCGTTGGATATGATGTGACGCAAACCCGATGCTGACTTTGTTCCTTGATGGGAGGTAATGGGTGGGGTCTGTGGGCGCCCTCCCGCCGGGAGGGGATTATAAACTACTGGAAATGTATTAAAGTATGGTTGTTTGGAATGATAGTTCAGTGGAAGAATCTCTAAACGTAACTTTCTGTTACCCTCAAAGGGAAACCGTTATTTTAGGCCTTGAACTCTGTGATTCTTTGTAACAGGCTGATGATATTTAACAAACGGACTTAAAAACAGCATGGCTTTCAAAGTATACTAATGTATTATTCAGCTTAATGTAAGCTTCGTTTAATAAAAATTACATTTGAAAAAAAAATTAATTTACCCTATAGCCTGTCTGAGATGCAACATCTTGTTTCCAGTGGGTCCTGCTTCTACCCATTTCCACAGTTGACTGAGCACTAGGTCACACAGTGAGTATCTGGATATAGCAGGAGGGCTGACTCTGGCTTTATTTTTGTTTGTGCCCAAATCTTCACCAAATATGTTTTATGTCATGTGGTATTCTGGACCTGTTTTCGACTCTAAGAGTGCAAAACAGTTTTAACATTGCCATCTAAATGAAAATAATTGTTTTGGCTCCAGTGGTGAGCGGCAGAGCAAGCCCTAAATGGGGTTTGAGTCTGTGATCTCTTGGTTCCCAAACTGGTGCTCTATCCGCTAGACCACAGTGCCTTTGTGTATTGGGGCATCAACCATCTGTTTTGTTCAATCCGCACCTTTTCTCCTAGTCACCCTTTACCACACTGCTTTTCTTTACCACCTCCAGCAGAAGCTGCTTTCTGGCCAGGAGCCATCCTCTAGGCAGCAGCCACCTGCGTGATGATCCAAGAAGGGCAAGTCAGCATTTGTTGGTCAGAAGTCCACCACTGGAAAAGCTCTCCTGGTGTGCTTGTGCACAATTGCGGCATTGGGAACATAAGAGCCACATGTGAACATGTGTTGTATAAATGGCACATGTTGGGAGACACAAAGAAGGCTCTTGTTACCATGGCCAAGAGACCAGACCTTCAGAGCGCAGTCATGCTACAGGATCCTAAGGAAGCGCAGCACCGACAAAGCGCAGAGAACTGTGGGTCTGTTCTCGCTGGCTTGACGGGAGCACTTGTATTCGCACAGACTTACAATTTGCACAATTGTTGCTTGGGATGATTTATGTTAAGAAAAACTTTGGATCCTACACTACAGCATTTTGAGTCGTGGGCTTTTGCTAGGTTTGTTTTTCGCCTGATATTCAGGAATTAGGTGCTCTCTACCCTAGCATGGATTGTTGCACTGAGTGCATCACCACGATGGTTGCTTGCACTGTGCTGAGCCTGAAGCAGGCCTGAGTGGGATCCCATCTCAGAGTGCATACACTGGTCCAAAGAGAGGTGAGTTATATAAAACAGGTTATATACATTTAAATGCCCTCCTGTTGTCATTTTAGTGTATGTCTCATAGTCTGATATGCTTTTCATGTTTCTTGTTCCATTAAATAACCAGTCTAATTTGTTCTTGCTTTTGTAACTACCTCTTCAGGAACTAGAGCTCTCACTTTTTTCATCCTTTGTTTATGCTTCTTTGTGCCACTGGCCCCCTTCCGACCCCCAGCCCATTCAACCCTGTCACCCACCATCTCCAGGACTTAGTCCAAAATACAGTGTCACTCAAGTAGTTGGGTATGCGACATATAACACAGAAGCTGATAGTGAAAATTCACATTTATTACTATTGGAAAAAAACAAATGAATAATGCCTGCACAGTATCATTCTAATCACCAAGTGCAACTGGCTCCAGTGCTTCACAGTGGCCTTCCTCAGGGTCCTTGGTTACAGCCATTACTGGTAGATGGTGCACAGCCTGTAGCGAGCCAGCAGTTGTCATCCTGGCTGGTGGGCTTTTCTGCCTTGTTTTTGCCCCATTTCCCCAAGGTCACTAGCATGTCATGGCATGGACGTGTGGCATTAAATGCCACCCGCACTTGTCATCTGTGCCCGGTCCTCTGAGAGGCAGCCACTGCTGTACCACCTATCCTCTGCTAGAAGGAGAGCTATCTTTGGCTGCTCAATCCTCCTTCCTGTGGCTGGCCCCAAACGACCCTGGTCCATTCCCAACCTGGGTTGCAATGTGCAGGTGGTGTGGCAACCAGTGCATGCAGCCCATCACACCACTGAGCTGGCCTCTACAGCTCTCTCTTTTCATATTACCTGAAAATGCCATGACAGGAGCCTAATTTGTAGGTTACTGTGGGGTTTGGGAGCCTGAAGGACTCTACAGTGAGGACTAAGTCAGGGGCAGCCTGAAAGTGTGGGTGGAGGTCACCATAGGGCTTAAGGGGAGGGGTGAGTGTGAACAGGGAGATGACAAATGCATAATGAAATAAAAATCTTGTTCCACCTCTTAATAAGGCTTGGGTCAGCGTTAACGCTGACTTTCATGCTATGGAGGAAACATACACTAATTCTTCAGACAGCTTAGGAGTCCTGTTCTGACACTGTCCTGACACAAGTCATCCTTTACATTATCTGCCTATTTTCTTGTTTTATCCCCAGCCAGCACCCATAGCCTCCAAGCAACACCACAGCTGCCATTCTACCAGCACCATGCCTCCTTGAACACCAGAAATACCCCCACCCACAGAAGCATGTCTTGTGGGATGCATCATCCTCCAGACAGCCTGCAGTCGGACTCCAGACCTGGGACTTGAACTTGGATTACCAGCATGGCTCAGCAGCTACTGCACTGTGGAGTCAGCTGACGCTTTGTTTCCGACAAGTTATATACTGTAGCTAACTGAACTGGCTGAGCCCCAGTGCACACAGAAACCACCACTGAAACACTCTCCTCCACAGGTGTGTCCACTGCCCTGCCCCCAACTACCTTACATCCTTCTTCATCCCTGTCCCTGCCTCCTAATATCTAAGATGTACCATGGCAGCTACAGTAGTTGGACAGCACCCAACTTCTGGAAAGATTTCAGCAGACAGGCCATCTCATTCTTAGGTCTGGCAGATTCAAGCAGCTTGCCAGCCCTCTTTGACAAACCACTAACTTTCCTTCAGCTCAAAGATCAGTTTAATAAGCGAGAGAGCCACCCCTACCCCCAGGTTGCACAAAAACATATGTCCCACAGCAACACAACATGCTTCTGCCAAGTTAAAGAGCCAGCAGTTGAGTCCTTTGTAAGTACCAGTATTTCTAGTCATGTCCTATCGAGGAGGGTCACAATGGCAATCTGGTCTAAAATTGTGCGATGTGCCAGTAATGGTTAAGCAATTTTAAAGCACTAGTAGCACAAAAGTAGCAGGCTGTTATTAATTTTTAGAAACAGCCATGTTACTTTTTATGTGTAAAGTAGTATTCTTTTCTATTAGCTCATTAAGTGGTTTTCACCTGATGGTAGTAGGTGCGATGTGAAGTGCACCACGTTACCTGAAGACTGGCATATCTACTTCTATCACATCAGAGTTTGACCTCACTTACTGTGACATCACAAGTGACTGATCTTGCAGCAGGAGACTGACATTTCGTGGTTGGCGGGATATCACAGCGAGATCACAGGGCTGATGATGTATGAGGACTTTGAGAAGCAGGGGTTAAATTGGGCAGGAGCCCACAGTAACTCAGTTTCACCACCTCTGTCATCTTTCTCCATTGACTACAACAGGAGAGTTCCACCACCTAGAAATCAGGATGAGAGAGTTCCCCCACCTAAACATTTCCAATATAACCGCTGATGAGGAGGAATAGAACTAGCTATGTCAGCCTCCAGGTAGAGTTCTGTTCCACACATCACCCTAAGTACTGTCAGGTAAAGAATCGTCCAGTTAGCAAAAAGGAAAGGGAAAAAATACTTTAGATATAAGAAGTAATAGTTCACTAGTTCTGAAATGTAATATTACTTTCAGTCAGATCCAGTTTTAAAGGGCAGAGAAGGAATGGTACATCCAATGTATGTAGAGGATAAGGCAGCTAATGTGAGCACAGAGACTGCAGAGGTGTGTATTGACTATTACTGACTAAGACAGTCCTGCAGAGTTTCCAGTAGAGCGTTTCTAGTGACTGAACCACTGTCTTTGTTGCATGTATACCTGCTTCAAATAATACTGTCTTATCAGTACATTTTATGACACGGATACTGGATCATGCTTGGGAGGATGCTTTGCTTTCTTTTTGTCTTCATACATGCTACTGGGAGGAATATAACTTGGCTGGACTTTACAATAGATTTGTGTTGTGTAATTCTTTATATGTTTAGCCTTTAGCTTTTACTTCTTTTTATTTTATTCAGCTTTTCCTTGCCCTGCTGCAGCCTGCCTTTCCTACCAGGCAACTTTCCAGCCCCATCAACCACTAGCCCCGAGCCCACATTGGGCCAAGAGATTCATGGCGGTCCAGGCCAAGGAGTGCTTGAAATCATCCATGGCTGCTGGCAGGCTTTTCTGTTTTCTCCTTGCACCCTTCTTGCTTCCCAAAATGGTGCAGAGCCGACGAGGCACCACACGCACGCATGCATGCAGAGTGGGTGAGCATTCATAGGAGCTAGCTCCCAGTCCCATCCCAGATCACTGTGCTGTCCCTCACCGAGCTGGATGCTTCCCAGCCAGGCTAGTCAGCTGCAGGGATCTAAGTTCATTCCCAAACCCAGGTTGTCGGCATGGGAGCAGGATGAACTTCCTGAGTCACCGGCAGCCCTTTACTTTCAGTCATTTACAGTCAGCCTCACCTTTCTTTACTACTCACACTGTGCTTTACCGTTCACTGATAGGCTTGGTAAGCACAGCCAACAAAGTGTTCTTTTCTTCAACAGAAGAAGGAGTCTGAGGTTGGAAGCTTGTGAGAGTGAGGTGGGTGAGAATGGTTGTGGGTGACCTTTCAAACTGCACATTCTGAGAGTTCCAGGCACATGTCACAGTATTAAGCATAGGGCCCAATCCTTAAGGGATATGCATCTGTGGAGAAGTGCCTATGGGTTCGGCTGTGCAGAGTACCCGTTCCTTACATGTGGAGACCTCCACAGCCCTGAATGCGTGCCCACTCTGCTTCTGAGCCATGCAGTGGCGGGTTGGGGTGACCAAGGATGCGGGTGCAAGTGTACAATCCACAGCAGTAACTTTGTGGTGCAGAAGGCCTGCAGAGGAGGCAGAGGCTATGTGACCAGAGAGGCTACGGCACCGCCCGGTGGTGCTGAGTGTTGAGGCGCTGGACGCCACACCTGCGCCACGCTGGCAACCCGGTTTGGGAACGAGCCCGGCTGCCAGGGGTCGGCAGGGAGGAGAGGATCGAGCATCTGTAGGACTTCTCTCCTCTCTCGGGAGGGTTCGAGTCAGCCTGGCATCGCAGCGGCCACTGGTGGAGACGGAGGCACTGCAACATGCAGGGCTCGCATGTAGGAGAAGCGTTGGATGGCTGCCTTCCGGACGTGGGTGGGAGCATCCATGTCACGGGCTGGGTGGCACTGCATGTCCATGTCTTGGGTGTAACCTAAAAGAAATACCCCTTCCTCACAGGTGACAGCTCCTCGCAGTGCAGGGGTGCCACACACCCCAACACCGAGTTCTCTCTCCACCCTTCAGTCTTTCAGGGGCTAAATCCAGGCAATCTGGATTCTTGATAGAAACACTGGAGCGGATGGCGGCCCTGCCCGAGGGCTCAGAGTCGGAGGCTTGCCTGGAGGAGGCAACTGAGAAGGCAGTAACCATATAGGGAGGACCACGGTGGGCGTGGGCACACCCAGTGAACCGAGGTAGCCTGAGAGAGCTCAGGGTAAGGAGCAAAAAATTGAATTAAACAAAAAGAGAGAGGCTACGGCACTGCTTGTGCACCTCCACTCACAGCTGCAGGATGTTTCCTGGGGCTCGAACAGGGGCCTTTCCACCTGATCCCCACCCTCACTGGTGAACTGGGGTCATACCAACACAGTCCAGCACTGAATGGAAACAGAAGGTGTTTCCTGAGGATACTTGGAGGACCGCCATATCCCATCAGCTCCTGCTCCATGTGGGGCTTGGGACCCACTAGGAAGCTCAGATCCATTATGGGTATCTAGCACAGCACTGCCCTGACCCGCCCATGGCCCCGCCTCACTGCACTCCATGTGTGGAACCTGGGGACTGGGGACATGAATGCGCAGGTACAGCAGCATCAGAAGGTGTGGAGGGAAGCACCCTAGATACTTGCAGGTCTGCACATCCAGGATGCCTTGTGGATCGGGCCTATAGTGTGTGTCTGTGGATGAATGAATAATGATAACAAATTGTTTCTTTATGTAAGTGAGGACAGAAACTAAAAAGAATCTTTTGCTAGGTAAAGATAAACACCATTATTGGTATCACATTTACCTAACAGTACGACTCTTTTGTTTCTAGCCTGGTTTTGCGATGGGTTAACACAACACAACCCTGTCTTCACGAAGTGAAAATAGATTTCAAATTTTAGGGACATCAACAGAATTTAACGGTACCATATTGTAAATTCTGGGTCACATATTTAAGCTCCCCACCCTCCAACAAGTGTTTTAAAACTTGCAGGAGCAACAGCAACCAAACTGCAAATGTTCTAAATAGCTAAAAATGCTGAGATTAAGAAAGGTTTAGACGTTTGGGCCTACAGGCTTCATGTGGCAAAGTTCTAAATAGTGTTTGGCTAAACCTATATCATTCTCATTTTAATTCCTTTCTATCCCCCTCTTTTCAGATAGACCGATAACCTCTCCACCCCACCCCTTCAGCCTCTAGTGCTGGCAACCACACGTTAATTCCTCACTGCTACATTTGTTCCCTCTGGGAAGGCACAGCCCTTATCCAGTGACTGCTCTGCAGGATTACTATGACTTATCCCTCCGTGGACAGCACAAGCTACTCTCATGCCTGCAGTAACTAGTGGCGTTGCCATGGTAACGAGCTGCTCCTACTTCAGCTTAGCCAATCACAGCTCTTGACTGCAAACCAGTAGGCGAGAGCTTTAGCTGTCAGTCAAAGTAGACTTCAGGTCATTTCCTCACTAATGACTTTGTATATGGATTAATGCACCCTCCCTAACCCAGTTCCAGAGTCTGCAGTACAGGCTTGTAAACCAAACAAATCTTTCCAAGATAAGCCCTGTACTTCTCCTGCTTTATGCTAGATGGGATAAAACAAGGTATCATAATCTCTGTCCCAAGATTCCTGCAGGGCCCAACTTGTCCTGATAACAGAGTTCACTCCCTCAGGGAAGCACATCCAGCAACTTCCAGTTTGAAATAGCAACATAGTGGCTAAAAGTCACTGTCCATTCCAGGGACTGAAAATGGTGGCACTGACCCACCAGCCAAATGCTGGTAGCTTTTATATCAGGCCAGTATTATTTTCCTTTAACTAGCTCTGCTGGCTAGTAGTGTAGACTTTCAGTAAGGACATCAGTTGAGCCTGTGGAATGTCTGTGGGGCCAGTGAATTTTCTGTCATTAGCCCTACCCTGCTAGTGCAGGGGAAGCTGCTCAATAAGTACACCCATTTGCTCTGTGGAATGTCAGTGGGGCAAGTGGCTTTTCTGAGTCACATGCCCTGCTCACTAGTAGCCACAAAATCTAATTTCTTTCAGCCCCTGTCATTTTCCCTTTTGAAAATACTAATCTGTGACCTTATAAATGTTAAAGCTTCCTAAAACAGTTTCTCTTGTTTGGTGGAGTTTTTTTTCTTCATATAGCTGTTTGGTCCCCATAACTTCCCCTCCCGCCAGCTGTCGATGGGGACACATTGAGTATTTTACAGGCCCCCAAGGCCCAGGCATTTGATATAAACTCAATAGTTTTAATTAAGCAATATGCCCTGTGCGGAGAGCTTTATCTTGAAATTGAACCCACAGCAAAGTAAGGGTCTAAGCTGCAGGCCAGGGCAGATAATGACCAGTAAGGACACTAGATAGCAATAAGCCTGATAGGTGACGGATTATCATATTTTGTCAACTAGCACAGTAAAAGATGGAAAAACGTGGTACTGCCGCATGAATGGCAATGAAACCAAGCCAATTCTGAAGTTTAAATCAGCGTTCAATGGTTCTGACATGAGACCTCGCCTGGCGCTTATCACCAGTCTGAGGTTTCTATTGCTCCTGCAGTTAACAGTCAGTGTGGGTCAAAGGGCAACAGACTGGTGATCGTATCTCCAAACTCTTCCTGAAAATTCCTCAATCCACCAAGCAAAGTTCTCTATCTGTGACAGAGATCATTGGGGTGGGATGTTGTATGACCGTGTACATTTTGCACGAAAAGTCAGAAACAGTTATTAAACTAGGACATTTACAACACTAAACCTTAAAGCACATGTATGGGACTGACTTGCAGAGTATTTTGGTTTCCGCCTTTATTACTTTACAGCATACCACTGTTCCATTGCTGGAAGATGAGAGGTGTAGTTGAGACGCGAGTATCAACTGTTTTCCTACCACCCCCACCCCACTACCAAGCATACTCAAAGGCCTGGAAATGAGTACAGATGAAATGAGTTTAGATCCCAGTCCAGATAGGAAATGCACAACCTGTCGACCCCAGCTACCAGCAGGTCAGTACTGTGGAGCACTACTAGCTCATGCTGTCCTGGTGCCAATCACCCACAACCCTACACACAAGGAAGGTGACATAATCCTTAGAAGTGATGCCAGACCTGCCTGTGAATGAGCTCTGCTTCAGGGAGCAACAGTGCCTGAAATGTATTATGTCTTGTCGCTATGTACAGCAGGACTGTTTAAAGGCTGGATCACAGATTCCAGAAAGACATAAAGACAGACAAATGGAAAAAAGAAAGAAAGGGGGGGGAGAGAGAGGTGGAGGGAGAGGAGGGAGAGAGAGAGAGAGAGAGAGGAAAGTCACATTAGTCAAATCAGCCATCTGTCCCACAGGATTTCAGCACTGGGTCAGCGCTGGAGGGTCTAAATGAGGGGCCAGTATTTAACTCTCTAATTTTATACAACAACAAAACATCTCAGGAGCCTGCAGAACTGCCTATGATATGGAATTTTCTAACTGCCCTGTTTGCATCCCATGATGCTGTTCACCTTCATTAGTAGGCACAGTTCTTTCATACATACATACACACGCACACCTGGTCAAGCAAAAATACTTTGTTTACAGAATCAGATAGATCTAGGAATCCAAGGGTTACAGAATGAAATGTACAGTTTACTTTTTCCCCACATATATATATATATATATATTTTTTTTAGCACCATCCCTACCATCACCTGGGGATATACCTGTTCAAGGTAGTTCATAGTCATTCAGACAGCAGAGACCCCCCACCCCGAGTTTCTGCCTTGTTGCCTCCCTCATGTGAGCTATGCTTGTCAGCCTTGGTGTACAGAATGCCCCTGTGAAAGTAGCAGGCTCACTGGCCTACTCTCATGGGTCACTGCATGCTGGGACCCACCGCCAGCCCTCCTTGTCTCAGGCATGCTACCCTGTGGCAACTGACTGCAGCCTCGCCTGCCTCCTGATGTGGCGATCACAGTTTGCTTTCAAACTCTGGTCACCTGAGCACACACTGCCGCTGGGTTATCAGGGTGGCCCAGTGTTTACTTTTAAAAACACATTTCTTCTATAAAATGCAGCAAACATTAAACAAAAAACAAAAGGCATTCTTTGCAGCACTGTCAACAGCAGAATATTACCTATAACAGGAAAGAACTGACTGAGACGGACTTTTTTTCAGTACTGTAACTAGGGCTGAAGTTAGAAGCTGAGCAGATATTCGCAGCTTGTGCTAATATTCTAGTAAAGTTCCCCAAATGAATTTATTTTTTACCATTGATGTTTTACCTCCAGCCTCACCGCCTTCAGGCTGTTACCAGTCCACCAATAACCATGCGGTTGCTACAGTCCTTCATGTTTCATCTCTCTATGGTAGGGATTCGGGGAGGGGCCGCCTCTCTCAGGTCCAGATCCAGTTGCAGGTAGCTGGGCTGTGTGGTGTCTGTATATACTGGCAGCCATCATTCTTGGTAAGGACTGGATTTTCTTCCATGTTTACTCACTCTCTGAAAATTGTTCTGAACTTCCAAATATTGGGCTAACTGGTTTGTGCATGTTCAGTCTAACTTTAGAAATGAAAATTATGTACCTACCATAATTGTTGATCTGTCTGTGTATCTTCACCATTCATCACTGGTGGGGTATGGCGGAGGACCAGGACCCCATGGAACAATTTTGATTATTTCTTTCTTAGGGGAGGCGGCGCTGGAACAGGCGCCACCCTTGAGGCAGACGTACAGTGTGGCGCCAAGGGTTGGCCAGTAAACGATACCAACTCCTCCTCACTCAGTTCTGCACGAGAGCGTGAAGAAATTAGAGATAAACAAAAGAAGAGGGTGGAGCAAGGGAGCCCGAGAGACAGACAAAGGAAAGGATATAAACAGAAAAAGAGATAATGCTGAGGAGAGGACAGGTATTAACCTAGCAGTCTGGAACAGGGGCCCCATCCTCTGGGCAAGTAAGAGAGGAATAAGAGAGGAAAGACAGAAGAGAAAGAGGGAAAAGAAAGGGAAGGAGACAGGAGGACCCCCAACTCCCAATGAAGGACTCCTTAAGAGGCCAAGGAGAGGAGACCTTGTCTAAGCCAGATCAGTGGAAGGATCTATTTATTCACTTACTTTTTGTTTGTTTGGGTGCCCACAGAGTAGTGGAGCCCAGCAACTCGTGAAGAGCGCAAGAGTCAACTGGAGTGGTGGATCAAGGGTCAGACGAGGATGGGACCTGACCCAAAGCCCTCCCTGGAACAAGATGGGGGAGCTGCAGGTCTCCCATTCCTGCTTTTGAAAATACTGCTGGGTGGGGACAGAACCCACCCTGGGCAAAGCCTCCCTCCTATCCTGAAGATATGTTCCTCAAGAGGCCGAGGAAAACTCACTCCCTCCCACATAGGTGGGAGGGAGGGACCTGGAGGGAAGAGGGGCGCTGCCCAAAGAAACAACTCCCGCTGGATAGCGGGCGAGAAGGAGACACAGCTCTTGAAATGTGAAAAGGAAGGGAGAGGAGATCCCCAGATTCCTCAAAACCCAGAAGTGTCACCCTTCCCCGCATCCAGGTTCTGAGAAGAGCCAGGTCTTCTGAGAGGAGACCCCAGCAGGGTCCACAGGAGAGGACCCCGGGAGCCCCTTCCTAAGACAGCAAGCACCTTTGATTGCCCTCCAAAAAAAGTGGACCCCTGCCTCTAAGAAGAATCAGACGGCCTGGAGGTACCAGTAAGACTCAGATTACAATTGGTCACAACTGGGGAAGGCAAGCAGGAGGAGGCATCGCCCAGAGTCTGAGGCCCAAGAGTGGATGGAGGGTGGGAGCGGTGATGAATGATGAAGATACAATAAGATCAGCAATTACGGTAGGTATGTAATTTTCATATCTTATTGTGTCAATCTTACCATTCATCACTGGTGGTGATTACCAAGCCCCTCAAAGGGAACCTGGTATCTCCCTGAGAGAGAACATCCCGCAGCCCCTGTGAAGGAGACACAGGAGGAGGACACCTCACAGGCCAAATTAGGCCTGTGACTGGTCAGGGTGAGGCAGGATCTCCCTATGCCTGAGAGATGGAAGTCACCCCTGAAGTTCCTGTCTCACCCCTGGGAGAAAAGGCGGTCCCCAGAAAGAGGAGGCAATCACAGGGTATTAAACAGCTGGTATAGCATAGCAAACCGTTAACAAAACAGGGCATAATGCTAACTATTTCAGAAATGCTTAGCAGTAGACTGCTAACCATTTTGAGTGAGTCCATGACACAGAACCCAATATTAATAGAACTATATAATGTTTTACAATTTTGCTAATCAATCTGTGCCAAGTGCTATGCATTTTCACAACTGAATAGCACTTTCACGCCAAACTGCTAATCAGTTTTTTTCAGTTTATTTAAACCCTGAAATCACCCTACCGGGCCATGAGTGTCAACCAGGAAAGGTAAAGCCACACCGTCCGCCTCAATGCAGATCGCTGTCCCCACTTAGCCTGGATGCCACCTCACTGGCATCATACAATGCCCTTGCTTGGTGCCTTGCAAGCTCCAGGCAACATGCAGAGAGGGCAATGGCTTGCCTGGTAGCTCCATATCAGGCACTGATGCAAGAACTTACCCTAGCATTGACCATAACTGCCTGTTGTAGGTAGCATGATGGGTCTGATACACTGCAATGGAAAGTGAAAGGCGCGCCAATGAGAACATTCTCCTTCCCCATCGGTCGTAACTCCGCAGAGTCCGCCTCTGGGGCTGGTCGTGCCTTGGGCTTCTATGCCCGGTAGGGTATCTGGGAGACCTACCCCTGAAGAGATGAGGCAGGGCCCTGAGGACCCCTGAGGTGCACAATACCAGCGCCAGCAGTCCACTGTGACTGGAGAGGGACTGATGGATGCTGTCAGGTATGGTATGACGCCCGAAAGGGCACGCCAGGCAGACACCACCAGTGATCTGCGCTGAATTCACTTAAGAAAGCACATTCGCCATTCAGGATTGCTGCCTTGCCATCCTGGAGACATGGAGCTTGTCAACCAGCCTCGAGAGAAATGCTGATAAGAGGTCTGATCAGCATCAGAGGACAGGCGGATGGAAATATCCTCTTCCTCGGGGAGGAAGACAAGGAGGCCGACAAGTCCAAAGAGCCCGAGTCTGGCTGCTGCTGGGGCAACAGGTGAAAAACCTGCTCATCCACGGCTCTGACGTAACAGGAAAATCAGCAGCCGAGACCCTGAACTGTTCTCAGGTCAAAGGCCCCGCAGGGACCCAAGTGGCCGGGGAGAGAAGGCAGAGGTAAAGGGAAAAAGCGCATTTGTGAAAAAGGATGCCTTGCCAGGGCTAGAGACTATGCAGGTGATCAAGCACCCTGGAAGGATCCGCCAGTCTGAACAGTAACTGGTTGCTCAACCAGCCGAAGTGGTCAGGACTGAGCCCTGAAGGGAATCCCGTGAAGACGAATGGGGCTGCATATGGGTCCAAAGGGCAGCCCTGCCCCATGTGCAACAAGGTCTCACCTGGAGACCATGAGGGAGAGAAGGAAGACTCAGCACTATGGCTCCTTCCCAAGCCCCGGAGAGCTGCCAAGGAAGATTGCTGCACCTTGTCCCGTCCCCTCACTCCCCAGGACTCTGAGAGGGACCTCTTTCTCAGCCCCAACCAAAGGTTCTACCTCACCTGCCAGCCCCAAGGGGGCAGGTGTGGGAACCCTCTCCCAGTCCAGGCGACTGGGCAGCGCCAGAAACGGTGCCAGCCTGGTCACTGAGGCCTGGAGACTCAATCCCCCAGGCTGGGAGTCCACACAGACGCCAGTAATCCCTCTGGTACTGCCGTCAGCCCCAGAAACACTCCTGGCACCACAAGCAGCACCGAGGCTGGCACCGTTAAGACCACTGGCTCTGGCGTTGAGGAGAGCCCTGGAACTCAAGGAGTCGGCAGCCAGGCTGGATCTGTCTTTGAATCATCCTCCTCCAAAGAGAAGTGGATCCCTAGGACCTCCAGAGAGGCCACCCCAAGGCTCTTCTTTCCGGCACCGTAGGACAACTCAGAATCGCCCGTGACACCACCCAGATCCCCAGAGTGAGAATGGCTTCAGGGTCTGGCGGCTCCAATGGGCAGTGCGGATGAGACCACCGGGCGGGCAAGTGCAGGCCATGACACTGGGGAGACTGCACCTCTGAGGAGGTTACCGCCAAGATGGTGCCACTAGCCCGGCCCCGAGGGGTCATCGGACCATTTCCTTTGGCACTGTAGAAGGGACCTCCGCTGTGGCGTGGCTTAAAGAGGCAGAGGCCCCTCCTCTGCAGCCTGTATAGAACAGGAGGGGCCCCGGAGAAGGTCGAGGGACTTGTCTGGCGTTCTGGTATGGCTGTCCTTGAAAGTCAATGACGATACAGCCCGATCTTCAGCCGTGGTGGTTTTTACATGCCGGTCCATCAGGAAACAGGCATCGTGATTGGTCCATGCCATGGTCTGAACCCAGGCAGGTCAAACAGCGATCATGTTGGTCCGTTCGACGGAATATTGCCGCTGCAGGGACACCGGCACACATAGGGGCGGCCTGCTTTAGAAGATTTCTCCTTGTGTCTAGAACCAGACATGACCGAATGCAGAAATGAACTTAAAACTAAAGAAACAGACTCGAGCCAAGAAAAAGGAACGGTCTTACCAGCTTCCGAAGGATCTGGAATCGAATGGCGCTCAGTAATCGTGTAACGGCATGGCAGAACTAAGACTTCGCCGCCGATAAATGGTACTAGGCTGCAGTGTCACAGATGAAATTTTTGCTTGCTCCACGAGGTTGCTGTTCACTTAACAGCGGGAGAAGCAGAACTGAGGTGAGGGAGGAGTCAGCGCTGTTTACTGGCCAACCCCGAGCGCCACGCTGTGCATCCGCCTCGAGGCAGCTCCTCCCCTAAGGAACAAAAATATTAAAATTGCTTCTGTGGGGTCCTGGTCCTCTGGCCATAACCCACCAGTGATGAGTGGTGAAGACTGACACAGATATGATGTAAACAATTCTTCTGGGAAAATAAGGTTCTTGTATTTTTACATACTACATACTATATACTATATCAGACTGACAGGAACAGAAGATTAACTCTTATGTACCCATACCACTACTGACTTAGGAGCAATCAGACATATACCCCTAAGTACAAAGTTTTTCTTAAAACTCCTATTCAGCATTATAAGATCTCTGAGCACATCATCTGATTGGAAGTTGCATTTGTATTATGCTTTCTTTTTAACCAACCTCTGGGCACCTTAACAGATACACCACCCTCCATCTCTGGAACTTATTACCTTCCTTGTGCTCCCATAACTCTCCCACATGGGAGAGGTCTGTCTTCAGGGTTTTACAGGCCTCCTTGAGGTTCAATACTTTATCCTACCTTAAGAAGGTGCAGCGGTCAATGGTGTAGAGGCCTGCAGTGGGTACTGGTGCCATCCTGCTGCAGATCCATTCTGCCAAACTCCGGGGCAGTGACAGCATGAGGGTTCAAGGCCCTGACATATATGCGTGCATGCTGTCGAGGCAATGCCACGCTACTGCCCCAGCCAGTTAGGCTCACATTTGCAGCGCCACCAGTGGCCAGCAAGATGGTAGTGCTGGAGTGGAGCCAGCATCCCTCCCGAGGAGAGCATCTTGTGGGATGCTCAGTAAACCCCTCCCAGCTGGTATACCGTCAACAGAGTGGTAGAAACAGTGCGGGTAATGTGGGCAATGCACAAGGGCGTAAAGTAATGTGAGCGACTCAGTGTTGAAAGCGTGTGTTATTGTGGGCGTGCTGATGTGTTACAGGGTGTATGGGGCGTGCGGATGTGGGGTGTCTGAGTGGGTTTTGTAGTAGCAGGTGTTTTGATTGAACTTAGGTGTTTTCGTTTGTGCTTGGATTTCAGTGTGTTCTGTGGGTTGTGTATGCAGGTTGTTGCAGCGTGAGCAGTGGCTGTTCGGTGGTGGTTTCGTGGTTGTCATTTGTGAGGAGGTGTGGTGTGGTTTGACTGGTTACTAGAAGTCAGTCTGATTATCTACAGGGAACAGCTTCTCATTTCCAGCTACAAGTGTGATACCAGCTAATATACGGCATGTGTGAGTTTGTATGGTTTCTGACACTTTTCTGTTCTGGTTATGTGAGGGTTTGCAAGCTGTGTCCTGTATTTGCCTGGGTGTTCTGTGCAGTGTGGACCACTCTAATAAAAATTTCCTTCTCCCAGATACATGCTGCCTCCTGGTCCTTTCTAGCTTGAGCCCACTGTTTCTCCACTAGCCCTAGGTCTAGTCATCCCGGTGTGCTGTGTGGGTGGAGGTGATTATATATATTATGGGGGGCGGAGCAGCCCCGTGTGTCGGGGTGCGGAATGGAGCCCCCTCATGCAAGATATTGTGGAGGATCCATTAGTGAGGACCTAATGCCACAGTTCTAATTGGTGGGTCTGTGGTCTGACTACTGGTAACAGGTGTTTGATTTATGTGTTTCTCGGTATGTTTGAGTGACGCCAAATTGCTTGCTACCTTGTTTACTGTCTTTGCTTTGCAGCTTTGTTATCCTCGCCAGATTTTCTTCATCTATTGTGGGTGACCCCTCCCAGCTGACCCTCAATGGTCACATTTGCTAGCTGCCCCAGGAAAATGCTCAGAAAATTCAAGCTTTGGGCTGTGCCACTACCCCAGTAGGGGTGTTCATTAACCATATGTATTAACTCCCATTGACAACATGGAATGATACAGAGATGAATTTTCTGAGTTAATTATAGTTAGAATGCATGTAGTATCTTATATTAGGGTTAAAACTTCCTGCAGTGTATGTCATGACGTATATGTCATAATGCACAAGGACAGGAGGTGCTGCTTAACTGTGCTTGCCTTTGTGGATGTACCAGATTGATTTGTACAACCTAAGGCGTACTCTCCTTGACCTTGCTATGAAGGCAAGTCAAGCAGTAGTGTTCTGCTGAGACAGCTGCGTTATGGTGTGTAACACAAAGATGGTGTTCATTCTTGGGAGCAGATTCAGGTGTTCTGTCATGTGTTTAAAATGTAACTGTTCCAGAAATAAGTGTGTGTGTGTGTGTGTGTGTGTGTGTGTGTGTGTGTGTGTTCACAAGATTCTGGATTGGTTGTGTATTTTTTCTATCCCCAATGCATATGATAATATTGACCAGCATAAGAAAGGTCATTCAAGTGATGGCGGCAAACCTGCACCAAGAATGAGCTCCCAGAAAATTCTCTCCCCAAACCTATCTGTCTGCATCCTGGCCGATGGAACAGAGCAGTTTTCTGAAATTCCTGTTAGATCACAAAATCAGTTCAGCTGTTGAAGAACTGAATACAGAAATGCAATCAAGCACCTAAGTATTCACTAACACACAGAAATTCACCAACATAGAAACATAGACTTTGATGGCAGATAAGGACCTTGGCCCATCTAGTCTGACCATTTTCCTACCTACAGGACAGGCGCAGATCCTAGTTAACCAACAGCCTATTTCTTCCTACACCCCACAAGAATTGCCTTATGTCTGTCCCATGGCTTCTCTGAATTCTCCCACAGTTTTAGACCCCACAACCTCCTCAGGAAGGCTGTTCCATGCATCCACTACCCTCTCTGTGAAATAATACTTCCTCATGTTGCCCTGAACTGCCACCTTCTATCTTTAAATTGTGTCCCTTGTTCTTGCACGTCTCTTTTCTGAAAGATGCTACCTCTTGGACTTTGTTGATTCCACTGAGGTACTTAAAAGTTTCTATCATGTCCCCCTCTCCCTTCTTTCCTCAAGGGTATACATATTAAGCTCCTTTAGTCTCTCCTCATACAGCTTCTCTTGCAGACCCTGCACCATTTTAGTTGCCCTCCTCTGGACTGCCTCTATCCTGTCTATGTCCTTGGGAGATGGGGTCCAGAACTGGACACAGTACTCAGATGGGGTCTCACCAACTGTCTGTACAGAGGGATAACAACTTCCTGTTTTCTGCTGCTGATGCCTCTCCCTATGCATCCCAGTATACCCTCAGCCCTCCCTACTGCCTTCACATTGCTTGCCAACCTTAAGGTCATCTGATATGATTACCCCAGGTCCCTTTCCTTTTTGTTGTTGTTACTACCTCCCCCATCGTGTATTCTTCCCTGGGTTCTTGTTTCCCAGGTGCATTATTTTGCACTTTTTGCACTGAATCCTAGCTGCCATACTTCTGACCATTCCTCCAACCTTGCCAAGTCCCTTCTCATTCTTTCCACGCCTCCTTGTGTATCAACCCTGTTGCAGATCTTTGTGTCATCTGCAAGAGGCATACTTTTCCTTCCAGTCCCTCTGCAATGTCACTTATGAAGACATTAAAAGGACTGGACCCATACTGAACTCCTGCGGTACCCCACTAGTAATCCCTCTTCTTCACAGTGGACTCCATTTACAATTACCTTCTGTGTCCTGTTGTCCAGCCAATGTTTTACCCAGGCTACCACCCTGGGACCCACTCCCAGGCTGGTTAATTTGACTATTAATCTTTTGTGTGGGACTGTGTCAAATGCCTTGCTAAAGTCTAGGTAGGCCATGTCCACAGCCCCTCCCTGGTCTACTACTTTGGTCACCCAGTCAAAGAAATCTATTAGATTTGTCTGACATGACCTTCCCGCTGTGAACCCATGCTGCCTTGGGTCCTGTGCCCCATTGGCCTCTAGGTACTCAACTATTCTTTCCTTCAGAGTGACTCCATCACTTTCCCTACACAGAGGTCAGACTGACAGTCTGTAGTTTCTGCTCTCTGTCTTGGTCTCACTTTTGTGAAGGGGAATCACATCCGCCTTCCCAGTCCTCGGGTACCACACCATCCTCCCATGATTTATTAAAAGAGTAGCCAGTGGTTTCACTAGTTCCCCTTAATTCTTTTAGAATTCTGGGATGAATTCCATCAGGCCCCATTGCTTTGTCCACCTTCAGTTTTGGAGTTCTTGCAGAACCCTTTCTTCTGTGAAAGGACTGGGATCGACCATCCCCCAACAAGAGTGCTTCTGTTAACTGGATTAGGCACTTCTCCCTCCTCTTTTCTGAATACTGAGCAGAAGTATCGTTCAGTATCGCTTTTTCACTGTCCCCTCTGCCCACCACCGTTCATTCTATTCAGCCTCATTATCCTCCTTTGTCTTTCTACTCGCTGATGTACCTATAAAGGTTTTATCCCTCTAACCAAGTTGGCTATCTTTTCTCAGTTTGGGCCTTTGCTATTCTGACTTCCTCCTGCTTCCTTCTGCCTTAACTGGTACAGCTCTCTGTCCTGCTCCTTTTGGTTCCACACTTCTAAAAGTCACCAGTGACATACTTACTGTAATAACTCCAGGTCAACACCAAAACACAGTGTCTGTGATCTCTGTTTCCAACCAGAAACTGGCTGGGCTTTCTTCCCTCCCTCCTTTACCACCCTGGATGGCTCCCCTTGAAATTGATCATTCCTTCAGTATCCTGGCGATGTGGCTTGACGCCGGAGCTGACTTCTACCACACTGATGCCATCCATACTAAGCTCCGCCCCAAGCTTGGTGCCCTGTATCGAAACAACGACAGCTTCACCCTTCATGTCCGCTGGGTTACAGAGACATGATGTGGTCTGTGGTTCTGCCTCCTCCTCTCTCTTGCCAGACTGGACACCCTGTTTAACGCCTTCTGTCATCTTACCACAAACTCGCCTCAAACTCACCATTGCAATCTCTGCTCCTCTCTCCCTCTCTCTCCATACTCCCTCTTTCCTCCCATTGCCTGCATCACTGTGCTTCTTTCATCTGTAAGTACTGGTTTGAGGCTATGCCCTCGTGATCTTTCCACCTCATATCTTCCACTCCATCCACCTTGTACTCCCCTCATTCCAGGCATTCCTGCTCCTTCTCCCTCCCTCCCTCACCTTCATTCATCTGCTGGACAATCTGCCTCTCCTATCGCCTTCCTCACTCTGGAACCTCTCCCGCCCATCCATCTCTCACCCTCCCAACTGCATCACCTTAAACTCATTCCTCCTCTCTCTGCGCCTGTCAACTCCCCACCTGACATACTTTTTCTCTCTACCTCCTAGCTCATGCCTCCTTCCTGAGGTTGCCCTTACCCTCATAATGCTCTGGCACTGACTGCTGAAATCCATTTGTTGACTGTATTTATCAATGTTTAATGGATTCATGCTCACACACAGCTATTGCATATGGAGTAACATCTTGCCATATTTGCACAGCTGTATCTTTGTTCAGTTTACTTATATTGTATTTCTCAATCCCAATGTTATTGTTCTTACTGCATCTTTAACCTCACCTCGGTCGCACTCGAAACAAGCCTTGGCTCAGTGTGCCTTTCCTGGTTACCAAATTTTAAATGAATAAATACATAATATGGCTGGGTGGCAAAAGGGTTGAGGCGCTGGGCGCCGCACATTACTGCCTTGGCGACAGGTTCGGAGCCGGACTCAGGTGGCTTCAGGGGTCGGCTGGGGAGGTAAGGATTGAGCATCTGAGAACTGCTCTCCTTCCTCAGGAAGGGTTCGTAGCATGTACCACAACAAGAGGGGTTTGGCTCATGTCCAGGGTACTTGGCTACCTCCGCGGAGGTGGAGACAGCTGCTGCACCCATTGCACGAGTGTGGGCATAGGGGAGAAAAACAACGAGGAAATACGCACTCGGCATGACCCATGATGGCCCCAATGTGCTGGAGGACATACCTCCCGAGGGGTCATAGCCCTGCCAGGTCCGCAGAGGTGGTAACAAATAATGTTTTGATGAAAAAAAAAATAGACAAAGTGCAATTTTCATTAAAAAGCAGCCAATGCTTATTGAACTTTGAAAAAACAGGTTACTCACCTGTAACAGTAGCTCTAGGAGTGGTATATGTTGTTCATCCACACTTCTTGCATGTCCTTTTCCTGCTAAGATTTGCCGGAAGGTCTTCAAGCTGGCTCCTCCCACCCACCCAGGTGGTATAACCCTCGGCTGTGCCCATGATGCCAGATCTTAGCCCACTGGAAGCCAGGTTTGTGGGTCACGGCGGGGGAGGTTGGGTGGGTCGGTGTGGACAACATATACCACTCCTAGAAGCCTGGCCAGGTGAGTAACTTGTATTCTAGGGACGGGCTGTTGTTCATCCACATTTCTTGGCAGACTCCTAGCAGTTCTCCGGGAGGAGGGAGGCAAGGCACACACCCCTAGTTAGGAACAGAGACTGGAGAACTGAGGCCCCAAACCAGCATTCCGGCATGACTCAAGGTCGATGTGGCAATGGGTGACGAGGTGTTTGCTGCTGTCCTCCAGGTAGCAGCCCAGCAGATTTCTGGATAGGGATGTCCCGGAAGCAGCCACCAATGCAGCGGTATGGCAGGTGGAATAAGCCTTAGCCCTAAGGGAGGCTCCTACCCACCAACCTATAGTAGAGATCAATGCAAGATGTAATCCATCTGCAATTGTCCGCTTTGCTGCAGGTCTGCCAGAAGCGGCTTCAGTGTAGGTGACAAACAGCTGGCGAACCTCTCCCGAATTTCCGCCGTCTCTCCTTATATTAGGAGACAGCCAGTCTTAGGTCCAAAGTGTGGAGCCTGAACTCAGCATCTGAGGGTGTAGCTCAAGTAGAACACAGGCAGAGTCAATACCTGATTAAGGTGAAACTCTGACACCACCTTTGGGAGGAATTTCGGGTGGTGCACAAGGCCACTTTGTCCCTGTGGAAGACCAGATAAGGAGACTCAACAAGCGCCTGGAGCTCCCCAGTCCTTCTGGCTGATGTGACAGCCACCAGGAAGGTCGTTTCCAGACAAGTGTGGAGAGCTCACACTTGTGCATTGGTTCAAATGGCTTGCCCATGAGTTTAGCCAAAACCAGCAGTAAATCCCACAGAGGTGGAGGTTCCCGCACTGGAGGGATGTGCAATCTAAGCCCTTGAAAAGTGCCAGACCACCTTCTCCTGTGCCACCATCTGCTGACCAGCCTGCCCCGGTAAGCAGAGATGGCTGCCAGATGCATCTTAAGGGTCGAAGACTGAAGACCCCTTTGGACAGAGACCAAGGAATTCTAAAATGCTAGCCACTGGACAGGACAAAGGGTCCAGGCCCTTGCCCTGACACCAAATGGAATATCTTTTTCCATTTGAAGGCATAGCATTTTCAGTCGACTCCTTCCTGGATGCTTTCACTACTGTGAGTACATCCTCGAGAGACCCAAAGCCTGGAACTCTAGGCTCAGGTACCAGGCTGTCATGTGCAGGGACTGAAGGTCCAGATGGAATACCTTCCCTGATTGGCGGATATCAGGTCCGGGCGTGCTGGAAGGCGCCTCGGGGAGCCTGTTGCTGTGGCAGAGGAGATCTGGATGCGAACTGGCGGGGCCAGTCACAGCTACCAGGATCACCTGTGCCTTGTCCTCCTCACCTCATGGAGCAACTTGTGGATCAAGGAAATGAAGGAAGGTGTGGAAGAGGCTGGGGTCCATGGCCTTGAGAAGGCATCCCCTGCAGAGATCCCCGCTGAGGGGCGGGCATGGAACAGCCTCAGCTTGGTGTTTTCCTGGAGGCAAACAGATCCACCACGGTTTGCCCAGGTGGGAGAACAGGCTGTAAGCTACCTCTGGATGGAGAGAACACTCATGGGATGTCTCGCCTACACGGCTGAGAGCATCTGCCAGTTGATTCGAGGCTCCTGCACACATGGACGGCCAGGAGATTTGCCTTCAGACAGCTCATCAAATGTCCAGATGTGGAAAACTTCCTGCACAGCAGCAGGAGTGCGTGCTGCCCTGTGTGTTGAGGTAGTACATGGTCATGGTATTGTCCGTCTGGACCTGAACCACTTGACCCTGAAGTTGCTGCGCCGAATGCTGATGATGCCAGCCGACCACTCTGAGTTCCAACACATTGATATGGTATCGGGATTGCTCGGGGTCCAGAACCTGTGGGCCCTGTTGTTCCCCATGTGGGCTCCCCAGCCCGTGAGAGAGACATCAGTCATGAGAATGACCGCCGGCTCAGGCGGACAAACAGGATCCCTTCCTGCAGATGGTCAAGGACGGTTCACCACTGGAGAACATCCCACATCTTCTGGGTCACAGTGATCAGCTGGTCAAGTGACCTAGGCGCTGAGTCCAATGGGTGGCCAGCTCTCATTGAAGGTGCCTATACCACCTGGCCCAATGGACCACAGTGGTGCAGGCTGCTACAACCCAGAAGGTGCAGAAAGTCTCTGCAGGGTGCAAGTGCCCAACCAGAAATAATTGGGCAAATGCCATGAACATGCAATACAGAAGTAGGAATATTTTGAGAATATATGGAGAGAAGGAATGGGGATAAGACAAGATAAAACACAGCTTATATTAAAGAAATGGGTCCAGTCTAATCAGTATAGAAAGTATTTTGGTGAGGTAACCTCATATAGAGATGTAAACGCCTTTTATTTATGTATCTCTGAGACAAAACCTAATATATTATTGTATCGTTTAACTTCTTATCTGTTATGGAGCCTATATTAACTGACTGTGTCTATTCTAACTTACCTGATGTGCCTATATGTATACCTGTCTTTGATGTATTATTATTAAAATCAATAAAAACAATTAAAAAAAAAAGAAATGATTGGGCAAAGAAGGAGAGAACCTCCGTCCTGTCTGCTGGGAGCCGTGCCGGCAAGAGTCCGAGCTCTGCCCGATGAAACATATCACCTGAGATGGACAGTTCAGAAACATCTTCGTTGATCAAGAGGCCAAGCTGAGAGCAGTCTGGAGGCCAGGTCCCTGGACCTCTCCACCTCTGCTGTGGGTGGAACCTGCCAAGAGCCAATCGTTGAGGTAGGTATACTCTGACCCCCCCGACACCTGAGATGGGCTGCCACCACTGCAATGCACTTGGTGAAGACCCATGGGCTGATGACAGGCTGAATGGCATGACCCAGAACTCGTATAGGGTTCCCTCTGCCCTGAAGTGGAGGAGCCGCTGGTGGGATGGAGCGGATTGGACGCCGAAAGAATGCGCCCTGGAGATCCGCAAGCAGAGCCACATGTTTTGCTCCAGGGATGGTACGATCTGGTACAGAGTTACCATCCTGAAGGTGCATGGCCTGAGATACTGATTCAGGTCATGCAGATCTAGAATGGGGCGCCAGCCCCTGTCTGCTTTGGGACCAGGAAGTACCTGGAAATGAACCCTTGTTTGACTGGAAGATCTGCCATTCGAACCACTGCCTCCTTGAGGAGGAGTTGGGCTATGTCGTCTCTTAGAGCCGACCGAGTGTGGGATGATACTCTCTCCCGCGGGCGGGCTCAGCTGGGAGGGTACTGCTCAACTCTAGAAGCAGACCCTGTCCGACCACTTTCTAAGACCCACCTGTCTGTGGTAACAGCAGACCAGGCGGAAAGGAAGTGGTGAAGCCGACCCCATGGGAGGACCCAGAGCTGGCATGACAGGAATAGGGTGGCAGCCCCTATCCTGTCAATAGGCAGGCTTGGAGGAGGAGGGTCCGGTTTGAAATTGCCTGAACCCCGACCTTCCTGTCTGCGGCTGCTGGATGCCCAGGCTTGGGCCAAGGGTGCTAAGATTGTGCCTGCTGTTGCTGCCCACCCGAAAGGGAGGGTTGTTAATGCAGGGGCAGGGTGCCGAAATACTTTTTCTTCTGCTGCTTCTAGAGCTAGGCATCTTTTTGGGCAGAAGTAGCAGAGTCCAAGGTGGCACTGGACTGCTCGATTTGCTGAAGGTGACCATCCACACCTGGACCAAGAGATCAGTACCCAGGAAAGGAACATCAGTGAGTTTATGCTGGGTATCCGCCGTGAAGGTGGAAAGCATCAGCCAAGCCCTGTGGTGCATGGGAACCGTGGCTGCCACTGAATGGGCGCAAGAGTCCCTGAGATCCAAGGCCGTCTGAAGTTGCTGCTTGGCAACGGCTCGGCCCTGGTCCCGGACCTGTTGACCGTAGTCTGAAGGTCGGTGGGGAGGTGCAGGAGAACTTCATCTAGGGAGCCCAACAGGACATGAGAGAAGTGCGCCATGATGACGCTTGAGCCTCGCCTGACTGAGGCCTAAAGAAGAGGCTGCATAGACCCTTTCTGGCAGTGTGGTCCAATTGTTTGGACTCCTTGTCCAGAGGTTCATCAGTGTCAGCAGAGCTGCCAGTGCATCTGAACACAGAGGCGGTCACTAACCCTCAGCCGAGGGGTGTTCTGCACCCCGAGAGGGACCCAATGAGCATCGATACTTGCAGGCCTTCTGGGCAGATTGCACTGAGCAGGAGGCAGGATGCTGCCAAAGCTCCCAGGCCAGGCCAACAATGGCTTCGGCCACTGGAAGGCTTCCGTGGGTGAATCCCCTTTTAAGAATATCTGTTAGAGGGTATTCGCCCTTTCTGGACAGACTCCAGGGGTATCCCATAGATTCGGCGATAAGGCAGAGAATCCCAGAAATGATGAGAGGCCCTCCTCCGTCGACAGACTACCGATAGACTCATCATCCGAGGGTGAGAGTAAAAGTCGGTGTTGTCCGAATCTGAAGAATACGGATAAATCGGTTCGCCACCAAGGTCCCTTCAACACGCCTGGGGCAATCAGGCATAAGGGTGACCGATAACCTACGTGAAAGACCCAGAACCATCCGGAATCGCCGCGAGCCCCTCGGAAGGCTGTTTGAGCAGTGGCTCCACCACAATCGTGGAGAGGCCAATTTTTGGCTGGTTGGGCGGTTTGGCCAGCTCCACGGGTGGAGGAGCCGATTTGACTGATTCCAATGGAGTTGGCTTCAGCTAGGAGGCAAAGCCAATTAATGGCCAAGAGACCTCAATATGTACTCACTGAGGAGAGGAGAAAGGCGACATGATAGAAACATTTAAGTACCTCAAGGGCATAAACAAGGTGCAGGTGGGAGATCTTTCCAATGTAGAAAGATACCAGAATGAGGGGGCACGATATGAAACTGAGGGGTGAGATTAGCTGCACCGTGAGGAAGTTTTTCACACAGAGAGGGTGGTGAACGCTTGGAATAGTCTGCCAAGAGGTGGTAGGGGCAAGCACAGTGGAGGGGTTTAAACATGCCTGGGACAAACACAGGGAAACCTTGGGCGGAAGGGAGTGATGAGAAACCATTGACCACTTAGGGTGAGTGGACGGACACATGTATAGGGCCTACGGGCAGACTGGTGGGCCTAGCAATCCTTATCTGCCGACAATTTCTATGTTTCTATGATGGCCAAGGATGCTGATAAGTAGCCCTTTCTGGCCATACTATCAATCTTTCATAATCTTTTCCAGGCGGATGAGATGCCAGAAGAACTTTTGCCTTGTCACATACTGCAGCTTGTACCATCCCTCGGTGGTCAGGGTGGGAGAATAGAAATTCAGCCCCTTCCCTGTCCAGCTGATACTTTTGTTTAGCCTTTTGTCCAAAGGAGGGACGGACCCAGGTGTTTGGAGGATTTTGACTATATCTTTTAAAGAATTTATTCACAGGGAGCAGTAACTTTTAGTGGTGTTAACCCCACCATTTCCAGGTATTCTGCTTCCTCTTCATCCTCTATCACCTCAGTGGTAGAGATGTCAAGAGCATCCACCATTTTCCGGACAAATGTAAACGGGATGAATAATCCTCTGATGTCCTGGGAGGTGAGCAAGCTCCTGTTCAGAGAGAGTTCAGGCTCTATAGGCTCCCTCGCCTTCTTCCTCTTCCTCATATTCCCCATAGTCTTCCCTAACATCATGTAGGGAAGACTGGTTGATTCAGCTGGGGTCTGAACTGTTGACTGCTGTCCGCAGGCAGCATCCCCTGTAAGGCCTGCAAGACCTTGAAAGCCTGAGCAATCTCCAGCGAGGGAGTATTTACTGCCACACCAGAAGTCCCCAGACGCTGATCAGCAGAGGGTTCTGTGTGTTAGTCTTTTTGTCTTTTCAGTGGAACCAGAGAACTAGCCATTTCAGCAGACCTTTTGTAATGACCCTTGCATCCGTGCTCGTGTAGAAGTAGAGGTTTCTGTGGTTTCACCCACAGCCACTGAGGGTGTCGGCTGGTGGAGAGCCTGAGGGACCCTTAGATGGAGGCAATTTCTTTAAGCCTTTCCAAACATTTTTCAAGCATTTTCTTAGGAAAGGTCTTGCAAATTTCACAGTCAGATTTTAATGGTCATAGCTAAGGCAGGAACACAAGAAGTGTGTTTATCTACCTTGACAAAACTTCTCCACACTCTGTACAGTTTTTAAAACCGGTTCACCGGTCTTTCTCTTAGGTTTTTCTGACATTTTATTCAATTCAGCAGAAAACAGTAACCACAATAAAATGTAAACTTTTAAAACTAAAACTAGCGGTTACGGTCAGTTCAGGAACTGATCAGGGACCCATCAGAACCGAGAACCGATGAAAAGGAACTGGGTTACACAAAACAAATTTAATTAAACAAAATATGCTAAACTAAAGGAATTTCTGTCACAAAACTCTGCTTAAGGCTAAAAATTCCCAGTTCCCCCACGGTTATACCGAACTGGGAGAAACCGAAAAAATCAACAATTTAACTAAAATAAGCTAACAGTTATCTCAAAAACAAAAGATAATGGCAGCAGATGAAAATAAAAGCAATACCTTATATATATTTATAAGTTTCACGGACTAGATGTTGAGAAAGGATCTCCGAGTGTCTAGTCTTGACAGCGGAGAGTGAAATCTGAGGGTTAGAATGTAGACAGTTGATAGGTGGCAGCATTTCACAAGTGGCACGTGTCAATGGTGTTCCATCATTAGCACAAAGTTCCATCTCCGCGGATCTGGCTTAAAGGCATACTGCATGAGAGTTAGGAATATTGGAGTATTCCTGGGGTGAGAATACGATTTTCATGTGACATACTTCAAGTCAGTAATTTCCGTAGGCTCAAAGGGGCAACCTCTATAAGCTAGAGCAGGCATATACCGAGTTCCAAAGTGGGACAGGGTCCCTCACTGGTGGGTACCAATAGCCAAGGCTTTTAAAAATCCTTTGAAAATGAGTTGTGATGCCAAAGAATTTCCTTGCCAGCTGATATTTATGCTGATACTGCTGCTAAGTGCACCTCTTAAGCTGAAGGTCAGAGGGCCTAATCAACAGTACGTACTAGGTATTACAGAATTACAGGCAACCCTTCCTCTTGGGTTTATGTTTCGAGGTACATCAATAAGAAAACTTTCCTATTTAGAGGAATATGCTTTCCTGGTAGCAGGCTTCCTTGAAACCGTAAGAAAAATGAATCACCTTAGTAATCTTGTTTCTTCCAAGGTATTCTTCAATATGCTTAACTCTTGCAGTCAGCCTCTAGTGTTGAACTGCCCAGAGAATGGAACATATATGCAAATGATGGAATACACATTGGCTCATGCCACCATTCAAAGCAAAGCAAATTTTATTTTAGCGTCCAATCCGGAGGCTCTGGGCGCCTAACTGTTGAACAAAAATTTGGGAGTGGACTTGGGCTGGGGGTGGCTGGGGAGGGAGAGGATTGGCGCCTTTAAGACTGCTCTCCTCTCCCCGGGTGGGTGGCGGGTCCATCGCTCTTCAGCAGCCCCAATGCAGATCAGGGGCGCCGCAAGAGCAATGCTATCATGGGGTGGAGCGGCAGTAGACGCCAGGGCACAGAAGTCATTGCACGCCTGCGCCCAGGGGGAAAAACAAGGATAAATGCCCTGGTCCCTGATAGGCGACAGCAACCTCCAGTGCCCTACCGCCACACACCCAATGCCAGGCCCCGACTCGCTGGCTCTTCCAATCCCTCATACTGCCTTGGCTCTGGTGCACTAGCCCAGGGTCATCAGAACAAGGTAGGTGGGGAGTGTCTGTCCCCAATCTCCCAGTTAGGAGGGCTTCAGGTGGGTGGTAGGCGGTTGGTGGTGAGTGAGGCCTGCCTGAGAGAGTTCCAGAGGGCAAAGAATAAAGAAAGTTGACCAAAAAATTAAAAGAATTTCATACTGTGACATCCCTAGTTGAAACCTGAGCAGGGAAGGAGGGGATGCCAGGTATTTTGCTGAAACTCCCATGGCCTGGACTGCCTGGAAAAACTCACATTTTATGTCATCTGATGAGGGTGTTTTGTCTGTGTCATCTGCCTGCTCCTTTCTCCATTAAAGAGAAGTGGCAATGACATTCTCTCTTTAAATTTCTTTTTGGCAGACACCACTTCCAGTGTCTGCTCTGATGTTCTTTGTTTTTGCCATCACAGGATTCAGAGTTCCCCATTTTGGACACCCTGATGTCTGAACCATCTCTACAAGTCTTCTGATCGCTGTACAGCTTTTTCTTTTCCTTTTCACCTTTTACATTATTTGCTGCTGTACATGAGGAGATGACCTTCTGATGTGGGTTTTCACCATCGCTGGGAACTCCTCAGAGCCTTTTTATTACTTTTAGGTGACACAGCGGCAGGCTGGAGAAGGCATGCTTCTTTTCAACTTGTTTACTTTTTTAATGATTTTTAGCAAAAATATAATAGGACTTACAATTTATAAAGTCATGTTGTGGACCCAGACACTTTAACCAAAGCTTGTAGCAGCCTGTCTTTTGCCAGGAGCTGGAAACAAGTTTTACGGTTTTTAGAAACTGTAGGTACACAAGGTCTCTAACATAACCATGTTTGCAGAGTTTGAACTTGCATTCCAAATTCTAAAACATCTGCATAGGTTCTACCTCCATCGCCATCACTCTCAGTCGAGATGACTGCTAAAGTGTAAACACTAAGTGAGGGATTCCTGGGGATAGAAAGCTGAGTTTCAAAAAAACCAAAAACATGGGGATAGAAAGCTGAGTTTCAAAAACCCCAAAAACATGAATTACCAGAAATGAACTACCGAGCTCACCCAGCTCAATCCAAACTCCTTAAACCACACCTTTCTGGACTGGGTCTCTCCTCACAACCCCACCACATCGTTGCTTCAGGTATTCTGCCAGAAGCTCTTAGTGACCCGAGCATGACATACTGCGCCAGAAAGTCCGCACCCTTCCTCCTCCTCTAGGCACATCTCTGGTCCAGGTCCCTGCGGTCTCTGGAACAATGATGCTCTACTGACTGACCTGAATGCAATGGACTGGTCCCACTTTCTCTGCCCTAGACATCGATGTGGACCTTCCATCTTCCAGTCAATATTTACTTCTGTCAGGGACAAACATGCCTCCATTTGGAAGCCCAGGGTTAAGCCTTCTCACCACCCCTAGATCACTTTTAATCTCAGTGGTTTGTGCAAGACCCATGATCGAGCCTGTGCCCTGTACAATTATCCCGCTCCCTGTCTGACCTGCACTCATACAGGGTGCTTAGAAACTATCGTGACAAAGTCCATCTGAACCACCAAATATCTTTACTTCAAGGCCAAGCTCCAGAATAATCTTAACTCCCTTGCCATATTCTGGAAGGTGGTTCACACCCTTTTGATCCCTTAGTCAAGTCTGTTGCCCCAGTCTTCATGGCAAACAGCTCACCAGTCTCCAACCCCATCTCCATTGCTGCTCACTTCAATTAGTTTTTCACCATGTGCTTCACGCCTGATTCCTCTCCCTCCCTCCGCCTCCACCCTCCTCTCCACCTCCAAGGTATCATTCCTCCCCATCTCTACCTAAGAAACCATGCTTGCCCTTCTGTACTCAACCTGTCCAAATCTAGCCCTAATGGCCTGGACCCTAAACATCTCCATATCTCAGCTCTTGCCATCACCTTCCTCTCACTCAGTTCCTCAACCTCTCCTTCACTCTCTGCACTGTCCCTCAGTCTTGCAGGGTTGCCAAACTTCTCCCCTCCACAAGAGGGTGATCCTTCCACTCCTAGTGACTTCCAGCCTATCTCCTTCCTCCCCTTTGCTAAGCTGCAAGAGAAACTGGTCCTCTCAGGCTTACTGACTTTTGGAAGCACCACTCCAATGTCTCCTCCTGCTATGGGTCACTGACTCGCCTCTCTGGGATGGATCAGAGTACATCACGGTGGCCACTGTTATTGATCTGACCAAAGCCTTTGATTTTGTGGCCCATCCACTCCTCCTGAACAAGCTTGAGTTCTGCTTGTCTCTCAGCCCCACTGCTGAATAGTTTAGTCCTACCTCTCAAGCCGTCAGCAGTTGGTACAGGTAGGGGCGTCTTGTCCCCCTCTAGGCTGGGGTTCTGCAGGGCTCCATTCAAGGTCCTGTCCTATTTTTTATTTTCTTCTGGCACAGTCAATATATGCAGATGACACAGTTCCTGTCACCTCAGACCCCTCGACTGTGGCTGTGGAAGTCTCATTCCAGCAAGACTTTCACAATGTCCTCGCTTGTTCCAGTCCAACTGGCTCCAACACCAAGAAAACTGTGTCTATAACTTTTGAGCCATCCAGAAATGGGCCAGGCTTGCCACCCTCCCTTCCTTCACCACCCTGGATGGCTCTCCTCTTGAAGTGGGTCATTCCTTCAAGTATTATGGTGTGTGACTTGACAGTAGGCTCGACTTCTCTGCCCTCATCGATGCCATCCACACCAGGCTCCACCCCAAGCTTGGGGACCCGTGCTGTAACAAAGACTGCCGGTCTTCACAGGTCCAACAGGAGTTGATTACAAATGCTACTCCAGGTCTTCAGCTATGTGAATGTGGCTCACTGGTATTGACCCTCCTGTTCTCTTGCCAGACTGAACACCTCTGTAACACCTTCTGTCATTTTGCTACCAATTCCCCCTTGCACCCACCATGGTCCCACTACTACTCCTCCTCTCAATCCTCCCCCTTCCTCCCATCGCCAGTGCCACTGTGCATCCTTCATCTTCAAATATGGCACTGCCCTAGTAACTATCTGCACTCATCTCGCCCATTCCATCTGCCTCATACTCCAGGGATCCTTGCACCTCTCCCTCCCGACCCTCACTCCTCTGCTGCGAGTCAGCCCTCTCCTATCACCCTCCCTCCCTCTGGAACCTCTTTCCTTCTTCTTCCATCTCTCCTCCCCTTGTCCCTTAAGAACAAGTTTAAACTCCTGCTCACCCCCATGCTCTTGTCCTGCCCCTACCTAACTTGCCCTGCCCCCTTTCTCCGCAGTTCTGGTCCCCTTGTGGGGTCGAGCTGTCTCCCATTATCATTGTACTGATAGGCTCAAGCCGCTAGACTCTGTTACATAGTGCTGCACTGCTGCTCACAGCTCCAACTCCAGCCACTTGTTATTGTTATTTGCTCTTTTACCATGTTGCACTACCTTTGTTTGCACTTAATGTTTATGTAACTGTTTCTTTACTTCCACATTTGATTAACTGTATCCCTGTCCCTCCTCCCCGGGTCACACCTGGAAACGAGCTTTGACTCAGTGTGCCTTTCCCAGTTACCAATTTTCAAATAAAAAATAAATAAATTAATAGAAATGTTACCAGCTCATGTAGATATTAAATAAATCACATTAAATGTTTTAATTTTATCCTCCTGTTTGTTCTGTTGATTTATTTTAGCATAGTACAAGACAGAGTTAGATGGTAAATGAATTCAAGCAAACTTATACTATACAAGATAATGTATGGCAACATGCACAACAAGGCTGTGTTTCCATCCAGGGGTAACATGACCTCACAGACCTCAACAGCAAAGCTCAAGCGGTCTCAAAATGCCACCTCACCCCTCAGTGGAAACATCAGTCTTGTTGCGTGTAGGAATAACCGATACATAATTCTACGATGTTTTCTAAGTTTTCTCAGAGATGTCATCAGCTCTGTAAACTGTCCATAGCCTCTGACCAGTTAACCACCACCTCCTCCTGGGAAGACTACAGAAGCTTGGCCCAAGTAGTGCGGCAGTCACCTGGTTTTCATTTACCTGAGGAACCAGCACTGCTCCAACCTACATGACGACTGCTACAGATCTTTAGGATTAAGCATTGCTGTTCTGCTTATAGTCTCACTTTTCATCAGTGACCCCACAAGAACACAGAGACGATAATGTCATCCACTACAGTGCCCGCCTCCTCCTCATCTCAACTTCCCTGCAGGCTAACCTTGTAAAACTGAATCACTGTTCACAAACAGCTTCCTGGTACTCAATGTAAGTAAAACCAAGTCCATGATTTCTGGTTCCTCCAGATAATCAAAAAAATGTTGTAGGTGCCGTATTGGTCCTTTTAAAAACAGATCCAGAAACAAATGATTTGATACCTTTATTGGACCAACATGGATGTTACAGAAAAGAACAAAGTGCTTTAGCTTTCAACCAACCAGGTCCTTCTTCAGAAGCTTTGTGGCAGTTTTTTCAAATATCCCATACTATAAACACCAGATTATATAGAAAAAGCAGAAATAATTCTCATTGGTTTAATATATACATTTAAAACATATAGAAGATTACGCCAGAGAAGATAATTAACACCATGTCAAGACTATCTGTCTACATGACCAACAAGGTAAAGCTGGATGAAGTTCCTTATTTCAAGTAACTTGGCTTGTATCTGGATCTCTCTCAGTCCTATGACAAAACACATTGACTACCTCTGTACCAACAATGGACAGAAGCTCAGCACCCTTTACAAATACAAGCGACGCTAAGCACTGTTTTAGACACATTTATAACGGACAAAGAACAAATGGTGTTTACAACCATAGAGGCTGAGCCGTTAATCTGGGCACAGAGATTACAGTGGTGTGTATGATTGTCAGAGGCTAGCACAGTTCTGCAAAGTTTGTTATAGAGAGTTTCTAGAGGCTGAAACTCTGTTGCCAATATGAAGACCACTTCACCAGAATCCAGGATGAGAAGTATAAACTACCTGTTTATGAAGCTCTGTACTGTAAGTAATATTAGCTTTCAAAATTAGTGAACTGTAACTTTTATATCTGAAGTATTTTTTACTTTTCCTTTTTGCTAATTAAAACATTTTTTCCACCTGACAACACTTGATGGTAAGTGTGGAAGAAGTACTGTGTCTGCAGGCGACACAGCTTCGTTTTATTACATTTCAGAAAACTAATCCTGGTCTCTGATTGGACCAGAGCCAGTCACATGACATACAATATTTCTGAACTACTGCCTGGTTCAAAACAAAGAACTAGGCAATAGTTTTTCCAACAACTGCCCATTGTAATCCTCGATCTTTAGGCAAGGTTTAATAAAACTGATATTAACTAGAGTTGTGTCAGGATACAACGGAAAATAGAGATTCCTCCAGGGAATTATTGCCTTCAATAGTCATACTACCCTCATCTTCAGGCAATATAAATAATTTCAGGCAACAGTTCGTCCATTGGGGTCAATATTTTCCCACTATATCCCTCACTTCTGGTCAATATTTGTACACTATTCCTCCTCATACATCAGCAGCGCTATGACCTCACTGTGACATTACCAGTGACAAAGACAGCCACTCACCTGCTGCCAGAATGATCATTAGCACGCCACAACAAATGAGGTCACAATGCGGATGAGGTACAAAGAGGAACCAAACTAGATACATCAGCATCCAGGTAAAGCACTGCTCTTCACATCATACCTAATACTACCAAGTAAAACCTTATAACGAACAAACGGAAAAAGACAAGTTCTTCAGAAATAAAAACGCAACAGCTGACCACTTAGACATTTCTGCCTCCTATTTTGGTGCTACTTGCTCTTTTAAGACTATTTTCCCAGTAACTGATTGCTATGAGGTATGCTCCTCCTCTGAGTATGAAGCTTGCTACGCCCTATGATCACAGTGAAAACACTGGTTACTACGCCATAGCCTATGCAGACCCAAATGACTGGAACAAATTACTGATTCATAATAAACTGCCCTCCTTACTAGCTGATATATCTTTATCTTCACGTTTCCTGCCAATGTCCCTGAGACTCCTCTCAACCTGTCCCACAGGTACAATATTCTAGCCCACTTTGATTCTTATCTTGATCTTACACATTGTCAATATTTAAACAGCAACTGTCCCCTCCTGGAGAACTTTGAAAAGCATAATAATTAGATAAAATTCAGCTTATATTTCATTTTAAAGGAGAACTGCACTGAACCTTTATGTAGTTTTCCTTTGCAAAAACTGAGTTTTAAATACTGGTTTAAATTCTGTACATTTTTCATTTCTATGATGTTTTTAGTTATTTTAATTAGAGTTTTCTGATTTACAAATTGTAAGTGTTATCTTAGAACTGTATGATGTAGTTTATATCCTTTGCTCAGCTCTTCCATTGTTGGCACAATGCAGCTACATTCTATTATACAAGTCTGTGGCTGAGAGGGACATAAAGTACATCATACAGTTCCAAAATGGCCCTTACTACCTGTGTGTAAACCAGAAACACACACTAAGATGAATAAAAGCTTGTAGAGATGAAAATTTAACAGAATTGAAACCAGTATTCAAAATCCAGCTTTCACCAGGAAAACTATATCAGGTTCAGCGTGAGTTCTCCTTCAGTCCTGTATTTCTCCTCCTGCTTATTCATTCCTGTAGTCATTTGCAAGAAAACAGAACCTTTGTTCCATCAGCATCTGCCTGGTCCAGTTGTGTGTGTCCCCCTGCCCCTGAGTAAGCCATGACATTACAGTCATCCCTAGCAACAGACTGTGATTTCCCAGCAGAGGACTGTGACTTCAGGTGCTGCGGTGATGAACACAAAGGAATAAGGATCCAGTATTCATTCAAATTTCCTTAGCTATTAATCATGGGGAGGAGAAAGAAGATACATGAAATACAAGCTGAACTGAGTCTAAATGTTGTTTTCTCGGTTTTCTGTGAGGAAGCAGCAGTTCTAAATTTGATTTACTATATATTTGCCTACAAAATGTCAGTCTCACATATAAGTTAACCCCTCGTTTATATTTATTTATTTATTTGAGAGTTTTACCAGGAAGGCATACTGAGCAGTGTACCACTCGATTCCAGATGCGCCTGGGGAATGGGGATAGGCAGGATACAGTAATAGTAGAATTACACACATATACATGTTCAGTTACAGTAGAAATTAGAGTAGTCAAAATCCTATATACAAATAGCAAATTTACAGCCAGGGTGGTAAGGTAATGGAATGGTATGCACTGAATTACGTATATGCCCCTGCACACACAGTAAGCAGGGTTTGACAACAATGGGAAGGAAACAGCAGAGACAATAAACAACAGACAACAAGATTGCAAAGGATTCAGTGGGGCAGGATGCAAGAACAAGTGGTAGTGAATTGAGTCTTAAGAAGAGCATTCCAGTGTGAAGTGCCTGGGGCGTGTCTAATATCGGCCGACAGGGAGTTCCATAATTTGGGCATCCTGAAGCTGAAGGTAGCCTGTCCAGACCTGGTGGATCTGTGCGGGTTGTGAAGTAGTCGAGAATCAATGTTCCTGAGTGAGTAGGCTGGAGAGGGAAGAACATTTAGAGAGGACGCCAGGTAGGAGGGGAGTGACTGTGACCAGAATTTTGCAGCGGTTCTCAAGACAGTGTTGCAACCTACGATTGTGGGAGAGATGGAGATCCAGGGACTGGTAGAGGACACAGTGATGTGTACTAGGAGGGCAGTCCAGGGAGAACCGGCAGAAGGAGTTGAAGAGAGGGTCTAGTCTGGACAGGGAGGTTTGAGGGCTGCACGTAGACTACATCCCGTAGTCCATTATTGGGAGGATCATCTTTTGAACGATAGCCAGTCGCATCGGTAGGGATGCAACTTTTGTTGCAGTATAATGCGCCTAACATGGGGTGCAGCTTCTTATGTATAGCATCAATATGTGCAGTGAAGTCAAGATGCTGGTCTAACTAGACCCCGAGGTATCTGCAGGAAGTGCAGACCTCCAGGGGAGCCTTCAATGTGAGGAACGTGGGGGAGGCAGGAAGGCGGGACAGTTTGGCCCGGGAGCCGAAAGTTAGGGAAACATTTTTTTAGGGTTTAGAAATAGTTGATTTGCACGAACCAACGCTGGATGGAGTCAAATCCTCCTGCAGGCCGGCTGCCACGGCAGTGGGGATGAACCAGAGACAAACAGCACCATGTCGCCTGCATACATGTGAATAGATGTATGAGGGCAGGCAGCAGGCAGATTATTGAGAAAAATAGAAAACAACAAATGGTCAAGGACAGATCCTTGAGGGACCCCGCTGGCAACTGGGAGTGAGGTGGAGATAGCTGAGCTAATACGGACAGACTGGGACCTACCTGCCAACTTCGACTGGAACCAGTTGGTGGCAGGCACAGTCAGTCCAGCCTGGGCGAGTTTAGATAGTAACAAGGCATGAGAGACCATCGTAAGCCTTAGCCAGATCGATGAAGACTGCCGAAGCTGTATTTCCCCTTTATCCATACTCGTGAGGATGGTGTTTGTGGACGAAGGAGAAAGGTGGTGGTGGGTGATTTTTCTAAACTCCCTGCACCTCAAAGCAAAACAACCTGAAGCTCTAGCAAGCAGCTACTATGGGTACCCCATGGGCCAGACCTCCCAATACCAACGCACTTTCAATTACAGGGCCCCTCCTGGACAAATTCCCTCCCAATCCATATTACTAAGGAAAGAAGGCTGGGCCTTTTAAATCCATGCTAAAGGAACACCTGCAGGTCTCAAATAGATGTGACTGTCCTTGACACCGGATCTGCTTGCTCCTTGCAATCAAGCTACTAGCAGCAAATGTACCACAATACATTTTTATGAAGTAAGACAAGCAGCCTTTGTCTGAACCTCTCTGTCTCTCTGCTGACAAAAATTACCTAAATTTCTCCTGTTAGCCTACTAAGAAACAACTTGAACCTGTTTATGTTATGCTTACCATGTGTATTTTTTTATTCTCCTTGATTACTATGTAATGTAATGTGCTGTTCTCTGTCTGTATACTAATGTCCGGTCCCTTGTGGATTTGCTTTGTATGATGTGGAACCTTTGTAAATGAGTCCCTGACTCAAAGGTCTTTCTGATTATTTCTAATAAATAAAAAGTACAAGGCGCTCCTGTATTTTGGCTAGGATGGGAGCAGCGATATGGGGCGGTAGCTGCATGGGGAGGAATTGCCTCCTTTGGCGAGAGGAATGACTGTGACTTGTTTCCATATTGTGGGGATGGACCCGAGTCTAAATGACAGGTTATAGAGTGTAGCTAGAGGGTTGTCTCTGGCTGGGGCAGAGAAGGAGCATTTTGGAGTCAAGGCCGAGGCATTTACTCTTGGGTGGATTTAGTGGCTTAAGTATTTTAGTACCTCAGCCCAGGTGTGACGGGCGGAGAGAAATAGGCAGGTGAGGAGACAGCAGGGGGAACAGGGGAGGGAGGGGTGAGAGGAGAGCAGAGAGGATGTAGTGTTGGTGAAATATGAGTTAAACTCAGCGGCAACAGTGCCTGGATCAGTGATGATGCTTCATCTATGTTGAGTGTAGGAGTAGGGGTTGATGGAGGGGTGAGTAGGGATTTAATTGATTTCCAGAATTGTGTTGGGTGAGAAAAGTTATTGTTGAAAGCAGACTTAAAAAATATTATTGGCCTGTCGTATGAGTCTTGTGCTGGCATTCCTTAGTGAGCAGTAGTATTGCAGACCGTTTGAGTACCCGTTGCCTTGAAGGTTTCCAGGCTCGGTCCCTGGCTAATAGTTGTTCCAAGAGGTTTGCGGTTACCCAAGGTAGGTGGATCCTCTTACTCTGGATGTCAAAGATGGAATTTCTCTGCCCAAATTGGATGCAAATTCTGTTTTGTGACCAACATCAAACACAAGAATATTCTTTTGTGGTCAGAATTGGACACAAAATCAGGTTACATGTAAGCATTAATCCCACGACAAAGGTGGATCTAATGGGAATTAATGCATGGTTGGGACCGGTTGTGGCGGCTGGAGTGCCTACAACGGACCAACCATGCATTAATTCCCCATTACATCCACCTTCGTCAGATTAATGCGCTTTTGACATGGTCTGCACATGGGTTTCAGTGTCACAGATGTGTTTGTGGTGCTGTTATAAATTAGACCATCGCAGTATTCAAGTTATAAAGTTCAGTTTAATGTTACTTTCACTACTTATTGCTAACCTCTCTTACATACATATCTGTTTTTTCTAGTTTTGCTCATTGGTACATTACTGTATTCCTCAGTGACTGCTATAGATTTTTCCTGTTTCTGACAGCTGTTCGTTTGTTGTCCTTGTTAGGAGGACCGCAATCTCCTGCTTTCACTGTTTCCTATGAACCTTTGTGTCTCATTTGCATATAGATTTTAGCGCTTTATGCGTGTATATTATATTTTCACCTGACATGCTTCTCTTTGCACTAGTCACTCCATTACACCAGTCACGGTCCCCAGTGTGTTTCTTCTTTCCTCTCTATGGATTCTGCTGGATAGTTGAAGTTTACTGTCCGATATCGGTACCCGTCTGGACATTAATTATACTTCTGGTTTCTCGCTGTGTGCCTGTCTGTTCCTGGTCTGCGTTCCCTGTGACTATGGTGTGCCTCTGTTATACTTGTCCTCCTGCTCATCCAGCCTACCTACTTGCAGTTATTAAACTTGATTTCTCCTTCTTTGCCTTTCATTTTTTTTACACACTGCTCCTTCTTACGCCTGTGGCTACTTCTGGTACTTCACAAGCAACACGGCATTACTTGCCATAATGCCGTGTTGCTGTTGTACCACCTGATGCGTTCTCACCAATTGTTTTTCCTAGTTTTACCTACTCTTTGTTTTGCCATGTTACAAAGTTGCATTAATTACTGTCAATCCTGCAGATAGGTTGACCTCGCATATAAGTTAAGTCCCCTTCTTGAGTACCTATTTTGAGTCCAAAACTAGACTATATATGTGCACATACAGTAACCATCTCGCTATGTGAGCTTCCTGTTCACATTCTGCACTCTGTTGCACTTGGACCCCCATTAAAATGAAATGCTGAATCTCATGGAGCTACACTCCAGTGGTTTAAGGCTCTGAGCTGCAAACCTGGAGACCTCATGAACTCATGGCCTCACTTGCATACTGTGTGACCCTGAGCAAGTCACTTCATTTCCTTGTGCTCCCAGGTCACACCTGGAAACAAGCTTCGCTTAGTGTGCTTTCCTGGTTAAATAACTTCCCCTTCCATACTGGTGGGTGAAATATTATTTTTTGTTTATAGTCCTCCTTACTGGCTTGCCTTCTGCCCTGCATTCTGCCCGTTCCAGTTCTGGGACTTCATCTCATTGGCTGGGGTTTCCTTCCTCATCCAGACCCTCAGATATCTGGTGCAAGGCCACCCTGGCTTGCCCTTTGGCTTGACCAAATAAGGTAAGTACACAGATCACAAAACAACGCCTATACCAGAGGGAGGATCCAAGTATTGTGTGTCGCTATGCGTAGGGGCAGTCTGAGCGAGTGCCAACCAGCAGCCAATAAAAAGACTTTAGCCCTCCTTAATTCCAGACCCACTGCTCAATACTGTGGGTGTACACTTGTGATTGCCCCGATGAGTGCCAGACAGCACTTGGCCATCCACATCACCCGTGGCACATCCACCATGCCACTTCTATGTGTAACTTGATCAGTGGCACTCCAAGCCACTATCTCCTTGGGGTGGAGGGCAGTTGCACAGATGTTCACAGCCCTTCATGCCAGCCTCCACCCTGCTGTCCTGAGGTAGGGCATGATCTCAGGTCAGAATGATCCTCTGTTGCCGCCCAGTGGCGCTGAGGGCTGAAGCGCTGGACCCAACATCCCAGCGCCATGCAGATGATCTGAGGCGACATCGGGAGTCCAAGGGTTGGCGGTGGGAGGACGATCGAGTGTCCTAGGGACTGCTCTCCTCCTCCAGGAGGGTGGGGAGGGACAACCCGGCGGCTACACTGGCTCCTGGCAGTGGCTGGGGGTCGGTACATGCCATGGTACAACTAGCCAGGATCAGCGTGGGCGGCGCCCGAGATGTGCAGTGCGTGGATGCCGCACTGCAGCATTAACTGACATCAGTGCATGTCCATGCTGGGAAGGGGTATCCAGAAAAACGCCGAATCCTCCGGCGCTAGGTGACCGTCGGCCCCAGCGCTGCACCAGATGCTCTCAGGATGCTCCCTCTGAAGCCTGTCTCCCGAGGTCTTCCATGATGGGGGGCGATGTGCAGAAAAAGGTGAGGGGTGAGCTTGGGCAAGGCACCCAGTGCGGTGCCATTGTGGTCGACTGGAAGGGAACCATAGGACCACCTCTGCTGAGGAAGTAAGGCAACATAAATAATACAAAAAAGGAAAAAGAATGGTCCCCTGCCACTCTGTTACACGAACTGCATGGCTGTAGGATGGTATACTCCATGGGGTATCATTTTATTTTAGAGGGCAAAAACAAGGCTAGGCACTCCTGCCACTGTTCCATGCAACACAACACAGAATCAGCTGATCCTTTCCTTAATTTCATTTCCGGAGTCAAAGCGATACTGTCTTTGTATCTCAGGGCTCATACAGAATTACAGACTCTGGGGCGGTACATGGGTCTCAGAGGAAGCAACACAGGGCAACTGCATTTATCAGTGCATGGGTGGGGCAACAGACAGTGCCATGGTATACAGAAATTGTGGTAACTGTATACACATTTTGCTCTCTGGCTACACCCTTGCCATGAAGCAGACTCTGGAAGTGAAATTTTAACTGAAGAAACAAATCAGACAGTGCAAAACACATTACATTAATATTAATGATCAATCATTTCTCATGTGATGCCACAGTATTACCTTTCTAGATTGGATTCCCAAGTGGCACATTTGCAATTTTTATATCGTCTCGTCTTGCATGCTTTTTACATTTAAAACTATACCACACATTATGCATAGTTTGCTTACAGGGCATCTGACATGTTTTAGAGCTGACACATTTCTATATATTTGCCAGGCTGCCAACATTTCTGAAGACTGTTAGATAATGGAAAGCTAAAAAAGTTGGAATGGGAGGGGCCCAAGACACAGCTTCCAACACGTAAATGTAAAGTAATGAGCTTTTTTTTAAACTAGAAATGATTTCTTACAGTTAGCAATGCAGTGACCCCAAACACTCATGACACCGACCAAATCATTCTGTAGAAAATGCTAAATTCATTAAAATCCATTCAAGTTAAATGTCTTTTGGATTTGCTCAAGTATATTAAAATATATCTTAATGACTGCAGTCAGAAAAATTGCAATAAGCACCTACTTAACCCAAAGGTAAAGAGAACACGGGAACAAGAAAAAGCTGTGATTTTTATTCTAAAGCCTGCACTAAATAATTTTTTATTCTAATTAAAAAAACATTGTGAACAACTACTAGTTCTTGATACAATGAGATTCCCAAAATCTGATGTGCAAAAAGCCATTTCAAATAGCATTAAGGTTTGCAGTAAATAGCCAGAAGGACTAGTGGCTGGGTAAAGCTACTGTGCTGCAGACATTTCTCTGCCTCAACTGGTGCACTTTTGGAAATGTTACCACCTCAAAATAAGCCAGCAATGCAAGTCAGAGGAGGTTTACTGGCCCAGTACAAAATCTACCAGCCTTTTATAAGTGGACTGATGTTGGAGGGGTGTGGCTAGCTGCCTAGCTGAGTGGACGAACTTTCATAGAGCTCCCGATCCAATGTCCAAATTTCGGCTAAATTTACTCATTTCTGTAGCTCAAACTCACCTAAACATATTGATACCTGGTATTTGGAGTGCTGTGCCCAGAAGGGAGATCTGATCAAGTATGGGTAGGAAAAATGCTGAACAAAAAGCTAATTTCTTTACTCCATGGCGAGCATCCAAGCCACAATCCGTTTCTATGGCATTTTCATCTACCGAGCAAAGTCTGGAGAGACCGACCTGCAACATTGGAGTCTTTGCAATCTGCGGTGTTAAATCTCAGCAGAACAGTCCAACAAATTGAAAAAAATGAACACCTTCCACGAGCTTATGGTAAATGTGGAGCAAAGATTTGATGGATTAGTGGATACCGTGCAAGCGGTGGGCAGCTCATCGGAGGCGAGCTCAGGCCTCAGCAGCACATTGTGTAAAGGAACAAGCCTCCTGAGATCTCATCTTGAGCATCTGGAGAACCTAACCAGGGCAGCTAATGTCCGCGTACTTGGGATGCGGAGGAGCAGAAGGAGAGGACCTGCTTGCGTTCCTGACTCACTGGCTAGCGTCTGCGGAGAGAGCTGGTGGTCAAACTGAGGTGCTAGGACCATTATGCTTACAACAACATCCGTGGTCGTCAGGGACAGGATTTTACAAGCTGCTCACTCCAAAAGAACTTGGAGGTAGATGGATCAAGGGTTCTGCTCTTCCCTGATCTGTCTTATTCCACCCGACAGAAGCGGAAAAGTTTTGGCGCCATTCGGTGTTGGATGCGGAAATGGATATCCTGAATAATCTCCTCATGCGGCACATTTGCATGTCACAGAAGGCCGAGGGGCATATATTTATACAGACCAGAAGAAAAAATTACTCACCTTAGTAATGTTGTTTCTTCTAATGGAGTCTTGCTATATTATGACATATGCAGTGAGTCCCAACCTTGATCTGCGCCGGAGGTGAAAGAGTTAACTTTCCATGCCAGGCATGGGCAGCTGAGCTCGACTCGGTTGAAACTCTGTCTGTTGTTCTTCAAACTCAAACCGTCAGATCTTTCGAGCTAAACTCACTGAGGTCCTGTGCGGAAGCTGTAAACCTACACTAGCCAACTGGCTATTAAACATAAGAACACATTTTTTGGTCCCAAAGCAAAGACTCAAGTCAGGAGACCCAAAAATGAAAACACCACACCAAGCACCCCAAGAAAGGAGGGTGAAACAACAAGGTGGGCACCTACTGAGTGCCAACACTGCACTGCCCACCCACATCCCAAAAACAGAGGTTCTGAGGAGGGGCAGGGCGGAGGTCATAATATGCAAGACTCCATTAGAAGAAACAACATTACTAAGGTGAGTAATTTTTCTTCAAACAACATGAAGTCTTGCTATATTATGACATATCAGACTCACAAAGTAGTACCTCCATGGAGGAGGGACAGAACCTACTTAGGAAATAGGCTCTGAAGCACAGCTGTGTTAAACCGAGCATCACTCCTGGCCTGGATGTCCAGGAGTAATGCTTGGTAAAAGTGTGAAACTGTTTTCCAGGTAGCTGCTTGACATATCTCTAAAATAGGGATGTCCCTGGCAGCAGCCAGGGGACGCAGCTGTACCTCTGGTAGAGTGAGCCCTCAGGCCTGAGGCGGAACCTTACCAGTTTTCATAGCAAATTGGATACAAGAGACAATCCACCTGGCAGTGGATCTTTTAGTGGCAGGTTTCCTTTACCAACCTCACCATAAATGAGGAACAGTTGGAGGGAGTCAAACCTGTGACCCTTGGTACTCTATATAGTAACTAAGGGCTCTCTTCACATCTAAGCTGTGCAGCCTCTTCTCGCCAGAGGAGGAATGGTCAGTGAAGTACACTGGAAGAGATATGGATTGGTTAAGGTGGAAATCTGAAACCACCTTAGGCAAAAACTTCCTATTAGTCCGAGGACCACCTTATCTCTATGAAAGGAGATAAAATCAGGCTCCACTGACAAAGCTTGCAATTCACTTATCGTCCGGCAGAAGTGATGGCTACCAAAACACAGTCTTCCAAGTCAAGTACTTAAGTTCTGCTGAAGACAAAGGCTCAAAGGGGTGCATAAGCTGAGCAATGCAAACATTAAGATCCCAGGCAGGGGCAGGGTCCCTGAATGGAGGGTTGGTATGAAACAATCCCTTAAAAACTTGGAGAATACAGGATGAGCTGAAAAGAAGAGTGCTTACCTGCTGAAATAAAAGCAGACACAGCTGCCAAATGTACTTTCAGGGTAGCTGGTCTCAGCCCCAAGGTACTTAAGTGGACCATATAATCCAGGACTGTGGGAAAGTCAGCAGATTCTGGGGAAATATGCTTTTCAGAACACAATATGGAAAACCTTTTCCATTTGAAATTATAAGTAGCCCTGGTGGAAGATTTCCTAGAAGCCTTCAGGATATCCATTGCACCTGGGAGAGGTAGATCAGCAAACTCTAACTCTTCAAGAGACAGGCCTTGAGATTGAGAGATTTGAGGTTGGTGCACCAAACCTCCCTGAGCACATGTTAACAGGTTGTGCTTCCTGGGAAGACACAGGGAAGATGGACTGCTAAGGACAGCAGGAGTGGATACCAGGGCTGTCTGGCCCAATCTGGAGCAAACAGGATCACTTTGCAGGGTTGAGACCTGATTTTGACTAGCACTTTGAACAGGAGAGGAAGGGAGGAAAAGCATCAGAAACTTCCCTTCCCAACTGAGGACTAAGGCATTTAGAGGGACTGAGCCCAACACTGGGGGCCTGCAGCAAAAGAGGGAAGTTGGTGATTGTCTGGGGCTGCAAAAGATCTATCTGCGGGTGCCCCATCTGGCAAAGATCACCTCAGAACCAGGGCGCCCAGTGACCATTCGTGATGGCCCTGTGAAATCCTGCTGAGAGCATCTGCCATGACATTGTCCTTGCCTGGGAGGTGAACTGCTGTAAGGGAGGTATTCAGGAGTAAGCCAGAGACCACAACTTCATTGCTTGGTGCACGGCCGTGACCGAGTGCCTCCTTGCTTTTGATGTACCACATTGTGGTGGTGTTGTCTGTTCTGACCTGTACAACTTTGTTCTGAACAGATTTGGAAAAAGCTTGAAGTGCTAGAAAACTGCTCTGAGTTCCAACAGATTAATGTGGAGCAGAGATTCCTGAGGGGACCACAATCCCTGGGTAGTGAGGTCGCCCATGTGGGCTCCCACCCCAAGAGGGATGCATCTGTAGTAAGGATTAAGGAGTGAGACTGGAGTGACAAAGGGAACCCCTTGTCTCAGGTTGCTCTGATCCTGCCACCACTGTAGGGCCTGGATCAGGGTTCGAGTAACTGGGATCAGTTTGGTTAGAGGGTCTTTCCTTTGAGACCAAAAGGCTCTCAAATGGAACTGGATGTCCCTCATCTGAAATCCTGCTCCCTGCACTACTGCTGTAGAGGCAGCCATGTGCCCTAGGAGCTGTAGAAAATGTCTTGCTGGTAGAGACCTGCAGGGTGAAAAGGAGGCCAGAGAGACCAGGGTCCTTGCCTGTCTAAAGGAAGGAAGGCTCTGGCTTTCTCTGTGCTCAGCTCTGCGCCTATGAAGGTGAGGAGCTGTACAGGCTCTAGAACTGACTTTGACAGATTCAGAAGGAAACCTAGAGAGGCGAGCAGTTGCTGAGTTATCTGCAGGTGTAACCTGACCTGGTCTGGGGACTGGCCTACTATGAGCCAATCGTCCAGATAAGGGAAGATGGCAATTTTGCCTTCTTAAGGAAGCAACTGCTACTGCCAGGCATTTTTGAACACCCTTTGGAGCAGAGGTGAGGCCAAGGGCATTGCTCTGAACTGGTAATGGCCTGAGGGCAGCTCGAACCGGAGGTACTTTCGATGGGGAGCTTCTGATGAGAATATGGAAGTAGGCATCCTTGAGGTCCAGGGACGCTAGCCAGTCCCCTGGCCTTAGAGAGGGTAGAATAATTCCCACAGTCACCATTTTGAATTTTGGTTTTAAAGATGCTTGTTTAGGTATTTGAGATCAGGAAGGGCCGCCATTCTACTGTCTTTTTGGGGTAAGAAGTACCTGGAGTACAATCCTTTGCCCTGGTGTAGGGGTGGAACCCTTTCCACAGCTCTGAGAGCCAGGAGGAAGAGACCTCTGCCTCTAGGGCAAGTGCCTCTGGTGGATTTGCAGGAGGAAAGGATCTGGTTCTCATCTTTGAAACTTTTGAAGCTGAGAACCAGCCCTGGCTTACTACTTCCAGGACCCACTTGTCTGATGTCAGAGACTGCCAGTCCTGGACAAAGTAAGCCAGCCTGCCCCTACAGGTAGCTGAGAATCGGCCCTGGCAACCCCATCAGGGTGCCTGCTTGGCAGTGGCTTTGGGCTGAGGGGTGAAGCAGGCCTGCTTGCACCCGTCTGCCTCTCTCTAAAGAACCCCTGAGCAAAAGCAGAAGAGGAGGCCTGGGCTTGGTAAAGGCCTATGAAAAGGCCTGCCCCTGCCCCTGGAAGCTGCCTTGAGGAGTGGCCTGCTTTCCTTGGCCTGTGCACTCTATAGGTGGTCCTATACTCATCCATTTTCTTCTTGTAATTCTCTGTCTGCTCCCCAAACAGAGAATTACCCACAACAGGAAAATCCATGGCCTTAGTCTGGGTATCCTGTGACAGGCTAGTACATCTGAGCCAAACCATCCTGCGAAGAGCCACAGATGTAGCCATGACTCTTGATGACACATCATTTTGAGTCCACTGCAGCATGGAATTGCACCTTGGATGCCTCAATACCATCAGCAGCCACCTGCTCCAGCTCCTTGGCAAGCTGGCCAGGGACCTGTTTTGCAAGAGCCATAACAGTATCCCATCTGGATTTCTGGTATCTAGCAACATAAGCCATATAATTTGCCTGTCTGAGTCCCAAGGATGCTGCCATGTACTGTTTCTTTGCCATGGCATCAACCTTCCTGGAGTCCTTGTCCGGGGGTGTGAGGCCAAGGGATATTTGCCTTGTCACAGGCTGCAGCCTGCACTACCCAACATGGCTGCATTGTTGTGTAAGGAACTCCGTATCAGAGCCTGACAATGTGTACCTCTTGTCCATTCTCTTATCCACAGGAAGTATAGTGTGAGGAGTTTTAGAATTTTAAAAGTCTGTTTCCCAAAAGATTTATGCAAGGAATAGACAATCTCCTGGACTCTGGGATATCCATCATTTCCACATAGTCAGGCTCCTCTTGATCATCCACAGCTTCTCCATAGGGAGCTGGAGGGTTTCAACAACTTTTATAGAAAATAAAATGAGAAGGGACTCAGAAAGCCTAGGAGGGGACACTCCTGAAGGTCTGTCTGGGGAGATGTCCAGGTCGATGAGGCACATCAGACTTTCAAATCCACATTCACTCTCCTCATAATCCTCTTCCCTCCTCCGGTTCATAATATTCCTCTAAATCCTACTCTTGAACTGATGGAACCGGCCGCAACCAGGCGCTTACCTGATGGCACCGGTTCGGCCGGAATCGGAGAAAGCAACTGGACAATCTGAATCGCTGTTATCTCTTCAGCGGTTGAGAGGAAAGTTTTGGCTCCACACCAGCTGATTTTCTAGTCCTTTTGCTGGAACCGACCCCTCAGAGTCGGCTTTCCTTTTGCCGAGGAAGTCTCGCCCTGGTCAGAGGCACTCCCTCTGGTTCGGTTGGAACCGAACCAGGCTGGCCATCGGGTCAGCGGACTTCTTGGCCTCCCTTCCTGAGCCTACCAACTCTCTTTTCCAGGGTAGCTGCAGGAAAATTTTTACAAATCTGGCAGTCTGCATTGAGGTGGTCAAACCCCAGACAATAAACACAAGTGGTGTGGGGTCAGCCTTGGCAAAGGCTTCCCCACACACTGCAGTGTTGAAACCCAGTGGGCCCAGTTTTTCCTTTGGGTTTCTCAGACATAGTGCCAGTCCTAACCAAACTTGCCCGTTTATGGCAATCCGCCAAGCAAGACCCTCTTATCGGTTCCCAACCGTGTCACAGGTACGTGGAAAAAAAGCATAAGAAATTCCGTTTTTAGAACCGATAAGCAGTAACCACACTCTAAATGACAGAATAAAATATTTTGAACAACCTGATCGGTTCAAAAGCGAACCGATAACAGTTTACAAGTTCCACACAGAAGAGAAATAATGTAAACCTATCTAGTACTCACAAATACCACAGACAGAGGTTGAACCGACGGTTGCGGTTTAAATTCGGTCAAAAACCGAGAAAATAATACTTTAACCGACAAAATGAACCGAGCAGAAGGAGAAATCTCCGAGCGACTGTTCAAGTGAGGCGGAGTAAAGAATCTGACGGTTTGAGTTTGAAGAACAACAGACAGAGTTTCAACCGAGCTTGAGCTCAGTGTTCCATGCCTGGCATGGAAAGTTAACTCTTTCACCTCGGAGCAGTTTGAAGGTTGGGACTCACTGCATATGTCATAATATAGCAAGACTTCATGTTGTTTGAAAAGAGTACTTGAAGCGCGTGGACAAGTTGGAAACAGAGAGAGCCACGAGAGAGGTGATTCCTCTTGAGTTGGAGCTTAGGGACACCCGAACAGGAACTGTAAGTTTTTACTTACAAATTGACTTTCTCAGATCTCGGAGAAAGAGATGTTACTAGAACTTTCTGCAGTCATTGACTGTCCTACAGCGGGGACCTTTCATATTTACTGGGACTCTCCTACGGCTCGGACATCACATATTGCTGCACAGTAGGCCAGAAATATTACTGTTCTTCTTTGTTATGCATGGAACTTTTGGGACCAACATACTATTTTAATCTTTTATATATCGGAACCGATGCCAATTGAAGAACTACATCACGTATTTGGACTCTTTATAATAAGGGCTTAAGATGCAGCGATTGTTTTATGGTCGGTATAAGGGCTGCTTTATAGTAGGGATTTGTTAGCTCTTGCTGTGTTCGGGGTTGGGGGAGCACACTGAGAGGATTAATGGAGTGCTTGTTATGTGTCGGCACCATAAAGGTGCAACAGCTGGATTTCCTAATTTTGGGAGACTGTAACTGATATTTGCTAATATAGCGCTATGGCATTAGCGATCTGGGACGATATTAATCTTTACAGGAAGTTATTTAAGTGGCTATTCCTTGATTCTTGTATCAAATGTTGCAATGTCTCCTGAATCTGTATATCAACTTCACTGAGTGCATATGTTGTAATGCATTGCTCAGTGTAATTCTGTGCATTAAGGCATCAAAATATATAAATAAAAGTTAAAACAAAAAAATGAACTGATGTCACTTTCAACCCTGGCATTTCTGCTCCATCCACCCTTGCAGGCAGGAACTTCACAGCATAGTTATTTTCAAAGGATTCCATAAATCAAAATTTTTGCATTATTTCTTTATGCTCTCCTCGCCCCGGACAGGTCACTCCTTCAGGCCTGCCTAGGTCCCCCTCGCCCACCAAGCTGTCCCTTTCAGCCATCCTCACCATCCCCTATGTGCCATACCCTGGACGCCTGACGATAAAATCAAAATTGTTACAGATGGGAGGGACTACAGGGCAGGGAAGCCAAAAGACCTGCCTCACCCTGAGAGTCAGTGGCCTTGGTGGGCTCTGAATTGGTGATCTCCGGATTTACAGCTCTGTGCCTCAACCACTGCCCCACACTGCCTTTCTTGCTTCCACAGCACTGTCTTATAATTCTTAAAACAAAAGCACAGACTGGCCCAGAATGAAGATCTTTCCACAGAGATATCCTTTGAGATGTGGATTAAGTCCATTCTACCTTGATGAAAATCTCCCAGGCCCCCTACTGGCGTGAGCTTATTTGGAAGTGGGTGAGTTTTTAACACTCCTGAGAAGTTAGTTAAATATTTGCGAGTTCATACAGTGTTTGTTGGAGGCTTGTGGCCAAACATTGGCCAATTCTGCCCACATTTTGGTACTGCCCTGTAGTTACTTCTTTTGGCAGGAGGTGGAGAGCAGGTTGGCACAACTTACTGGAGGTGGAGGTGGCCTTGTCTCCAGAATTGGTACTTTTATATATTTCTTCCGGGAACAATATTCCCTGCTCTGGAAAGATGCTTTGTATTGATTTAATGGCAGCAAAAGGTCCTCAACTGGTTATAGCATGGATCTGCTCCCCTACACTTGCTCAAAGGCACACAATTGTGAATGACATCTATTACATAGAATGACTAACTGTCCTGTTGTAGGGGACAGATGGTCCATTTTCAGCTCCGCTGGAGGCCTTGGGTGTTTTATATATCACAAGAAGACGATACCTTTGTATCATGACTATGTTCCTGGGGGCCTGTGTTCTGGGTGGTCGGAGGTATCGGGTCAGCCAGTAAATGGGTTCTACTTACAGGTGACCAAATGAAACATTTTTGTTGGGTTACATGTTTACCTATTGAAGGAATGTTTGCAGTAATTGGCAGCTATCTACCCACCTACTTTCTCTTTTATAATATTATATTACCAGGAATGATATGATATAAATTAAGGTAGTACTTTGTCCTTTTAGGGCTCCCCTCTCAAAGGTATGTACTGATTATAAAGATGAGATTCTTGATGTAATCTGTACTCTCTCTTTCTGCAAATACAAATACAGTCTGAAAAAAAAAGGATAGCCTGGCCGAAGGGCAGTGGGATCCCTACTACCACTATGCCAATGACCTGGGTTCGAGAACGAACTCAGGTTGCTCATGGCTGGATGAGCAGGAGGATCACACATACCAGGGATGCGCCTCTTGGTGGTGGTGGTGGGGGGGCATTCTACTGTTTATCTGCCACCTGCTGGAGGCCAGGGACCACGAAGCATTTACGCATATCATAGCACACCTGCATCCTTGGGGAGAAACAAAAGCTGGAGAAAAGCCCGCCCACTGCTGCACCAGCATCCCAGCAGGCCCATGCACCACTGACATTACAGGGCACCCGCCACTATCGTGGTCCTGGGAAAGTGGTGGATAACAAGTGAGTCCATGATGTCGATGAGGGTGTGAGGGCAAGTTGAGGAATGAAGAAAAAGCTGATTAAAAAGGAGAATGTTAAATAGATGCAGAAAATCGAGTCAGTATCAATGTTTGATCTCTTGCAAGACATACCTACATAGTAAAAAAGAAACTAGCCACTGGCAACCACCTTGTTTTTCCAGTGACACACCATCATCCAGACACTAGATTTCCTTATTTTGTTTCTTTTTTGAGAATTCCTGAAGAAAACCTATGGTGCCGTTTGTTTCGATCCTGTATTCCTGATCCGGTGGCACACCAGCCCCATCAACGACCTTCTCGTGGACTTGCTGGATATCAACCACTTATCCAGGACCACACATGGTGGTGGGTGACCTGCCATATCGGTCCTGTGATGCCTGTAAGGGTGGTGCCAGAAAGGCCATGGCATTTTTCCCTCCTGTTCTACACCAGGATGCTGGCGGCAGTGCACACACACATGCACAGTGGCACGATGTATGCCAGGATCTGTCAGCAGTGGGCCTCTGATCTCACAGTGATGGGCAGAGCCCCTCCATGAGGAAGGTGGCCTCCCTGGGATGCTCAATCCTGCCCTTTCCTGGCTGGCCCCAGTGACCTGAGGCTGTTTCCAAACTGGAGGCGCTGATGTTGTGAGCGTAACTCTACCATTGTGGTGATCCATTATATTTTTAAGATAATTGTAAATTTGGGCATGTGTAAATTCTGTTTACTAACACCTTTTGAGTTTGTTTTGAAATAGTCTTCTTTTTCCTTATTTAGTGTCCCTTTTAATGCAACCTTCTTCCTGCCTAACACTGATTTTTAAATTACTTGCAGTTCCAGAGCCCAGTGATATCAGTGGACCACTAATGTTCAATTTGGAAAATGAGTAATTCTAGCCAGCCCAGTGGTGCTGGGGTTGGCGCTGGGCGCCCACACCACCACGATGCCTGTAGCCAGGTTGAGGAAACAAGCCTGGGTCATCAGGGAGAGCCTGGAGAGGACTGAGCAGCCACTAGGCAGCTCGAGCTCTCCCGGGTGGGGACCCAGTCGCGACGGTGCAGGGGCTGCCCCAGGTGGTGGCCTGAGGGTAGTGCAGACTGGAGTGGCAAGAGTCGGGAGGGTCCCACAGACTGCTGCGTGCACGTGCCTCACTAGCACTCAAGCAGGCAAAGGGAGGGAGGGAGAATAAGTGAAACTGGAGCTGGTGGCCAGCCCACTGGCGCGAGGCGGGTTGCCTACCACTGACACCGGAGACCCAGGTTTAGGAACGGACCTGGGACATCAGAGGGTCGTTGGGGAGAAGGACTGAGCGTCCGATCACTGCTCTCCTTCTCCGAGGAGAGGGGGCAGAGTGCTTGGCGCAATGCGGACACCTAGCGGAGGCTGGGTGTACTGATCATCGCCGGCACCAAGTAGTTTGGGGGTGAGGCATCGCTGGACATCAATGCACGTCCCGCCTCTGCATACAGGGAAAAAGTGCTGTAGCCGCCCTGAATGAAGCCGCCTCGGCTGATCAGTTCCCAGGCCGGCCCTCGGCCCTATCCGTCCCTGCGGCACTGTAGGGGTCTGCTGCTGCAACTCCGCCCTGGGGTAAGCCAGGGGTATCGAGGACTGCAGCCAATATGGTAGTGGAAGCAGGGGTCCATGACCGGGCGGAGGCACCAGGTGGCGGATAAATACAGGTTACTCACCTGTAACAGGAGTTCTAGGAATGGTATATGTTGTTCATCCACACTCATTGGCAGGTATCCTTGCCGCTTTAAATCTTGCGGAAGGTCTTCAAGCTTGCTCCTCCCACCACCAGGTGGTGCAACTCGGCTCCGCCCCGCGGCGCCAGATCTGGCCCGCTGGAAGCTCAGGTGTCGTCGAGCGTGAGCTGGAGGTAAGGAACAACATACCATTCCTAGAACTCCTGTACAGGTGAGTAACCTGTATTTCTAGGGACATGGATATGTTGTTCATCCACACTCATTGGCAGACTCCTAGCAGTTCTCCGGGAGGAGGGAGGCAAGACGACACCCCAATACTTACTTGGGAAAGAGACTGGAGAACCGAGGCCCCAAAACCAGCATCCCGCGTGACTCAAGGTCGATGTGGTAGTGGGTAATGAAGGTGTTTGCTGACTTCCAGGTAGCAGCCCTGCAGATTTCCTGGATAGGGACGTCCCTGGAAGCAGCCACCGTTGCAGCAGTATGGCGGGTAGAATGAGCTCTTATCCCTCTGGGAGGCTCCATGCCCGCCAACTTATAGAGAGATCTATGCAGGAGGTTACCCACCTGCTTATCGTCCGCTGGCTGCAGGTCTGCCAGATGCGGCTTCAGCGTGGGTGACAAACAGCTGGCGAATCTCTCCCAATTTCAGCCGTGCGCTCCTTATAATAAGCGGCGCCCTTCTAGGGTCAGAGTATGGAGCCTATATTGACCTCCGAGGTGTGATTGGGGTAGAACACCGGCAGAGTCAACACCTGGTTAAGGTGAAACTCCGACACCACCTTCGGAAGGAATTTCGGTGGGGCGCAGGACAACCTTGTCCCTGTGGAAGACCAGGTAAGGAGACCTCGATGGAAGCGCCTGGAGCTCTCCCATCCTTCTGGCTGACGTGATAGCCACCAAGAAGGCGGTCTTCCACGACAGGTGAGAGAGCACACCTGTGCATAGGTTCGAATGGCTTGCCCATGAGCTTTGCCAGTACCAGCAGTAGATCCCACGGAGGTGGGGTTCCCGCACTGGAGGGAAATGTGATCAAGGCCTTTGAAAAGCGCCAGACCACCTTCTCCTGTACTCACTGCTTCCCGCCCGCGCCGTAAGCAGAGATGGCTGCCAGGTGCACCCTTAGGTCATCGACCCAAGCCCTTGACTAGAAAGGGACCATAAATAGTCCAAGATGCTTGCCAAGGAACAGGAGGAAGGGTCCAAGCCCTTGCCTGACACCAAATGGAAAACCTTTTCCATTTGAAGGCATAACATTTTCTGGTCGACTCCTACGGACGCCTCAACTACATTGAGGACCTCGTCGGAAAGACCCAAGGCCTGGAACTCTAGCCCCAGGAACCAGGCCGTCAGGTGCAGGGATTGAAGGTCCGGATGGAACACCTTCCCTGATTGACTGAGAGCAGGTCCGGGCGAGCTGGAAGCTGCCGCGAGTCCTGGAGCTGAGATCGAGGAGATCTGGGTACCAGAACTGGCGAGGCCAGTCTGGGGCTATCAGAATCACCCGCGCATTGTCCCTCCCTCGCCTTGAGAAGCACCTTGTGGATCAAGGGAAATGGGGAAAGGCGTAAAGAGGCCGGGGTCCATTGCCTCGAGAAGGCATCCCCTGCAGCGAGCCCTGCTGAGGGGGCGGGCATGGAACAGACTCAGCCTGCGTTCTCCTGAGGCAAACAGGTCCACCTGAGGTGTGCCCCAAAGGGAGAACAGATGCTGTACTACCTCCGGCAGGAGAGACCACCGTGGGATGCAGCCCTATCCGCTCAGGGCATCGGCCAGGGTGTTGGAGGCTCCTGCCACGGAATGGCTAGAGATCCGCCTCCAGGCTGCGACGAGTGACCAAATGCGGAGAGCTTCCTTGCATAGAAGCATGGAGCGCGCCCGCCCTGGCGGTTTAGATAGTACATGGTCGTGGTATTGTCCGTCCTGGACTCGGACCACTTGACCCCGGAGGAACGGAGCAAAGGCGGTGAGAGCTAGGCGGACGCTCGGGAGCTCCAGCAGGTTGATGTGGCATGGGACTCCCACGGGGACCAGAGGCCATGAGCCTGTGTTCCCCAGATGGGCACCCCAACCCATCAGAGAGGCATCGGTCGAGTAGAGACCGTCGGCTTGGGGCGGACGAGCGGATGCCCTCCTGCAAATGATCTGGAACGGTCCACCACTGGAGAGCTCCACATCCCCTGTGTCACCGACACAAGCTGGTCCAAGGGATCGCAGCGCTGGTGACCACTGGCTGGCCAGTCCCCACTGAAGGACGATGTCCAGCGGGCCCAACGGACCACGCTGGTGCAGGCCGCCATGAGACCCAGGAGGCGCAGAAAGTCCCGGCAGGGCTGAATTGCCCAACCAGAAATGATCGGGCAAGGAGGAAGAACCTCGCCCTGTCCGCCGGGAGCCGCGCTCTGGCTCGAAGAGAGTCGAGCTGCGCCCGATGAATAGAATCACCTGCTTCGCTCGAGTTCCGACTTGGCCTCGTTGATAAGGAGGCCCAGTTGAAACAGACCTGGAGGCCAGATCTCTGGACCACTCCGCCTCCTTCCTGGAGGGAGCTGCTATCAGCCAGTCGTCCAGGTAGGGTACACCGGACCCTCGGCGCCCAGGAATGCTGTCACCACTGCCATGCATTTGGTGAAGACCCTGGGAGCTGGAGACAAGCGAAGGGCATGGCTTGGAACTCAAGAGGGATCCTTCCGCTGGAAGCGAAGGAATCTCTGGTGAGACGGACGGATAGGGACGTGAAAACGCCGTCCTGCAAGTCCAGAGAGCAGAACCACATGCCGCTCCAAGGATGGTATTATCTGAGCCAGAGTGACCATCCTGAAGGTTCGAGACCTTAGGAACTTGTTTAGGTCGTGTAGGTCGAGAATGGGGCGCCAGCCCCGTCCGCTTCGGAACCAGGAAGTACCTGGACACAAACCCTGGGTCTGAAGGAGGGTCCACCACTCTCTTACCACCTCCTTCTGGAGGAGGAGGCGATGTCGGCTCGATGAGCCGCCAGTGAGGCTGGGATCCTGCCCTCGAGGGCGACGGCTCTGAAGGGTGGTGTCTGCTCGAATTCCAGAGGCAGGCCTCTTCCCACCACCTCCAAGACCCACCTGTCCGTGGGTAACAGCGGACCAGGCGGAACGGAAGTGCAGAGCCCCTCTCAAGGGGACCCAGGGGTAAGGTGACGGGAATGGGGCGACACCCCTCAGCCCGTCACTGGGCAGGCTTGGAGGAGGGACCAGCCGAGGGACCTCCTGGGCCCTTTCCTCCCTGCCTCCTGTTAGAGGAAGCCGGTACTTGGGTTTGGGATGCCAAGGTCGAGCCTGCTGGCCCTGATTTACAGAGCCGGGCGCGCTGGGGCACAGAAGGACGAAGGGCTTAGGCTGTGGTTTGCGCCTTGTCCTTCTGAGCGGAAGAGACCGAGTCCAAGGTGGCATTGGACTTCGATCCTCTGCAGGTGACCTTCCACCCCAGGGCCAAGAAGTCAGTCCCCAAAAGGGAACATCCGCCAACTTGTGCTGGGTATCCGAGTAAAGGTGGATATCCTCAGCCAAGCCCGCCGACGATAGCCACCGGGCCGCCACCGATCTGGCACATGAGTCCCCTATATCCAAAGCAGTCTGGAGCTGCTGTTTGGCCACTGCCCTGCCCTGGTCCCGCACCTGCTTAACCGTAGTCTGCAGATCGGCGGGAAGATGAGGATGACCTCATCCAGGGGCCCAACAGGGCATGAGAAAAATGTGCCATGAGGCGGCGAACTGGCCTGGCGAAGGCCGAGAGGGCCTTAGCGTAGACTTTTCGCCCGACATAGTCCAATTTCTTGGACTCCTTGTCAGGAGGTTTGTCCACATCCCTGTGTTGCCGGCGCGCGAAAACGCTGTCGGTAACCAACCCTCAGCAGAGGGTGTTCAAAACTGGACAAGGAACCGGTAGGGACCGCGATACTTCCTGGCCATCCTGGCCGGGCGCAGGGCAGGAAGCAGGCGCTGCCAAAGCTCCAGTGCCGGACCCACTATGGCCTCGCCACCGGAAAGGCCTCCGCCGAGAATCCCTCGGTCCAGAATCTCCTTGGAGGGATACTGGCCCATTTGGAACGGGTTCGAGCTCCATCCGGTGGACTCCAGATGAGCCGAAGCAGTCCTAGGAAGGACGACGGGTTATCGTCCATTGACTGACCTTCCTGAAGACTCCAGTCCAGTCGCTTGGAGAAAAGGAGGAATCATCTTCGACTCGGAAGAGTCCTCGAAGAGCTGCTCTGGCCTGAGCCACCCTTCACCTGCCGAGGTCGGTCGGGAGTGAGGGTAACTGACAGCCGATGGGGTAGACCCTTAGCCGACCGGAGAATCCTTGGTCGGAGCCCCAATTGGTGGCTGTGGAGGCGGAGGTTCCACCGAATCCGTGGAGCAGCTGGTTTGCCACGAACAACCGCCTGGGTATAGGCTCCTCGGATAAGTCGAGGGTTGTGTCGGCTGCTCCGTGACAGCCACTTAATGGCCGGGAAGGCGACGGGGTTGGCTTATTCCCGCCAGGAGGAGCTGTTGCAACATAAGGTCCTTGTACCGCCGACGTAATTCTACGCTCAGCCTCCCCTCATCCAAGGAGGAGGACGAGGACGAAGCGGGCGACGCAGCTTTTACCGCGGTGCCGAGACCGAGACCGCCTATGACGGTGGGATCGGGTTGATCACAAGAGGTCCGAGACCGAGTCCCGGAATTTCCGAGGTCGGTGCGGGAGGTGTCGGGCCGAACCGCACTCTTCCGGCTCGGATGGTCCATCCGAGGGCTCCGGAACCGGAGGCACAGGCGAGCCCACGGATCCTCAACTCCTCCGGAAACTGGAGAGGGAATCTCGCTGCTAAAGGCGACAGCCTGTCCAATGGTCGAGAAAATCTCGACTTCATCGGTGGGAGTCTCGGTCAACTGACCTGATGGGGACACCGTGAGGCCAGTGGTCGGCTGTGCGGTCGACGAAGCCGACGGTCGACGGCCCGGGAGAGGGACCTTCCCGCTCCCAAGAGCGCCGACGGAGGGACTTACCCTGTCCTTCTTTTTGGACCAAGAATAAGGTCCCGCAGACGAGGTCCTTCTCCTTTAGTGGAGAGGGACAGACAAAGCTCCTTAAAGAAGCCGTGTAAGAAGAGCCCAGGGAGGCGGGATAAATGCGGCCGAGGAAGATCTGACCCGCCGCCTCCTCTTGAGGCGACCATCCGCTCGAGCTGATCCGCCCAGCCGCCGGTGACGCACCGCCAACCGGCCTCCTTGGACTTCACCGAGGGAACGCTCTGGACGCCCAGTTGCACCGGCAGCACGGTTCTCGAGGCGAGGCCGAGAAAGATGAGCACAGGTCGCAAGCCTCGCGGGTCGTGTCAAGGCCTAAGCAGTAGACACGTGGAGTGTGGATCCGTCTCGAGACATCTTCTGCCCGCATGGGCATCTCCGAATCTGGGAGTCGATTTGTCCATGAGCCGCCAGGGATAGAAGACCAGTCTTTTTTGCAAAATTTATTTTTAAATCAAGTAAACGGAGAAATAGGAACTAGTCTCAAACGCAGAGCGTTAATGAGGGAACCTGAGCTTCCAAGCGGTAAGGAAGATCTGGCGCCATGGGGCGGAGTCAGAGTTATACCACCCGGTGGGTGGGAGGAGCAAGCTTGAAGACCTTCCGCAAGATTTAAAGCGGCAAGGATACCTGCCAATGAGTGTGGATGAACAAATACATCCATGTCCCTAGAAAAGTATAATTAAAAAAAAACTGGAACTGGCGGGCTTCGTGGCCCCGTGCCTAGATGTTGGTCTTGAGAGGTTGACACCATCGCCTTGGCCCTGCCACGCGGCGCGTGGTGGAGCTACCAGGAGGGTCAGGTGCAGAAGAGTCGGGAACCAGAGAATGAGCTCTTCCGAGGGAGGGTCCGAGCTGCCTGCCAGCCCCGCTGGATGGAGAGAAAAATCTATATATGAAATAAAGGGCAATTCTGTTTTACAAAATCTTATAATCTGTTTGTTTCCCCATTTTCCCAAATCTGAGGCAAATCGGCATGTTTTGCACTAAAAGTCAGCACAGAATGAAGGTTTAACACAAATTTGGAGCCAAGGGTTTTGTAAAGGTTGTAAAACGATTTTATACAGTGTAAGAATGAAACTTTACAGATAAAAAATTATTTCTATGGCCTGAAGCCTTAAAATGCTGATAAATCATTTATCATCACTCAAGGTGGGTTATCACCATTTATCATCACTTGAGGTTGGTCACAAGCAGCTCTTAACCAATGAGACAGCAGTTTGAACAATGCCTGGTGACATCACAATGACCTCTGCTGCACTATAAACAGAGCAGAACAGACGCTGTTTATTCCTCATTAAAAGAACTAATCTAAAAGCTCTACAGTTTAAAATACATCGCATAAACTAGACACACAATGGCCTCACTCAGAATATTATGAGGGGCAGGACTTCATAACTCATGCACGGCTCTGGCACCTCGTGAGTTATGGTCCTGCCCCTCACTTATGATAATAAATGATAAATGGCATATTCTGAGTCTGGCCATTGTGTAGCCCGTAGCCTATATTTATTATATGAAAGAGTTACTCTAAATGGTGTTTAAAATGGCAAATTCACTTTTAATCCCAGATTTTCAGTTTTCGTGAAAAGTTGTCCTACATCAGTTGAGTGGAAGCCATGCATGCAAAGCTGCACTGCAGGCTTTATTCAACTGACATCACAGAGTTCCCAAACTCAGAAGTAATTTACAAAATGAATACTGGTGACATAAGTTGCATTAAAAAGCAGAGCTGTGCAATACGTAATACTATTCGGGACAAATGCTGCACTTTTTACAAATACGAAATGTTTGTATTTGTGGTAGACCACATAAAGTGGCACTGGATCTAAGCTAAGGCTCAGAGAAACACATCTGACAACCACTGCTCATTACGTGACTGCATTTTCTTTTGATAAATCTACATTGTATCACTGACTCTCAAACCCCTTGGGCTTGTGCTACCAAAAGCAACAGAAACAAGTCTGAAATGGAAAATGTATTTTGGTAAACACGACGTGTGGCCAGACAGAAATATGAATACCAGAGACGCAAACACAAATACCAAAATCAGCCCCATGCGCAGCCCTATTAAAAGGTACTCTAAAGTATGGCAAGGCTAGAACTATTTCAAGACACACAAAACACCACACTGGAGTTACAAAACAGACTCACATATGCCCAAATTAACAATCATACTAAAAATATCTGAGCAGTGACATGTCAAGCTGAATACAATACCAGTTCAAACATTTCCTAGTCAAACCCCCCCACCATAAACACATGGTTGCATACCCATGATGCTTTGTGCTGGATTTGAGGCTTTTGATTGTACTGTAGTGTAGTTATACAATACACAGATGGGAAAGTATCTGCATTCTTATGTCACTAATGCATCCTACATATGGTTCCTTTTTCTTAACAGCATTTGCATGACTTCATCTCTTTCCACTCACTACAAAAATAAAAAGAGTTTGAATTCATCAGCTCCCAGGAAACTGACATACTTGTAACTGTTCATCCTTATGGGATTCAGCTTGGGTGAAATGGGGCTGAGTGTGGAATCCCATGTTTGAGCTGCAGGTGGGGGTCACCTTTACCACTGCAAATGTCATCCCTTCTATAAGCTGAAGATGTGATTTCTTAAGGTTCATACTAAGGTTCAAGGAATCAAGAAGGCGGTATGCCCATGTGGACTGCTACTAATTACCGTAATAGCACATAAAGGATAATGGCTGGTTTAGGTTGTAATCACCTCAAGCGGTTGCCACGCCGTGTTTCTAAACCTCGAGAGGTTTACGGTCAGCATAGCAACCGCGAGAGGTGATTTCAACCTGGTAAACAGCGTTAACCCAGTCATTGCCTTTAATAGTGTATGGGGTTTTTGCAGCTGAAGTAGCTAAATAAGTCTTGCCTTACAGACACTTCACGCCATTTACATACATTTATGTTTCTGGTTGTGTGCTTTCTGACCGTGTTTAAACTGCTGCTACCGATGCACAGTTCAAACCACTCACATGACACATTCCTGGGTTGGAATGCTGTGGTGCCACTGATTCCATCTTGTAATCTCACCGATCTGACGTGAGCAGCAAGGTTTACAGTTCTTACATCAGAACGATGAGATTACAAGGAAATTAAAAGATACCAGGCTATGTATTAAAGGCTCCCATACATTATAAAGAGAATAACGGATAGGTCACTGGGCATTACCGGTGAGTAATACCCATCGAGAGGTTCCTGTGTCTAGAACCTCGAGATGGTAGGTCACCGTAATGCCCAGTGACTTATCCGCTATTTTTTTAATATATGGATACAGTTTGTTTGTCACTTAAGGACTGTGTCAGTCCTGGCCGAGCACTGCACTGTATAGCGTTCGATTACTTTCCTCCAGCCCACCCAGCCGCCTCACTCACTCGGGTTCACTTGCAGTACAGGCAGTCCTGCCTCTTCTTGTTTTGGGGAACAGGGAACGAGGATTAACCAGATATCTCCATTAAAAAAAAATAAAACAGGGAACATTTTTTGAGGGTAACTACTCGCTAAGCGAGACACTGGCCACCATGTTTTTAAACTGTTCCCACACAGGAAAGCAGCCAATGAGGAGGCACGCTTAGGATGTAGGGGGCAGGAGGTATGTTTTGTGAGCGTGCAACGATACTATTACCAGCACAAACTATACTATTAAAAGTGATTGACAATAGTATTAAAAGTGATTGACAATACTGTTATCACTGAACCTTTGAGGGTATTACTGATTTTTTTGTATGCTTTACACGCCTACTAAATTGAAGATCCATATATTAAAAACTATTTCCTGCAAGTACATAGGTGTCAAGTTCTCAGACTGTTTTTTATCTTTATTAATTATAATCTCCAAGGGCAAACTTTTCTAAGGATTAACCACTCTCTGTGTGAAAAGGCTTTTCTCTTATTAGTGAAGACTCTTTGGGTCTCAATTGCAACGGTGACCCCTGGTAACCAAGTCAACATTTCTAAATTCAAGTTGAGTTTGTTTATTAGATAACTGTCCTGTATGATGTCATAACATAAGTGAATGTCTCCACAAATCCTTCTTGCTTCCAGTGAGATAAGATTTAACTCTGAAGATGCTCATTATATGACAAGTATTTTAGGTTACATATCATTTTGATTGGTTATCTTTGGACTTTTCTAACCGATCCACAGTCTTCTTAGTAATAGCACCCCATGCCAGGCTACCATAATCCATAAGTGGTCTCACATATGCCCTGTATAATGGCATTATCTCCCTCATCTCTACTTCTAAAATTTATTTTAATAGTCCATAGTAGTCTTTTAGCCTTACTAATTTGCCTAGAATGGTGGCTATCATATGTTAATTTCCTGTTACTGTTATGCCTAAGTCTTTTCTTCTGTTGCTTTTCTGAGGGAAGTCCATTCAGAAAATAAGTGTTCTCTTTGCTGTGATGGCCTAGATGCATTACACAACACTTATCCACGTTAAAACTCATACCCACTGTATTCACCTATTTACCTATGCTGTCAAGTTCAGTTTGTAGTGCATCAATACCTATCTTCTTGTGTATTTGCAACTCCAGCTATTTTTGTGTCATCTGCATATTTACTTGTCAAGTTTGTCCATGTCTGATATGAAAATCTGAAATAACAAGGGTCCAAGAACCGAGCCCTGTGATACCCTGCTTGTCATGCAAACTGGATCAGAGAGGCATCCTTTATACTAACTCTCTGACTTCTTCCACTCAGCCAGTTTCAATCCACGCAGTCATTTTATGATTTACATCTGTATCTATTAGTTGTATTATGGCTTTTGTGTGGTACGTTATCAAAAGCCTTTGCAAAATCCATTCTTGTGGATTTTATTATGAGATGATACATACATAGATGCACAGAATCTATGTCGCAGTCTCTGCTCCCTCTACCCTACCCCATGATTCCCTTGTGCCTATCCCAAGCATTTTAGAACCCAGTTACTGTTTTCACCCTCACTACCTCCTCCGGAAGGTTATTCCAAGTATCCACCACCCTTTCTGTGAAAAAGTATTTCATATATCTCTCTGAATTTACCCCTCAGCTTCATATCATGACCCCTTGTTATACATACCTTTTTCTCCAAAAGATACTCTCCTCCTGTACCTTATTAACCCCTGTAAGGTATTTAAAGGTTTCTATCATATCCCCTCTCCCTTAAAGGTGTACATATTTAGCCCTTTAGCCTTTCCCAGTAGGGCTTTTTGTTGCCAACTCTGCACCAGTTTGGTAGCCTCCTCTGACCGCCTCCACTCTGTCAATGTCCTTTCTGAGATGTGGTTCTCAAAACTGTACACAGTACTCAAGGTGGGGTCTTACCAGCATTTATACAGGAGCAGAACACCCCTCTCTTCCTGCTGGAGATACCTCTACCTATGCACCCACATTCCACTAGCCCTCCCTACTGCCTTATCACACTGCCTGGCCACTTTTAGGTCATCCGATATGATTACCCCAGGTCTCTTTCCTGTTTAGTCTTTGTTACCATCACTCTGCCCATCTTGTACTCCACTCTGGGGTTCCTATGGCCTAGATGAATTATTTTGCACTTTCTTGCATTAAAACCCAGCTGCCATACCCTCGACCGCTCTTCCAGTCTCTTTACATCTGGCACATTCTATCCACCCCCGTGCACACTCTATTACAGATCTTGGTGTCATTCGCAAAGAGGCAGACCTTCTGTTCAGTTCTTCCACTATGTCGCTTATAAAGATATTGAAGAGGACTGGTCCCAGCACTGATCTCTGAGGTACCCCACTGGTCATCCTCCTTCCTTGAAGCACACTCCATTCACCACTACCATCTGTGTCCTTTCTGCTAACCAATTTCTTATCCAGGCAACCACCTTATTATCTGCTCCCAAGCTACCCAACTTGCTTACTAGTCTCCTGTGTAGAATGTTGTTGAAAGCTTTGCTGAAATCCAGGTAAGCCACGCTCTACTGTTCCTCCCAGATCTACTGTATTTCCTTGGTCACCCAGTCAAAGGAGTTTATCAGATTGTGCATTTTAGGAAGAGTAATGTTACTGATTGGCATGTGTGGCCTGGCTGTGGTGCAGTCTGCACAGTGGCGTGCTCTTGGCACATCTAAGTTCCACTGGTATTTTCAGTGCCAGTAAGTGCTGTTGGTGCCGGATCGACGACTAGTACTGCACTAATTAACATTTCTGTAGTAATGTTCATGCGCTGCATCCCAGATCACTTTAAAAGCAATTTAGTTACACAAAGCAGTGTAGCGAGATGCCACATCTCATTTCCAGTGGGGTCCTGCTTCTGCTGAGGGATTGTGATGCCTCTCAGCACAATCGGCACTTTGATTTTGTTCTTCTTACAATTCTGGCTCATGTCACATGCTGCATCAGGTCCATTATTCCACAGCTGTGATCATTTTAAGTGGCTGTGATTGATTTTGTTTGTTTCGCAGGATCTGCTCATGCTAAGCCTTCCTAAATTACCTCTGGGTTGCAGTGACTGAATTTTACGTATTTATTGGACAGAAAAGTTTTACAGTTGAAGAGAAAGGTTTTATGACTGTCCTAGTAGCGCTAGAAAAATTAGTGCAAAGCTCCTGAGAGGCACAGCTCCACAGTCAGCACTGCAAAACATTAAATGCTGCTAATTTAACGGCAGGTAGCTGAGCTTCAGTATTCAGTAGCTTAATCTAAAATTCTAACTCTGGGCTTGACATGCACACATCGCTCTTTACTTGCTCCTCATACAACAACATCAATATTTCTTTATTTTGCACTTTAGCTACCCATGATAACCAGAATAAGAAAGAAGGAAGAACAAAGACCAGATTGTGAGGATTAGGAAGGACGGAGGGTGGGTGGGGGAGGGAACAGGAAGAGGCATTAAATGAATACTTGTTCTGTGTTCACAAAGGGAAAAAGGGGGCAGATATTCCAAGGGGGGAGGGGGTAGTGGAGGGAGGGGTGACTGACATAGGGATTACTAAGGACAGGGTTCTGAGGGATTGAGGGCATTAAGGGTGGACAAGGCACGGGACCGGACAGCATCCACCCTAGAGTACTCAGGGAGCTGGTAGAGATTCTGGTGTGGCTGCTGACCAGTTCAATACCTCCCTGGTCACAGGATACATGCCACAGGACTGGAGGATGGCCCATGTGGTGCCCATTCACAAAAAGTGGCCCCAGGGACGAGCTGGGCAACTACAGGCCAGTGAGCTTCACATTGATTGTGGGGAAGCTCATGGAGACAATCCTAAAGGAGCGGCTGGGGACCATCTTGTGGGACAGTGGTCCCCAGGATGGTCATCAACATGGTTTTGCCTCCGGCAGATCCTGCCAGACAAATCTAATTGAGTATTATGACTGAGTGACTAGGAACTGGCCTGGGGCCACGCAGTGGGTGTCCTGTATTTGGACTTCAGCAAGGCCTTGATTCCGTGCCGCATGGGAGGCTGGGGGAGCTGGAATACATAGGGTGGGAACAAAGATGGTAAATTGATTGTCAGCTGGCTGAATGGAAGGCAGCAGAGAGTGGTGTTGGGGAGTTCTCATTACCAAGGGAAGTAGGCGGCATGCCACAGGGATCAGTGCTGGGACCAGTGTTGTTTGGGATATTCATAACTGATATCTCACAGCGTCCAGAGTTGGATCAGTCTGTTTGCGGACGATACAAAGATAGGAGCTGCTAGATGACATCAAAGGATGAAAGGGGCTGCAGGAGGACCTGAACAAACTACAGGAGTGGTTGGTAACATGGCAGCTGGGGTTCATCACCAAGAGTGCAGGTACTGCACTTGAACTAGGAACAAGGGAAGGGCTATTAACTGGGAGGTACAGCTGGAAAGTAACGAGGAAAAGGATTTGGGGTGATTATAACGGGCAGCATGAACAACTCGGCTCAGTGCAGGAAGGCGCGGCAAAGGCCAATAGGTTGTTAGGGTGTATATGAGAATCTCCTCCAGGAATAGGGAGGTGATCCTCCCCTGTACAGGACTCTGGTCAGGCCTCACCTGGAGTACTATGCTCAGTACTGGTGCCCGCTCCTGAAGAAAGACATCATGTTACTGAGGGGCAGCGAGGGTAACAAAGATGATCTAGAGATTTGAGGGGAGGTCCTATGAGAAGAGATTGGCAGAGCTGAACATGTATTTCCTGAAAGAGAGAAGGGATGGGGGATATGATCGAGACATTTAAATACCTCAAGGGGATAAATAAGGTTAATACTAAAGGATTTTCCACCTTAGAAGACGGAGAGAGGGAGACAAGAAGGCACCAGTTGAGACTGGAGGGGAAGATTCAGGAGGAAATCAGGAGGCACTTTTTCACGGAAAGGGTGGTGGGCAGGTGGAATGCTCTGGGGTTGGGATAGGGTGATGGGGTATGATGAAGAGGGGTGGGAGGGCAGCTGCCAGTTGAGGGGCTAGCTGCACAATCGATCAGACTCGATAGACCGTATGGCCTGCTTCTGCTGGCGCTTTGGTATGTTCATGTAACCCAGCTCAGATGCAACATCTTGTTTTAGATAGGATCAGTTTCTATCTAATTTTTAAGATGGGTAGACCGAAACACAGAGGTGACACATTGCTTCTCAAGCAACAATTGCTATGTTTAATTGTAGTGGAATCAGTTATTTTGTAATCAAATCACTTAATTCAGATTGGAATCCTTTTTGTTTAAATGCTGCTGGATCGAAGAGAATTACTGAACTGTTTAGAAGGTGATTGGTTTTCACTGCATGTAAACACACCGAACTGAAGATTTGGAATCTGATTGTATTCCTTTTGCTGCTGTTTCAACAGGCAAAACAGAAGAATCAATTCCCAATCATGTTTACATGCACAGCTGACCTACTTCAAAACAAACAGTGCACTTGAACTGCTGCACTTGAACCTGATTCAAATCAAAATCGGATCCCAGCTCTGAATGAGTTTACTTAAGCTGCCAATTGAGGATTCCTGCACCGATTCCACTGAAATTGGGAGTTTGTATCTGATTTTAGTGTGTATGTAAACAAGGCAAGTGAGCCACTGGCTGTGGTGGGATTCAAACTTAGGGTATCCTAGTCTTATTTCATTTCTCTAGCACAAGCAACATTTTTTTAAGAATGGGAGCAGGTTAGTGATCAAATTTCACAGCAGCATAAGAGCACAGGATTATGAAAATATAGTAGCAGTAATAAGAATCTGATCAAAAAATGTTTACAATGTGTTGGGCGGAGCCAGCAGTCCAGCGAGGAACATGTGGTTCCCTGAGCTCCTGAACTAATACGGCAGAGGTCGGCAGCACCGACCGCATACAGAGTGCACAGTGATGCTGGCTGCTGCGACGCGAGATAGCTGCTGGGCAGCACTGTGTATCGAAGTTATGGTGGAATGACAATAAAGGATAAAATACAAATTAAAAGGTATTTCAAAAACTTCAAATATTGTTAGAACCACTTATAAGGACTTTTAGAGCACTAGGTGAAATAACAGCCTTTTGTACCATTTCCCTTAAATAATTTGTGCTATGTCAATGAGCTATCATCTCTTGTATGCATTTTCCTGCATGTATATTTTAAAATGCAATAAAATACAAATGAAAATGTGAAAGAAAATTACAATGTGCAGAAACAGCCGTGTCAGAAAAAAGCCAGCAGGACAAAGATGTGTTCTCAACAGGCTGTTAGTTGAACGGATGTTTATCTAAATGTGTGATGTCTTAAGGGAACACGAGAGGCATTAGCAATGCGAGAAACCTAGACAGCACATCAAGGTCTGCCTCTTCTAATTCAAAGCCAGCGCCATATTTTTTGTTATGCATGCATGAGATAAATGGTCGTGGCACTCCCTCCAGTTCTAGAAAATGTCTAGTTACAAATGAATAATTAACTGGTTATGTTAAAGGAGAACAACTGGAAACTTCAGTGAGCCACTGTAGTATATATCGTGGTCGAGCCCCTGATCTCCCCTATAATCCCAAAATATATTCAGGTGTTTAAATACCTTTACGCTCGTAATTTTCTATTTTGTCCCTGGTGCAGCTGGCATTTGTTATGGAGTTCAGCCCCCAGGAGATCACGCTGCCAAAACCGCGATATGCTGACGCCGGTTTGCCCCTTCTGGTCTATTGCCCTATGTATGGGATTTAACACACTCTGTTATTTTCCATGCCTAGCGCTATTTTTACAAAGGTTGCCTATATGCCATGTGGGTGGATGGAATGTTTGTTTACCACGGAATACAGGAATTTGAAATTCTACAGAATTCCACTGGCAGAATGCCCTGTCCCACCCCCCCCCCATATACACATGCACACACACACACAACAGCACAACAGAAGGCCTCATTTTTTATCTGGCAGGATATGCAGCAGAGCGCTCCCTGGTAAGCAAGTAAGGATGGGAGGGAATTTTTCATGGTCAAAAGGAACACCAGAAATGAAAACTGAGTAGTACTTCATTTTATTATTTGTGTATGTTTGCAAAGCGAATCAGACAGGAATCAGAATTCAATAAACTTGTTGTTTTTTAATTTGAGTTTTATTTTTTAGGACATACTTGAAGACGTTTAATAAGTAAAGGTGGCGTTCATTGTTTGTGATGGCAATCAGGGATGACTGAGTGAAAAACTGTTCTGGGAGGAAGAGTGTGCCAGAGTACATCTGAATGGTACCCTGTGCCATGTTGCCAGTGGCACTACTTAGATACGTGGTCCCTAGCCGATGTCCTCGGGTGGCCTGGGCCCATATTCAAATACAGGGGTTGGTGGGGAGATTAGGCAGGGATTCAGCTCAGAAAGAAAGTGCTTGCTTTTATGTTTGCATGCATATGTGCACAGCAAACATTTTATTACAAAGAACTACATTTTAGAGGTGTGTCACTGTCGGGTTCAATGCAGCTCAGGGTGCAAGGGGCTTGGCAGTGACAGCACAATGATAAGCTAGGCTGATCATGACAAGTTTTTATTTTGCAGGGCAGTAACTCTCATAGTGGAAAGAAGCCAACCGCTCCATTTACAGAGTGGCTGGTACCTTCATTTGCATAAACTTCCCCTCCGTGGCAATGTTATTTATCCATTCCCCTAGAAATGAGCCACACTCAGCAGCAGTGTTACTGATCCAGTCCCCCAAGAAACAAGCCACATTCAGTAGCAGTGTTACCATACACATGGATGCGATCACCCCAACCCTGTCGCTAACTGCCCAGTTTTCTGACCTCACTCACAGAGGTCACTCTGAAGGTTTGTCAGAGACTAGATATTCTCCTTTAGCAAAGGCATCAATTATAGGCTAGTTAAAATACAGGACACAACTTCATGATAGTTTAAAATTTTTCTAGTTGTGCTTCAGAATTGCTGTTTTACAGCACTATTCCACATGCAATCCTGTGCTGGCTAGTACCCCCTACCATGCCTGTTTCTACAGTGGACACTGAGAAGATCACCCTGGTGCCACCAAACATGACACTGACACTGACACTGGGATCTCCAATCCTCAGTGTTGGAACCTGAAATAAAGAAAACAGTCCAGCGTAATCTTTTTTATTTTAATTCTTGTAAAAAGAAAACAGTCAATTGATGTATGTTGCTGCCACTGCCCCTCCACTGGCATTACCCTCCCCACCTGACCCCCACACACATTCAGCACCCATCACCTCACACCCCAACCCTTTACGCATTAATAGGGGATCCATTTCATAATCCTCTTCTGGCCTGGAGACACGCTTCACTCTTCAATGCCAGACCAGGACCTAAGGAAATCAGGTATATGGTCAATGTATTTTGAACCTTTACTCATAACTTAGTCATTTTTTTATATTTTCCCAAATTTTCAACATGGCCTTTTGGGACCCCACCTCATGAACAAGGTAGGTGAAATTCTTTAAATTTTGCCCAAAGGGTGATTTTGCAGTCGCTCTGTGAAATCATCTTTTGGGAGGAATCTGAAAATGTTCACTTACTGGGTGAGGTTGGTTCATAAGAAGGCTATATTCAAATTTGAGGTAAAATATTTAAAACAACAAAGTTATGAACGACGTTGACAATTTTCAATGCTCGGTCATAACCTGGGCAATTTTCAATATTTTGACCCCAATTTTCAACAGAGCTATTTTTCACATCACCTCATATACATAACAACTGCTGTTTTACAAATCCAAATCCTGACCAAACTATGCTTTCACACTGTGGTGTGAAATGATGTTTCAGCCGGATTTGAAAATTTTCACATTTTGTATCTGATACCTTACCCATTAGACCTCCCAAATCCTTTTGGTCAACTGCACAAACCTTCTTCAAAAATTCATCTGGGGAAAACACTCGAGACTAAAAGGCATTCTTCACCTAGATAAGGGGGGCTAGGGTTTCCAAACATCAAAGCTTACTACGAGGAAGCCCAGTACATATATAGCAGCCTACAAATCTAATGTCCAACCATTAGGATGGACTAAGATGCATATCAGCAGATCAAAATTGGTAACACCTATCAATAGGCTACCTGTCCTCTCTGGAGTCCCTCAGGGTCTGTCCTCGGCCCACTTCTGTTAGCCTCTTCCTTAACCCTCCCCTATGTCCTGCCTGGCAACCTACTACTATCGTGGATCGATGCTGGTCCTGTACCTCCAACTCTGACCCCATGCAACTCCACCTTTCCCTTCAATTCTCCTTTAGTGCTGCTGAAAGTGGTTCCACACACATCGACTAATCCTCAATTATAACAAGACTAAAATGATGTTCTTTACACACACCTAAACTCGGAAGGAACTCTGCTAGCACAAACTGCCAACCTGATCCCTCTTGAACAAGTGGACTCATTTAATACCTGGGCATTACTCTAGATCCTGCACTCACCTTCCACCAACATATACACCTCCTGTCTAATGCCCTCAATGTTCAGATGGGGCTACTATATCGCTTCAAACACTGCCTTACTCCAAATGCCATGAGGCTCGCTTGTCTCTCCTCTGTCCCTCCTGCTTGATTATGGCCTACTAATCTATAAGCCGCCGAACACCTCGGCTCTACAAAGACTTCGACTCTCCTAAACAAAGCCTGTCGCCTCACCCTGAACTTTGACCAGCTAACACACACTTGCACTCTTTATAATGATACGAACTAGCTTAACCTCGATAACAGAATTAGGTTTCACACCTGCCTCATGGCCAAAAAAATAGATCTAGGCCTCTGCCCCCACAGGCTCACATCCCTAATCCATGAGGCTGTGACACTTAAGCAGACTCGTAGCTCTGGTAAGCAACTCCTCTTTGTCCCCACTTTCTTGAACCTCCCAATTCCAAAGGTCCTTTAGTTACCGTGCCCCATCCTGGGTTATGACCCCTTCCCCACCCCTCTTGTCAGTAGACACAGACTTGGGTCATTTAAAACCTCTCTTAGAAACCACCTTCAGTCCTCAAACCACTGTGACTGTCACTGAATCAACTCCCACCCCATCCTGACTAAGGCCTATATGGCTGGCTTCTTCCACCCTAACCTGTCCTTTGCAGATCCCCTAACTTAGTTCTATATCTGAGCTATCATATGTATCGATTGAATGTAGTAATTATTCTAGTATCTAACTGCTAACCTAACAATGGTCCTTGTGACAAACAGACTGTATCCTGCTGAACAATAATGTAATGTTTGTCTATTTTGTATGTAATTTCTGTGACATGGAACCTTTGTAAAGAGTCTCTGACTCAAAGGTACTTTCGAAATTCTTAATAAATAAATAAATAAAACAAGGACTTCTAGGCGCATTAAGATTGTAGATCTGTTATTTAATAAATGGACCCTAACTTAGTGAACAAGTTACCTACTCCATGGATAAAACCATGCTGTTAACCTAGAGGAGGTACTATGAACCCTGAATATAGAGAATAGGCGTATAGGTTAACAAGTATTAAGGCTTACAGAGACTTACGCACCAGGAGAGCACCCCAGCTCTGGATAGATGGGAAAGGCTGGGTTTAACTACAGTAACATGACCCAGCTGTACACAGGTACTGTACTAAAAACCTTCACCAGTTGCAGGTGGAGTTTGGGTTGCCCCACAGAGATTTTTTCTGCTATTTGCAGGTTAGACATTTCTGACCACACAGTCTAGGGAGAAGTCTTTGGGGCTCTGATTCTCATACTCTGGTGAGCTTCTGTTATGGTTATTGAGGGCTCTGAGAAAAAAAAGAGCATTTGATCTCACAACTGTACCAACTAATCAAAAGAATAATCTGAATGACAGGAGCAAAATACAACAGAAATGGGAAGGAGAAGTCAGAATAACACATCCACTAAATCCTGGGATCAAATGTAGGAGCAAGCCCACAGAACTACCGCCTCCCTCCTGAAGACAGTTCCGGTAGCAGGTCCACACCAGATTTTTTTAGGACACGGTTATCACAAAGCACTTTGGGAGATTTCCATCTGTCAGGTGTTGGAGAGGGTGTGGGCAGACAGAAACACACACACATCTTCTGGGATTGCCCTAAGATTAAAAGCTACTGGGATGAAGTGCACGTAACATTGGCGAGAAATGATGGAAGTACCCATTCCCGATCAATGTCAGGTACTTTTATTGGGTGGATACCCACAGGGGTAGACAGTCCAGGGAAGAAATACTTATTCAACATACTGATTGCTGCAGGACAGAAGGTTATCACTCAGCGTTGGCTGATTGATCAGCCCCTGTTAGCCTCCACTGGTTAACCAACTGTCATCAAATCAGAGATATGGAAAAATTGACTGCACACCTCGGGCTGCAGTCAAAGAGGTTCAAGACTCTCTGGCTCCCATTTTACAACTTCCTGAGTAGTAGAAAGGGGTTGCCCTCTTAGATGTCTTCACCCGTGAAGCTCTGGGCCATTAAGAGCCAAAACCTGGTAACCCACCCCAATCACATAAGGGGTTGTGATAGGAGGTCTGGCGAATAGCCTTAAAACTGACTGGGGGGTCTTGTAAAATTAATTTGCCTCTAGGAGGCAATATCAGTATAATTAATATGTCAATTTATCACTTGAGTCTTAATTGTAAGGAGGTATAATACATTCATTGCTCTGGGGAGGGGGAAGTTTGTTGGTTTGTTGGGTTATGTATGTCTGTAACTGTAACTGCCATATATATTATGATTACTTGTAACTGTGTTTTGTCTCTGATTATGTCTGTCTGTCAAACAACAAATTCTAATAAAAGTACGATTTAAAAACAACACATTTTTCACCTACCGGGTTCATGAGGTGGGGTCATAAGAAGATGACAATGAAAACTGGGGTCAAAATATAAAAAACAACAAAGTTAGAAAGTATAATGACATTTTCAATGCTCATCATAACTGTAGTGATTTTCACTATTTTGATCCCAAATTTTCAACATAGCCCATTTTTACACCACCTCATGAACCCAACATAGTTAGAGTGTGACCCCAAATTTTCAAAATAGCCCATTTTTCACACCACCTCATGAACCCGACACTTGTCATTTTTAAATCCTAGTCAAAATGTGATTTCCACTTGTAGGCGCAAAATGATGTTTCATTCAGTATTTTATAAATGACACCTGTCATGTTGGAAGTGTCATTGAAAGACCATGTTGAAATTTTGGGGTGTAAACTGTTACAAGAAACAAAACTGTAAAATAAAGTTTGCAGGGACAGCCATTGGCCCAGTGGGGACCACGTTGCCCTCCCTTGCCAGTAACCTGAGTTGGGGTTCAAGCTCAGTGAGCCGGCTAAATGGGCTGAGGCTGGGGAAAGGCACTGCAGTGTGCAACACTGGTCCCAGCCTGGGAGGGTTTGATGTGCGTGTCAAGGCCTGATGGGCCCATGGACTGCGCTCTGGACAAGTAGGTTCATTTTAAATTACAGCACAGACACAGATCTACAGTTAGTAGGAAGTCAGTATCCACCACAAATCACTCATCTCAGATGCGCATGCCTGCTACGTATACCAAACAACGCAGACATTCGCCACTGGCGAATGCTTATTTCTCATTCACTTGATCTGTGCTTTCCGGCTGGATCTTGGGCATTCTAAAAGAACCTTCACCACCTTGTATGCCCACTCTGGGAACTCTGCTACAGTTCCCCAGCATTTTGTCAGCTATTTTTAAATAAATTCTGTCGGGCTTGTCTGGCAGAGCAGCTGGCCAGCAGTTATTTAATACTGATTTATGAGCACAGCGATGCCATTCAGCCAGACACAGGGCAACCTAGCAACCTCAAGGTGGAGCCTGTAGACATACATTAATTCAAAAGACAGACAGGGACTGCAGTGAGTTGTAAAGAACGCATTTATTCATTTAAAGTGACAGCGCCTATTTCGAGATCTATGTAAAGTGTTGGAATATTTTATGAACTGCATGCATCCAACCTGAAACTACCCTGAGTGACTGTCTACTAGCATCGAACTGCATGTGCCTATCCTGCCTGCTTTTAAAAGAGACTGTGTACCTAATCCAACTGCATGCACCAATTTAATGAACTGTGCTCATAACCTATATAATTCTACTCCAGCAAGGGTTCTACTATAGACACTGGAGGCCTACCTGGCTCTCCCCCCAAATGGCCAAGATAGACAGGGCAGAACATGGGGACAGAAGGAATGAGGCAGTGGGAAAGAGGCCAAGCTGCAGCCAGGAAAACAGCAGAAAACAGACTGCTGGAATGTAGACTGCAAGAAAACAAACATAAAAGACTGAACTGGTACTCCAGAGAGGTTGGGAAAGCAATAAGGATGAAAAGGCAGCATTTGGAAAGTACAAGGGGAACAGCATAAAGAACACGGAGAAGTCTATATAGGGAAATTGAAAGAGTCCAACAGTGGTGAGGAAAGCTAAGGTGGAGTCAGATCTACAAAAATGAGTGTGAGAGACAGGACACAGGTGAGAGGGTGAAGTGTCTGGGATGGGGTTGGTCACAACACAAAGGATGTCCAAGGGACTCAGGGCCCTGGAAGTTGATAATTTGCCGGGCCCTGATGGGTTATACTCTAGGTGCTCAAGCAGCTGTGCAGTCCCTAGCAGCACCACTGGCTAACATATTTAACTGCTCCCTAGAAACAGGGTGTCACTGGTAGACTGGAGGATAGTCAGTGAAGTGCCATGTCACAAGAGCAGGGACAGGGACAACACAGGAAATTACTAACACATCAGCCTAACCTCAATAGCTGGGAAACTATAAAAGAGAGTATAGTGGAATTCTCAGAGGCCAGTGGGCTTCAAGATATGGTGTGACATGAGTTTGTGGCAGGCAGATGGCAACAGATGACAGACTTCACTTTTCCAACAGGGTTATGAAGAAGTGGCGGAGCCAGGCAGTAGATATATTATACAGCTAGACTTCAGAAAACCTTTGCTTCTGTACCACACAGAAAGCTCTTAAAAAGTTGGGTGACTTAGTGGTAGAGACAAACTTACCAGGAGGATGGGACACTGGGGGTGGGACTGGAAGGTGTTCATTAATGGGAGTACTCCTGCTCAGAGAGTTAACATGAGGGTACCACACTAATTAGTCCTAGAATCAGTACTATGCGACATGGGGGAGGAAATCCAGGGCTAAATCTGTCTCTTTGCAGGCAACACTGGTGAGGCAGAGTGGATACTGAGAAGGAATAAGGGATATAAAAGGGACCTGTCCAGGTTAGAGAGGTGGTCCAGGTTATGGCAACTCAGATTTAACACACAAGTGCGGAGCTATGCACGCTGGCAATAACCCCCAAAAAAAAAACAGAATATCAGATGGAAGGAAGTAAGGGTGGATCCGACCTCTGAGGAAAGAGACCTTGAGTCATCATCAGTGATGGCCTCCAATCTATTGCCTAATGCAACAAAGCAACTGGGAAAGCCAACAGGATGCTGAGGTGCACAGGAAGTGGAGTTTACTGTAGAGGGAGGTGATTTTGGTCCTTGTACAGATCACTAGTGAGGCAAGGCCATACCTGGAGTACTATGTGCAGTTCTGGAGTCTGCACCTCAAGTAGAACAGGGACTGCCTGGAATCTGTCCAGAAGAGGCCAACAAAATTATCCGGGACAGCAGGGGACATCATATGAGAGTTCCAGAAGACCGAATCATAATAACCCAGGCTGGGGAGAGGTGAGGTAAGGGTGGCTAGCCCACAGCAAACAAGGATATCCAAAGAACCCAGACTCTGAAAGCACAAAAGAGCACAACTCAAAGGGTTTTGACCAAGCTTTGGGGCATTGTGGCATGGTGAGATCTGTATGCACGCTTAACCTTTATTTGCTATTAAAGCACTTGAAATGGAGTTTGAGTTGTGCTCTTTTGTACTTTGGAGTGCAGGTTCTTTGGATATCCCTGAAATCATATGAGAGGCTGGCAAGCTTCAACATGTACATACTGGCGGCCAGAAATTAACACAAAAAGTGCAAAAACATGCACTTGGACACAGAAACAGGGCAATGTACCAACTAGAGGAAATATTAGGGGAAAGAGATCTGGGGTTATCACTTCTGGTGACCTGAAGGTAACTAAACAGTGTAACAAGGCAGTGGGGAAGGCTAGCGGAATGCTAGGATGCACAAGGAGAGGTTATCACAAGCAGAAAGAATAGGGAGGGGTATGACCAGCAAAAGAGAGGCAATCATACCCTGTATAAATGGCTAGTGAGACCCATTTCAAGTAATGTGTACAGTTCTGGAGGCCCCATCTCTGAAAGGACATAGATAGGGTAGAGGCAGTGCAAAGGAGGGCAACCAAAATGGTGCAGGGCCTACATCAAAAGCACTGCTAGAAAGCTAAAGGATTTAAATATGTACACCCAGAAGACAGGAAGGGATATGACAGAGATGTTCAAATACCCTCACAAGGAGTAAACAACCTGGAGACCTGGGTTTGAATCCCACAGCCCCCACTCTTGCATACTGTGTGACCCTGAACAAGTCACTTAACTTCCTTGTGCTGCTCCCAGGTTGTACCTGTAAACAAGCTCAGCTAGTGTCTCTCTCCTGGTTGAAAAAAAGGTAGAGGAAGAAAGTTACTACCATAGTAACTTTATTTCTCATAGGATACTCCAATATTCATAACTCTCACCAGTATACCTTAAGGTCAGATCTGCCCAGAGATAGAATGCCATGCTAATTATGGAATCATTGGCATGAGACACTTTTCAAATGCTGCCACCTATCAACTGCCTACATTCTAACCCTCAGATTTCGTGGACGCCTATAAGACAGGGCCCAAAATTTACAATATATACAATTCTAACTCAAAATTCCCACCCAAACCTCCAACTGGAGGAAATATAAAAACTATCATAAACAACCCCACAAGCTCCTATGTCAGAATCACCAGAAAAGAAGAAAACGAAGAACAAGTTCTAATAAAAGTAGAAAGTGGCATGCAAACACTAACGCAACATATGGAATACAGAGGCCACTGGTTCTAAAATGGGGAGGCAGGGTGGAGAATTATGAATATTGGAGTATCCCCTGGGAGAAATAAGGTTACTATGGTAAGTAACTTTTTCTTATCACCCAGGAATACTCCAATATTCCTAACTCTTCTGCAGACTAAAAAGCAGTACCTTAAGAGGCAGTAAGAACCTATTCTGAAACAGGCTCTGTAGGACAGCTGTACCAAACCTAGCATCAGCCCTAGCCTTCATATCCAAGCTGTAATGCTTAACAAGTGTGTGTGCTGTTACCAGGTTGCTGCTTTACAGATATCCACCAAGGTACATCCCTGCAGCTGCCAGTGCTGCAGCTGTACCTTTGTGGAGTGGGCTCTAAGCCTGCTGGAGCTCTTGCCCACCTCTGAATAGCAAAATCGGATACACACTGAACAATCCAACAAGAAATGGAACTTTAGATGCTGGATTACCCTTTCCTACATCCCCATAAGTGAGGAAAAGTTGTGTTCTGTCCTGTCCTGCCTATGGGGCTTAGTGGCTGTCATGTAGTAGCTCAAAGTTCTTTGACATCTAGGCTATGCAGCCTACGCTCACCAGAAGAAGAACGGTCAGTGAAGAACACTGGCAAAGTGATAGACTGGTTCAAATGGAAGCCTGAAATCACTCTGGGAAGGAATTTCCTGTTTGTCTGAAGAAATACCTTATCCCTGTGGAAGCAATGTAGTCCTTTTAAATGCATAAAGCCTGAGATCACTAATTCTTCTAACATAGAAACATAGACTTTGACGGGCAGATAAGGACCGCTAGGCCCATCTAGTCTGCCCATTTCCCTACCTACAGGATAGGCGCAGATCCTAGTTAATCAACAGCCTATTTCTTCCTACCCCCAACAAGAATTGCCTTATGTCTGTCCTAGCTGAAGTAATGGCCACTAGAAACACTGTTTTCCTGTGACATACTTCAAATGTGGAAAACACTGGCTCAAAGGGAGGGCCATGAGTTGAGCAATGCAAATATTAAGGTCCCAAGCTGGCACCAGTTCTCTCACTGGTGGATACATATGTGGAAACACCCTTGAAGAACCTTTTAAAATGGGGTTTGATGCCAAAGAAACAGACTTGCCTGCAGAAGCATAGGCTGAGACTGAAGCCAAATTAATCTTTAGTGTAGAAGGCTGCAAGCCTGAGGAATGTAAGTAGACCAGGTAGTCCAGTACTCCTGGCATGCCTGCCTGGTTGGCACTATACTCCTACTAGAGCACCAAATAGAAAACCTCTTCCACTTTACAGCATATGTTTTCTGGCAGAGGATCTCCTGTATCCTCTTAAAACATCCACAACTGATTCAGAAAGATGTAAACCAGCATACTCTAGGTCCTCAAGAGCCAAGCTTTGAGCCTGAGTGACCTGAGGTTCGGGATACAGGAGCCTCCCTGGTTGAAGGTCAGAAGATTGTGCCTCCTGGGAAGGTGTATTGGTTTGTCCACTGACATGGACAGTAACAGGGAGTACCATGGCTGCCTGGCCCAGTCTGGGGCTATCAGAATCATTGTTGCAGGCTGAGACCTGAGTTTCAACAGCACTCTGTATACCAGGGAAAATGGAGGGAATGCATACAGGAATTTCCCTGACCAATCCAGAATAAGGGCATCCAGAGGAACTATGCCCACTACGAAAAAAATTACTCACCTTAGTAATATTGTTTCTTCTAATGGAGTCTTGCTATATTCTGACAGCAGCAGTGAGTCCCAACATTCAAACTGCCCCGAGATGAAAGAGTTAACTTTCCATGCCAGGCATGGGCACTGAGCTCGAGCTCGTTGAGACTCTGTCTGTTGTTCTTCAAACTCAAACCGTCAGATCTTTACGAGCTAAACTCACTAAGGTCCTGTGTGGAAGCTGTAAACCTACACTAGCCAACTGGCTTCTAAACATAAAACAAATTTTTGGTCCCAAAACAAAGACTCAAGTCAGGAGACCCAAAAATGAAAACGCATTCACCAACTCACCCCAAGAAAAGAAGGGTGAAAACAAAAAGGTGGGCACCTACTAAGTGCCAACACTGCTCTGCCCACCCACATCCCAAAAACAGAGGTTCTGAGAGGGGCAGGGGGAGGTCAGAATATAGCAAGACTCCATTAGAAGAAACAACATTACTAAAGTGAGTAATTTTTCTTCAAACAACATGAAGTCTTGCCATATTCTGACAGTAGCAGACTACAAAGCAGTACCTCCATGGAGGAGGGACAGAACCTACTTAGGAAATAGGCTCTGAAGCACAGCTGTGCTAAACCGAGCATCACTCCTAGCCTGGATGTCCAGGGAGTAATGCTTGGTAAAAAGTATGAACTGTTTTCCAGGTAGCTGCTTGACATATCTCTTGAATAGGGATGTCCCTGGCAGCAGCCAGGAGCCCAGCTGTACCTCTGGTAGAGTGAGCCCTCAGGCCTGAGGGCGGAACCTTACCCAGTTTTTCATAGCAAAATTGGATACAAGAGACAATCCACCTGGCGATGGATCTTTTAGTGGCAGGTTTCCTTTACCAACCTCACCATAAGTGAGGAACAGTTGGAGGAGTCAAACCTGTGACCCTTGGTAAGCTCTATGTAGTAACTAAGGGCTCTTTTCACATCTAAACTGTGCAGCCTCCTTCCTCTCGCCAGAGGAGGAATGGTCAGTGAAGTACACTGGAAGAGACATAGATTGATTAAGGTGAAATCTGAAACCACCTTAGGCAAGAACTTCCTGTTAGTCCTGAGAACCACCTTATCGCTATGAAAGGAGATAAAATCAGGCTCCACTGACAAAGCTTGTAATTCACTTGGCGCGCCTGGCAGAAGTGATGGCTACCAGAAACACAGTCTTCCAAGTCAAGTACTTAAGCTCTGCTGAAGACAAAGGCTCAAAAGCGGGTTGCATAAGCTGAGCAATGAAACATTATGGGCCCAGGCAGGGCAGGGTCCCTGAATGGAGGGTTGCTGTGAAGCAATCCCTGAAAACTTGGAGAATACAGGTGAGCAGAAAGAGAAGAGGGTTACCTGCTGAAATAAAAGCAGATACAGCTGCCAGATGCACTTTCAGAGTAGCTGGTCTCAGCCCCAAGCTATTTAAGTGGACCATATAATCAAGGACTGTGGGCAAATCAGCAGATTCTGGGAAATATGCTTCCCAGAGCACCATATGGAAAACCTTTTCCATTTGGAATTATAAGTAGCCCTGTGGAAGATTTTCTAGAAGCCTTCAGGATATCCATTACATCTCGGAGGGTGTAAATCAGCAAACTCTAACTCTTCAAGAGCCAGGCCTTGAAATTGAGAGATTTGAGGTTCGTACCAAACCCTCCCTGAGCACAGGTTAACAAGTTGTAATTCCTGGGAAGACACATGGGAAGATGGACTGCTAAGGACAGTAGGAGTGGATACCAGGCTGTCTGGCCCAGTCTGGAGCAATCAGGATCATCTTGCAGGGTTGAGATCTGATTTTGACTAGCACTTTGAACAGGAGAGGAAGGGGGAAAGCATAGAGAAATTCCCTTCCCAATTGAGAACTAAGGCATCCAGGGGACTGAGCCCAACACTGGGGCCTGCAGCAAAAAGGGAAGTTGGTGATTGTCTGGGGCTGCAAAACATCTATCTGCAGAGTGCCCCATCTGGAAAATATCACCTCCAAGACCAGGGGTCCAGTGACCATTGGAATGGCCTGGAAATCCTGCTGAGAGCATCTGCCAGGACATTGTCCTTGCCTGGGAGGTGAACTGCTGTGGACGGAGGTGTTCAAGGAGTAAGCCAGAGACCACAACTTCATTGCTTCGTGCACAAGGTCAGAGACCGAGTGCCTCCTTGTTTGTTGATGTACAACATTGTGGTGGTGTTGTCTGTTCTGACCTGTACAACTTTGTTCCGAACAGATTTGGAAAAGCTTGAAGTGCTAGAAATACTGCTCTGAGTTCCAACAGATTGATGTGGAGCAGAGATTCCTGGGGACCACAACCCTGGGTGGTGAGGGTCGCCCATGTGAGCCCCACCCCAAGAGGGAGGCATCTGTAGTAAGGATTAAAGAGTAAGACTGAGTGACAAAGGAACCCCTTGTCTCAGATTGTTCTGATCCTGCCACCACTGTAGGGCCCATCAGGATTCGAGTTACTGGGATCAATTTGGTCAGAGGGTCCTTCCTTTGAGACCAAAAGGCTCTCAAATGGAACTGAATGTCCCTCATCTGAAATCTTGCTCCCCTGCACTACTGCTGTAGAAGCAGCCATGTGCCCCAGGAGCTGTAGAAAATGCCTTGCCGGTCGAGACACCCGTGAGGGTGAATGAGGAGGCCGAGAGACCAGGGTCCTTGCCCTGTCCAGGGGAAGGAAGGCTCTGGCCTTCTCTGTGTCTAGCGCTGTACCTATGAAGGTGAGGAGCTGGACAGGCTCTAGAACTGACTTTGGAAGATTTAGAAGGAAACCCAAAGAAGTGAGCAGTTGCTGAGTTATCTGTAAGTGTAACTGACTTGGTCTGGGGACTGGCCTACTATGAGCCAGTCGTCCAGGTAAGGGAATATGGCAATCTTCTGCCTTCTTAGAGAAGCAACTACCACTGCCAGGCATTTTGTGAATACCCTTGGAGCAGAGGTGAGGCCAAAGGGCATTGCTCTGAACTGTAATGGCCTGAGGGCAGCTCCAACCTGAGGTACTTTCGATGGGAGCTTCTGACGAGAATATGAAAGTAGGCATCCTTGAGGTCCAGGGACACTAGCCAGTCCCCTGGCCTTAGAGAGGAGAATAATTCCCAGAGTCACCATTTTGAATTTTGGTTTTAAAGGTGCTTGTTTAAGTATCTGAGATCCAGGATGGGCCGCCATTCTACTGTCTTTTTGGGGTAGGAAGTACCTGGGTACAATCCTTTGCCCTGGTGTGGGGTGGAACCCTTTCCACAGCTCTGAGAGCTAGGAGGAAGAGACATCTGCCTCTAAGGCAAGAGTCTCTGATGGATTTGCAGGTGGAAAGGATCTGGTTCTCATCTTTGGAAACTTTGAAGCTGAGAACCAGTCCCTGGCTTACTACTTCCAGGACCCATTTGTCTGATGTCAGAGACTCCCAGTCCTGGACAAAGTAAGCCAGCCTGCCCCTACAGGTAGCTGAGAATCGGCCCTGGCAACCCCATCAGGGTGCCTGTTTGGCAGGGGCTTTGGGCTGAGGGGTGAGGCAGGCCTGCTTGTACCTGCCTGCCTCTCCTCTAAAGAACCCCTCTGGGCATAAGCAGAAGAAGAGGCCTGGGCTTTGTAAAGGCCTATGAAAGGCCTGCTCCTGCCCTGGGAAGCTGCCTTTGAGGGTGGCCTGCCTTTCCTTGGCCTGTGCACTCCCTATAGGTGGTCCTATACTCATCCATTTTCTTCATGTTTTCTTCTCTGTTACTCCCTGAGAATTACCACAACAGGAAAATCCATGGCCTTAGTCTGGGTATCCTGTGACAGGCTAGTACATCTGAGCCAAGCCATTCTTCATGCCACAGATGTAGTCATGACTCTAGATGACACATCATTGGAGTCTACTGCAGCATGGAATTGCACCTTGGATGCCTCAACCATCAGCAGCCACCTGATCCAGCTCCTTGGCAAGCTGGCCAGGACCAGCTTGCTAGGGCCATAACAGTGTCCCATCTGGATTTTTGATACCTGGCAGTATAGGCCATATAATTGGCCTGTCTGAGTCCCAAGGATGCTGCCATGTACTGTTTCTTTGCCATGGCATCAATCCTCCAGGAGTCCTGTCCGGGGTGTAGCCAAGGGAATGTTTGCCTTATCACAGGCTGCAGCCTGCACCATCCCAACATGGCTGCATTGTTGTGTAAGGAACTCCATGTCAGAGCCTGACAATGTATACCTCTTGTCCATTCTCTTATCCACAGGAGGTATAGTGTTAGGAGTCTTTAAAATCTTAAATGTCTGTTTCCCAAAAGATTTGTGCAAGGAACAGACAGCCTCCTGAACTCTGGGATATCCATCATTTCCACATAGTCAGGCTCCTCCTGGTCATCCACAGCTTCTTCCATAGGAAGCTGGAGAGTTTCAGCCACTTTTTATAAAACACGAAATGGGAGGGACTCAGAAAGCCTAGGAGGAGATACTCCTGAAGGTCTATCTGGGGAGATGTCGGGTCAATGGGCACATCCAGACTTTCAAATCCACATTCACTTTCCTCATACTCCTCTTCCTCCTCCTCTGGTTCATAAAATTCCTCTAAATCATACTCTTGAACCGGTGGAACCCGAACAAACCGGCGCCTGCCTGATGGTGCGGTTCGTCGGAACTGGGGAAAGCGATTGCACAATTTTGATCGCTTTGGCTATTTCTTCAGTGGTTGGAGAGGAAAGTTTTGGCTCCACACCAGCTGATTTTTCTTTTCTAGTTCTTTTAGCCGGAACCGACTCCTCAGAATAGGCTCTCCTTTGCCCAAGAAGTCTCGCCTGGTCAGAGGCACTCCTTCTGGTTCGGTTTGAACCGAACCAGGCTGGCCATCTGGTTCAGCGGACTTTTGGCCTCCTTTCCTGAGCCTACCAGCTCTCTTTTCTAGGGTAGCTGCAGGAAATTTTTGCAAATCTGGCAGTCTGCATTGAGGTGGTCAAACCCCAGACAATAAACACAGGTGGTGTGGGGTCAGCCTTGGCAAAGGCTTCCCCACACACACTGCAGTGTTGAAACCCAGTGGGTCCGGTTTTTCTTTTGGGTTTCTCACACATAGTGCCAGTCCTAACCAAACTTACCTTTATGGCAATCCATCCAGGCAAGACCCTCTTATCAGTTCCTGACCGTGTCATGGTCGTGGAAAAACGTAATAAAATCCGCTTTTTAGAACCGATAAGAACCGTAACCACACTCTAAAAGCACAATTTAAGATTTTTTAAACAACTTGATTGGTTCAAACCGAACCGATAAACCTGTTACAAGTTCACACAGAAAAGAATAAAATAAAACCTATCTAGTACTCACAAATACCACAGACAGAGACTGAACCGACAGGTTACGGTTTAAATTCTGGTCGAAAAACCGAGAAAGCGTACTTAACCAACAAATTGAACCGAGCAAAAGGAGAAATCTCCGGAGCGACTGTTCAGTGAGCGGAGTAAAGAATCTGACGGTTTGAGTTTGAAAAACAACAGACAGAGTCTCAACCGAGCTCGAGCTCAGCTGCCCATGCCTGGCATGGAAAGTTAACTCTTTCATCTCCGGCAGTTCAAAGGTTGGGACTCACTGCTACTGTCAGAATATAGCAAGACTTCATGTTGTTTGAATGGAGGTCTGCAACAGAACTGAGGTAAGTGATGACTCTGATGAGAGGCAAAGAGATCTATTTCTGGGGTGCCCCATCTCCTGAATAAGGTCTACACCACTTGCTTGTTCAGGGACCATTCGTGATGGTCCTGGCTGATTCGACTCAGGGCATCTGCCAGAACATTGCCCTTGCCTGGCAGATGAATGGCCTGAAGTGAGGAACCCGTGAGTAAGCTAGGGTCCAAATTCTCAGCCTCCGTGCAAAGAAGGCTTGACCTTGTTCCCCTTGCTTGTTTATGTAGTACATAGATGGTAGTGTCTGTCCTGACTTGTACTACCTTTCCTTGTATCAGTGGCTTGAAAGAAAAATGACTCACCTTAGTAATGTTGTTTCTTCTAATGGAGCCTTGCTATATTATGACAAGTTGCAGTTTGTCCCACCACTAGAACTGCTCTGGAGGTGAAATAGTTAAATCCATTCCATGAATGGAACTTTGAGCACGAGCTCTAAGATAGAAGCTCTGTCTGTGTAGTTTCAAACCTGAACTGTCAGATCTTTACGAGCAAAAACTCACTAAGGTCTGTGTGGAAGCTGTAACCTACACTAGCCAACTGGCTACCTAAATAATAACACCCATTGCTGGTCCCAACACCAAAGACTCAAGTCAGGGACCAGAATTAATAATATAATTTAACAATATGAGAAATAACACAGAGAATAATAAACACCACACCCCAAACCCCCAAAAGGGTGAAACGCTAAAAAGGCATAAAATAGTGCCTACACTAGTTGCCCACACCATACCAAGTAGAAGTTCTGAGAGGGGCAGGCTTGGGAGGTCATAATATAGCAAGACTCCATTAGAAGAAACAACATTACTAAGGTGAGTAATTTTTTCTTCAAACAACATGAAGTCTTGCTATATTATGACAAGTTGCAGACTACACAGCAGTACCTCCATGGAGGAGGGACAGAACCGACTTAAGGAATAGGCTCTCAAGCACAGCTGTGCCAAACCGAGCATCTCTCCTAGCCTGGACATCCAGGGAGTAATGCTTGGTGAAAGTGTGTACCGTTTTCAAGTAGCAGCCTGGTATATCTCCATATAGGGATGTCTCTGGCAGCAGCTAGAGCGCGGCTGTACCTCTGGTAGAATGAGCCCTCAAGCCAGAGGGATCTCTGCCCAGTTTCTGATAACAAAATTGGATACAAGAGACAATCCACCTGGCAATGGATCTCTTAGTGGCAGGTTTCCTTTCCCAACCTCACCATAAGTGAGAAAAAGTTAGAGGATTTGAACCTGTGACCCTTGGTGCACGCTCTATATAGTAACTAAGAGCCCTCTTAACATCCAGGCTGTGCAATCTCCTCTCACCAGAGGAAGAATGGTCAGTGAAGAATACTGGAAGGAGATAGATTGGTTAAGATGGAAATCTGAAACCACCTTAGGCAAAACGTCCTGTTAGTCCTGAGGACTACCTTATCCCTGTGGAAAGAAATAAAGTCAGTTTCTACTGACAAAGCTTGCAACTCACTAATGCGTCTAGCAGAAGTGATAGCCACTAGGAAAACAGTTTTCCAAGTTAGATACTTCAGCTCTGCAGAAAACAGAGGTTCAAAGGGGCTGCATTAACTGGGCAATGCAAACACTGAGGTCCCAGGCAGGGCGGATCCCAAAAAGGTGGATTAGTATGGAGTAATCCCTTAAAAACCTGGAAAACACAGGGTGAGCGGAAAGAGAGATGACTTTCCTGCTGAAACAAAAGCAGAGACAGCTGCCAAATGAACTCTCAGGGTAGCTGGTCTGAGGCCCAAGGAATTAAGATGGACCATGTAATCTAACACAATGGGCAAATCAGCAGATTCTGGGGAAATATGCTTCCCAGAACACCAAATGGAAAACCTTTTCTATTTAGAATTATAAGTAGCCTAGTGGAAGGCTTCCTAGAAGCCTTTAGAATTTCAAGAACACCCTGAGAGGGTGTAAGTCAGCAAATTTAACTCCTCAAGAGCCAGGCCTTGAGATTGAGGATTTGAGGTTCGGATACCAAACTCTCCCTGGTCACAGGATAATAGGTTGTGATTCCTGGGGAGACACAGGAAGATTGACTGTCAGGGACAGAAGGAGTGGGTACCAGGGCTGCCTGGCCCAATCCGGGGCAATCAGAATCACCCTGCAAGGCTGGGATCTGATTTTGACTAACACTTTGAATAGGAGAGGAAGGGGAAGCATAAAGAAACTTCCTTCCCAATCCAGAAGGAGGGCATCCAGGGACTGAGCCCAACACTGGAGGCCTGCAGAAGAACAGAGGAAGTTGGTGATTGTCTGGGGCTGCAAAAGATCTATCTGAGGGTGCCCCATCTGGCAAAGACTATCCCCAGTACTTGAGGATCCAGGGACCGTTCGTGATGGCCCTGAGAAATCCTGCTGAGATCATCTGCTAGAACATTGTCCTTTCCTGGAAGGTGAACTGCTATGAGGAAGTGTTCAGGGAATAGGCCAGAGACCACAACTTCATTGCCTCGTGCACAAGGCCGAAGACCGAGTGCCCCCTGCTTGTTGATGTACCACATTGTTGTGGTGTTGTCTGTTCTGACTTGTACCAATTTGTTCTGAACAGATGCAGAAAACACTTGAAGTGCTAAAAGACAGCTCTGAGTTCCAGCAAATTGATGTGGAACAGAGATTCCTGGGAGACCACACTCCCTGAGTGGAGAGGTCGCCCATGTGGCTCCCCACCCCAGAAGGGAAGCATCTGTAACGAGAGTCAGCGTGTGAGCAGGGGAATGAGGGGACCCCAATCTTAAATTGCTCTGATCCTGCCACCACTGGAGGGCTGGATCAAGGTTCGAGTCACTGGGACCAACGTGGAAAGGGGTCTCTTCTCTGGGACCAATAGGTTCTCAAGTGAAACTGAATGTCTCTCATCTGAAATCTTGCTCCCTGCACTACAGCTGTGGATGCAGCCATGTGCCCCAGAAGCTGCAAAAGTGTCTTGCTGGTCGAGAGCCATAGAGTGAAGGAGGAGGCCAGAGCCACCAAGTTCCTTACCCTTTCTAAGGGAAGAAAAGCTCTGGCCGTTTGTGTCCAATTCTGCACCTATAAAGGTGAGTACCTGGACTGGTTCCAGAACCGACTTTGGTAGATTTAGCAGGAAGCCCAGGGAGGTGAGAAGCTGCTGGGTGACTTGCAGGTGAGATTTTACTGTTCTGGGGACTGGCCTACAATGAGCCAGTCATCTAGATAGGGAAAAACAGCAATCCTTTGCCTCCTTAAGTGAGCCACTGCTACTGCCAGACATTTTGTGAATACCCTTGGGGCAGAGGTCAAGCCGAAGGGCATTGCTCTGAACTGGTAATGACCTGAGGGCAGTTCGAATCTGAGGTACTTCGGTGGGAGCTCTGATTAGGATGTGAAAATAGGCATCCTTGAGGTCCAGGAAGAAGCCAGTCCCCTGGCCTTAGAGAAGGTAAAATCATTGCCAGAGTTACCATTCTGTACTTTGGTTTCAAAGATGCTTGTTCAGATATCTGAGGTCTAAGATGGGCGCCATTCTCCTGTCTTTTTGGGGTAAGGAAGTATCTGGAATACAGACCCCTGCCCTGGTGTAGGGAGGAACCCTTTCTACTGCTCTGAGAGCCAACAGGGTTGAGACCTCTGCTTCTACAGCAAGGGTCTCTAAAGAACTTGCAGGTAGAAAAGCCTGGCTCTCATCTTGGGGAACTTTTGAAGCTGAGAACAGACCCTGGCTACTACTTCCAGAACCCACTTGTCTGAGGTTAAGACACCCAGTTCTGACTGAAGTAAGCCAACCTGCCCTACTGGTAAGGAGATCGGCCCTGGGCACCCCATCAGGGTGCCTGCTTGGCAGGTGCTTTAGGCTGAGGGGTGGGAGCAGGCCTGCCCACACCCGTCTGCCTCTGCCTCTGAAGAACCCCTCTGAGCATAAGCAGAGGAGGCCTGAGTTTGGTAGAAGGCCTGTGGAAAGGCCTACTCCTACCCCTGGGGTGTGCCTCTGGGGAGTGGCTTGCCGCTCCTTAGCTTGGGCACTTTGTAAGTAGTCCTATATTCATCCATCTTTTCATATAATTCTCTGTCTGCTCCCAAACAGAAATTTCCCACCAATAAAATCCATAGCCTTAGTCTGGGTATCCTGTGAGAGGCTAGTACACCTGAGCCAGGCCAACCTTCGAAAAGCTACAGATGTTGCCATGACTCTAGAGGAGACATCATTAACATCCACAGCAGCATGCCTCAATGCCATCGGCAGCCACCTGTTCCAGCTCGCTAGCAAGCTGGCCATGGGCTTGTTTGGCTAATTCCATAACAGTATCCCATCTAGATTTCTGATACCTGCTACATAAGCCATATAATTTGCTTGCCTGAGTCCCAAGGACACTGCCATGTACTGTTTTTTGCCATGGCATCAATCTTCCTGGAATCCTTGTCAGGAGGATGTGAAGCCAGAATATTAGCTTTATCACAAGCTGCAGCCTGAACTACCCCAACATGACTGCATTGCTGAGAAAGGAATTCTGTATCAGGACCTGACAATGTGTACCTTCTGTCCATCTTTTTATCTACAGGAGGCACAGAATTAGGAGTTTTAAGATTTTTATTGTTTGTTTCCTAAAAGACTTATGCAAAGGAATAGACAATCTCTAGACTCTGGAATATCCATCATTTCTACAAAATCAGGCTCCTCTTGCTCATCCACAGCTTCTTCCAAAGGAAGCTGGAGGTTTCAACAACTTTTGTAAAACAAAATGAGAGGGGACTCAGAAAGCATAGGGGAGATTCTAAAGGTCTGTCTGGGAAATGTCCGTTCAACTGGCACACAGATCCTCCCAGCCACATTCATACTGTTCATAATCATCCTCCCCTCATCTGGTTCATAAAACCCTCAACATCATATTCTTGAACCGATGAAACCGACCGAACCGACCTTTACCAGATAGTGGCGGTTCGGACGGGACCAGAGACAGTGACTGGACAATTTGAATAGCTCTTGCTATCTCTGCAGCAGTTGGAGAAGGATTTTGGACTCCAAACCTGCTGACTTCCTTGTTCTCTTTACTGGAACTGGTTCCTCGAACCAGCTTTTCTTTTGCCCGAGGAAGTCTCGCCCTGGTCCGAGGGCTCCCTCCGATTCGGTTGGCACTGAACCGGGCTGGCCATCCGGGTCAGCGGACTTTTGCCTCTCGTTCCCTGAGCCTGCCCAATCTCTTTCCAGGGTGGCTGCAGGGAAATTCTTACAAATCTGGCAGTCTGACTGGAGGTGGTCAAACCCCAGACAATAAACACATGTGGTGTGTGGGTCAGCCTTGGCAAAGACTTCCCCACAGATATCACAGTGTTGAAACCAGTGGGCCGGTTTTTCTTTTGGGTTTCTCAGACATAATGCCAGTCTAACCAGAAAAACTTGCCCTTTGAGCGGCAGTGCAGGCAAGACACCCTTATCGGTTCCTAACCGTAATACGGGTATTGAAAAAACGTAATAAATCAGTTTTTTAGAACCGATAAGAACCAGGAACCACACTCTAAATGACAAGCTTTAAAATTTTTAAGCTTTTAATCCAGCTGATCGGTTCAAAACCGAACCGATAAACTTACAAGTTCCACACAGAAAATACAATTTTAAATTACTTACGATACCACAGACAGAGCTTGAACCGAACGGTTTTATGGTTAAATAAAACTATTCTCGGTTGAATCGAACCGAGAAAACACTGTTTAAAACCGAGAAATGAACCGAAGCAGTAGGAGAAATCTCCGGAGCGACTGTTCAGTGAGGCGGAGTAAAGAATCTGACAGTTCAGGTTTGAAACTACACAGACAGAGCTTCTATCTTAGAGCTCAGGTTTCAAAGTTCCATTCATGGAATGGATTTAACTATTTCACCTCCGGAGCAGTTCTAGTGGTGGGACAAACTGCAACTTGTCATAATATAGCAAGACTTCATGTTGTTTGAAGCTTGCATTGCCAGAAACACTGCACTGAGCTCTAACAAGTTTATGTATAAAACAGTCGGCACTTGGCCAAGTGCCCTGGGTAGTATGCTCTGCTAGATGAGCCCCAGCTCAAGAGGATGTATCTGTTCTGAGAATCATCGAAAGAAGTTATTTTGGAAAGGAACCCCGTCTCTGAGGTTGGATTCCTCTTTCCACCACTGAAGAGCTTAGATAAATGTTTTGTTACAGAAACAAGCTTTGACAGGGAATCCTTTCGTTGGCACCAATGAGCTCTTAAGTGAAACTGGATGCCCCTCATCTGAAACCTGGTGACCAACACTGTGCCTGTTGCAGCTGCCACGTGGCCCAGGAGTTGAAGAAAATGCCTTGCAGGCCTTGGGACGTTGAGCCAGAAAGAGCCTGACAACTGCAGGATGCTTTTACCCTGTCTCTGGCAGAAGGGCTCTACCCACTTTGGCATTCAGTTCTGCTCCTATGAACTGCAGAATTTGAGAGGAATTAGAACTGATTTCTCTAAGTTTAAAAGAAACCCCAGAGACTCTAGAAGTTGTTGAGTGACTTTCTCACCACCAACCAGTCGTCAAGATAAGGGATACTGAAACACCTTGCCTTCGCAAGTGTGCCACTACCACAGCCAGACACTTTGGGAACACCCTTGGTGCTGAAGTGAGACCTAAGGGAAGAACTGAGAACTGATAGTGACCTGATAGGAGTCTGAACCTGAGATACTTTCTGTGAGACTCCCTTATGAGGATGTGGAAATAGGCATCTTTTAGGTCCAATGATGCCAACCAATCTCCTTTTCGGAGTGCTGGCAGAATCAGAAACAAAGTTACCATTTTGAACTTTGGTTTTGCTAGGAACCTGTTGAGGACCCTGAGATCCAAGATAGGCCACATCTCCATTTTCTTTGGTGTGAGAAAATACCTTGAGTAAAGTCCTTTTCCTTTGATGCAGAAGCACTGGTTCCACTGCTTTTACTGAAAGAAGGTGTTTCACCTCTTTTCCAGCCTTTTGCTTTCCAGGAGGAAGCTGGTTTGAAAGCTCTGATTTTTTGAACAGGGGAGCACTTGAAACTTAGAGACAGGGCCTGACCCACTGTCTCCAGAACCCACTTGTTTGTGGTAATGGTTTTCCAATTCTGGAAAAATGGGTCAGCTTGCCCTCTACTGGCAAAGGAGAGGCAGCCTGATTGATGAAGTCAGGGTCCTGCTTGGATTGGGGTTCAGACTGGGCACCATGCCTGGGACCTTTTACCCCACCCCTGAAATACCCTTCCTGTGAGTATTGGGGTGCCTGAGGAAGTACCATGGCCTGGTAAAAGGCCTGGAATGAAACTGTCTGCCCCTGCCTCCCCTACTGAAGGCTCTAGAGGAGGTGAAGGGTCTTTCCTTTAGCAGAATTGCTATGGAAGGTGGCCTTATACTCATCCATCTTCTTCATGTAGGCCTCTGTATGGCTGCCAAAGGAACTGCCCTCCATAGGAAAATCCAGAGTCTTATTCTGGGTATCCCATGTGAGATTTGTGGCTCTCAACCAAGCAAACCTTCTCTGTGCAATGATATTTGCCATCCATCTTGCAGCAGTCTCATTACTGTCTGCTGCCATCTGGAACTGGTATTTGACAGCTTCCAGGCCAAACCTAGCAGTTTCAGCTAGGTCTGCCAAGAGAAGTTGTTTTCTCAGCCATGCCCAGGACAGACTGCCAGAGAGCCTTCTGGTACTGGGCTGCATAGCCTTATAATTAGCTTGCCTAATGGCCAGAGAGGCTGACAGGTAACCTTTCTTGGCCATACTTTCAATTTTCTGGGAGTCCTTCTCTGGAGGGTGGGAAGCCAGAGGACTTCTGCCTTGTCACAAGCTGAGCTTGCACCACCCCTTACGGTCAAGGTGTGAAAATAAGAACCTGGCCCCTGTTCTGTCATGCTGATACTTTTATCCAACCTTTTGTCCAAAGCAGGGACAGACATAGGAGATTGGAGGAGTTTTAAAATATCTCTTTAAAGAACATGTTGATAGGGAGTGACAGTTTTTAGTAGGAATCAGATCCAACATTTCCAGACATTCAGCCTCTACCTCATCCTCTACAGCTTCAGTGGTAGGGATGTCCAAGGCATCAGCAATTTTCCTGATGAAGGAAAAATGGGAAGAATAATCTTCTGTGGTCCTGGGAGGGAGCCAAACTCCTGTTCGGGAGACCTCAGGCTCTATAGGCTCACCTACTTCTTCCTCCTCCTCCTCTTCCTCACCACGCTGCTAAGGAAAACCACACTGCTCAGGAAAGAGGGTGGGTTGGAAGGTGCAGAAGTCTGGACTGAGACTGTGAAACCACAGGCAGCATACCCTGCAAGGTTTGCATTATTTTTATTGCTTGTGCAATCTCAGAGGGAGAAGGCACAGTGGCAGGCATCACAGAAGTCCCCTTTTCCACATCGGGTTCAGTGTGCTTTGTCTTCTTTAGTTTTTTAACTGGAACCGGAGAGCTAGCCAGTTCAGAGGGTCTCTTTTACCTGAATCATGGGTAGAAATAGTAGAAGTTGTGGTGTCACCCACAGACCCTGAGGGTTTCGCTGGTCAGAGCCAGAGGGACCCTTGAATCGCTTATTCAATCTGTCCAGAGGTTTTCCAATGTTTTGTCTGAAAGATTTACAAATGACACAGTCATTCTTTAGATGGTCAAAACCCAGGCAGAAAACACAGACAGAGTGCTTATCTGCCTTGGCAAAACCTCACCACACTCAGAATAATTTTTAAAACCGAGTTCCCCGGTTCTCTTTTTAGGTTTTTCTGACGAATGGAGAAAACTGCAGCCACAAAACATTACAGGTTTTAAAATTAAAACAAATTTATCGGTTATGGTCGTTCAGAACCGATCGGAGAAACCGAGTGGAACCGGAACCGATAGGAATAGAACCGGATTAGCGGTTCGGAACCGAACTTATCAGTTCTAAAAATAAAGATCTAAACAAACAAAACTTACAGAAACTATTAATAAATGGGAAAAACGAAACTAACTAGTACTGGTTCCTCAACGGTTATTCCAAACCGTGAGAAACCGAGAAACAATACAAAGCTAACTAATAAACTAACGGTTATTAAAATAACACTGATAAGAGGCAGCAACTGAAAATAAATGGAAAATACTTAAGTATTTGTTAATAATAACGGCTTCTTAGACTAGATGATGAAGAGGAAATCTCCAGGCGCCTGGTCTTGACAGGCGGAGAGAGAAATCTGAGGGTCTGAATTTAGGCAGTTGATAGGTGGCAGCATTTGAAAAGTGGCTCATGCCAATGATTCCATCATTAGCATAGCATTCTATCTCCGGCAGATCTGACCTTAAAGGTATACTGCAGAAGAGTCAGGGATATTGGAGTATTCCTGGGTGAGAAGAGAGCATTCTCCAAAAGAAAAGGTGCTCATGGACAATGGAGCACACTATGAACCAGGAGGGGAGGTTCAGCGGTAACATGAGGAAGGACTTCTTACCGCAAGGGTAGTGGACGCTTGGAACAGCCTCCCAGCAGAAGTGGTGGGGCTAAAATGGTCACAGGATTTAAGAATGCCTGGGATAGGAACAAGGACTGTTGGAGCAAGGGTGGTGCAAGCCGAGACCAAGTAGGGTCTATGGTGACAATGTAGATAGAAGACTAGGGCAGATTAGGAGGACCAAGCAGTCCTTATCTGCCATCAAATTCTATGTTTCAGAAGAAAAATTACTCACCTGTAGTAATCTTGTTTTTCCAATGGGATTCACTAATATTATTTTTGCAGTGCTCCTTAAGCCAGCACTGCCCAGAGAGAACAGAATGTTATGCTAATCATGGAATGTTTAGCTCGTGCATCTATTTTCAAACTACCCAGTGTCAACTGCCTACATTCTACCTCAGATTTCACAGAAGGCTGCAAAGAGGCCATAACAACATGTGAATCACGATTTAAATAATTATAGAAAATAATGCCCAACTGGGCAAATAACATTAACCAAAGGACTGGTATAAACAAATGTCCCTTTTTTCTGAAGTCAGATATGCCTTTAGAAAGAACCTACAAGTTAAGACAGTACTAGAATGTGCCAGCAGGTGGCATGCCACTCTAACTATACATCTTATCAGCTGTGGAGGATTTTTCTTCTACTGGTTCTGAAAGGAAGGCAAGGGTGAATAATAATATTAGTGGATCCCTTTGGAAGAAACAAGATTACTACAGGTGAGTAATTTTTCTTCTAACCCCAGGAATCCACTAATATTATTGCTCTTGCAGACTATGCAGCAGTACTGAAAGGAGGTGGGCCAGAATCTATTTAGGAAAAAGACTCTGCAAGACTGCTGCCCAAATCTACTTCTACCACATCTACTCCTGCACTTTGCCAGCACCCCTCCTATCTTCACCTCCCCTGCTGGCCCATGACAAATGCCATCCGCTGCACTACCTCTATTCTTATCCACCTTCCACCTCTCCTCTCTCTGTCCCCCCAACCTACCTCCCCTTTTCTCCCATCCACTTAAGTCTCCTGATTTCACCCTCATCCTTTCCATTTCCTCCCCAAAGTTTCACCTTATTGTTCTTTTTTCATCTACAAGACTATGTGGTTTTTTTTTTTTTTATTTTATAAACTGTTATCTTTGCTTATGATTGTCTCAATTGTACCAATGACGTGGAACCTTTGTAAAAGAGCCTCGGCTCAAAGGTATTTGTAATCCTAGAACAAATAAATAAATAAAAATAATTGGCATCACTCCTGGACTGGGTGTCCAGGCTATAATGCTTAGCAGAAGGAGTGGACTGACCTCCAGGTAGCTGCTTTATGTATTTCCATCAGAGGTACCTCTTGGGCAGCTGCAATAGTGGCAGCTGTGCCTCTTGTAGAATGGGCCCTAAGACCAGAGGGAGGAACCTTGCCTGCCTTTGAGTAGCAGAACTGAATACAGTGGACTATCCAACGAGAGACAGTCCTCTTTGAAGCAGGAGTACCTTTACCTACTTCCCATAGGTGAGGAACAGTTGTTGTCTGTCCTGCCTATGATCTTTGGTATAAGTCAAGTAATAGCTCAGTGCTCTTTTTACATCCAAGTTGTGCAATCACGCTCACCTGAGCTAGAGTGTTCAGTAAAGAAAACTGGCAATGTTATAGACTGGTTCAAATGGAAGTTAGAAACCACCTTGGGAGGAACTTCCTATTACTTCTCAGCACTACTTTGTCCCTGTGGAAAGAAACATAGTCCTTTCCACACAGAGGGCCTGTAGCTCGCTTATCCTTCTGGCAAAAGTGATTGCTACCAAAAACTACCTTCTAGGTAGGAAATTTAAGCTCTGCAGATGCCATAGGCTCAAAGGGTAAAAGTATAAGCTGGGCAATACAAATATTAAGGTCCCATGCTGGCACTGGTTCCCTGTGAGGGGAAACAAATGAGAGAGCCCTTTAAAGATTTTTTTGAATATAGGGTTTGATGCCAGGGAGGTATCCTTTTAGCTGAAAGGAATGCTGAAACTGAAGCCAGGTGCACCTTCAGAGTTGAGTGCTGCAACCCCAGGAGTGCAGGTGAGACAAATAATCAAGAAGGGTTGGGATCCCGGCCTGGGCTGGAACCATACCCTGTCACTGCACCAAATGGAAAATCTTTTCCATTTTCAGGCATAGGTTTTCTTGGTGCAAGGCTTCCTGTAACCCTTAAAGACTTCTAAAACTGCTTCAGAGAATTGGCAATATGCATATTCTAAGTCCTCAACAGCCAGGCCTTGAGCTTGAGAGACCTGAGATTGGGGTACACTACCTCCCTGAAAGAAAGTCAGTAGACTGTACCTCTGAGGGAGATGAATCGGTCTGCTCACAGACATTGAGAGAAGCAGGTGTACCAAGGCTGTCTTGCCCAATCCTGGGCTACCAGAATCATCGGCTGGCTGTGACCTGAGCTTGATGAGCACCCTGAGTATCAGAGGAAAAGAGGAATGGTATAGAGGCACCTGCCTGTCCAATCCAGAATCAGGGCATCCATTGGAATTGTCCCCTCACTGGGGCCCTGCAGCAATAAAGAGGTAAGTGGTGATTTTGGTGGGAAGCAAAAGGTCTATTTCTGGGGTCCTCCACCTCCTGAATACAGCATTCACCACTTGCTTGTTCAATGCCCATTTGTGATGGGCCTGGTTTATCCTGGTTCAAGGCATCTGCCAAGGTGTTGTCCTTGCCTGGCAGATGAATTGACTGTAGAGAGGCATTTAGACAGTAGGCAAGGCTCCATATCTGCATTGCCTCTGTACACAGAGAAGTGGACATTGTTGCTCCTTGTTTGTTGATGTAATACATTGTTATTGTTATCGTATTGTCTGTTCTGACTTCTACCACCTTTCCCTGTATGATGAGAGAAACCCTGAAGGGCCAGATAATAACACTCTTAACTCCAGCAGGTTTATATGCAGGAGTGAGTCTGCACTCTCCCAAGTACTGTGGATGGTGTGATCCCTAATGAGCACCCCAACCAAGCAGGGTAGCATTGGTTGTGAGAACCAAGAAGGGAGGCTCCTGCAGAAATGGAACCCCTTCCCTTAAACTTTCCAGTTCCTCTACCATTGGAGGGCCTGTAGTAACGCTTATGGACTGGTACTAGCTTTGAGAGAGGGTCCTGCCTTGGCACCAGTGTGCTCTGAGGTGGAACTGAATATCTCTCATCTGAAACCTAGCACCTATGACTGTGCTTGTTGCTGCAACCATGTGCCCTAACAGTTGAAGAAATTGTTTTGATGGCTTTGGCCTACCCAAAGCAAATGAGCCTGCCAGAAGCTGAATGCTTTCTGCCCTCCTGAGGGAGAAAAGCTCTTCCCACTATTGTGTTCAGTTCTGCACCTATGAACTGCAGAACCTGCACAGGGGTCAGGACTGACTTTTGGTATTGAGAAGGAATCCCAGGACAGCAGCATATCCTGGGTTACCTGAAGGTGGTCCGACACCTGTTGATGGGATTTCCTACGATTAGCCAATTGTCCAGATAAGGAAAAAATTGTGACACCCAGTCTTCTGAGGTGTGCCACTACTACTGCTATGCACTTGGTAAAGACCCTTGGTGCACAGGTAAGGTGAAGGGAAAAGTTGAGAACTAGTAGCGGCCTGAGGGAGTCTGAATCTGAGATACTTTGTGTGACTCCTTTATGGGTATATGGAAATATGCATCTTTTAGCTCCAAGGAGGCTAGCCAGTCCTCTTTGCTGAGCTGGCAAAATCATGGGCTATTGTGACCATTTTGAACCTGGGTTTACCAGGTACCTGTTTAGCAGTCTGAGGTCTAGTATAGGCCGCCACTCTCCATTCTTTTTGTTGTTAGGAAATATCTGGAATAGAACCCTTACCCTCTTTGGTTGTGGGGACAGGCTCCACTGCCTTTGACAGCAGTAGGGCCTGTACCTCCTGCTCCAGTGGTTTTCTTTCTGAGAAGGGAGCTGGTGCAAGATGTTTTAACCTTGGAGGAAGAAGTGACTTGAAGCAAAGGGAGAGACCCTGACTCACTATTTCCAGGACCCACTTGTCTGTGGTTATTTTTAACCATTCATGGAAATACTGGTTGAGTCTGCCCCCTACAGGATGTGGAGAGGCAGCCTGAAGGGAAAAGTCAGGGTTCTGTTTTGCTTGCTGCTGAGGCTGGGCAGATTGGGATCCTCTCCAGAATCTCGCCTACCTCTAGCTCTGTAAAATCCAGTCTGCTGTGGTTGGTACTGCTGCTGGAAAACAGCCTGTCCCTGAAAGAAAGGCCTTGCCCTGCCTCCCCTAGAATAAGACAAAGTTGATGTAGAGGGTCTGTCTCTGGTAGAGTTGCTCTAAAAGTAGCTTTATATTTGTCTACTTTTTTCATATATGCCTCAGTCTGGGCACCAAAAGACAGTGGCCTTCAACAGGAAAGGCCATTGCCTTAGTTTGGTGTCCCATGTGAGGCTGGTAGCCCTCAGCCAGGCAAGCCCCATCTCAATCCTACTTCCTCTCAAAAACCTTGGAGAAAACTGTGACCACCCAGCCAACGGACTGCCTCTCAAAATATAGCCTCCTGTGTCCTGAACTGCATGGCTTCCGCCATAGCCACAGTACCACCACAGCCCTACTGGAATTTACAAATGCCCTCCACACATCTCTGGACACTGGTCACACCACTGGTGTTATCTTTATAGACCTTTCTAAGGCGTTTGATATGGTACACCACACACTACTCCTGGATTCCCTCACAAATAGGCCTGTCCCCAGATACCACTGGCTGGTTTGCCAGCTATCTGTCTGAGAGAACCCAGACAGTCAGAATTGCCCATACCCTGTCCTCCCTCCAGGTCAGGTCAGGGTCCCACAGGGCTCTATTCTTGGCCCCTACTTTTCTCCCTGTTCCTCAATTCCCTGTCCAAGGCTTGCTCTGGGAAACTACTACTGTATGGACGATGTTGTCTCTACGGTGCCTACACTGATACCACAGTCCTCCGGTCGGCACTCCAGAAATCTTTCACGGAAGCTGAATCCTGGTCTGCTCAACATAGATTAGTCTTAAGCACAAAAACAAAATCCATAGTGTTTGCACACCCCAAAACAAGAACATAGGACAATCCCTGCTCATACCGAACTCCCTAAATGACCCCTTGAGCAGGTTACCCTAGACTCTGGGCTCACCTACCATGACCACATCCGAATACTGAGCACCACTGTCAATGTGCGATTGGTTTACTTCACCAGTACAAGCAGTGCCTCCCACCAGAAGCTCTGCACCTAACTGTCTCTGCATCTATACTATCACTTATAGACTACAGAATCATCATCTATGGGGCAGCCGACAACACGCACTCAAACAAAATCAGACTGGCGCTTAATAAGGCCTGTATATTTACTACGGCTGCGCCAGACTCACACATACCTGCACCCTTTACGCCTCAACCAACTGGCTAAACTTTGACGAGAGGCTCAAATATCAGACCTGCCTCTTTGCTAAAAAATAACAGCAGGGCTACTCCCACCTGCTCTCTCCGCCTACTCCAGGCACCACTGTCCACCCGCCTCACTCGGCAATCGGCGACAACCCACTTCAGGGTACTCGCTGCAAGACCACTTTGGGTCAAAGGACTTTTAGGTACCTGGCAACTAGTTGGCTCAACTCACTCCCAAACTCCCTCCTCACAGAAACCATATTTGGTTAGTTCAAGTCCCAGCTAAGAGACCTAATCATTCATGACTCAGTCTGTGACTGCCCTTGATTTAGCCTCCCATCCCCCACCCTCACGACTATGGACTTAACTCTGGTCCAGCTGCCCGGGTGTGCCTTTATTTTGACAATGGAACCTCAGTCCAGCCTAGGCCTGCAAAAACCACCAGGGCATGGCTAATGCCACTGCCCTGCAGTGTATGTTTTTGTCACCTGCCACCGCCTGCACTATGTACCTATGTTTGTGCAGCGCTTTGTAACTTTGTATCACCAGCTGCTTTACTGTGTTATCTGTAATCATTTTGTAACCATTTCTGTAATTTTTATGCCTAGTTGTTGCTATTGTCCCTGATGCCTCAGTTTTCTATGACGTGGAACTTTTGTAAAGGAGTCTTTGACTCAAAGGTGTTATCCGATATTTATCAATAAATAAATAAATAAATAAATCGTCTTAGAGCAATGGTACCAGCCATCTACCTTGCAGCTGTATCAATGGTGTCAGCTATCATCTGAAATTGGTGTCTGGAAGCTTCCAAGCCCAATGTTGCTGTGTCTAGCAGCTCTGACACTGTTAAACAGGGGTCAAGCCCGCATTGTCCACTACTGACTGCCAGAGAGCTTTTTGATAAAGGCTGCATAAGCCTGGTAGCTGGCTTGACGAATTGCCAGGATGCTGGAAAGGTACCCCTTTTTGCCATGTCCACCTTCTCAATCCTCTCAGGGGTGAGCGGATAAAGGAGTTTTGGCTTTCTCACAGGCAGCCTGTTGCACAATACCCTGGTGGTCTGGGTGACTAAACAGAAACTCACCACCAGATCTTTCTAACTGATACTTCTTGTCACACCTTCTGTCTGTGGGTGTGACTGTATCGAGCCTTTAGGATTTCTAAAACATCCTTCTTAAAGAATTTGTAGATAGGAAGAAGGAGCCTTTTAGGTGTCAGCCCCATAAGCTCCATATATTGTGCCTCCTCTTCATCCTGGATCTCTTCAGCTGTTTGCAGATCCAGGGTCTCTACCACTATCCACTACTGCGTGCTGGGTCTCTAAAGACCTCCTAACCCTTATGAAGGCCAGAGACCGCACCTGGTCCACTTTCAAAGCAACCCCTCTCCTGCCCTCTGGGATGCTTACAGGCGCATGAGGAACAAATGGCAGGCAGTATAGCGCAGTGGTCTAAGGCTCTGAGCTGCAAATCTGGTGACATCCAGCAGACCAGACCTGGGTTTGAATCCACAGCTTCCACTTGCATACTGTGTGACCCTGAGCAAGTCACTTAACCTCCTTGTGCTCCCAGGTTGCTCCTGTAAAAAGCTTTCAGCTTAGTGTGCTATACCTGGTTAAACACAAATAAAAAAAAAAAATGTGAACAACAGGCCAAATTTTGAAACAGACCCACTTCAAGACCTGCAAAAGGCCAACCTTGAGACCCTAGAAAATTCTGGAACTCAATCAGTTCCCTCCTAAACCCCGCCCCAGCTCGCTGCACCACATCTCAACTCCCAGGATGGACTGCTTGACCGACCTCACGATGTGGCCAGTGTCTTCAACTGTAAATTCACCAACTTATCCATGTACCTAAATAAGCTGCCAACTGCCCAACCGCAAAGTCCTGCCCTAATACCTGACACACTGCCATCCTCCTCCAGCTCCGCCACTCACCCGCAAATACCCCATTCTATTTTAAAGCCCTCTCCATACATGATACAGTGAAGCTACTCAAACATCTGCCTAACCATGGCTCCTCCGGATCTGATGGCTATCTCCAGTCTTTCTTAAGCTGATCTCTTGGCGATTGCCAAGCCACTCACTTTCATCTTCAACCTTGCCCTTTCCACCTCCTCCATGCCTGACCCATGGAAGATAGCTAAGGTTATCCCCATTCTTAAATCTGGTGACCCCAAATCTCCTCGACAATCACTGCCTGCTATCCGCCCTCCCTCATCTCAGTAAACTACCGAGAGAGCAGTCCACAATCAGCTCACTGAATACATAAGCAAATACACTCTCTATGCAACCAACAGCATGGCTTTTGCAAGAATCATTCCACCGCCACTGCCCTCGCTCTACTGACCGACCACATCCTCTCTAACATGGATAATGGTAAAGCCACGGGGCTGTCTTGTGACCTCTCAAAGGCTTTTGACATGGTTAACCATGCTCTCCTTACCTCCAAGCTTAGCCTCCTTGGTTGTTCTCAGAATGTCACAAGCTGGATCACTAGCTACCTTACTGATCGCTCACAGTTCGTGTGTATTGGTCAAACCTGCTCCCCACCCTGCCTGTCTCTGTGGGGTCCTCAAGGCTCAATCCTGGGTCCCCTCCTTTCTCCTTATTCGTTAATGCACTTCCTTCGACTGCCTCAACTGTAACTCTCTCCTGTATGCCAATGACCTTGTCCTCTTCCACAGTGACAAATCCATGGCCGCAATCTCCTCAGTTCTCTCCACACAACTATGCTGCAGCCCACAGCTGGTTCTCAAAAACCTCCTCTTAGTAAATGGCAAAAACTAAATCCATGCTGTTTGGATCTAAGCCCTTCCTGTCAAAACTAAAAGCCACGCCCCCTTACATTTCTCACCCCAGATGGTACAGCCCTGGAGGATGTCAACATCCACAAATACTTAGGAGTACTGCTTGACCCTCCCTCACCTTCACTGAGCATGCAAATTCCCTTGTCGGAAGGCTCCATCAAAGTTAGGTGCTGCCTATAGATTCAGGCAATACCTTACCACTGAAGCTAGACTAGCCATTGTCCAGGGTAGTCTTCTCCTATTCTTGACTACTGCTCCCCATTTATGCCAGGATCTCAGCTACTGCCATGGCTAAACTCTCCACTGCTCAACAGCACCTGTCGCTTTGCTTTACTGGCCCCTGTCTCCACCCACCACTGTACCCTCTATAATCACCTTGGATGGCTACCGCAAGGTCGCTTGACCTAGCCCTGTGCTGCATGTTGGACAATGTCATCCACACGGCTACAGAATCCCCCCTAACTGGCTTTGAAAACCTGAACACCTCCGCAACCTCCGCCTCAAACGTACTCCCTCTGTTGGTTCCTAGGGTATCCACGAACATGGTAGCACAGCTTGGTCTGTAGGCTGCCCCTTGCAGTGGAACAACCACCGGCTGAACTCCGCTCCACTGACACACACCCAGTTTCAAGTCCCACCTAAAGTCTGGTTCCTGGCAAACTCATCCTGCCGATGCTCCCAGGGTCTCACACCAACCCACACTAGTCAACTCCCCAGCCCAGGGGTTACCCACCTACCCACACTAGTTAACTTTCTTGCCTACAATTGTTATATTGTATTTTCACAGTAATATTTGACTTCCTTGCCTGTATGTATTGTATATACATTGTTACTGAGTATTCTGTGTATTACTTGCTCACTGGACGATGCAGTCTCACACTGTACACTGTGCCTACGATTTGTTTGTACCAAGTCTCCTCATGTCCAATATTGAAACCTTGTATTCACTGTTCTCAAATGGACCTATGAATCAAACCTGTATATTGTGTCTACTATTGTTGCTTGTATCAAATCTGTTTCATGTGTATTACTGTTACCTTGTACTCCACTGTCACCCTGCACCATGTGTTATGGCCCGGTCATGCCTGAAAACGGTCCCTGGGATCAGTGCACTCACCCGGTTATCAAAGTCATAATTAAAAATAAATAAATAAAATAAAAATGTTCTTAACAAAAGAAAATGGGAAGAGAAATCCTCTGAGGGTCTGGGAGAGGAGCCAAAATCCTGTTCTGGTGATACCTCAGGTTCAAGTCCCTCTCATCTCGGTCACCCTCCCTCATATGCTACTGTAGCAGTAGGCAAAAGAGGTAACAACAGCTGCTTTTTTCAGCAGAAGTAATCACAGGCTGCTGAGGGGTATTAAGCCCTGCAGCACCTGGAGTAAGGCAAAACCTGTGTCAACTCAGCAGGAGAAGGAGCATTAATGGGCATCTGAGGGACCCCTTGAGGCGTTCAGCTGGGTATCATGTGTTTGGTTTTCTTTTAATTTTTGGCAGGCACAGGGGAGTCAGCTGGTTGATTGCCTCCTGCCAGTGCCCTCACCCATATCAGGGTGGATTCAGAGGCTCTGGAAGGAACTGCTTTCTTTTAGGCTTGTCTGACATTATAGAAAACAGGAACCAGTAACCAACCAAAAAATAGACTAAATTTAAATATCTGCAGTCGGTTTCAATAGAATAACGGTGGTTCAGGAACCGAAAAAGTGAAAAACTATCGGTTCCAGAACTGAGAAACGCTGAGGAAAACTGATAAACCTCAGTTCAAAAGCAGTTAAAATTAAATAAAATTAAAGAATAAAGTAACCAGAACCCTATAAAAGGTTCCAATTAAATAAAACAAGAAGGTCAAGTTGCCCTCGGTTCAAAGGAACCGCAAGGAACCGATAAACAAGTTAAATTTAAAACTAATGAGGTATAAAACACTAAAGAACAGCCGGCTCTGCGGGGTGAAGCGAAGGGGTTCACTTGCACGCTGGCGACCCAGGTTCGCGCCTGAGCCCGGTACCAGGAGTGAGACTGGCATGGAGGGACTGCACAAGCGCCCATTGACGCTATCTCCCGGGGTGGTGGATTGCCTGGGGACCTGTGGGCAGATTGGTGGCGAGCTTGGGGACGTGTGGCCTCGACACGCCCACGGCATGCCCCTGCCCCAGGAATACACTGCGCGCTTACGCAAGGCCGAGAATCACGACAGCCAGGGCACAGAAAATGGAAATTACGCCCGCCAACCAGATGACGAACGCCTAGCCCTCGCACCTCAAAGCCCCGGATACAGCCCCTGCAGTACTGGATGCAAAGGTCGGCCAGAAGGCCATTCCTCCAGAAGAGAGGGACCCTCCCGCATAGGGATACACTGGGCTACCCAAGGTAGGCTGCAATTGGGACTGGGAGTAGGTGGCAGGAGGTCAGAGGGAGGCAGGAAGGCGGAGTTCAAGGAGTGGCCGGTCAGGGTGTGTGGAGGAGCATAAACAGATAAAGCAAAAAAAAAAACACTAAAGAACAATGACACTAGGCAGTAATGAAAATAAAACAAAATACTTATTTTGCTCTATGCACTACGGAATCTGTACTGATTGAGAGAGATATCCAGGGCATCTGAACTTTTTAGCAGAGAGAAGAAATCTGAGGTAGAATGTAGGCAGTTGACACTGGGCAGTTTGAAAATATGCACGAGCCAAACATCTCCATGATTAGCAGAGCATCTCTGTTCTTCTGGGGCAGTACTGGCTTAAGGGAGCACTGCAAGAGTAATACTAATATTAGTGGATTCCTGAGGTTAGAAAGGAAAGGGAGGAACATGATATAGACTTGTGGGCACTTACAGGAATCAACAGGGTTGACTACAGTGAACTGTTCATGAGGAATGAGGCACTCTGGCAAGAGGTCATGCATAGAAATGAAGGGGTAAGGTTCGGGAAGGACATAAGGAAACTCTTCTCTCTGGAAAGGGTGGTAGACATGTACAATAAAGTATCCAGTGAGGTGGTCCAAGCAAAGTCCATGACTGGTTTCAGACATGAGTGGGATACACACAAGGAACAGTATGAACTATGGAAAAGGCGTAAGAGGTATTCTAGGGACTGCATGGGGAAGTTGAAAACCAGGAGGGTGACTGTTTAATAATTCTGGCCCTGTGTAGGCTGGGCACGGCTTCAGGTAGGCATACAGACAGACTACATAGACCACTGAGTCTTTTTCTGTCTTCAAATTCTATATACTTAAGTTCAAATTCCATAGAAACATTTTCTGTGGATCACGATGACCCAGATGCTCCTGCTGTGTAGCTGAATCAGTCAGTACCAATTTACAGTGAGGAAAATATCCTGTGGGTACCGAGGAGCCAGATGCTTCTGTTGTGTATCGAATCCACTGTGTCCTAATGTCAAGATGCCCCAGGTGCTCTTCAATCAATCAGTCTTTATTTTACCAGATGAAACACCATTGAGAGGAACTCATTTGCAAAATGGACCGGGCACAGTAATATACCAAAAGAACAATGCAAGATGACATATCAGGGTATATGGAAAGTGTTAAAAAATAAAACAAGAAAATTGGCGAATAAACATCAATGTGCAGAATATACTTGAACAGGAGCTATAACAGTGAAAGATAATACAGCAGTTATATACAATATATACAATATGGACAATATATACAGTACAGTGCAGAAGGAATATGCAATGCATAACAATGATTTTATAAGGAGGTAAAGGGGTACCAGTATAGAAGCAGAATTCAAGGAGGGTGAGGAGGGGAGGATTACAAAGTTGGGGGAGTAGGGGTTAACAAGCAAAGGAGAAAATCAGGAGGGACAACCAGGGGTCACATAGGATAGCTGTCCCAACCCTAGGAAGCAAGCAGTAGTCAGGGGAAGCAAACACAGGTCTTATTGAGATAACGTGGAAGCAATAGGCAAGCAGCTTTATAGGGATTACTAATTTCAAGGTTTTTGAAGTTTATTCCATAACGAAGGGAGCACATAGCTTAAGACAATCAACCAAAGCGGAAGTTGACCTCGGGATAAGGAGTAAAGATGTAAGAGAGGCTTTCTATGCATACCTACCTGCAGTACACATTGGCAAGCACTCAGTAATGCACTGTGGGAGTTTCTTGGTGAGGGCTCTAAAGATCCAGAGTGCATTGTTTTTCTGTCTCCTAAGACTCAGAGATGTCCACTCAGTCATGGCGTAAAGGGTGCAATGGTGGGTGGAATACAGAGCTCCAGTAATAAATTTTATAGCCCGTGGTAGAGGGTGTCGAGTCTGGATAAGGCAGAGCTGGGACCATGTCCATAAATGAAGTCGGCATAGTCTAGGACTGGGATAAAAGTGGTTTGCAGTAGCCTCATGTGTATCCAAATTCAGTTTATGGCCAATTCCAGCGAGAAGCTTCCTGTGGATCCTGATGACCCAGATGCTCCTGCTCGGTTCGGTACCAGACTGCACTGACTTTCAGTGACAATTTCCTATGGAGCCCAACAACCCAATGCTCAAATTGTGTTCCTGCACTCCGGGGGAGAGAGAGAGAGAGAGAGAGAGAGAGGTCCTGCAGTTCACCTTTGTGCTTGAGGCTGCATTCCACTGCACGGTAACATCCTGACCAGGATCCTATCTTCTGTAATTCTTAGTGAACCCTTCTGAGCTTCCAGGTTTGATTTGCACAGTTCTGAAATTCCACTTGTAACAGCATACTAAGACATTCCTTATAGTTACCCAAGGCACTGACCTCTTCAAACCCTGCTGTAGTGTGATAAGCAACACGAAAGATTAAGCCACAACGAAGGTGGTATCTAATGGGAACTGTAACATGGCAAAAATAACAGTACGGGAAATAAGGAATACAATTGGTTGAAGTGGGTCATTACACAAGAGCAACACGCCATTATGGCAACGATAATGCCATGTTGCTATTGAAGTACCTCGGACAACCACAGAGCAGAGAGCAGTAGTGGAGAAACAGACACAGGGCAGAAGAGGGACTGGAATACGGCGAAATGTAGAGCGGTAGCCAACAGCGATGCGAACGAGGAGACAGGAGCAGCCAGGGAGAAATATCCGTGGCAGAACGCACTCCTCGAGAGGTTGAGAAGGGGGAATGTGAGTGTAGTGAAAATGTGGAGGCTCTATAGTGTAGGAGACAGAGAAGGGAAATCGAGATCCGGTAAACGATGTAGGGCAGTTGGAAGATCTGGAATTGAGTGAGGAAAGCTGTAAAAAGTCAGAAAACGGCAGGGACAAACGGGAAATGTAGCGAGATTGGCGCCTTGGGAAACACACACACAGAAGGCCAGATAATATGTAAACAGAGAGATGAGCAGATAGCGAAACGGACAAAGCAAGACATAATAGACCTCCTGAGTCAGCAAATAAAATAAAAGCTGGTCAGATTGGACAAATGTCGGAAATGCATGTTCAGAGATCGTGTCCTGATAGTTATCGCTGGTGTAGTTTTCACAACATCAGGAAAAAATAGGTGTCTCTTCAGTGTTCACAAAGTGCAAGATACAAATGTAAACAGCGCAAAATGTGGCTGACTTCTCTTATTCATAGGATCAAAATAACTGTGACAGTACACGGTTTGTCGTAGAAACCATGTTACAAGTACATTAATCCACTCGCGGAATTGTCCATCCCTGGGGGAGTTAATGCATGGTTGCTCCATAACGGTCCCAACCATGCATTAACTTCCCATTAGATGCCAATTTCGCCATGGATTAATGTACTTAATGCATGGTTGTAGGGGATGAGTTTGCTACAACCACCCAGCCATGCATTAATTCCTCATTAGATGCCACCTTGGAGTGGCTTAATGTGCTTATAACATGGCATGTTTCAGGTGAATCTCACATTTTGCCTGTTTCTGTTATGTGGAAAAATCAGTGACACACTTTTGTATGACGAGAATATGTTTAGTGCACTTTTCTGAATAGTTTCATTTCACTAGTTACATGCTTTTATGTGCTGATGTTGTCAGCACAACAGCACATATTTCTATTCATTTAGTGCACTTATGCATGTTTCTATCACTGATTTCAATTTGTGGATGGCTATTATTGCCATAACATGACTAGGAGGTCCACAATGCTCCAATTTCAGCGTTCCGACATGTCCTCTTGCTGCTCATTTGCATATTGCCGACTTCTACTCTGTCTCGCTTCCCGCGTTTCTATAATTCTTGTTTTACTCAGTCCCATTGCCACCAACACTTGCATGCTACTTCCGCTTCTATTATTGAAGGTCATTTTTTTATTCATTTTTGCCATTTCCGATCGCTTTCTGCAGTGTCTGATAGTTGCTTGTGCCGTGTGTCACACTCACTCGTTACGGCACTCGGCCACACTTTGCAACGACAGTGACGGGCATTTGAGTAGGTAGGTGGCTGGAAAGGACACTTTGCAATTCAAAGCGACAAGCAACAGGATGATTGAGAATTTAAAATCACCTCTGATCAGCTGCGTTTAGAGTACAGAACTGCAGAATCTAAAGTCTTATCCCTTTTAGTGAACTGCGTGTGTAATATATTTTGGTGTGCTCCTTCTAGCTTTCTTCTGACTTCAGCTCATTAGCAACTAAACATCCAGTCTTCCATCTGACATTTGTCACTTCAATGCAGACACCAGTCTGTTGCAAGTTCAACTCTGCACTGTTCCTTTCTCATCTCACTTTAAGCACTTGCTCACAAAGAACCAGGCCTGGGACATGGGAACCCCAGCTCATTTCAGGCACTCCAGAACATGCTCCTATAATGAAAGCAGTCTCTCTCTTTAACTCTGGTACATGTCCTATGAGATGAAAACACAGAGTTTGCCAGTAGAATGAATTACTGCACCTGTAACTTTTATAAAAACACTGCACCACTGCAGATGAATTAAATATAAAATATTTAATATCTTCAGGATGTACAAGATATATGGACGACAACTGGGTAAATACAGATTACAGCAGGAAACTCAAAATGACAAGTTTGCGCTGTAAATGATAAAATGTAAAACAAACAGTTTAAACTGAACTCAATTCTAAGTTCGTACTACTAAGGTCTTAGAAAAGATCTTTGCATATAACTTCACACAGGAACTGAGCAGGCCTACGGTCTGCAGGATCGAACAGTGCTCATACAGCACCTCTATTTCTCTGCTGCTGGTGCACCTGTGTATTTTCTGGTGCCGGTGCACTCAGGTTAAAGCATGCCTTGTCTCCTACGATACCAAAGGGCTGGACATGACACCGCCATCGGCAACTAGCTTGCTTTTCCAGCAACATCTAAACAGCTCCATTCAAATCCCAGCAAGTTTTGACTGGTTTGGGAATTGCACCTCCATGAAGTAAACAAGTTTAGCTGCCCATACATATGGGAACAAGATATAAGCCCACTTGCATATGCTTTTGTTTCAGACAAGCAGTTCAACGATCCTGCCAGCTGACATTACCGATCTTGAATTCATCTTCAGTGAAACCATTCCCACCCCAGTATGTACCTCTTTTACAGTTTAACCCTTGCAAGTAGCCTGACACACACAAAAGCAAATTCTTTAGAAATTCATACAGATGAAGAACTGTATAGGGGCTTATCGGATGTGGACAACAGGGTGCTATCGGGGCGCACGCCTCCCTCTCATATCAGCTCACATAATTTTATTTCTTGCTGAACCCTTGTAAACCTTTTAGGTTTTCTGATATACTTGATTGAGGTTGTCACACAATGCTGCACTGTCCTGTATTTTCTGAATTGTTGTCATACATTGTAAAATACAATAAATTTCAAACATAAAGAACTGCATGTACAATTGAGAGGATTGCGTTTCACAAAGTCTGAAACCACTGGTTGTCATTCTATCATCACATAGTCTCAGAATCATTTTAACCAATCAAAGTGCAGAACAGTCCTAACAATTTTATAATTAAGGAATAATACATGGCAGGGTGTGGTATATCATGGGATACTGCCATGACTTGAGTGGTGGAATGACCGTGCACCTGAGAAGTGGCATTATCCCATACTATATGACAGGTAGATAATGTAAGCTATTGTAAACCAATCACAATAGAGAAAAACTGCCATTTATTACCCCACAAACTACTACACTACTTCCCTTAGTTCATGATTCAGAGTTTAGACACACCTATAACAGTTTATCAACATTTAAGACACAACAACGATCGCTATCCACATTTTACATCCATCCATGATAGTTTCTCCACATTTAAGACAAGCCCACGATAGGTTATCAACATCTAGATCACAGAAAAAGGGGAAAGGCAGCAATGATTTTGTCCACTTTAACTACCACAGAGCTTTTGAAATCCAGGTTTCAAAACTCCTACTCAGAATAACAGAAATAACCTTTAGTCAGCTGAGTATAATCAGAATAACTGGCTCCTGCAGTTGACTTAATGCCGTGGCCTTCACCTCGAGGGTACAATCACTCATATCAGCCTCTCACTCCTTCATATACCCTGGGTAACTGAATGCACTTAAATATACCACACCCTGGAGTATATTACTAGAATCCCAAGATTTTATTGTACGAGAAAATTCAAAAATATATCTTTAATGATTTTTTTTACAGTGCAGATGTACATTTAGAAAAATAGCTCCCTTTGTTATATGTCAGTAGGTGCTGTTTTTGAAGTAGGTTCCACAAGAGAGATGCGGTAATGGTAGGATGAGAGGGATGACTTGTGTTTTCAGTTGGCCAGCCCATTCTTTTTAAAACTGAGTGTACTTTATTGAACTTTAAAGTGACATAGCAACAGTACATACATCGACAAATATATTCCATGTCCCTTATGTTACAATATTATACAATCTTAGCAGTTTATCTAAGGTAATAGTAGATTACATTCAACAAATGAGTTCTCAATGGTAAGTTGATTCATTACCAGTACTGAGATAGGACACAATAAATCATACTTTCTCCCTTATAGACAGTTGATGTTATCTGGTATCCAGAGTTAGTTCAGGTTCCAAACCTATTAACATGTGTAACTTTTCTGGTCTGTTCTTGTAGATTTTGAGACTAGTGTTAGTGATAGCTATCATTTTGTTGTTGTTATCAAGGTATTTAAAATCTCATTGTGCCATTCTTTATGTGATGGAATATTTAAGCAATAAACTACGACAGGGTGTGAGTTATGCTGGATTTACCCACACCTGGTGCGGTTTGGTCACAAGGCTGTAGGCCGAGTGACAAATCCACACCAGATATGGGTAAATCCCAGCATAACCCATACCCTGCAGTCATTTATTGCGATTATATAATGTCCCAATTTTTAATAAGAAATAAAGAAAAAACGTATCAATATATTGTTTTTTATTGCCTTTTCTTTAAATATCCTTCCATGTGGTTAATTGTCCGCTGAGGATCCAAGACAAGAATATGAAGGAATCATTTGTGCTGTTTTCTTCATGTTACCAACATAGCAAAGAGCACCATTTTGCTGGGGTCAGGTAGCAAAGAGTGGGCTGGGAAAGGGAGAGTGAGCTGCATCCCCCCAACACAAGCGGAGCGAGGAAAAAAGAGGACAAGATAGCGTGACAATGAAGGGACTACTAAATGACATGAGCACTCTTTTCCTGCGCACCCTCTGTTTTTCTCTCTTGATTGTGAAAAAAACAAAATCATGCTGCTCGCTCTTTGCGTTTCACAACTGCCTACTGTACATTACTTAACTGTTCTTGTCTTTTTTCCGGGGTTTATCTACACAGTGGTGCTGACAGAAAGATTTGTGCTACTGGTTGCCGTTGTGGTCCGTTGTGTGTGGTGAAGCAGGACAGTAATCAGCTTCTGTGCTTCACTAAGTAACATCTGCCAGAGAATGTTTACCGTCAGAAACGAGGATCAGTACCTTTACTGCCTGTACTCCACTTGTTCAACTTTAGCACAGTTTGAGAAACACTGATACCATGGCTGCAATGAAGGAGAGAGACACACACAGATAGGGGCAGTACTGCCCTTACAAAAGTTCTTCAGAATACCACTGTAATACCACTCATTTGCCATTGCAATACCACTGTGATTACCACTGTACTACCATTAAGGTTTTCATGGTATCACAGTGGTTTGTTTCAATTCCATTGTGATACCATTGTACCACTGTCCTACCATATCAACAAACATAATCAAAATGTAAACTACCATAGTACAACCATGGTACCACTGGGTAGTACCACTGCACATTTTGCAGCTCACCACTGTGTTGCCATTGTGGTGCCATTGTGTCACATTTGGTAAGGGTGGGAGCAACTGACAGGTGAGCCCGGTGTCAAGTGCAGTGGTTGGTTGAATCTTCCCGCTTTTGCGCCTCGCTTTAGCAGGGGATTAAAATGGGAGTGACAGCTTTTTTTTTTGTATGAAGAGCCAGAATTTCAGCTTTGTTAATGGACAGAGTTGTCAATGGCAGTCCTTTACTAGAACAGGAGGGGGACGATTGGTACTGCAGTGGAAGCTGGAGCAAGTCACAGGCAGCAGCACTACCTGCAATGGAAGTTGTTTTCCTGACTGCTGGGGTAGGGACTGCGCAGGGATTGTGGAACACTGTAGCAGCCCCAGGAGTGGATCACAGCTGAGACTAGAGTGGCAAATAGTTAAGAGGTGAACGGGGAAGAAGTGATTACTGGAGAAAGAGTATGTAAAACTGTTTTAGACTCGATGTGGGTTTTGCGTGTGTTTACTTTTGTTTTTATTCTTCTTAATGATGCACCACTAGTTCTCACTTTAGCGGGGAAAAGAAGATGGTGACGTGGTGGTTTTCGTTTCGGGGTCGTTTTATTTCTTACAGATGCGGCTGACTGGCACCTTTTCCGTGGGTTATGCCAGGATTTACCATGGGTAAAAGGGTGCCAGTCAGCCAGTCAGATGAAAGAATTCTCGACCCCATTGTATAATTTCATCCATCCAATGTCTAAGGATAAATTTCTTGGCTACTCCAGCTATGAGGGATATACTGTCTTTTGAGAGTTCTTTAGCTTTTGCCACAGCTGCCTAAAGTGTTTGCTAGTCTTAGACGCGATCCATTTCACTTTAATGGCGTCCCCGTACAGGTTTGACTTTTGGGCACTCCCATAAAATATGCATTAAGTTGCCAGGCATTTCTCTGCATCTAGAACCTAAATCTATTGCTAATTTCCCATTTTCTTGTGCTGTACTTTATAGTGCACAAGCCTGAGATTATCCGACTTAATGTATTTGTATACATTTTTCTACATCTCTTTCTGTGACCATGTTATACTTGTATCCGGCATTGCCCGTGCTCAGTAGTGTCCTATTTCTGATCCCAGTGAGAAGTTTAGATCCGAGATGGCTGCATACAGCTTGAGGATCTGCGTTGGGACTGTGCCAGTAATTTAAGTGGGGCCATCTTCACACTATGACTATTATTCCATGGGTGGAACCTAAATGGTGTGCAAATGCGTATGTCACCTGCAGAAATTTAACAGTTGACCTGTTTGTTTCACCATATCGGGCTTGAAATGTTTGGAATGGGACACGTGTACCACTTATGTCACATGTTCAACTGTATGTAGCAACTTCCAAGGCTCACTGTTTATCGGTTCCCGTGAACGGTCATGTTCAGATTTTTAGTAAGAGGCTGTTCCAAATATTGTTGTGAATTCCTTTTCAAAAGCTGACACAACTGGTTGTGAACTTTAATTGATGCCCCAATTGGAGTATCCATTATCGATTTGGGGAGCTTCTTCCAGGGCTGTTGATCAAGGCAGCAAGGTCTATACCATTTACAACACTGAGTAATCGTTCTGTTATCAAGCCACTGAGGCTGGTATGCCTATGTTTGAGGTTCAGATTGAAACCACTGCAGGCATTTACTACCATGCACTGTTTCCTGTCATGTTTAGGTCCATCAATTTGTTAACAGGCCCTTCTCGCTAGTTTACTATTCCAACTAAAGCCAGAGATAAGAGAGTGTTGCCTCTGAACCAAGTAAGTGGCAACACTATTTTCATCATGGCAATAGAGCACTACACCCGTGTTAAAATGTTCATTTTGAGTTTGCTCATGCATTCAACTAGGGACAGAGGAATTGATTGTGGCTACCAGTCTGTCTAGGTTACATTGTTTCATTGTGGACACATTCTTAGTGTTCTCAGTCCCCAAATATCTCAACTTATGTGGTGACCATTGTAGCCTCAGAGCCGTAATATCTGTTTTATGCTCTCCTGCATTCAATGGCATTACTACAGTTTTACGGACATTTAATTTATAAGCCGATATGACACTGAAAGAGGATATTACACTGAGTGCTGCAGGCAGGGATATCCCCAACTCCCTTATGTGTAGGAGGAAGTCATCTCCGTAAATAAAAACTACACTGTTCTCCCCCATGGGTATTCGACTACTTCAGGGCTTCTCAGATCTTGCACTCTAAGGGTTAAAAACAAGTTAAATCATTGTGGAGATATGGGACACCCCGTCTGGTACTACTATGTAGTTCAAAAGTACTGTGAGAATACTCCATTGCAAAAATAATAGCTGTAGGTTTAGTGTACAACACTTGAATCCAAAGGTGCTTTACACAGTGATCTGCATCGCAACGAGCGATACTGGCAACACTACCTCTGCCCTGTACATGTAATCTGTTTTGCAAGAGAAATGAACGTTCGACGATTCCATGTCGCCTGTTTTCCTGGGTTTGCAGAGTTTTGTTCTGTTCTGCATGTTCGCGTGTACAAGCGCCATTCCACTCATTTCTGTCTCATTACAAAAAGGAGTCCCATGATCTCCTGGCTATTATGGACGGTTCGCCTGTAGATGGCGCAAGAAGAAAAAAATTACTTACCACACTAATGTTGTTTCTTCCCAGTGATACTCAGGTATTCAGAACTTCTGCAGTGACCCTTTAAGACAGAACTGAATGGAACACATGCAAATGATGGAACCTTTTCACGTGACAACTTTTCAAATGCTGCCTTAACTAACCGCCTTAGTTCTAAACCCCTCAGATTTCCTGGATGTTTGGCAAGACAGGCCCCAAGGACTAAGTATATTGAAAACAACAATAATGATAATAACAATTATACCCATAAACCCCCAAATAAACCCTCCAACTTGAGAGTAAAACCTTAAAAGGTACCCCAAAATGTCAGAACCACCTGAAAAGGGGAAACATTATGAACATAGTTGGAAAAACAGTGCCAGGAGGTGGCACTTATACCCCTGAGTGCACAGTATTCAGAAGTGCAGAGGCTACTGGTTCTAGAAGGGAAGGTAGGGTGGAAGTTCTGAATACCTGCATATCACTGGGAAGAAACAACATTACTATGGTAAGTAATTTTTTCTTCTAACCCCAGTAATACTCAGGTATTCATAACTTCTGCAGACTACAAAGCAGTCCATTGGAGGTGGGCACAGAACCTATTTTGGAAACAGACTCTGCAGGACTGCTATGCGAACCTAGCATCACCCCTGGACTGGATGTCCAGACTGTAATGCTTTGTAAAGGTGTGTACTGTTTTCCAGGTAGCTGCTTTACAGATGTCCATTAACGAACATCCCTGGCAGCTGCTACGGTAGCAGCTGTGCCTCTTGTGGAATGGGCCTCAATCCTGTTGGGGTTCTTTCCAGCTTTAGTTTAACAAAACTGGATACACTGTACTATCCATCAAGAAACTGAACTTTTGATGCTGTGTTACCCTTTCCCACATCCTCAAAAGTTAGGAAGAAAAACTTACCACAGTAATCTTGTTTCTTCTAAAGGAGTCTTGCTGTATTCTGACAATATGCAGTTAGCTCTTCCAGTTCAGCTGCCCTGGAGATGAAAGAGTTAACTCTATGCCATAGCATAGAACATTGAGCTCAAACTCGGTTTTCAAACCCGTCTCTGGTACATTCCATGTAACCGTCAGATTCTTACGAGCACTAAGTAGTTACTACTAAGCCTATCTTTTAAAATAGTGATAACCCAACATGGCTAATAACCAAACAAAGGGCAGGAAGAAGACTCAAGTCAAGAAATGCCCAAGAAAAACATGGCACCAAAAAGGTACAACACTAAAATTCCTGCTGACAAGCAGGATCCGTCCCTTTAGGTTCTGTCAGGGAGGCAGGAAGGAAGGTCAGAATACAGTAAGACTCCATTAGAACATAAGAAAACAGCCAGCAGAAGGAGACCTATCAGTCTACCATGTCTGCTCAGGAAAATAAATATTGTCTGTGCCTTGTGATTTCAACTGTGCCCTGCCTCCCTTCACATCCCTGGATTTCTCTGTCGATTCCTGACTATGCCTCCTGGCATTCCAATATGTTTGTCCCATGCTCTTTTGAAGGCTTCCACTGATTTTGTCCCTATCACCTCCTCCGACAGCTCTGCTCCATGCTGTCACCACCCTTCTGTAAAGAAATGCTTCCTTACATCCTCTTGAACCTTCCCCATCAGTTTTAGGCTGTGCCCTCTGGTAGTGGTGTTGGTCCTTTGTTGAATAGGCCCTCACAATCCACCCTTTTAATTCCTTCAAGTACTTGAAAGTCTCAATCATATCCTCCCTCTGCCTCCTCTCATTTAGGGTGTACTTCCCAGGTCACCCAGCCTCTCCTCATATGATTTAACATATGAAGAAACAAGATTGCTGTGGTAAGTATAGAGAATAATGTATGGCAACCATACACAATAAGGCTGTTTCCATCGAGGGTTGACATGACAGCATATGAACCTCGAGAGCAAAGCTCGAGAAGTCCATGCTGTCATCTCAACTCTAGATGGAAACACATGCCAAGTTGTGTGTGGTTGACCATATTTTATTTTTATAGTATATGTTTTTACACTAAAGTGACAGACCCCACTGAAGTGAAAATAAAAATCTTGCCATTTCTTTGTTCTACTCACATAACAAAATCAAATTTCCAGACTTTGAAAGGTAAAAGGTATGACTTGGGGCACTGGGTTGTTAGTAGTAGCTAGGTGTAGAATAAATGAGAAATTTAAAATTGTAAGACCTTTGAACTGTGCACAACAACTGTTCGAATGCGATAACAGCACTTTAGAATACGATAATGGTTAAGAATGTGCTTAACAAGGATTTTGAGCAGGCTGATTTTATACATAACAAAGGGTAACCATATACTATATTTTTTCTTCAACCAACATGAAGTCTTGCTGTATTCTGACAATATGCAGACTACCAAGCAGTGCCCCATGGAGGTGGGCACAGAACCTACTTAGAAATAGGCTCTGCAGTAATGCTGTGCCAAACCTGCATCACTCCTGGCCTGAGTGTCCAGGCAGTAGTGCTTGTAAATGTGTGAACAGTTTTCCAGGTAGCTGCTTTGGCAAATTTCAAGCAGGAATGTCTCACCAGCTGCAATGGAGGCAGCTGTTCCCTGGTAGAGTGGGCCCTGAGACCAAGAATAGCTTCCTTCCCAGTTTGCCACAGCAAAACTGGATGCAAGACACGATCCACCTAGCAATGATCCTCTTGGTGGCTGGCTTACCTTTGCCCACTTCTCCATAAGTGAGGAACAACTGGGTACAGTCATTCCTATGGGCCTTTGTCTGATCTATGCAGTAGCTAATGGCCCTTTTACGTCCAGGCTATTTAGTCTTTGTTCCCTGAGCAGAAGAGCTCAGTAAAGAAAACTGGTAATGTCATAGACTGGTTCAAATGGAAATCTGAGACCACTTTTGGGAGAAATGTCCTGTTTGTCCTAAGGATGACCTTGTCCCTATGGAATACTATGTAGTCAAGTTCCACTGACAAGGCCTGTAGCTCACCAATCCTCCCTGCAGTGGTTATGGCTACCAAAAGACAGTTTTCCATGTCAAATACTTAAGCTCAGCCAAGACATGGGTTCAAAGGAGGCTGCATTAGCTGAGCTATGCAGATATTCAAGTCCCAAGATGGGGTAGACTCCTGTGACGGGATGCAAGTAGAGCAACCTTTAAAAACTTCTGAAAGCCACCGGCGGCGCTGAGGGTTGAGGCGCTGGATGCCACAGCTCACACCACGCCGGGCAACCCGGGTTTGGGAACGGACTCGGCCGCCGGGGCTGGCTGGGGAGAGAAGACTGAGCTGTCGGCGACTGCCTTCTCTGGGGTGGGTACAGGTCACACGCTGCACTGTAGCGGCGATTGGTGGAGGCCAGCCACACTACAGTTGCATGCAGAGCTCGTGAGGGGAACACTGCGGTAGAACGCCATTGCAAGTCCGCCTCCCCAGGGGAAAGAACAGCAGAAAATGGCGGGCGGTCTCGCGACTGATGGCTATGCCCTGCACCCCGAAAATGAGAGGCACCTTGTCTGGGGGTGGCCGACCCCTGTGGTGGCACTGGGCGATATCCGCGGCCAGACCTGGGTTCAGGGGACACGGTGCCGCGGCTGGAGGTTGTGGACCCACTCCGCAGAGGAGAGAAAATATGTAATGATAAAAATAAAACTTCTTGAAGACTGAATGGGATGCCAGGAAGGTCCCTTCCTGCAGAGAGATAAGCAGACACAGCTGCCAGATGCACCTTAGGGTAGAGGGCTGAATACCTAAGGAATGCAGATGGACCAAAAGTCCAACATGGCTGCCAGTTCTGCTGCTTATGATCTATTTCCTTCTGTGCACACCAGAAGGAAAATCTCTTCCACTTAGAAGTATAAGTCCTTCTGGTGGCCGGTTTTCTGGAAACCTTCAGAATATCCACGACACCCTGAGAGAGATGTAGGCCTGCATACTCTTTAAGTCCTCAAGAGCCAGACCTTGAGCCTGAGGGACTTGAGAATGGGGTACAGGATCCTCTGCTGACAAGAGGTCAGGAGATTGTGCCTCGGGGAGGCAAACTGGATTGGTCACTGTCAGAGACAGCAGTATGGGGTACCATGGCTGTCTGGCCCAATCCACAGCAATCAGAATCATTATTGATGGCTGGCTCCTGAGGTTGACCAGCACTCTGAAGATCAGAGGAATGGGGAAAGCATATAGGAATTTGCCCGTCCAATTCAAAATCAGTGTATTCAGAGGCACAGGGCCCAGCACTAGGGGTCCGTAACAGAACTGGGGCAACTGGTGATTGTCTGGGGCTGCAAAAGATCTATCTCAGGTGTGCCCCATTTCCTGAATACTGCATGCAGCATTTCCTTGTTCAGAGACCACCGTGGTGACTCTGATTTATTCTGCTGAGGCATCTGCCAGAACATTGTCCTTGCCTGGAAAGTGCAGAGCTGAAAGGGAAATCTGAAGGAGCATGCCAGACTCCAGATGTTCATTGATTCCGTGCACAGGGCAGAGGACCTTGTCCCTCCCTGCTTGTTGATGTAGTACATGGTGGTGGTGGTGGTGTCTGTTCTTACCTGAACCACTTTGCCTTGTACCATCTTTGAGAATGACCGAAGAGCCAGGAATACTGCCCTGAGCTCTAACAGGCTGATGTGAAGCAACGACTCCTGATGAGACCACATCCCATGAGCAGTGTGGTCCCCAGGTGAGCCCCCCATCCCAGGTGTGAAGCATCCATGGTCAGAACTACTGCAGGAGACTGCTGGAGGAAAGGAACACCCTCCTGAGATTTTCCTTGTCCATCCACCACTGTAACGCCTGTATTAAGGTGGATGTCACTAAATTAGCTTGATAGGGATCTCTTTTCTGGGACCAGAAGGATCTGAGGTGAAACTGAATGTCCCTCATCTGAAACCTGACTCCTGGGACCACTGCTGTGGAGGCTGCCATGTGTCCCAAAAGCTGAAGAAAATGTCTTGTTGGCTGAGACACCTGCAAGCGAAAGGAACTTGCCAGATGGATGAGGTTGTCCACCTTTCTATTGGCAGGAGAGCCTTCCGCTTGAACAGTGTCCAGTTCTGCTCTTATGTACACTAGGTTCTGGACAGGTTCCAGTACTGATTTCTTAGGTTTACTAGAAACTTAAGGATCTAAGGGTATCCTGCACCAGAACCAGGGCTTCCCTAACCTGCTGAGGGGACTGTCTCACCACCAACCAGCCATTCAGGTAGGCAAACACAGACACTCCCTGCTCTCTCCAGGTAGGCCACCACCACTGCCAGGCACTTTGTGAATGTTCTGAAGGCAGAAGTCAGTCCAAAGGGCATTGCCCTGAACTGATAGTGGCCTGAGGGTAACTTGAACCTTAGATACTTTCTGTGGGAGTGTCCAATAGGTATGTGGTGATACACATCCTTGAAGTCAAGGAAGCTAACCAATCTCCTTGTCTGAGAGTGGGAAGGATTTTGGCTAAAGTCACCATTTTGAATTTAGGTTTTGTCAGGTGTTTGTTGAGATACCTCAGATCTAGGATGGGCTGCCACTCCCCAGTCTTCTTTAGGGTAAGACAGTATCTTGAGTATAACCTTTTCCTTTGTGAAGGACGGGACAGGTTCCACTGCCTTTAGCTCTATAAGCGTGGAAGCCTCTGCCTTCAACAGAGTTGTCTCTGAACTGCTGGCAGGTTTAAAATCCTTTACTCTAGTTCTTGGGAACCGCTTGAAATTCAGAGCAAGTCCCTGGCTCACTACTTCCAGAACACACTTGTCTGTGGTAATGGATTTCCAGGCAAGTAGTGAGCCAGCCTGCCCCTACTGGCAGAGGGAAGGTGGCCTGACTGAAACATCAGGGTGTCTGTTTGGCATGAGTCTTAGGCTGGGAGGCGGGCAGTTCTGCTCACACCTCTCCTACCTCTGCCCCTGAAAAACTCTCTGCTGGTAAGCAGGGAATGCCTATGCCTGATAGAAAGGCCTTTTATTTATTTATTTATTTAAGTCTAGATTACAAGTACCTTTGAGCCAAGGCTCTTTTACAAAGGTTCCACGTCAGTTTGGAGGACAATACAAACATAAAGTTTGAAATGAGCAATTCAGGCAGAATGAATACAGACAATTGAGGGAGGTATATACAGGAGTTTGAATAAGCAATATATATCACGGATTCAACACAATCACAAGTTGAGGAATGAGCAATGCATATCATGGATTCAACACAATCATTACCTACTTTAGTCATTTGTGTGCATATCATGAGATTCAACACAAACACAAGCAGAGGAATGAGGGCAAAGGAGGGGAATGAAACAAGGAAGGCAGGATTCAAGGTGAAAGTTAAGAGATTGAGGGGAAATAACAGAACCTGAGAAGCAGCTGAGGGCCTTATTAAGTTTCGTGGTGTGCTATGCCAGGGAGGGAGGTGGAGAAGGGAAGGAAGTGCAAGGAGGGGAGGCAAGAAGCAGATTACGAGTGACAGTCACAGGAGCTGGGCAGCGAGGTGGAGGTGAAGGTAGGTTTTGAACTGGCCAAGGCTTTGCAGTGAGGTCTTGTTGATTCCATTAAACCAGTAGGGTGCCCAGTGGGCAAAGGACCTTTGTCCCTGAGAGATACGGTACCGGAAATATGCAGAATTTGCTTTTCAGAGGTCCTGGTGGGGCAGGGATAGATGCAGCACGTGGGAGGGCTTGGGCACCTGGGGAACAAGGCCTAACATGATCTTCTTGGCCATAAGGCAGTTGTGGTATTTAATATGGTTATACAGTTGGAGCCAGCTTCGTTTGGGCACAGAGAGCACACGTGTGGGTGAGACAAGTGGGATCCTGTGATGAGACGGCAGGTTTTATTAAGGGCCAAGGATTGGCGCCTAAAGGTTGTGCTGAGACGAGAGCCATAGACAACCAGACCATAATCGACAGTGATACCACTGAGCTCTGCACAGCTATCCTTAATGCGCCTGTGGTAAGGCACCCCTGTGCCTGTATAGAAGACCTGATGCGCTTGCTGACAGCTTTGGCAACAGTGTCAGTGGTGAATGTCATAGGATAGTTGACTGTCGAGTGTGAGTCCAAGGTATTTAAAGGAGTGAACTTGGTCCAGGACAGCATCATGGCAGTTTGCAATTACTAAGGGGTGAGACCTATACTTGTTGTGGGAGCTGCAGAAAAGCAACGACTTTTGTTTTCTTATAGTTGAGCACCAGCTTTTGGTTATTAAACCATTTTTCAACGGAGGTGAACCATCTGGAGCTTTTTTGCAGGAGGGGTCATGATGAGTGGTGAAGATGACTGCATCATCCGCGATAGCAGGATCTGTTCTGAACAAGATTGTGGCAGATTGTTCAGATAGAGGCTGAACAGGAGAGGCCAAGAATGGATCCCTGAGGGTCTCCAGAGCGACTGGTCTAGAGTCGGAGAGGTGTTGGCAATTTTCACCCTTTGTGTAGGTTATCCAGGTAGCTCTTAAACCAGGATATAGCAACAGGAGAAAGCCCTGAGTTTTGAAGCTCAGTGATAAGTAGTTGGTGATGGATGGTGTCGAAAGCCTTAGTCAAGTCAATGAAGACCGATCCAGCAAGTTGATTATTGTCAAGGAAGCTGTGGATTGCTCCTGTGAATTCTAGGAGGGTCGATGTAGTGCCGTGGCCTTTCCTGAAACCATGCTGCTGTTTACAGAGGATGTCGTGTTTGGCCAGGTAATCCGCTAGCTGGTCAGAGACCAGTCGCTCAAGGGCCTGGGGGTAGTATAGATATAGGCCTATAGTTCCTGTGCTGTGCCTGTCTCCACTTTGTGAAATGGGGTTATGAGAGGATTTCCATCTGTCGGGGAACTGGCCTAGGGAGAGGTTGAAAATATGAGTAAGCAGAGCTAGCAGTTCATCTAGCACAAGGGACAGCAGTTTAAGATCGAGTGTGTCCCTGGTTCTTAATAACTGCAATTGATTTGTGGACGTGTTTAGTACTTCATGTTTCCTAACTGCTTTGAAGTAAAAGCGGATGAGTCATGGAGGGTGGGGTAGTGAGAGGAGGTGAAGCAGAGAGGTCGACATCAAAGAAGTCATGGGAGTACACTGCTGAGATCTGAGAAAGCAGTGTTGAACGTGTTGGCTATAGCTGCAGGGTCCAGGGTTACAGTTCCATCCACTTCCAACATGGTTGGTGATGATTTGGGCAGTTTCTGCTACTGCTCAAATTATTCCAGGAGAACTTCCTCACCCCATGGGTTTGTGAGAGCATCTTGTAGTAGTTATTTTCATCAAACGATTGCTTTAGTGCAGTCATTTCTTGCCCATTTGTAGTTTTGTATATCTCTTGCCTACCTGTGGCCCAAGCCTGTGCCCAGAGGTGGTCCCTGGATTTCATCAGTGCTAGGAGCTCCCCGAGAGCCATGGTTGCAGAGCCCTTGACTTTCTTTCTTTGTAGAGGGCAAGGAGTCACAGGCAGCGTTGAAAGTGATTATGAAGAAGTCTAGTGCAGAGTTGACATCCGGGCTAGGAAAATGGGTGACCAGTCTTGTAGTCTGAGGTGGGATTTGAAATGCTTCAGTTTGCATCTTGGGAGGATTCTGCTTGTGATTAGTTTGGCGGTGGGAGGCTGAATATATTTGTCGATACACAGGTGACAGGGAGTGGTCACTTAATGAGTCAGGTAGGACGGAGACTTCTGTGAGGCGGATGGACGGTTTGTCAGGATCCAGTCCAGAAGGGAGCATGTGCCAGTCTTATAGTTCTGCCTAGTGGGGCCGGAACTAGCTGAGTGAGGTCTGTGGCTGAGATAGCATCCTTAAAGCTGCTTGTGTCAGACCCGAGCCAATTTATGTTGAAATCACCAATAAGGATAGACTCGTGCCTGTGGGTTGAGAGCGGATAAAGTCCAGGGACGGTGCTGAGACATTTTACTTGTTCTTTGAGGGGGATGTAGACAGCAGTGATGGTCACAGTCTTGGTGTGGGCCCGAGTAGTATTTTTATGGGTAGGATCTGGGCGGTCGAGGCCGAGGTGGGGGTTTGAATAGGGTGTCCAAGGAGAGTGTCTTTGAGGTAGATGGCGATCCCCTCCTCTTCTGGAGGTCCTGTCATGCCTGAATATGTTATAACCTGGCAGGGTATGGCATTGAGGCATCCAAAGTGCAATTTCATGCTGCAGTGGACTCTAATGATGTGTCCTCTAGAGTCATGGCTACTTTGATAAGGCTTGCCTCTGTCCAGCCTAGACTGCTGCTTTTGTTGAGTTGCAGCCTTTTCTTTGCAGCTGCACTTTGTAAGTGGTCCTATACTCATCCATTTTCTTCATGTAAGACTCTGTTTGCTCCCAAATGGAGAATTCTGGACAACAGGAAAATCCATGGCCTTTGACTGGGTATCCTGAGATAGGTTGGTACACCTCAGCCAGGAAAATCTACTCAGGGAAATCAAAGTAGCCATGACTCCAGAGGACACATCATTAGAGTCCACTGCAGCATGAATTGCACTTTGGATGCCTAAGTGCCATCCTTAACTATCTGCTCTAGATCCTTGGCCAGTTGGGATGCAGCAGTCTTGGCCAAGTCCAGGACAGATTCCCATCTGACTTTTGGTATCTGGTATCTGGCTACATATGGCATGTAGAAAGCTTGCCTAATACCCACAGAAGAGGCCAATACTGTTTCTTGGCCATGGTGTCAGTCCTCCGAGAGCCCTTCTCAAGAGGGTGAGAAGCTAGAGGAATGCCAGCCTTGTCACAGGCAGCAGCCTGACAACTCCTACATGGCTACAGAGGTTATAGAGAAACTCCATGCCACTGCCTGATAGCATGTACCACCTATCCATCCTTTTGTCAAAAGGGGAATAGAGGTGGGCATCTGCAAAATTTTATTAGTCTGCTTTTTGAAGGACTTATGGAGAGGTATAGACAGTCTTCTGGAGTCAGGAACATTCATCATCCGAATGAAATCTGGCCCTCCTCCTCCTCAGCTGCCTCTAGAGCAGGAAGCTGTAAGGTTTCAGCAACCTTTATAAAAGGAATAATGGGAGGAGGACTCTCAGCTGTCTGGTAGGGGAGAGAGTCTGGCCTATCCGGGAAATAGCTGGCTCAAAGGGTTCCTCAGGCCTTCCTCTTCTTCTTCTTCTTCTTCCTCTTCCTCCTACTGGAGTTCATAGTAAGTTTCGGATCATATGAACTGGTGGAAATGGACCGGTAGATGACCGAACCAGCGGTGATAGTACTTGGTCTCGGTTTGCCCAGTTCTGTTTGCAGAGACGCATAATTCTAATCGCTTAGCTATTTCATCCATGGTTGAGGCAGGAAACTTAGGCTGCGAACCTGCAGATTTTCGCTTTTTGCTGGTACCAAGCCTCGTATCTGCCTTCGCTTGGTCGAGGAGGTTTCGCCCTGGTCAGAAGGCACTCCTCCGGTTCTTCAGCACCTCAGGAGCCGAACCAGGCCGGCTATCTGGGTCAGTGTATTTTGGCCATTCTTTCCTTCAGCCAAGCTAAACGGTTATCCAGAGGGCCTTAGGAAAGTTTTCACAAATTTGGCAGTCTGTTGTCAGGTGGTCAAACCCCAGACAATGAACACACATGAGGTGGGGCTCTGTCTTGGCAAACACCTCCCACACTCTGTGCAGTGCTGAAATCCAGTGGGTCTCCAGTCTTTTCTTGGGTTTCTCAGACATAGCGCACTGAAGCAAAAGCTACCCTTTTGTGTCAGTCAGGCCAGAGTAACTAATTTAGTTTTCGTTAACGACTGGTTCAATGGTCGATGGAAAAAATGATAAAGACTCGCTTTTAAACTGAAAACTGCCGGATCCCAATAAACTTCAACTTTAAGAATTTACCTCAAAAATAATTAAATCAGTCCTCTCTCGGTTACGCAGACCGAAAAAGGACCGGAGACTTACCAATTGGAGATTCAGTCTAATCTAGCCTAACCAGTACTGTAGACAGAGGTTTGAAGAACCAAAACAAAAAGCGGTTAAATAAACTGATGAAAATACACCAATCTGAACTGAAGCGAGTGAGGAGAAATCTCTGAGCGACTTCACAGGCAGGCAGAGTAAAGAGTCTGATGGTTACAAAGAATGTACCAAGGACAGGGGTTTGAAAACCGAGCTCGATCTCAACGCTCTGTGCTATGGCATATAGTTAACTCTTTCATCTCTGAGGCAGTTGAACTGGAAGGGCTAACTGCATATTGTCAGAATACAGTGAGACTTCATGTTGTTTAAACAGCTGTTTTCTGTCCTGCCTATGGTCCTTAGTAGCTGTCTGATAGTGGCTAAGAGCTCTCTTGACATCCACACTGTGGAGTCTCCTCTCACCAGAGGTAGAATGCTCAGTGAAAGACGAGCAGGGTAATGGTTTGGCTCAAGTGGAAATCAGAAATCACTTTAGGGAGAAATTTTCTGTTTGTTCTCAGGACAACCTTATCCCTGTGGCATGGGATGTAGTTCTGTTCAATGCAGGGAACCTGAAGCTCACGGATTCTTCTTGCAGAAGTCACTGCCACTAGGAAAACTGTTGTCCACGTGACATATTTCAGATGAGTTGAAGACATGGGCTCAAGGGCAGCCCCATGAGCTTAGCTACGCATACATTCAGGTCCCATGCTGGCACCAGTTCCTATGACTGGGGTGCAAATGGGTGAGGACCTTAAAGAACCTCTTGAAGATATGATCTGAAGCCACTGATACATTCTGTCCAGCTGATATGTAAGTAGATGCTACAGCCAGGTGGACTTGAGGGTACTGGACTGCAAGCCCAGAGAACGTAATAAGTAAGATAGTCAACTACAGCTGGGACCCCAGCTTGTGCTGTTACCAGTTCCCTGGTTGAACACCAAATAGAAAATCCCTTCCATTTTGAGGCATAGGTTTTCTTAGTGGAAGGCTTCCTGTGACCCCTTAAAATGTCCAAGACAGTTTCTGAAAGATGCAAGCCTGCATATTCTAGGTCCTCAACAGCCAAGCCTTGAGCCCGAGTGACCTGAGGTTTGGATACAGGAGCCCCTCTGGTTGGAGGTTAACAGAGTGTGCCTCCGAGGAAGGTGTATTGGCTCGCCACAGACATGGAAAGTAGCAGTGAGTACCATGGCTGCCTGGCCCAGTCTGAGCTATCAGGATCATCGTGCTGACTGGGACCTGACCTTGGGCAATACCCTGTACACCAGAGGGAAGGGAGGAAAGCATACAGATGCTTCCTTGACCAATTCAGAGCTAGAGGTAGAAGACTTGGTTTGCTTGCCAAGGCACCTAGCTTCACCTGAGCTCTTTCCTTCTAAGACTGCTTGAAAGGCAGAGTAGAGAAACTTACAGAGCAAGGGAGAAGGATTAAGACTTAGTTTGGCTAAGCAGATTTACTGTGTGGTGGTGTTTTATTTTCTACTCACAGGGATTGCTACTGTTTGTTGCTAACATTTCATTGCTTTATTTTTTCTGATTCAAATTGTTGTTGCTGGTATACCTTCTTCTGCATTATTACAAGGTGTGCCTACGGTGTAGTAACAGATTACTGCTGTAATCTTCTGATTCAAATTGTCTTTTGCAAGGTATATCTTCTGTTACTGCTTTATTTTCTCTGGAGCAAAGTGTTTCTTACAGGGTATATCTTCTCTGAAATTATTACAGGGGTGCTTTTAGGTTTTACAGTTTTATCTAACATTAGGATAAGCTTTCAGGGTTACTGCATTTGTTGTTGACTGATTGTTTCTGCTCTACCTCCTTGTTCTTTCGTCCGTGGTTCTTCTTTTTAGACAGGAAGGGCCCAGCCACCCACCCCATCCCCAACCACCCCACGCTGCACTCCTTTTATAGGGTACCACAGTTGTGACATTTCCTGTGGCAGAGCAGGAAGGGGCGGATCAGTGGGGCTCCACAAGGTGATCTCATTTGCTAGGGCACTACTAATTTAACTTGTTATAACAAGTTAAACAAAGCACAATTAAACCATTACTTGCATTTTTTTCCTTTTTTTCCTTCTAATTACTCTGACTAGGTTACAAACCCAGCAACTTATTTGGAATGGATTTCATTAACTGCAGGTACTGTGGAACAATTTTTAGAAGGACAGTCTTACAGGATTTAGGACACTGTCCTACATGCTGGGCCTTTGGAGATCTTAGGGCTCAGCTCCGGGCAGCATGGGCAGAGATTGCACGCCTAAATTTCATATTGAAGAGGAAATACATTATAAGAACCACCGCCATTTCCCCAGCATCCAACAGAAAAACCTCAACCGCAGAGGGTAGTTGGTCCAGGAGGTTGGCAGGTGGTTAGGAGGAGCAAATCAGGTGCCCCATCACCTCTGCTCTCCATCACATTGCCTCCAAAACCATATAAACACTATAACAGGTATCTGCCTCTATCTCTGAAATCAAATAAAGAGGCAGAAGACACTGCAGAGCAGGAGCTAGCACAACAAAACTCACCCAAATCAGGAACCAAAACTAAACAAGCACAAAGGAAATCCAAAAACTTGATCATAGGAGACTCCATGATTCGGGAGTTGATACCCATCTCCAGCCAGGGGTGATGGTCAGATGTCTCCCAGGTACATCAGCATGGAGAGACACTGACCGCATTGCTAAAATTGTTCACAAAGCAGGAGAAAACATTGATGTCCTAGCAATACATAGGGACTATCGATCTCAGCCGGGTCAGTTGTGGAGACCAAGGAACACCTGACTAGGCTGGGTGACAAACTATCATCTATTTCGTCTGCATCTCCTTCTGAGATCCTGCCAGTCTGGGAGAGGGGAGCAGATGGACGAAGGTCAGAGAAGGGAGCTAGGGAGCTAAACATGTGGCTCAAGGACTGGTGCCAGGAAAAAGGACACAGATTTGTAGGGAACTGGCAACAGTTCTGGGAGCGAAAGTTCTTTAAATTTGATGGACTGCATCTGACTAAAGAGGGAGTCAGTGCATTGGGGCAGAAGTTTGACGCCTTTGCAGAATATTTAAACTAGCAAATGGGGAGAGGGGCAGCACCCCATACGTCGAATGGGAAGAACACCCTCCCCCTCAGCTAGTGGTCAAACAGGAATTCAAGTGTTTGCTGCTCATTTGCATCACCAGGTAAGAAAAAGGTTTGTCTCCCCACACGATGCACAGGGTAATGCCAAACTTCACCCAACAACTAACACACCAAAAATCTGGCCAATGGAAAATCATGTACATAATGCTCACAGCCTGGGAAATAAGATCCCAGACCTGCAGGCAATAATGTCAGAGGCTAAACTGGACATAGTAGCAATTAGTGAGACGTGGTTTACCAGTAACCACACTTGGGAGACTTCAGTACCTGGCTATGTATTGTTCAGAAGAGACCCAGGTGCAAAAAGGGGGAGGAGGGTCTGTATGTTAATGAAAATATCAAAGCTACAGAAATTCAGAATACACATAAGGAGCCAGAAGAACTGTGGGTCACCCTGGAAACAGGAAATGGGACAGCCATAAGAACTGGGGTTGTCTACAGGCCCCCAGACCAGAGGGAGGACATAGACACATTACTGTTAGAAGATATACAAAACATGACAGCTAAAGGGAGGTTCTGATAATGGGAGACTTCAACATGCCAGATACAGATTGGTCAATACCAGCAGGAACATCTACCAGAACTAGACTCATAGTGGATTCTCTGCAGGGGAGGGCCTCAAACAACTGGTACAGCAACCCACAAGAGACAGGGCTATCCTAGATCTAGTACTGACTAACAAAGAAGGATCACAGATCTCCAGGTAGAAGGTCACCTGAGGCCAGTGACCATCACATGGTATGGTTCAATTCTACTACATCTAAACCATCCCATTCCAAGGCAAAAATATGGGACTTCAGAGGAGCTGACTTTGATAAGATGGCCAACAGAGTTAAGCTAGCCCTGGCAAAAAGAAACACAGGTGAGGGGGTACAGGCAAAGTGGGCAAGCATTAAGGATGCATACTTGAAGCAACATCCCATTGTGTTAGACAGAAAAGGAAGTGCAAAAGAAGAAGGAAACCACTTTGGTTCTCAAATACAGTAGCAGAAAAGGTCAGAGCCAAAAGGCTGGCCTTCAGGAAATATAAGGAACACAGCGGGATGAAGATAGGAGGCATACCAAACTGCCCTAAGGGAAGCAGGTAAGGCAGTAAGGCAGGCAAAGTCCCAAACTGAGGAAACACTAGCACGAACAGTAAAAGAAGGTGACAAGACTTTCTATAGATACATTAGTGAAAGGAGAAAGTCCAGAGGGGTATTGCTAAGCTTAATGGAGAAAAGGGAGCATGTGAGGAGGAGGACCCTGTAAAGGCATCTATCCTAAATAGATACTTTTGCTCAGTATTTACTGAAGAGAAGGTAGGGCAGGGCCCACAGCTCAGCATCATGGACATAGGGGAGGGAGGTGAGCACTACTCCTTCACAAAAGAAAGGTCCTACAAGAGCTGCTAAGCTCAGAGTGGATAAGGCAATGGGACCTGATGGCATACATCCCAGGGTACTTAAGGAGCTAAAGGAGGAACTAGCAGAGCCATTAGCAGAATTGTTTAGTGAGTCTCTGAGCACAGGAGAGGTCCCAGAAGACTGGAGAAGGGCTCATGTGATCCCGCTCCACAAGAGTGGTAGCAGGGAGGAGGCGGGAACTACAGACCGTCAGTCTTACCTCAGTAGTGGGCAAGATTATGGAGGCACTCCTTAAGGAAAGGATAGTGCAACACCTGGAATCCATAGGGGCACAGGATCCAAGACAGCATGGGTTTATAAAGGAAGGTCCTGTCAAACTAATCTCATAAATTTCTTTGACTGGGTAACCAGAGTGGTGGACCAAGGGGAGCAGTTGATGTCGCCTACCTTGACTTCAGCAAAGCTTTTGACACTGTTCCACATAGAAGATTGATAAATAAGCTGGGTAGGCTCGGGTGGGTCAGAAGTTGGTCAACTGGGTGGCAAACTGGTTGACTGGCAGAAAACAGAGAGTGGTGGTAAATGGTATACAGTCAGAAGAGATGCAAGTCACAAATGGGGTACCTTAGGGATCAGTCCTGGGGCCAGTCCTATTCAACATCTTCATTAGTGACCTTGCAGATGGACTAGAGGGTAGGTTTGTCTGTTTGCAGATGACACCAAGATCTGCAACAGAGTAGATGAGCCAGATGGGTGGGCAGAATGAGAAGAGATCTGGATAAACTAGCAGAATGGTCAGAAGAGTGGCAACTGGGATTTAATGCAAAGAAGTGCAAAATCATGCACATAGGGAAGAGAAACCCTGAAGCCACTTATAGGCTGGGAGGGAGTTGCTAGCAGTCACAAAGGAAGAAAGAGACTTGGGCATCATCATCACTGATGACCTAAAATCATCCAAGCAGACCTCTAAAGCAGTAGGTAAGGCTAATGGGGTGTTAGGTGTATTAGTAGGGGTATCACAAGTCGTAAGAGGGAGGTAATAATCCTCTGTACAAGACATTGGTTAGGCCCCATCTGGAGTACTGCATGCGTATTGAGGCCACACCTTCACAAGAACATTAACCAAATTGAGGCAGTCCAGAGAAGGGCAACCAAATGGTGCAGGGACTGTATCAGAAGACATACGAGGACAGATTAACGGAGCTCAATATGTATACCCTTGAGCAAAGGAGGGAGAGAGGTGATATGATCGAGGCATTCAAACACCTTAAGGGCATAAACAAGGTGAAAGAGTCTAACATGTTTAAATATAAGAAAAATAGCAGGACAAGAGGATACAGCATGAGATTAGAGGGAGCCGATTAAGGGGAATGTGAGGAAATTCTTTTTCACAGAAAGGGTGGTGGATGCATGGAATGGCTTACCACAAGAAGTGGTGGCTATGAATACAGTGCAGGGCTTCAAACAGGCATGGATAGGCATAAGGGAGCAATACAAATGACTATGAATAGATAGGTCACTGACAGAGCAAAGGCCGATGGCACATTTATAAGGTAGAAAAGAAATGGGCAGACTGGATGAGCCTTTATGTCCTTATCTGCCCAACTTCTATGTTTCTATGTAGTGCATCCAGGGGACTGTTCCTCGATCTGGTGGTCTGCAACAGTATTGTGCCAGGTGGTGGTTCTAGTGGGACACAAACAGATCTACCTCTGGGGTGCCCCACCCTGAAAATCACTTCCACCACTTGCCTGTTCAGTGTCCATTCGTGATGGGCCTGACTGATTTGACTCAGAGCATCTGTGAGGGTATTGTCCTTCCCTGGCAGATGGATTGCCTGTAGGGAAACTCCCAAGGAGTATGCCAGGCTCCAGATTTTCATGGCTTCGATGCACAGAGGACCAGATTTTGTACCTCCCTGTTTTTTATGTAGTACATTGTGGTGGTATTGTCCGTTCTGACCTGTACCACCTTTCCTTGTACTAGTGTTGTGAAGGCCTTTAGTGCCAGAAACACTCGCCTGAGTTCCAGCAGGTTTATATGTTGGAGTGACTCTGCACTTGACAAGTGCTCTGGGTTGTGTGGTCCCCAAATGGGCACCCGACCCAGTAGAGATGCATCTGTTGTGAGAACAACTGATGGGGACTCTTGCTGAAAAGTAACCCTTCCCTTAGATTGGATTCTCTTTCCACCACTCTAAGTGCCTGCAACAAGGTTTTTGTTACTGGGATCAGCTCTGAGAGAGATCTCTTCTTTGGCACCAGTGTGCCCTTAGGTGGAACTGGATATCTCTCATTTGGAATCTTGAACCTAGGACTGTGCCTGTGGCCACAGCCATATGTCCCAGGAGCTGTAGGAACTGCCTTGCAGTTTCTGGCTTGTGCAGGCTGGAATGAGTCTGCAAGCAGCTGGAACCTATTACCCTGTCCAAAGGCAGGTAGGCCCTGCCTTGCAGGGTGTTGATCTCTGCCTCTATGAACTGCAGTACCTGTGCAGGTAGAAGGACATATTTTGTTATGGTTTATCAGGAACCCCAGGGACTCCAGGAGCCTCTGGTGATCTGTAGTACTGTCTGACTTGCTGTGGTGATTTTCCTACCACCAGCCAGTCATCCAAATAGTGACACCCTGTCGAAGGTGTGCCATGACCACTGACAAGCACTTTGTGAACACTCTTGGAGTTGAAGTGAGACCGAATGGCAGGTTGCAAATTTATAGTGACCTGATGGGAGTCCGAACCTGAGGTATTTTCTGTGAGACTCCTTATGGGATGTGGAAATAGGCACCTTTTAGGTCCAGTGATGCCAACCAGTCTCCTTTTGGAATGTTGGCAAAATCAGTGCCAAAGTAGCCACCTTGAACTTTGGCTTTGTCAGATACTTGTTTAGTATGCTGAGGTCTAACATAGGCCACCACTCCTCATTTTCCTTTGTGGTGAGGAAATACCTTGAGTAAACCCGTTTAACTTTCTGTTGAGCTGGGACAGGCTCCACTGCCTTTGACAGTAGCAGGTTTTGAACCTCTTCCTCCAACAGCTTCTTTTCTCAGAGGAGGATGGTCTGAATATTCTGGTACTCAGACCAGGAAGGGATTTAAAAGTCAAAGACAGTCCCTGACTCACTACCTTCAGGACCCATGTGTCTGTGGTAATTTCTTGCCAAGCCTGGAGGTAATGAGCAGGCCTGCCTCTGACAGGTAGAGAGGAGGCAGCCTGTAAAAGCACGTTAGAGTGTTTCTTTACTCTGGGGCTAAGACTGGGGTTGAGATTCCCACCGAGCCCCTCTACCCCTACCTCTGAAATACCCTTTGCTAGGATACTGCTGGTATTGGGGTGCAGCCATTGCCTGGAAAAAGGGCCTGTTATGAAAGGACTCTGCCTGCCTCCCATCCCACAGGGTCTGGTGGATGGAGAGGGCTCTTTGGCTGAGATTGTTTTGAAGGTGGCTTTGTATTCATCCACCTTCTTCATATAAGCCACTGTTTTGTTTTTAAAAAGGAAATTACCGCTAAGAAGGAAATCCATTGCTTTTGTTTGTGTGTCCTGGGTAAGATTTGTGGCTCTTAGCCAGGCAAACCTCCGCTGAGCAACAGTATTGGCCATCCACCTAGCTGCTGTATTGTTAGTATCAGCAGCCATTTGAAACTGATATTTGGCTGCTTCCAAGCCAAACTCAACAGTTTCTGCAAGATCAGTTGATAGGGTGATGTGGCCTTATCTGCCACAGTCAGGACAGATTGCCACAGTGACTTCTGGTACTCAGCTGCAAAGGCTTGAAAATTAACTTGCCTGATGGCCAAGGAGGCTGACAAATATGCCTTCTTAGCCATACTGTCAAGTTTTCTGGACTCCTTTTATGGTGGGTGAGAGCCAGGGCACATTAGCCTTATTTATTCAGTTTCTGTTGACCGAAGGAGAACTAGACAATTGTTTGCGATCTTCAGTCTCGGCCGGGGATGGATGCCAACTGAAATTGAACTAGATTTTAAGCTTGTCACAGGCTGCCACCTGCACCACCCCTGATGGTCAGGGTGGGAAAACAGAAATTCTGCACCTCCTTGTCCAGCTGATATTTCTTGTCTAATCTCTTATCAAGAGGGGAACAGAGTTAAGAGTCTGCAAAATCTTCAAAGCATCTTTTGAAGTATTTATTGACTGGGGAGGAACTTTTAGTGGTGTTAACCCATCATTTCAAGATATTCCACCTCCTCTATTTCCTCACTTGTGGTGATGTCCAGGGCATCAGTCATCTTTCTTACAAAAGTGAAGTGTGAGGAATAATGCTTGGTAGCTCTGGGAGGACAGCCAAAATCCTGGCTCGGGAAACTCTCCATTTCAATGGGTTCCCCTCCTCCCGACACTCCCATAATCCTCCTTCGAAAATGAGGATTAGCTGAATGGCTAGCCTGTCCAGCTGGAGTTTGCCAGATGGCTTCTGGCCAGGAGGAAAAAATTCCTGCAAGGCCTGTACAACATTGAAAGCCGTGCTATCTCCTGAGGAGAGGGAGCCAGGCACCCACAGAAGTCCCTTTAATTCAGTAGGGGGTTCTGTGTGCTTCCAATTTTTAGTCTTTTTTGAGGGTACCAGGGAGTGAGCCAGTTCAGCAAGCCTCTTAGAAGTCATTTTCCACCCGTCCTCAGGGGCTGAATGTAAACTGCAGTGGTTTCACCCACAGCAGAAGAGGGTGTCAGCTGGTCAGAGACTGAGGGACCCTTAGGTGGAGGATATTTTTCTTGAACCATTCCAGGTGTTTTTCCACAGTTTTTTCTGGAAAGTTTTACAAATATCACAGTCTTTTCATGATCACAGCCAGCCAAGCAACACACAAACTATGCTTATCTGCCTTGGCAAATACTTCCCACAATCAGAATAGTTTTGAAACCAGGTTCACTGGTTTTCTTTTAGGTTTTTCAGATATTTTTTAGGAACCAATAAAAACTCAAACTGCTAAATGATTTAACTGTTAAGTAATATTTAGCAGTTGCAGTCAGTTCTGGAACCGATAGAACCGGAACCGCAGAAAATAGGAACCGAGGTTATTGGTTCAGTAACTGATAGCGGTTACCAAAACAATGTTTTAAACAAAATAAACTGCCGGCCCGATGGCGCTGAGGTTAAGGCAATAGATGCCTCACCTTGTGCCATGCCCGGCGACAGGATTCCAGGAACAAGCCAGGGCAGCTGAGGGGTCAGCAGGGCAGGGGAAGGATTGAGCATCCGTGGACAGCTCTCCTTCCTGGGAGGGGTAGGGCATAGTGTCGCCCTGAGCGACCTCTGGCTGCAGTCGGGGTGGCCAGGAGTGGCACTGGGGCGGAGCTTGCAGGCGCTGGCCATCATTGCATGCCGAGCTCATGAAGGGGTCAAAAAGCAGTAAACCCAGCGCCTGATAGGCGAAGGTGGGACCAGTGGTCGCCCCACGCCTAATGTCAGGCCTCCCAGCTCCATCCCAGGTACTCCTCTCTGCCCCTGGTCGCTCAATCAGACTGTGGATAGAGCGCCTGAGGAGTGGGCGGTCCCTCTTTCTGGGGCTCAGAACCAGGGGTCAGGCTGCCAGGTGGTGCGGTGGGGAGATGGGCCAATACTGGGAGAAGAGTCTGGGGCTTCAGGCGGGTGTGAACAGACCACACCGTCAGTCCATGCCAGAGAGAGGTGAGGTAAGCCAGCATAAGGGGCATGAAGAAAGTTTAAAAAGTGAAAAAAAATAAACTAATGGAGTTTTTGTCAGAAAACTCTGATCTAAACTAAAATAACTCAGTTCCCCACCAGTTACACCAAACCGGGAAGAACCGATAAAAATACAAATTTAACACTAAAACTATGGCTTAACTATAATTATAAAAAGTAAAAGGCAGCAAATGAAAGAAAAGATACTTATATGGATTTATAAGTTTCTTCACGTCACAGACAGAAGTTGAGGAGAGGAACCCCAAGCAAAATCTGAGGGATTTAGAACTAAGGCAGTTAGTTCAAGACAGCATTTGAAAAGTTGTCACACGCGAAAGGTTCCATCATTTGCATGTGTTCCATTCTCTCCGGTAGTTCTGTCTTAAAGGGTCACTGCAGAAGTTATGAATACCTGAGTATTACTGGAGTTAGAAAGGTAACGGTACAGTTAATCTGTGCAGCTCATTCGATACAGATCACCACAGTGTAAAGGCAATCCGTTCCACAACAGACCAAGCAGAACAAAGCGGGTCATGGAACAAGTGGTACCGGCAAGCGCTGTGTAAAAGCACCTCAAGTTATGAATTGTTCAGAGAACTTATATTTTCTTAATATGGGAACTAGGTATTGCCACTAGACTCTGCCAAAGCCTTCTCCACATCTAAGGAGACCAAGGCCACCAAGATGAAGAGATAAAATGACTCGCTTTCTTTTCTTTTTTGTTAAATTTACTATGCTTCTGTCCCCTACCAGCCCTCAATTGTCCAGCCACCCCGCCACCCGCCATCTCTGGGACTGACGTTTATCGCTGTTGTTCATCCAGGATAACTCCCCTTCCCATGGCAGTGGCTGCTGAGCCAGGCCTCACTCCGGCAGAGCTGAAGCTTTGGCTGGTGAGGCGGATGCCTCACTGGACAATACGGGCCTGCGTGTGTGGGTGGCAAACGCCATCCTGCATTCAATCGGTGTTTTCTCATTTTCTTGTTCCAGCCCTGATGTCGGAAGGACCTTGCTGGGGCATGACATCATGCTGATGTCCCCTCCCTCAATCCACGGTTCTGGCTGCACCTTCACCTAACGTCACCCAGGTGGTGTTGCTTAAGTGGAGACCATTTTCTCCCACCCTAGTGGAGGTAAGCCTCCATAGGACATTCAACCAGCTCTCCCCCAGTTAGCCCCTCCAACGACCCAGATTCATTCCTGAACCCCGTCGTTGGCATCATGAAAGCAGTAACACTACCGCTGCACCAGAAGGCCAGCCTTGCCCAACAATCTGATATGATCAGAAAAGTTCCTGCCTTTCATTAAAGCAATTTGTTTGGTACCTGTGAGTCCATTCCATACTCTTCCCCACAATAACCTTGACCAAAATGTTGGCATCTAAATTAATAACAGATACAGACCATAATTGTCCACTTGTGTGGTGTCTTTGGTTTAGGAAACAAGGTAATCATTGCCTCTGTCAAACAGCTTTCTTTAAGGCCCTTTTCACTGATGTGGCTGTACTGTACATGGATGCCAGTGTGGGCTCAGTTCAGGGCTAAAGACTTCACAGAAATTCAGGCGGAACCAGGCTGGGGCTTTGTGCAGCATGAGGTTCTTGATGGTACTATGAACTTCACCTGTTCAACTGGTGCATCCAAAGAGCTTTGTTGCGCTTGAGTGGGCAGATATCATCAAGAAAGGCTTCTATTTTCTCTTGCACGCCAGGAGGATCTTCAGCATGGTATAACCCTTGTAGACATTTTGGACTTCAGCCGAATACCTCTGACCTACGTAATTAGTGGTCAACTTCTGGTGGTATGGATGCCTATTACTGCCCTAGGGGTTTTTTGTTTAGCAGTCTAATGGCCACTAGTCTGCCTGCTCTTTTGCCTTGTTTAATATATTTAGCTCTGGTTCTAAAACTGCCCTTTCTGCCCTCTCTCTGAGGAGTTCTTGATATTGTCTGCTCCAAGTAGTAAGCCTGAGCCATTCTCCTTCTGTTATATTGGCTCCTAGTTTCCACTCCTGAATCCTGATTTTATCGAGATCACGCACTCCTTTCTCTGCTTTGCTTCCTTTTGGCAGCTAATCTCAACTGTTCCCTTGTAGGTTGCATTTAGCTGCAACCCACAATGTGTCTGTATTTCAACTGTGCCAATATCTGAGGTGAAAACTGCTTTATGAAGACTCTCAAGTGCTCTTTATGTTACCATCCTTAGTACCTGGTTATTTAAGCGCCAGCTCCTATCCTATAAAAACAGAACAGATTTTGTCGGCAGAAAAGGACCTTTAGGCCCATCCAATCTGCCTCTGTTCTGCCTATTCCATCACCAATGACTCTAGTTGGTCATAACTGTCACTCCCCCATTCCTCTACGTAACATACCCCTGTGCCTATCCCAAAAATAATATGCCCTGTGCCTACCTTCTCCATAGCAGATGCAAATTGGTATACCACAGATACAGGTACATGATCAGACAATATCTTAGTTTCTTTATTTCATAGGTGCTTAGGTCTTGCATCCATTCTTTCAAGCAAAAATAGTCAAATCTAGATTCTGTATGGTGTGATGCAGAGGTAAATGTATATTTTCTCCCTCGAATGTAGTATTGTCCACACATCAATGAAATTTAGAGTGTCTTGAAGCTCTCTCAGGCTTCTCTAATCTGGGGTAAACCCTGCTTGTGACTGCCCTGGCCTGTCTTTCTCTGTTTCTCTAATCAGATTCTAATCTCCCCAGGAGGACTGGCATCCCTGTAAATTGGCTCTGATGTGGCCAGCCCATTCTTGCTGTGTGGTGGGGGCTCAAAGCCTGCCTGACTTTGCAGCAGCAAAAGCAGGTAATGTATGTTGTAAACCTTATTTATTTATTTAGTTTTTGCTGACCGGGTGGGTACACTGGACAAAAGCATTACCTATTTTCACGCATGACCCGGGAGGGTTACAGACAAAGTGAACATTAAATTACAATGATGAGAAGACATCAAACGTTGTAAACAAGATACCTTGGACTAGGAGAGATGTGCAGCAGTGGTTGTACTGGCCAAATAGGGCCTTTTTGTGGTGAGGAATGGACACCAAGTCAGCCACATTATGTGCAGGCAAGAATGGTAGAGTACTAGGAAGGCCAAGAAAAGGCTGTTAGCAAGCCCTGTCCGCCTCTTTTTTTTTTTTTTTTTACTGTAGGTGTGTGCAGGGATGCACTCATAGCTGTTAGCCAATCAAGTCTGAGTATTTGTTTTAGCCACTGAAACGTAATTGGGGATGAAGTTGCAGAACTGCTATTTGAAACGATTCTGCCGGTGTTTGTTTTGCAACAGTTATAATTTGTGTAACAAATGGCACTTTGGTGATCAGCCAAAATTGTTTTATTTATCTGAATTAGAATTTATTTTATTCACTGCTAAGTTCCTGGGCTGTATAGCTCCATTCACATGGTCGACCAGGTATACAAGATAATAATAAAAGTGCACAACTCGTCTGAAAAACAATCACAGAGAGATTCTGATAAAAAGTACTTTTTAAAGGAAAGCTGTCCTTATTGACCCACCCTCCCACCGATTAGGCTTTCTGGCTGAAAAAATGTTTTCTCATTGTAACTTACTTTACTATAGTCGTGAAAGTCCGCGATCGCCAAACATGGTGGAGGCCATGCTGCTCCATTTAGTGTAAAAGTGCAGCACCGCACTGCTTGCCTCAATACAAGTTCTCCTCCTCCTCCTCCGGTGTGGTGGTACACCGCCTAGAGCCTGACTGTCCCATAGCAGAAGCTGGGGACAGAACACCGGGAGGCGGAAGAGTGGAAGGCATCTGGTGTGCCATGCATGGAATGGTGTGGCACTGCCGCTGACGACAGTGCATACATGCCTCCGTGCTACAGGGGAACAAATAAAGTGGAAAGACATCCTGGAGGACAGGATGATCGCCGCCTCACAGGCCCCACACCTGGTGACTCAGGCATGGCCCCTCTACGCCTCTGACCCTGCAGGTCAACAGCATTCCCAGTCATCCTACCGTGGGGGTAAGTCAGGAAACTGAGGCCCAGTAAGTTCTGGGGAAGCTGTGGTTCTGGGGTGGGGGTTGGTAGGAAGGGGCTATATCGTGGGGGACAAGATCAAATAACAAAAAAAAAAAAAAAAGGAATATGCTTGTGTTCACATTCACAATGCACTTTAAGTCTTTGCAATCAGTGGGCTACCAAATGATCAAGTTGGCTAACAAAGCTGGCGTAATGAAGTGTGTGGCTATTGGCAATGACATCCTTCTTTCAACAAACCTTTAATCTTTATCTTATTTCAAACAATAGGTCCCATTGCCGCAGATCTCTGAGGCATATTCATCCCTGGCATTTCACCTCCTAGAACTCACTCTGAATGTCAAGCAGACTGTGAAAGGTCACACGCGGGCGTGAACGCGACTGTTCGCAGCACAGGTTTATGTAACTGAGGTAACAACATACAGGTACAATGCCAGCTAGCATGTCAGCCTCTCGGTCCTTAAACTAAGCAGTGACTTCATTAGCATTACTAAAGCTGCAAACAAGCGCCTTTTACACATCTTTATTATAACAGTTCTATTGCTTATGAATTGTTTTGTTTTACACTTAATTTCACACTCCCTAATTCATACCTCATTTATGATGAATTATAAACCTCATCACAAAGCTTCATTGAAATATTTAGAAACCGGTGAGAATTCACGTCTTGCAGTATTTAAGAGTGCTCTTCTACTTGTCAAACCAATTTAAAACCTGGTAAGAGAAGTTGCCAGTTTAAGAATCAAATGTGCTAATTAGCTCACTGGAATAGCTAGTTTATTTCCCCAGTTAACTAGCCTGTACTGTCACAAACACAACCATAGTAAGCTCTGAAGTGTAATTGCAAAAACATGCAAAAGGAGACAAAAGTACCGTGATAAAGACCGAGTTTTACACAGACTAGCACAATCGTTTTTAGACCGCAATTTCTTGTCCTTTGTACACTGAACAAATTGGTGCTTCTAGCCCTTTCAAAAGAACTGCCTGATTTGGTCACAAGTTTTATTTTTGTGTGTTGTTGAAGGGTCCGAAGCCAATACAAGATAGTTACTTTGTACTAACTGAAAACTTTTCATGTTGCAGAGAGAGAGAGAGAGAGAGAGAGTCAGTTCAGCATTATTTTAATTGGGTAGCGTTCCTGTACTTCAGTTTTGAACAGAGACAGAATGGACATTTTTGTTGCTCACTTTAGACTGCCAGACTAAGACAAAACCACTCTTATTTACCAAGAACGGCTGCTTTATGCAACACTAGGCAGCCCACAGAGACTTAAAAATAATGTAAATAGCATCACAAAAGTCAGGGTCATAGCACTATTCAAAGCACCCTCCCCCAAATTACGAGTGACTTCAAGACAGTATGAATTCACTGCATAAAAGAAAACTGCTACTGTAATTCCATCGGTATCAAAAGCCTGCTGCTACTAACAGCATTTAAGCTGCGTTTCAGGACGAATGAGGACTCGTAGTCAGAAGGATTCTGCAGTTGTTCTGTTTCATAGGTGCTGTGAGAATGCCACCGAGTCTTCAGCTTTTTCCTGCTTCTCCGCAGGTCCATCTACACTTTGCTTCCTTTCTTTCCATACAGCTTTTTCTCCGGCATTGTCCCCCAGGCTGCAACAGCCACACCTTGTAGCATGGGCTGTATCTGTGGCGTGGGCCCTGAGAGTACTGCTGACTGTCATGGAGTCAGCAAAAAAAGGTTTTATCACCGTTTGATCCTCCCCCTCCCTACAGAGGCACGCACAGTCCGCAGCTAGCCTTATGCACTTGCACAACTAACCCTCTCCAGGCTGGGATGCTCCACCATGCATGACTACCCAAATGCCAGTCTCTTGGGTTTGCTTTAACCCAGGACATCTGTATGAAAATGATTTGGGGTCACTGGGCTTCCTTTTTTAATAATTGATTTTAACTAGGGAATGTTATATTTTCAGAAAAAAAAAAGGACTGCACACTTCACAAAATCTACAGATATAACAAGAAAGATAACCAAACAGCGCCACGTATGCAAGCAAATGCAATAGGAATTAAAGTCTAAAGCTGCTAAATTATATTGTGCCTAGGTTCAGGGGAAGGTCAGAAAAGGCACGGTCAGCTTGACCCCAACTGTTTAAAGAATGAATGACAAGTTCATGTCCAGGCGGTGCATGGCCCAGCAACACCATGTCTCTTCAAATATTGTAAAGTGATCATTTAATTTATAGGTAAATCTCTCCAGTTTATACAGTTCATATACTAGTGTACGCCATGTCTCCACTCATGCAATAGTTTGTGTTAACCATAATCTTGTCAAAACCTTTGCAGCAAATATTAAAATCATTAAAAGCTTTAGTATCCTGCCTTTAATTTCATGCTCAGGAGGTGGGACTGGCAAAAGATTAAAGAGGTGGTAACCAAATTCAACATACCAAAACTGCTTCCACCTCCTCTCAAATTGCCCGTCAATACGTTCCCAGGAAGGGCATCCCCAGAAACTGTGTGTCTGGTCTGATGTCCGCTCTCAACACCTGCCCCTTTCTGGGTCCATGTACTTTGCCAGGATAGCTGGACTGCAGAAAAACACATTCTACATTTCTAGGAAACTCCCAGAGATATGGAGCTAATGTTACCTTGTAGCATGGAAGGGTGAACCTTAGCCATATATCAAAGGTGTGGTCAGTATCAATTTGCTATTCCACTGCTGCAGAACATAAGCAGTGGAATCCTGGCTTAACTCCAAAAGGCCGTCAAGTTCAAGTTTATTGCAGGAAAGTGCCACTGAGCAGACTCATTCACAAATTCACAAGGAGGTCTGATTACATAAAACAGGGACATATGCATACGATCAATAAGGGTGGGTGAGATACATAACATGATAATTACAGAACATTACAGGTGACGCAATATGGAACAACTGCATGACAGCAATAAAAGAAATAAAGTACGATGCACAGAAAAACAGGAAGTCCTATCGTAATCATACAGTACCAAATAAAGTGCATGGTAATGTATGACCAAATACAGAGTGGGATGGGTAATACAGTGCAAACATTAAAGCATCAAGCAACATAGCTGGCCCAGTGGTGCTGAGGGTTGAGGCACTGGACGCCACACCTTGCGCCATGCCAGCGATCCGGGTTCGGAACAGACTCAGGCTGCCAGGGTTCAGCAGGGAGGAGAGGGATTGAGCGTCCGAGGACTGCTCTCCTCTCCGGGTGGGGGACATCAGTGATCAGCGTGTTCTGCCCTTGCAGAGGCTGGGGGCAGTGCGCCAACACTGCAAGCAGAGGGGCGAGATAGGGCAGACACCAGGAGGAGCGCATGCGCTCCTCCACCGGCGCCATTGCACACCTTACTCCGTAGGGGAAAACTACCAAAATGGAGTCCGCCCGAGGATGAAGACTGTCCTCGCCGCACCGCTGGGGCACCTCCCTGAACTGGATCCTGGTCGGTGGGTTGAGTCGCTCCCATCTCCCGCCACGAGGGTAAGTCATGGGGGCTGAGGGGGAGGGGTCTACTACCCAGGGGTGTAGGCAGGGAGATGTCCGATGGTAGGGGTGGACTCTGGAAAATAACACCAACAAAAAGACTCACGCTACAGTCAGAGGGGTGGCTACTAGAACCCATTTGTGTAGCGTACTGTAATAGGGTTGAAGAAGTGCTGATTCAGAGGGAAGAGAGTGCATAAGAAGGGTAAGGCATCAGAATAAACCAGAAGAGGGAGAACAAGGGAGGGATATGCATACATGGGAGGAAAGGTAGAAAAGAGTGAAGTGGGTGAGTGTCTGAGGGTGAGGTGGGAGAGGAGCTCAGAGACATCCTTTAGAGGGATAAGGGTTCAGGGGCTTGGGGTGGGGTGGGAGGGAGGGAAGGACAACGGATAACAGGAAAGGGGAGAGAATTAGAAGGGGCAGAGGGAAGAGCAGGTGGGGAAGGGGAGGAGGAGGTAATAGGACAACAGTTTTCAAGTGGCCTGTAACTAGGAAGTGCTGGACTATTGGGACTTATGAATGAATTAGTGCTCTATTTTATTTTCAAATAAGTATTAAAGTGTTTGGTTATATATATTTTGTCTTCTTTTCTCTTTAATGTGTAACAGTGTTTGGTTTTTTACCCCCTCGTGAGAGAGTGGATGAGTGAATTATTATTTTTGTTATTTGAGAGTGATAGGTTTTGTTTTATTATTCTTGTTTTATTTTATTTTTACTCCTCTTCAATTTATTTGGTTTTATTTATAATGTGTTGGGGAGGTTCAGTGACGGTTGGGCATTACTCCCCACCAGGCTCAGGAATTATGTCCCTTTGAATGTCCCCATTGCCATCCGACACCTATTTTAGGTGTTGTACTTTGGGCATTCTTAGGAAGCGTAAAGAAGGTGGAGAGCTGGGCCTGGTGGGGACAGGAAAGGGAGGCGGATTGGGGTTGTGGGGTCAGGAGGCGCCATGGGGAGTGAAATGGGGTTTCAGCAACTCCAGTCGGGTTCTCGATGATACCGTCCAAGGTTGGATCGTAGGGCGGGGTCTGGTCATTATGTTTAAGACTCAGCTGGGCCTTGTGGATGTGCCATTGGGAAGTACCAGATCCTTTGAATATATCCTGGGAGAGGGTGTAGGTTGCGTGATTCTCCTAGTCTACTGTCCACCGGAGGCGGTGGAAATTCCTGCAGGAGATAGCAGACTTCATAAATCGACATGGTGTTGAGTACCCCAGATTGACAGTTCTGGGGGACTTCAATGCCTGGAGTCGACGATGAACTCTCTACTTGGTCAAAAATCTCCTCCAGCTGATGATGACGCTGGCCTAACACAGGTGGTTACCTCCTTGACCCAGGTAGGGGTCATTCATTGGATCTGATCTTTCTTTGGGTATGGAGATTGCTGATTTGGGGTGGAACCAGTCAGCTGGTCTGACCATCACACCATAAGGTTCAGCTTCAGGCTCCCCTAATAGGTCTGCCCCTACGGAGATGGTTCAGTACCGCCTTTAAGGGCATTAACCCCAGTGACCTAATGGCGTACTGGATCTATCGGGCTTGTCGGGTGAATGCATGAGTCCAGGCGATCTCGTACTAGCCTATAATAAGGCTGTGGGAGATGCTCTGGACAAGATTGCTCCTAGCTCGTGTTCGGCCTCTCACTCTTCGCTCAAGGAGCCCTTGGTTTGATGGCTCCCTTGAAGAAGTTAAGGCGAGTTGGGTCAAGGTTGGAGAGAGCCTGGCAGGAGGTCCAGCCATGATGCTGACAGGCTTAGGTTGATGGCACATTATGATGGCTATCAATCAGAAATCACCCGAAGAAGGCAGAATTCCTGTCCAGGGAGATTTCTGCTGCACAGAATCGATTGGTTGAGCTTTTCCCGACTGTTGACAGATTGTGCAATCCAATCTGTCTCCAGCCCAGAAAAGCTTTTTCTCAGCTGAGATGCGAGGAGTTCACTCAGTTTTTGCAGATAAGGTTGCCAGCATCAGGTCTGGCATCGGTCCGACCTCTCCTATGAGGGATTGCAGTGGTCGACAGGAAGTGGCATGCACTCGGTCTGTCTGGTCAGATTTTACCGGCTGGAGTTCACTGACATTGTGAAGATCATCCAAACACTGCGACCAACCAGTTGTAGTTTGGATCCGAGTCCTACACCCCTTCTAGTGGGACGTGTAGAAGTTATCTGCCCGATCCTTGCTGACATTGTCTGGAAGTCTTTAGAGAGGGGCCCTGACCCTCAAGGAGCCAGTCGTTCGACCACTCCTTAAAAACCCTCCTTGACCCAGAATGTCTAGCCAACTACCGCCTATCTCTAACCTGCCATTTGTTGGTAATGTTACTGAAAAGGTGATTGCGCTGCAATTGGATGATCATCTTACAACTCACAATGTCTATGATACTCTCAGTCTGATTTTAGGAAGAAGCATAGCATGGAGACTGCCCTTGTCTGGGTACTGAATGATCTCCTAATGGCTAGAGACCGAAGGCAGTTACTATTCTGGTCCTTCTCGACTCTCTGCTGCATTTGACACTGTAGACCATGTGTGCTGTTGGAGTGCCTGCGGTTCTTTTGTGGGCTGTCTGGTACAGTCCTCAGATGGTTCCATTCTTACCTCACGGACAGGTCCCAGAGAGTTGCCACTGGAATTTATTCCTCTGGCACTCACTCCCACCTGTGGGGTACCACAGTTCCATTCTAGCCCCATGTTGTTTGCAGTGTATATGCTGCCATTGGGAGATATCATCAGGCGATACAGCCTGGGTTTTCACTGCTATGCAGATGATACTCAGCTGTATTTGTCCTTTCTGCCCAGACAAGATGATGCACTCTCCGAGCTAAATAACGGCCTTGCTGAGATCAGACTTTGGATGAGTTCCAGCTGGCTAAGACTGAATCCGGATAAGACTGAGGTGCTGGTAGTGGACCCAGGTCATCCAGGAGCGGGTTTGGGGGCTGGAACCATCAGGCTTATTACTGGTGGTATGTCACTCACTACCTCCAATCAGCTGCGTAAGCTGGGCGTTATTTTGATGATGGTTTGACCCTAAAATCTCAAGTGTCAGCTGTCATCAAATCCTTTTTACCATCTGAGGAATATCGCGCGGTGAAACACCTGGTTCCTCCGGGTGATCTTCCAACATTGGTCCATGCCTTTGTCACTACCCGTCTTGATTACTGCAACTCCCTCTACCTAGGGCTACCTGGGGTTGATATCCGCCACCTGCAGCTGGTGCAGAAGCGGCGGCCAGGCTTTGACTGGGACTTCTAGAACCAGTCATATTACACCTGTGTTCGCGAACTGCACTGGCTGCCTGTTTGGTGGCGGATTACCTTAAGGTTGGTTTACTAACCTTTAAAGCCCTACATGATCAGGGACCCAGTTACCTGAAAGATCTCCTGGTACCCTACTGCCCCCTCCGTCCTCTCCATTCCGCCAATGAGGATTGATGAAGATTCCCAGGGTTCAATTAAAGACATCAGGATCTCTGCCTCGCTTTTCAGCGCCAACCCTGTGGAATTCTCTGCCTCATTGGTTGAGAGAATACCCAACTGTCGACAGATTCAAAATGGAGTTAAAGACTTATTTATTTAGTTTAGCTTTTCCTAGCTACGGATGATTTGTTTTAATGTTTGTTTTAAAATGTTATCTTTATGTGTATGGTTTTTATGTACAACACCTTGGTTTTGAAAGGTGCTATAAAAATAAAGATGATTTGATTTTTGATTTTGATTTAGGTGAGAAGCGGGAGGAGAAAGCGTAAGCGGGAGAGGGTAGAGAGGCGTAACCAAACCTTAAGTATTCCTAATAATGTGTTGCCAAATCTCACCCCATTGTGATCCTATTATAATTTTAGAAAACAGACCCTGGAGATGGAAAATGGCATCACGATCCGCACGGAGGTTGTATACAGACTCCCATCTCAGGGGAGGAAATAGACAAGGAAATGATAGATGGCATCCTTAGGATGGCAGAGAAGAAAAATTACTCACCTGTAGAAATCTTGTTTCTTCCAAAAGGATCCACTAATACTATTACCCCTGTAGTGCTCCTTGAGCCAGCACTGTCCCAGAGAGAACAGAATGCTATGCTGATCATGGAATGTTTAGCTCATGCATCTATTTTCAAACTGCCCAGTGTTAACTGCCTACATTCTACCTCAGATTTCTTAGAAGCCTACAAAGAGGCCATAACAACATGTGAATCACTTTAAATAATTATAGAAAAATAATGCCCAACCATAACAACATTAACCAAAGGACTAGTATAAACAAATGTCCCTTTTATCTTTTGAAGTCAGATATGCCTTTAGAAAAGAACCTACAAGTTAAAACATTACTAGAAGATGCCAGCAGGTGGCATGCCACTCCATCTATTCATCTTATCAGCTGTGGAGAGGATTTTTCTTGTTACTAATTCTGAAAAGGAGGCAAGGGGCAGGAGTAATCATAATATTAGTGGATCCCTTTGGAAGAAACAAGATTACTACAGGTCAGTAATTTTTCTTCTAACCCCAGGAATCCACTAATATTATTACTCCTGCAGACTATGCAGCAGTACATCAAGGAGGTGGGCCAGAAAAAAATTACTCACCTTAGTAATGTTGTTTCTTCTAATGGAGTCTTGCTATACTATGACAGATGCAGTTTGTCCCACCATTAGAACTGTCGGAGGTGAAAGAGTTAACTTCCATGCAGTGCATGGAACTTAGAGCGAGCTCGGTTAGAGAAGTCTGTTAGGGTGGTTTCAAACCGAAACCATCAGATCTTCTGAGCAAAACTCACTAAGGCTCTGTGGGAAGCTGTAACCTACACTAGCCAACTGGCTACTAAAATATTCACATATTTTCCTGGTCCCAACACCAAGACTCAAGTCAGGGACCAGAAAAATAAGATAAAATAACTAAATAAAACACAACACCCAAAACATAAAAGGGCATCAATAAGTGCCAACAGTGGACTGCCACCCCATACCCAGTAGAAGTTCTGAGAGGGGCAGGCTGGGGAGGTCATAATATAGCAAGACTCCATTAGAAGAAACAACATTACTATGGTGAGTAATTTTTCTTCAAACAACATGAAGTCTTGCTATATTATGACAGATGCAGACTTACAGCAGTACCTCCATGGAGGAGGGACAGAACCTACTTAGAATAGGCTCTGGAAGCACTTGCTGTGTAGAAACTCGAGCATCCCTCCTGGCCTGGATATCCAGGAGTAATGCTTGGTGAAAGTGTGTACTGTTTTCCAAGTAGCTGCTTGACACATCTCCAAGATAGGGATGTCTCTAGCAGCAGCTAAGAGATGCAGCTGTACCTCTGGTAGAGTGAGCCCTCAGGCCTGGGAACCTTACCCAGTTTTGATAGCAAAACTGGATACAAGAGATGATCCGCCTGGCAATGGATCTCTAGTGGCAGGTCTCCTTTCCCAACCTCACCATAAGTGAGAAATAGTTGGAGGGAGTCAAACCTGTGACCCTTGGTACGCTCTATGTAGTAACTTAGGGCCCTCTTAACATCTGCTGTGCAGCCTCCTCTCACCAGAGGAGGAATGGTCAGTGAAGAACACTGGAAGTGAAATAGATTGATTAAGGTGGAAATCCGAAACCACCTTAGGCAAAAACTTCCTGCTAGTCCTGAGGACTACCTTATCCCTGTGAAAGGAAATAAAGTCAGTCTCCACTGATAAAGCCTGTAACTCACTTATGCGCCTGGCAGAAGTGATGGCTACTAGAAATACAGTTTTCCAAGTCAATACTTAAGCTCTGTCAAGACAGAGGCTCAAAGGGGCTGCATCAGCTGAGCAATGCAAACATTAAGATCCCAAGCAGGGGCAGGATCCCTGAATGGAGGATTGATATGAAGCAATCCCTTAAAAACTTAGAAAATACAGGATGAGCAGAAAGAGAAGAGGCTTCCCTGCTGAAATGAAAGCAGAGACAGCTGCTAAATGCACTTTCAGGGTAGCTGGTCTCAGTCCCAAAGAATTAAGATGGACCATATAATCCAATACAGTGGGTAAATCAGCAGATTCGGGAAATATGCCTCCCAGAACACCATATGGAAAACCTTTTCCACTTGGAGTTATAGCAGCCCTGGTGGAAGGCTTCCTAGCAGCTTTCAAGATTTCGAGAACACTTTGAGAAAGTTGAAGATCAGCAAACTCTTACTGCTCAAGAGCCAGGCCTTGAGGTTGAGGGATTTGAGATTCGGATACCAAACTCTCCCTGAGCACAGGTTCACAGATTGTGGTTCCTGGGGAGACACAGGGAAGATGGACTGCTAAGGACAGAAGGAGTGGTACCAGGGCTGCCTGGCCCAGTCTGGAGCAATCAGGATCATCTTGCAGGCTGAGACCTGATTTTGACTAGCACCTTGAACAGGAGAGGGAAGGGGAAAGGCATAGAGAAACTTCCTTCCCAATCGAGAAGAAAGGCATCCAGGGGACTGAGCCCAACACTGGGGGCCTGCAACAAAAAGTGGAAGTTGATGGATTGTCTGGGGCTACAAAAGATCTATCTGAGGAGTGCCCCATCTGGCAAAAACTATCCCCAGTACTAGGGATCCAGTGACCATTCGTGATGGCCCTGGAAATCCTGCTGAGAGCATCTGCCAGGACATTGTCCTTGCCTGGGAGGTGAACTGCTATGAGGGAAGTGTTCAGGGAATAAGCCAGAGACCACAACTTCATCGCCTCGGTGCACAAGGTCAAGACCGAGTGCCCCTTGTTTGTTGATGTACCACATTGTAGTGGTGTTGTCTGTTCTGACCTGTACCATCTTGTTCTGAACAGATGCAGAAAAACCTAAAGTGCTAGAAAACAGCTCTGAGTTCCAACAGGTTGATGTGGAGCAGAGATTCCTGAGGGACCATAACCCCTGGGTGGAGAGGTCGCCATGTGAGCTCCCCATCCCAAGAGGGACGATCTGTAGTAAGGGTCAAGGAGGGACAGAGGGATGAAAGGCACCCTTGTCTCAGGATTGCTCTGATCCTGCCACCACTGAAGGGCCTGGATCAGGGTTGAGTCACTGGGATTAACTTGGATAGGGATCTCTTCTTTGAGACCAGAAAGCTCTCAAATGGAACTGAATGTCCTCATCTGAAATCTTGCTCCTTGCACTACAGCTGTGGAAGCAGCCATGTGTCCTAGGAGCTGCAGGAAATGCCTTGCTGGTCGAGAGACCTGCAGAGTGAAGGAGCAGGCCAGGGCCACCAAGGTCTTACCCTTTCCAGGGAAGGAAGGCTCTGGCCTGCTTTGTGTCCAGTTCTGCGCCTACAAAGGTGAGTACCTGGACAGGTTCCAAAACTGACGCTGAAAGATTGAGAAGAAAGCCCAGAGAGGCAAGCAGCTGCTGGGTAACTAGCAGGTGTGATTTGACCTGGTCTGGAGACTGACCCACAATGAGCCAGTTGTCCAGGTAGGGAAAATGGCAATCTTTTGCCTTCTTAGATGAGCAACTGCTACTGCCAGACATTTTGTGAACACCCTTGGGGCAGAGGTAAGGCCGAAAGGCATTGCTCTAAACTGAAAATGGCCTGAGGGCAGTTCGAATCTGAGGTATTTTCGATGGGAGCTTCTGATAAGAACATGGAAGTAGGCATCCTTGAGGTCCAGGGAAGCTAGCCAGTCCCCTGGCCTTAGGGAGGGTAAAATCATTCCCAGAGTCACCATTTTGAATTTTGGTTTTAAAGGTGCTTGTTCAGATATCTTAGATCCAGGATAGGCCGCCACTCTCCTGTCTTTTGGGGTAAGAAGTACCTGGAGTACAGACCCTTGCCCTGGTGTAGGGAGAAACCTTTCTACAGCTCTGAGAGCCAGGAGGGTTGAGACTTCTGTCTCCAAAGCAAGAGTCTCTAAAGGGTTTGCAGGTGGAAAAGATCTGGCTCTCATCTTTGGAAATTTTTGAAGCTGAGAACCAGACCCTGGCTCACTACTTCCAGGACCCACCTGTCTGATGTTAAAGACTCCCAGTCACGGACAAAGTAAGCCAGCCTGCCCCTACAGGTAATGGAGAGCCGACCCTGGGCATCCCATCAGGGTGCCTGTTTGGCAGGGGCTTTAGGCTGAGGGGTGGGAGCAGGTCTGCCTGCACTCGCCTGCCTCTCCCTCTGAAGAACCCCCTCTGAGCATAGGCTGAAGAGGAGGCCTGGGTCTGTAAAAGGCCTGTGAAAGGCCTGCCCCTATCCCTGGGGCTGCCTCTGAGGAGTGGCTTGCCGCTCCTTGGCTTGTGCACTCTATAAGTGGTTCTATATTCATCCATTTTCTTCATATAATTTTCTGTCTGCTCCCCAAACAGAGAATTTCCCACCACAGGAAAATCCATAGCCTTAGACTGGGTATACTGTGACAAAGTAGTACACCTGAGCCAGGCCAGTCTACTTAAAAGCCACAGATGTAGCCATGACTCTAGAGGATACATCATTAGAATCCACTGCAGCATGGAATTGTACCTTAGATGCCTCATACCATCAACAGCCACCTGCTCCAGCTCCTTTGCAAGCTGGCCAGGGACCTGTTTGGCTAAGGCCATGACAGTATCCCATCTAGATTTCTGGTATCTCGCAACATAAGCCATATAGTTTGCTTGTCTGAGTCCCAAAGATGCTGCCATGTATTGTTTTTGGCCATGGCATCAATCTTCCTGAGTCCTTGTCAGGAGGATGTGAAGCCAGGGAATATTAGCTTTATCACAGGCTGCAGCCTGAACTACTAACATGACTGCATTGCTGTGAAAGAAAATCTGTATCAGGACCTGACAAAGTGTACCTCCTGTCATCTTTTTATCTACAGGAGGCACAGAACTAGGAGCTTTTAAAATTTTTATTGTTTGTTTCTAAAAGATTTATGTAAAGGGATGGACAATCTCCTGGACTCTGGGATATCCATCATCTCTACATAGTCAGGCTCCTCTTGCTCATCCAAAGCCTCCTCTAAAGGAAGCTGGAGGGTCTCAGCAACTTTTTATAAAACAAAAAAAGGGACTCAGCAAGCCTAGGGGAGATTCACCAAAGGTCTGTCTGGGGAGATGTCCGGTTCAATGGGCACATCCAGACTTTCAAAGTCACATTCACACTGATCATAATCATCCTCCCCTCCTCTGGTTCATAAAACTCTTCTATATCATATTCTTGAACCGGTGGAACTGACCGAACCGACCTTTTGCCAGATAGTGGCGGTTCGGAGGGAACTGGGACAGTGACTGGACAATCTGTATTGCCCTGGCTATCTCTGCAGCAGTTGGAGAAGGGATTTTGGACTCCACACCTGCTGACTTTCTAGTTCTCTTTGCTGGAACTGGCTCCTCAGAGTCAGCTTTACGTTTGCCGAGGAAGTCTGGCCCTGGTCAGAGGGCACTCCCCTCGGTTCGGCTGGCACCAAACTGGGCTGGCCATCCGGTCAGCGGACGCTTTGGCCTCTCATTCCCTGAGCCTACCAACTCTCTTATCTAGGGTGGCTGCAGGGAAATTTTGCAAATCTGGCAGTCTGCATTGAGGTGGTCAAACCCCAGACAATAAACACATGTGTGTGTGGGTCAGCCTGGCAAAGCTTCCCCACAGACACTACAGTGTTGAAACCTAGTGGGCCGTTTTTCTTTTGGGTTTCTCAGACATAATGCCAGCCCTAACCAAAAACTTGCCCTTTGATGGCAGTGCCAGGCAAGACACCCTTATCGGTTCAACACGTGTCGCGATTAGGTAAGAAAAAAACGTAATGAAATCCGTTTTTCAGAACCGATAAGAACCGGAACCGCACTCTAACAAGCCTTAAAAGGCTTCAAAACAAAGTTTAAATACAATTCGATCGGTTCAAACTGAACCGATAAACATTTACAAGTTCCACACAGAAACCTATCTATTACTTACAATACCATAGACAGAGCTTGAACCGATCGGTTTAGGTTAAAATAATAATATCATGTTGAATTTAACCGAGAAAGACGCTTTAAACCAAGGAAATGAACCGAGCAGCAGGAGGAATCTCTGAGCGACTGTTCAGTGAGGCGGAGTAAGAATCTGACGGTTTCGGTTTGAAACCACCCTAACAGAGCTTCTCTAACCGAGTCAGTGTTTCCAGTTCCATGCACTGCATGGAAGTTAACTCTTTCACTCCGAGCAGTTCTAATGGTGGGACAAACTGCATCTGTCATAATATAGCAAGACTTCATGTTGTTTGAATCTATTTTGGAAAAAGACTCTGCAAGACTGCTGTGCTAAATCTGGCATCACTCCTGGACTGGATATCCAGGCTATAACGCTTAGTGAAGGTGTGGACTGACCTCCAGGTAGCTGCTTTACATATTTCCATTAAAGGTACCTCTCGGCAGCTGTGCCTCTTGTAGAGTGGGCCCCAAGACCAGAGGGAGGAACCTTGCCTGCCTTTGAGTAACAAAACTGAATACACTGGACTATCCATCGAGAGGTAGTCCTCTTTGAAGCAGGAGTATTCTACCTACTTCCCCATAGGTGAGGAACAGTTGTTGTCTGTCCTGCCTATGATCCTTGGTATGAGTCATGTAATAACTCAGTGCTCTTTTACATCCAAGCTGTGCAACCTACGCTCACCTGAGCTAGAGTGTTCAGTAAAGAAAACTGGCAATGTTATAGACTGGTTCAAATGGAAGTCAGAAGCCACATTGGGAGGAACTACCTATTAGTTCTCAACACTACCTTGTCCCAGTGGAAAGAAACATAGCCTTTTTCCACATAGAGGGCCTGTAGCTCACTTATCCTTCTGGCAGAAGTGATTGCTACCAGAAAACTACCTTCCAGGTAAGAAATTTAAGCTCTGTAGATGCCATAGGCTCAAAGGGTGAAAGCATAAGCTGGGCAATGCAAATATTAAGGTCCCATGCTGCCACTGGTTCCTGTGAGGGGAACAAATAAGAGAGCCTTTAAAGAATCTTTTGAATATAGGGTTTGATGCCAGGGAGGTATCCTTTCTAGCTGAAAGGTATGCTGAAACTGAAGCCAGGTGCACCTTCAGAGTTGAGTGTTGCATCCCAGGGTGTGCAGGCGAGACAAATAATCAAGAAGGGTTGGGATCCCAGCCTGGGCTGGTACTATACCCTTGAAACCGCACTAAATGGAAAATCTTTTCCATTTGGAGGCATAGGTTTTCTTGGTGGAAGGCTTCCTGTAACCCTTAAGGACTTCTAAAACTGCTTCAGAGAATTGGCAATATGCATATTCTAAGTCCTCAAGAGCCAGGCCTTGAGCTTGAGAGACCTGAGATTGGGGTACACTACCTCCCTGAAAGGAAGTCAGTAGATTGTACCTCTGAGGGAGGTGAATCAGTTTGCTCACAGACATTGAAAGCAGCAGGGAGTACCAAGGCTGTCTTGCCCAATCCGGGGCTATGAGAATCATTGAAGCTGGCTGTGACCTGAGCTTGATGAGCACCCTGAGTATCAGAGGAAAAGGAGGAAAGGCATAGAGGTACCTGCCTGTCCAATCCAGAATCAGGGCATCCATTGGAACTGTCCCTTCACTGGGGCCCTGTAGCAATAAAGAGGCAAGTGGTGATTTTGGTGGGAAGCAAAAGGTCTATTTCTGGGGTCCCCACCTCCTGAATACAGCATTCACCACCTGCTTGTTTAATGCCCATTTGTGAAGGGCCTGGTTTATCCTGATCAAGGCATCTGCCAAGGTGTTGTCCTTGCCTGGCATATGAAGTGACTGTAGAGATGCATTTAGAGAGTAAGCATGGCTCCATACCTTCATTGCCTCTGTACAGAGAAGAGTGGACCTTGTCCCTCCTTGTTTGTTGATGTAATACATTGTTGTGGTATTGTCTGTTCTGACTTGTACCACCTTTCCCTGTATGAGATGAGAGAAAACCCTGAGGACCAGACAAACAGCTCTTAACTCCAGCAGGTTTATGTGCAGGAGTGAGTCTGCACTCTCCCAAGTACCGTGGATGGTGTGATCCCTGCGAGTACCCCAACCAAGCAGGGAAGGTCGGTTGTGAGAACCAGGAGGAGGCTCCTGCATAAATGGAACCCCTTCCTTACATTTTCCGGTTCCCTCCACCATTGGAGGGCCTGTAGTAACGCTTTGTGTGACTGGTACTGGCTTGAGAGGGGTCCCGCCTTTGGCACCAGTGTGCTCTGAGGTGGAACTGAATATCTCTCATCTGAAACCTGGCACCTATGACTGTGCTTGTTGCTGCAGCCATGTGCCCTAACAGTTGAAGAAACTGTTTTGCTGGCTTTGGCCTGCCCAGGGCAAATGAGCCCGCCACAAGCTGAATGAGGGAGAAAGCTCTTCCCACTACTGTATTCAGTTCTGCACCTATGAACTGCAGAACCTGCACAGGGCCAGGACTGACTTTTGGTATTGAGAAGGAACCCAGGGACAGCAGCATATCCTGGGTTACCTGAAAGTGGTCTGACACCTGTTGGTGGGATTTCCTACAATAAGCCAATCGTCCAGATAAGGAAAAATTGTGACACCCAGCCTTCTGAGGTGTGCCACTACTACTGCTATGCACTTGGTAAAGACCCTTAGTGCAGAGGTAAGGCCAAAGGAAGTGTTGAGAACTGGTAGTGGCCGAGGGAGTCTGAATCTGAGATACTTAACTTTCTGTGTGACTCCTTTATGGGAATATGGAAATATGCATCCTTTAGATCCAAGGAGGCTAGCCAGTCCCTTTTGCAGAGTTGGCAAATCATGGCCATTGTGACCATTTTGAACCTGGGCTTTACCAGGTACCTGTTTAGCAGTCTGAGGTCTAGTATAGGCCGCCACTCTCCATTCTTTTTGTTGTTAGAAAATATCTGGAATAGAACCCTTGCCCTCTTTGGTTGTGGGGACAGGCTCCACTGCTTTTGACAGTAGTAGGGCCTGTACCTCCTGCTCCAGTAGTTTTCTTTCTGAGAAGGAGCTGGTGCAAAATGTTTTAACCTTGGAGGACAAAGGACTTCAAGTTCAAGTTTATTGCAGGAAAACACCATTGAGCAAGCTCATTCACAAGGCGGTCCTGTGACATGTGTACAGGCAATTACATATAGCTTATTAATAAAACATCACAGTAATTAAGAACATAATAACAGACATCACAGCAGTTCAATACAGTTTCAAGTAGTTATGAAACATTATGCTCAAATTAGGGAATGGAAAGGTGGGTACATGGAGCATAGGGTGGTAAGAGGCACTGGGGTGGGGATTACCAACCGCCAAAGTAAGATACATAAGAAAACAGGAGGGATAAAAAGGGATAGGGGCCAGAGGTATGGATGGAATGAGGGGATATAGTTTAGGAAAGGGATTGTAGTAGAGGAAGAGGGAAGGTGAAAGAGCAAGGGGGGTATAAGTATAGAAAAAGAGTGGACAGAGAAGAGCGGGAGAAGGATATAAATGCCATTAGGGCTGGTCTTAGCGGGCCTTTTTTTTTTTAATGAGCAGAATGGTTCTGCGGCAAATGCTGAGCAAATTTCAGATGGGCTAGAGCTAGTGACAGCTAGTAGAGAAGGCAAGGGTGAAGGAAAGGTGGGAAGTGGCTTAGAAACAGCTGCAATTATCTTTTATTTTAGATGTAGCCAGCCTTTTGAAAAAGTTGACAGAAATAATGCTGGATAGTTTCAGTGTGGACTGGAGCCGATTCCAAATGGCTGGAAGGGCTGTTGATATGGCACGTTTGCCAAAGGAGGTATGAGTCCTCAGCATGTCAAGGAGGATGAAGTCAGATTTCCTGAGGAGTAATACTGTGGGAAATACGGATAAGAGATTTTAGGTAACATGGGAGCTTGTTCAGAGTATCTTAAGAGTCCAGATACCAGCATGGAGCGTACGTCTAGTGGGGAGTGACGTCCAGCCAACGGCTCTGTACAGTTCACTGTGGCGGGACTTGAAGCAAAGATAAAGACCTTGACTTACTATTTCTAGGACCCACTTGTCTGTGATTATTTTTAGCCATTCCTGGAAATACTGGTTGAGTGTGCCCCCTACTGGATGTGGAGAGGCAGCCTGAAGAGAAAAGTCAGGGGTTCTGTTTTGCTTGCTGCTGTGGCTGAGCAGATTGGGATCCTCTCCGATAACCCCTTCTACCTCTAGCTCTGTAAAATCAGTCTGCTGTGGTTGGTACTGCTGTTGGGAAACAGCCTGTACCTGAAAGAAAGGCCTCCTAAAGAGGACCTGCCCTGCCTCCCTCAGAATAAGAGCGAAGTTGAAGTAGAGGACCTGTCTCTGGTCAGTTGCTCCTAAAAGTAGCTTTATATTCGGCAACTTTTTTTCATATATATGCCTCAGTCTGGGCACCAAAAAAGAGTGGCTTTCAACAGGAAAGGCCATTGCCTTAGTTTGGGTGTCCTGGGTGAGGCTGGTAGCCCTTAGCCAGGCAAATCTTCTTAAAGCAATGGTACCAGCCATCTCACCTGCAGCTGTATCACTGGTGTCAGCTGCCATCTGAAATCGGTATTTGGAAGCCTCATAGCCCAATAGTTGCCATGTCTAGCAGCTCTGACACTGTTAAAGAGGGTTAGCCTCAGCATAGTCCTCTACTGACTGCCAGAGAGCTTTTTGATAAAGGGCTGCATAGACCTGGTAGCTGGTTTGACCAATTGCCAGGGATGCTGAAAGGCACCCTTTTTGCCATGCTGTTCACCTTTCTCGAATCCTTCTCAGGTGGGTGAGAGGATAAGGAGTTTGCCTTTCTCACAGGCAGCCTGCTGTACAATACCCTGGTGGTCTGGGTGACTAAAAGAAACTCACCACCAGATCTTTCTTTTTGATATTCTCTTTTCCTCCTCCTGCCCCACAGAGCCTCGTCCCTCAGAAACGCCCATTAAGCCTGCCCCTGCCAGCACCTACCTGCAACGGAATCCCCTACGGGTCGGGACCCCCGAATCTTTAATCTTGTCAGGGTCCCGGTCGCAGGCAGGCGCTGCATATCGGGTGCCCGGTTCGGCGTTCCTTCATCCACGGCCCGAGGGGATTTTTCCCATATTCCCCTAAGGGATGCTACGTCGGCGCAAGGCCAAGCATCTGCTGTAACTATAGCGTCCCCCTCCTGCTTCTGCGAAGAAGCAGCCCCAAACTGATTGGCTGCCGGCCTATGCCTGCAACCAATCATACCCCAAGGAACTGGCTTGCTGTAAGCTTCCTCCAGCCTCTGCCAGGAGTTGCCTTCCGCCCGTAGATTCCCCACCCCCGAGAAGGCGAGCTGTCACCGGACGCTCCAGCCTATACCCCCCGCCAACCCCCGACGACCGAGCTCGCTCTCCCGACCCGGTCGCAGCGTACCAGATCTTTCTAACTGATACTTCTTGTCACACTTTTGTCTGTGGGTGTGACTGATTTGGAGCCTTTAGGATTTCTAAACATCCTTCTTAAAGAATTTGCAGATAGGAAGAATGAGCCTGTTTGAGGGTGTCAGCCCCATAAGCTCCATGTATTGTGCCTCCTCTTCATCCTGGATCTCTTCAGCTGTTTGCACATCCAGGGTCTCTACCATTTTCTTAACAAAAGAAAATGAGAAGTGAAATCTTCTGACGGTCTGGGAGGGGAGCCAAAATCCTGTTCTGGTGACACCTCAGGTTCAATTCCCTCTTCATCTTAGTAATCCTCCTCATATGCCACTGTAGCAGTAGGCAAAGAGGGGTAACAACAGTTGCTTTTTCAGCAGTAGTAATCACAGCCTGCTGAGGGGGTAATAAACCCTGCAGCACCTGGAGTAAGGTGAAAGCCTGTGTCAGCTCAGCAGGAGAAGGAGCATTAATAGGCACCTGAGGGACCCCTTGAGGTGTTTCAAGGGTGTCAGTGTGTTTGGTTTTCTTTAATTTTTGGCAGGCACTGGGAGTCAGCGGTTGATTGCCTCTCTTGCCAGAGCCCTCACCTGTATCAAGGGTGGATTTAGAGGCTCTGGAAGGAACTCCACAGTCTTAGAGGGATGGACTGGTTGAGGCCCAAGGACTGCTCCTCTAGTTTTCTTTTAAGCCTCTCCTGTGTTTTCCACTGTCTTAACAGGAAAGAATTACAAATATCACAGTCTTTATTTATGTTGCTGCCCAAGGCAGATCAAGCAAAGATCATGCTTGTCTGCTTTGGCAAACACCTCTGCACACTTCAAGCAATTCTTGAACCCAGGGGTCCTGTTTTCTTTTAGTCTTGTCTGACATTATAGAAAATAGGAACCAGTAACCAACCCAAAAATAGACTAAATTTAAATATTTGCGTTGGTTTCGAGTAGACTAACTGTCAGTTCAGGAACCGATAAAGTGAAAAAACTATTGGTTCTGATCGGATCCGAACCGAAACAGCTGAGGAAATCTGATAAACCTCAGTTCAAAGCGATTAAACAGTAATAATACCCAACAGGGTGGGCGGTGTTAGGCAATACCAGACGCCGAAGGGCGTAATGAGGCCCGACGCCGGGCGAAGGGCCTTATAGTCCCTGGAAGGTCTGGTATTGCTCATACCAACCACCCTGGAGGGTATTATTACGCTTAGAAAATGGGCTTCACTGTAAATTTTAATTAAATAATGTAACAGTACATGAAAAGAGTTTTATAATGAATAGAAAGAGTGGAAAAACTTTATTTGGGTAAAGTAGTCCCTCCTTTTTTGTTGCTTTTGTATGTGCTGTTGGTCATTGTTTTTAGGTAACTCCTCCCTCCCTCCCCAGCACGATGTCTAGAAAAAGAGATGTAGTGTTTTAAAATTTCCATCAACAGTGTTTTGTTGTTTAAAATAACAATTGTATGCTGTTCTTGAGTGTTTTAGGGGTTTGGAAGATTGTTGTGTTAGGCACGCGATGTTGCCTGCCTGTGGTACGTGAAAGCCGGAAGTGGACAGGAACTAGTGTGATCCAACACGGTAACGGTTTAAACCTGCCAGCAATGAAATGTGCTTATTTTTAAAGAATACTGGTTGACGTGTTATCAGGGAATGAGCTGGTGAGCACTTCTGAAGAAATTATGTGGCGGCGTTTACATGCGGTTGGCTGGCAGCAGAACACTGCGAAGATGGATGAGTTCCCGGGAAGAAATCGTGTTAAAATAATGTTAAGTACATTCGTTTCTTTTTCCAAACAGAAAAATCGTAGTTCGGAGTTCTACATGTGAGTGTGGTGTGGGTCACATATTGTTGTGGTGGCTTTGTGTTTCGGTATTGCGTGTTGGTTGGGAACATCTCTCGCTAAGTGAGAGAAAAAAATGGCGGCATTTGAAAAAGTTTTGTCTAGTGGTTCAGCCAATGATGAAAGAGGCTGGGCAGCAGAATACCACGATGTATGAGGCTCATAAGGTTGGCATGGCTGGTACTTTTAACACAGGGCTCTCCTGCAAGTTTTTTTTGTACTTTCTATTTTTCCTCCTCTCCCCTCCACTCCAGTCTCCTCAGGAGTACCTAGGAATCATCCCCTCACAGTTTGCTCCTATCTGGTCAGTCCTCTGTCACCCATGTGGCCTCAGTTTGCCCCAGGCGGAGATGGGTAGGCTCCAACACCCCAGAACTCTCTGGCGTCGTCGGTGGGTCGGATGCCAGGAGGTGGCCGTAAATCGTGGGCAAATGGTTCTCCGTCTCCGCGGAGCAGAAGAGTGCCCCCCGTTTTTCCTGTAAGGTGTCTAGCGCCTGACGTCAAGGCCTCACCGATGTCTGCCACTCCCGTCCCGCCGCTACGCTTAGCGCTTGCTGTATCTCTGGCTTCGCCAGAGATCAACCAGCGCCGGGCAAGGGACCCTGTCCTCCGGGAGAGGAGAGCTGTCCTGCGGACGCCGATCCTCTCCTCCCTCCCTTGCCGAACCCCAGCAACCGGCTCGTTTCTGAACCTGGGTCACCGGCGTGAGTGAGGTGTGGCGCCCAGTGCTTCAACCTCAGCGCCACTAGGCCGCTTATCACTGTGTGTTAATGTACCCCTGCCAGCCAATCAGATGGTTTATATTCTTATCCCATTTTCTAAAATTAAATAAAATTAAAGAATAAAGTAACCGGAACCCTCTAAAAGGTTCGATTAAATAAAAAGGAGGTTGGTTGCCCTCAGTTCAAAGGAACCGTGAGGAACCGATAAACAAGTTTAAATTTAAAGCTAATGAGGTGTAAAACACTAAAGAACAATGACACTAGGCAGTAATGAAAAATAAAACAAAAATACTTAAGTTTTTTTGCTCTGTGGACTACAGGAATCTGTCTTGATTGAGAGAGATCTCCAGGGCATCTGAACTTTGCAGCAGAGAGAAGAAATTTGAGGCAGAATGAAGGCAGTTGATACTGGGCAGTCTGAAAATAGATGCACGAGCTAAACACTCCATGATCAGCATAGCATTCTATTCTCTCTGGGGCAGTGCTGGCTTAAGGGAGCACTGCAAGAGTAATAATAATAGTGGATTCCAGAGGTTAGAAAGGAAAGGGAGGAACATGATATAGATGGGGACCTGAACATGCCAGATGTTAACTGGAACACCTTTGCTGCAGCCACATCCAAGAGCAGGGTCATTCTCGATGCCCTACAGCGGGCATGCCTCAGACAGCTAGTGTTGGAACCCACTCGGGAGGAGCAGTCTTAGACCTGGTACTCACATGGGGATGGAGAGAGGATCTCAGATCTGGAAGTGGGTAGTCATCTGGGAATAAGTGACCACCAAACAGTGTGGTTCACGATAAACATAGCCCAGAGTCAGCCTTACACAAAAGTGAGGGTACTGGACTTTAGGAGGGTGACTTTGTCAAATGGAAGAGTGCCTCAGAAAAGCACTAGCAAACAGGCAAGAAGGAGGGACGGAGGAACAATGGGGAAACCTCAAAACTGTCATCACAGAGGCAACAAGCCTTTGTGTGAAGCAAATAAACATATCAAAATGAAAGAAAAACACTATGGTTCTCAAAAGAGGTGTCTGGGAAGGTTAGGGAGAAAAGATAGCATTCAGGAAGTATAAGGAAACACAGAAGGAGCAGGACAGAGAACTGTACCAGTTAAAGCAGAAGGAAGGCAGGGCAGTCAGAATAGCATGTGGGTAAAACATAGAAACATAGACTTTGACGGCAGATAAGGACCGCTTGGCCCACCTAGTCTGCCCATTTCCCTACCTACAGGATAAGCTGCAGATCCTATTTAACCAACAGCCTATTTCTTCCTACCCCCACAAGAATTGCCTTATGTCTGTCCCATGCATTCTTGAATTCTCCCACAGTTTTAGACCCCACAACTTCCTCAGGAAGGCTGTTCCATGCATCCACCACCCTCTCTCTGTGAAAAATACTTCCTCATATTGCCCCTGAGCCTCCCCCATCTTCAAATTGTGTCCCTTGTTCTTGCACACCTCTTTTCTGAAAGATGCTACCCTCTTGGACTTTGTTGATTCCACTGAGGTACTTAAAAGTTTCTATCATGTCCCCCTCTCCCTCCTTTCCTCAAGGGTATACATATTAAGCTCCTTAGTCTCTCCTCATATGGCTTCTCTTGCAGACCCTGCACCATTTTAGTTGCTCTCCTCTGAACTGCCTCCATCCTGTCTATGTCCTTATGGAGATGGGGTCTCCAGAACTAGACGCAGTACTCCAGATGGGGTTTCACCAACTGTCTGTACAGAGGGATAACAACTTCCTGTTTTCTGCTGGTGATGCCCTCTTATACATCCTAGTATCGCCTCAGCCCTCCCTACTGCCTTCTCACATTGCTTGCTAACCTTAAGGACATCTGATATGATTACCCCCAGGTCCCTTTCCATTTTTGTTGTTATTACTACCTCCCCTGCTATTGTGTACTGTTCTCCTGGGTTTTGTTTCCCAGGTGCATTACTTGCACTTCTTGCATTGAATCCAAGCTACCATACTTCTGACCATTCCTCCAACCTTGCCAAGTCCCTTCTCATCCTTTCTACGCCTCCTTGTGTATCAACCTATTGCAGATCTTTGTGTCATCTGCAAAGAGGCATACTTTTCTTCCAGTCCCTCTGCAATGTCACTTATAAAGACATTACAAAGGACTGGACCGAGTACTGAACCCTGCGTGTACCCCACTAGCAACGCCTCTTTCTTCAGAGTGGATTCCATTTACAATTACCTTCTGTGTCCTGTTGTCCAGCCAATGTTTTACCCAGGCTACCACCCTGGGACCCACTCCCAGGCTGGTTAATTTGACTATTAATCTTTTGTGTGGGATTGTGTCAAATGCCTTACTAAAGTCCAGGTAGGCCATGTCCACAGCATAGGAAGAAGTGGGCTGTTGGTTAACTAGGATCTGCAGCTTATCCATTAGGTAGGAAATGGGCAGACTGGGTGGGCCAACGGTCCTTATCTGCCATCAAAGTCTATGTTTCTATGACCCAACTTTTCAGGGAGTCTGGATAGTGCTGGGCTCATCCCTGAATATATGAGCAGTGCTGGAGATGATGGAAGTGGTCTGTATGTGGAAGATGATTGTGTACTTGAAAGTCAGAAAATGAGGCAACTCCACTGGTGTCAATCAGCTGATGTAGCCCTTTACTTCCTATCTTTTCCATAAGTGAAGTTCCCCTTCTACACTGGGTAAGGCGTAAAAGTAGACTGGTACAGTTACCAACCCAGAGAGTGGAGTTGTTGGGTGTGGGCAGGTCATGAAGAATGGATAGCTTACCTGTACATATGTTTCTTCTACAGCTAGTCATTCATAGCCACACATATTGCATCCTTCCGTCTCGATGAGCTAGACCCATCCAACTGAATTTAAAAACATCCAGGTTACCACCTCATCTCGCAGTTGGTTCCTCCATTTGTCAGACCTTTCCCATTTTAGGGAAATCAGCAGGTAGACAAAATTAGTACACCAAACTCAAATAGCCCTGGCGAGGAGGATGGATGAGTGATGCGTAGCTATGGATGAATACTTCTAGAACAAACATAGTTACATGCGAATAACCTCTTCTTCTAACAATGACGATTTGTCCATAGCCACAGACTTTGCGACAACAGCTAGCAGTACAACTGGAAGGAGGAAGAAGAAATCACGTCAGTAATGCGGTTTCTTCAAGGCGGTTTATTAGTGATTCATAGAAATTGCATCATCTCAGCCTTGAGTTGTTTTGCCCCAGAGTCAGAACTTTAAAATGTTTAAATTGGACTCTGCTCTATGGTCCCACTCCCCACTGTTCGACTGGCAGATCTAAAGTTGAAGATCAAAGACAGCTGTGACCCCCTGTCTGATTTATGCTAAATACTCACATCAAATGTCCTGTAATGCAAATAAGAATGCAAAACCAGACAGGAACATTGTACAAGCTGCACATTTTGTGTTAATGGAATGCTGAACCAAATAAAACAAAGGTGTTATTCGAAGGACCCATTTTATTTTGGTTCCTGAAGGAAGGATTTAGATGAATCACTAATAAACTGTTTAGAAGAAACATCATTAGTACATTAATAGTTTCTTCTAGCAACAAAAGTTTATTAGTGATGTCATACAAATGCAGACTCAAGCAGCACCTTGGGAGGCAGGGTCTGCAACCTGTTTAGGGAATAGGTTCTGCAGTACTGAAGTACCAAACCTGGCATCCCATCTAGTCTGGATGTCCAGGCAGTAATGGGAGGTAAAACCGTGTACAGTGGACCAGGTAGCTAATTTACAGACTTCCAGTAGGTGTATACCTCTTAGTGCTGCCACATAGGCAAATGTAGCTCTAGTGGAATGGGTCCATAGGGCTCTGACTGGTTGCTGGCCAGAATTTTTATAGCAAAACGGTATGCAAGAGGCTATCACAAGAGAGAGAGTATTTTGCTGCTGGTTTGCCTTATACCCTCACTTTAAGTAACAAACAGTTGTGAGTGGTCAGTTCTGGACAAGTTGTATCCAAGCCGAAACTCAAAGCTCTCTTCATGTCCAGGCTGTGCAGTTTCTCTTTACCCACATTGCAAAGAGGTTTTGAAACATACTAAGGCAATGTTATCAATTGGTTCATGTGAAATGCAGAAACCAACTAAGGTTGAAATTTAGATATAGTCTAAGCACTACTTCCTCCCTATGAAAACTGCAAAGTTGGGACCTGTATCGGAGGACCTTAAGGCTTTGCTGATCCGTCTGCAGAAGTAAATGCTATTAGAAACACTGTATTCCATGTAAATATTTGCACTCTGCTGAGAACACATGCTCAAATGGAGGTTCCATCAATTATGAGAGGATGAGTTTTAGATGCCATGGAGAACTGGCTCCCCACAAGAGGATACAAGTGGTTTAACCTTTGAAAATCTTTTGAAAATTGGTTGTGAAGAAAGATTTTTCTTTGCTTGCTGACTTGAAAGCTGAAACAGCTGCCAAATGCACTTTTAAAGTGGACTGTTTTAGACCTTGTGACTGTAATGTACCAGGCAGAGGGGAGATAGAGAGAGAGAGAAGAGAGAGCAGAGACAGAGACAGACAAGAGAGAGAGAGAGAGAGAGAGAGAGAGAGAGAGAGAGAGAGAGAGACACACACACTGGGGGGATCCATGGGCCTGTCCTTACTGAGAGAGGTGGACAATAAAGTTGGTGAGCTTTCTGTTCTTCCAAGGGCAAAAAGTGCCACCTCTGGTACTCCCCATCCCTAGCACACCGAGCTTAGTACTTGGTGGGTTCAATGGTCCTAGCTAATGCCCTTTCTACAGGGATGGAATCACTGTCTGCAGTGTTACCATTCAGAACTTTTTTTTTTTTTAGGTGCCTGTTTGGGAAACTTAAATCAAGTCTGGATCACCATTCTCCATTTTCTTGAGAATGAGAAAGCATCGAAAAAGGATTCCATTTCCCAGCTGAGAAAAAGGAACCCTTTCCACTGCTTTTAGCAGCAGTAATCTTTTCTCTTCCAATGCCAGTAGGATTTTTGCTCTAAATTGTAAGCTGGAAATATAGTGATATGGCTTAACCTTGGAAACTGTACATATTGAATTTTAAACCCTGTTCCACTGCCTCCAAGACCCACTTGTCCATGGGATTAGTTCCCATTCTTGGACACAGTAAAGCGGGCACCTTCCAACTGGCAATAAGTCTGTGGTAGCATGGGCAAAACAGCTCAGGGGTTGGGTTTAGCCTAGGTTGGAGGGCAAGGTAGACTTCTGCCTTGCTCCTCTTCTACTGCTACCTTTTGCTGTGCCCCTCAGAATAGGATATTAAGTAGTGTACAGAGGGTCTGCTGTAGTAGGCCCTTCCCATACCTTTCCTTCTATCTATAGGAAATGGAGGACCTTTCCTTTTCAGCCAAGTTTTTTTTTGCTCCTTCCCGGGCACTCCCGAGCAGCCACTCCTTCTGGCCTCCTAGGTGCACCTACCACCACTCCATCCCCTGCCGCTATCCCACACCCCTATTAGCAGCCCCGTAACCTTGACGTATCCTTCTTCGACGTTTCTTAGGGCACAACTATCATCCCAGGTGCTGTGGGGTCGGTCCAGACACTTTCCAGGGCTTCGTGGTGACAGGACCACAGGCTGTCATCCCGCTGATTGTAGGGGTGCTTTTTCCATTTTCTGCCCTCCCCACTCCCTCCACCCTGATTGGGCCTGAGCGTGGCGGCAGCCTGGGGTGGGGCGTGCAGCGGCGTGTCGAGGCTTCACGCCGCTGGCATTGCCCAGTCCACCTCCAGGCGCCTAAGGCCGCCCCTCGAGGGAAGCGCCCAATGGACACTCTGGACTTCCTTCCTGCCGGTCTCCTCTCCTGACACCTGGGCATGGGGCACAATTTGATTTCTAGCATGCCAAGCAAACCCCTTCACTCAGTGCCACGGAGCCAGCTTCAGACAAGTTTTTAAAAGATGGTTTTGTTTATCACCTTTTTCATGTATTTCCTCAGTTCTGTCCCTGAATACGGAGGGACCTTCAAAGGAAAATCAAGTGCTTTGCTCTACATATCCCGTCCAACCCAGTTGATCTGAGCCACGAAATCTCCTGACTCGCACTGCTTTTGCTGTGGTTCTAGATGCAGTGTCATTCACATTAGTCCACATTTGGAATTGGTACTGTGCAGCTTGCAGACCATCTTTCACAGTATGGGTCATATATGTCTTCTCCTGTACAAGTAAGCTGTCATGTATGGGCAGGACTGCATTCCACAGGGCCTGCAGATACTGTGCAATGTAACTGAGATAGAATCACGTGCCCCATCAGCAAGGGTACAGGTAGTGTAGAACCTTCCTAAACATACAGGTCCAGTTTCCGGGAATCTTTATTAGGAGGGGCAGATCCCAGGGAACTCTGGCTTTTTCACAGGCAGCTGCCTGGACCACACCTCATGGTCAGGGTCGGTGTACAGGAATTCAGAGCCCTCCTGGCCACATGGTACTTTTTATCAATGGCCAGTGACAAAAGGTGTAGCTGGCACTCTACATATAAGGGGATTTCTGCACTGGAAACCAACATTCTTTTGGAAGAGGCCAGGCCCAGCATGCTCAGCCTCCTCTATATCTACTTTGGTCTCAGTGGATGGAAATTTCTGCATGCTAGCCATTTGGCTCAGAAATTAAGGGGTAATGTGAGGAAGTTCTTTTCCACAGAATGGGTGGTGGACGCATGGAAGGCCTACCTCAGGAAGCGGTGGATAAGAATACACTGCAGGGCTTCAAATAGGCATGGGATAGGCATAAGGGAGCAATACAGATGAGTATGAATAGATAGGCCATTGACAGAGCAAAGGCGATGGCATTCATAAGGTAGAAAATAAATGGGCAGACTGGATGGGCCTTGTGGTCCTTATCTGCCAGTCAACTTCTATGTTTCTAGAAATACAGACTAGAAAGAAGAGCCCTCATTAACTCTGGAAGGAGAACTAAAGTCCTGTTCCAGGGATACCTCAGGTTTTATCGACTCCTTCTCTTCCTCCTCCTCACCCAAACTCTGCTCTGTGTATAGGACTGGAGCAGGAGCAGAAGGATTTCCCACAGCCTGTATGGCTTGGAAAAACTGCTACATTTTCTTGATGTCCTACACAGTAGGAATTCAACACTCTGGCACTGGTTCTCCTTGTTGCTGTTCATGTTCAGGCTAAGGAATCATAAGGCACATCTTTTTTTTTTTTTTTCCTTTTTTTTGCTTCTTTTTGCCAGATGCTGTGGAACATGGCTGGTCTGAAGCTCTTTTTCTATTATTAGCATCAGGGCTCCGATTAGACGCCCTGTGCTCTTTACTGGGATCTGAGGATGGCTTGGCAGAGATGACCGTTTGCAGCATTTTTCAGCCCTTTTTGAAATCAGGGGCTGCTGCAAGGCTAAGGAAGTGAGCTTTCCACCTTCCGAGACCCCTCCCCCATTATTATATAGATTTATACTTTTTACAGGAGAGTACACTTTTTTTTGCCTGTAATATGTTTATGCTTCTTGTCCTAGGCAGGCTAGGGCTCCCATCTGCCCTGCCATACTGGCCCCACCATTCACCACCTTCTCTGAGCTCACCTGGTCGGCTTGAACCCCTCCCACCAAAGTACATATCCAGTCAGCCAGCAGGGCGTTCCGGTCATAAGGTAGGTGGGTAGGAGTGCAGTATGCACAGACACCTGCCTCCCACTTTTTCCACCAGTTTTCTCCTTCCCTGTTGGTGGGGCGCACATGTCAACGCATGCACGGGAGGCACATGCATGCTGCAGGGTTCCGTGAGCACCAGCCACTGTTGCCGCTCGAGATCCGCACTGCTAGCAGACCGCCACCTGGTGGCATTCATTCAGTGGAAGTGGCAAGCAGAGGGAAGCAGTCCATTAGATGTTTCATCCTCCTCCTCCCACCTCGGCTGGCCCCAGCAAACCAAGATCACGCCTGATCCTGGGTCACCAGCATGGTGGACAGTAGTGCTACCACCGCACTCACACGGAGCCAGCTTGAGAGTACTCTTGTTGCACAAATACAGAAGCTTAGTGCAGTCCATGACTGCCGTTTTCAGCCCTATTTTTGTGTGTTTGTTTGTTTTGGGACAGACAACTGTGAGGTGGTCACATTTTCAAAATCATGATGTAAGTAAGACTTTACTTATATGGCGCCCAATTCTGGAGGCTCTGGGTGCCTTACAGGAGGTATAAGACATGGCAGGATTATACAAAACAATACATATAGGGTTATCAAACAAGCAAATAATTAAAATTCATAACAAATTAATAACAGTAAATAACACTAAAATCAGCTGCAATTAGTCAGGAAAAGCTTCTTTGAAGAGATGGGCTTTCAGACCCCTCTTCAAAGCCTCCAACGATGGGGCCTCCCTCAGAGATCTGGGGAGCGAGTTACAGAGGACTGGGCTGGCCACCTCGAATGCATGGTCCTCTCAGAGGTTTGCAGCCTGGCCCTTGGAACCACTAGGAGGCCCTCAGTGCAGGAGGCGAAGGGAGTGCACTGAAAGAGCAGGGGTCAGAAAGATTGCGCAGGTAGTCAGTAGGCCCAAACAATCAAAGCCCAGGTTTTGGTCATCTGCTTTTGCCAACAAGGGTTCACAGGATTTACAAGATTTAAATCCTGCGGGGCTGTTCTCTTTTGGCCTCTCAGTCATGCCAGTGTGGTTGAAAAAGGTGCCAAAACCTTTCATGTTGCCATACTGAAGAAAAGAGTACAACTGTTTTTAAAATAAAGTAAATCAGAATTTAAAAGATTTTAACACAATTTAAACTGCATAGGGTCAGCCTGCTGGCGCGCGGTATGACTACCACCTTGACGCCAGCAACCTGGGTTTGGGAAGGAGTCTGGTCACTGGAGGGCCGGCTGGGGAGGATGGTTGAGCACCATGGACGCTTGCCTCCTTGGGGGAGAGAAGGCCTGGTTTCTGGTGCAGTACTGCTACCTGGAGCCAGCCCTGTGGTGCTGAGGGTTGAAATGCCGGATGCCACAGCTCGTGCCATGCCGGTGACCCTTGTTTCAACAGTGAGCATGGGCTACCGGGGGTCGGCAGGGGAGGAGAGGATCGAGTGTCCCTGGGACAGCTTTCCTCTCTAGGGAGGGGTGACCAGTTATTGCTGCATGCCTGGCCTCTAGCAGGGGCTGAGCGTTGGCACACTGATGCTGCCAACAAGGGTTCAGAGGCAGGGCAGATGGCCAGCGGAATCGCGTGGTACCGTGGCTGGCATCATTGCACTCCACCCTGTGCGAGTGAAAAACCAGGAGGAGAAAACACACTCCCAGCTGGATGATGGAGAGAGCTCACAGGTCCCTTCCCCAAATAGCCACGGCACCTACCACACACTGGATCCACTCTTTGGTGGAGTTTGGGGTACCCGGCTCTGGCAAGCCCTGGGGGTAGATTGTCGGGCGTCAGCTGGTGGACATCGGGGACTTGGATTGGGGCTCCCCTCCCGATTGTGGGCCATGGAGCAAGGTGGCAAACAGTGATAGCAAAATACTACTACTACCTGGGTGTCCACAAGTGGCAGTGCAAGCTGCAGCCAGTATCAGGGAGGGAGTCCCTGTGATGTCATGGCATCAGTTGCACCACCTCAGCGACGCTCCAGGGTGCGGCAAATACGCAAAATCCCCTTGTAAGCTGCCGTCCACTGCCTACCGCAGGTCCCGCACTGCCGACCAAGGCTCTCGCTCATTCAGCAACACTTCAACTCTGTCCAGTGGTTTGGTGTCAACCCCAGGTAACCCTACCATGGTGGGTCAACCATGTGAGAACAAGGAGCAAGGCAAGTCCTGGGGATGGGCAAGGCAGAGGACTACAGGGGCTGACTGGGAGCATGGACGAGCAAAATATTACTATTTTTAAAGTGCTGTCCGCTGGCAGAGTGGTAGTGCTCACTGCCTACAACCAAGGTCAGGAAGCAACCTTGGAAGTTGGGAGATGGGAGGGAGGAGGATCGAGTGTCCCACAGACTGCTCTCCTCCTCCAGGAAGCGAGGGATCAGTGGTAGGCGTGTAGCCTGGCCACTAATCTTTGGCTGGGGTTGGCACACCGTCCCTTCACTAGGGGTGGAGGCGGGCAGACACTTTGCATGCCAGACGTCCCTTCCTCCATGCCGGGGGACCAAAATAGAAAAGCCTACAAGATAGAACTTAAAAAGGCAAAACCACAAAGCAGAAACCACTGCAAACCACGATTTTCTCAGTTCCAGAAACCAAGTTACACTATAATAACACTAACTAAACTAATGCAGAGTATCAAACTACTAAATAAAATACAAAAATATTAACACAATTATGCTTTTTTTTTTTTATTTTTATTTAGTTGTTTAACCAGGTATTACACTAAGCTGAAAGCTTTTTACAGGAGCGACCTGGGAGCACAAGGAGGTTAAGTGACTTGCTCAGCTTTTATTTAAACTTGGCTGCTAAAGACTGGAAAAGGACTCTGTGGAATGTCTAATATCTCTTCAGTGGAGAAATAAATCCGCCTATAGAATGCTAGGTGGGTGGGGGTTGGGGGCGTGACAGTGCAGAGTCTGAATTGCCACATTCTAAAGCTGCTTCCCAGGGCAACAACTCAACGCTGAGGTATTGCAATTTGCATGACATCGCTAATACACTCTTATTGCTAGAATAATGCAATGTGTGGTTATGGATGAATCAGTCGTTGTTAGAAATAAATTTGCTCCTACTAATGACTCTTCAGTTATTGGTACTCTGATTTTATAAGAAGCAGAATAACACTCTATCCATGTAGGAGTCTTTCAATTCAAACACAAGCCTCGCATCAGGGGAATGCTCTGGCACCCTAGCGACCTGAGGTTGTGCCCCAAACCTCAAACACCAGAAGCAGAGGTCAGCAGGAAGAGTACTACAGATGTCCCCATTCCACCTGACCCTCCCATGGCACCCCTCCCGATAAACATTAGCCAATGCCTCATAACCATTTACCCTCCCAGGTGGCACAGACCCAGACCAAAGGACTGTGGAGGACCTACGGAGCCTTGGTTTGAAAAAAATAAAGAAATTTAGTGCCCTAGCTGGATTTGAACCCGGCCATCTCAAAATACTATTCCACAGCTATAACAGTTGAGCTACCAGGACAACTGGAAACCTGGGACACTCATAAACAATCATCTTTCTTAAGGCACAACTGGAGCTACACAAATTTGAATTACATTTTGTTTACAAGGGCTGCGATGTACATTTATTAGAATTACAGTTCAGAAAAGAGAACGAGAGCTGGGAGTATGTAGGTTGGCACTGATGGCCAAGGATTGAGTCCAGCAGGCAAAAGAGAAACTAAACAGGCTTGAAGAAGAGTATTGTCTGGGGCCAGGGACGCACAAACAAATGAAAGGGCGGTGGGGGGATCTTAAGATCAACCTCATTGTTTTATTCAGCTCCTGAAACAGTCTACACAGTGCACAGTTACAAAAACAGTGGCACCACAGAGCTCTGCCTTTGGCTCCTTGCAATCAAATCTTCATTTCGCACCCTGAGTAGTAATAATAACAGAAATGCACGGAATATTTTTAGAACAAGCTAGCCTCACTGGCTGAGTATGATGCTATGCCTCATGATCTAAATGCCTCAGAAAGATGATTTCACAGAATGACATGAAGTGGGGAACGGTACTTATGCGTACCAACACCGTAGATAACAATGGTGAATGGAAACTGTGGTGCTGATCAGTGATCACTTGCATGGTTTTACAGCGGCAGAGCATTCAGTGCGCGTATCCCACTGAATGACAAACTACCCTTGCGTGCGATGGGGAAGCCTGCTGTCTGGGAACGCCTGGCCTGTAATGGCTTTATCCTACCCTAATGTAGGACAGAGGAAGGAAGTAAGAGGATGTGTTTGTCTCCAAAGGGCTTAGAAAGCATATTCTGGAGAGACAGAGTAGGGGCATTAGCTCCAGATACAGTTTTATTTGTTCTCCCTAAAAACCTAAATTGCTCTGCATCAAACCAGAAAGGTTAATTGAATGGGGGCTACTGCATTTTCTTTCAGTGCTTTAATTCATGCAGTAGAGAAAAAATCCTGTAAAATCGCCTGCGCACCCATCTGCTAGCAAACTAATGACAGCAGAGTGCATTAAAGCTCATCTTAAGGGCAATGCCTACCCTCAGGGCCTTTATAATCTGCTCTGTGGTTCTAATCTCCATTTAATGCTCAAACACTGTTATGTGATTTAAATAAATAAGTAAGAAAAAAGATTTCATTCACCAAATATACAATGCCAAGAGGCAGTATAGTCTAATGGATAAAGCACTGGCTCGGAAAACAGGAGATCATAGGTTCAAACCCTACTAGAGCCAAATGCTCAGTGCGTGACCTTCCGAAGTCACTTAACCTTCCAGTGCTCCAGTCAACCCAACTGTGGAAATGAAAAGAAGCAGGACTCCACTGAAAATGAGATGCTGCTTCTCAGCCATACTATCCCAGGTAAATAAATAGTTAAAAAATGTTCCTTTCTTGCTTTCTTGTCCACTGGCAGGAACTCTTTTTCTAAGAGTGCAACTCAAAATATGTAACTTGGTTCCAGGAAAAAACATGGTGAAGGACTGCTGCTGTGCTGCGCTCTTTGGGGCTCTGCACCTGCACCCCCCTCCGTCCTCTCACATGCAGGCAGCATATTGCAATGTGCAAGTCGCTGCCTGCTGCCCACCCACACTGTAAAACACAACCAGATTCCAAAGGAACTCTGCAGGACTTCTGGGATTTTGGTCTGGGGCCTCCGATTTTTAAAGGAAATGCAAACCTACTGAGAGCCCCATCAAAGCACTTAAAGACTTGGGTTGCAGAGTGCTATCTGTCCAGTTTTGTATAGTCCAGATTTTGCCAACTATCCACAATGACAGAGCAGATGATATTACACTATCCAAATAAATTCCTGGCTAAACAGATCCAATCCGTTTGGACAGTGCAGTATCCAAGCCTCCAAACAGCCTGGCAAATCAGACAGGGCACTATCTACACAAATTTACAGACCAGATGGTGCTCGCTCTCCAGAGCCAGGAGACAGAATAATCTCCAGTAAAGAAAGACTCAGTAGTCAGTGTTGCAAGTCCAGCATTAATTTATTGCTATAATGCCACAGACAGAACACTGGAGTGTATTCCAAATTAAACATAACCATGATCCAGGCTACCCGACGCTTCCCACGTAAGGGCTTCAAACAGTGCAGTATCCGAACCTCCAAACAGTCTGGCAAATCAGACATGGCACTATCTACATAACCCCACTAAATACATATCAGTTCACCAAATAAAGTGCAACAATGCAACACTTTTGGAGGAAAGATAGTCCAAGCCCCCTCCCCGGAGAGTTGTTCCCTGCAAGATCAGAGATGCTGGGTCCCCAGTGATTTGATTCCAAGTCTTCCTGTTAAGTGCTTACTGCTGGCTCATATTACTGAGAACTACAAAGGGCTGCAACCAATCCCATTGTGATGACCTGCCCCTGGTGCCAGGGCTTCTGCAGCATGAGCCGCAGTTCAAAGGGTTTGCGTTCTCCCTCTCACCCTAAAACAATTACCCCATCTCACTCCCTTAAACATAATCGACACCATAAAATATGTACATTACAATTTGTATGCCATAACCAGCTATCCAGAAGTCCCCTCCCCAGGCCTAGCATACAACGGATCCATTGTGATTTTGTTTGCTCCACTCCCTTCGCCATAATTTTTAACATCTCAGGAATCACTTGGGCATTATCTCTGGGATATGGGCATTGTGATTATTTTTCCTTTCACTAGTAAATGGTGCCACGCTATTACAAATAAATTGAAGACTTCATCCAGAATTCTATTTTATTTTGCACAACTGGTGAACACCAGGTTAAACCCTGCACATGGCATCTGCAGACCAGATGTGCCCTCGCGATACTCTCTGAGTGAGTGACTTAGCCAACCAATCTCACATCTCATCCTTGTCTGATGTTGCTTGGTAGGGAGGGAAGATAAAAAAATTGGTTTTAAACAAATTAGGCTCTTTGCCTTGCTGGAGAGGCGTGAATGATCAGCAGTGCCAGTGCAGCTGAACGGAGAGCTCTGATCATTGCAGCACGTCCCGTGACAGCGATCCCATATAATAAACCTTTACAAAAGACCTTTTGTGTTGAACAGGGAATAAACTCCCCACACATACATATGCCAAAAGGCCAATGACAGCCTAAAGGGGCAGACAGAGACCCCTTTAACCATGAGTCTGAAGGGTCCCATGCCAAAGAATAGACCCAATTGTACTGTAACAAGACTGCTTCTTCACAGAGACCACTTGTCTATTCAAACTGATCTTTCCTGGTTTCCAAAAAATATCCAGTTATAAAGAGACAGGCGTATCATTTAAAGATGGCCTCTAAAAATGCTATTTGTCTTGATCCAGCAGCTCCTTCTTCTAGCCTGATTTCAGATTTCAGCGTTCCACTGTGTTTTCTAAGGATAACACTTTCAGGCTTCCTCTGGGTTGAACTTTACAACTCTCTGCATTCAAAAGCAGCGTGCATTGCCATGGAGACCACTGGGATAAATAATGCTATAAATCATAATATCTCCATGAAGGGCAGCGGAGGCGTTCGTCCTTTCTAGCTATATTTGAGCCATTTTTTCCCAAATTGTATCTTCAAATCACAAAGCAACACACACCTTCTGTCTCCACTTGGATAAAAACTGTTCACCAGCATTAGATTTTCCTTTAAAGCCAATTTCCAAATGTAATTTTAGCTTTTGTGCCCACATGAAAGGCACACTGTGTGCCCCCTGCCCAATAATAACCCCAATCAGGAGAGGTTCACATATTAGTCCATAATTATTCCTGTGCATATTATTCATATTAAGACCTTCCCACTGCCACTCCTGGGTCAGCCTCCAGGAAATGCTCTTAAATAGATATCAGGGTTCAAAAGCAGCTGTGATTCAATACCAAATTGCTGTTTTTTTTGTTTTGTTTTACCAGGACAGTAAAATTTTCTTTGAACTAGTCCTGCTGGCTATTATTAAAGGAGGTAAAGTTTCATGAAAGACACCTGTTGGGCTAGTAAAATATCTGTGTGGCCAGTTGACTTTCTCAGTCACTAGCCCTCAATTTCAACCACTCGCGGGCAGGTATCGTTCATTGACCACCTTTCCCTTATTCAGTGAAGGCACTCCAGGCTTCACTCTTTGTTCACATGTTGTAAGGCACCCTGAGCCGTATAAAAAACGTTACTGCTACTACCATTTAGCCCGTGCCGTGGCCGTGACCATCCTCAGCCATGTAATGTAGCTGAAAATGAATAAGCTTCAGTGCGGGGAGGGCCTTTAAAGACCAGCTTTGTGTGCCAGCTAGTCACTATCCTATTTAAAGCCCCTCGTTCGCATCGAAGAACAGTCTGGTGCTTCAACCTTTAGAGAGGTTCTGAAAATGTCCTGATGCCAAGTTATTTTATTTTGTTTTACTTTTACTGCTGTATTTAGAGTTTAAAGAAAGCATGCCCCACCCAGTGTCCAAAAGAATGTAATATGGATGATTTTTTATACTAGCTATGGGGTGGGTGGGTGGGTGGGTATCTTTAGTTCTAGGAACTTAAGGAAGGTTTGGACCTCTTTCAGTAAAAAAAAAAAATTAAACTGTTTTCTAATCAAGAGCAAAATGCTCCAGTGGAAACCCAGAGGGACAATAACAAGAGTTTGAGCATAAACTCATGTATAACAATAGTGCAAGACTGTGTTCTAACATATCCATGTTAGCAAGAAAGGAGCCACAAATTGCATGAAAATAATGCAAGAAGCAAAAAGAAAACATCATTTGTATGACATTGTGTGTGCTAAAAAGAAAAAAATCAACACAAAGTTGTGTAAAATACTAACACCTAATGTGTGCGGAAGGTGACAATTACGTGTTGCTGAAGGCAATAAATAATGCAGGTTTGCATGAAAAAATAGTGCAAGATGCATGACAAAGACTGTAGACTACATGAAAAACATAAATTGTGTGAATAACTAGGCTTGTATGAAACCTACAGGCGTGCGTGGAAACATGCAAGATAAGTGAGGAAGACACAAGCTGCATAAAAATACAATTGCGTAACAAAGCTGCTCTGAAAGAAATCTATATAAATTGCATGAAAACCACGCAGCGTAAGTGAAGAAGGCACACACTGCATGACAACAGAGCTACGCTGGAACCCAGGCCAGAAATGATGCAGGCGCAAAGCCTTCGGCCCAGCAAGGATCGGCACTACACTCAGCATTAGATGGCACCGAGGGAGGCAGTGACACGATCTGAGACAACAGTGACTGGTGTCTCCCAGAGAACCCTGCCGGTGGTGACACTGTCCACAGATGGAGACTAGGTGGCAGATGCCAAGAGGGACTTGATGCCACAGTCAAAAGTCCATACCCAAAACTGCTCATCTGACGCTTACCCTGATAGGTAATGGCGACGTTGGAAACTGAGGTGCTAGCACGTTGTGTGGAGAAGACTGGTATCGGATATTCTACTCCATCTTGGAGAAGGAGGAGGCACAGACACTAATCCCACACATCACAGAGCAAGCAGCCTCAAAGCAAAAGGCAAGAGCCAGACTGGGACCTGCCCTCGCATCTCTGCATGACGGTGAGGTTGCAGTCGAGCAGTTCCGAGTCTCATGCTGAGCATAAGCTCTGCCCAGACAAATTTTTAATGGTTCTGGGAGGACTGCCTATCCTCCTGAACATGAGACTGTCTGGCACCAGTACACTCAGCCAGAGAAGAATGGCAGTCCAGAATAAATTTGCTGCAGAAGCAACAGGCCTTAACAGGTGCCCTCTTCCTGACATAATGGTTGGCAAACAAACTGGCCATCAAACGAGGTAGGCGCTGAGAGAAACTAGCAGATCCAAAACTGTGATGGTGCTGTGAACAAATACATAAAACATGTCCTTGGTAAAGAAACAACAGATTGCAAAACACAAATAAACATAAACTAGAAAAACAGAGGCCTAAATGGGTGAAACTCAAAATTCTGTTGGTCTTGTAATGAGACATACCTCAAAGGGGGACAAAAGACTCTGAGGTGGCTGGGACCAGCACCACTATTTATGCTGTCTGAGCACATGGCACCATACTCGTACCGAGTGCAGGCACAAGGTTCATGCCAGCCCAAAAGTTCTGACTTCGTGATGGTCCCAGTGTCTCTGGCCCTAAGACCAAAGATGGGGGTTCTATGGAGAAGATTGATTCTTGAAAGATCTCTGGACTGTGCCTCAAGCAAACTGCACTGGTATGGCATGAGGGGCTGTCAGGAGTAGATGAACATAGCCCAGGCCAAGTCCAATGTTTCTCATGTTACAAATCCCCCACTTTTCTTTTCCTATATCCCAGAACCAGACGATGAACCTGGTTTGCCCAGTGAATTAAGAGTTTCACATGTTTTCCTGACTAGTTACTGTATAGATGCCCATTCAGGAAGATATTTTCATTGCAGCAAGGAACGATCCAAGAACAGGATTCTTCTATGCTCCACAACATAACGCTGTGCCACATTTGTGAAGCCCTCCATCTAAGCACGCCACATAAACTCCCTTTGTTCTTATGGAACAATGCTGAGCGTTCAGAATACTGTGCTTGTTTCTCCCAAACAATGTCCTTCCTGAAAATGTGTTCTGTGGCTGTGCAGAGAGAGCTGGATAGGATGAAGAAGGCCCCCAAATCACAAACGGTTATTAAAAGATGGATGAAAAGATGTGGAGGACTGAGCTAAAGTACAAATTTTGAGCCCCTCCCTCATTTAATTTCTGGACAGGAGTCTGCTCTCTGCACCCTCCTTTAAAATTTGGGTCACACAAAACATGTCATCTGAAGCAAAGCCCCTACACAGAGAAGGGTATCAGCTAACATGCGAATCTCCCAAGGTTTGGGTTCAAGTCTGTTCAAATTCCACATACATCCTCCCAAAACTGGCTTAACAAGTTCCGAGTTTGTGAACAATTTTAAATTGCTAATTAGCAGACAATCTGAATTATTCGATCTTCAAATATATGCTAATTATCCAATTTGCATTCCAAGCCTTGTGAACTTTTTTTTTTTTTTTAAATAAGGTTAGTTTTAGTTCAAACTTTGGAACTGTCCTTTTTTGGGGGGTTAGATTTTCCTAAACCTATTTGTCTACCGCTAATGGTACATAATTACTCAATTACAAGATTACAAGAGACAGGATGAAAATAACCAGTAATTCTCAGAACTTTATCACAGAAATGATGAAGCTCAAGTCCATCAGCGTATCAGCTGAATGAATAAAGATGCAATTTTCCTTCCTGATGTGTTACATAAATGAACCATGCCTTTAAAGAGCCACTGATGCCTCTGGGAAACATGTGAAACACAGTACTTAAGAGTTTGCTTAGAGTCTGTATATCTCAGTCACGTGTTCTTCCTTACACAGGATACTTGCATGTGGACAGGACTTTGTCCCTCACCCTTCATCTATCGTGGCTGCTTTTCCCACCTGAAGTCAAGAATTCTCTGCTTGTGACATCACAACTGCTACCTTGGCTGCAGATTGTGATGTCACAGAAGGAGGGTTATGACTTCAAGTGGGACCTCCCTTGGGAGAGTAGATGAGCGCTACAGTTCAAGAACCCAGTTTTCATGCCGACATCTCTACAAATAAAAGAACAAGGGAGGGCTACCACTGAAAATATTTCAATTATAAGTTATACTTCATCTTAATATTATATTTCTAAAAGCTTCCTAAAGGCGTCAGTTGCTCTTTAAAATCTGAAACCTTTAAAAAAAATCATCATAGCCAATTATTCTCAGAAGGTAATCTAAGCACAGCAGCCACCTAACTCCACCAAGCAAATGTAATAAAACGTGATAGATGAAGTGAATAATAAATTATGTATAAAAGAGGAAATGAGAAAGAGTTTAAGGAACTGTTTCACAAAGCAGGGTTTGATTAATTTAATATTCTGTCCCAGTGCACAGAGCAGCAGGCCCTGTAGATTTTGCAGCGGCATTAGCTCAGTGAGGATACAGTAATTGAATCATCTGAGGGTTGAGATGCCGTGCTCCACTGCAGGGACCTCTCATGGTAATGCCGGGAGGGGGTGGGGGCTGGGGGAGGGTTTTGTGTTCCTACAACAGGCTGGTTGGGGGATGGGTGCACCTGCTACATGCTGAGCTGCCTCATCTTAAAGACGTCTTTCATGGACTAATACAGCCCAAGCCCATGCACCGCAAATTGAGCTGGGGTAATAATTAACGTTTCCCATATCGCCACATTTATAGTCCTAAAAACCCTGACTGATCAGATCTGAACAAAGAAAATATTGATTTAAGAAGTCTCCACCCCTCCCCTGGGACAAGGCTGAAAATAGACAGAACTGTGTTGTGTAGTCCTCCTTTCCCAGTCCAAAAATAAATAAATTTAGGGAAAATGTCCTCTATTTACACCTTTGGTCATATTTATTTATTTCATTAATAATGCAGTTGCCCAAGGTAGTCCAGCTAAGAAATGAACCATTCATTATGGTGTCCTACCTCAACGTTATTACAAAGCTGGTAAGACTGAAACCCGGGAGTTCAAATTAATGCCAAACAGCACACAGTGGCTCGATAGTCAAAGGCGCCGACCACGGGAGGGCTAGCCCGGATGTTATATGGGGCCTCTGAGATTGTGTGTGTATTTGTTTTTGTCGGGCACCAGACAGAACAGTGTGTTGTTGTTTTTTTTTCCGCAGAAGGCTGGAGCACGGGGTGGGGGTAATCGGTCGGTCACTACATTATCTGTCCTCCCAGCCATACATGCAATTGCTGGCAGCTCCGTAGCATTTCATGTGTGTGGGGCATTTTATTGGTGGAACCACTGGGAGGAGGAGTTGGTTTAATCAGGCATGTGCAGCACCAACACGGCAGCCAGCAACATGGATTTCGCACCAAGCAAGCTACCATTGTTGCTACTTGGCTTGCATGGACTAGTAGAGGACAAGGCAAAGGTGTTTACAGTGGGGATGGTCACTGCCAGCCAGCTGCGAGAGGAGCATCAGCAGGAAAGGAGTCAGTTGTCGGACAGTCATGGACTGGAGTACACTGACGCCTGATTCCAAGTATCAGCAGTGCGAGGAGAACTAAAAGTAAGGGACAAAGGCAGGCGGCAGGGCACAAACCGCAGCCTGCCAGGCCAGGAGGCTCAGCGAAGGCAGTGCAAGCAACCGCCTAGTGATTTTTTTATATATATTATCCTCCTCTTGTGTGGCATGTTCAAGAGCCAGAGATCGAGCTGTCACTGATGCTGTGGTGTCGAGTGGACGGGTGTCCTGTTCAGACACTGGCCACTCACTGGTGTGGTCTGTGGGGTGCACTACGAAGCCTAGCCAGTGAGGATGAAGTTGAATGGATCCTGTTGTTAACATCTGATTTCTTTCACAGAAACCTTGCAAAGTGTGTGTTCTGGATCAGGATCACCTAACCTCGGAGGCGCCTAATATGTGAGAAATTTGGTTCTGTGAGTTTTGTGCCAGGAAGTGGCAAACAAACAAACAAAAACACATGGAAAACATCCAAACTCATGTCTGGCTGTGCCTGTGCCCTCCCCACCCCACCTCCAGCAAGAATTAAATGCTATGCTACACAAGTTGTAAGCCAGCCTGAGAAGCCCTAGGCTTAAAGTGGCCTAAAAGTCAGGTCAGGACTCGGGGTGGGGTGGGGTCGATGGCTAGAGACCTAACTCCTCCTCCTTGGGTTAGCTTGGTAATACAGTCACCCAGGCCAGGCCCAGACGGAATCGAGAGTTTGTGGCTGTGACCTGACCCCCATCCCACCCCAGAAGGAAGGAATTCGGTGCTATCATGGTATACTACACTTAAGTTATGAGCCTTGGAGGATCCTAGGCTACCCCGCCCTCCAGTCCCAACCTGGCTTGTTGGCCACTTGTAGAGCTACAAATGGCCAACAAGCCAGGTCGGGACCTGTGGGGATGGCCTTGCGATCCCCAGACCCTTAGCCATTAGTTGAACCCCTCGAAAATAAATTGTCGGTTCCTATGGCCATGGTGGGATCTGAACCTGGTTCACAGTTCTATGCACTAACCACTAGACAGATCCCCCCACCAAAATCTGAACAAGATACTGACCTAAGGATCCGAATAGCTTCTGAAGGGTTGTGGCAGTTATAGGCTAACGGGTTTTGGATACAATATTTCTACCTCTGAATAAGACTGTGCTCCACTACTGAAAACAAACTTTGGTCAGAGCCACAATGGCTGCTAATGCCTTGACCTGACAAGAGAAATTACTATGCGGCCTGCATTGTAATTTACTTGCTGCACTATTGTGATATAATAATTGGCAGGGTCTGATATCAACCAGAAATCAGACCTGACATTCTCTTATCAACCAGGTATGATGTCACACCAGGTTGATACAGTGAAAGTCTCTGTATCAATCTGGTGCGATTTCACACCAGTTAACATGCACAAAGTCACAGCTGATCAGTTGTCTGTGCAGGAAGCCTTTAGTGTCACATTAACTAAAAACAGAAGCGCTTGCCAGCTTACTTCGGGCTTCCAAGTCAGACCATAACAGATATTATAAAAAATAAAATATGGTCTAGCCGCCTGGTGGCGCTGAGGGTTGAGGCGCTAGACATCACACCTCGCCACTGCCGCAACCCAGGTTCGGGAATGGACTTGGGTCGTTGGGGTCAGTAGAGGAGGGGATGATGGAGCATCCCACAACAGCTCTCCTCTCTCTTGGGTGGATAAAAGGGTTATGCGTTGTTTGCAGCGCATCCTGGACGGAAGTCAGAGGCACTACAGGTGGGGCACAGCAGGGGTTGGGACACGGCAGACATTGGCACGTATACGCGCTTGATGTCATTGCACATCTGGCTCCAGGGTGAAAATCCAGGTGGAAAATCGCAGGGTGGTCGTGGGCGCTGATGGCTGTGCACCACACCCTGAGATCTAGAGAGGAGTGCCCCCAGGTATGGATCTAGGTACCCATGGGAGGTGGGGAGACACTGCACGAGGCGAGCAAGTCGCTGACCAGACCCGGGTCCAGCGCGCCGATGCCCAGTGCCTGGCAGCCAGACGACTGCACAGCCCGCTGCGCAGAAGAGGAGGAGGTACAAATAACATAAAAAATTAAATATGGGTGTCTGTGTGATTACTGTTTTTTTTTCTCTTAACTTTCTATTTTTCTCCTCCATTTTGCCTCACCAGCTATCGGGACCTCCTTCCACCTACCCAAGCCCCTATACTGCCATAGGAATCCTTCAGTGGTCCAGCCCACCACCAGCCTTTCACCGACAACCTCCCAGATACAACTCAGAACTCCATGGCGACTCGCTAGTTCCCCAAGCCAGTAGGAGGATACTTCACTCAATGGTCAGGGCCCATAAGGAGGAACCAGTGAGGCACAGAAGGAGATACAACCATAACCCATGGCGACCCCTGGTTCCCAAGCCAGTAGAAGGATACTTCATTCAATGGTCGGGGACCATAAGGATGAGCCAGTGAGTCACAGGAGGAGTCAAGTGACCCTACTGTGGCACTGGGAGACACCTTCACTGCCCGGTGCTGCTGGGGGTATTTTTGTCCCTACTAGGCCCTCCCTTATCCCATCCAGGGCATGGTCCTGAGAGGTGACTGGAGATTCACCTATCAGGGCTGTCGGAAGGATGGGTAAGCACCACGCCTATCTTTGGTACTCCCCAGCTGGCCTCACTGTGGTGGTGGGTGACACCTCCGTGTCACCGCCAGGCAAGTGGTTACATGCCGATGTGTGGTCACCCCACAGGGACCACTTATTTATTCCCAGTTCACCTCCCACCCTGGGCACATGAAAGGGTGGCCCTGCTATAGAAGGAGGTGCCATCCTTCCCGAGGCAGAAGACATCCGCGATGCCCAACCCTGCCTCACCAATCCGCACAGATGTCCCAGACTCAGGATGTGAACCTGGGTCATCTGGATGCAAGCGGTAACTCTACTGCTCGCTGGCTGACCAACCTTTTGTTTGTTTGGTTGATAGACCCATGATGTTTTGTCTTATAAACCACTCAAGCTTCATTCTCATGGTTTATGTGGCAAAACACACCCAGTGTGTAAAAAATAAATAAAATAAAACCTTGTTTAGTCACATCTGTCACCCATACATTATTCTGTATGAAATTATCCACCCACACATAGTACAATAATGGAATAAAAAATAAAACCTTACACTTCTACACACATTGTATCCAAAACCATTATAGCCTATAACCAGTTGACAGTGGTCATTAGGGCACACATAGAGAAATGAAATGTGGAGATTAGGTAGAGTGGCATTTAAATTACTTGCCCAAGGTCACATGAAATGAGACACTGGTGGGCTTCAAACCAGGATCTCTAGGTTCATAACTCTGCTCTAGTCATGGCCAGCACAAACCAAGTGTCACTGTATGATGTCCACCCACAGTGCCATGGCCTGCTGACAGCCCACCCCAATAATCTGTCAGTGATTTGTTGACTGTAGTTTCATACATAAACAGATCATCCAGAAGACACTTATATGCAGAGACACCAGGAGGGTTCAACAGAAGATAGGAGAGGTATATGGGTAAAGTGCTTTGGGGAAAAATATTGGGGGTGCAGGGGACTGACAGAGGCTCAATCCTGTAGATACTGAAGGGAAGACTGGACAGCTGCTAGACCTTTTTCTGCCCACATTTTTTGTTTCTATCAAAGGGTGTTGGGATGCCCCCCCGGTTTGCTAGGGGAGACAGAGAAAGGGAAGGGATGGCGTTAAGCATGAGGTGCAGAGTGTGGTAGTACCCCCTGATTTGCTAGGGGAGATGGTGAAAGGGATGGGGTGGAGTGGAGTTAATGGTGAGATGCAAAGTGCTGTAGTACCTCCTGGTTTGCCTGGTGTTTCAAAGTACGTTCCTATCCCTCACCACCCAGTCATATTATTCTTATCTGTGCTGCTTGTTAATTTCCATTGAGGTGAAAGACGATACTACCCTGACTATCTGTCTGGCCTCTGCCTTAAGCATTGAGCTGTTATGTACTGCCATTCAGTTCAGGTCATCCACAGCGTGTATCACAAGATGGCAGTGGGGAACTTGTTCTCAACTGCTGTGAGAGTCGAGAGGTTGCTCTTCACCAACTCAGTGCCTCGCACAAGGAGCTACCACCATACTCCAACAGTCAGTGTGCAGTGACAGTGGCCCAGAGATGCCCCATCATGGCAACCTCCACCTCAGCTGCAAGTAGTCCAGGAAACCCGGGGCCATCAGCGGCTCAACCGCAAACCTGAAGAGTCCCATGCCAGGCTCCTGGTAATGATCAGCAGAGCTGTGAGATTGAGGAGTCTAGCAGCAGTCTGGGGACCACCAGTGGCTCAGCTGCAAGATGAAGAAGTCTCACACTAACTAAGAAGGGCGATCAGCAGCTCAACTGCATTATCTATGATGCCAGGAACACCTCAGTAAGGGTGGGAGGGGCCCACAAATGCCAGTGTAACCATGGTGCACAAATGCCAGTGTAACCATGGTGTGGGTGAGATAAGGCCCACAGATGCCAGGAGTACCTCAGTCTGGGCGGTGGGGACAGCTCTAGATTAGGGGTGCTCAGATTCTCTGGAATCTGTCCCAGTGTGCCAAAGTCAGAATCTGGAAAATTTTGATTCCAGCTCTGATTCCATTCCACTTTGATTCAGGCATTGGAACAGAATCGGAGACGGAATCAGAGGTTCTGATTCTGCATCCAGCTCCGCTTTCTCTTAGCACAGTGCCAAGTTTACAACCCAAATACAGTATATACAGAAGCCCTTCCCTTACCAGTCAGCCATGTCCTTTCCTGGAGGCTCAAAGATCCGCTGGAGAGGTGGTTTTGCAGTCCTGGTGGGGAATGTTGTACTGTGGACAAGTTGCATAAGCATGGGCCATTTAACTAGCCCAGCAGCCCCAGAGTCCTGAGTCATCGCTCTCTGTCCCGAACTTACTTCCAGCACTACCCCCGCCACTACTCCACTTCTCTTTAATTCCCCATCCCTCCAATTTATGTCCAGTAACTCCAGTTTGCAGAACTTTATTTTTGTAGTAGTCCACATAGGTCCACATTCCTCCATTCAGGTCGGCTCAATGACTCAGGTAAATGGCTGCCAACAGGTTATCAAACTGCCAATGCCCCCCTTCAACCAACAACACCTTCTCATCTGCTGCTCCGGTCTAAGCTCCATGCCCTCAAGGCTTCTCCTCCCTACTAAACACTCTCAAGCCTTGGTTCTGCTGGAGTGACCTGATAGTGGCTAACCTTAAGAAAGCTCAGGGTACCTCCACCAGACACCTTGGTGGTATGGTATCTGGTTGTGGTGGCTAACCCCTGGGCTTTCTTAACACTGGCCACTACCAGGTCATGCCAGAGGAACCGGACATCTGGAATAGTTTGCTAGGGAGGAGAGGCCTTTAATATACACACCACCATTACCTATGGAGGAGGATGACACGCTGGACTGGAAGCAGCAGACAGGAAGGTGTTGGACCGGGAGGCAGTGGCAGCACTGGGAGTGGGAGGCTGCTGGTGGTTCAGCAGTCTGGCAGCCTAGCAGCAGGTATTTACTTAAGTCAACTTAAATAGAGTGACGGAGTTGGACTTTCATGGACTAGTGCAAACAGTTCTGCAAACTGAACTAAATTTTTTTTCCTTTTGGTTTCTGTTTATCCCCCAATCAGTCGGGCCCCATCTGCCTAGCACCCCAGCCCTGCTATTTTGCTCCTCCGCTGGGACTTACGCCAGCTATCTTCCCCAGACCTTGCCCCTCTTTCCGTGTTGGCAGATTCCCAGCCCCCACCGTGGTGCAGATCCAGTTCGGGCTGGTGAGCCCAGCTAGTTGAGTGTGGGGCCTGCATGCGCCGCGCCATCCTGTCATCAGTGTTTTCCTGTGGCTGGCATCCAGTTACGATTCATCCCACAGATACGGATAACTGCATAGTCTCCTTATTCTGGTTTTGCCACACTCATCAGTTCCTAAGTAACAAAGATAACTACACAACTTAGAATGCTCCTTAGCTAATTAATTTCTCCTTTAGGTGCTCTCCATTTTATCATGTCATTTACTGGCAAACCACACTGCACTTACAGGAAAATGTCAAGAGTGACTGGAGCCCTGTGGTGGTGTGACCAACACTGTAGAGGGAAAACGAAACTGGCTTCCAAACATCACACCAAGAGGCTGAAAATTGTGTAGCAAATATACTTACAACTTATCAAGTGTTCGTAAATTTATTTAGTGCATATAACATCAATACTTTAAACGAGGTACTCACAGTTAACAGCAGTAGTAAGTATAATTGCACTCCAGCCAATGTTTCAGACTTCACATGCTTGGCCACGGCAACCAATACTGTGCCTCTTTCCTATTTTGTGTTCTACTAAAGAAATGTGTACTACTATGGCATTGTATAAGTAAGCAATAAGGCATGACAGGTGTGCATTATGGTGATATAACTGCACACATCCCCTAAAGCCAGCCGCTGGTGCAGTGAGTAAAGCTGCTGTTTACGTGCTGGCACCCAGGTTCGTTAGGCTCGCGGGTCATTAGAGGGCCAGCCAGGGGAGAAGGACTGAGTGCCTGATGGGCTGCCTCCTTCTCCAGGAGGGGTGGGTGTGAAGTGTTCGCTACATACCGCCACCTGGGTCACCATGATGGAGGTGCAGCAGAGGGTGCAGAGTACAAGAGAGCGTGGGTGTCGGCCGAGGACCTGAGCAAAGGCACATCTCAGCTGCTCAGCCTCCACTGGCCCTCCCGAGTTCGACGTCCACAGGGGCGGGCCAGAAAAACAGGAAATGCCCCACGTCCGGGCCAGGCGATAGTCTCCTGCCCTGGCAACCGTGGGATCTGGGAGACAGCTTCAGGTGCATGTTCCTCTGAGGACTCAGGGGAGAAGAGGGGACTCCGCCCACCCAGGGGATCATCCTGGGTTAACCGCCAATTAAAGGAATAGAGGGACAGTGAAAAGGCAGGGCTACTGAACAATACTTCTGCTCAGTATTCACAAAAGAGGAGGGGAGGTGCCCAATCCAATTAACAGAAGCACTCTGGATAGGGGGTCGATCCCAGTCCTTTCACAGAAGAAAGGGTTCTGAAAGAACTCCTAAAACTGAAGGTAGACAAAGCAATGGGGCCTGATGAATTCACCCCAGAATTCTAAAAGAATTATGGGGAGAACTAGTGACACCACTGACCACCCTTTTAACAAATCATGGGAGGAGGATGTGTGGTACCTGAGGACTTGAGGAAGGTGGATGTGATTCCCCTTCACAAAAGTGGGAGCAAAACAGAGGCAGGAAACTACAGAAACACTTCTGAAGGAAAGAATTGTTGAGTATCTAGAGGAAAGTGGGGCACAGGACCCAAGGCAGCATGGGTTCACAGCAGGAAGATCACGTCAGACGAATCTAATTGATTTCTTTGACTGGGTGACCATAGTAGTAGACCAGGGAGGGGCTGTGGACATGGTCTACCTAGACTTTAGCAAGGCATCTGACACAGTCCCACACAAAAGATTAATAATCAAATTAACCAGCCTGGGAGTGGGTCCCAAGTTGGTAGCCTGGTAAAACATTGGCTGGACAACAGGACACAGAAGATAATTGTAAATGGAGTCCACTCTGAAGAAAGAGGGGTTAGGTTACTAATGGGGTACCATGAGGGTTCAGTACTGGATCCAGTCCTTTTAATGTCTTTATAAGTGATATTGCAGAGGGACTGAAGGAAAAGTATGCCTCTTTGCAGATGATATAAAGATCTGCAACAGGGTTGATACACAAGGAGGCGGAAAGGATGAGAAGGGACTTGGCAAGGTCCGTTGGAGGAATGGTCAGAAGTATGGCAGCTTGATTCAATGCAAAGAAGTGCAAAATAATGCACCTGGGAAACAAAACTATGGGAAGATTACACAGGGCGGGGGAGTAAGTAACAACAACAAAATGGAAAGGGACCTGGTGTAATCATATCAGATGACCTTAAGGTTAGCAAGCAATGTAAGAAGGCAGCAGGAGGGCAGGGGGATACTGGGATGTATAGCGAGAGGCATCACCAGCAAAAACAGGAAGTTGTTATGCCTCTGTACAGACAGTTGGTGAGACCCCATCTGAGTACTGTGTCCAGTTCCCATCTCCGCAAGGACATAGACAGGATGGAGGCAGTCCAGAGAAGGGCACGTAAATGGTGCAGGGTCTGCAAGAGAAGCCATGAGGAGAGACTAAAGGGAGCTTAATATGTATACCCTTGAGGAAAGCAGAGAGGGGGACATGACAGAAACTTTAGCACCTCAGTGGAATCAACAAAGTCCAAGAGGGTAGCATCTTTCAGAAAAAGAGATGTGCAAGGACAAGGGGACACAATTTGAAGATAGAGAGGAGACGGCCCAGGGGCAATGTGAGGAAGTATTTTTTCTAGCAGAGAGGGTGATGGATTGATGAAACAGCCTTCCTGAGGAAGCTGTGGGTCTAAAATTGTGGACAATTCAAGAATGCATGGGACAGACATAAGGCAATTCTGGTGGGGTAGGAAGAAATAGGCTGTTGGTTAACTAGGATCTGCAGCTTATCCTGTAGTAGGAAATGGGCAGATTAGGTGGGCCAAGCGTCCTTATCTGCCGCCAAAGTCTATGTTTCTATGTTAATGGAACAGGGCACTAATTGGGAACATGCCCCCACAAACCCAGCGGCGCAGCCTGTAGGGTGCACTGGGAACCCTGAGAGAGGGTCCGGAAGTTGCGAGGAAGGGACGAAAAATAAAATAAAAATAATTGCACACACCCTAGTGTGTTTTTAGGCACAAGGAGCAGCCAAGGTCGCAAACACACCTGTGGAGTGCGATTATCTCACCATAGTGTGCAACGGGAGTTAACAGCACTGACCATGGCCATGCTCCAGGTGGTCCCAGACTCCCATAATGTGATTAAAACAGACAGACGTACATTATTACCTTTGCACAAGGATACTTGCCTCACTCTGTAAAGAGATTTATGTCTATATATACAGTTACAGCATCTCCTGTGTCTGTTAATATGTTCTCTGAGACCACTGTCACAGTTGAAAGACTAGTCTCACACAACTTATTATGGTATAAGGACTGCAAACTGAAAGGGATGTTTCTAATACTCTAAGAATTTAAGTATGACCACTCTTCCAACCATAAGAATGGTCTTGGAGGAAGTATTAATACAGTATATTATTGATCAAGCACGATCAATAATATATTAAAATCCCCATTCCCATTTCCAGGGTACATGAGAGTGTCTCATGCACAGGGAAAAGGAGTGCTCTGACTGGTCAGCAGTGCTCCTCCATCTATAATGGTTGTAAAGTGCCTTCTTGAGTCCTTGTGAAGTTAAGCTGAACATTTTTGGTACACAAAGGACTTGAGAAGGCACTTACAACCTAAGAGATGTTGGAACTCTACGAATAAGCATATAATAAATCATGTTAATGACTTCTGTTTTAAAGAATAGTTTCAGTTAAAAATCAAAATATTTCTTTTGCAGAAAACAAGAGAACCTCATATATGGGGCACTGACTATATTAACTGATCTAAGAGCTGAGAATTTTGAAACTGCTAGCATGAATGACCCTCTTCTGGTTATCAGTGTGTCTGCAACGTTTAGAAATGAACAATCCTACCTGACTAAAAACAATGTTACGATTTATATGTACATATTTATATTCTTTGCAAAAACTGCATTAATGCACCAGTTAGGTTAAACTGAATACCGCAAAGTAAAGAATGACACCAATGCAGTAGCACCGACATGCTATCTTTGTAGATTTATATCTGCAGCAGGGTCAGTAGCTTAAGCTGAGGACCCTGCAATACAAGCAGACTAGATAGAGCTAAAGGCCTTATTCTGCTGGCATCTTCTTTGATTGTTCGTATGCACACCACAAGACACACACACACACACACACACACACACACACACACACACGTGTCGCTGGAAACAGAAATCCACAATACTCAAATCACAACACCGTTCCTGTACACAGAAGCACAGGTCCCTGCAGCAACAGATACAATTAAATCCACAATACCCAAATTACTACAGTTCATTTCTCTCAGAAGTGCGGCCCATCAGGAGCCAGTGCTTCTTTAGTGTACACTGTGAGACATACATACACCTGATGGGCCCGCACTTCTGTAGCCGCAGGTGTAAGACACACATATTGACCTCTGGCTGAAAAGCGAGTGCTACAAAATCCAGGACAGCAAAATTGCAACAGAGGCGCCTGCTCCTCTTCAACCACAGGGCAAGACATACACATCGATTTCTGGCTCCAGAAGGGCAGACCCCAGTGGGGCCTGTGATTATGCAGATGGAAGTACTACTGCAATGTGAGTAACATGGTTTCAGCAACAGATCTAGAAACTGTTCAAGGAGGTAGCAGTTTTCAGTTACGAGCTGCATATAGAAAATCCTGCACTATCGGATCATGTGATCTAGTGAGGTGCTGTACCTCATCCAGTTTGTACGAGTAATCTCTGGCTGCAGAGGTACAGGTCCAATGGGGGCCTTCTGTTGGAGGCCTGTGCTTCTGCAGCCACACTTACCATGCATGCAGTATGATACATAGGTGGCTGCAGAAGCACAGGCCCTGGCAAGCAATGAGTTTCTGTAGCCACCCATACAATGACAAAGGTAGCACATCAGTGCTACTGTATTTGTGTCATCTGGAAACAGTTGTACGTTGTTTGTCTTACCTGATGATGGCAGTCTGTGGTTGCTTGTGATGTCTTGTCCTTCTGCTGCTTGGGGATGGAGTTAGGGTTGGAAACCCTAACATCATATTTCCTACTTTTGTGACGTTAAGTTGAACTGTAATTGGTACATTAACATACTTTTTGCAAAGAATGTCCTTTCTTTTGAGATAGTGGAATTATATCGTCATTCACACAGGTCCCTTCTGAACCTGCATGAACAGATGGAGACAGGAAGGACTCTCTGGGCTCTGCAACAAGGGAAGACTCCGTCCACTCACGGAAGTGCAGAGCCTGTCCATGCAGCAACAGATGTCAAGAATTCATGGGCTATCTGGTGGCTGCAGAAGCACAGGGCCTTCTTAGTCCTGTGCTTTTTTTTTACTCATTATTTTTACTGCACCTCCACTCCTTTGGGCCTCAGGAGTGTCACCCCCAACTGTCAGGGTCTGCCTCTAGAGTGCCACACTCACTTTCCTCAGGGCCCTTGATGGCCCAGATTACCCCCAGGGTGGGGTGAGGCGAGAGGCCCCCTTACCTTCCTGTTACCCCAGAGTGTGCTGCACAGTGGGGTCTGCCCTGATCCATTGGCGGGTGGTGAGGATGTCTCAGAGGTCATCATCTAACAGGACTGGAAGGACGATTTTTCCATGTATGGATCCCGAGGCTGGCATGCAGCGAGAAGCAAGCTGCCAGCATGCGCAGAGATAAACATCACCTCCAGTCCTCTGCCAGCATCAACCCTCATGTCAATCGTCCCCCAGCCGCACCGACAACCCTGAGTTCCCCAACAGGCGGCGGTATCGGCGGTGGAGGCGCAATCCCTCCCACCCGGAGAAAGGAGAGTGGCCACTGGGTGCTCAATCCTTCTCCTCCCGGCCGACCTCCGTCAACCTGAGTCCACTCCGAACTCGGGTTGCCGGTGTGTCTGGTAGCATCCAGCCTCAGCCTCAGCACCACTGGGCGGCTAGCCCTGTGCTTTCATGTTACAGATACAGACACATAGGGCAGAGTCCACCTCACAGCCAAAGCACAGGGCTCTCTGGTACTCATGGGTGCACAGGTGTAGGGCCTAATGCTAAGAGAAGAGTTCTCACTATATGGTATCAGGGCCCATGCGGCACCCCGCACCTTCCCTTCCCAAGCTGGGGGTGGTGTCACATGATGGCGCTGTTCCCCAGCCTCGACCCATCCAGCTGGCTCACTGAGCTCCCTAAAGTCAGCTCACTGGCACAGGATCACAAAGCACTACTTGCTGGGGTAAAGGCTGGCACAACACATGTACAGCACCAAGACCTGCAGCATGCAAACTGGAGCTATTAACAGCACCCTCCATAGTGTTATACTATACATGCTCCTGGCTGCTGCCCAGCTCTGATGTCTGCCGCAGGAGATTGTGGGATGTGCCACCAGAGGTACTTAAATCAAAATGCTGGTGGAAGGGCAGCAGGATCAACCAGATTAAATATACATTCAACAAAAATAAGGAAAGTAAAAATGTGAAACACTATACAGAACCGCTGTTAGGGGATGTCCCACACTAAGTGTGGGACATAGGACGGACATTTCCCTTTAAATATTGACACTCTGTATCTTGAAACTGCACAAGATGCAACTTTTCACATCTTGAGACCCTGCCAGTCAGACTGAGCATTCAAAATTTTGGGCTATTTCGCTGAATGCCACTGATGTTATTAAGGTGCAAAAATTGGGGTATGACATTAAACACCTTAATCAACCCTAACTATACTGGCGGTACCACACAACATTTCATATATATATATATATATATATATATATATATATATATACTCATGCAGATGTAGCAAAGTAACATATGAAGAGGCTCAACCATATGAGCTGCATGAGTCATCTGCAACATACAGTACAACATACCTGAGTGCCAGAAGGTACATTTCTGATGCCTGCCATGTAGAACTCACATCAAAACACCAACAACTCTCAAACACAAGAACCCACTTACTGTTCTTTGGAAATCTGAACTCAAGTGCACTTAGACAACAGGACTACTACTATTTCTGAGCAGTACTCTATGTGGCCATGAAAATGGTACCATAACTCTAGCAGCACTTCTGTCTTGAAATGCTAAATTTCAGGAAGCCTCCAGTTTGGCTTTCTGAAGAAACAAGTTGTAACAGTTAACCTTTAGGCTGCAGACAGAATTAGAGCATACAGGAATTTTAGACTGATATATCAGTCTGTGGCCCTGCCAGGGTTAAACACACACACACACACACACACTCTCACACAAAATTCTATATTACAGATTGAGGAAACACTCTCGACCAATCAGAGCACTGTTTTCCACTGCAAATGAGATACTTTTATTCCACAAAGAGTGTCTCATACCGAGGTGCACTGGTACGGGCACTTTCGGGAGGTTTTCAGAATGTGTACTATATTATTGATTTACCTGATCAATACTGCAATACATTATTTATTTACCCTGATCAATACTGTGAGATATTATTTATTTACCCTGATCAATACTGTGAGATATTAATAAAGATGTGCTGGCCATTCTTAGGGTTAAAAGAGAGTTCTCGGGTACCATGACCTATCATCTCTGGTTCACGATTCTTGTTCCCTAGGTATGTAAGTGAAATCCTCTTACATTTGTAGTCATATTACCATATAATTCTACCACAAGTTCACAACAAACGCGATTATCCCCAGCACCGGAAGAAGTCTCCTAAACCAATCACTCTTAAAGGGACACTGTCAACCCCTCAGACCTCAAACTGTCTCTAGTTTGAAAACACATTTTATGATTGGTCACATTCTGTAGAGATTGCTGATGTAGCTGGCAGTTTGATTCTGATTCCTTTTCTTTTAAAAGTGAAAAACAATGGCCCGGTGGTGTCGAGGGCTGAGGCGCTGGCACCTTACCTCTTCCTACGCTCGAAGGACCCTAGTCGGGGCAACCTCGGGTCCCGAGGGTTGGTCGGGGAGGAGGCCCAGCATCCATGGACTGCTCTCCTTCTCCAGGGAGGGAGGTGGGTGGGGATGATCACTGAGGCACTGGCACCTTACCTCTTCCTCGCCGATGACCCTAGGTTGGGAGCAACCTCGGGTCCCGGAGGGTTGGTTGGGGAGGAGGCTCGAGCATCCCATGGACTGCTCTCCTCCTCCAGGGAGGGTGGGTGGGCGGGGATGATCGCTGAGGTGCTGGCACCTTACCTCTTCCTCGCCCGATGACCCTACGTTGGGAGCAATCTCGGGTCTCAGAGGGTTGGCCGGGAGAGGAGGCTCGAGCATCCCATGGACTGCCTCCTTCTCCAGGGAGGTGGGTGGGGATGATCGCTGCGGCGCTGGCACCTTACCTCTTCCCACGCCCGATGACCCCAGGTTGGGAGCAATCTCGGGTCTCAGAGGGTTGGCCGGGAGGAGGCCCAGCATCCCATGGACTGCTCTCCTCCTACAGGGAGGGTGGGTGGGGATGATCGCTGAGGCACTTGCTTCTGGCGGTGGCCGGGGACTGGTGCAGGCTCAGGGATCAATATGTGTGTGGGTTGGCGTGGACTGGCATCATGTGTGCTACATGTGAGAGCATGAGCTGCAGCGTCCTTGGCGCCACTACACATCCGTGCCATGGGGAAAATAAGGGACACAAAGAAAACACTAATCCTCCAGTGCAAGTGATGGCCGGCTTGACGGCGCTGCAGGCAGACCCACTTAAGTCAGCTCCTTCAGCCCCGGCCTCCAGGTCTTCCACAGTGCACAGGATAAATCCCTGCTGTGATGTGATCTGGGATGGCAGGCCGAAAGGGTCTGCGCTGACTGGGCTCGGAGCAGCAGCTGAGAGGAAACCTGAAGAATGAGAGGAACCATAGTACCACCTCCCAGCCGAGGAGGTAACAAAAAAAAATCAACAAAAGTGAAAACAGACTGACCCACCATACTGGTGTTACCACACAAAAATGTCTGTTTACATTCCCTGATCAAAATCCACTGCATTCTGTCTGGACATAGGAACTCCCCAACACAATCTAGCCACTTTTGATGCAGTGGGAGAAATGGAACTATTACACTGTGTGTTTGCACCGTCTGGGGTGTTTGTAATGTCCAGGAAGTATGCAACAAGAGCTGATCAAGGACTGGAAGCAAAACAATGTAGGGTATAATTACCCCATTAGCTTGCATTTCAGTTCTATTAAGAAATGAAGCAGATAAAACAACCAGAAACATTAATGGATTTTAGAGAAGGTAAACACTTCTAAAACGTGGGTTTTAACTAGAAATAACATGATGCAAAAAGTTGACAGTGTCCCTTTGACACCACTGGAATACAAGAGTGAATTCTAAAGAGTTTGCTAATGCCACAGCTCTATGCAAAATTTCCGTTGCTTACAACAGAACGGCAGATCTGCAATACACTGTGACAGCAGAACACACCACAGTCTCACATACAGACGCCAAGACTTCTTTCCCTAGAAAAAGAAGACAGCTCAAATGGATGGCTGCAGTATTCAAGAGCACAACCTCCTTTCAGGCTATCTAAGCAGACTTCCAGTCAAACTGCATCAGAAATATCAACTGCGCTCCCAGGCTAGAGATCGCTTGCACATATCAAGGACGTACAAATCCTTTGGTGAAATGGCAATCAATGTTAGTGGACCATACATGGGCATCCATAACGTCTCTAGGATTCACTGACACTAGAAAGCACACAATTAAAATATGCTCCCGGTTTTAAGGACAATGCTTCCCAGTCCCTCTTCTGTAATTCCACTGCTTGGCCTTCTACAGCAGACACACAATGGGATAGTTCATTAACAAGAAAATGAGATTTAAAATGGATTTCATCCTCACTTCTCTTTCCCTGACAGCACTACCTTTTAGCAGATCAGAGTGGAAAGTCAAGAGGAATTATAGTGGAAGGCAAAGAATGATGTCAGCAGCAGTGCATGTTATGGCTGAAATTGTATTCCCAGGCCTTTTTATTCCATTTGAAATTGTCCTTCTCCATTTCTGTATAAAAAGTACTTTCTCCCAATTGTATTTTTGGTTTGGGAATTTTTAAATTTTAAATGACTAAATGCAGCCTACTGAAAACATGGCTGCCCAAGGCTATCAGCAGTATTCCTGATCAGCAAGGGGGCAAGACTGCCAGGGTTGCCCACTGCCTTGAAATACTGAATGATGGCAGGGTTTGAAACTGGCCCCAGGTTAGTAACATTTTCTCTTAACTCTACCTGTCAAGCAAGCACTAGAGAAGGAAACTTCAGTAAGTATACCAGTTGGGCCAGTCGAATGTCTGTTGAGCCACAGGAGTTTTCTCGCTCACTAGTCCTGCTGACTAGTGGATGCAAGAAGAAGCTACTTACAACTACTACATACATGGCATGGAGTAATAGTGCCATGTGCACCCGCTCTTATAAATAGCACGTGCTGGAGCACGACTACCTCAGTACTTTTTTTAAACTAAGAAGACAGAAAGAGAAATTCCTTCATGCTTACTATAATTTCATTTTCTGTTAGCTCAATGTTGCTAATGGGGAATAATTACATATGTAATTATCCCCCTCCCCCAGCAACATGGCTAAATACAGAAAGAGTAGCAAATGAAAAAACAACATGGAATTTTGAGAACAACAATGCTAAAATATTTGAAGAATTTAAATGCCGTTACAAGGCCAGCACAGCCATACCATGTGGAGAACAAAGGAGCAGAACAAAATATACATTGCACAGTAATGGGCCATGAGTCCAGGGATGGTGAGTGAAGAGAGGCTCACAGATAAGATATTCTTGAAGATTTAGAGTTCTTGTAAGTAACTGTCCTATCTTTCAGGAATCTATCTTCTCAATAGAGCCACACTTTTAAGTCGAAAGTGACCAGCCATACAAAATCCTCTAAACTTGAGAGAGCAAGGAAACAGAACTCGATGAATAGGCAAGCCCTGCAGTTCAATGTTGCATGCTTCCTAGACTGTACCTCTTGGGTGTAGTGTTTCAGAACAGTGAAAATTACTAAGAAGAGACAGGAGGCCTAAATGTCTGAGAAATGGAATGTCTCCAACATGAGTATCCTGAGATGTAAATAAAAGTAGAACCAGATCAAGATTAGCAAAACTGGGGGCACTGCTGAGTTCTACTGAGTGGATGTATTTCTCTAGAGCTCTGACAAATAAAAGAGGTTGTTTTGGAAAGATTTTACAACTTTGGATATACTGCAGCAACAGAACTAGATTTATCACATCGACTAGATTGGTTTGATACCAAATGCAAGTATGGGGAGACACAGAAAATCTATCTGGCAGCTCAAAATCTCAGCCTCCTGGTGTGCAACAGGCCTCGGGCCCAGCACCTTCTGAATCAAGTGCTGAACCTCCATGGAAGGCGCTACAAACAACTATGATGGCTATAGACCTGAAAGTAGAAACGCTATTACAGTGTTTTGGGGAACAAGATGCAAAAATTGAGAACGCATTAAAGACGGCATCTACGGCTGAATCTAACGCCTCTCAGGCCCTGAATACCTCAGCGAAATTGGTCCAGGAAAATACCCAGCTTCGCTTATCGCCTTGAGGCACTCAAGAATGCAAATAGGGCTCCCAATATCCGACTTGTTGGCCTCCGGAGGGTGCTGAAACTCCTGATCTGCTCTCTTTTTGAGAACCTGGCTACCGACAGAGCTACAATTAGATATGGGGCTGGAAGAAAGATTCTTAAGGGCATATAGAATTTCCCAAGATCGCAGAAGTGCAAAAGGACTTACCCCGCACAGTGCTCCTAGTTACTAACAGCACGACACCAAGGTGCTTATCATGAAGGCAGCAAGATCCACCGATCATCGATCATCTACATTTCGAGGGCAGACTTTACATATTTTCCGGATCTGGCTTATGCAACAAGGGCTCGCCATAAGAAGTTTGACGGCATTCGAGCTCGCTTGAGATCGCTATGTTGGCGCACTCACCGTTAATGCTGGCCTGACTTGAATTTTTATGGAGGCCATACGCTGCAATTCACAGACCCACTGGAAGCCGGAAAGAGAGTGAAAGATTCAGGCAGAATTCGAGGCCTCTCGAGCTAGGTTGCCGCCAGAAGCAGAAACGGATGATGACTCAGATACTTGAAGAGACATTTATTCCTGAGGTTTTATTTCCTCTTTAAATATCGTAGTGGGCTGGGGCTTTGGTAAATCTTAAGGGGCTCTCTGATTCTGATTTGGATTTATAAGTTCTATTGCTGTTTTACAAAGCACTGCTTTTTCAAGTTCTATTAAGGTACTGCTAATTAAAGGATTTAAAAGCATATAAAATGTAATCAGTTAAGCCAGATGTTATCTAAGGCTCAGAGCTGTTAATTGTTTAAACTTTAATGTGTTTGTCACCTTTTCGGAGGCATGTTATACATTTTAGGATTTACTTGATCGGAGAGATGGTCTCATCAACACTGGATGTTGAGTTCTTATACTCGAACCTTTTTTGAGCTTGGACAGACCGCAGCTCTTGTAGAGTGCAGCTATCCTGTATATTACTTGTCGGACATTCTATTAACCATGGACTACCTCCATTATCCGTAAACTATATATCTAGGCTATTAATCCTTGTATCATTTGATGATCTCTCTTTACGCTGTTATGAAATCTGATATATGGATCTGTAACTGTATATTTTAAACTGAATAAACAGAAAGTACAAAAAAAAAAAAGATTAGCAAAACTGAAAGCTTTTCTGAAAGGAAAAGTATTCAACCCTAAAAATGGAGGAACTGTGGGGGCCCACAGAACCTCTCAAGATAAGAGCAGAAGTCTGAAACTGGGGTTCCATCAGGGAACTGTAGTTAGATTTTAACATATTTAAAGCGGAAGCAACGCTAAGAGCCCCACACCCATCCCAATTTGCACTTTGTGTGCAGGAATGTTTTCGCTTTCTGCACTATTTACTGCAGTATAGTAGTATGAAGGACCCTGCAGCAAGGCATGTCCAGGTTGTGTACGTGGTGATGCCTTCACCTTTGGTAAAGAGAGTGCTGGAGACACTCCAATCAATCGAGCCACAAGGGCTTCGCAAGGAAATCACTGATTTTCTACCACACAGGGAGCCAATAACCAGCCCAAGTTTACCGTAATAACACAGCTTTAACAACAACAGCACATCTGCAAGAAAAGGTTAGTGCAAACGTTAAATTTAAATAGGCCCTTTATTGTGCCCTGATCTACCCCATCCCACCTGCTACCAGGTGTTAAACAGACTCAAATGGGAGCTCCTTAACTCTGTCCCTGGGTAAACTGCAGGCCCATAGATGTTACCACAGGTTGGCCAGCATTAGTACACGTTAAACAGAGGAACATGCTCAACCCCCAACCTCCACAGGCCATGCAACTGCTCAAATCAAAACCCTCAAAACAGGGGTAATCCAGATTGCATAACATGGTGAAACAACAGGTGCTATCCCTAGAAACAATGCCGCACAATGGTGTATATCCGGCTCCCAGACCCGGATGGCTCCTCCTGATGCAGCAGGCCACTGGATCTCTGCTCCCCAGGATGTGTATGATGCAGACAGGCTTCCTCTATCCACTCTGTGCTGAACTGGCTACCTTGGGCACTGGCCACAGACCCTTCTGGCCTTCTTCCATTCGTTCGGGACTGCTGAGGCCCCGGTCTGACCTCGTGACATCCTGGCTTCCAAATCGGTCACAGGCTGCCTGCCACCATGCTGTGTCCCCCACGGTTGGCTTGGAAAGCTGCTGCCATTCTCTTTCTCTCTGGAACTCAGCAGCTATGTTCACAGTCTGTACTTAAACACCTGTACCTTGCAAACATTTGCTCAACTCAAAGGCCACTCCAGACTAGGAGTCAGGCAGGTGCTCATCACCTTGCTTGTAAAATACCTTCATGTCCCCTCTTGATCTCCAACAGACGCTATCTATGCTCCTTATTCTTTCACAGACATTTTAGGTTCCCCAGGATGGTTAATGTTGCTTCACTGGAGCATATGGCAAAGAGAAAGGTAACATGGGAGTCAGGCATGGGGGTCACATTCCTTCCACTTGACTGTGTAAATGTATCCAGTTTAGTAACTCTATCTCTACAAATAACAGGCTTTGCCAATTTCCATTTATCTTTTGCACAGAAAATGTTTTACACCTGAACATTTTCAAAGAACAGATTCCTCCAACTCTAAGCTCTTTCTTAAGTGTGAAACAGCTGAAGGCTATTCCCCATATCTTGCTCTTCTGTGTCCACCCGAGCAACCTTTCGGATGGAGGTGCAGGGCACCCAGCTCCTGCTGGATTCAGACACTCTACTATGGGGTTACCCCATGGTGCCATATACTAGCGATGGAAAATGGTCACCATAGAAGTTAACAATGGCTAATGCCAAGGAGACAACAGCCCAGCACTGGATAGTTTCCTCTCCCCAACACAGCTCAGTGGTCCAAAAATCTTACTTCATTTATAAACGAGAGAGAGAGAGCCAATATTTTCTAGGGGCAAGCCACAGCTTTTCTCACAAATTTGGATGCCACTAGAGGATGGGTTTCAAAGAGACTAACTTCCTTTATAAGAGCGCTAGGTATGGGAACCTGAGATTATACGTGAATAACTGCTACTTAGCTGCAACCATGGATAGAGCTCCACTCTCTTCTGAGGACGTTAGAAACCAGTAAGAAAATGTTTCTGAAATGGAACAAATGTCAGCACTTATGCTGCTATCAAATGTAATCCATTCATCTTGTAAGCTTGTAACTTGTGTGTTTTGTGTTGTGAGCTATACTTGAAAAGTTTAATAAAAAAGAGAGATTCTATATTTTCTCAGTTGCACCAGCTTTGCTAACTGCATAAATGCGAAATAAACTGCTACCATACGAACCCTTTCTCATCAGTAATTTGTAATAGTGGCATCAGATCTGAGACTGACACAACAGTGCAAATAAAAATGACACAAATAAGCATTTACCTACAGGGCTCCTCAAGACGTGAACATCCTGAAGGGTAGCATTTATGAACAGTGTTCTTCATAGTTCATCGACTTATACAAAAACTCTTTTAAATGGTATACTGGGCTCACTTCTAGTTGGCAGAAGTCTGGAGATATCCCTGCCTTACTTGGTCTGTCCTATACTGATACTACACTGTCACCATGTTTGGAATCTTGCGATGTCATGACAGGTTTGTGCCCAACTACAATGGAGATAGAAACAGTTAAGATGCACAAAGAGCCTTTGTTTAAGTAACAACAGGACACGTCGGGGCAAACTTGGTAAGGGAGGAAGTGACTTTAAAGTGACAATAAATACATTATAAACAACAACTGCTGTTCAGCAATGCAAAACGGTTATTGTAATTTTTCTCGCTTGGTCAATGACATCATCATCTTGAGGGTCGTTATCAAATAACCTTGGAAAAATGATGTCCCCTGCTCGATTTCTAATAGCAGTTATCATTTACACTGGTACCACAGAAACATGGTTGAAAGAAACCAACAGGAGACTGACTTAGGAAGGCATATGTTCTTTAGGAGGGACTACGCAGCACTGGGGTGGTGGTATGAGAACTGTCCATTAGGCAGGGCATAGAAGCAAGGGAAATATTATGGTAGATGAAGGGGGGGAGAGAATCAATTTGCACTGAAGCGAGTGAGAGCAAAAAGCAGTTGTTCCTTTCCCATCACACCCAACATGTTATCCTTGTTGCTTAATACTAGATCAAATATAAGTACAACAGGACTTTTATTTGTGTAACACTCTTCTTAACCCCAGAGTACTGTACATTACAATAACAACAAATACAAATGTCAACACAGAAAGCTACGACTTACTAAATAAATATGCAATTCTAAAATTCCTAAACCACTAATATTTATTTTATTTGAATTTTGGTGACTGGTTAGGCTCACTGAGACTTACAAGTCCATTTTCAGGGGCACCGGAATTAGTGACATATAGTTGAATAAATCATTTTGCTGTGATTACAACACAGGATAATAATACACTACAACAGGCAGGTGGAATAAAAGAAAATTACTCACTATAGTAATGTTGTTTCTTCTAATGGAGTCTTGCTGTATTCTGACATAATGCAGTTAGCCCCAGCACTTGAACTGCCCCGAGAGGAAAGAGTTAACTCTATGCGAAGCATAGAGCGTTGAGCTCGAGCTCGGTTTTCAAACCTCTGTCTGTGGTGCTTCCCAGTGTAACCATCACATTTTTACGAGCAAACTAACTACGTACTACAGTATGGAAATTGTTCAAAACATATAGCCAAAGGGCAAAAGATTTTGGGTCCAAAAGACTCAAGTCGAGAACCCAGGAAGGAAAGGTAGTAACAATATTTAACTATAAAACACAAAAAAGTAACAATAACAGCTACCCACCCCTAGAGGGAGGGTACAAAGTTACACCCTGAGGTGCAACACTGTACCTGCCAGCCCACTTCCCAAAAACTAGGTTCTGAGAGGGAGGCGGGTGGAAGGTCAGAATACAGCAAGACTCCATTAGAAGAAACAACATTACTATGGTGAGTAATTTTTCTTCAAACAACATGAAGTCTTGCTGTATTCTGTCATAATGCACACTACCAAGCAGTTCCCTATGGAGGAGGAATGCAGAACCTACTTTGGGAACAGGCTCTGCAGTACTGCTGTGCCAAACCTAGCATCACTCCTAGCCTGGATGTCCAGGGAGTAATGCTTGGTGAATGTCGTACTGTTTTCCAGGTGGCTGCTTTACAGATCTCTAACTAAGGGTACATCTCTGGCCACAGCTAGAGTAGCAGCTGTACCCCTAGTCGAGTGAGCCCTCAGGCCTGAAGGGGGTGTTCTATCCAATTTGTCATAGCAGAATTGTATACAGGAAACAATCCACCTGGCAATAGTTCTTTAGTGGCAGGCTTACCTTTCCCCACTTCACCATAAGTGAGAAACAATTGAAGACAGTAATTTCTGTGTGCCTTAGTATGCTCTATGTAGTAGCTAAGAGCCCTTTTAACATCCAAACTGTGTAATCTTCTTTCTCCTGAAGAAGAATGGTCAGTGAAAACACAGGAGAGATATAGACTGGTTCAGATGAAAATCCGATACCACTTTGGGCAAGAACCTCCTATTGGTTCTTAGGACCACTTTATCCCTATGGAAGGATATTTATTTATTTATTTGCTTTTGTTAACCGGTTAGCACACTAGACAGCCATGTGCCTATTTTCAGGTGCGACCCGGGAGAGTTACAGGTGAAAACATCATACATTAACAAGTTACAGAATAGGAAGAAGTACATAGGAAAACCAGGCATTTCAGGGGTGGTTCTGAGGCAGGTGCTGAGAAAAATTGTATATAGACAGTTGGAATTCAAGAAAATACATAGGAAATAAACAGGCATGACAGGGCTAGCTCTAGAGCATGGTTGGCAGAGTTCACACATGGACAGTTGAGGAGACAGGAAAATTACCTAACATAACAAGCATTTCAAGGTTAGCTCTAGGACAAGGTTGACACTGTGCATAAACAATAGCAGAGACAATGGTAAGGGTCTTGGGGGGTGCCTTTTGGCAGGGGACTGCACCAGGTTGCTGAGCCGGAACTGGAGGAGAAGTGCAAGTAGGGCTGAGGCAGAGGATGAGGATGAGGCCCCCACCCAACCGGCTAGAGGAAGGAAGGGCAATGGAGTGGGCTACGAGGTACAGGGACAGGGGAAGAAGGTTTCAGGAAATTCCAGAGGGAAGCTTTACAGCTTGGATGGGAGGAGGAGGCCCTGACTAGTTCAGGAGCGAGTTCAGAGTTTGGGGGCGTAAATGTGGAAGGACTGATCTCCCGCAAGGGTGCGGTCCTAGGAACCAGACGTTCCTGGATTGTCCCAGATCTTAGGTGGTAGGATGGGGCCCCAGGATTGAGGGGAAGGGCTAGAGCCAGGGAGGGAGCCTGAGCGAGACAATGTTGTCAATAGAGAGTACCTAGAGCGAAAGGGCGGTGCTTCTCCAGGGGGAAACCACTCTAGGAGGTTGTAAAGATCCTAGCGGTGGGTGAGGGAGGGTGGAAGGCAAAGTGGCAAAGCGTTGTTGTAGGCCGTGTCCCATTTTGATAGGCTGGTTTTGGGAACTGGGGCAAAAGTTACGAGGCGTAGCAGAGTGAGGAGAGGAGGACCCACGAGGCGAGGGCAAGAGGCGGGTGGCGGGGGGTGAGCAGTTATTGGCACGATAAGCTAGGCCAAGCTTACAATTGGTGGCTTGCAAACGCTACGGATGTGTAAGGTAAGGTCCAGCTGTGGGTCCAGGGTGACGCCCAGGTACTTGGCGAGGGTATTATGAAGTCAGGTTCGACACACAGGGCCTGTAATTCACTAATCCGCCTGGCAAAAGTAAGATCCCAAGGCAGAGTAGGCTCTCTAAAGGGAGGGTTAATGTGAACCAGACCTTTGAAAACATCCCGAAAACAGGATGAGATGCCAGGAAAAGCCCTTTCCTGCTGAAAGGAATGCAGAGACAGCTGCTAGATGAACCTTCAGAGTGGCAGGCCTAAGGCCTGAACTATTCATCTGAACTAGATAATCTAAGGTTGTGGAAATGTCTGCAGAATCAGCACAATGCCTTTCTGAGAACACCAAATATGAACCTCTTCCATTTGGAATCATGAGTTTTCTAGTGGAAGGTTTCCTGGAGACCTTCAGAATATCCAGAACTCCTGAGAGAGATGTAGTGCTGCATATTCTAACTCTTCAAGAGCCAGGCCTTGAGGTTGAGAGACTAGAGATTGGGGTACCAGATCCGCCCCTGGGAGGAGGACAGGAAATTGTATTTCTTGGAAGAGACAAGGGACATGACACTGTTAAGGACAGCAGGAGAGGATACCAAGGCTGTCTGGCCCAATCTGGAGCCACTAGTATCACTGTGCAGGGCTGAGTTCTGATCTGATCAGAACTCTGAACAGCAGAGGGAAGGGAGGAAGGCATAGAGAAACCTGCCCTTCCAGTCCAAATGAGAGCATTTAGGGTACCATCACCAGGACTGGAGGTCTGCAACAAAAAGAGAGGAAGTTGATAATTGTCCGTGCTGCAAAGAGATCTATCTCTGGAGTGCCCTACCTGGAGAAAATGACCTTCAGGATGTGAGGATTCAGGGACCATTCTGTGATGTCCCTGTGAAATTCTGCTCAGGGTATCTGCTAGTACATTGTCCTTTCCTGGAAGGTGAAATGCTACCAGGAAGTCTGAACAGAATAGGCCGAGACCACAGCTTCATGACTTCTGTGCACAAGGCCGTGGACTGAGTGCCTCCCTGCTTGTTGATGTACCACATTGTGGTGGTGCTGTCTGTTCTGACTTGGACCACCTTGCCCCTGACTGAATCTGAAAAGCTCTGAAGGGCTAGGAAACTGCCCTGAGTTCCAGGAGATTGATATGAAGAAGAGACTCCTGTGGAGACTAGACCCTTAAGCTGTCTGGGCTCCCAGGTGGACTCCCAACCTAGGAGAGAAGCATCCGTAGTTAGAACTAGTGATGGAACTTGAGGAAGAAATGGAACCCCTTGTCTGACCGTTGTCCTGGTCCAGCCACCACTGGAGAGCTTGGGCCAGAGTCTGAGTCACTGGAATCAGTTTGGTGAGAGAGTCCTTTCTCTGTGACCAAAAGGACCTTAGGTGGAACTGAATGTCCCTCATCTGAAATCTGGTTCCCTGTACCACTGCAGTGGAGGCTGCCATGTGGCCCAGGAGTTGGAGGAACTGTCTCGCTGGACGAGAAACCTGTGGTTGAGAGAGGAAGCACGATCTACTAGAGCCTTCACCCTTGCCAGAGGAAGGGAAGCTTTGCTTGGATAGTGTCCAATTCTATCCCTATGAAGGTGAGAAGTTGTACTGGTCTGAGGGCAGATTTTGGAAGACTGAGAAGAAACCCCAGAGAACTGAGCAAGTCCTGGGTGGTTTGCAGAGCTGACCTGACCTGGACTGATGACTAACCTACGATTAGCCAGTCATCCAGATATGGAAAAATGGTGATACCCTGTCTTCTGAGATAAGCCACCACTACTGCAAGGCACTTTGTGAACATCCTTGAGCTGATGTTAGCCAAATGGCATGGCCCTGAACTGATAATGGCCTGAAGGCAACTCGAACCTGAGCTATTTTCGTGGGAGCACCTGATAGGGACATGGAAGAAGGCATCCTTGAGGTCCAGGGATGCTAGCCAATCCCTGGCCTTAAAGAGGAAGGATTATTCCCAGAGTTACCATTTTGAATTTGGGTTTTGAAATGTGTTTGTTCAAATACCATAGGTCCAGGATGGCTTGCCACTCCCTGTTTTCTCTGGGGTAAGGAAGTACCTGGAGTACATGCCTTTTCCCCTGTGTTGAATAGGAACCTTCTCTATGGCTCTGAGAGCCAGGAGAGTGAAACCTCTGCCTCTAGGGCAAGGGTTTCTGAGATTGATGCAGGTGGAAAAGACCTGGCCCTCCTTTTAGGAACCTTTTGAAGCTGAGGCCAGTCCCTGGCTTACTACTTTCAGGACCCACTTGTCTGAGGTCACAGATGTCCAGGCCTGAAAGTAATAAGCCAGCCTGCCTCCTACTGGAATTGGGGAGTCGACCGGGTTGACACCTCAGGGTGTCTTCTTGGCAGGAGCCTTAGACTGAAGGAGGAAGCAGCCCTGCTCATACCCCTCCTGCCCCTCCTTCGGAAAAACCCTCTGTGGGAAAGGAGAGGAGGTCTGGGCTTTGCAAAGGCCTGTGAAAAGGCCTGCCCCTGCCCTGGACTGCTGCTTTTGTGGAGTGGCTTGCCTCCTTGGCCTGTGCACTCCTGTAAGTGGTCCTGTATTCATCCATTTTCTTCATGTAAACCTCTGTCTGCTCCCCAAACAGAGAGTTACCAACTACAGGAAAATCCATAGCCTTAGTCTGGGTATCCTGTGACAGGCAAGTACATCTGAGCCAAGCATGTCTTCTGAGAGACACAGATGTAGCCATGACTCTTGATGCCACATCACTGGAGTCCACAGCAGCGTGAAATTGTACCTTAGATGCCTCAATTCCATCTGCAGCCACCTCCTCCAGCTACTTGGCTAGCTGGTGGGAGGCCTGTTTAGCCAGTTTCAGAACAGTATCCCACCTGGACGCCTGGTACCTGGCAGTGTAGGCCATTTAGTTTGCTTGCCTGAGTCCCAAAGAGGATGCCAAATATTGTTTTTGGCCATGGCATCAACTTTCTTGGAGTCCTTGTCCAGGGGGTATGAAGCTAAAGGAATGTTAGCCCTGTCACAAGTTGCACCTTGCACTACCCCAACATGGCTGCTATGAGTATAAAGGAACTCCAGTCCGTATTGAGCTGATAACATATACCTCCTGTCCATTCTTTTATCCACAGGAGGTAATGAGTTAGGAGTTTGTAAAATCTTCTGTGTCTGTTTCCCCAAGGACTTATGAAGAGGGACAGATAATCTTTTGGACTCTGGGATGTCCATCATTTCCATAAAATCAGGCTCTTCTTCCTCCTCGGCAGCTTCAACCATAGGGAGCTGGAGGTTTCGCCACCTTCTTGTACAACAAGAAGTGTGAGGGGGACTCAGAAAGCCTGGGAGGGAGACATTAGAGGGCCTGTCTGGGGAGATGTCCGGTTCAATGGGCACATCCAGACCCCCAGGTCGTCATCTTTGTCTTCATCATCGGACAGTCTTTGTCTCCTCCCACTCCTCATAAAAAGCATCTGGATCGTAATCCGAAGGAAGCGGATCCAGCCAAACCGACCACCTAACCAGCGGTACCGGTTCAAACGGCACCAGGCGGCGATTGAACAATGTTAATAGCTTTGGCTGTCTCGCCCACGGTTGGAGTATGCGGCACTGGATCTGAACTGGCAGACTTTCATTCTTTTGACGAACAGCCCCTTAGAGTTGGCTCTCCTTTTTGCCAGAGGAGGTATTGCCTGGGTCAGTGAGGCACCTCCTCCAGGCCGACATCAACGTCAGTCTGGCCATCCGGATCTACGGACTTCCTGGCCTCCCTTTCCTTCAGCCTACTCAAATCTTTTTCTAGAGTGGCTTTGGGAACGTTTTTGCAAATTTGGCAGTCTGACTTGAGGTGGTCAAACCCCAGACAATAAGCACAGATGAGGTAGGGGTCGGCCTTGGCAAAGGCCTCCCATACTCAGTACAGTGTTGAAACCCAGTGAGACCGGTTTTCTTCTTGGGTTTCTCAGACATGGCCAACCTACTAAATTACACTATAGCAGCTTTCAAGCCAGGTAATAAATAACCTATCAGTTACAAACCGTGTCACGGGTTTTGAAAAAGAACCAGAAAAAGGCCGGTTCTTTTGAAACCGATCGATACGGAACACCACCGTAATCCCAGAAAAATTCTAACGAAGTTGAAATAAGGTTGGTTCCTAACCGGACCGACCAATAAGAAAACCAAAGAAAAGAACAATTCACACTTTTACCACAACAAAACACAGTCACTACCTGTCTACTACACTACCTATACCACAGACAGAGGCTGGAAATCTGAAAAAAAAAAAAAAATAGAACAGTTTAAACCGAATGCTTTTAAACTTTACTGAACCGAGCAGAGGAATCTCCAGAGCGATTTCACTGTTAGGCAGTGTAAAGAATCTGACAGTTACACTGGAAGTACCACAGACAGAGGTTTGAAAACCGATCTCAAGCTCAACATTCCATGCTTCTGCATAGAGTTAACTCTTTCCTCTCCGGGCAGTTCACGTGCTGGGGCTAACTGCTTTATGTCAGAATACAGCAAGACTTCATGTTGTCTGAAAGCAAGAAAAGAAGGCCTACTTATGAAGTATGCAAGTTAGTATACAAATGGACTGATAGCCACAGAAAATAAAACACAAGTCCAGATGATGGGGCCAGGGTAGGTAGAGCTAAACAGTCATTTCCACATTTCTGTTTTGAAGTGGCCTAAGCTCACAATTTTATAGACCAATGTCAGAAGAGAATTCTACAGAACCAGGGCCGTAACCTAAATACATCACCCACACGACATTAAAAAGCTAGTGTACTGCCTAAAACTAATATTAGTTTTTAAAGCAATCTACCATTACCCTTTATATCTGAGGTACTTTATCTTTGTCCTTTGCTTAATTAGAAGATTGTTTGACATATTTGTCTCTATTCCTCCCACTACATCATCAGCATTGTGATCTCACTGACAGTGATATCACTGCTGCTTAGAATAACCACTCAATAGCTGTGGGTCAGCTGCCTGTCATGTCACAGTCAGTGAGATCACAATGCTGATGATGTAATGGGGGACAAACAGAGATATGTCAGCTGCCAGGCTGAGAGCTGTTCCACACATCCAGCACAACACTATCACACAGAAGACTCTCAAATGATCTAAAGGAAGAAGTAAAATACTTCAGAAATAAAAAGTTATACCTGACTACTGCTTAGAATTTGCATGATTTTCCTGTCTGTTTTGGTTCCACTAGTTGTTTAACTTTGAAGCGGTGCTGCGGTGGACCATCAGTAGCCCCTGGTCCATGGAACAAAGGTCTATGATGAGTGGTGGGAAGTCAGGAGCTTGCAGAATTAGGCTGGACCCAGTCCATTCAGAGCCTTAAAAGTCAAACAATAACCCAACAGTCAATTCTCTGCCTAACCAGTAGCCAGCGCAGATCACACAGCGCCTTGGTGATCGGGTCAGATCTCTTTAGGGAGTTCAGAAGGTGAGCTGCAGCATTCTAAGACAGCTGCAGGTGTCAAATCAAGACACAGGGTAGGCCCATGTTGAGTCACACAACAGTAATTGAGGTGTGAGACTATTATACTTGAACCAGGGTCTTCAAATCCCTGGTTTTGACAAAACTTGATGAGATTTCTGAGAATGGTGATATTCTTGAGAATATAACCTACTTTCTATTTTCTCAAATGCATTAGATAACACTTGTTTACTAGATATAGGAATTCTTGTCCTGTTTTCTCCATTGCTTGTTCTGAGTTGCAATATATGTCTGGGTTTATTTTAAATCAGCCATTTGTGCTACATTTTACCTTTGTGCTGCTCTCTTAATTTCATAGTTTTGTCCTTCCTCTTGCTTCCAAAGGTATGCAACATGTACATGAAGTGCATCCTTATTTAGTGTCTCCCTAGAAAAATGTGCAAGGGTGAGAGTGAAGGCTGAGTGCCAATGGCAGAGAGACAAATTACTCACCTGTAACTATTGTTTCACTACTAGTATTCCTTCTCCAGTCACACTTGTGCAGTCATCCATGCATGCGTGAAGTCCTCGCACATCCCAATTGGCTGGAGCTTCAGCTCCTCCCCCTATCTTGCCTCACGCACCTACCATGCCTCAGATCTTTCCACAGGAACCGCAGGAGTGTGACATCATGCCAGCAGGTAACTGGAAATCAATGCTGGACTAACAGCCAGGGAAGATGGGCAGGTTAGCGTGACTGCAGAAGGAATAGTCGCAGTGAACCAATGGCTACAGATGAGTAACTTTGTCTTACAACTACTTGGATTCCTCATATGTAGTCATACTTGTGCAGACAACCAAATGTATCCAGGCTGGAGGAGACTCAACTGTCAGTCCAAGCAAAGAGAGTCTTTAAGATGGAGAATCAAAGGCTGCATCCGTCATGGTCTGAGTTCTAGACTGTAATGAGACACAAAAGTTATGCAGCTGCCCAGATGGAAGCCCGCATATATCACCAATCGGGATGTCTCTGGCAGAAGCAGCAGAGATGGCCATGTGCCACGCAGAATGAGCATGGATGCCGTCAGACACCATAGGTTGTTCAATATCCTATATAATCCCACTAATGATGGTCTGCTTGGTAGCTGGAAAGCCTCATGGCTTGCAAGTTGGTCACAAACAACTGAGTAATGACACCTGGAATTCTTCCACTGTCTCATGGTAGAACAGGGCAGCAGCCCAAAATTCAGCTTACGAGCTTCTCCTCAGCAGGACTAGCATGTGGCTTAGTATACTATACAAGCAGTTCCAAGAACTGCTTTAGATGGAACTCAGAAACTACTTTGGGAAGACATTTCCTGTTGGTGCACAACCTTGTTCTTCTGAACCACTATACAGGATAGAAAGATCAAGAAGGTTTGCAAGTTGCTGACCCTGTTGTCTAGAAATATAACTTTCCACAACAAGAACAAATGGTCACATATTGACAAAGGCTCAAAAGGCCTCACCATGACCCTGGCCAGTACCAGGTTAGGTCCCATGCAGTAGGAGACTCGTGGAAATATATGGCTAAGACCCTTGAAAAGCGAAGGCCACCTGCTTTAATGTCAAGAAGAGGAACACACTTTAGCTTAGTACACCAAGACGTATACAAATGCACGCTCAACGGTTGCATGGAGACCCATAGAGTCTAGAGGCAAGGCAAGGAAAATTTATTTATAAAAGCGCCCAATCCACAAAGACTCTCAGTGCTGTACAGAGTAAACAAAGTCAAACAATAATATTAAAAACACTATAAAATAAGTAGAGGCAACAACTGATCAGAAAATTGTTTTTTTAAATAAATACGTTTTCAAAGAGACTTTAAAGTTCTCCATCATAGTTTAGTATCGACCCAAGAGTGTACTCCATGTATGCCAGGCCATACTCCTGGCATCATACTAACAATCTCTTCTATTTGAAAGTGTAGGTCTGCCAGATGGAGAGTGCAAGAACCTTCTCCAAGAGGCCAAGTCACCCAAACTCTAGCCTGAGGGACCATGCCGCCAGATGCAGGGACTCAAGGTCTGTGTTGAATTTTCCCTTGACTGATGAATAGGTCCGACCTGTGTGGCAGTATGGAGGGATGGTACACGCTGAGGAAAGAAGGTCCTGATACCAGAACTGGCAAGGTCACTCTGAAGCTAGGAGTATCATCCAGCAAGATCTTGTGCAACAGGGAAAGGGTGGTAAGGTATACAGGAATTCACGTGTTCCTTTCAGGTCAAAAGCCTTATCTGACCAGTGCCTCAACACACAAGAATGGCAACTGAGGTTCTCCCAGGACAAAAAAGGTTCATGGGCTGGCCCGCTGGCACAGGTGCACAGTGCCAACCTGCAGCGCCCGATGATCTGGGTTGGGAATGGATCCGGACATCGGAAGGGCGGCTGGGGAGAAGGACTGAGTGTCCCACGACTCCTCTCCTTCTCAGGGGAGCTCTGGGGAGGGGTTGAGTGTCCGATGCACTAAGGACACCCAATGGTGGCCAGGTGTACCACAGCACCGGTGCCAATCGTTCTTGAGGTGGGGCAGAGCTGGCCGTCATTGCATGTCCCGCCCCCACATAAGGGAAAAATCTGCAGCTGGGCCCGCCTCCATGAAGCCTCACTCTGGCTAATCAGCCTCCTAGTCGGCTCTCCCAGATAGTCCCTAGGATCGCGGTACCATGGGGAGAGGGTGCCGGACCCCACCCCTGGGGAACACAGGGCTGGGAGAGCGCAGGCAATGTAAGAGGTAGGAGCCTGTAGGTCCGTGACTGAGGCGGATCCCAGTGGGTGGCTGCAAAAATAAAAGGTTTATGCAAGAAGTGCCCCAATGTTGAAACAGATCACACACAACATCCTGGTGCAGAGACCACTTGTGAGACACATCCCAATGCAGCTAAGGCTGTCCGCCAGCTCCCCTCACAACACCGCAAGATGAATGGCCATAAAACAAAAACACAGAGCCTGGAAGCCAGTAGCCATGTCTCCTGCACTCTCTGCAGTGTCTAGAAGAACAGGCTCCACCCGCTTGTTCACACAGAACATGGTCATGGTGTTATCCAGGTAAATGTGGACTGGGTGACCGGCCATGGAGAACATTTGCAGATCCAGATGGACTGCTTGCACCTTAAGCACACTGATGTGAAACTGTCACTCCTGAAGTTCCAGGCCCATGTGCCATAAGCCCCAGATGCACTCCCAACACAGGAGGGAGGCATCCATGGTGAAGATTAGTAATGGTTTCGTTGGACAAGGTGCCCTCTGCTAGGTGTGCTCTGGAGCCAGCTACCAAGAAAAATTGCATTGGTCCTAAGAAGAGTGACTATGACTGGCTGGGACAAGAGCACAGGCATCTGGGACCACTATTCCTTGAGCTCCTTCTGGTGATGACACATCTGAAGTTATGCACTGGCTGACAAACGTTATGGAAGCCATCAGATCAAGAAAATGGAAAATAAAACAAACATGTGTTTGTCCTGAAGGCGAAAGGATTGGAAACACTCCATCAGTTCCAGAGACTGCTGCAGTGGCAGCCAAGTTTGAGTCTCCCTGAGTCTAGCCAAGCCCAGATGAACTCCACACCTTGTGAAAGGACCAGCTGAGACTTCTCCAAGTTAAGAATGAATTTCAGGTTGGAGACGTCTCCACAGTGACCTGGAGAACTGACAGTCTCTGAGGGTGACTTGCCTCAAATCATTCAAATAGAGGAATCTGTGGATCTAGCTACAACAAAGATAGCTGCCACCACTGCCAAGAACTATGACAACTTAGGCAGATATGTGTCAGGAATTTCCTGACTGGGTGGGTAAAGAAGAACTGGGGTGGACAGCTGATGGTGCCCTATCCCATGTCACTTTATAGAGGAACCGGGTTTGTCAGTATTTCTACTGGTGTTGGTACCACCACCTTCACAGCTCCTGCCTCAGCTATACAGCCATCATAGGGCTTATTCCCATGTCAACATCCCCTGTTCCTATTCTGAAATGACATCAGTGAGAAAGGCAGCCCTGCTGCTGGGGAACCTGTTGCTACTTGGGTAATCACCAACAAGACTCCATTTGTGGTATTTTCAGTATTTTGTATGTCCTCAAGAATGTCCTCCACCTGAGGCTGAACAGCAATGACCTGTCAAAGGGGATCAGAAATCTTTATTGGATGTCCTAGTTAAAGGGAGAGGAGGGCAAACAGATCTGCCTCCTGAGAACCACTCCGTGGCCATGCATTCAGCTTCTATGTCTGCCTGATCCATGGTGAACAACAAATGATTCTTGGCTGCAGGCATGACTCAAGTCGAGAGGCCATCTCCTAGTGCTTTGATGGAAGGTCATCATTCAGCTCAGTTGCTGGACAGCCACCCAGATTATGGGGAGGTCTGTATGCAGCATTACTTAATCCAATCAGAAGGATGGCTACCTTCACAACCAATGCCAATCCCTCTCTTTTGTCTGCAGGAGCGCCAAGCCCTCTCCTTTGTCTGCAGGAGCCAAGTGTAACACCTCCACAATGCACCCAACCATGAGGAGGGATTCCAGAGATCGCCAACAAATCAGTCTCCCAGGTGGCACTGAGCTGGCTCAGAGACATCCTGGTTTGGAAAAATGAAAACTTGGGAGCACCTCCATGTTTAAATAATTTAAAGGAAACACTATGTTACCTCTTAGCCTGCATCTACCAGTATACATATAGAACATTAAATGTTCCCCGAAATAGCACTTTAAGGGTTAAACTTGTTTGTGTCTTACGAGCATGTGTATGTCAGTGTGTCATGTATGTATGTGTGCATGTCTGTATGTATGCATGTATGTGTGAATATGTGCTCAAGAATATGTGTTTTACAGCTTCATAGCTGAAAGCAAAGGTACAGTAATCAGTTCTATGCTAGATGTATCCCTATTTACAGCCAGTCTTTCATGAAGCTTTTAGGAGACAGACCAGGAGATACAAGCACAAATTCTTTCCACAGCATTTAGGAAACTGCAGTGTGACAGGAGGGCTGGTTGCGTCTATAGCCTTTTGAATTTCCGCACTGTCTCCTAGGATTCATTTCATGTACGCTATAAAGAATTTAATCACTAAGCATGCAGTTTTGTTGACAGTCTCTCTAAGAACATGTACCTACCATTTATATAAAAGCAAAATTGTTTCTGCCCTTTGATTTATGCAGTATACCGTGCCCCCATAGGTCCAGCACACAATACTAGTACACAGAGCCCAACTGTAGAGGAAATAGGACCCTAGCACAGCTTGAGCCTCAGCTTCCTCCTAGCAGTTCTTTGCCAGTATCAGCTCTCGCCCTATAGTCAGTGGTGCTAGGATGCTATCTCCTGTTCCAGTTACATACCATCCCGCCACCAGGTACTGTGCACTCTGGCACTTCTCTCCCAAATATGCCTGCTAAAGTGTAAAACTGACTTTGTGTTCAACTGCGAGAAGACTTGTCAGTTCTGGCTGCTTAGGTTCTCTATAAGCTCAAGTGACTGAGAAAGCCTCTACACTCTAGGCAGGGCTCACCATATCTGTCTGTTCTCCACAGGTACATCATTTCTCTGGTCAGCATCACTTCTGGGGATCCAATTTCTGCATTTCCGTGTAAGGTATACCAGTAACACTTTTTGGTCAGCTCGCTTGTGCAAAAACTGGGACTCACAACTGTCTATCGCAAAACTGTAAACTGAGGACAAGAGACAGGCTTGTCACTGACTGAAGGAGAGCTTGGACTCCTATTTACCAGATCACTCACCCACATACCCAGTAGGAAGTATGAAGATTATGCACCCCAAAAAAAGCTGTAAACTGACTGGATTACCATGATTTAGGAAGCTCTCTTAAACTGCCTGAATGCAGGGGAAAAAAATCTGGTCACAAATCTTGAGGCAGATAAAAGATAAACAATGGAAGACAGAAAAAATGAACAAGCAATTAAACTGGAAAGGAATGCAATCTCCCTTTAACCCCATAGTAAAGCCAGGACTGTCACAATGGATTAATAAACACAGGAAACAGTGCCAAACACGATTTCAAAAAAAAAAAAAAATTTTACAAAGGGATACAGCTTGCAAAAATATGTTCTCTTGCCATGAAAATACTGTTACAACCTTGAAGACAGAGAACAAAGCAAACATTTAAATGGTGGTATTTCACAAAAGCAAATTCAAGACGCTCTTGATTATCCATTTGTTTTAGCCTAGAGTTTTCACAAAGGCCCAATCAGCCCCTATAAGCGAGTACCACATATTTACATTTTGAACAAGCACCTCAGTATTTATGTATTTCTCTGGCTGCAGTAGGAGGCACTAAACCACCGGAGGAAGCCACACTGTTGGAGTGGAGATGGCCTGGGAAAGGCTGCTCACCATTTCTTCTTTATACTACCAAAGCCTGGGACTCCAAATGCACACGTTTCCTACTTCCAAATGAAGGAATTATTCAACAGCCTGCAAACAACACTCACCCTGAAATCCAGGAAAAGGTAGAGCATGTCCGTTCTTCATCTGATCTGTCCACGGCAATTTCAAGTCCTTCAAAGGCAGTTTTCCGTTCTACATGCTAGTGCTTTCTGACCTTTGACTACTGGAAGGTAAACATGTCCACAGCCCAGCCGTGTTCTTACTGTATAAAAAGTCTGTTTGAATTTCTTGAAATCGTTCCAAAGTCTTTGCCTCTTCGTGCTCCAACTTTCTCTCTAAGATGACTCCCATATGACCTTGTTCTTTGATCTTGGAGGTGTTTGAGTTTACTCAGAGGCAAGTTGAAATAGTCTGCCTCCTTTTAAATCTGAACATGTTTCAGGAAGTGTTTAATTTTTCATATACCACAGCACCCAGCTGTATCTTCTCTGCACAGTGATGAGAGGCTTTGTGCAACTTTTGATACGAGGTCAGGATTTAGCCTCATTCCTTTTTAAAAAAGGAAATTTTGAGATTATCTGAAAATCTCTAGGAGTCTCTTCTTCAGAACTCATGGTAATAACCCCTCTAACAAAGAGCTCATCTCCTGTTCTCTAAATAATTCAATTTCACTTCATTAAATGAAGAAAACATATTAATTATGAGAAATGACTGACATCCCTCCTGTCATTTTTATAATGAATACGTTTACTTAAGGAACATAGTGGACTAAAGTATTTCAAACAATTCATTGTATTCAGACTACAGCTCTACTGCCTCATCATTATGGGGGCCTTTGATTTGCCATACATGCCGTGAATTGAACAGGAACTGCCGCTGACAGTTTACCTTTAGACTGGACAAGTACATCATATGCGAAATACAGAATTTACAAATATTGGCCAGCCTGTGGGCTAACAGTGAAGGGGGATGAAAGTTACCTACTCACCGTAACTGTTGATCTTCCAGAATAGCTCACCAATGATTACCACTTATGGATCTTGGTCAGAGGCACTAGGACCCCATGACAGCAAAGCTTTCGGCCGGGGGCTGGACACAGCTACGGGCATGGTACCTGCGCACTCCCATGTGGTGCCGCATGCCAGCTAATAACATTTTGCCGGCTCCCTCACCAACTTCATTTCTGTTCACCAGGAGAGAAACAAAGTGGGGAGAAATAAAGAAATGGCTAAAAGTCTCCTTGCCAAAGGATATAGGAAATACAAACTACAAAATAAAACCAGACTACCAACCTCTCAATACAGAAAACAGGCACACTAGGGGACACAAATGGGTAGTTGGGCATGGAATCAGAGTTTCACACCACTAGCCAAACAAGAGATGGATCGTGATCTTAAAGGCAGCAGTCCTCAAGCATGTAGCTCTGACTAAAAGCTAAGAGAGAATGTCCAGAATTGGACTCCTTTGCAAATGAGATGGTGCACTGTGCCAAATAGGAATGACTCGCACAGACTTCTGAAACAATCAAACACCATGCTATCAGAGACTGACCAAAGTCTCTAAATATGCCTACTGCTATCAGGAGACTGACCAAAGATGCTAAATATGCCTACTGCTATCAGAGAGACTGACCAAAGTCGCTAAATATGCCTACTGCTATCAGAGAGACTGACCAAAGTCCACTAAATATGCCAACTTTTCCCACCAGGGATAAAGAAAGGACTGTAGGTATGTGGCGCTGCAGGACTAAACAGCAGCTAACTGGGATATACTTCAAGAAGAGGATTTACCTGAAGGGTAAGGAGGACAAAAGTAAAAACGAGGAAGGGAGCTTCTTCTCTTCTTCTTTTTTTTTTTTTTTTGTGGCTGGTATGAAGGTCCTGAAAAGAACACTCCCCAGTTTGAAGGGTTTTTTTCCCTCTTTTAGGAGTGGACCCAGCAACTGGGTCCCAAACTTTTTTTTTTTTTTGGAAAACAACTACTCTATAGGGACTACAAATGGGGAGACGCCAGGAGAAACAACTACTCTATGGGGAGTACAAATGGGGAGACGCCAGGAGAAACAACTACTCTATAGGGAGTACAAATGGGGAGACGCCAGGAGAAACAACTACTCTATAGGGAGTACAAATGGGGAGACGCTAGGAGAAACAACTACTCTATAGGGAGTACAAATGGGAGACGCTAGAGAAACAACTACTCTATAGGAGTACAAATGGGGAGACACTAGGAGAAACAACTACTCTATAGGGAGTACAAATGGGGAGACGCTAGGAGAAACAACTACTCTATAGGAGTACAAATAGGAGACGCCAGGAGAAACAACTACTCTATAGGGAGTACAAATGGGAGACGCCAGGAGAAACAACTACTCTATAGGGAGTACAAATGGGGAGACGCCAGGAGAAACAACTACTCTATGGGGAGTACAAATGGGGAGACGCCAGGAGAAACAACTACTCTATGGGGAGTACAAATGGGGAGACGCCAGGAGAAACAACTACTCTATGGGGAGTACAAATGGGGAGACGCCAGGAGAAACAACTACTCTATAGGAGTACAAATGGGGAGACGCCAGGAGAAACAACTACTCTATGGGGAGTACAAATGGGGAGACGCTAGGAGAAACAACTACTCTATGGGAGTACAAATGGGGAGACGCTAGGAGAAACAACTACTCTATGGGGAGTACAAATGGGAGACGCCAGGAGAAACAACTACTCTATGGGGAGTACAAATGGGGAGACGCCAGGAGAAACAACTACTCTATGGGGAGTACAAATGGGGAGACGCTAGGAGAAACAACTACTCTATGGGGAGTACAAATGGGAGACGCCAGGAGAAACAACTACCTATGGGGAGTACAAATGGGGAGACGCCAGGAGAAACAACTACTCTATGGGGAGTACAAATGGGGAGACGCCAGGAGAAACAACTACTCTATGGGAGTACAAATGGGGAGACGCCTAGGAGAAACAACTACTCTATGGGGAGTACAAATGGGGAGACGCCAGGAGAAACAACTACTCTATGGGGAGTACAAATGGGAGACGCTAGGAGAAACAACTACTCTATGGGGAGTACAAATGGGGAGACGCCAGGAGAAACAACTACTCTATGGGAGTACAAATGGGGAGACGCTAGGAGAAACAACTACTCTATAGGGAGTACAAATGGGGAGACGCCAGGAGAAACAACTACTCTATAGGGAGTACAAATAGGGAGACGCTAGGAGAAACAACTACTCTATAGGGAGTACAAATAGGGAGACGCCAGGAGAAACAACTACTCTATAGGGAGTACAAATGGGGAGACGCCAGGAGAAACAACTACTCTATAGGGACTACAAATGGGGAGACGCCAGGAGAAACAACTACTCTATGGGGAGTACAAATGGGGAGACGCTAGGAGAAACAACTACTCTATAGGGAGTACAAATGGGGAGACGCCAGGAGAAACAACTACCTATGGGGAGTACAAATAGGGAGACGCCAGGAGAAACAACTACTCTATAGGGAGCTACAAATGGGGAGACGCCAGGAGAAACAACTACTTATAGGGAGTACAAATGGGGAGACGCCAGGAGAAACAACTACTCTATAGGGAGTACAAATGGGGAGACGCCAGGAGAAACAACTACTCTATGGGGAGTACAAATGGGGAGACGCCAGGAGAAACAACTACTCTACAGGGAGTACAAATAGGAGACGCCAGGAGAAACAACTACTCTATAGGGAGTACAAATGGGAGACGCCAGGAGAAACAACTACTCTATAGGAGTACAAATGGGAGACGCCAGGAGAAACAACTACCTATAGGGAGTACAAATGGGGAGACGCCTAGGAGAAACAACTACTCTACAGGGAGTACAAATGGGGAGACGCCAGGAGAAACAACTACTCTATGGGGAGTACAAATGGGGAGACGCTAGGAGAAACAACTACTCTATGGGAGTACAAATGGGGAGACGCCAGGAGAAACAACTACTCTATGGGAGTACAAATGGGGAGACGCCAGGAGAAACAACTACTCTACAGGGAGCACAAATGGGGAGACGCAGGAGAAACAACTACTCTATAGGGACTACAAATGGGGAGACGCCAGGAGAAACAACTACTCTATAGGGACTACAAATGGGGAGACGCTAGGAGAAACAACTACTCTGTGGGGAGTACAAATGGGGAGACGCCAGGAGAAACAACTACTCTATAGGGAGTACAAATGGGAGACGCCAGGAGAAACAACTACTCTATGGGGAGTACAAATAGGGAGACGCCAAGAGAAACAACTACTCTATAGGGACTACAAATGGGGAGACGCCAGGAGAAACAACTACTCTATAGGGAGTACAAATGGGGAGACGCCAGGAGAAACAATTACTCTATGGGGAGTACAAATGGGAGACGCCAGGAGAAACAACTACTCTATGGGGAGTACAAATGGGAGACGCTAGGAGAAACAACTACTCTATAGGGAGTACAAATGGGGAGACGCTAGGAGAAACAACTACTCTATAGGGAGTAAATGGGGAGACGCCAGGAGAAACAACTACTCTATAGGCAGTACAAATGGGGAGACGCCAGGAGAAACAACTACTCTATGGGAGTACAAATGGGGAGACGCCTAGGAGAAACAACTACTCTACAGGAGTACAAATGGGGAGACGCCAGGAGAAACAACTACTCTATGGGAGTACAAATGGGGAGACGCCAGGAGAAACAACTACTCTATGGGGAGTACAAATGGGAGACGCTAGGAGAAACAACTACTCTATAGGGAGTACAAATGGGGAGACGCCTAGGAGAAACAACTACTCTACAGGGAGTACAAATGGGGAGACGCTAGGAGAAACAACTACTCTATAGGAGTACAAATAGGGAGACGCCAGGAGAAACAACTACTCTATAGGAGTACAAATAGGAGACGCCAGGAGAAACAACTACTCTATAGGGAGTACAAATAGGGAGACGCTAGGAGAAACAACTACTCTATAGGGACTACAAATGGGAGACGCCAGGAGAAACAACTACTCTATAGGACTACAAATGGGAGACGCCAGGAGAAACAACTACTCTGTGGGGAGTACAAATGGGGAGACGCTAGGAGAAACAACTACTCTATAGGAGTACAAATGGGGAGACGCCAGGAGAAACAACTACTCTATGGGGAGTACAAATAGGGAGACGCTAGGAGAAACAACTACTCTATAGGGACTACAAATGGGAGACGCCAGGAGAAACAACTACTCTATAGGGAGTACAAATGGGAGACGCCTAGGAGAAACAATTACTCTATGGGGAGTACAAATGGGGAGACGCCAGGAGAAACAACTACTCTATGGGAGTACAAATGGGGAGACGCCTAGGAGAAACAACTACTCTACAGGGAGTACAAATAGGAGACGCAGGAGAAACAACTACTCTATAGGGAGTACAAATGGGGAGACGCCTGAGAAACAACTACTCTATAGGCAGTACAAATGGGAGACGCTAGGAGAAACAACTACCTATGGGGAGTACAAATGGGGAGACGCCAGGAGAAACAACTACTCTACAGGAGTACAAATAGGGAGACGCTAGGAGAAACAACTACTTTATAGGGAGTACAAATAGGGAGACGCCAGGAGAAACAACTACTCTATAGGAGTACAAATGGGAGACGCGAGAGAAACAACACTCTACAGGAGTACAAATAGGGAGACGCCAGGAGAAACAACTACTCTACGGGAGTACAAATAGGAGACGCCAGGAGAAACAACTACTCTATAGGGAGTACAAATGGGAGACGCTAGGAGAACAACTACTCTACAGGGAGTACAAATAGGAGACGCCAGGAGAAACAACTACTCTATAGGAGTACAAATAGGGAGATGCCAGGAGAAACAACTACTCTATAGGAGTACAAATGGGGAGACGCCAGGAGAAACAACTACTCTACAGGGAGTACAAATGGGAGACGCAGGAGAAACAACTACTCTACAGGAGTACAAATGGGGAGACGCCAGGAGAAACAACTACCTATAGGGAGTACAAATGGGAGATGCCATGGCATGCGTGGTGCCGCCAGCACTATCAGGGTGAGCTGCCCAGCATCCCTGGCTCTGGTAACACTGGAGGATGGTGAGTGGGTGCGGTAATCAGTGGTGAAGATATTCTGGAAGATCAGCAGCTACAGTAAGTATGTAACTTTCATATCTTCCAAGATTCAATCTTCATCATTGATTCCCACTTATGGGTCAGAGTACCAAGCTTTCCTTCTTTCTGAGGAGAAGCTACCTCCGCCTGAGGGTAGCAGAACCCTCAGCCCTCTGCATGGGGAGAAGATCTGTGGGCAGGGGTTCCTCACAGGTCTGGCAAGACCGAGGCTGGCCTATGGCCAGGAATGGGCTCCTGTGGCACAAGAGCTGGAGGGTTCCCTGACAGTTCCTGCCTGACGAGGAGTGGGTAGAAATAAGCCCCCTGAAATGTGGAGTTCAGCACCTTACAATGGGTCAAAGGTGCCAGTCAGGAGAGGTGAAGCCATGCCATCCAGTTGATGCAAACTGCAGTTCCTACCAACCTGGTGGCCACCTTGTTGACATTGTAAGATGCCCTCAGCATTACAGATGAGTATGAATAGATAGGCCATTGACAGAGCAAAGGCTGATGGCACATTCATAAGGCAGAAAAGAAATGGGCAGACTGGATGGGCCTTGCAGTCCTTATCTGCCGTCAACTTCTATGTTTCTATGTTTCAACTGGTGCAGAGCTACCTCCAGGCATCGGGCAGAAAGGTCAATGGCCTGCCTACCTGTCTCATTCTGTGGCAGTGTACAGCAGTTTGAAAACTTTGAGCCATAGGCTCATTTACAAAGGTACCTTGTCACAAAGTGTAGTTAAGAGTGTGTTTAGTTGCAACCATAGCTGATGGTTATTGGCTGCCTTGTGTGCCTGGTGAACACAGATGCAAATTAGGCACATGCCGAACAAAAAAATTCCTGTCAAGGGCATCTGTCAGTGGAGTCTGCCTCTGGAGGCTGGTCACATGTGAGGTGTTAGACCCCATATGGGTCTGCAGTATTTCAAGCCTCCAAGAAAGGTGGGTACATCACCAGCAGACCTTGTGAATGCGCTGTACAGTGTAAGGAGGTCCTTGATGATGGCTGAGTTGGAGAAGGAAACCTCCACACTGCCCTGAATGCCTCCTCAAAGGCTTTAGGCCATGGAAGACCAATGGAAGTATCGAGATTGGGGACTCTGAGGAGTCCCAACAGCAGGGCTGCCAGATCGCTTGCAAAGCATGTAAGTCTATGAACAAGGGCAACCTCTCCAAGAAACGACGAGGTCCTGGTGGAGGGTGTTAAGACCCTGGTCTCGAGGGCCTTGAGGTGGGTTGCTGAATTGTGCAGGGGCCATGCCCAAGGGAGGGCCTAGAAGATTTGCCCAAAGGGTGTTCTCCTACATCTGAGGAGTGACCTGATTGGTGCCTATGGGGAACCCCCAGGTGAGAAGAGTGAGCCATACAGGCCCCTCAGGGAGACTCTGGTCCTTACTGGTGACAGTGATGTCCAACAGCTCTGGAGAAAATTTTATCTTCAAGCCGCTGCCCCACTCTGAGTCAGCACTGCCTCTGGCATCAGTCTCAGGATCTGCAACAGGCTCAGAAAATACAGGTTACTCACCTGTAACAGAAGTTCTAGGAGTGGTATATGTTGTTCATCCACACTTATTGGCAGGTTCCTGTCGCTTTAAATGTTGCCGGAAGGTCTTCAGTTGGCTCCTCTCACCCACCCGGTGGTAAAACTCTCGGCCCGCCCCCATGACGCCAGATCTAGCCCGCTGGAAGCCAGGCTGGGCGTGTTGAAGCCGGGAGGTTAGGTTAATAGGATGAACAACATATACCACTCCTAGAACTCCTGTTACAGGGGAGTAACCTTGTATTTCATGGGAAGTGGATATATTGTTCAATCCACACTTATTGGCAGACTCCTAGCAGTTCTCCGGAGGAGGGAGGCAAGACGCCGCACCCCTACTTAGGGAATAAGGACTGGAGAACCGAGGTCCCAAAACTAGCATCCCGCATGACTCAAGGTCGATGTGGCAGTGGGTAATGAAGGTGTGTGCGGACTTCCAGGAGCAGCCCTGCAGATTTCCTGACAGGGACTCCTGGAAGCAGCCACTGAAGCAGCGGTATGGCAGGTAGAATAAGCTCTTATCCCTTTGAAGGCTCCATGCCCGCCAATCTATAGCACAGATCTATGCAGGAGGTGACCCATCTGCCTATCATCCACTTGGCTGCAGGTCTGCCAGGTGCGGCTTCAGTGTAGGTGACAAACAGCTGGCGAACCTCTCCCCGAACTTCGGCAATCCGCTCCTTATAATAAAGAGAGCTCTTCTGAGTCCAAAATATAGAGCCTATATTCGGCCTCCGAGGTGTGATTGGGGAAGAACACCGGCAGAGTCAACACCTGGTTACGGTGAAACTCGACACCACCTTCGGAAGGAATTTCGGTGGGGGCGAGGACAACTTTGTCCTTATGGAAGACCAGATAAGGAGACTCGATGGAAAGCGCCTGAGCTCACCCATCCTTCTGGCTGACCTGACGGATAGACACCAAGAAGGCGGTTCTTCCACAACAGGTGAGAGATATCACACCTGTGCATTAATTCAATGGCTTGACCATGAGCTTAGCCAATACCAGCAGTAGATCCTATGGAGGTGGAGGTTCTCGCACCGAGGGATATGTGATCAAGGCCTTGAAAAGCATCCGACTACCTTTTCCTGCGCCACCGACTGCTTTCCGCCCACGCCCAGTAAGCAGAGATGGCTGCCAGGTGCACCTTAAGGGTTGTCGACTGAAGCCCTAGCTGAGAAAGGGACCACAGGTAGTCCAGAATGCTGGCTAAGGAACAGAAGGAAGGGTCCAACCCTTTATCCTGACACCAAATGGAGAATCTCTTCCATTTAAAGGCATAGCATTTTCTGGTCGACTCCACGGGATGCCTCAACAACGTTGAGGGCCTAGTCGGAAAGACCCAAGGCCTGGAACTTAGCCACTCAGGAACCAGGCCATCAGATGCAGGGTTGAAGGTCCGGGTGGAATACCTTCCCTGGTTGACTGAGATCAGGTCCGGCAGGTTGGAAGCCGCCTGGAGCCTGAGCTGAGGCTGAGGAGATCTGGATGCCAGAACCGACGGGGCCAGTCTGGGGCTACCAGGATCACCTGCGCCTTGTCCCTCCCTCCTTGAGAAGCACCTTGTGGATCAAGGGAAATGGGGAAGGCGTGAGAAGAGGCCTGGGGTCCACGGCCTCGAGAAGGCATCCCCCACAGCGAGCCCTGCTGAGGGGGCGGGCATGAAACAGCCTCAGCTTCACATTCTCCCTAGAAGCAAACAGGTCCACCTGAGGTGTGCCCCAGTGGGAGAACAGATCGTGTACTACCTTCGGCAGGAGAGACCACTGCGGAGATGCAGCACCTATCCGGCTTAGGGCATTGGCCAGAGTGTTGGAGGCTCCTGCCACATGAATGGCTAGGAGATCCGCCTCCAGACTGCCCACGAGAGACCAAGTGCAGAGAGTTTTGCACAGAGACAAGGAGTGCGCCCCGCCTGGCGGTTTAGGTAGTACATGGTCATGATGTTGTCCATCTGGACCTAGACCACTTGACCCCATACAAACGGAAAAATGCGGTGAGGGCTAGTCGGACTGCTCAAAGCTCCAGCAGGTTGATGTGGCATCGAGACTCCGAGGGACCAGAGGCAGTGCGCTCTGAGTTCCCCAGATGGGCACCCCAACCCATCAGAGGCGTCGGTCATTAGAATGACCATCGGCTCTGGGCAGACAAATGGGATACCCTCCTGCAGATGAGTGGGAACGATCCACTACTGGAGCGTTCCCCATCTCCTGGGTCACTATCACTGGCTGGTCCAGAGGACTGGAGAGCTGTGACCACTGGGGGCCAGTCCCCATTGCAGGGACGATGTGCCAGCAGGCCCAAAGGACCATGCTGGTGAGGCCGCCATGAGGCCCAGGAGGCACAGGAAGTCCTGGGCAGGGGCAACTGCCCAACCGAAATGATTGGGCAAGGAGGAAAGAACCTCGGCCCTGTCCACGGAGCCGTGCTCTGGCTCGAAGAGAGTTGGGCTCTGCCCCGATGAACTAAATCACCTGCACTGGCACAAGTTCCGATTTGGCCTCATTGATGGGAGGCCAATCTGAGAGCAGACCTGAGGGCCAGACCCTGGACCGCTTCCACTCCGACTTGGAGGAGGCTGCAATCAGCCAGTTGTCCAGGTAAGGTACACCCTGACCCTTCGGCACCGCAGGAATGCTGTCACCACTGCCATGCATTTGGTGAAGACGCTGGGAGCTGGAGAGAGGTCAAGGGCATGGCCTGGAACTGTAGAAGGATCCTCCACTCTGAAGTGGAGGAATCGCTGATGGGACGGATGGATTGGGACATGAAAGAACGATCCTGAAGGTCCAGAGAACAGAACCACATGCCTGCTCCAAGGATGGGATGATCTGAGCCAGAGTGACCATCCTGAAGATTTGAGACCTTAGGAACTTGCTCAGGTTGTGGAGATCAAGAATGGGGAGCCAGCCTCCGTCCGCTTTGGGACCAGGAAGTACCTGTACACAAACCCTGGGTCTAAAGGAGGATCTGCCACGTCCTGATCACCCACCTTCTGGAGAAGCAGGGCAATGTCGGCTCGACGAGCCGACAGAGACTGCTGAACCCGTAGCCCCGTTGGGCGGCACGGCTCGATAGGGTGGGGACTGCTCGAATTCCAGCGACAGACCCTTTCCTACCACTTCAACACCCAGCGGTCCGTGGTGATATTGGACCAGGTGGAAATGAAGTGGCGGAGCTGTCTTCACAGGGGAACCCGGGAGGAGGACGAGGTTGCGGGCGACACCTCAACCCATCACTGGGCAGGCTTGGAGGAAGGACCGGCCGAGGAGCCTCCTGGACCTTTTCTCCGGCTTCCTGTTGGAGGAAGTGGTAGGCTTGACTTTGTGGTGCCAAGTGCGAGCCTGCTGGCCCTGATGCTGGTGTTGCTGGGCGGACGTGCCGCAGGGGCTGAAGGACGAAAGGGCTTACGCTGCTGCTGGCGGCCTTTGTCCTTCTGGGCAGACGTGACCGAGTCTCACGTGGCATTGGACTTCTTGATCCGCTGAAGATGTCCTCAACCCCGGACCAAACAAGTCGGTACCCAGGAAGGGAACGCCTGCCAGCTTGTGGATCGGCAGCCAGCTTCATGTCCACTACCGCGGCCGCTACTGACCAGGCACACAAATCAGCCGGTGTCCAAGGAGGTCTGCAGCTGCTGTTTGGCCACCGCCTCTTCCTGATCCTGCACCTGCTTGACCATAGTTTGGAGGTCAGCCGAGATGAGGAATCACCTCATCCTGGGAGCCCAAAAGGGCGGGTAAGTGTGCATCAGGATGGCCGAGCTGGCCTGACGAAGGCCTAGGGAGGAAGCAGCGAAACTTTCCACCCGGAGTAGTCCAACTTCTTGGACCTCTTGTCGGGAGGTTTGTCCACGCCCCGAGCATTCCCGAACGCTGGAAACACTATCGGCATGAGCCCTCCGCAGAGGGGTGCTCCGAGAAACCAGAAAGTGAACTGTGGGGACAGCATACTCCGAGCCATCCTGGCCAAGGTGCTGGACAAGAAGCTGGCCACTGCCAGAGCTCTAGGGCCAGGCTAACAACGGCTTCGGCCATCAGGAAGGCCTTGGGGAATCCTCAGTCAAGTATCTCCGTGAGGATACTGGGCCTGCTTTTGAACGGGTTCGGCTTCATCCCAGTGGACTCTGGAGATGAGCCGGGCATTCCTAAAACGAGGATGGGCTCGCTCATTGACTGACCCCCATGGACTCCAGTCAGGTGGCCTGGAGAACAAGGAGGAGTCATCATCAGACTCGAGGAGTCTGCGAACAGCTGCCGAGTGCCTGAGCCACCCTCCACCTGCCGAGGTCGATCGGGAGTGAGGGTGACCGACAACCGATGGGGTAAGTCCTGACCGACCGAGAATCCTTGGTCAGGGCCCCAAATTTTGGTTGTGGAGGGGGTTCTACCACAATGGGTGGCGCAGCGGTTTCGCCCAACAACCGTGCCGCTTCGACCACTACGAGGGGTTGTTTCGCTGCCCGTGACAGTTACTTAATGGCCGGGAGGACGATGAAGTCGGCCTATTCCCGGTCAGAAGGAGCTGCTGCCACATTAGTTTCTCATAGTGCTGTCGCACTTGCGCCGAGCCTATATCCAAGAGGACGAAGACAGTGATGAGCGGCGCCATTTCCACGGTGCCTAGACGAAGACCGCCAATGTTGGTGGGATCGGCTGGACCGAGAAGAGGTCCAAGACTGAGACTGAGACTGTCAGTGTTTCTGAGGGTGAGTCTGAGAGGGGCGGGGAACACACCTCCCTCGGTTCAGGGACCTTAACCGGGACTCCGCACAGGAGGCGAGGCAAGTCCTCGGTTTCACTGGGGAACCGTGAAGAAGGGTTGTTCGCTTCCTCCAGTTGACAGTTCGTCCGACGGGTCGAGAAAAGTCTCGATCAGCGCTAACGGGTGCCTCGGCCGGCTGACCTGATGGGGACACCGTGAAACCAGGGCCTTAGCCGCAACCTCGATCAAGTCGAGTGTCGACTATCCGGGAAGGGAACTCTCCCGCCCCACCAACGCCAACGGTGGGACTTACCTTGGGGTCCTTTCTTGGACCAAGAGGAATATCCCAAAGGGCCTTCCCTTGGTGGAGAGGACTGGCAAAGCTCCTTGATAGAAGCTGTAGGAGGATTCCAAGGAGAGCAGAATAAATGTTGGCCGAGGATGATGATGATGTGGCCTGGGCCGCCTCCTCCTCGAGGGCCACCATCTGCTCTAGCTGTTCCGCTGAGCCCGCAGCCGCGGACACCCCAATGGGCCTCCTTAGACTTAACCAGAGGATAACGCTTTCAGGTCGCCCAACAGTAACCGGGCAGCACGGTCCTCCAAGACTGAAGCCGAAAAGGATTGCACAACTCACAAGCCTGTGAGTCAGGCCGAGTCCACAGTAACAAACGCACGCGGGCGGCGGATCGGTCCGGACATCTTCATTCAGCAGGGCACCTACGAAATCTGGGAGTCAATTTGTCCATCGCAGTCAGAGGGAAGATACAGACCAAGTCTTTAAATCTTAAATAAATTTCGGATTAACCAAGAGTTTGATCCAGGCCTAAACGCAGAGCGCCAAGGAGTGAACCTGAGCTTCCAAGCGGTAAGGAAGATCTGGCGCCATGGAGCGGAGCCGAGAGTTTTACTACCCGGTGGGTGGGAGGAGCCAGCTTGAAGACCTTCCGCAACATGTAAAGCTGCAAGGAACCTGTCAATAAGCATGGATTGAACAACATAACCACGTCCCTAGAACCGGATTCTTCCCACTACCATGGCCGGCATCACCCTCAACATCTGCTCAGTGCTGACTTTGACACAGTGCTCAAAGTCATCACCCTCAACAGTGTCTAGGGTAACACTGGAGTTGGGAATGACCTCCAACACAAGATCTTGTCAGCACCTCACTCAGAAGCAGACCCAGGATTGGCACCACTGCCATCGCCACCTTTGTCACTGTGTCCCATGCCATCACCTTCCTTGGTGTTGCTAGCAGCACATGGATGGTGATAACAGCTAAACTGACAACAGTGCAGACAACAGCCTTGGTACTGGTCCTCTTCTGACAACACAAACAGTGTCAGGAGGGGACCCAGTGGCATCCCTGGTGCCACCTGCCGTGCTATCACTGTGAATGATGATAAAAGCACCAGCAATGCCAGAGGATGACATTGAGATGTTCACCGCACAGACTGAATGTACAGCTACAGCCTCGCAACAAGGGACATCTGCTGCTCAGGCCAGGCAGACTGTGGAGGGTTTGCAGTCAACTGTCCTACAGACCTATCCATCAGAGTATCCAGTGCCTCAGCATGGTAACGCTGAAGGAACTCAGTACTTCCATCGAAATGAGAGGTCCCGTGGAGACCTAGTCTTAGATGCATGCTTGTCAGGCCTGTTTCTGAAGATGGGAATCGGACGACCCCACCTCAATGTGTGGTTGTGCTCATGATGCCGCAACCCGAGTTTGGGAATGGGCTTGGTTGTCAGAGGGCCAGTCGGGGAGGGGTGGAGGAGGCTGGAGCATCCCAAGACCGCCATCTACTCTGGGGGTGGGGAGTCTTGGCTCGGTGTTTAACGGCCTCTATCAGTGGCTGGAGGATCGGCATGCCCGTGCCGCACGTAGGGCGGGAGGTGACAGACGCCGCCGCCCGGGTGTAGAAGAAAAACACTTGGCCCCGTAACACCGTCAAGGAGGTCAGAACATTGGCCTTCACCCGCTGGGTTCAGTGGTCTGAGGATGGAACCCGACGAGAACAAGAGGTACAGCTGCGGGGGGACTAGCTGGGGGCCACCTCCCACTTTGTCCATGCCTGGGAGGTAAGCCAAGACTCTTGAGGGTCCTCCACGGGACCGTGGGGGCTCAGTGGGTTAGGCTGCGCCACAGTGCCAGGCTGGGTGGGGAAGAAAAAAGAAATTCTCTGTAACAGAGTAGACACACCAGAGGGTGTAGACAGAATGAGAAGGACCTGCAGAAACTTGAAGAATGGTCAGGGGTTTGGCAGTTGAAATTCAATGCAAGGAAGTGCAAGATAATGCATTTGGGGCACAAAACCCTGGCACAATATATCAGTTGGGGGTGACGATATAGCATGCACCAAGTAGGAAAGGGATCTTGGAGTTATCATCTCTGATGACCTCAAGGCAGGGAAACAGTGTGACAAGGCAGCAGGTAAAGCAAATAGGATGCTGGGATGTATAGGCAGGGCATCACCAGCAGGAAAGGGGGTCATAATTCAGCTATACAAGACACTAGTGAGGCCCCACCTGAGGTACACTGTGCAGTTCTGGAGGGCAACAAAGATGGTGCATGGATTGCATCACAAGTCCTATGAGGACAGGTTGAAGGCACTGAACATGTACTCCTGGAGGAGAGGAGGGAGAGAGGATATGATAGAGACATACAAGTATCTTACAGGGAGGAACAGGTGCAGGAATGCACTATTTTTAGCCGAAAAGATGTTCCAGGACTAGAGGGCATGGGATGAAGTTGGAGGAGGGACGATTCAGAGGAAACGTGAGGAAGAATTTCTTCACAGAACGGGTGGTGGACAAGTGGAACACCCTGCCAGAGGAAGTGGTGGGGCTGAAACAATCACGGATTTAAGAATGCATGGGATAGACATAAAGGAATTCTGGAGGTCAGGGTAAGGGCAACAGACTTCCTGGAAAACATAAACTGAACTTACAAACTTAAATGGGCAGACTACGTGGGCCATAGGCCCTTATCTGCCGACACTGTCTATGTATCTATGTAAATTACTAAAAAAGGGTACAGCAGTCCATAAGAAGTAGGCACTGCATGCATCCATGTCGTGCTCCAGTCCAAGAAAGCCTGCACAGGTCTGATGCCAGGCCAGAACACCCTTGGTTGCCCCAAATGACACAGGAAATAGAGATGCTGGTATGCCAGGTGAGGCACACAGCACCTCAGCCCGTAATGCCACTAGAGTGACTTATGTCCTTGTCTTTCTTCAAGTGCTGGCCCGAACTGCACACAGTACTCCAGGTAAAGATGAACCAGGGACATGAACATTGGCAGAGTCACACCACTCCCTGGCTACTGCTCCATCGCACCTTCCTATTAATTCATTATTTGTTTATTTATTTCAAAAGTTGCACCCAGCTCATTTCCAGGTGCATCCAGAGAAAGCATCTAGGAAGTAGACAATAACAAAAGTACAACATATACAAAATACAAAATAAAAGAATCAGATACTAACTACAGAATACACAGTACAGTAAGGTGCAAGAGCAATTAAATACAACACAGTATGGAAGAAGTAATAAAATACAAGATGCAGAATTCACAGTGCATTAGGGTGCAAGAGTAATAAAAATACTATACAGCTGGGCAATCTCACATGCAGATAACTAGCGTAATAAATATATAAGGTGCACGGACTGGACAGGGAACGAGCAGTAAAACAGTAACCAGCAAATCCACATACAAGTACAATTAGGTCAAATGGATAACTGTCTAGAGGGGCACAAATCAAACAGGGGAGGGAAGGAGGGCGCAGGATAGTGGTCACATGAAGGAGTTAAGTCACAAAGAAGGGACTTGAGGGGAGAAGGAAGAGGCAGATCGAGAGACATGGGAAGAGAGGGCCAAAGTTTGGGGAAATTATATGAGAAGGTGGTTTGGCCTGCAGTAGTTTCCTGAAGGGAGGGACTGGGTATGGGATCCAGTGTTCCAGAAGAAAAATTACTCACCTTAGTAATGTTGTTTCTTCTAATGGAGTCTTATATATTATAGACATTAGCAGTTTGTTCCAGCTCTAGAACTGCCCCGGAGTGAAATGTGGTTAAAACCATTCCAAAATAGAATTTTGCACGAGAGCAGCTCTATCTGTGTCATTTCAAACTTGAACTGTCAGATCTTTACGAGCCAAACTCACTAAGGTCTGTGTGGAAGCTGTAACTCACACTAGCCAAATGGCTACCTAAATAATAACAACCATTGATGGTCCCAACACCCAAGACTCAAGTCAGGGGACCAGAAATACTAACACCATTCTAATAATATGAAAATGGAACATAAGTATAATAAAACACACACACGTACACACACACACCCCAAAGTCCCAAAGGGGACAAAATGCTAACAGGACATAAGTAGTGCCCACACTAAGTTGCCCGCACCCCACCAAGTAGAGGTTCTGAGAGGGGCAGGTTGGGAGGTTTATAATATAGCAAGACTCCATTAGAAGAAACAACATTACTAAGGTGAGTAATTTTTCTTCAAACAACATGAAGTCTTGCTATATTATAGACGATAACAGAATACACAGCAGTACCTCCATGGAGGAGGGCAGAACCTACTTAGGGAATAGGCTCTGAAGAACAGCTGTGCCAAACCGAGCATCTCTCCGGCATGGACATCCAGGAGTAATGCTTGGTAAAAGTGTACCGCTTTCCAAGTAGCAGCCTGGCAAATCTCTAATAACGGATATCTCTGGCAGCAGCTAGAGACGCAGCTGTACCCTGGTAGAATGAGCCTCAAACCGGGGGCTCTGCCCACTTTCTGATAACAAAATTGGATACAAGAGACAATCCACCTGGCTATTGATCTCTTTAGTGGCAGGTTTGCCTTCCCAACTTCACCATAGGTAAGGAAAAGTTGGAGGATTCAACTCGTGACCTTGGTACGCCTATATAATAACTAAGAGCTCTCTAACATCCAGGCTGTGCAACCTCCTCTCCACCGAAGAGGAGTGATCAGTGAAAAATACTGGAAGGGAGATAGATTGATTAAGATGGAAATCTGAAACCACCTTAGGCAAAACTTCCTATTAGTCCTAAGGACTACCTTATCCCTGTGGAAAGAAATAAAGTCAGTCTCCACTGACAAGGCTTGCAATTCACTTATGCCTGGCAGAAGTGATAGCCACTAGAAAAACAGTTTTCCAAGTTAGGTACTTAAGCTCTGCAGAAGACAGAGGTTCAAAGGGGTTGCATTAACTGGGCAATGCAAACATTAAGGTCCCAAGCAGGGCCGTTCCCAAAAGGGAGGATTAGTATGGAGTAATCCTTAAAAACTTGGAAAACACAGGATGAGAGGAAAGAGGGATGACTTTCCTGCTGACACAAAAGCAGACACAGCTGCCAAATGAATCTCAGGGTAGCTGGTCTGAGACCCAAGGAATTAAGATGTACCATGTAATCTAACAAAATGGGCAACTAGCAGATTCTGGGGAAATATTTTCCTAGCACACCAAATGGAAAACCTTTTCCATTTAGAACTATAAGTAGTTCCTAGTGGAAGGCTTTCTGGAAGCCTTTAGGATCTCAAGAACACCCTGAGAGAGGTGTAAATCAGCAACTTAACTCCTCAAGAGCCAGGCCTTGAGGTTGAGGGATTTGAGGTCCGGATACTCAAACCTTCCCTGGGCACAAGTCAACAGATTGTGATTCCTGGGAGGCACAGGGGAAGATGGACTGTCAGAGACAGAAGGAGTGGGTACCAGGGCTGCCTGGCTCAATCCTGGGCAATCAGAATCACCCTGCAAGGCTGAGATCTGATTTTGACTAGTACTTTGAATAGAGAGGAAAGGGGGAAGCATAGAGGAACTTCCCTCCCAATCCAGAAGAAGGGCATCCAGGGGAACTGAGCCCAGCACTGGAGGTCTGCAACAGAACAGAGGAAGTTTGTGATTGTCTGGGGCTGCAAAAGATCTATCTGAGGATGCCCCATCTGGCAAAAACTATCCCCAGCACTTGAGGATCCAGGGACCATTTGTGATGGCCCTGGGAAATCCTGCTGAGGGCATCCGCTAGACATTGTCCTTCCCTGGAAGATGAACTGCTATGAGGGAAGTGTTCAGGAATAGGCCAGAGACCACAACTTCATTGCCTCGGTGCACAAGGTCAAGACCGAGTGCCCCCTGTTTGTTGATGTACCACATTGTTGTGGTGTTGTCTGTTCTGACTTGTATCACCTTGTCGTGACAGATGCAGAAAAGCTTGAAGAGCTAAAAAGACAGCTCTGAGTTCCAGCAAATGATGTGGAGCAGAGATTCCTGGGGACCAAACCCTGAGTGGAAAGGTCGCCCATGTGGGCTCCCCAACCCAGAAGGGAAGCATCTGTAGTGAGAGTCAAGTCGTGAGAAGGGAAATGAAGGGACCCCACTCTTAAATTGCTCTGATCCTGCCACCACTGGAGAGCTAGGATCAAGGTTCGAGTCACTGGGACCAACTTGAAAGGGGGTCTCTTCTCTGAGACCAAAAGGTTCTCAAGTGAAACTGAATGTCTCTCATCTGAAATCTGGCCCCTGCACAACAGCTGTGGATGCAGCCATGTGCCCAGGAGCTGCAGAAAGTGTCTTGCTGGTCGAGAGACCTGCAGAGTGAAGGAAGAGGCCAGAGCCACTAAATTCCTTACCCTTTCTGGGGAAGAAAGGCTCTGGCTAGCTTTGTGTCCAATTCTGCCCCTATAAAGGTGAGTACCTGGACTGGTTCCAGAACCGACTTTGGTAGGTTTAGCAGAAAACCCAGGGAGGTGAGAAGCTGCTGGGTGACCTGCAGGTGAGATTTTACCTGTTCTGGGACTGGCCTACAATGAGCCAGTCGTCTAGATAGGGAAAACAGCAATCCTCTGCCTCCTTAAGTAGGCCACTGCCACTGCTAGACACTTTGTAAATACCCTTGGAGCAGAGGTAAGGTCAAGGCATTGCTCTGAACTGGTAATGACCTGAGGGCAGTTCGAATCTGAGGTACTTTCGGTGGGATCTTCTGATTAGGACATGGAAATAGGCATCCTTGAGGTCCAGGGAGGCTAGCCAGTCCCTGGCCTTAGGGAAGGTAAAATCATTGCCAGAGTTACCATTTTGAACTTTGGTTTCAAAAGATGCTTGTTCAGATATCTGAGATCTAAAATGGGCCGCCATTCTCCTGTCTTTTTGGGGTAAGGAAGTATCTGAATACAGACCCCTGCCCTGATGCAGGGAGGAACCTTCTACTGCTCTGAGAGCTAACAGGATGAGACCTCTGTTTCCAGAGCGAGGGTCTGAAGCACTTGCAGGTAGAAAAGTCTGCTTCTCAACTTGGGAAACTTTTTGAAGCTGAGAACCAGACCCTGGCTTACTACTTCCAGAACCCACTTGTTTGAGGTTAAAGAAGCCCAATTCTGACTGAAGTAAGCCAGCCTGCCCCCACTGGTACAGGAGAATAGGCCTGGCACCCCATCAGGGTGCCTGTTTCTGCAGGAGCTTTAGGCTGGGGTGGAGCAGGTCTGCCCACCCCTCGCCTGCCCCCTGCCTTCTGAAGAAGCCCCTCTGAGCATAGGCAGAGGAGGCCTGAGTCTGGTAGAAAGCCTGTGAAAAGGCCTACCCCTACCCCTGGGGCATGCCTTTGAGGAGTGGCTTGCCGCTCCTTAGCCTGGGCACTCTTGTAAGTAGTCCCATATTCATCCATCTTTCATGTAATTCTCTGTCTGCTCTCCAAACAGAGAATTTCCCACCACAGGAAAATCCATAGCCTTAGTCTGGGTATCCTGTGACAAACTAGTACACCTGAGCCAGGCCAACCTACTAAAAGCTACAGATGTGGCCATGACCCTAGAGGAAACATCATTAACATCCACAGCAGCATGAAACTGAACCTTAGAGGCTTCAATGCCATCAGCAGCCACCTGTTCTAGTTCACTAGCCAGCTGGCCATGGGCCTGCTTGGCCAATTGCATAACAGTATCCCATCTAGATTTCTGATACCAGCTACATAAGCCATATAATTTGCTTGCCTGAGTCCCAGAGAGGCTGCCATATACTGTTTTTTTGCCATGGCATCAATCTTCCTGGAATCCTTGTCAGGAGGATGTGAGCCAAGGAATATTAGCTTTATCACAGGCAGCAGCCTGAACTACCCCAACATGACTGCATTGTTGAGAAAGGAATTCTGTATCAGGGCCTGACAATGTATACCTTCTGTCCATCTTTTTATCTACAGGAGGCACAGAATTAGGAGCTTTTAAAATTTTAATTGTTTGTTTCCTAAAAGACTTGTGTAAAGGAATAGACAATCTCCTAGACTCTGGAATATCCATCATTTCTACAAAATCAGGCTCCTCTTGCTCATCCACAGCCTCTTCTAAAGGAAGCTGGAGGGTTCAGCAACTTTTTATAAAACATAAAATGAGATGGGGACTCAGACAGCATAGGGGAGATTCTAAAGGTCTGTCTGGGAGATGTCCGGTTCAATGGGCACACCCAGACCTTCCCAGCCACATTCATACTGTTCATAATCCTCCTCCCTCCTCTGGTTCATAAAATTCCTCAATATCATAATCCTGAACCACTGGGACCGACGAACCGACCTTTTACCAGATAGTGGTGGTTCGGACGGACCCTGAGACAGTGACTGGACAATTTGTATGGCTTTTGCTATCTCTGCAGCAGTTGGAGAAGGAATTTTGGACTCCAGACCTGCTGATTTTCTTGTTTTCTTTACTGGAATTGGTTCCTCAGAACCAGCTTTTCTTTGCCCGAGGAAGTCTGGCCCTGGTCAGAGGGCATTCCTCTGGTTCGTGCTGGCACCGAACCGGCTGGCCATCCGGGTCAGCGGACTTTTGGCTCTCTCGCCCCTGAGCCTGCCCAATCTTTTTCCAGGGTGGCTGCAGGGAAATTCTTACATACCTGGCAGTCTGACTGGAGGTGGTCAAACCTCAGACAATAAACACATGGTGTGTGGGTCAGCCTTGGCAAGACTTCCCACAAACATCACAGTGTTGAAACCCAGTGGGCCCGGTTTTTTTTTGGGTTTCTAGACATAATGCCAGCCTAACCAAAAACTTGCCCTTTAACGGCAGTGCCAGGTAAGACACCCTTATCGGTTCCTAACCGTGTCACGGTATTGGAAAAACCGTAATAAACTGCTTTTTTTGAACCGATAAGAACCGGAACCGCACTCTAAAATAGTAACTTTTAGTTTTAAATGAGTTTAAACCCACTGATCGGTTCAAAACCGAACCGATAACTTACAAGTTCCACACAGACAAAACCTTCATTTACTTACGGTTACCACAGATAGAGCTTGAACTGAACGGTTTTATGTTAAATAAAACTATTCTCGTTAAATCCAACCGAGAAAACACTTTTAAACCGAGAAATGAACCGAGCAGAAGGAGAAATCTCCGGGCGACTGTTCACTGAGGCGGAGTAAAGAATCTGACAGTTCAAGTTTGAAATGACACAGATAGAGCTGCTCTGTGCCAAAATTCTATTTTGGAATGGTTTTAACCATTTCACTCCGAGTGTTCTAGAGCTGGAACAAACTGCTAATGTCTATAATATAGCAAGACTTCATGTTGTTTGAAAGGGTTAAAAGGAGGGAGAAGAGATAGCAAACGATATATTGAATTGTGAGTGTTCATACTTAAATGACATACCAGATGTTGAATCAGCCTTGCAGTTCTTTGCCTCTGAATTCACGCAAATGTGTTCATTTTCATGCCCCTATTCATAAGATGTATGTTAAAGGAAATAATTAGAATTGGCTTACCACTGAATTGTGCTCGTTAATGGCCACAAGAGAAAAGGCCTGGCGAGAAGATAAAACCAATGATAATTCTAGGCACCTGGCCTGGTGGCGCTGAGGCTGAGCACTGCTGAGCACCCTACCTAGCACCACATCGGTGACCCAAGTTCGGGAACAAGCTTGGGTTGGCGGGGGTGGAGGGAGGTGGTGCGGGACTAGATGCAGCAGCTGCTAAGCAGCTCTCCTCTCCTCTCCCGGACTGGTGAGGCTTGTTGACCAGCTCCGGCTGACACCAGGTGGAGGTCTAGTGGCAGTGCTAAACGGCAAATGGTGAGGTACATGTGTCACCAGGGGGGGGAGAGCCACAGGTTCTGGGTCGCATGCGTGCCTCCATGCACATGTGCCACTTGTCTCACCTCAGCTCAATCGGGATAGAAAGCGAGACTTGAGAGTTAGCGGCACACCACCTCTCCAGACTTGCACCATCACCTGGGCACCTCAGGCACTACCAGGATTTGTTCTCTGGGTGGAGTACAGCCCACCCCAGCCCCCACAGGCAGAATCCATGGGGATCCCATGCAGGAGCTAAGCCGGTGGAGGTGGCTGCCGGTCTGGGGAGGTGGGGTCACAGTCGGCAACCCGAGGGGTAAAAAAACTATACGGAAAAAAATAATAATGATTCTAGGCTTTTAATGACTTAAAAGAATTATGTAATCATAAGTGTTTGGTAAGGAAATGCAAGACCAATTTCTACACTGGTAAACATATTGGTTCTTTTCAGTTCAGGGCAGTCTTGGAAATGTATTTATTCCTTATTTAACAACAACAACAAAATTCTACATCTATCAAACTGATTACTATTTCCGAAGGTAGCTTGTTGATCCAGCTGGTATTTCGGTCAAATTCTACAATTACTTGGCTAAAATCGTGAGATCAACTTTAGCTACAAACCTCACAGAGCTAGGATCAAATGTAACCAATGATTTAAATCGATATTGATTCTATCTGATGAGGCCGATGCACAAGAATTGGTAATACAATCTCCACCTTTGTAAGACGGACACTGAGGTACCCTAAGGCTCCATCCTGGGTCCCTTTGTTTTAGACTTTATCTTCATTAGTTGGCATCAGGCATTAATAATGTTGAAGCGTTTTTGTCACGTGGACAATTTAGTTCTGTTCTCTGGGGCTGTGACCAGTCTATTATTTAGAAAATATTTAGATGACTTTTAACTATGTTCAGAACTGGCTTTCTTATAACCAACTGATACTCAATGCTAAGAAAATCAAACTTATTGTTTCCATTGGGCAAAAAAGCTGTTCCATTGCCACTTAAGTTAAAACTATTAACGGTCAACTAATTGAGTCCATCCATGAATTTAAATGTTTTGGTTTAACTTTGGATTCCTAAGCTTACTTATGTCAACCACACTTATTATTTAGTGCATTCAACTCACTCTAGACTGTTTTTTCATATAGAATAAAAGTTGTCTGGTCCCCAGTCACGTAAATTAGCTGCCACTGGATTATTTCTTTGATTATGCCCACCCTATTTACAATTGCAGCTACTGCTTCCTGTTTACAGAGGGTCTCCATGCCTTTGAACAGTGTGGGTCACTTTGATTTGGGGGCCAGCAGTCGACTACCACTGTTCACTGTATGAAGACCTTCAGTGGTTATCCCAGAAACAATCAGGGTGTCTCTTATCATTTGGAAAATCTTAAAAGGACAAGGTCTTACATCACTTGCAAATCTTTTTGTCACTTCTAAATCTTGTCATAAAACTCACAGTTCTGATAAATGTCTGTTGGTTACACCATTCTGAAAAACTCAACACGGTCAAAGAGTATTCTCTCACACCATGGCCAAAGAATGACATTTTCTAACTAGTAATTTTACTGCTGTTAATAACATTGCTACATTTAAACGTAACTACAAGAACTACCTGTTCGTAACAACGTATGTAGATATTTTGTGTAGGTGATTCTGAGCTTTGTATTTGAATTGTATTTTTGTGCCGTGTTATTTATTCAATTTGTTTTCTTTTGCATTTTGTTTCTCTCTCTCGGGTCACCCTTGAAAATGGACAGTTTCAGTCCTTGGGTTCTTACCTGGTTAACAAAATATTAGATAAATAAATAAATGAATATATAAACAAACACATAAATCGAGGAGGAAAGAACCCTCCCCACTGTCCTGACATTTTAAATTGTCTGATATTTTTACCAGGTCTTTCTCCTTGGTTGTATTTTTCACAGCTGCCCTCTCCTCTTCTGTATTCTATTTTCAGATTTTTTACCCCATGTGCTTTACTTTGTACTTCTTAGTACTGAATTTCAATTGGCAGGCCTTTAACCACTTCTCTAGCCTTTCCAGGTCCTTTCTCTTAATTTCTTACCCCTTCCTCTCATCCACTCTTCAGCACACCTTAATATCGTCATGCTGACACCATGTACGCACCATGTTCTGGAGTGACTCTGGGTCGCTCTCCTATTAGAACCATTCGGAGGGCAGGTGTGCTCTGAGGGATGTGAAACACATCACACTGCAGCACCCATGTGGCCATGCGGGAACTGGACTTAAGGATCTCAGAGGAGGCCTTGTCCATGCCCTAGCAACAGAGTTCAGGTGTTGGCTAAGCACTAAAGGCCTGTCTGCACCTTTGTAAGCAGTGCAAGTATTGATCCGCTATGACTGAATCAGTATGGACAACCCCCATTACACTGTGGAGGCGATCCATTGTGGGTTTTATCATTCTTAGCGGTAGAAGATAGTGGAAACACTGCTGGATTTTTCCAGCATTATATGGACAATATGACTCTTCGTGGTTGTGGATGAGAAGGGAGGAGTCCGCTGAGGAAAAGTGGGATTTTCTTTCATAAACAGAACAGGGTCACAGGTTGAAAGGAGGAGTCTGCAGAGGCAGAGAATGGGAAGGAGTTGATTTTTTTTTTTTTAGTCGTAATTTATCCTCCTCCCTCAGCCTGCCTCCTCTGACTGCTCGGTGATGACCCACAGACATCTCACTACCACAACCCTACCACAGCAGACAGTCCACAGGCCCCCATGGAGCTGCTGGTTACCTTCGGCGGGATACGGTGTAGGGACAACCCTCAGAATTTAGTGTTTCGTCGCCCTGCGGACTGTCGAGTGGGCGCGGGCAAATCGCGCGCACGCCCGGTCCTCGCTTCCTCCTGGACCAGGCAGGCTCTTTCCCGCTTTTCCTCCCCGAGCAGACTGCGATCCCCGACGTCATGGCGCGCTCGTCGACGTCCGCTCTGCTCAGCGGCCACCGGCCAATCCCTGCAAGGACTTGCTTCCTCGAGCCTCGCTCGGAGTCGCATAAGTGCCGGAATGCGGCCAATCCCACTCGGAGTAGGCGAGCTGTCGCCGACGCCAAGTCAGCTCCCCGCCGACCTATACTGGCTACCCGAGTCCGCTCCCGAACCCGGTCGCCGGGCGGGCGAGGTGTGGCGCTTAACCCTCAGCCCTCTCGCGCCACCGGCCAGCCCGATTTTTTTTTTGTATTATCTCTTTATCCCTCTGTGCTACCTTCTCAGCCACTCCTTCAGGCTGTGCCAAGGCACCTCCGATCCATCCTGTTCCTGTGCCCCATCCTCACATTGCAGTCGCCATCAGAGTAACTCGGACCTAACACTGGGCGGCGGCTCCCCTCCTCCGAGGGGAGAGGCACCAATGGGGCAGGTCAGCATGTTACTTGGCCCTGGGGTACTGCTGCGGGATAGAAACTCCTGGGACATCGACAGCATTGACCGCCAGGCGGCCATCATCCGTAGAATGCGGAGGCAGTTTCCGTTTTCTGGTGGTATTCCCTCTTGCACGCTTCTGCGATACCCCGGTCTCCACCGGAGGTCACTGCAGAGCGACGCATTCCCACAACCCAACTTAGAAGAGAGAGAGAAGTCCTCCTAGACGCTGATCCATTCTCCCCTGCCGACTTTGAAAGTCCATTCACGAACCCGGTCGCCAGCGTGGTTGAGGTAAGGTGCCAGCGCCTCAACCCTCTATGCCACCGGCCGGGTTGATTTTTTCTTTTTTAAATACATGGCACAGGCCACAATCAGAGGTTGGAAGGAGGAAGTTGCAAGAAAGGTTTGTTTACGCCAATATTCAATCTTGCATGAGACTCAATATTCTTCATCCCCTTTTACCACTACTGTCCATGTCTGCCTAGGGCACCTCCATCCCCATTTGCTCCCATCTGTCGCTTACTGCCATATCCAGGGTACCCACAGGAGCTTGCCCTCCACGGAGGATTAAGCTGGGAGGTTGTCAACTATTTCCTCCTGTGGGTCCGACTCAAATATGGGAAAGAGCTGGACAGTTGGGAGCAGCAGGACCTGAGAGTGGGCTGCTGCCAACCACCAGGCTTTCCACCTTGTGTCTCCTATTCCCAGGATGCAGGCATCAAGAGCTCTAGGGAGTGACACGACAGAATGCTGCGTTGCAGAGTCTTTCCGCCAGCTGTGGTCACTCAGGTGGAGGTACTGCAGAGGACAGTGCTACCCATCCCCACCCCGGAGGTGAGGATCCAGTGGGATGCTCAATCCTTCTCCTTCCCACAGTTGGTCTCATCCATCCTGAGCATTTTCCTGAATCCAGGCCACTCGCATTAGTGTTAATGGGACGGCTTTTCAATAAACAGCATCAGGTCACGATTGGAGGGCGTCTGTACAGGGTGAGAATTAAAAGGGTTTAAAAAAAAAGACAATACTAAAACATACTAATAACGGGTCAGGAAAGGAAGTCAAGCCACCTGCATCTCTTAACAGCATCTGTGTGTAGACATGCTGGCAATGACTGCAGTCCCGCACTCCACACAGGAGTTGATCTGCTGCCAGAAAGCAGTGGTAATATAAACATACCTTATGAGTCCTGGGAAGGGGTGGGGTGGGGGCTACAAAAGAGGGAAACTCTGTCTCTCACAAAATAAAAACTAGTAAGATACAGTAATGTCCTGGGAAGAACAGTTCTAGTATTTGCCAATGTGCACGTCTTTAGAATGAGGTGAAACTACAGAAGTGGTCAACTACAAATGAATTTACAGCCTTCCTGGAAATAACAAGCATCCATGGGAGCTCGAACTATGTGCATGCCATATCCTCTCTGCTGTCTTTGTTCTACTTAAAACACAGACACGCATGCATGCACGCACTCACGCAAGATGCACACACACACACATGATAAAATAATGTTCTGATCATGTTAAATATTTGTTTTAATAAACGTAATACTGATTTAAAATTTCCAATCCTCAGTAGGCAATGTTCTGTATAGACAAAATATTCAAATTTAAAATTATATTTTGATGCAAAGGAGAAACACAGCTCTGGCAGGCCTCAAACAGCCTGAGGAATGATCTGCTCCAGTCGTATTGCTTGATAAAAGATTAAGGAGCGGAAGATTCTAATTTTAATCTGGGTCAGTGACATTTCACATCCATAGTCTCCTAAGGAATGTTATTATAATTTGCCTGGAATAATAATCCCCACCCCACCCACCCCATCATAGGGCCACCACTCACTGAAGTCTGCAGCAGGAATGCCTGAAGCAATATTTAACAGACATTAGACATATTACAGAAAATATATAAGGGCTGCCAAGTACTGAGATTCCCAGAGTCACAGTACAAAGCTTTCAGAGAAAAAATGTTTTCCTTATTTCTGTCATGCATTCTCCTTCTCATGAATTCTGTATCTTGCTACCTGTAACGTCACTGGTACCCTGTGATCTATGGGTCTTTTTCTGAGACCATCAGAACCCTATGATGTCACTGGTACCCTGTGATCTATAGGTCCTTCTTCTGCAACCATCAAAACTGGGTTGGTCTTATATGGAGTGTCCACCCTGCTGGTTCTGTGTGAATCATCTCACCCTCACTGCCAATAAAATGGTCTCTATGATCTCTGGCACCAGGAAGTGACTGTCTCAGCTCTAGTTCTTCCATCTTCATGACCCTGGATGGATCTAAGTTAGAGATGGTTTCCTCATATCAGTTCTCTGGGTACGTGGCTGGACTGTAATCTTGACTCCTCTAGTCATAAAACAAAAGAACCGCTCCCCATGAAGACTTGTGCCTGGAGCAAGACACAGTGTGAAATAAGGCAAAACAGCTTGACACCAGGCTACTGAACCAGTACTGATAACAAAAGGCTAGTTAAAAGTGTAAAAAAAAAAAAAAAAACCTAAAATGCTTTATTGAACATATACTTGAAGCTTCAAAGAAGCCCCATTCCGCTGCAGTCCACCAACGCTTTCAACAGTCAATCTCTGCTCTTTGTCAAGGTGTAGCGGCTACTAGTGATTACCCGATTTATACTATAATTGATTTAAACTGCCAGTGCCTCAAGCTTTACCAGCCTGCATAATACATACCTGCAGGTATAGGACAGCAAATACAATTGATCCATTATCTGTCTCAACATTTATTAAAAAGGCAATATACAAAAAATATTATGTATAATGAATACATACAAACATACGAGTAGCAGCAGCAGAAGGCCATTTGGTCTATCAAGTCTGCTCATATTGCAGGGTACATGTGGCAGGTTCAAAAGATTTTGGATTTCTGTCTCTTCAGGTTTCCTCATACTTGTTTGGATATTATAGGGTAAGCCTGTTGTATATGTCCTGCTTATTTAATATTTCTTCCCTTTTCTTATTAGGTATGACATTACGGGTGTTATGGGTAACAATGCTTCCTTGTCAGACTGCTCTTATACCTTGGTTCGAGATTTGAATAAATATCAGTATCATTATTGCCTGAAAGGAAATTAAGCAATTGTTGAATCTCCTAGTTCTCTTGTGGTAAATCATGTAATGTGTAATTGGGCTGAAGTATCTTTGCTGTATCACTTCCTAACATTGATAGTCATATTATCCGTGTTTGCAATGGCACTTCCATAAGAATCAATATTATGTATATAATAGTATATTCCAACCATACCTGTATGTTACAGTACATGAATGTTTGTAATGGTTTATTTATGTACAACAGGGTTTTAATATTGCCACGTGTGGTGATAAAACAGGTTACTCACCTGTAACAGTAGTTCTAGGAGAGGTATATGATGTTCATCCACACTTCTGACAGTGTCCTTTCCCTTTAAGAGCTTGCGGAGAGTCTTCAAGCGGCTCCTCTCACCTACTGGGTGGTACTCCCTTGGCTCCGCCCCATGACACCAGATCTTGCCGCTGGGAAGCAGTGTGTGCGCCAAAGCCAGGGGAGGTCGGGTGGGTTCATGTGGATGGACATCATATACCACTCTAGATTACTGTTACAGGTGAGTAACCTGTTTTTCTAGGGACATTGATATGATGTTCTGTCCACACTCTGTCAGACTCTTAGCAGTTCTCTGGGAGGAGGGAGGCAAGGCACACACCCCATGCTTAGGGAACAGAATGGGGAACTGAGGTTCCAAAATCAGCATCCGGGTGTGACTGAAGGTCGATGCTGTAGTGGGAAATGAAGGTGTTTGCTGACTTCCAGGTAGCAGCCCTGCAGATTTCGGATAGGGACATCCCTAGAAGCAGCCACCAATGCAGCGGTATGGTGGGTGGAATGAGCCCTTAGCCTTCCGGGAGGCTCCCTACCCACCAACCTATAGCAGAGATCAATGCAGGATGCGATCCACTTGCCAGTCGTCCGCTTATTGCAGGTCCTGCCAGGTGCAGCTTCAGCATAGGTGACAAATAGCTGGTGAACCTCTCCCAAATCCCAGCCATGTGCTCTTTATAATAAGCGAGTGCTCACTGCAGGTCCAAAGTATGGAGGCTGTGCTCGGCCTCCGAGGTGTGATTGTGAAGTACTCTGGGAGATTAATCACCTGGTTAAGGTGAAACTCTGACACAACCTTCAGAAGGAACTTGGGTTGGGGCGCAGGACAACCTTGTCCCTGTGGAACACCAGGTAAGGAGAATCCACTGAAGGCGCCTTGGAGCACCACTGATCCTTCTGGCTGACGTGATAGCCACCAAGAAGGCGGTATTCCATGACAGGTGAGAGAGATCACACCTGTGCATCGGGTTTGAATGACTTGCCCATGAGCTTTGCCAAATCAGCAACAAGTCCCATGGTGGTGGTGGTGGTTCATGCACTGAGGAAATGTGGTCAAGGCCCTTGAAAAAGTGCCAGACCACTTTCTCCTGTGCCACCAATTGCTGACTGACCCATGCCCGTAAGCAGAGATGCCGGTGCACCTTAAGGGTCGTCAACTGAAGGCCCAACTGAGAGAGGGACCATAGATAATCAAGAATGCTAGCCACTGGACAGGACAAAGGGTCCAACCCCTGCCCTGACACCAAATGGAGAATCTCTTCCATTTGAAGGCATAGCACCTCCTGGTCAACTCCTTCCTCGATGCCTCCACAATGGTGAAGACAGCTTTGGAGAGACCCAAAGCTTGGAACTCCTGCCACTCAGTAACCAGGCTGTCAGGTGCAGGATTGAAGGTCGGTGGAGCACCTGCCCCTGATTGATGGAGAGCAGGTCCGGGCGTAGGGAAGATGCCTCAGGAGCCTGCTGCTGAGGCTGAGACTGGGTACCAGAACTGGCGTGGCCAGTCCGGAGCCACCAGAATCACCTGTGCCTTGTCCCTCCTGGCCTTGAGGAGCACCCTGTGGATCAAGGAAATAGGGGAAAGGCATGAAGAGGCCTGGGGTCCAGGGCCTCGTGAAGGCATCCCCTGCAGCATTCCCTGCTGAGGAGGGCAGGCACAAACAGCCTCAGCTTTGCATTCTCCTGGAGGCAAACAGGTCCTCCTGAGGGTGCCCCACTGAGAGAACAGACTGTGAACTACCTCTGGGTGGAGAGACCACTCGTGAGACACCCGCCTGGCTGAGGGCATCTGCCAGCTGATTGGAGGCTCCTGCCACATGGATGGCTAGGAGATCTGCCTCAGGCTGCGCATGAGGGTCCAAACACGGAGAGCTTCCCTGCACAAGGGCAGGGAGTGTGTCCCGCCTGCATGTTGAGGTAATACATGGTCGTGGTGTTGTCCGTCCTGGACTTGGACCACCTGACCCCGAATGTGCGGAGTGAATGCAGTCAGTGCCAGCCGAACTGCCCGGAGCTCCAGCAGGTTGATGTGGCATTGGGACTTTGGTGGTCCAGAGCCCTTGAATAGACTCAGTGTTCCCTCAGGAGGGCACACTAACCGATGAGAAAAGCATTAGTCATCAGGATGGTCATCAGCACTGGGCAGACAAATGGGATCCCTTCCTGCAGGTGTGCTGGGACCAACCACCACTGGATGGCATCCCACATCCGCCGGGTCACAGTGACCAGCTTGTTGAATTGACCCTTGCACTGGAGATCACTGGCTGGTGGAGTGCATTCTCCAGCGGGCCTCACTGCACCACGCTGGTGCAAGCTGCATGCAGCCCAGCAAGCGTGGAAGTCTCATGCAGGGCGACTGCCCAACTTGAAATGATCGGGCACAGGAGGAGAGAGACTCCGCCTGTCTGCTGAGAGCTGAGCTCTGGCTCTGCAAGAGTCAAGCTCCACCCGATGCAGCTGATCACCTGAGAGGCCACAAGTTCCGACTTGGCCTCGCTGACCAGGAGGCAAAGAGAGACGAGGTCCGGAGGGCCAGGTCCGTGGACCACTCCATCTCCTGCCTGGAGGACCTGTGATCAGCCAGTCATCCAGGTAGGGGAAACCCAGACCCCCGCGCCTCAGGTGTTACCATCACTGCAATGCACTTGGTGAAGACCCTGAGGCCGAATGGCATGGCTTGGACTAGTAGAGGGCTCCCTCTGCTTGAAAGCCGGAGGAAACTTCAATGAGATGGACAGATCGGGTCATGAAAGAATGCATCCTGAAGATCCAAGGAGCAAACCACACGCTTCGCTCTAGAGATGGTATGATCTGAGACAGAGTTACCATCCTGAGTGTGACCTGAGGAACTTGTTCAGGTCATGCAGATCTAGAATGGGGCACCAGCCCCTGTCCGCTTGGCACCAAGAAGTACCTAGAGACAAACCTTGGGTGTTCTGGAGGATCTGCAGCAGGAACACAGACCTCCTTATGGAGCAGCTGGGCTATGTCGCCTCTGAGAGCTGACAACATGTCTGCGAAACCAAGTCCTCCCATGGGGCGTGGGCTCAGCAAGCTGGGTACTGCTCGATTTCCAGAGGCAGACCCTGACCCACCACTTCTAGAACCCACCAGTCCGTGGTGACAGTAGACCAGGAGAAAGGAAGTGGTGAAGCCGGCCACCCAGGGAGGTGTGGACGGGCATGAGAGAGGCACCCCCATCCTGTCACTGGGCAGGCTTAGAGGAGGAGGAGGAGGAGGGCCCGCTGAGGTGCCATCAGAGCCTCTCCTCCAGGCTTAGGGATGACTGAGGCCACCGATCTGGGCCAAGGTCGCCAGGCCTGAGCCTGCTAGCCAGCCTGTTGCTGGGCTGGTTTGGCTGCAGGAGTAGAAGTGGACCAAAAGGGCTTCCTCTTCTGTTGCTGCTTGAAACCCTTAGAGTCCTTCTGGGCAGATGTCAAGGAGTCCAAGGTGGCACTGGACTTCTCGACAGGTGAGATGTCCTCGACCCGGGCCAGAACAGGTCACTGCCCAGGAAGGAACATCTGCCAACTTGTGCTGAGTGTCCATCATGAAGGTCGAGATCTTCAGTCAAGCCCTGCAGCGCATCAGCCACTGGAGGCCACCATGGAGCAGGCACAGGAGTCCCCAATGTCCATGGCTGTCTGGGGCTGTTGTTTGGCTACAGCCCGCCTGGTCCAGGACCTGTTTGACCGTGGTCTGAAGGTCTACATGCAGATGAGGGAGCATCTCATCTAAAGTGCCCAGCAGGGCATGGGAGAAGTGGGCCATAATGAGGCTGAGCTCACTGAAGGAGACCAAGCGAGGAGGCAGCATAGACTTTCTTAGCCACATAGTCCAACTTGGACTCCTTGTTGGGAAGCTTGTCAACGCCCCCAGTGTTGCCAAAGCACCTAAGCACAGAGTTGGCCACAGGCCCCTCAGCCGAGGTGTGTTCTGTGAATCCCTAAAGGGAACCAGTGGGCACCACGTGATTTGTGGGCTGTCCGGGCAGAAGGCACTGGGCAGGAAGCAGGGTGCTGCTAAAGCTCCAGGGCAGGGCCTAGGATGGCTTCTGCCACTGCGAAGGCCTCCGCCAGAGAGTCTCCCGGTCGAGGATCTTGGTCTCACGGGTAACGAGCCTACTTTTGCATGGGCTCCATCTTCATACCCGTCGACTCAGAGGTCAGAAGGAGAAGGTCCAGAAAGGATGTGGGATCCTCATCCATTGAGACAGTCCTACCAAAGAAGGAGAAGCATTCAGCCTTTCAGCGAGAGCCAGGTGATGGCCGTGTAGAAACTGGGGTTGGTTTGGCACCGTCAACACTAACTGTTGCCACATCAAGTCCTCATAGTGTCGACACAACTTGTGCGAAGCCTCTGCTCACCTGAGGAGGATGAGGATGAAGAATAGCAGTGGCACCGAGAGTGGGAGCGCTGATGTCAGCGGACCGCTCAACCACAGGATGAAGACTAAGACCGAGACCGCTGGGGAACCGGCAGGGCTCAAAGGGAGTCGGCAATTGCCCAGGTTCCTCCTAGTCAGGTCAAGGACCAGATGCGGTGGGCCAGCAGACGGATCCGTCTCCGCTAACGGTCTGCATCAGGACCGGAGTCCTAGACAAGGACATATCAGCTGCTTCGGTCAACAACTGGTCTGTTGGCTCAAGAAAAATCTCAGCTGTGACTTCGACCAGCATCTTGGCCAACAGGCCCGACAGGATTACCATGGAGCCAGTGGCCAGGGCTGAGGATTCGACCAAAGTCATATCCGGGGAAGCATGGGAATCTGAGGCCCTCGACTGAGAGTGCTCCTGATCCCATGATCGACGAGTCTTTACTTTTTAGACTCTTTTCTAGATTTAGATTTGCCAGTGGGTCCCTGACCAAGGGTCGGCAGAGACTGGCACAATTCCTTGAAGGAGCCCGTAAAGTCTAGCCCAGCTGAAGCAGCCACAGTGGAAGCCGAGGAGGGAATGGGCCATGGCCTGAACCTCCTCCTCTTTGAAGGCCACAAGCTGTGGCGGACCCCTGCAGCGGAGACAACCCAGCGGGCATCTTTGGATTTAACCGGTGGGTTCCATTGCGCCGGGCAGCCCAGTTTCAAGCGGTGAGATGGTCCTCCAGGACGGTCGGGCAGTCACAGCAAAGTCGCAGGCCTGGGGAATGTGATCGCGCTCCAGGCAGTAGACACATGTTGCGCGGGCCGTCCTGACATCTTCTCATTCGCAAGGGCACCAGCAGAACCCAGGAGCAGACGTACCATTCATTGCAATCAAGATCAAGCTGAAGACAAAACTCATAAGTTTTGGAAGGAATTCAAGAATTTAAATGCCAGGGCCTACTCAACGCGGAGCGGTTAGGAGGTAACCTGCTTCTTCCAGCGGAAAGGAAGATCTGGCATCATGGGGTGGAGCTGAGGAGTTACCACCAGGTGGGTGGGAGCAACCAGCTTGAAGACTTTCCGCAAGCACTTAAAGGAAAGGACACTGCCAGAAGTGTGGATAAAACATCATATCCACATCCCTAGAAATGTATTTATTACAGGATGTACAGTCCGAGGTACCTGCCACATGTATTTATTATACTTAACATTTATTTAAAAAAAGGCAGTATACAGAAAATATTAAGACAGATAATGCATCTGCTATCCTATGCCTGCAGGTATGTGTTATGCAGGCTGGTAAAGCTGGCACCGTGTCATAATACCTGAAAGAAAAATGTCTCCAACAACAAGCGCTAAGAAACTACAGCTATGGCAAAGCCAGCTACTTGATAAAATGCCAAGCAGTCAAACCTCGCAAAGCAGGCCAAGGAACCATGCCAAAGAAAAACAACTGTAACCAGGGCAGAAGCAATTTCTTTACAGTGTTATGCAGGGGGCTCCTCCAATCCATGCTACAGCTGACACATGACAATAAATCAGTGCACTATAAATGCAAACGCCATTTCTGACATGCTATTATTCCTTAGCTATACTTCACACAGACTGGATACCGTAAAATTTGAGGTCACTGACACTTTAAATCAATTACAGTAATCACTGGTGGATTGGTACACCTTGACAAAGAGCAGAAGTTGACTACTTGACATGCTGGTAGACTGCGGGGACTGGGTCTCATTTAAAGCTTGCAAGTGTATGTTCCAACAAAACGCTTCATTACATTTCTAACTTATGTTTTTGTTATCAGTACTGGTTCAGTAGCCTGGCTGCCAGCCATAGAAATAGGGGATCAGTCGGTGGTAACAGTTTAGCATGAAGATCCGACAGGTCCAGCGATCAAAAAGACTGGATTTGAAATGAATTTGCGGAGCTTTTGGATGGTGGATCTTACACACTGTAGACCATATGGCGATCAGTGAGGACATTAGGAGGATGTTAACAGCAACACCAGGAAGGGTGGAGAAGGAACCCAGTCCAACAGGAAGTGATTCACAGATCTGAAATTAAAGCGAGTGGGGACAGAGATAAGTCGGGTTAAAAGGAGGGACTTCAATGTAAGGCAAAATTTATGAAGATGAGGCAAGCCAATTTAAGTTGAAAACACACAGAATGAGTAACTCACCAGAGGAGGCCTGGAAGGAGATGATGATGGTAAGTAACTTAGTTACATAAGGTGGCGACATGCCAGGACAACACTATACACTGGCAATAAATATAGGGATGGAGAAGGGCAGAGTGAGTTTAAGAAGGGCACCTCATAGAAAGAGGAATAGAGACAGAGAGCACAGTCTCAAACTGGATGTTTGAGGAGAGGAATATGGCTATACCACCACCCATCTTAGCTTGATCCTGATGAATAATGGTGAAACCAGGGATCACAACAGAAGAATCAGAGATCTTGAGGGACTGCCAAGAACCCAAGATCGCCAGCACATCAGGTCTAAGGTTAACCACAGAGAGGTTGCAACAGGTCAATCTTAGGGAGAAGGCTGCGAATGCTGACATGGACTACATTCAAACCTATGGGAAAGGTGATGAAAGAAAGGACCAGGGCTAAGCTCAATGCCTCCAGCAACTAAAAGCAGCAAAGAGATGAGGAGCTTTAGAGAACTTATGAGATACTTCTGGGAAGAGGAAGGGGTGGGGAGTACTAAGGATAAGAGTTAGGAAAACAGGAGGTAGGAGGGACCTGAGGATTTCAAGATAAAGGCAAGGAGATGAGAGGAGACTACATACAGGATGCCAGGAGAATGAGGTAAAGCAGGCAGCTGGAGTAGGGAGGGTGGAAGAGGGTGAAACAGAGAGTGATAGACAAGGGAGGTAAGGATAGATGGAAGGGGAGGCAGATGAGAGAAACAAGGGGAGAGAGAAAGTGTAGAGTAATATAGTGGAAGGGTAACAAAGCAAAAACACAACCTACAGTGTAACACAATTAGGCGAGGGGGGATAATCTGCACTCAAATGGAGCAAAAGCAGAGCAAGGTGCAAACACTCTTAACTAGATGTAGGAGACCAGTATCATAATTAATTGCTAGAAGGTTGGAAATAAATTAAAACTAGGACACAAATAAAAAGTTGCTTACCTCAAATATGATGACTGGTAAAACAAAAAGGAAAAAAATTAGCTACACCCAGATAGGGAGGAAGCTAGAATTAAATTAGAAATATGGAAAATATAAGCTAAAACCTTGATAGGGGAAGCTAGTATAAAAAAAGGAGAAATAAGGGACACCTAGAAAATAAATTAAATAGACTTTAGAAGAAACTAAATTGTCTTCACAATCAGATTATGTAAAATAAGATTAAACCAAAATGGGCTGGGATAATGATATGTTGTGTTATATGGACGCTAAATGAGATGAAAACATTACACCACTACAACTGTATTGCCACCAATTGATAGATTTGAAAATTGGATATTTATGTACGCCAGTATAACTTATCTGAAGTATACTGTACCTCTTATGAAAATAAGAGAAAAATAAAGTTAAAAAAAAAGATTAAACAAAAATAAAATAGGGTACACCCAGAAAGGGAGGTCTCTAATTTAAAATTTAGAAGAGAGGGAATATGGGCCCAGGGAGAGGAAGGGAAAAATAAATAAAAATGGGCCATGAAACTAACAGATGGAAAGCTACAATAACAGTCCCAATTAGCTAATTAACTAAGGAAAATCTCTGCAACAAATCAAACAAGCAAGGCAGTAGGTAGGAAAGACGTTGTAATACAAAGCACATCAACAGGCAGAAATGCAGTTGTTTAAATACTATCACAGGACAAATCAGTTGAATAACTACGGCCTATTGCAACAGTAGACCAACAACAACAGTCAAGAGTCTTTGATACACAGCAGTGAGACGGGACTAGACCCTGCGCTTGCTATTGAGGCAGCAGCGGGCATACACTGATCAGAAAGAGTGGCTGGCTGACAGCTGACTCGCAGCCAGATGCCCACAGTGTGACACCCTTGAGCTCTGGTCCTGACTCTGGATGGCAGCAGAGGTTCACATGTAGCAAGACCTTAAATGACAGAGTTAGCTCTGCCCGCCAACACAGACTGAACCTTCCGAGTGGAGGAGGAACTGGGTGTTTCCGGACCTGACCTAGGTGAAGTCCGGAAAACACCAGCACAGTCCCACACTAAAGTCCCAAACCTCCACTGAGAGCCCGACTGGCCCAACAAAGGCTGCTCACGCTCCCAAATTAATTGACAGCTAAATTTATCAACCATCAGCCGCACTGCTGCTTGTTGTTTTGTATGTAACCCCCTGCAAATGGGGGTTTCAAAAAGACTTCAGGAGCTTGCTTGAATGCTCCAAGCCTGAATGGTGTTTGGCATTTAAGCCATTTATCAGTGAGTGTTTTAGAACCTCTGGTACTGTCTTTAAGAGCTGTCTGCTTGCAGACATAATTAGTTTGTATGGGGACTGTGTGTTTCTTTGATTGAGTACCACTCAAGCTGCTGCCAATTCACTTCATTTTGCAGTCACTAGGAGTGCAAAGGAACCTATCTGAAAGATGTAACTGTTTGCCAGAAATTATTTAGAGTAATAATGAAATTACAGTTTGTCTAACCTGCTTTCTTGCAGTCAGAACTGTGTCTGCTAGTTCCCATTCTGGTTTTGAACTGCTGAACTGGACCAATCAGTGTGGGGTAAGCTAGCTCTAAATGGTGCCTTGGACGAATCAGAACTTGGACTCATAATCTGAGCCAGCCACAAGAGGATTGTATGGGCAGTGACTCTGGGAGATGTAGTTTAGACTTCAGTGCCTTTTGGACCAACAGCAGCAGTCTATTGTGAGTGACAGCCAATCCAGTCAAGAACTGGGAGGAACTCAAAGGAAGTGCCCGGTTTTGTCGGTTGGAGTTTCAGTTGAGCTTTGGCAGTGAAGAAGGAAGGAGCCCTGTGCTTTTTCAGTGTGCAGTTTTAGTCAAAAACGTGTGTAAGGCCCAGAGTTCCGGTCTGCAGCTTGTGTAACAGCTTGTTAGGACTGAACTGTCCTGTGAAAAGAATCAAAGGATCTCTGAAGAGTAGAAACCAGGCTCACCCTGTAGAAGACTGGAGGAATTGCTGAAAATTGCACTCGGTCTGTCAGGAACTGAATCTGCTGTGTGTTCTCCCGGTATTGTGCAGTATTGCGATTGGGATACAGATGCAGCCTGCCTGGTATAGTGCTTTCTTTTATATGGATGTAAAGAGGTTTGTGTACCTCAAGTGAGCCCTGCTGACATTGAAGACCCTATCTTATTTGGAGGTCGTGAGTACTAATTCAGAGTCGCCTCCCTGTTGAATTGCCACATTAGATCCAAATGGAATTACTGTACTGCTGACTGTTTAATTCTCCTTTCTCTGTGTGGAAGAGCCCCTACCAGCTGCCACGGTTTGGACTAGCCACTAGGGCTTGGGTACCCAGGACAGTAACTGATAGGATAGGCCTGTGCACAGAGCCATAGGTAGATTATTAGAGTGATAAGCTAATTAACCTGATTTCCCTGTCCTTGTTATATCCCCTAAATAAATCAGAGCTGCTTGTTTCAGCAAAGTTATACTGCCTGAGGTATTTGTCTATGTTAAAGTACTGTACTGTGACTGTTGCACTGTATCTCATTTCACAGGAGGTCCCAGTGCCGGAACCAGACCTGGGGGTAAGTGTATACTGTGAAGGTAATTCTGATATATTGTGTGGGCCACTAGTGGGAAGAAAGGGTTGGAGTGTCCCAGAGGGCTGTGACCAGTTAGTTTAACTATTGCAAACCCTGACCTCTGGGTGGAGGCACCACCATTGGATCCAGGCCCTCAACCTGTTAGTGGCAAATCAGGCAGGGGTAGTAGCCCCTGGGATAGCGCCATCTAGGGGTTACATCTTGAGGCTCACCGCTGGGATTGTGTGTCCTCTAGTGGTCATATTTACGAACCACTGTTAAGAAAAAATGGGTACCCGACAGAAGTGGCAGTGCACCAGCTGGTGGAGTGGTGTACTGGGGAGAGATCGACCCCAAAATGCTATGCTTATCCTGGACATCCCCTGGGTATCAATCGGACACTGTGCAGGGAGTACTTTCCAAGGTGGAAGGTTTACAAACCCTGTGGTGGTGGGTCGGCATGTAATCTGCTCACCCACACTTTCCTGGCCCTAGTAGAGTTTAAGGATCCCATAGATAGCTCCAAAGTGCCACAGACCATTACCCCAGACGGAGCCCTCACTGCTTGGAGAGTGATAACTAAGGACAGTAAGACCCGGGGAATCAGCCTCACCACTATCTGAAACTTTTGAGGAGAAATTTGCTGAATGGTTGCTGGGAGAGGGGAAAACTGTGGAGGACTTGAAGAAACTATTCTTGCCACCTGGGGTGTTCCTCCCCAACACCCTCTCCTGCTCCAGTGCCCGTAATGGTGGCTGAACCAATGCAGACTCCTATTTCTGCACCTGCCATTAGTCACGACTCTTACCAAGGTTGAGGATCTCTCTGGCACCCTCCCACCCCCAAGGGAGGATGACTGGGAGACCTGGATAGACTATGTTGCCCCCAAGTGCTAGAATGGCAATGCTCGGAAGGCGAAAGAAGAGGGTTAGTGAGAGCCTCCGAGGTCCTGCCCTGGCTACCATCCGCATAAACGGGCCAGTAACCCTGAAGCGACTGCACAGGCCTATCTTGAGGCCTTGGAGAATGTGTATGGGAGCCCATATTCTGATGAGGACCTATGGTGGAGACTAAGAAATGCACAACAGTACCAAGGGGAGTTGTTGTCTGTGTATCTCTCGCTGGAAAATTGTTGCAAGAATGCCTCAGAAAGGGTAGTTTGCCAGCGATTGAACTGGACCGAACCAGACTGGACAGAATCCTTAAGTCTGCCCCTTCTCAGAACTGCTGTTGCTTCAGTTACGCCTGGCAAATCGACTGGAATCCCCACCCTCCTATGATGAGTTAATGAGAGAAATTGAGGAGTTGAGAAAGGCGACTCGGAGGTACCTGCACCAACAGCTGTGGCTACGACCGAGTGACTGAGGGTGACCCATCAAGTGAAGTTCAGGGCAGAGGTTGACAGTCAATGAGTGCTCTGACAAGGAAAAGATATGCCACAATGGGGCGAACTGTTGAGAGAGATCCGGAATTCAAAACAGTCCTTTATGAAGGCCACGCCTGCAAGTACGGGCCCTGACCTATATCCAACTGCATCTGCTATGGGGGTGGGGTACCACCATGTATCTCCTGCTGATAACAGCTCCAAACTCAATTCCTTGACCATGGAAGTGGAGAAACTGAGATGTCTCCAAATGCTTATCACGCCGAGACAGAGATGGCACCCAGGTTTCCAGTTAGTAATACCCCGCCTGGCTCCCAGTGTGGCGCTCGGCCAGCTCAAACTCCAGAAAGTATGTTTTGCTATAATTGTGGAAAAGATGGGCACATGAAAAGGGAATGCCAGTCCCCAAAAGACACTGATAAAGTTGCATATAGGCTACAAGGAGAGCTTCGAGAAGAAATCAGTGGTTAAGAGGTGCACGACATGATCCCAGTGAGGGCACCAAAATGCTAATTCACGTCCTTTTGTGGCAAGGTCAGTTGCCCAGGCCCCCACTACCGCCTCCAGACTGGTCCAGAATAGTGGGTCCTCCATGGAGACCACTGTAAAGGTGAATGGAGTGTCTACAAGAGCTGTATTAGACAGTGGCCCAAGTGACAATTATATTCCAGGATTGGTATCAGAAGCATTTGTCAGGCGTACCTTACAACCATTAGAAGGACTGCATGTATGGGGTTAAGGTGAGAAGGCCTACCTCTATTCCGGTATATCCGAATTTGGTTGTCTTTCCCACCTCCGTGGCTGGAGTGGCAACAAGTAGAGACCCTAGCCTTAGTGTGTCCCCACTGGACTGTATGATGGTGTCCCTTTGTTGATTGGAACAAATGCTCATATGTTCGGAAGGCTGGCAAAGTTGTGTTATGAAAACAGGGTCAAAGACTAGTAGAGCTTTAAGAGTTCCGCTTTAATTAAGAAGGCCTATGAGGCACAGAGATGCTGAAAAAACAGAACCAGAGGAACCGGTCGGAATTGTATGGAAGAAGGATCCTGAGTCTCTGATCCAGGCGCCAAATGCCCAGTGTACCTTACAGGGAGAGGTCCGTATCAGAAAGGATGTTAAGAATAAAATATTAATGTTGGATGCACCAGGCGATGGAAAATTGCCAGAGGGACTGCTGGTCAAGCTTAGTATTTTGCCCGCTAGAGCCCATGCTTATGCCAGAAGGGTAATGGTCCAAGTTCATAATGTGTCTGAAAGAGATATTCGAGTAAACAGAGGTTGCATCCTGGCTAATGTGCATTGTGCAGACACTGCAGTGCTACCCAGCAGCAAGAGTTCAAGGAAGAATGACAGAGTAACGCCTGACTTGTTTGATTTCGCGACTCCCGCTGCCAGCTGAATGGAAAGTGAGGATCAGTGAGAAGCTTGCCCAGAGAGACCAGGTGTTTTCTTTAAAGGAATGGGATGTAGGATGCATGCAAGAAGCTGAGCACAATATCCGCTGCATGACGAAAGACCATTTCGTGAGAGGTCTCGACGCCTGGCACCTGCTGACATAGATGATGTGAGACGGCATCTGCAAGAGATGTTAGCTGCTGGTGTAATACAAGAATCCAGAAGCCCTTATGCTTCCCCATTGTGGTAGTGAGGAAAAGAATGGAACAGTAAGGAGTGTGGATTATCGCACTTAAACCGGCGGACTATCCCTGATCAGTACACAATGCCCCGCATTCAGGATGCTTTGACTGCCTAAACGGGAGCAAGTGGTTCTCTGTGCTGGATCTCCGCAGGGTACTACCAGATCCCGAGGGCCCCAGAGGACCGTGAGAAGACGGCCTTTATCTGTCCGGCTAGCTTTATGAATTCATGAGGATGCCTCAAGGGATTTCAGTGCCCCAGCCACTTTTCAACGATTGATGGAGCGTGCAGTGGGGACATGAACTTACTTGAGTGCCTGGTATACCTAGATGATGTTATTGTGTTTGGCAGCTCACTGGAGGAACATGAGAGCAGATTATTTAAGGTATTGGACCGACTGGAGGACTTTGGCCTTAAACTGTCCATTGATAAGTGTCAATTTTCAAACATCAGTAAAGTATGTGGGACACATAGTATCCACCGAGGAATAGAGACCGACCCAGGAAAGTTGAGGCCTTGACCACCTGGCCACAGCCCAAAATCTAAAGAACTGCAAAGATTCCTGGGATTCTGTGGTTATTATCGGCGCTTCATCAAGGACTATTCAAGAGTGATCCACCTTTACTTAACCTACTCAAGGGTATCCCCAACCCACAAAAATACCAAAAGTCAGCATCCTCAAGACTGAAAGAGTGTATTTTCATCCGAGTGAAGTATTTGGGGCCGCTGGACCTTGATTGTGAGACTGCTTTTCATGAGATCATATATCAACTTACCCATGCTCCAGTGCTGGCCTATGCCGATCCAAGAAAACCTTACGCCCTGCACACTGATGCTAGCTTGCAAGGGTTGGGGCTGTGTTGTACCAAGAGCACGAGAATGGCCTGAGACCAGTGGCCTTTGCCAGTAGAAGCCTGACCCCATCCGAAAAGAACTATCCTGTACATAAGTTAGAGTTCCAGCTTTGAAGTGGGCTATTGTTGACCAATTCCATGAGTACTTGTATGGGGTTAAAATACTAGTAAAAACTGACAATAATCCTTTGACCTATGTGCAGACCTCAGCTAAGTTGGATGCCACTGGCCATAGGTGGCTTTCTGCATTATCTACATATGACTATGCTCTCGATACCGAGCAGGTCTGAACCACATAGATGCTGATGCTCTCTCCCGGAGGCCTGTTCCCCAGAATGATTGGGTCCGATTGGCAGAACCTGACATTCGGGCACTCTGCCGAAGTTTGACAGGGAGGAACAAATGTCCACGGACGCAGTGGACTGCATGGTGGATTGCTTGGGAGCCTCTGAGAATTGCATACCTGCTGCTTATTGCCACTTTTCTGCAATAGACATTGGTGCACTGCCTCAGCTGGACAATGACAGTATTCAGGTGGCTCAACTCGATCCCATGATCAAAGCAGCTTTAGAAGCCCTCTATGAAGGAAAAGATGTGTCCAAATTACGCCCACTGATTTGAGAACTGCACTGTTATACAAAGAAGGTCCTAAGTTGAAACTGATCAATAAACTGTTATACAGAGAAACAGTAGACAGAGGGGACAAGTAGACACAACAACTAGTGCTGCCCACTGCCTTTCGAGACTCAGTACTGAGGTCCTTGCACAACCACATGGGGCACCTTGGTATAGACAGAACACTTGACTTGGTGAGATCCAGATTCTATTGGCCTAAGATGGGGGCTGATGGAGCAACACATTCAAACTTGTAGTCGCTAGCTTACAGAGGAAAGCTTTGCCCCAGAGGGCTGCCCCTTGTTAACATCACCACAGTGCACTCATGGAGCTGGTCTGTATTGATTTTCTGAGTTTGGAGTCAGATCAAAGAAATATCAGTAATGTGCTGGTGGTCACTGACCATTTCACGAGATATGCCCAAGCTTTCCCACCAAAGACCAGAAAGCATCCACTGTGGCCAAAGTACTTGTAGAAAACTTTTTGTTCACTATGGGGCTCCACAAAGAATCCATTCTGATCAAGGAGAGACTTTGAGAGTCGTCTGATCAAAGAGATGCTTTTCTGTGGGAGTGCGAAAGTCCAGAACCACTCCTTACCACCCCCAGGGGACCCACAGCCTGAACGTTTCAACCGCACTTTGCTAGATATGCTAGGCACCCTGCACCCAAAGGACAAGCTTAGATGGAGCCAACAAATTAGCACCCTGGTACATGCTTATAACTGCACCAAAAGTGATGCCACTGGATTCTCCCTCACCGCCTGATGTTTGGAAGAGAAGCTCGACTACCAGTAGATGTGTGTTTGGGGTCTCTCTGATGGGGTTCAAGCTGACAACTATTTACAGTATGTGCAAAAGTTAAAGGCCCAGCTAACTCATGCATCCAACTGGCTCAAACCATGGCTGCCAAAAGAAATCTGGCCAACAAAGAAAGGTATGATAAAAGGTGAAAGCACAGGAACTCCAGGAGGGAGATCGGGTATTGCTAAGAAATCTGGGACTGCATGGCAAGCACAAGATTGCTGACAGATGGCACCATCTCCTCACATTGTAGTGGGCAAACTAGATGATCTGCCATTGTACAAAGTAAGGCCTGAGAATAATTCAAAGATGTAAAAACAATGCATAGAAATCATTTACTGCCCATTGGACAAATCTTAATTGAGTCTGAGCCCTAGAAGATGCCCCTCTGGACCAGTGACTAGAGCTGCTGCTAAGAAAAGATCAAGAAAGTCTGCACCTACAGAAGCAAAGTTAAAGTGTTCCCTCCACAAGTCCCAGTTGAGCATGACTGTCAGTCCATATCGGAAGAAAGTGAGAGTGACTTTGAATACTATCCTTCACGAACTGAGTCAATTGTTTGGGCAATCCCTAGTCAATACTGGAGATGAAGCTGGGCCTTCTGGACTGTCTAAGCCCCCAGCTTCATCCCTGGAGCCAATGCTCCCAGAAAGTGAAGTGCAAAGCATCAGATCAGATGAAATGGAATCATTGTGCATGGTTGAACTGTTTGAGCTTTCAGGAGGAAAATGATAGATTGGGGCAGACTGGTGATACACCCACAAGAAGAGTATTTTGAGTGCCCTGACAGTCCACTGCCAGTGTCCAAAGCTCCATGCGAGCCAAATGTTGTGGACTCAGGAACTGTAACTCCTGGAGCTGAAAGTGCCCCAAGTTCTAGCCTCTCTACCCCCATGGAGACTCCCTGACAAGTGAGGACAATGCTGAAAATAAGGCTCAGAGTGCAGAGACTATAACAGTTCCCCTAGAAAGACTGGTCGAGCTGTAAAGCATGTGGTGCACCTCAGTTATGATTCCTTGGGAGGCCTGTGGATTTGCCTCTCAATGTTGTCCATAAGGAGTGTATGTGTCCCCGAGCTCATTGCCCAAACTAAGCGTCAGTGCTAACTCCAAGTTACTTGTGTTGCCCTCTAAGTATGGTGCCCTTGTCCCGTCCAGCCCCAAGGTAACTGATAGGAAGGGCCCCTCTCTTCAGGTTTCATGTACAAGAGGTAATAACTTGAGTTATGGTACAATGTGTGTGTAATACTGTGTAAAGAGTGACTGACTGCAATGTTTCAGAAATGTGTTCTTGGTAAAATGATATACTGACTGATGATTACATGTGAGCCTAATGCAAATGTATATGGTTGCAGTTAAAAGTTATGGGGTACTTGCTTGACGCGGACGCCAAGCTTTCCCAGGCCAGGAAGGTGTAACCCCCTGCAAATGGGGGTTCCAAAGACTTCCAGGAGCTTGCTTGAATGCTCCAAGCCTGAATGGTGTTTGGCATTTAAGCCATTTATCAGTGAGTGTTTTAGAACCTCTGGTACTGTCTCTTTAAGAGCTGTCTGCTTGCAGACATAATTAGTTTGTATGGGGGACTGTGTGTTTCTTTGATTGAGTACCACTCAGCTGCTGCCAATTCACTTCATTTTTCAGTCACTAGAGTGCAAAGGGAACCTATCTGAAAGATGTAACTGTTTGCCAGAAATTATTTAGAGTAATAATGAAATTACAGTTTGTCTAACCTGCTTTCTTTGCAGTCAGAACTGTGTCTGCTAGTTCCCCATTCTGGTTTTGAACTGCTGAACTGGACCAATCAGTGTGGGGTAAGCTAGCTCTAAAATGGTGCCTTGGACGAATCAGAACTTGGACTCATAATCTGAGCCAGCCACAAGAGGATTGTATGGGCAGTGACTCTGGGAGATGTAGTTTAGACTTCAGTGCCTTTTGGACCAACAGCAGCAGTCTATTGTGGTGACAGCCAATCCAGTCAAGAACTGGGAGGAACTCAAAGGAAGTGCCGGTTTTGTCGGTTGGAGTTTCAGTTGAGCTTTGGCAGTGAAGAAGGAAGGAGCCCTGTGCTTTTCAGTGTGCAGTTTAGTCAAAGCGTGTGTAAGGCCCAGAGTTCGGTCTGCAGCTTGTAACAGCTTGTTAGGACTGAATCCGTCCTGTGAAAAGAATCAAAGGATCTCTGAAGAGTAGAAACCAGGCTCACCCTGTAGAAGACTGGAGGAATTGCTGAAAATTGCACTCGGTCTGTCAGGAACTGAATCTGCTGTGTGTTCTCCGGGTATTGTGCAGTAATTGCGATCGGATACAGATGCAGCCTGCCTGGTATAGTGCTTTCTTTTATATGGATGTGTGAAGAGGTTTGTGTACCTCAAGTGAGCCCTGCTGACATTGAAGGACCCTATCTTATTTGGAGGTCGTGAGTACTAATTCAGAGTCGCTCCTGTTGAATTGCCACATTAAATCCAAATGGAATTACTGTACTGCTGACTGTTTAATTCTCCTTTTCTCTGTGTGGAAGGGCCCCTACCAGCTGCCACGGTTTGGACTAGCCACTAGGGCTTGGGTACCCAGGGACAGTAACTGATAGGGATAGGCCTGTGCACAGAGCCATAGGTAGATTATTAGAGTGATAAGCTAATTAACCTGATTTCCCCTGTCCTTGTTATATCCCCCAATAAATCAGAGCTGCTTGTTTCAGCAAAGTTATACTGCCTGAGGTATTTGTTTATGTTAAAGTACTGTACTGTGACTGTTGCACTGTATCTCATTTCACAGGGGAGGTCCCAGTGCGGAACCAGACATGGGGGGTAAGTGTATACTGTGAAGGTAATTCTGATATATTGTGTGGGCCACTAGTGGGAAGAAAGGGGTTGCAGTGTCCCAGAGGGCTGTGACCAAGTTAGTTTAACTATTGCAAACCCTGACCTCTGGGTGGAGGCACCGCCATTGGATCCAGGCCCCTCAACCTGTTAGTGGCAAATCAGGCAGGGTAGTAGCCCCTGGGATAGCGCCATCTAGGGGTTACATGTACTTTGTATAAAGTGTATTGGTCTCCCTTGAAAATGGGCATATCATGCCTTAGGGATTACTATAAAGAAGGACACTGCTCAACAACAAGGTCCTTGTTGAGTCAGCGGTGTCCTTCTTACTGTCCAACTGGCCATCCTGAGGCATAAAACGGCAGGAAAAGAAGCCCCATTCACGCGCTTTCCCTGGTCACATCATTACATGTTTGAGCGCTGGCGCGTGCAGCAGGACTGGAGCACTTAAAATTGATCAGACAGCCCACCTGAAATAAAAGTTACAAGCAAAATGTCTAAAGTATGGGCTACAATTTTAATTAAAACACGACTAGAATAACTGTCACTGAGGGCACCCACCACAATATGGGAGTGATAGCTGCTTTCAGCTAGGTCGGAAATTTACTTTAAACTGCTTGCTAGATCGGGTTACATACGACCTCTCCAGGAACAAACAGACCTCCTGACTCTCACAATGGAATCCCCTGATGCTCCCTGCAGTTGCAGCCAGAAGTAAGTCCAGATCTCGCTCCCACTGTGACCTGGATAACAGTGTGCGTTGTGTTAGAGACTGACCTAGCCTTCCTCAATGGAATTCGGTATGCCTTTTTTTTTTTTTTTTTTTAACAAGTGGCCCTCTTCCAGGTGTAGCACTTCAGGAAGCTACTGTCTCAGAAAAAAAAATATGTTTTCACCTTGACCCCCCACCAAGGGAGATGAGTCAACCACACTGGTGGCCCTGGCTCTGTTCTCCAGTGACTATAAACAGGATTTCAGGTGAGCGTTCTCCTGTGTCAATTTTGTAACCATCACCAAAGTCATCTGGAGCACACATCTGCTGCTGACAGTCTCTTTGTACTTCCTCATTTTCATCTTTTTTTGCATTTTCTCCCCGCCGGGACTCTGGCAGACACGCACATGCCTGGGCGCGTGGAGGCGCACACGCACCGGTACCGACTCAGACCCTTCTGCCCCACCCTGGCAACGCCTGCCGCCTCTGCCCACGCTTCCAGTGGATCTCCACCTGATGGAGTGGAGCTACGGGGAGAAACCTCCTTCGCTGCTCAATCCTGCTCCTCCCTCCCCCATGCCGGGCTCCCCTGACAACCCGAGGTCATTCCCAAACCCGGTCGCTTCAGCGACGTGAGGTAATGTGTCCAGCGCCAACCCTCAGCACCACCGGCTGGTTCTTTATACTTTCTTTATTGAATACAGCACTGCATAACGAAATTGCATCCCATACAATATATCATGTAAAGAAAAAAGAAATATGATATTACAAGGAGATATGGACACAGATTACACAATCTCACATACAAGGTGCTATTCCAGAAGTGCAATAAACATAATACAAAACAAACCAAAACCAAGGACCAAAACCAAACTCACTGAGGAATGAACAGGTGAAATGCAATAACAATATTGAGCCATGGTGGAAGATGGACCAGGAAGCTGCAGGTAGTCAGAGCACACTAGGTTGGAACTGAAAGAAAGACAGGCGTACTAACCTAAACTCAGGTAGCGAAACCCCAAAACTTAATCAGGCAGGGAACTTTAGTGAGTCCTCTCAGGACAGAGTCACCAAACCGCCACCCCTCTCCACTCCCCGCCACAATATGAAGGGTACTTTACACAGCTCAAGCTTCCACCTCCTCTGCATCGAGTCTTTCTCCTCCTAAAGCATCACTCACCTTGTCCATCTATCAATATAATGTGTGAGTCTATTTCTCACCAGAAATGTGAGTCTTTCCATCTCAGCTATTTGCTGAACCACCAGCTCCATTCTTGGCGAGCTGGAGAGCCTGCTGGACCCACTTATGCATGATGGCCTTGGCTGCTGCTGCCACCAAGATGTACCATGAATACAAGGACTCCTTTTCCCGTCCCCTGTGGCCTCAGTCCCAGCATCAAACGTTAGAGTACAAGTTACCCACGAGGGACAGCACCCTCTTGATCACCTCTGAGACTTCCATCCAGTGCTCCTGGAGATAAGGACAAGACCAAAAATATGGTTGTGTGTCGCCTAAATTCAGCACACAATTTCTATAACTGGCAGGGATCTTAGCTGTATCCCAATTACTTTGAATGACGGGTGAGAAAGGATCTGGACCTCAGTTTCCATGAAGACTTGTGTTACCTCAGTGATAAGGAGGTACAAATGAGCCTCCCAAACCAACTCCCACTCTCCATCCGATAGTTTGACCTGCATTTCCCTCCCATTTCTGGGTGATATTTTGCCATCTTTCTCTTATTCAGTTGCAAGAATCCACATATTTGCAAGAGGTGAGATCAAGGAAGACAGGGACAGCTCCCAGTCTCATTCTGCTGGGTCCCTCCTGCGTTATGACAGGGACAGCTCCCAGGCTTATTCTTCTTGGTCCCGCCTGCATTTTGGGACGGTAGTAATAAAATCCCAAATATGGAAATATCTAAATCAGTTCTTCAGCTCCCAGCCAAATCATGGCTCACATTCCTCAAAGGTTCTGACAATATCTCCATCTAACAGTTGCAATGGGGCACTAAACCCCTATGCATTTGTATTCTGGAGCTAGGAGGAATTAAGAACCCATTCCAGCCATTTATACTTCCAATGATTCCATGTGATCCTATGTCATTTGGCACACCTATCCCAGGTCTCCAAAGTAACTACTATAGGCAAAAGGGAGGGGTCCATACACCTGGCATAGGGAGACATCATAAAAGCAGAGCCAGACGAGGACTTCCTCCCTAACCTCCAATTCCATGGTTTTCCAATGGGTCTGGTATACCTCAGGATCCCACAGGAGGGCTAGCCGAACTTGTGCTGCTGCCGGTATTCCTCCAGAGAGGAACAGCTCAGCCACCCCAGCATTTCTTAGCCTGCAACACTCCTGTGCGAAACTCTAGGCCACCTGTCTACCCAGAAAAACTTATTTTTCTTTTTTTTATATACATTTCTCTCTCCAGGGTGCACCGTAGGCAGCTAGTTCCACCCTGCCCTGCCACCTAAGTCTGTCCAACACTTCCTGGTACTGCCGAGCCCCACTTCCCCATGGATAGCCCTCTGTGGCAAGTCTGGGAAAGGGAAGGCCGTCCTCCCCAACCTAGGCCTCACAATCCAGACTGGGGCTATTTCAATGATCTGGCAGCGGAGTGGATGCCAGTTGGCAGGCAGGGCTTCATGGAGCCTACAGTTGCCCTTTTCCCCATTTTCGCCCCTCCTTCTGGGCCATGCATGTGCATGCTCCAGGTTGCCACGTTCTTGCCTCCCTAACTCCAGTGCTGCCACCAAACCTCCACCAAGAGGCAGCCAATGAGCAGGACAACATTCTCTCCTTCCCGGAGAGGTGCAGTCTGTCGGATGCTCGATCCTCTTTCTCCTGCCAACCCCGGCAACCCAAGCTTGTTCCCGAGCCCGGGTCACCAGCATGATATGAGGTGTGGCGCCCAGCACCTCAACCTCAACATCAGTGGGCCGCCCACCCAGACAAACTTAATAATCTGTTACTGACAGTGCTGAAACCAGGACCGGAGAGACAGACCAGAGCACACTGGAACAAATTCAGATAGCATGTGAGCAAATTTATTTTAACCAAGAGTATCCTTAATTTGAGAGCCTCTATTGTAGGTACAAAATTATCCTCAAATAGGAAAATAGTGTCTGTACTCAAGAAAACTCCTAAATATTTTAACCGTAAGGGACCACTTCATCGAAATCTATGCCATAGCTTCGGAGAAAGGTAAGAATTAAAAGTAAAGACCTCGCTTTTGAGATATTGAGGGGTAGCCCAATATTCAGAGAACTTCTCCAACAAAGACATGATTTGTGTGAGAAAAGTGAGGGTGAGTTGGATATAACAGTATGTCATCCACATATAAAGCGATGTGGTGTTCGGAGTTGCCCATCACCCCCACCTCCTCAGAGAGCCTGAACATTTGAGTCAAAGACTCAATATACAAGGCATACAAAATAGGGGAGAGAGGACAACTTGACGAGTGTCTCTTCAATGTAACCCAAATGAGAGATGCCCATTAGCCCAGACATATGCCATGGGGTTGCATATAAAACATGGATGTACTGCACAAAAGATGGTGAAAAGCCAAACCTAGCAAGGACCCCCATAAAGATATGTCCATGCAACCTGATCAAATGCCTTCTCAGCATCCACACTCATGATCACTACTTGTTACTCGATACCTTAAGGCAGTTAGCAGTATGAAGTGTTCTATGAACATTATCTGGTGCCTGTCTGCCCACTACAAAGCCCGTCAGATCAAGCTGTATCAACCCGAGAAATACAGTTTTCTATCTCATGCTAATATGGAAGTCAAAATTTATAATCAACATTTAGAATGCAAACTTGTCTGTAAGAAAGGTAATCCTTACTGGGCTTAGGAATAACTGAGATCATGGCCTGGTTCCATGAAAGGGCCAACTGTCCCCCTCAGATAATGAATAGGTGCAGGTGTGACATAACAGTGGAACAGTCACTTCCTAAATTGTTTGTAAAATTCTGACCCAACTCATATGACCCCAAGCAATTTTCTGTCTTACTCAGTGATACTGCCTGCTTGACTTCCACAGTTGAAATAGGAGCACAGAGAGCCTCATTCTATTCCTGCATAAGCCAGATAAAACTTTATTTTTATACAGGAAATTCTAATCATTAGGATTATACAATCCTGTTCTCAAGAGAGTCCTGTTTGTATTTCACTAAGTTACATCTAAACATATAACATACAACACTTCTTAAATAGTTACAAAATTTGCACTAAACACAATATACAATATCCTACAATACATTCAAACACAAATACAAAAGAAAATGCAAAATTCACAATAAAACTCCTAATCAAACAGAGTCATGTGCAACTACATTCTATTTTATAAAATTTCAATTTTGAAAGTCGTGTGGTCATCTAAGGATCTTATTGAGGGGTAGAATATTCCATACTTTAGCTGCCTGACATGAAAGGGTACCATTACCATATTTATTATGAATTTTAATGGGACAGACTCTATGTCTATGCACAGATCTTTATAACTTATGCGTGCCTTACTAACTTTGGGAAAAAGTGTTTGTGTAATATAATGGTCAGGGTAGAATATCAAATATTTATGTATCAATATTAACCAATTTTTGAGATACCATTTCTAAAGACTGCCAGTTTAATTTTATAAACATACTACAATGATAAGTTCTATATGCACACTGTAGAATACATCTAGCTATTCTATGTTGCACCCTATCCAATCTAATCAACAGATGCTTATTCACAGTTCTATAAATTAAATCCCCATACGTCCAGTGTTGGCATAATCAGCTATTCAGCCACTTTTTCCTATCCTTAATTTGTAGACACTTGGTAGTTCGTCTCAAGGCTCCCAATTTCTTGGTCACCTTTTTATAGTATTATTTATATGGGTGTCAAAAGTCAGCAAAGAATCAAAAGTCACCCCCTAATAGCAGTAACTATCCACCTGTTCAATAGATTTGTTTGTGTTTGTAACAATATGAATCTGTGATATAGTCTTCTTATTTGAAAAACACATTAACTTTGTTTTGTTAACATTCATCAAGAGCCTCGACCTGGTGAGCCACTCCCCTACCCTGGCAAAATCTGTTTGAAGCTTTAGCTGAAGATCCAAGACAGAGCTTCGGTGGTGACAATTGATGTCTATCCGAGACAGCCTCACGGCTGAGTGCCCTCACCACCTGGGGCAGATCATTATTAAACAAGAGAAACAACAACGGCCCTAAAATGGACCCTGTGGAACTCCTCTACTAACATTTCTAAACGTAGATAATGTCTGGAGACCTCTACCCTCTGGGTACATCCTGTTAAATAAGATTTTATCCAATTTCTGGGCCCATCAACTATGCCTATTTCTTTCAATTTATCCAGTAAGAGGAATGGCCCACCAGGTCAAAGGCCTTGGATAAATCCACAAAAATAACAGCAGTTTCCAACCCTGAATTTAAAGACGATAAAACCAGGTTTAAATGCCATAGTTGTAGAGTGACCCTTTCTAAACCCTGATTGATAGGGTGTCAACAATTTATATTTATCTAAGTGTTCAGAGATCTGCCTATTGACACATTTTTCCAAACACTTGGATAATACAGATAGTAAAGCTATAGGCCAATAGTTATTCACTTCTGCAGTATTATCCCTTTATGAATGGGGATGATCTTACTTTCTCCAAGATATAGGAAAGCATTCAGACTCTAAGCTCCAATTAAAGATGTGTTATGATTGGGGCAATATAGTCTGCTGCTAACTTAAGAAATCTATCATCAATTTCATCTGGCCCTGCTAACTTATGGGCATTTATGGACCTCAATTTCCACATACTTGATATTTTCAAAGCCTTAAATCTAAATGGTGGCAAGCTAGGCGATTCTCTATTTGGATAGGCAGTATGTCCCCAGACATGAAACCTTCTAACTCATTACAACCTAGCAGGTCTATGAAAAAGTTATTCAAGGCCTGGAAGGTAAAGGAAACTGTGATGGTCTTGTATCTCCTGTTCAGATTTCCCAGGTTTTGCCCTCATACAGATTTGTCGGAGATCTCTTAAATCCCTGTAACCCCATACCCTAGGTCTGGGTGGACAACTTTAAGGATATGCACCCACAGCTGACAGTCCAGTTTTACCAGAGAAATTGTAAATTTGCTCTACCTTCAAATCCAACAATTGATGCAGCTCCCACTTCTTTTGACAAGCTCTTTCTCCTATGTTAGTTAAGTCTAACGTGTTGCAGTATGCTCTAACTCCTGTATCTGTGCCTCCAACTCTTTTGGTCAGCTTCCCTCAGTCTTTTTTTCCTGAAAGCCCAGGCAATCAGCCTGCCCTTCAAAATCACCTTAACAGTGACTCACAGGATACCTGGGGTGACCTCTTGAGCCATGTTATCCTGGACCACCTGTGCAATAATCATGTATCGGTTTCTGTATTTCAGGGTCCTTTAAGCAAGAGAGAGACGTTAAGTCTCCAAATGTATTCTTTTATGGACTATAACCCTATCTGAAGAAAGAGGGGCATAACCCGAAAGCCCATACAGCCTGTCCAACAGCTGTGGAGTGACATACTCGCTTCCTTCGAAACAAGAAATAGAATAAACAAGAATATATTTGGTAGAGTGAGTAGGAAAAAGTATCTCCCTTGTCTGCCCATAAACAGTATGCCAGGCATTCAGGAAGCCTAACTCCATCAACAGGGTTTTCACCCTCTAAGCCAATTTATTTTATCTCCAGGAATTTGTGAGATATTATCCACATAACAGTTATACGTTAGATTCAGATTCCTACCACAGATTGTCGTCCCTCCCCTTTTGCCGGTTAGTAACAGTATCCTATAAAAAACGAATAATCAGCAGTGGGTGAAGCATATACAGATGCTAATGTCGGTGACACCCATTATAAAACCTTAATTAGAATGTATCTCCTTTGGGTCCGAAAAAGGGTCCAACACTTTGAAACTGGTACCCTTCGGCAGCAGGATAGCTACACCCCTCCTCCTCCTAGCTTTATACACAGAAACAACTTAAAATTTTCTGATCTGGGCACCCATGTGTTCCAATATTTTCTCAGTTTTGTGGTCCATCTCTCTCATGGTGGTCAGAACAGGCTCCTAAGGTGGTGCATTTTTAGCAGCCTCATCTTACTGGCTTGTGTTTCTGGCCTTCCTCTGGAACCTGCTGTTGCTTTGGCTGCCACCTGCAGTACTGTTTGTTTGACCCTCACAACTGAACTTTCCCATAACGGTTAACGAGCAACTCTTTATTATAATAAAAGCTTAAAAACACTAAATTTACACTAGTTATGTTTTAACTTTATTAATCTCTAGTTATTTTCTTCACTTTCCCTGCTGCTGGTCTACTAAATATTGTAGATAGTGCAGCACTTATTTCACGAGTTTTCAAAATGTATTGATTCTCCCCTCTAGCCACACAATTGCTGTTTGTGACATCACAATCTGTTGTCCTGGTGAGTACTATGATGTCATAAAACCAAGGCACTGTAAGGTTAACGAGGAAAGACAGGTTTTCAAATGTTTTCTATACAGACTTTTTAGCTGGACTACCAAGATGTGCTGTAAATCTTGGAAAGGAACACTGAAAATGAAAGAGCGTATTCTCTAGTAAATTGTAACAGCTGAAACATTTTATTTATGAAAGCACATGTTGAAGTGCAGAGTTGCTCTTTAAGTGCAAATTGGCCCTGCTATCATAAATGACCCACGTGGTACATATGCTTCTCTCTCAAATCGTAATACCTCCTCTGCCAAATTCAGAAAGGGTGAACAGGCCAACATCAACCCTGTCCTTGGTACAGTTGTGCATCTGATGCCACAGTCTTACCAAGTGTTCAATTCGGGTTTCCTTGTGCAACTCTGGCTTTTACCACTAGAAGCATATAATAAATCGATGAGCAACCTCTTCTTGGTCCAACTCTTTCAATAAGGGACCCAGCATCTTCTTTATCTGGTTCATACAAAATGAGTTACAGCACCAGAATCAGCAAACTTTAACTTAAAATGAGTTATATCACCAGAACTGCAAACTTTAACCAAACCAGCTTTCATTTCTTTTTTTTTTTTAATTTTCTTTTCCTGGGGTCCCCGCCACTCATCTGCCTAGTCACGCCCCGGAGCTCCACCACCTGCCTATTTGCCGCCCTCCCGTCACCCCGGCTTATCCCCAGAGGGGGCCGCGGCACTGGCTCCCTAATACCAGTGCCTCGGAACTAATAACTGGTTGGGAGTGCGGCGGCAGGGGTGAATTGAAGCTCGGGGAGGCTTCACCTAGGCGGAGATCCCCCTCTCTTTCCCTAAGTTTTCTCCCCGGAGGCGGGGCGGTGCAATGATGCCAGCTGTCGCCCACCTCCTCTCGAAACTAGTAAGGGTAGCACGAGCTCCTGGCCTCCCGCCAGGAGCCTCAGCGCCCAGATGCTGCCCGCACCTCCCCGCCGAGAAGGAGAGCAGTCCATAGGACGCCCATCCTCTCCCTTGGCCGGCCCTCCATGACTCGGGTCCGCTCCTGAACCCGGTCGCTGGTGTCGCAAGCGAAATCCCACCGCCTGCGCCAACGGGCCGCCCAGCTGCTTTTTTTCCAACATTATAAATCAAGAACTTTAATTCATGTTTCAAATGAGGTGAAAGACATCTTGCCTTGGGTCTGGCTCTGCAAGCACCCCCTACACCTCTCCTTCTATCTCAGCAAATACCAGAGCCCTGAGCATATCAAAATCCTCCCCTCCACAAATGGGGGTGACCTCCTCCCCAGGAAAACATGGCCCCATCTTTCTGCTCCCTGGTGTGGCCAGGGTCCAGGAAAAACTTGTGCTTACTGCTCTCCTCCTTCCTGGACCCTTCCTCCTTTCTGTGCACCTTCCAGACTGATTTCCAAATCCCATGTCACTGTTTTATCACTCAGAACTATGGTGCCTCAACTAGCAATTTCTAAACATCTCTTCCATCGAGGTACCTTTCGAACTGTATATATAGAGTCATACTGTAAATGTATTAAGATGATGCTAGAATAATAGCACCTACTACAGGCCGCCTAGTTAACAGACAGGCCCAGATAGAAGAGGCCTTTGTCTCTTACTACACTAAACTATATACACCCCAGAATGAATCAACAAGGAGGAGAAGATGAGGTTCTTGAGCTCTCTCACCATGCCCACTCTTTCACCAATGAAAGGCCAAACTCTGATACAACCAATAACACAGGCTGAAATTTTCAGAACCATTAAGTCTCTTAAGACAGGTAAATGCCCAGGCCGGACTGACTTTAGCGCGAATTTATAAGACTTTGGGAAGGTGGTTCCCCTTATGTCAGATGTTTACTCTGGGATTTGGCGAGATGGAAATCAGCACCACCTTCGTGGGCAATATGCCACCATATCCTTAATACCAAAGGAAAACAAAGATCTCACTAGGTGCGAGTCGATAGACCCATTTCCTACTCAACTCAGATTATAAAATTTTCACAGCTATTATAGCAACTAGGTTGAATTCCTATTGCCAGAGCTAGTTGATTTGGATCAGACGGGTTTTGTAATGGGACCAGGCTCCTGACAGTGTTTGAGTGGCCTTAAATGTGATAGATGTCATCCACCGCGCCACCGTATTCCATCCTGCTTATTGAGCTTAGATGCCTAAAAGGCCTTTGATAAGGTCTCTTGGAGTTTTCTATTCTTAACTTTAGAGACCATGGCTTTTCCACAGCCCTTTATTGACAGCCTGAAGGTACTGTACACCGGCCCCAAGCTTATGTAAGGGTGAACGGAGGAGTCTCTTCCCGCTTTTGACTTGACGGGCACTAGACAGGTTGCCCCTCTCCCCCTTGTTCGCCTCTCTACATAGAATCCATTAGCAATGGCAATACGCCAATCAGAGCTGATCCAGGGAATTAGGTAGGAAGGACCGAAAATCTCATTGTACGCTGGATGATGTGATGCTGACTTATTGAACCCGGAGGAATCAATACCCAAGTGTGGTCACTGCTGGAGGAGTTTGTAGACACGCTGGATACGTTAAACAGAACAAAGACAGAGGCCCTTACTTTTTACTATGCACCCACAAACAAGGTTAAGGAAATGCTCCCAATAGACTGGACAGCAAGTAAGATGAAATATTTAGGTACTTACATAACCAAACACATGTCACAACTGTTTAAGGTGAATTATAGCCACCTTTTAAACCAGATAGCAAAAGACCTAGAAATGGACATTAATAAATCTTCCCATGCATGCTAGGGTACAATCAATCTCCATGAATATTCTTCCTAGGTTCTTACATTTATTTCAGAGTCTGCCGATCCCAATAAATAAAATGCAATTCCAGAAATGGCATAGGAAGATTTCAGGATATATTTGGGGTGGTAAAAAGCAAGAATTAACCTGCACATCATGCAGACACACAGGGAAGGGGAGGACGCCACCCTGACCTAGAAGACTACTACTTAGCTACACAATTGAAAAGGCCCCACAGTGGTCAGACCCAACTTATGTGTCTAATTGGAAGCTGATGGAGCAGGAGAGGAAGATGGGCGCGGGCCCCGCTGAAGCTAGGGTCATGCTCCTCCGGGATCTATAATAGATCCCCCTTCTCACAGATGGCTGTTAAAAATACTCTGACGGCTGTTAGAAGGATCTGGCAGAAATATGGAATCAGAAAGTCCCTCTGGCCTCTGTGCAGGATCCCATGGACCTCAAACTTTGTGCCAGCGCCCTGGACCACACTTTTAAGGCATTGGGTGCAGGGTCTGATCAGCTTTGGAAAATTCATGCAGGGAAGCGTGGTCCTGGGATTCGAGACTCTCAGGGATAAATATGGACTCAGCATCTGATTATTTCAGATATTTACAAGTTAGAGCTCATATTGAAACATGCCTGAACATGGATCCGAACCCAGACCGTGTTAACTCTTTTCTGGACTGCATGAAGGGCCTGATGGCTGGCCAGATTCAGAAGGGCCATATATCAATTTTATATAAAGCAATGGGGACCCTGAGGAAGGATCCCTTAGAAAAATAAAAAAAAATGGTTAAAGAGGGAGGTGAAGAAGGCAGAGAGGTGGATTGGGACAGAGTGTTTATACTGCTACTAAAACAACTAGATCACCACTCTGGCAGGAGTTTAGCTGGAAAATAAAGGTGAGATTTTTCTTACCCCAGCACTTCTCCATAGGAGAGACCCAACACGTTCCCAGATATGCTGGAGTCTTTGTGGGGAGGATAATGCTCACCATTTGCATATTTTCTGGGCAGGTTCTAGGTACAGGCCTTTTGGTCTGAGGTAATCAAGATACTGCATACCATCTTCATGCTTGAAAGCCCCTTGGGTGGCTGGAGGCGATTCTGGGTGTCTTGCCTTGTGGAATTAAAGGCCCTGATTCAATATACCTTTGGGCTATAGTTCTGGCCGCAGCACACAAAACTATTACTGGCCTGGCTGAGCTCCGAACCGCCAAGTGTCAGAGCTTGGGTTCAAATCGCATAAGAGATCTCAGCTTTAGAAGAATTAACCTTTAAAATCAATCTACAGACCCGGTATTTATTCAGAGATGGATGAGATGGTTCACCTGGCTTGATAAATATGAAAATCCGAGCTCTGGGGTAGCTGCCAGCTGAAGCATGGTGTTCAATTAATAAAAGGAAGAAGAGAAACATTACTGAGGGAGTTGAGGGCTGAAGGAGAGGGAGGTGGGCCCACAATCTGTAGTAGTGAGATGCTGGACAAATGGCTTGTAATGAGTAATCTGGGTACCCTGGGATATTCAAGGCAAGATAACTGAATAGGGAGCAAATGCTATTGATTGGAAAGTATCCTTGTACCTGTATGAATTTCATTGTACCATGAATGTGCACCAGCTTGTTGTCAATAAAATGAATTTAAAAAAAAGATGATGCTAGAACATGTTTCTGATGTTACACATCACAGCACAGTACCACACCAAGATGTTTTAATTTACCATTGTGGGTGTGGAAAGAGATCAGGAATTGTTTTTAAATGTCAAAACCTCATTTGTCAGTTCAAGAATAAAATTAAAATGGGGGGGTTGTTGAGCCCGAGTCAGGAAGCAACAGAAATCTGCAGCTCTCTTTAAATTTATTTAAATTGCTCATAATCCAGCTTTTAAGTGTCTTACTGCTTTTTGAGGCCTACCAGTGAAAAGAGCAACATTGAATTAGCACAAATGGGCAATCCAAGAAGGATCGTGTAACTGGCGGAGCCGAAAAGCAAAATACTGCTGGAGCCTCCAGGCCTGAAACTGCTACACAGGCCGAGACTGATCCCGCTCCACAGAGACTATGGTGTCTCTAGGAACAAAGTTACAGCGCCTGATCCTATCTGTCTCCACTTTAAACCAGAAGGTGGACGACTTCAATAGCTGAGTCGTGGTTTTGGAAACAACAGTAGATGCTGTTACTGGAGGTCCGAAACAAATTGATGCCTCCACGAAAGCTATAGCCCTCATGGCAAAAGAATCTCAACACTTCGAACAAGACTAGAATCGCTGTAGAACCAAGTGAGATCTGCTAATGTCCGGATAATTGGTCTCCCGGAAGGTACTGAGGGAGATCATCCCGATGTTTATACACCACTGGTTTACTGCTAAATTACACCTGGAGGTCACAGAGACTAAATGTGAGGTAGAAAGTATATCGGATAACACCCAGAGACCAACTGCAACTTTCTGAAGAACCCAGGACACAGATAGTCGTGACTTCAGGAGTGGGAGCCCGAGACCAGATCCTCCGATATGCCCGCAGAGTCAGCCCTTACACCAGGATGACCGCTCGGTCTTCATTTTCTGGATGTTAGCTATGCAACCAGGCCGAGACGTAAGAGGTCTGACGGGTTGGAGAGCACTGAGAGATGCAGGAGTGACACACACGATCATCTACCCGCCCGATTAGGTCACACAGGTAAAGTCTAAATTTGTTTTCAGATTCCGAGGAGGCAGGTAAGTGTGCTGACAGACGAAGGGCTGATGCCAGATATAGCGTATTGAGGGTGGCAGTTCGGATAACAAGGAGCAAGGGGACACTTGAATGGAAGGCTGTAGGCCTTGATCTAAGACTGCTCTTTTTACTAAAGCTGCTATGCCGGTTGCACAGTGTATGTCTGGACTGAGAGACATTTAAAGTTGAACATTTTGTTTGTGGGATCGTTTCAGTTTACAGTGTTGATTAGGACACTCAGAGGTCTATATATTTGATGGGGCCAAAGTACCCTGGGGTTTATTTTTAACGTTGTTACTGATTTTGGTACTGTCTGTACTTACTGCCTCATAATTTTCCTTTCTGGTGTTTAGGATTTGAAGTTACTGTCCAGAATTTAGTTACTGTTCTATATTTTAGCTGCATAACCCTTTTTCAATGTTATATCTAACTAAGATTCATGCACAGCACCAAATAATCCCACAGAAATGGGAGGCTGCTCTTTTTGTTTTTATTCTTTTTCTCACCCACCAACCTCTCTCTAGCGAGGTCACTAAGCTTACTGCTCTGCCCGCCCACCTGAAGCCCCATCGGTGCTCCATCGGTCATCAGACTCCCGCCTCCTCCAATGCCGCCCCTAACCCCCTTTCTAAGTCCTCCGGGAAGGACCGCCACACCTCCGCGCCTTTCTAACAGTATTGGTGGGTGACGCTGGCTGAAGGAGGACCTGAGGAGCACCTCCAGAAGGCCTGGCACCTGGATCGGCCTTCGCCTGTTGGTGGAGGTGTTTTACTTGTTTTTTCACCCTTCCCCCAGCAGTGCCTGAGCGTGCAATGGTTCCAGGCATACCCGTCAGGATCTGGAACCCCTGTTCCATCCCTCAAGCACTGCAGTGCCTCCGTGTCCACGGGGGCCGCTGGCCGGGCCGTAAGCTGGACCTCCCAGAGAGGAGAGCAGTCCTCTGGACGCTCGATCCTCTCTCCCCCTTGCCGACTCCTGGCAGCCCGGATTCGTCTCGAACCCGGGTCGCCGGTGTGGCGCGAATGTGGCATCCAGCGCCTCAGCCTCAGCGCCATTGGGCTGGCTCGGGATGCTGCTCTTTAGATTGAAATTGCTGACAATCACTATGATGGAAAACAGCCATGCTACTCCTGTGCTTAGATAACAGCAAATCTTGCATGTATTTTGAAATTTCTGTAAGCTAATCCTCCAATGATGTACCTAAACATGGTGAATGCATGTGATGTTCCTTTGTATACTAGTTGACGGTCCCAGAAGTATAAAATTGACTGGTCTGTTTGCCATATGTGATGTTTACGGTCGCAAGACTGATGAAAAATAATAAAAATAAAGTTAAAAAATAATAAAATTAAAATAGATAAATTGATGTTTTGTCGAAATACATCACATATATATATATATATATATATATATATATAGCTGACTAACAAATATTGCTGCTTTAAATAATACAATTTCTGAAGTTTTCCTGAAGGCATCGATAGCACCTCAAGAACTAAAACGTCTGTTTGCATCTGCAGTTTGACAAGTATTTTTCACCAGCATGCTGTCTGGCACCAAAGCCTTGGTGCCATCTGAAAACCTGATCTGCATCCCTGAGGAGAACAGTGAGGCGCCAGGAACTGACTTGGTTTTTCACGCCTGGGAGACTACAGCAGGTGAAGGCACTGTGAACAGTAATTGAATCCATCCAGAAAAATCTGTGCAAACTGAATGATAGGCTCAGGCACTCTCCTGTCAAAATGATGTCAGTGTTTCTACTAGTAACTGTGAATAAGGATGATGAACAAAAGTACTTTATGTCCTCTGATGATGAAAACCCAATTTATGTCATGTTTCAAGATACAAAAAACTGATGTAGCAAATCTGCTGTTTTCCTTCCTCTAGATTTTCCTGGCTCTGCATGGCCCTCATCCAGCCAGCTGACCTCCCAGTCCCACTTGGCACTAGCCCTGTCTTTGTCCTCCATGGCCCCCCATAACTGGGTCAGAGGTTGCCAGTTCCCCGAAAAACACATCTGGTTGGCCAGAGGATCCACAGTCACAAGACTCGAGTGCCATTTACCATCGCCACTGGGGCAGGCATTTTCCTCTTCAGGAGTCCCAGCTTATCTCAGTAACATTGCCCACAGCCTCTAGCAGCCTTGCATACTGTAGTGGAAGCTGTGTATGCCTACCTTTGTGAGTAAGCAGGCTCCCAGTCAACTGCAAGGGCCATTATGGCACCCGCTGGCCTGGGACCAAAATTTCCAGACTCAGACATGTTGCTGAATAATGCTATTTCCTCGCCAAGGCAACCCGGCTGCATGTGCCTAAATATGCTCAAACCTGTGTCGCCTTTACAACTCCTTTCTAATTTCCCGACATACAGTTTATCTAGCTACCCCATTTACAAAATCACTTTTAGCGATTGACTTTGCTACCAAGGGGCATGAATTGATTTTTTTTTTTTTTTTTTGGTGAATCTCTGGCTGCTGTGATCGTTCTGTAGAGATCAGACAGAGGTTATGATGTTGTGACCAAATGGGCAGTTCCAGGGCTCTATCCACACATATGATGTGTTTTGTGTGTAAAATGCATAACATAGTAACACAAATAATAATAGATGGATAATAATAATAATTTTATTTATAAAGCACAATTCAAATGTCAAAGCGCTGTACAAATGTAAAATCAGAAATTTAAGACAAATAATAAAATCCAATATACTTTATGAATGAGTTCAGCTGTTCACAAATGCAAGATTAAATAGGTGTGTTTTAGTGCAGTTTTAAAGTTTCACAGTCTGGCACTCCCGAACCCGATACTTAAGATAGATACTTTATTTTAAAACACCTTTCTGAGGACTCAGGGCTGTACAATACAGAACAGTAAAATTTTTAAAATCATACAAAATAAATAAATTGACTGGGAGTAAGCAGATTATCTATCTATCCACTTTAAAACATTATAGTACATATTTTAATCATTAAAAGCCTGTTGGAACAGATAGGTCTTCAGATAATTTTTGAAGGCTTCTACCAAGGAAGCCCCTCAAATAATCAGGTAATGAGCTCCACAGGGTAGGTGCGGCCATTGAAAATGCCCGGTCCCCGAAAAGGCAACCTAACCCTGGGAACTCCAAGGAGGCCTCCCCAGCAGAACGGAGTGCTCAGGGCGGCTGGTATGGAACAAGGAGATCTTGCAAATAAACCAGTCCCTTTCATGCAGGGTCTTATAGGTCCGGAGCCCTTTTTTACCCACTTTGTTTCCCTCTGTCATCTCTCACAGGGCCCCATCAGTCACCCTCCTTATCCCGCCTGCTGTGATCTTCTTTCTACCGGGCGTCTGTTCCTCCAACCGACCCGTGGCACACCTACCTGGCACCCTCGGTCTTCCCGAGGCAGGGTCATCATTCTGTGCTGCGGCAATCTTCTTTTCCATTAATCTAGTGCCAAGGCGGCAGAAGTGAAGGAGGAAAGTGGTCAGGACCCAGATAGGAGGATCCAACGTGGGCGTGGTGGTGGAAGTGCGTCTTTCTCCTGGCGAGAGGGTGTTTCTCTTTGCGATCTCCCTCTGAGGCGTGGATGTGCAATGGCGTCCAGCGCTGGGCACGGTGCACTTCTGCACTCGCTCATGGATGTCCCGCTGTCACCTCCCCATACCTTATGTGGCCCTGGCTGCTGTACAGCACGCCCATGTGGTGTCACTGCTGCCAGAGATCCACAACCCACCCTCCCAAGAGAGGAGAGCTGTCCGTTGGACACTCAATCTCTGCCCCAGCCAACCCCTGGCAGCCCGAGGTCGCTTCTGACCCCAGGTCACCAGCATGGTAAGAGGTAAGGTGCCAGCGCCTCAGCCCTCTACACCACTGAGCCAGGAGCCCTATCTTGAAGACACATCTCGACCGACCGCAGCAGTGCAGTTCATGGAGGACCGGGTGATATGATCACGCCTTTTCACACCCATCAACAATCTTGCCGCTGCGTTCTGCACCAGCTGCAGCCTGCAGAGGTTGCCTCCAGATAACCCTAGGTACAGGGCATTACAGTAGTCCAACCTTTACGTGGACGAAAGTATGCACCAGGTGGTCAGGTCCTCAGGCGGGATCAGGGCTCGAACCGGCAATGTTCCAAGATGGTAAATCCACTTTGACCACGGCCAACACCTGAGCATCAAGTGTCAGGCCATTGTCTAGGATCACACCCAAATCCTTCACCGTTTAGACGGGGCAAGAGAATCCTCCCCAGCACTAAGCCAGAGGGTATTCCTCACTCCTCCCAGACCCTCCAACCCGGATCCACCATCAGTACCTCAGTCTTGTCTGGGTTAAGCTTAAGCCAGTTTTGAGTCAGCCAAGCCTGGATTTCCTCAAGGCAGCTGTTAAATACAGAGGCTGCCATCTGGGTATTGGGCGCATAGGACAAGTATAGCTGGGTATCATCTGCATAACAGTGAAAACCCAGCCCATACCACCTGATAATATCTCCCAACGGCAGCATACACACTGTGAACAACAAGGAGACAAGATCAAACCCTCGGAACCCACAGCACAGAGGCTTCAGGTTAGATGCAGCTAATCCCATCATCACCTTTTGCTCTTCATCTGTCAAGTATAATCTGAACCAGTTGATGACATTACGGACAGACCACACCAGAACCGCGGGGATCAAGCAACACCTCATAATCCATGGTGTCAAATGCCTCAGAGAGGTCCAGGAGGACCAAGATGGTACGTCTCTCCTGTCCCTCACCATCAGGAGATCATTTAGTACCCTCACCAAGGCAGTCTCTGTACTATGCCCGCATGGAACCCAGACTGAAAAGACTCACAGGTGGAAGAAGAGGCAAGATGCTCTCGAGCTGAATGGCCACCACCTTTTCTATAACCTTCCCTAGAAACAGGAGGTTAGAAAACCGGCCTGTAGTTGCCAAGGCAGTCTAGGTCCAAAAGGGTTTCTTCAAAATGGGTCTGACCAAGGCCTCTTTCAAGGCCAATGGAAAGACGCCCTCCTCAAAGAACTCCTGACAACCTCCACAACCACAGGTCCAATCAGGTCCAAACATCCAAACAAAAGGCGTGTTGGACATGGGTCCTGATCACATTGTGTTGGTTGCAGCTTTGAGACTATCTCCACCACACCACCTCCACCACCCCAAGTAACTCAAACTCATGCCAGAGAGGAGGAATATTTCGACATAGCTCAGGATGGACCCCACCTCTGGCTTAGTGCTGGGAGGATTCCTCTTGCCCGTCCTAAGCGGGTGAAGGATTTGGGTGTGATCCTAGACAATGGGTGTGATCCACACAACTTGACACTTGATTTCGAGATATGCTCGACGAGACCTTGGCTCTGATAGAGGACACTTGTCAGAAAAGAACAGAGCAAGCTCCTCGCACCTAGTGCTGGAACCTTCTCCACCACCACAGAGACAGACAGGATGTAAAGCCCATCTACCATGTGGAAGAGCTGAGCTGGTCTGCTCCTTGCATGCACAATCTCCCTAGACAAAATTCAGCCTTTTTCGAAGATTGCCCTGATAGTCAGCATAATGCAACTTCAGGGCCAATCTATCTTCCATCAGGCCAGATCTCCTTCAGCACCTCTCTAACCTCTGACCCCTAATCTTTAAACTCTGGAGATCCTCACCATACCATGGAGGTCTCCGTTGAGTAGACAGGGCCAGACACGAATGGGTGCGACTGAATCAAAGGCCACAGCGACAGACCCATTATAGGCTGCCACTGCCATAATGCATAGAAACCATGCTTAATCAAGGAAGGCTGTGTTTCCATGGAGGGTTGTGAAGACATCATAAGGACCTCAAAACACAAAGGTCCCTGATGTCATCAGAACCCCAAGATAGAAACACAGCTGAGTTCTACATGGCTTACATATAAATAATGTATGGAGACCATATACATGAGGTTGTGTTTCCATCGAGGGTTAAGATGATGAAGCTTGAGGCTTATGATGGCATCTTAGCCCAAGATGGAAACACAAGCAAAGTGTGTATACCCATATCTTATGTTTCATAGTATATGGTTTTGTAACATTAATTTCCCACTTATGTTAAATGGAGAGAGTATAGGTGGAAAGTGACCTCAAGGTACTTCATCACACCAGTGATTTTAGCACATTATACAACCCGCTAACAGACAAATGTTGGCAAGGCTGTGGGGAAAAGGGTACACACACCATATTTTCTGGCACTGCCAGAGATAGCTAAATATTGGCAGTCAGTTAGTCAAGCACTGCAAGCCATCTTCCAACCGAGTTCCAACCTAACAGGGGTTCATATATTACTGGGTTTACCACCAGAGGAATTAGATCTAATAACCAAAAATATTTATATTATTTGCTGGTAACCGCAGCTCTGAAAGTAATTACTCAACACTGGTTACAACCAGATGCCCTGACCTTGGCATGTGGAAGACCAATATTCATACCATTAAAGAGATGGAAGCAGTCACAGCTCGCTTGAGATTAAATACAGAGCAACATAATGAAAAATGGTTACTATATTATGGCTATATTGAGAGCACAGAGGGCACTCCAGCTCTGGAACAATACCTTCTGCCGTGACCACCAGTTGAGCCACAGCTCCTATAGGACAAGGTGAAATTAATGCAAACCAGACAATCTTGGGGGGATGGATGATGGTTAACTCCATAAATCCATTGGAGGCTGGCTTGCTCCATAGGTTAATGGGATCAGGTATCAATGACATTATTAAATATATGCTGGTAGCAAAGAATAATGAATTAGAGATAACAAATCCACATCAACCAGTTTAAAGTATTGTGTATTCATAAATAGTTTTTTATTTATTCTTTTATTGAGTATTTGTATAATGGTCCAGTTTATTTTATAAAATTGTTAATGAATGAGATTATAGTTCAAAACATTTTTCTTGAAAAATCATTTTTTAAGGTAGAACTATGAACCAGGAAGGACAGGCATGGCCAATTAACTCTGGAATCAGGTGAAAAGAGTAAGATACATGACAGATTTTAGAATGGCTAAACTCCTGTTATATCTGGTAGGAAAAATATCCACTTGTAAATGAAGAAGAAATTACTACAATCGAGATATAATCAACTTTTATACATGCCTATTAAGATTTGTACATTTACCTAAGTTATTCATGTATGTATGTTGAACTATCAAATAAAAGTTATATAAGTTCAAAAAAAAAATCCCACTGCTGAAAAGTAGAGGAGGCCTGAGCTTGGTAAAAGGTCCCTGAAAAGGTCTACCCTGCCAGCCCTAGACTGCTGCCTCTGAGGAGTAGCAGATTTTTCTTTGCCACTGCACTCCCGTAAGTAGTCCCATACTCATCCATCTTTTCATACACATCTCTGTTTGTTCCCAAACAGAGAGTTTTGATGACAGGAAAATTCATGGCCTTGGCCTGGGTATCCTGAGAAAGACTGGTACACCTGAGCCAAGCAAATCTCTGCAGGGAGACAGATGTAGCCATGACCCTGGATGATACACCATTAGAGTCAACAGCAGCATGAAATTGCACTTTGGATGCCTCAGTTCCAACAGCGCCACCTGCTCCTGCTCCTTGGCCAGCTGGGAGGAGGCCCTTTGGCTAGGTCCATGATAGACTCCCATCTGGACTGTTGGTATCTACCCACATAAGCCATGTAGGAAGCCTGTCTGAGTCCCAAGGAGGATGACAGGTACTGCTTCTCTGCCATAGAATCCACCTTCCTGGAGTCCTTATCCTGGGGTGTGAAGCCAAGGAATATTAGCCTTATCACAGGCTGCAACCTGCACAGCCCCAACATGGCTGCAATGATTGTACAAGAACTCCGTACCTGGACCTGACAGCATATACCTTCTGTCCATCTTCCTATCCACAGGAAGTATGGAAGTAGGTAGTTGCAGAATTTTATTTGTCTGTTTCCTCAAAGATTTGTACAAGGGAATAAACAGTCTTTTGGACTCTGGGACGTCCATCATTTCTAAAAAATCAGGCTCCTCTTCCTCCTCAGTTGCCTCCACAGCAGGCAGCTGTAGAGTGTCAGCCACTTTCTTATAAAAAGCAAAGTGGGAGGGGACTCACCAAGTCTGGTAGAAACAGAGTCAGGCCTGTCTGGGAGATGTCAGGCTCCACTGGTTTCTTCTTCTTCTTCTTCTCTCTCCATTCAATTTCATAGTAGGCTTCGGATCATATTTGAAGGGAGTTTAATCGACTCAACCGACTGACGAGAAGCATGCATCGGTCCGTAGGTACAGATTGAAGACTGTACAATTTTATCGTTTCGCTATTTATCTTCAGGTTGGGGTCAAGGACTTTGGATCCGAACTGGCAAACCTTCTTTCTTTTCGCCGTAACTGGAGCATCGGTATCGGCCTTTCTCTTGCCCAAGGAGGTATCGCCCCTGGTCAGAAGGCACCTCCTCTGGTTCGGCTGAACCCAAACTGGGCTGGCCATCCAGGTCAGTGGACTTTTCAGCCATTCATTCCTTCAACTGGCTAAGCGCTTATCCAGCGTGGCTTTAGGAAAGTTGTCACAAATTTGGCAGTCTGTTTTAGGTGGTCAAACCCCAGACAATACACACAGATGAGGTGGGGTCAGCTTTAGCAAAGCCTCCCCACACTCGTGCAGTGCTGAAACCCAGTGGGTCCAGTCTTTCTCTTGGGTTTTCTCAGACATAGCACTTTGCCAAGTTACCCTAAGTGGCGGTCAAGCCGAGTAACAAAAACCTTAAGCTACCAACTGGTGCAAGGGTTGTGGGAAAAAAACCCAGAAAAACAGTTTTTTGACGAGACAAGGTCACCATACCCAAACACAGATAAATTCAAAACAATAATAAAGATAAGTTCCCCACTGGACCGACCAATGAAGAACTAAAACTTGCCCCAAACTATCTATCTAAACTGTACTACCTGTACTATAGACAGAGGTTTGAAGATTGAAAGAAAATAATAATAACGGTTAAAAAACAGGCGGAAAACCACTACCGAACCGAAGCAGCTAAGGAGAAATCGGAGCCGCCTTCACAGTTAGCGGAGTAAAGAATCTGACAGTTACAGAGAATGTATCAAGGACACGGATTTGAAAACCCAGCTTGACTTCAACGTTCTATGTTTCTGCATAGAGTTAGCTCTTTCCTCTCCAGTGTAGTTGGACTGAAGGGCTAACTGCATATTGTCAGAATACAGCAAGACTTCATGTTGTTGGAAAAATAGATCATTATCATTTGTCATGGGAATGCCTCGATATTCTGAAACAGTGGGAAAAACAAGTGCTGAATTGGAAAGAATTATGGATAAGAAAAACCCGTTACCACACATTTTATACTAAATGACTTTGATTCTCTGAATTTGACTCTAAACAAATAAAAAATTAGCTCTGGCTACTATGACCACTAAAGAATGATACTAAATGAATGGAACTCTTCCAAATTAACAGAATTTAATATAAATTAATGGATTATTACTATGAATGCTTACTGATAGAAAACTGTCAGATCATATCAATGCACAGAACGACCTCATAGACTCCTGATGGAAAACATACTAAATCTGTTACCCCTTTGATACAAATGTGAATAATATCATTATTAGATCAAGAATCTGTAATAGAGTACTATAACGGAATAAATAAAAGTACAAACTGTACCACCGAGGAGACAAATGGGTGGGGAAGAGGAAGGGAAGGTGGGAGGGACAGAATGAATACTTTGTAGGAAGACATTATGAATTTACTACTAAGGAAATGATGTAAGTACATATGTCAGACTTTGGATAAAAAATTATTCAAAATGCTCAGTGGATATGTAATTGAGCTATATATATATATATATATATATATATATATATATATATATGTGTGTGTGTGTGTGTGTGTGTGTATGAATTTTGATATGATATAACCTGACAGTTTTCATATGTATATGTCTATCTTTTGAAAAAATAGATAAAAATTGATGATGTTAAAAAATGATGACGGATGAGTAAATTGTTGCTACACAACTTTATTAGAAATAAGGACATTTATGGCAAAAACACATTCTGTAGCACTCACATTGTCAGTGGGCATTTAATATATATGGGTATTTAATACATATGGTTCAGTGAATGTCTGGACAGAGGACCATGTTGCTGCCTTGCACAGTTTTTTTTCCATCCTTTCATTTATGCTCCTCTGGCAGGCTGGGCAACTGTATCAGCCCATCCCTTTCAGCACCACGGCTGTCCCGAGTCTTCCAACCCGAGGTCCTCTGAGTTCCCAGGCGAGCCATCGAGTTAGCTGGGGGCTTTATTAGCCCCAACCCCATTTTTTCCACCAGTTTCTCCCCTATTTCTCAGAGCCCCAGACAAGGTCAGGCATGTACGCGTCTCCACCTCCTGAATATGACTTGCACCATTTGCCTGTTCAGGGTCCACTGTGATGGGCCTGGTTGATACGACTTAAGGTATCTGCCAGGGTGTTGTCCTTTCCTGGCAAATGGATAGCCTGCAGGATACTCCTAAAGAGTATGCCAAGGTCCAAATTCTCATGGCTTCTGTGCAGAGAGGGCCTGATCTGGTGCCTCCCTGCTTGTTTGTGTAGTACACTGTGGTAGTATTATCTGTTCCGACTTCTACCACCTTCCCTTGTACCAGTACTAGAAAAGCTTTCAGAACCAGAAGGACAGCTCTGAGTTCTAGTAAGTTTATGTGCTGAAGGGACTCTGCAGCTGACCAGGTGCCTTGGGTTGTGTGATCCCCTAGGTGGGCACCCCAACCCAGGAGGGATGCATCTGTTGTGACACCAACCGAGGGAGACTCCTTCTGAAAAGGAACCCCTCTCTTAGATTGGGTTCCTCCTTCCACCACTGTAGTGCTTGTTTTCTTTGACTCCAATGAGGCCTGAGGTGGAACTGGATGTCTCTCATTTGAAACCTGGAACCGAGCACTGTGCCACACAGCCATATGGCCCAGTAGCTGTAAAACGGCCTTGCAGTTTTGTTTTTGTGCAAGCTGAATGAGTTTGCCACCAGCTGGAGACTTCTGACTGTCCAGAGGCAGGAGGTCCTGCCTGTCAGGGTATTTATCACTGCCCGTATGAACTGCAGCTTTGTGAAGGAATGATGACTGTTTTTGTGACTGATGATGAACCCTAAGGACTCTAATAGTCTTTGGGTGAGCTGTAAGTATTGCCTGACTTGGTCTGGTGATTTGCCCACCACCAACCAGTCATCCAGTTACAGAAAAACTGTCACACCCTGCCTTCGAGTGTGCCACCACCAGTGCCAGGCACTTTGTGAACAACCTTCGGTCAAGAAAGGCCAAAGGGCAGGGCTGAAAACTGGTAATGGCCTGAGAGGAGTCTGAATCTGAGATATTTTCTGTAGGACTCCTTATGGGAATGTGGAAATAGGCATCTTTTAAGTCCAGTGATGACAACCAATCCTCTTTGGATTGTTGGCAAAATCAGTGCCAAAGTTACCATTTTGAACTTTGGCTTTTTCAGATATCTGTTTAGGGCTCTGAGATCCAATATAAGCCACCACTCCCCACTTTTCTTTGTGGTGAGGAAGTATCTGGAGTAAAACCCTTCCTCTTGGGGGTTGGAACAGGTTCTACTGCTCTTAGCAGTAACAGGTTCTGAACCTCTGCCTCTGGCAGATTCATTTCTGCTAGGGAGGGTTACTGAAGACCCTGGTTATTAGAGGAGGAAGGGACTTCAAATCCAAAGACAGACCCTGACCCACTACCTCCAGGACCAACTTGTCTGTGGTGATGCTCAGCCAAACCTGGAGGAAGTGGGACAGTCTGCTCCAACAGGGAGGGAGGAGGCGCCTGTGCTTCAGGGGTCTGCTTAGCTTGGGGCTGAGGCAGTGCTTGTGACCCACGCCTGAATCCCTTCTACCCTTGTCCCTGAAGTACCCCAGTTGTGGGTACTGTTGGTACTGGCGTGTGGCCAATGGCTGAAAAAGGGCCTGGTATGGAAGACCTGCCCCAGTCTCCCTTCCATAAGGCCTGGTGGACAGGGAAGCTTTCTATTATTAGAGTTGCTTCTGTATGTGGCCTTGTACTCATCCACCTTTTATATAGGCCACTGTCGATTCCCCAAAAGAGCATTCCCTTCTAGAGGGAAATCAAGAGCCTTGGACTGAATATCAGGAGTGAGATTTGTCTCTCAGCAACAAATCTCCTCTGGGCTACTGTGTTTGTCAATCAATCTGGCTGCAGTGTCCTTTGTATCAGCAGCCATCTGGAATTGGTATTTAGCCCCACTAGCCCAAACGTAGCTATTTCCAGCCAGGCCATCAGACAGGGATGAGGGGCTTTCAAGACATGGCCAAAACTGACTGCCACAAGGATTTATGATACTGGGCAGCGTAGGCCTCGAATTTGCCTGTCGTATGGCTAAAAGAAGCTGACAGGTACCCTTTCTAGCCATACTGTCTATTTTTCTGGAGTCCTTATCTGGTGGGTGAGATGCCAGAGGGACTCTAGCCTTATCACAGGCAGCCTGCTGAAGACCCCTTGATGGTCTGGATGGGAAAAGTGGAACTCTGCCTCCCTCTCCATCTGATATTTCTTATCCATCCTCTTATCCAGAGAGGGATATAATTAGAGGTTCAGCGGCCTGGTGGCGCTGAGGGTTGAGGCACTGGATGCCACACCTCGCGCCACGGCCGGCACTCGGTTCAGGAACAAACCTGGGACGCTGGGTGTCGGCAGGGAGGGAGAGGGTTGAGCATCCAAGGACAGCCTCTTGTCCCGGGAGGGAGGGGATACATGCTCGTGCCTGACTGGTCATCTACAGGAGGGACAAGGAGAAAGAAGAGGAGGAGTAGCTCTCTATGTAAGGGAAAGGATCAAAGCAACAGAGCTAAAGGGTAAACAGGAGCGGAGAGGAGGCACTGTGGGTCACCCTGGAGACTGGAAATGGCTCAACAATCCGCACAGGGGTTGTATACAGACCCCGCCTCGGGAGGAAATGGACAAGGAAATGATAAAAGGCATCCTTGGATGGCAGAGAAGAAAAAATTACTCACCTTAGTAATGTTGTTTCTTCTATTGGAGTCTTGCTATATTATGACATATGCAGTGAGTCCCAACCTTGAACTGCTCCGGAGGTGAAAGAGTTAACTTTCCATGCCAGGCATGGAACGCTGAGCTCGAGCTCGGTTGAAAACTCTGTCTGTTGTTCTTCAAACTCAAATCGTCAGATCTTAACGAGCTAAACTCACTGAGGTCCTGTGTGGAAGCTGTAAACCTACACTAGCCAACTGGCTACTAACATAATAACACATTTTTGGTCCCAAAACAAAGACTCAAGTCAGGAGACCCAAAATGAAAACACAACACCAAGTCACCCCAAAAGGGAGGGGTGAAAACAACAAGGTGGGCACCTAAGTACCAACACTGCACTGCCCACCCACATCCCAAAAACAGAGGTTCTGAGAGGGGCAGGCAGGGGAGAGGTCATAACATAGCAAGACTCAACAGAAGAAACAACATTACTAAGGTGAGTACTTTTTCTTCAAACAACATGAAGTCTTGCTATATTATGACATATGCAGACTACAAAGCAGTACCTCCATGGAGGAGGGACAGAACCTACTTGGGAAATAGGCTCTGAAGCACAGCCATGTTAAAACCGGCATCACTCCTAGCCTGGATATCCAGGAGTAATGCTTGCAAAAGTATGAACTGTTTTCCAGGTAGCTGCTTGACATATCTCTAGAATAGGGATCTCCTGGCGGCAGCCAGGAAGCAGCTCTACCTCTGGTAGAGTGAGCCCTCAGGCCTGAGGGAGGAACCATACCCAGTTTTTCATAACAAAATTGGATAAAGAGACAATCCACCTGGCAATGGATCTCTTAGTGGCAGGTTTCCTTACCAACCCTCGCCATAAGTGAGGAACAGTTGGAGGGAGTCAAACCTGTGACCCTTGGTACGCTCTATGTAGTAGCTAAGGGCTCTTTTGACATCTAAACTGTGCAGCTAAAGGCTCTTTACGTCCAGTCTGTGCAACTTTCTCTCACTAGAGGAGGAATGGTCAGTAGTACACAGGAAGAGACATAGATTGATTAAGGTGGAAATCTGAAACCACCTTAGGCAAGAACTTCCTGTTAGTCCTGAGGACCACCTTATCTCTACGAAGGAGACAAAATCAGGCTCCACTGACAAAGCTTGTAATTCACTTGCGTGCCTGGCAGAAGTGATGGCTACCAGAAACACAGTTTTCCAAGTCAAGTACTTAAGCTCTGCTGAAGACAAAGGCTCAAAAGGGGTTGTATAAGCTGTGCAATGCAAACATTAAGGTCCCAGGCAGGGCAGGGTCCCTGAATGGAGGGTTGTGTGAAGCAATCCCTTGAAAACTTGAGAATACAGGGTGAGCTGAAAGAGAAGAGGCTTACCTGTTGAAATAAAGGCAGACACAGCTGCCAGATGCACTTTAGGGTAGCTGGTCTCAGCCCCAAGGTATTTAGATGGACCATGTAATCCAGGACTGTGGGTAATCAGCAGATTCTGGGAAATATGCTTTCCAGAGCACCATATGGAAAATCTCTTCCATTTGGAATTATAAGTAGCCCTGGTAGAAGGTTTTCTAGAAGCCTTCAGGATATCCATTACACCTTGGGAGAGGTGTAAATCAGCAAACTCTAACTCTTCAAGAGCCAGGCCTTGAGATTGAGAGATTTGAGTGCGGGTACCAAACCCTCCCTGAGCACAGGTTAACAGGTTGTGATTCCTGGGAAGACAGGGGGAAGATGGACTGCTAAGGACAGCAGGAGTGGATACCAGGGTTGTCTGGGCCAATCTGGAGCAATCAGGATCATCTTGCAGGGTTGAGATCTGATTTTGACTAGCACTTTGAACAGCAGAGGAAGGGGGAAAAGCATAGAGAAACTTCCTTCCCAATTGAGGACTAAGGCATCCAGAGGGACTGAGCCCAACACTGGGGCCTGCAGCAAAAAAGGGGAAGTTGGTGATTGTCTGGGGCTGCAAAAAGATACTGTGGGGTGCCCCATCTGGCAAATACCAGCTCCAGGACCAGGGGTCCAGTGACCATTCGTGATGGCCCTGGGAAATCCTGCTGAGAGCATCTGCCAGGACATTGTCTTTGCCTGGGAGGTGAACTCGTAAGGGAGGTGCTCAGGGAGTAAGCCAGAGACCACAACTTCATTGCTTTGTGCACAAGGCCGTGAGACCGAGTGCCCCTTGCTTGTTGATGTACCACATTATGGTGGTGTTGTCTGTTCTGACCTGTACAACCTTGTTCTGAACAGATTTGGAAAAAGCTTAGTGCTAGAAAAACTGCTCTGAGTTCCAACAGATTGATGTGGAGCAGAGATTCCTGAGGGACCACAATCCCTGGTAGTGAGGTCGCCCATGTGAGCTCCCACCCCAAGAGGGATGCATCTGTAGTAAGGATTAAAGACTGAGTGACAAAAGGAACCCCTTTTCTCAGATTGCTCTGATCCTGCCACCACTGTAGGGCCTGGATCAGGGTGCAGTCACTGGGATCAGTTTAGTTAGAGGGTCTTTCCTTTGAGACCAAAGGCTCTCAAATGGAACTGAATGTCCCTCATCTGAAATCTTGCTCCCTGCACTACTGCTGTGGAAGCAGCCATGTGCCCAGGAGCTGTAGAAAATGTCTTGCAGGCCGAGACACCTTCAGGGTGAATGAGGAGGCCAGAGAGACCAGGGTCCTTTCCTGTCCAAAGGGAGGAAGGCTCTGGCTTTCTCTGTGTTCAGTTCTGCACCTATGAAGGTGAGGAGCTGGACAGGCTCTACAACTGACTTTGAAAGATTCAGAAGGAAACCTAGAGAGGTGAGCAGTTGCTGAGTTATCTGTAGGTGTAACTTGACTTGGTCTGGGGACTGGCCTACTATGAGCCAGTCGCCCAGGTAAGGGAAGATGGCAATTCTTTGCCTTCTTAGAGAAGCAACTGCTACTGCCAGGCATTTTGTGAATACCCTTGGAGCAGAGGTGAGGCCAAAGGGCATTGCTCAGAACTGGTAATGGCCTGAAGACAGGGTTTTAAAGGTGCTTGTTTAAGTATCTGAGATCCAGGATGGGCCGCCATTCTCCTGTCTTTTTGGGGTAAGGAAGTACCTGGAGTACAACCCTTTGCCCTGGTGTAGGGTGGAACCCTTTCCACAGCTCTGAGAGCCAGGAGGGAAGAGACCTCTGCCTCTAGGGCAAGTGCCTCTGGTGGATTTGCAGGTGGAAAGGATCTGGTTCTCATCTTTGGAAACTTTTTGAAGCTGAGAACCAGTCCCTAGCTTACTACTTCCAGGACCCACTTGTCTGATGTCAGAGACTCCCAGTCCTGGACAAAGTAAGCCAGCCTGCCCCCTCACAGGTAGTTGAGAATCAGCCCTGGCAACCCCATTAGGGTGCCTGCTTGGAAGGGGCTTTGGGCTGAGGGTGGAAGCAGGCCTGCTTGTACCCGCCTGCCTCTCCTCTAAAGAACCCCCTCTGGGCAAAAGCAGAAGAGGAGGCCTGGGCTTGGTAAAAGGCCTATGAAAAGGCCTGCCCTGCCCCTGGGAAGCTGCCTTTGAGGAGTGGCCTGCCTTTCCTTAGTCTGTGCACCCTATAGGTGGTCCTATACTCATCCATTTTCTTCATGTATTCTCTGTCTGCTCCCCAAACAGAGAATTACCCACAACAGGAAAATCCATGGCCTTAGTCTGGGGATCCTGTGGACAGGCTAGTACATCTGAGCCAAGCCATCCTGCGAGTGCCACAGATGTAGCCATGACTCTTGATGACACATCATTAGAGTCCACTGCAGCATGGAACTGCACCTTGGATGCCTCAATACCATCAGCAGCCACCTGCTCCAGCTCCTTGGCAAGCTGGCCAGGGACCTGTTTGCTAGAGCCATAACAGTATCCCATCTGGATTTCTGATATCTAGCAACATAAGCCATATAATTTGCCTGTCTGAGTCCCAAGGATGCTGCCACATACTGTTTCTTTGCCATGGCATCAATCTTCCAGGAGTCCTTGTCCGGGGGTGTGAGGCCAGGGGATATTTGCTTGTCACAGGCTGCAGCCTGCACTACCCCAACATGGCTGCATTGTTGTGTAAGGAACTCCATATCAGAGCCTAACACTGTGTACCTCTTGTCCATTCTCTTATCCACAGGAGGTATAGTGTGAGGAGTTTTAGAATTTTAAAAGTCTGTTTCTCAAAAGATTTATGCAAGGAATAGACAGTCCTAGACCTTGGATATCCATCATTTCCACATAGTCAGGCTCCTCTTGATCATCCACAGCTTCCTCCATAGGGAGCTGGAGGGTTTCAACCACTTTTTATAGAAAATAAAATGAGAAGGGACTCAGAAAGCCTAGGAGGGGACACTCTGAAGGTCTGTCTGGGAGATGTCCGGTCAATGGGCACATCCAGACTTTCAAATCCACTTCACTCTCCTCATACTCCTTCCCTCCTCCGTTTCATAAAATTCTCTAAATCATAGTCTTGAACCGTGGAATGGACGAACCAGGCGCTATTGATGGCACCGGTTCGGTCAGAACCGAGAAAGCGACTGGACAATTTGAATCACTTTGGCTATCTCTTCAGCGGTTGGAGAGGAAAGTTTTGGCTCCACCAGCTGATTTTCTAGTCCTTTTGCTGGAACCGACCCTCAGAGTTGGCTCTCCTTGCCCGAGGAAGTCTCCCTGGTCAGAGGGCATCCTCCGTTCGTTAGAACCGAACTGGGCTGGCCATCCGGGTCAGCGGACTTCTTGGCCTCCTTTCCTGAGCCTACCACTCTCTTTTCCAGGGTAGCTGCAGGGAAATTTTACAAATCTGGCAGTCTGCATTGAGGTGGTCAAACCCAAGACAATAAACACAGGTGGTGTGGGGTCAGCCTTGGCAAAGGCTTCCCACACACACTGCAGTGTTGAAACCCAGTGGGCCGGTTTTTCTTTGGGTTTCTCAGACAGAGTGCCAGTCCTAACCAAACTTACCTGTTTATGGCAATCCGCCAGGCAAGACCCTCTTATCGGTTCCCAACCGTGTCATGGGTCGTGGAAAATGTAAGAAATTCGCTTTTAGAACCGATAAGAACCGGTAACTACACTTAAATGATAGAATAAAATATTTACATAACCTGATCGGTTCAAAGCGAACCGATAAACAGTTTACAAGTTCCACACAGAAAAGAAATAATGTAAACCTATCTAGTACTCAAAATACCACAGACAGAGCTTGAACCGACCGGGTGCGTTTAAATTGGTCAAAAAATGAGAAAATAATACTTTAACCGACAAAATGAACTGAGAAGAAGGAGAAATCTCGAGCGACTGTTCAGTGAGGTGGAGTAAAGAATTTGACGTTTGAGTTTGAAGAACAACAGACAGAGTTTTCAACCGAGCTCGAGCTCAGCGTTCCATGCCTGGCATGGAAAGTTAACTCTTTCACCTCCGGAGCAGTTCAAGGTTGGGACTCACTGCATATGTCATAATATAGCAAGACTTCATGTTGTTTGAAAGGGAGATATTGCTGATGGGGACCTGAATATGCCAGATGTTGACTGGAGCACCTTTGCTGCAGCCACATCCAAGAGCACAGCAATTCTCGATGCCTACAGGGGCATGCCTCAGACAGCTAGTTTTGGAACCCACTCGGAGAGAGCAATCTTAGATCTGGTACTCTCAAATGGGACGGAGAGAGGATCTCTGATCTTGAAGTGGGTAGCCATCTGGGAACAAGCGATCACCAAACAGTGTGGTTCACGATAAACTTAGCCACACAAAAGTGAAGGTACTGGACTTCAGGAGGGCTGATTTTGTCAAAATGAGAGAGTGCCTCAGAAAAGCACTAGCAAACAGGCAAGAAGGTGGGGTGGAGCAACAATGGGAAAACATCAAAACTGCCATCACAGAGGCAACAAGCCTTTGTGTGAAGCAAATAAACAAATCAAACGAGAGAAAAAAACACTATGGTTCTCAAAAGAAGTGGCAGGAAGGTAAGGAGAAGAAGATAGCATTCAGGAAGTATAAGGAAACACAGAAGGAGCAGGACAGAACTGTACCATTTAAAACAGAAGGAAGTGGGTAAGGCAGTCAGAATAGCAAAAGGCCCAAACCGAGGAAAAGATAGCCAATCCGTTAAGAAGGGATAAAACCTTTATAGGTACATTAGGAGCAAAGAAAGACTAAGGCAGGATACTGAGGCTGAACAAAGAGGAAGGTGGTTGGGCAGACAGCGACAGTGAAAAAGCAGGGATACTGAACGAATACTTCTGCTCAGTATTCACAATGGAAATGCAGGGGGAAATACCTAATCTGAGCAATAGAAGCACTCTGGATAGGAGGGTTGATATTAGTCCTTTCACAGAAGAAAGAGTTCTGAAAGAACTCTTAAAACTGAAGGTGGATAAAGCAATGGGGCCTGATGGGATTCAACCCAGAATTCTAAAGAACTAGTAACACCACTGACTACACTTTTTAATAAACCATGGGAGGATGGTGTGGTACCTGAGGACTGGAGGAGGGTGGATGTGATTCCCTTCACAAAAGTGGGAGCAAGACAGGGCAAGAAACTACAGACCTCTCAGTTTGACCTCAGTGGTGGGAAATGATGGAATCACTTCTGAAGGAAAGAACTGTTGAGTACCTAGAGGCCAGTGGGGACAGGGACCCAAGGCAGCATAGATTCACAGTGGGAAGGTCATGTCAGACAAATCTAATTGATTTCTTTGACTGGCTGGCCAAGGAGTAGACCAGAGAGGGCTGCGAGACATGGCCTACTTAGACTTTAGCAGGCATTTGACACAGTCCCGACAAAAGATTAATAAACAAATTAGCCAGCTTGGGAGTGGGTCCCAGGGTGGTAGCCTGGGTAAAACACTTGTTGGACAAATGGACACAACGGTAATAATAAATGGAGTGCACAGTGAAGAAAGGAGGGTTACTAGTGGGGTACCGGAGGGTTCAGTACTGGGGCAGTCCTTTTATGTCTTTATAAGTGACATTGCAGAGGACTGGAAGGAAAAGTATGTCTTTGCAGATGACACAAAGATCTGCAACAGGGTAGATACACAAGGGTGGGGGTGGAAAGGACGAGAAGGGACTTGGCAAGGTTGGAGGAATGGTCAAATGTATGGCAGCTTAGATTCAATGCAAAGAAATGCAAAGTAATACCCTGGGAAACAAAACCAGGGAAGAGTACACAATGGGAGGTGAGATACTGACAGAAACAAAAATAGAAAGGGACCTGGGGTAGTCATATCAGGCGACCTAAAGGTGGGCCAGCAATGTGAGAAGGCAGTAGGAGGGCTGGAGGATACTGGGATGCACAGGGAGAGGCATCACCAGTAGAAAACAGGAAGTTGTTGGCCCTCTGCACAGACAGTTGGTAAGACCACATCTGGAGTACTGTGTACAGTTCTGGAGACCCCAGCTCCACAAAGACATAGACAGGGTGGAGGCTGTCCAGAGGAGGGCAATCAAAATGATGCAGGGTCTGCATCAGAAGACATATGAAGAAAGACTAAAGGAACTAAAGACGTATAGCCTCGAGGAAAACAGGGAGAGGGGAACATGACAGAAACTTTCAAATACCTCAGAGAATCAACAAAGTCCAAGAGGGTAGCATCTTTCAGAAAAAGAGATGTGCAAAAGAAAAAATTACTCACCATAGTAATGTTGTTTCTTCTAATGGTGTCTTGCTGTATTCAGACATAATGCAGTTAGCCCCAGCACTTGAACTGCCCGGAGAGGAAAGAGTTAACTCCATGTAGAAGCATGGAATGTTGAGCTCGAGCTCGGTTTTCAAACCTGTCTGTGGTACTTCCCAGTGTAACCGTCAGATTCTTCCGAGAAACTAACTAACTAGGCACTAAAATATTAATAGTTTGAAACATATAGCCAAAAGGCAAAAAATAGTTTTGGGGTCCAAAAGACTCAAGTCGAGAACCCAAGAAGAAACAAGGTAGTGACAATTTAGGCTATGAACATAAGAATAATAAACATAACAGCTACCCCATCAAAGGAGGGCACAAGGTACACCCCTGAGGTGCAACACTGTACCTGCTAGCCCACTTCCCAAAAACTGGTTCTGAGAGGGAGGTGGGGGGTCTGAATACAGCAAGACTCTATTAGAAGAAACAACATTACTATGGTGAGTAATTTTTCTTCAAACAACATGAAGTCTTGCTGTATTCAGACATAATGCAGACTACCAAGCAGTTCCCTATGGAGAAGGGAATGCAGAACCACTTTGGGAACAGGCTCTGCAGTACTGCTGTGTTAAACCTAGCATCACTCTTAGCCTGGATGCCCAGGGAGTAATGCTTGGTGAATGTATGTACTGTTTTCCAAGTGACTGCTTTACAGATCTCTAACAAGGAATATCTCTGGCTGCAGCTAGAGAGGTAGCTGTACCCTAGTGGAGTGAGCCCTCAGGCCTGAAGGGGTGTTCTACCCAATCTGTCATAGCAGAATTGTATACAAAAACAATCCACCTGGCAATAGATCTTTTAGTGGTAGGCTTACCTTTCCCACTTCACCATAAGGGAGAAACAATTGAAGGCAGTCATTTCTGTGTGCCTTAGTATGCTCTATGTAGTAGCTAACAGCCTTTTTAACATCCAAACTGTGTAATCTTCTTTCCCTGAAGAAGAATGGTCAGTGAAAACACAGAGAACGATATGGACTGGTTTAGGTGGAACCGATACCACTTTAGGCAAGAACTTCCTATTAGTTCTTAGGACCACTTTATCCCTATGGAAGGATATGAAGTCAGGTTCAACTGACAGGGCCTGTAATTCACTAATCCGCCTGGCAGAAGTAATAGCTACTAGAAACACAGTTTTCCAGGTCAAGTATTTCAATTCAGCTGAAGCCATAGGCTCAAGGGTGGCTGCATCAGCTGAGCAATGCAGACATTAAGATCCCAAGGCGGAGTAGGCTCCTAAAGGAGGGTTAATGTGAGCAGACCTTGAAAAACTTTCTGAAAACAGGATGAGATGCCAGGAAGAGCCTTCCCTGTTGAGAGGAATGCGAGACAGTTGCTAGATGAACATTCAGAGTGGCAGGCCTAAGACCTAGACCATTCAGATGAACTAGATAGTCTGAGGTTGAGGAAATGTCTTCAGAATCAGGCAGGGTGCCTTTCTGTGAGCACCAAATATTGAACCTCTTCCATTTGGAATTGTAAATTTTCTAGGGAAGGTTCCTGGAGACCTTTAGAATATCCAGAACTCCTGAGAGAGATGAAGTGCTGCATATTCTAACTCTTCAAGAGCCAGGCCTTGAGGTTGAGGGACTGGGGATTAGGGAACCAGATCCGCCCTGGGAGGAGGAGGGAGAAGACTGTATCTCCTGGGAAGACACAGGGACGGACACAGCCAAGGACAACAGAAGCGGATACCAGGGCTGTCTGGCCCAATCTGGAGCCACCAAATCACTGTGCAGGTTGAGTTCTTATCTTGATCAGAACTCTGAACAGGAGAGGAAAGGAGGGAAGGCATAGAAATCTGCCCTTCCAGTCCAGAATGAGGGCATCCTGAGGAACTGTCCCAGGACTGGAGGTCTGCAACAAAACAGAGGAAGTTGATGACTGTCTGGTGCTGCAAACAGGTCAATCTCTGGGATGCCCCACCTGGAGAAAATGATCCTCAGAATGTGAGATTCAGGGACCATTTGTGATGTCCCTTGAAATCCTGCTCAGGGCATCTGCTAACACATTGTCTTTCCTGGAAGATGAACCGCTACCGGGAAGTCTGAAGGAATAGACCAGAGACCAAATCTTCATGGCCTCGTGCACAAGGTCGTGGACCGAGTGCCTCCTGTTGCTGATGTACCACATTGTGGTAGTGTTGTCCGTCCCGATTTGAGCCACCTTGCCCTGACTGAATCCGAGAAGGTCTGAAGGGCTAGGTAAACTGCCCTGAGTTCCAGGAGATCGATATGAAGAGACTCCTGCGGGGACCAGATCCCTGAGCTGTTAGGCTCCCAGGTGGGCTCCCAGCCTAGGAGAGAAGCATCCGAGTCAGTACTACTGATGGAACTTGAGGGAGAAATGGAACCTCTTGTCTGAGGTTGTCTTGGTCCAGCCACCACTGGAGAGCTTGCACCAGAGTTTGGGTCACTGGAATCAGTTTGACAGAGTGTCCCTTCTCTGTGACCAAAAGGACCTTAGATGGAACTGAATGTCCTGCATCTGAAATCTTGCTCCTGAACCACTGCAGTGGAGGCTGCCATGTGGCCCAAGAGTTGGAGGAACTGTCTCACTGGAAGAGAAACCTGAGGCCGAAGGAGGAGCCAGGTCTACTAAGGCCTTCACCGCTGCCAGAGGAAGAAGGCTTTGCTTGGACAGTATCCAATTCCACCCCTATGAAGGTGAGAAGCTGTACTGGTTCAAGGACTGATTTTGGCAGATTTAGAAGAAACCCCAGAGAACTGAGCAAGTCCTGGGTGGTTTGCAGAGCTGCCCTGACCTGATCTGATGACTGCCCTACCAGCAGCCAGTCGTCCAGATATGGGAAAATGGTGATACCCTGTCTTCTGAGGTAAGCCACCACTACTGCAAGGCACTTTGTGAGCACCCTTGGAGCTGATGTTAGCCAAAAGGCATGGCCTTGAACTGATAGTGGCCTGAAGGCAACTCAACCTAAGGTATTTTCTGTGGGAGCACCTTATAGGGATATGGAAGTAGGCATCCTTGAGGCCCAGTGATGCTAGCCAATCTCCTGGCCTTAAAGAGGGAAGGATTATTCCCAGAGTTACCATTTTGAATTTTGGTTTGATATGTGTTTGTTCAAGTACCTTAGATCCAGGATGGGTCGCCACTCCCTGTTTTCTTTGGAGTAAGGAAGTACATGGTACAGGCCTTTTCCCTGTGTTGAGTAGGAACCTTCTCTCGGCTCTGAGAGCTAGGAGAGGAAGCCTCTGCCTCCAGGGCAAGGGTTTCTGAGATTGATGCAGGTGGAAAAGACTTGGCCCTCCTTTTGGGTACCTTTTGAAACTGAGGGCCAGTCCTGGCTTACTACTTCCAGGACCCACTTGTCTGATGTCAGAAACTCCCAGTCCTGGACAAAGTAAGCCAGCCTGCCTCACAGGTAGTTGAGAATCAGCCCTGGCAACCCCATCAGGGTGCCTGCTTGGTAGGGGCTTTGGGCTGAGGGGTGGAAGCAGGCCTACTTGTACCCGGTCTGCCTCTCCCTCTAAAGAACCCCTCTGGGCAAAAGCAGAAGAGGAGGCCTGGGCTTGGTGAAAAGGCCTGCCCCTGCCCCGCTGCTTTTGAGGAGTGGCTTGCCTTTCCTTGGCCTGTGCACTCCTGTAAATTGTCCTGTATTCATCCATTTTCTTCATGTAAGCCTCTGTCTGCTCCCCAAACAGAGAGTTACCAACTACAGGAAAATCCATAGCCTTAGACTGGGTGTCCTGTGATAGGCTAGTACATCTGAGCCAAGCATGCCTCCTGAGAGACACAGATGTAGCCATGACTCTGGATGTCACATCGAGTCCACAGCAGCGTGAAATTGTACTTGGATGCCTCAATTCCATCTGCAGCCACCTCCTACAGCTCTTTGGCTAGCTGGGGGAGGCCTGTTGAGACAGTTTCAGAACCGTATCCCAACTGGACTTCTGGTACCTGGCTGTATAGGCCGTATAATTTGCCTGCCTGAGTCCCAAAGAGGATGCCAAGTACAGTTTTTGGCCATGGCATCAACTTTTCTGAGTCCTTGTCTGGGGTGTGAAGCCAAAGGAATGTTTGCTCTCACAGGCTTCAGTCTGCACTACCCCTAACATGGCTGCAATGTGAATAAAGAAACTCCGTAGCTGAGCTTGATAACATATACCTCCTGTCCATTCTTTTATCTACAAGAGGTAAAGAGTTAGGAGTCCGTAGAATCTTCTGTGTCTGTTTCCCAAGGACTTATGAAGGGGATAGACAACCTTTGGACTCTGGGATGTCCATCATCTCCACAAAATCAGGCTCGTCCTTCCTCCTCAGCAGCTTCAACCATAGGGAGCTGGAGGTTTGAGCCACCTTCTTGTAAAACAAGAAGTGTGAAGGGACTCAGACAGCCTGGGAGGAGAGATATCAGAGGGCCAGTATGGGGAGATGTCCGGTTCAATGGGCACATCCAGACCCCCAGTCGTCATCGTCGTCGGATAATCTCGCCTCCCTCCCACTCGTCAGAAAGCATCCAGATCAGTAATGTGAAGGAGCGGTTCCGACCAAACCAACCACCTAACCAGTGGACGGAACCGGGCGGCGACTGGACTACTAACGCTTTGGCTATCTCATCTGGCGGTTGAGTATGCGGTACTGGATCCGAACCGCAGACTTTCGCTTTTTGACGGAACTGACCCTCAGAGTCGGCTCTCCTTCTGCCTGAGGAGGTATCACCCAGGTTAGTAGGCACCTCCTCAGTTTCGGCCGCAACCGAACCGGGCTGGCCATCCAGATCCACGGACTTCTGCCTCCCTTTCCTCAACCTACTCAGTTTTTTTTAGAGTGGTTTTGGGAAAGTTTTTGCAAATTGGCAGTCTGACTGGAGGTGGTCAAACCCCAGACAATAAACACAGATGAGGTGGGGGTCGGCAGCAGCAAGGCCTCCCACACTCAGATACAGTGTTGAAACCCAGTGCGACGGTTTTCTTTTTGGGTTTCTCAGATATGGCCAACCTACCAAAATTACCCTATAGAAGCTTTCAAGCCAGGTAATACCAACCAATCGGTAACAACCGTGTCACGGGTTTGAAAAGAACCGAGAAAAAGCCCGGTTCTTTTGAAACTGATCGGTACCAGAACACCACACTAATCTCAGAAAGATATTTTTTAAAATTAGAGATTACAAGGTCGGTTCCTAACCGGACCGAATCGAAAAGAAACCAAGAGACAAATGATTTCCACAGTTAAAATAAAACACAGTCACTACCTATCTACAACACTACCTGTACCGTAGACAGAGGCTGGAAATCGAAAAAACAATAAAGAAATAGTTTTTAAAACCGAACGCTTTACTATACCGAACCGAGCAGAGAAATCTCTGGAGCGACTTCACTGTTAGGCGGAGTAAAGAATCTGACGGTTACACTGGAAGAACCACAGACAGAGGTTTGAAAACCGAGCTCGAGCTCAACATTCCATGCTTCTGCATGGAGTTAACTCTTTCCTCTCTGGGGCAGTTCAAGTGCTGGGGCTAACTGCATTATGTCTGAATACAGCAAGACTTCATGTTGTTTGAACAAGGGGCACAATTTGAAGATGGGGGACGGCTTAGAGGTAATGTGAGGAAGTATTTCTTCACAGAGAAGGTTGTGGATACATGGAACAGCCTTCTGAGGAAGTCGAGAGTCAAAAACAGTGAGGGAATTCAAGAATGCATGGGACAGATATAAGGCAATTCTAGTGTGGGGTAGGAGGAAGTAGGTTGTTGGTTAAATAGGATCTGCAGCTTATCTGTTAGGTAGAGAAATGGGCAGACTAAGTGGGCCAAGCGGTCCTTATCTGCTGTCAAATTCTACGTTCCATGTTAAACTGGAGGTATAGCAGGCACATGAGCGTACAGAGGGTTGAGAAGTGGTGGACGTCGCCGGAGAAGCCTTGACATCGGGCGAGGCCACTCCCCAGAACATCGAAAACACCCACTGCACTCCCAGGTAGACGGAGCACCAGGTCCCGATCCCCAATAAACCTACCTGCCCGGTGACTGGCGTCCTGACAAGACTCAGGAATTGGTCACTTGCCTCCCACCTCGCCCACCTGGTGGTAAGCCAAGGCTATGTGGAGGACGGACCGCCACAGGATACAGGTAGGAGGTGGGACTAGAACGCCACAGGCATCTCTGCAAGGGAGTGGAGTGCCGTGAGGGGAGGAGTATAAACAGAAAGTAAAAAAAAAAGAATTAGGGTTTGAAGCAGCTTAAGAGCATCTTTTTAAAGAATTTATTTACAGGAGGAGGAGGGCTCTGGTGGGGTTAACCCCATCATTTCCAAATATTCTACCTCCTACTCCTCCTCCTCAATCTCTCTTGTGGAGATGTCCAAAGCATCAGCCATTTTCTTCACGAAGTGAAATATGAGGAGTAATCCTCAGATGTTCCAGAAGGAGAGCCAAATTCCTGCTCCGGGATACCTCAGATTCAATGGGTTCCCTTCCTCATCCTCACACTCACCTCTATTCTTCCTCTTCAGGAAAGGAAGATTTGCCTGTGCTGCCAGGCTGTCCTACTGGATTTGGGACAGGTGGCTGCTGATCAGGAGGCACTAAGCCTTGGAATGCCTGAATTACCCTAAAGGCTTAGGCAATTTCTTGAGGAGCAGGCATAGTGAGGGCAGGCACAGAAGTCCCTTTTAGGAGCTGGGGGTTCTGTGTGCTTCAATTTTCTTGATTTTTGTGAGGGAACCAGGGAGTCAGTCGGTTCAGTCGCCTTCTTGGTGCCTTTATCACCCATCTCAGGGGTGAGGCAACAGCAGATGTGGTTTTACCCACATTGATAAGGGTATATCGGCTGGTCAGAGCCAGAGGGACCCCTGGAACTAGGAAGCTTCTTTTAAGCCGCTCCAGGTGTTTTTCTACAGTTTTCCCAGGGAATGTTTTGCAAATATCACATTCTTCTTTAGATGTTCTACCTACAGCAAGCACACACAAGGTGTGTTTATCTGCCTTGGCAAAACTTCCCACATTGTGTACAATTTTAAAACCGGGTTCACCGGTCTTTTCTTCATTTTTCTGTCATTTAACTGATAAAAGAGGTAACTGCTAAGTCAGAAAGATTGTGGTCAGTTCTGGAACTGATAGAAACCGAAGGCACCGAACTGAAGACCATAAGAAGAACCGATTAGCGGTCGGTAACCAATAAAAGCGGTTACAAAAATTAAGTTTTAAACTAAAACTAAGTAAAACAAACGGATTTTTAGTCAGAAAACCTAGATAGACTTAACTAACTCAGTTCACTCCCGGTTATACCGAACCAAGAGGAACTGACAAAAAACGAAATAACAGCTAAAACTAAGTTTAAATACAGTAAAACAATAAGTATAAGGCAGCAAATGAAATAAAATAGATACTTGCATATTTTTATAAGTTTCTTCACGTCAAACAGTAGATTGAAGAGACACTCGAGCTGACTCATATGCAGGCGGAGAGTGAAATCTGAGGAGTTTAGAACACTGGCCGCTGGTGTAGGGCAGCATTTGAAAGTAGTCACATGCAAAGAATTCCATCATTTGCATGTGTTCTATTCTTCCGGCAGTCCTACCTAAGAGGCTTACTGCAGAAAGTTATGAATGCCTGAGTATTACTGGGTTAGAAGCATTATTACCCACTTTGTAAGCACAGTAATTCCTACTGACAATGCACAGTGACAGAGAAAATAAGAATTAACCATAAGCAAAATCCTCTCCATCATCTGGGTCTCCTGTTGGTCACCCCAGCCCTGTCAGCTGCCCCCGATTCACATGGAGCAGGGCCTGAAGATGCAAGAGACCATCACTGAGATGGTTTGCAGCATACTGTATATGTTTTCTACAGGGTTTCTCCTTCCTCTGTAAGTCTCCTCCCACCTCCTCCTCTGACATCGAGCACAGCCTCTTGGCAGCCTTGGTCGTTGCAGCGTGGTCTAGGCATGTACCACCCCACAAGACAGCAAGCCCCAGGCTCACCACTAGGGACATCTGCAATGCTGGAACCTGGATGCCTCTATCCTTGTGATGGCTGGCACTCTGCTCTGCAGCATTCCCCAGCCCTGGCTGCTCTGATCCTGGCTGACTGAGCCTGGGCTGCCAGCCTGTAAACAGAACACGCCCGCTTAAGCCACCTGGTGGCACAAACTGTATATGCCTTCTTTTTCTGCTATAGCTTTTGACCCCTTGTCCATGTCACACACCTACTTCAGGCCAGATCCTGGCTCCACCAATCCCATTGGCCACTCCCTGGGGTCACGCCAGCGGGATCCACATTGGGTGGGATCCAGAGGTACCACCTGCCCCAGCTCATTCCTCACCCCAACAGCGGCAGTGTCCCTGCAGACCTGCGGGTAGCCAGCACCCCTGCCCTGCGGAGCAGCGTGCTCACTGGCCCACCGAGGGTCACCAGGACGACAGACCTTGACACGTCCTTCCCTGCCTGGTACAGCTTTGCACGTACTGCCTCCCTAGCCCCCCACCCACCCGGCTCCTGGCTCCACTTCCAAAGCTGGCTCGCCACTATGGGAACATGACACGCTACTAAGCGGCCCCAAACTGTATATGCTTTAAAGAAATAAAATATTCTTTCAAAATGAACTGGATTACTTTAACCACATGGGTAAGGATACACAGTAAATTAACTGATATTGTTGTCAAAGATGGTAAATTTAAGAATAACACTAGGAAGGCATTTTCTCCCAGAGGGTAGCAACTTGTGGAACAACCTATCAGCAAAGACTGTGGGCAGGAAGACAGGACAGGCATTCAATGTAAGCTTGAACATATTTCTGCTTTCTACAGGAATCACTGGGTACCCAGGGTAGTAGGGTGGGTGGGTGGTGAATCTTTCTAAATTTGTACATTTGCATATCATACTCATTGGTTCCTGCTCATAAAGTGGAGTGGGGATCCGGACTTGCTAGAAAATAAGTCCCTTTCAACATTAAATTACTACGTTACTATGATACGCTCAAAAGAAAGTATGTAGAATATTCTTTTAAAGCTGGCCAGATAGCTAAGAGGGCAGAGGCAACATGGAGGCCTTATCTCTTCCCACAATGGCAACCCTGGTTCGGGAACGAGCTTGGTCATTGGGGTTGGCCAGGTGGGAGACGATCAAGCCTCCAGGACTGCTCTCCTCTCCCAGACTGGGGAGGCATGCTAACCAGGCCTAGGTTGCCCTCAAGTGGAGGCCTGGGGGTACAGTAGCCACAGTGGCACATAAGGGAGGGACTGTGGGGAACACTGGACGAGTGCGCCCACGCCTGAGCCTGGACGCTCTGAAGCAGGGTGGAAGAAAGTGGAAAATGGAGTGTCAGGAGGTTTAATGAAGCCCAGCCCAGCTGCCTCTGAGCCTGTACCGCCACCGCCAGCGACCTGGTCTACCATGGATTTGCTGTACTGGGGTGGAGAGACGGCCCTCCCTCTCTGGCCATATCATGAGAGGGAACTCGTGAGGAGAACTCCTGACCAGGTAAGCTTGCCAAGGAGGTGGTGGGGGCGTTCATGAGATCCAGGGACTGGGCTGATGCAGCTGCCCTCGGATGCAAGGAGGAAAACACCTGTATGGAAAATAAAAGAAAGCAGGCAAACCACTCTTTAATAAGCCACAGCAAAACCAGATTCCATGTGTCACTTTACAGAAGTAAACCACAAAAATAAAACTTAAAGCAGAAATCACTTTTTTTTACAGATATCAGAACTCTTAGAGATAAAGATAGATGAGAGGAGTTTAGAATACTAAACTGCATTTAAGCTTTTGTATTTCGTAGATGCCATGCACTGCACTGCAGGCACTATAATAAAAAGGATAGCTGTTATGCTGTTCCAGCACAAAAGCAGTTCAGACTGGAATAATGTAGCCAGTCAAAGGTGTGAAATACTATTTCTTTTCATCACCAGCATCTCTGTTATTAGAAAGAAGAAAATGGGACTATTCTTTGAATGCTTTTTAAAAGAAAGAAAAAATACTTTTTTTGTTCAGAAAGCATATGGATTTTCCTATTTATAGCTACCTTTAACGTGTTTCTCCTGTGCATCTTACATTATGTTCCTTGAAATATAAACTTGTAGCCTTGAATGCTTAGAACGTGTGAGCCCTCTAATCTTCTCTGCTAGAAAATGATCTGGGGACTGATCCACAAACCAGGCCGCCATATGCAGGAATAACAGGTAGCCATTCTAATGTTCTCTGAATTGTATGACACTCCACAAGCTGCACTCATGGGCAGTATTCACCTACCTCAGCTACCACCAAGAGGGCTCTGTGTGTAGTGAGCAGGCAACCCAGTGGGCAGGGCTGGTCTGGACACTGGACTATCAATTGAAAGTCCATGCAAACCTTTCAGTGGAATCTTTGCTGTGCACAACAAGGGGATGATGGGATACAGCAGTCATATAGAAACACATAAACATAGACTTTGACGGCAGATAAGGACCGCTTGGCCCACCTGGTCTGCCCAATTCCCTACCTATTGGATAAGCTGCAGATGCTAGTTAACCAACAGCCTACTTCTTCCTACCCCCACAAGAATTGCCTTATGTCTGTCCAATGCATTCTTGAATTCCCCACTGTTTTTGACCCCACAACAGCCTCAGGAAGGCTGCTCCATGCATCCACCACTCTCTGTGAAAAATACTTCCTCACATTGCCCCTGAGCTGCCCCCATCTTCAAATTGTGCCCCTTGTTCCTGCACATCTTTTGTGAAAGATGCTACCCTCTTGGACTTTGTTGATTCCCTTGAGGTACTTGAAAGTTTCTATCATGCCCCTCCCCTCGCTTTTCTAGAGTATACATATTAAGCTCCTTTAGTCTCTCTTCGTATGGCTTCTGTTGCAGACCCTTCACCATTTTAGTTACCCTCCTCTGGACTGCCTCCATCCTGCCTATGTCCTTGCGGAGATGGGGTCTCCAAAACTGCATGCAGTACTAGATGGGATCTCACCAACTGACTGTACAAAGGGATAACAACTTCCTGTTTTCTACTGGTGATGCCTCTCCCTATATATCCCAGTTTTCCCCAGCCATCCCTACTGCCTTCTCACATTGCTTGCTTATCTTTAGGTCATCTGATATGACTAACCCAGGTCCCTTTCCATTTTTGTTGTTGTTAATACTCCATTGTGTGCTCTTCACCTAGGTTTTTGTTTCCGGTGCATTACTTTGCACTTCTTTGCACTGAATCTAAGCTGCCATACTTTCGACCATTCCTCCAACCTTGCCAAATCATTTCTCATCCTTTCCACTACCCCTTGTATATCAACCCTGTTGCAGATCTTTGCGTTGTCTTCAAAGGCGATACCTTTCCTTCCAGTCCCTCCATAATGTCACTTATAAAGACATTCAAAGGACCAGACTCAGTACTGAACCCTGCAGTACCCGCTAGTAACCACCTTTCTTTGGAGTGGACTCCATTTACTATTACCCTTCATGTCCTGTTGTCCAGCCAATTTTTACCCAGGCTACCACCCAGGGACCCACTCCCAGGCTGGCTAATTTGTTTATTAATCTTTTGTGTGGGACTGTGTCAAACGCCTCTGCTAAAATCTAGGTAGGCTATGTCCACAGCCCATCCCTGGTCTACTACTTTGGTCACCCAGTCAGATATCTATTAGATTCATCTGATATGACCTTCCGCTGTGAATCCATGCTGTCTTGGGTCCTGTGTGCTGCTGGCCTCTAGGTACTCAACAATTCTTTCTTTCAGAAGTGATCCCATCATTTTCCCTACCACTGTATCCCATTCAGATATGTAGTATATAGTCTTACCAAAACAGAAAGTATCAGGGCTTCCACCAAGGCCCAGCGGTAGTGCACTGGGCTGCCATTAAGGTGACCTTGGTTCAGAAGAGAGCTCAGGTCTCGGCTTGTCTGGTGGTCCGTGGTCGTGTGTACTACTGATAAAAGCATCTCCTGGCTAAGAGGAAGATGCTGTTTACACCCCCACAGTGACATCTGTCGTGGTGTATGGACGATCTGGGATGCATGCCCCCACCACAGGAGGGAATGGGGACTATGGGTGGGCTGCGTGTTCATATGGGGAGGAACAGGAAAAAATCTGAAAAACATCTCTTGCTGCCAGGATGATGGGTGCTGGTGCTCAGTCCACTATGTAAGCTGAGTGTAATGACCCCCATTTCGAGGGCTCATCTGAAAGCCTCGGGTGTTCTCCCACTGCGTGGCGTCCCTTCTCTCATGGCACTTCCAGCAGTTTTCCCCATGTCCCCAAGTGTTCCCTGGCATTGTTGGGCCTTGCAGGGCTTGCAAAATCCATTTTGCGAGTTGGTTGGCATGTTTGCCTTGGGCCGCCGCACTATTGAGGAGGGTCTCTCGTCATGCAAACGAATGTGGTGTTCAGCACCCAGGACACACCCAACATCCTATTCCTTGAGGAGAATACCTTGGTTCTCTGAGCCAGCTTGTTACTCATCCTGGTTCTCCAGCTGTTTGGGATAGGTGAATCTCCAAAATCAAACATATCAGGTGATACCTCACATCCTTTGTCAGTTTTGCACTAGGAAGGGAGTACTGCAGTGTTGGCACAATAGACTTTAGCTAGGTCCACCCTCTGCATACTGTGATGTCTCAGTCTGTAACATTTTGTATTCAGACCACCACTCGTCGGGCGTAAGCATGAGTCGGGCCGGAAGCACACTGGGTTTAATCAGCAGTCCTTCGGGTAATTTTCCTCGTTCGGGATCCAGCATCAAAATTTTGCTGGTCACATCTTTTCGCAGCCACTCTTCACCACTGATACTGCATTCTGTATTTGTTTTTATTTTTGTGCCCCACCTGCCGCCTGGTCACAGACCCTCTGACCTCCACCTCCACTTAGCTGCACATCTGCCAGAAGCCCTCAGCTTGCCCCCCAGGGTGGGGCTATGGCACCTCCCGTAAGCACTGCAAGTCTAGTATTAGGACAGGGGAGTTGGCCCTGGAGGCTAATCTTAAGGTGGAGGGACAGGCTTCATAGATGCAGCAGGCAGTGCGAGTTTTCCTGTATAGGGGAGGGACATACAGTGACGGCCAGCGTCCACCCCACACACACCGACATGCTGGTGCTGGTTCTATGGGTACAACCAGACCCACTACGTGTCCATAGTACCCAGACACACTAACCTCCCCGGAGAAGGGGAGCAGTTGCAGGACACTCGATCCTTCTCCCCCTAGACGGCCCTCTGGCAACCGGGTCATCGGGCGCCACAGGTTGGCACCTTGCTCCTGCACCTCGGCCGGCCCTTGCATTCTGTATTTGAGGTAACATGATAGTAGCAGGATCCTTTTTCCAAAACCATTCCCACAGGCTCATCTTTGTCACTCTCCTCGGGTGCAATTGCTTCTCACAGGCCTTTTGGATCAGGGCATAAACACAGGGCTCTTCCTGTCTTTTCTTCTGCCTTTTAGTGTAACAAGGAGTATAAAGTTAGAAGGATGGGGATAAGGTGAAATGCTATGATAAAAATGATTAAAAGATATGTGTACTGAATATGTGATACTGTCTAATGTGAAAATGTGAATTCTAAAACAGATGAGGTATACCAAGTGAATTCAAAATGTCATGACAAAGCTTATATATAGGATGTCCAGTATGCTAAGTGAGACTAAACTGATAGCATGCTACCTTGTACATAGTTACTATATGCCTAGCTAGGTTGTTATAGGAAAATTGTTGTTCAGATATATTTGTTTACAATAGAGTATATCTTATAGACTTGGCGTGGACGCCAAGCTTTCCTAGGCAGGGAGACTGTAATGCCCCCATTTAGGGGGGCTTACCTGAAAGCCTCCGGTGTTCTCCGCTGCCTCGCGCCACTTCCAGCTATTTTCCCTTGTCCCCAAGTGTTCCCTGGCGTTGTTGAGCCCTGCAGGGCTTGCAAAATCCATTTTGTGAGCTGCTGGCATGCTTACCTTGGGCCGCCACTGCACTACCGAGGAGGTGCACTGTCGCATCCGACTGCCATTGTGGTCAATAGTCAGGAGGTTCCATGGTTCCTGTGCTGTGCCAAGTTAAAAGAGGCACCAGGGACATGCAAAACCGGAAAATATTTTAAACAAATAAACAGGCAGACCAGAAGCTAAAGGCAAAGGTCAGGGCAGTGACTCTTATTGTTAGGACATTCAGGCATTAGGGTTAGGGATAGCACAATATTATTAGGACATTCCGACGTTAGGGTTAGGTTTAGGGTTAGGATTATGGTTAGAGTTAGGGTTAGGGATAGCACAATATTATTAGGACATTCCGACATTAGGGTTAGGGTTAGGTTAGGTTTAGGGTTGGGATTAGGTTAGAGTTAGGGTTAGGATTATGACAATATTGTTAGGACATTCAGACATTAGGGTTAGTGATAGGTTAGAGTTAGAAAGATACTGTTAGGACATTCAGAGATTAGGGTTAGGGTTATGGTTAGGACAGGACATGATATTGTTAGGACAGTCAGACATTAGGGTTGAGGTTACGTTAGGGTTAGGACGATACTGTTAGGACATTCAGACATTAGGGTTAATGTTAGGGATAGGGTTAGGGTAAGGGTTAGTACGATATCGTTAGGACATTCAGACATTAGGATTAGGGTTACAGTTAGGACAATATTGTTAGGACATTCAGACATTAATGTTAGGGTTAGGGTTAGGATGATATTGTTACGACATTCACACATTAGGGTTAGGACAATATATTTCATTGTACCCAATAGCGTATATGAAGTCCAGACCATCCACTGATTTTCCTGATATAAAATGGCAGCCAGGGTATAATGAGTTAAGACATTCAGATATTAGAGTTAGGGTTAGGGTTGGGGTGGGGCGATATTCTTAGGACATTCAGACATTAGGGTTAGGGGTTGGGCTTAGGGTTAGAGCGAGGGTTAGGACAATATTGTTAGGACATTCAGACATTAGGGTTAAGGTTAGCGTTAGGTTAGGACGATACTGTTAGGACATTCAGACATTAGGTTAGGGTTATGGTAAGGGTTAGGGTTTGTCACGATATTGTTAGGACATTCAGACATTAGAGTTAGGGTTAGGGCGATACTGTTTGGACATTCAGAGATTAGGTTTAGTGTTATGGTTAGAGTTAGGACAATATTGTTAGGACATTCAGATAGTAGGGTTAGGGTTAGGACGACATTGTTACGACATTCTGACATTGGAGTTAGGTTAGGATTTGGGTTAGGGCGATATTCTTAGGACATTCAGACATTAGGGTTAGGGGTTAGGAAAACACTGTTAAGACATACAGGCGTTAGGGTTAGGGCGATATTGTTAGGACATTCAGACATTAGGGTTGGGATAGGACTAGGGTTAGGTTAGAAGCGATATTGTTAGGATATTCGACATTAGGGTTATGATTAGGGTTAGGATGATATTGTTAGGGCATTCAGACATTATTGTTAGGGTTAGGACGATACTGATAGGACAGTCAGACATTGGGTTAGGGGTTAGGACGACACTTTTGGGACATTCAGACATGAGGGTTAGGGCGACATTGTTGGACATTCAGACATTAGGGATAGGGTAAGGGTTAGGGTTAGGATGATATCGTTAGGACATTCAGACATTAGGGATAAGGATATGGTTAGGGTTAGGATTAGGATGATATTGATAGGCCATTCAGACATTAGGGTTAGAGGTTACGGTTATGGTTAGGGTTAGGACGATATTGTTAGGACATTCAGACATTAGGGTTAGGGTTACTGTTATGGTTGGAGTTGAGACGATATTGTTGGGACATTCAGACATTAGGGTTAGGGTTAGTGCAATATTGTTTCTAACATTCAAACATTAAGGCTAGGGTTAGCTTAGGCTTAGAGCGATATTGTTAGGACATTCAGACATTAAGGCTAGGGTTAAGCTTAGGGCTTAGGACGATATTGTTAGGACATTCAGACATTATGGTTAGGTTAGGACGATATTGTAAGGACATTCAGAAATTAGGTTAAAGGTTTGGGTTAGGACATTCAGACATTAGGGTTAGGGTTAGACAGTGGTGCAAGTGGTAGACAAGTAGTACTGGAACTCAGGCACTGGCAAATATGAAACGCAGAATAAAGCTCCTCAATCTGAAGGATAACTGTATAGATACTATGAGATTCAATAATGATACTGAAATATTCCTAGGAAAATATCATTGTTGTACTAATCTAATTTTGTGATGGAATCCTTGATTTCAGGTCCCTGGCCCTGAAGCTGTCATTATTTTGCCTGCTTAAGAATTTCAGTTCAGTGTGAAGAAGTACAGGAGCTCTGTTTCTGTTGCAAAAAGGTACAGGAACTGATTTTCACTTTCATCACTGCTTACTTCACTCAAAAGTGGACATGTGTGTGAGAGAGAGCTGTTGGGGCTACAAAACAGTGGGGACATTATTAAATAAACATTAAACTGCTGGCTGCACCAGGATTTTATATTTGGGGACATTACATATACTGCTATAGAAACTGCATGCAGCCACCATTTTATAGTTTTCAACCAACCAGCGCCAGGATTTAACAAAGGCACCCTGAGACATTGCAGAGATTTATGGGGAATTATCTGGGACAAAACCTAGGCACCAAAAGTAAGCCAATTAACAAATGGAAACTGTTCAGGACAATTTTGGTAGCCAATAGGATCTCTGAACTAAGCCCCTATAAAAGGGAAACTGCTCAGATCGATAAGATTTGCCTGGAAGTTCAGTGTGTGGGTGTGGTCTGTGGGGAGCCTGCCAGCTCTCAGAGGTTAGGCCTGCCAGGCCTGAACTTTTCATCCGTTGATCACGGGTCCAGGTGTCCGAATACATTGCGTTGGGTTGCGGCAGCGAAGTCGTGCAGCAACCAAGCTGAATTCGGGATCAGCCTGCAAGCTGGCTGGAAGGACCAGAGAAGGACAAGCCTTACATATGAATGTGCTCAGCTGCCAAAGCATTGTGCGGCCAGCAAGGGAAGGACAAGCCTACATATAAATGTGCTTAGTTGCCAAAGCATTGAGTGAACGGCTAGTTTGCATGTATCGGCCAGTTATTGCGCCGGCTGTTTGCTCCTGCATCCTGAAGACCAGCATTTTGATAAGGACCACAAGGGAACCCTTTCATACTTCATGAAACCTCTGCACAGGTCTCATGTCATTGGATCATCCTCTTGGTCTGGGTAGTGTGAGTACAAACAGGGTCGCCCTGCAACAACAGCCATAAATCACTTTGTACCATCTAATTATTTTGATTTGGGTTTATTGCACTGGACTGAGCCATCCAGCTCCGGATTACAAATATTTGGGCTGTGTGCATGTTAATTGTTTTCCTTCCTAAGAGCCCCAACGGTCAGCTGCAACGCCGGCCTGCCCTGGACAATGCTTCAGGCTAGCCTGTTTAAAAACTGGGTACCCAGGATTGTGGGACTGTGTCAAACTGACTCACAGTGCATGTTTAATCAGTCTGAATGTAATCAGAACTGTAAATCACTTCCTAGATTTACGCCCACCCTTGTTCAACATCCCGATTGTGGTTTTTCATGTTTAACCTGGCTAGTGTGTACCTTCTTGGTGGGATACCGCATTACTACTGTATTGTTGTATCAGTGGTCTTATTTTCAGGGGTCTCCAGGTAGCTGCACAAAATTCAGCCTTGGTGGTAAGTGTGAGGAGCATGAGCATATCATTACTGTCATATGGTAAATGTAAATGTTCTGTTGCTAAATGGTTTAGGCCACTAGAAGGGTTAATGGGGGGTTCTAGTATCCCGGAGGGCTACACCAAAGTAGCTACGCTACCCCAATACCCACCTGTTCACCAAGCTCAGGCCCCTCAACCAGTGCAGAGTCATGCAGCCAGGGATAGTAACCCATAGGATAGCGCCACTTTGGGGTTACATCAGTAAAGGCTGTCAGGGCTGAGAGGGTGTCAGTAATGGCACGGAATGGGGCAGCCAGGGTGAAAAGGAGGATATTAAAAATTGTTGCCCTTCTTGCCACCCACGCCATAGAGAAGCGCTTGGCAAAATGTGTGTGTGTGGCTAATCAGAACCCACTCATCTGTTCAGATGGCAGTCGATGGGTGAGGTTGGGGAACAGGGCTAAGATCTATGGCGGGGGCAGTACTGTGCACTCTCCATTGTTGCTCGGTACCCCAAACCAGTTGTATTGAGATTCATTGTACTGAAGAGAGTGGCCCCACCCCTGCATGACTCTGAGCAGTTCCACTGTCAGAGTGATTATTGATTAGTGATTAATAATTAGTGATTATTGATTGATAATCAAGTTAGCCAGGTTGGGAGTGGGTCCCAGGGTGGTAGCCTGGGTAGCAAACTGGCTGTACAACAGGACACAGAAGGTAATAGTGAATGGACACATTACGAAGAAAGGGGGTCACTAGTGGAGTACCCCTCAGGGCTCAGTACTAGGTCCAGTCCTCTTTAACATCTTTATAGGTGACATTGCAGAGGGTCTGGAGGAAAGGTATGCCTCTTTGCAGATGACACAAAGATTTATAACAGAGTTGATACACAAGAGGGGTTAGAAAGGATGAGAAGGGACTTGGCAAGGTTGGAGGAATGGTCAGACATATGGCAACTTAGATTCAATGCAAAGAAGTGCAAAGCAATGCACCTGGGAAACAAAACCCAGGAGAAGAGTACATAGGAAGGCATCACAAGTAGAGAAAGGAAGTGGTTATCCCTCTGTACAGACAGTTGGTGAGACCCCATCTGGAGTGCTGTGTGCAGTTTTGAGATCTCTTCTACGCAAGGACATAGACAGGATGGAAGCAGTCCAGAGGAGGGCAACTAAAATGGTGCAGGGTCTGCATCAGAAACCATATGAAAAGAGACTGAGAGAGCTTAATATGTATACCCTTGATGAAAGGAGGGACGGGGGACACGATAGAAATGTTTAAATACCTTAAGGAATCAACAATGTCCAGGAGGGTAGCATCTTTCAGAAAAGAGATGTGTAAGAACAAGGGGCACAATTTAAAGATAGAGGGGACAGTTCAGGGGTAATGTGAGGACATTTTTTCAAGAGAGAGTGGTGGATGCATGGAACCGCCTTCCTGGGAGGTTGTTGTGTCTAAAACAGTGGGGAATTCAAACATGCATGGACAGACATAAAGCAATTGTAGTGGGGGATGGCAGGAAGTAGGCTCTTGGGTAACTAAAATCTGCAGCTTATCCAGTAGGTAGGAAATGGGCAGACTGGGTGGGCAAGTGGTCCTTATCTGCCGTCAAAGTCTATGTTTCTGTGCAGAGTGGGATCTGGTCCGGGACCTGTGAGGTAGAGATGGTGAATGTCACGGGGTCCTCAGCACGCATACAAAGGAAGGTATCTCCAGCACACTGAAGCCCCTGCCCTGAGCAGGGCTTGATGTTTTCATTTCATAGTACAAATGAATGCAGTATTACCCTGCTGGGAAAGAGAAACATTTATGAACAGAACACATCATAGTTTGAAAGCCCACGAAGAGTTCTTTAAATTAGATACTGGGCTTAGTATAATGTATCTGGCAGCAGACCAGAGATATTGATAAGTTTGCCTATTTTGATACTACTTTGTTACTATTTTACACTTATGATATCACACAGGGTAAAGCTGTTCTGTCCACAGTGTGGTTAGGCCCAGCTTCACCCTGCATGATATCATAAGTTTCTAAAATGGTGGCAGAGTGGTATCAATATACTGCAGGGCAGACTTTACATTGATTTTTCCAGACTGCTGCAAGGCATAAACTCATTCTGAACCTTGATTAGTTGTTTTGCTAATCACCAAATTTTGATTAGCAATCAGCCAGGTTTAAATATAAATTTTACTGAATGGGTATTTTTATCAATAAGATATAGTACTGAGGACTTCCAGTTCAGGGTGAGCCCATGTTGAGGTAGTGTTCCGAGCTCCCTCAGTCGCCAATTAAATCCACTATTTACGCCCACGTCCGACCGCAAACTGCTGGGGATGAGAAAATTTGATACAGTAACAATCGCAGTGAAGCAAAAACTTAAAAAGATTTCATGGCTTACCTGACTCTGGCAAAGAAAATGGGAAGAAGCTGTGAGCAGCCTGCCTTGCAGGCCAGCGGCTTGCAGACCCGACATACTGATTTCTCAGATGAAGAGAAAGAGTACCCACAATTTACCATCACCTAAACAACTGTTGCAGGAATTAAAAACTGGGATCCTCAATGAATAGAATGGAAAGCCATACTAGCAGACACGAAACGGATGCTGTGTGGAAGTGAAAGAGCTGATAGTGAACATCAAGCGGCTTGACAGAAACGGCTGCCCAGACTGAACACCACAACATGGCCTGATATTTGTTCAAAGGGGACAGAGCGGTGGCAGAAAAGCTTGCAGATCTTGAGCTCATATTGTGCAGAAACAGCCTGCACATTCATGGCCTATCAGAAGCAACAGAGGTGGAGGAGACACGCATCTTACATGGAGTGTCTCAAGGATCTGTCTGGAAGACAACTGAAAGGGCACACTGAGCTCTTCCCTGTCCGACCGACCCAAATGCATGTCCCAAGGTCACTAGTGTTGAAGTTTATGAACTACCAGACCAAACTGAAAGTCTTACAAGCAGTATGGGACAAGAAAGAGGTTGCCTTCGTGATGCAAAGCTCTCTTTTGATCATGATTACACCCGCCCAGACAATGATCAAGCACAGAAGTGCCTTGAAAGACAAAAGGACATTAAGTGCATGTTTTACCCAGCTCGATGTAAGGTAATTCTCCAGCAAGGACCAAAGTTTTTCCACACACTGGCAGAGGCTTGGACTGTCTTGTTGACCTGTGAGTTCCGGAAAACATGCTCAGACCACCACCAGACTTGATGGAGCAACTCCTAGAGGACAACACATGGCAGATGGTGGGTGACAGACATCGGGCACACAAGCAGTGTACCTCACCAACATCATCCCAAGTTTTGCACCCATGCGAACATACAGGATCCGCACCAAGTGCCCCGAGGCAAGCTACCCCTAGCAAGTGAGGTACTGCCCCAGTGACAGAAGCTACTAGTTTTGCCTTCTGAGATGGCTACACGGAACCACCTGAGATCTTTTCTTGCCCTCCCCACAGTGACTAACTAAACATTCTCTTTTCATTTGGCATCCCCTGCAGATACAGTGTTGCATACCATACTGACCTTGCCCTGTACACAGTCCGTATGTTTCCCCTGCAGTAACTGTAAGTGCAAACTTTCTTTATTCCTTCCCCATCAAACTGAGCCCCTCCACTGCTGTGCATTTCTTCAGTCCTGCAACCAGTACAACACAGCGACCTCAGAGTCCAGGGCAGTAAGGGCAATCTTTTGCCCGCCTCTCATCCTTGCTTTGCAGATCTAGCTCCACGAGGTCCTTGATTGAGCTGTAAAGCCAGCAGGGTGATTGCCCTCCATATACTGTACACTATGGGCTGTTTGAGCTGCATGTGGAAGTTAACAGGTGAGGTGCTATGCATTTAGCTGCAGCTGGATAATGACTGTGCACCTAACACAAGATAAAGACTCGCTACAAGATGGACTGCTCCCTGTGAGCTACTGTGGACTTTTACTTATCTACTCATGGACGGGGGTATGAGAGAGTGCATCTTAACAGTGGAGATGATCTTCAGCAGTCCCCCCAACCATAGGTCAGACATACACCTCATGGGATGACCAAGATTGCTTACTGTTGGGTAGTGTCTTGAAATTATAATGGAAGGTTATTGTTCTGTTAGTTGGCGGAATCTACCCTGCTCACAATGTCTTTGGGTAAGTGACGAGGGGAACCTTGGAGACTATCTGTTGACCGTTGTTTCATCCTCCATGGGTTTTGTACTGTTAACATCAAAGGAAAATCAAAAGAAAATCAAAGGAATTTGATCACACCACAGCTCCTTAATCTTATGAGGATTAGAGGATTAGGGATAATCTGTGGCACGTAGCTAAGAGTACAGGGTCTCAATGACCTCCAAAATTACAAAGCGGCTAGGAATATGTGCACCTGTGCTATCCACCAAGCTAAAGATCCCACTTCAAGAGAGAATAATAACTCCACCGCAACTGCCTCAGTTTCTTGGGAGAACGCCAACCTAACAGGCAAAGCAAGTAAAACACCCCCCCTCCACTGCTCAATATCGATGAAGTAATTACCAAGATCTGAAAACATCACAGATGCCTTCAACAAGACCTTCACAGACCTTAGCGGAGTGCTTCCCGGACTTTCTTCTACCCCTGGATCACACCAATCTAAGCAACAACTCAGCCCCATCAGCAAATTCGACTCCACCCTCTACCTTAAGATTTTTACTACAGCTGAGGTTAGAAAATACCTGGTAAAAGTCCTTGGGAAAACTAGATCCAGTGGTGACTCGGGTCGACCTGAGATCTTAGCGCCACCCTAGATGTCCTACTCTCCCCAACCAAGATCCTAAATCTGTCACTCACTAATGGCAAATTCCTAAACTCTGGAAAGCTGCTGTGGTCGCCTCTGATCTTTAAAAATGGTGATAGAACTAATCGCCAACTACTGGCCAATCTCAGTTCTTCCTCCACTCTCAAAAGCACTGAAGGGATAGTCTATGACCAGGCAGTTGAATACTTACATAAATACAACCTTGAATGTCCTACAGCACGCTTTCAGGAAGGCCCATAGTACTACCACGGTCTTGGTGGAATTTATTGGTTACATTCACTATGCACTGATCGGGGCTCTTGGCAGGCTGCTTTCACTGACCTCACCAAAGCTTCAACATGGTTAATCATAATTTACTTCTAAACCAATTGACTCACTTAGGGATATCCTCCAATTCATTGGGCTGGTTCGGAGTTACCTCTCCCAACAGATTGCAGCACGTCAAGATCCTCGACGTGTTATTTGACCATCGAATTGTCACCACCAGGGCCCTGAAGGATCTATATTAGGTCCCCTGCTCTTCAGCCTGTTTTTGAATGATCTCCTAAAATATGCCAGTACAAGATTCTTCTGTACGCAGATGATGATGTGCTATACACTTCTCAGACAGCACCAGATGCCCTAGAAGAAATGATGCAAACTGATTTTAGTGCAGCACAGAAAAAACAAAACGAGCTGTTTGCCTCCCATCATAACCACTTTAAAACCTATCCCCTCGATATCTGTAACAACAAGCATGAGATACTGGACATGGTCAATAGCTTTAAGTACCTCGGGGTCATCCTTGACTGCTCTCTCTCATATGGTCTACACACTGACCATGTTGCTAAAGTGGTCAGTGCCAGAATAGGCCAACTGTACTGGCACAGACACTGCCTCACAGAGAGTGCCATAAAGCTTGCAGTTAACAGCTCAGTGCTATCAGTCATAGATTACAGCTTGGTTGTCTATGGAGCAAGCAATGACACTGCCCTTAAGAGAATAAGGACAGTCCTAAACAAAGCCTGCAGACTTGTGCTGGGGCGACACTGTCTAACTACACATGTGAGCTACACACTAGCACTGGATGGCTAAACCTGAACAACAGGATTCAATATTCATTTTTTATTTATTTTTTTTATTTTGTCTTTGGTAACGGGTAAGGCCCACAAGGCACAAGTGCCTGCTTTCAGCAGCGACCTGGGAGCACTGGGCAGCTAAGTGACTTGCTCAAGTCGCCTACAGTATGCAAGTGGAGTTGTGAGAATCAAACTGAGGTCTGGTCTGCTGGATGCACCAAGCTCGTTCACAGCTCATTACTCTAACCTCTATGCTATACTGCCAGCCCAATATCAGGTTTGTCTGCTAGCTAAAAACATTTCTCTTGGCCTTACCCCAGACTTGCAGACACTCTCTACTATCCCACCAACCATACGGGTCCGCAAAGCAGTCTTCCACATTCCCTTTCACCACATTTCGCATGGGCGCTCTTTGAGCATAGGGCCCCTTTACTAAGCTTTCTCAGCACTGATCTGCTTATGGAACCTAAACTAGGCCTCTTTAAAACCAAATTACAAATGTATTTGGCTGCTCTTACGCATGCGACTGTGACACCTAAATCTGATGCAATCAGTTACATGCCCAACTAAGCAATTACCTCACCTCCTTGCAATCCCCTCATCTAACATAACTACCTAACAGCAATGTACACCTCCTCTACCACTCTGTCCATCCTTACCTCTAATTACCATTCCTCTATAACCCTCTGGGGCTCACTTTCACATTTTCCTTCGCCCCCACCTTCCCACCCTGTAACCCATACTCTAACCTCACCTCTTGCCTCCAGCAATGAAACCTTATGGGTGAATTCTTTCCCCCACCCTCATTATCCCCTCAGTTCCTCCTCTCTATCTAATACCAATATTATCCCTCTTCAACTCTATCTGAACCATGCTCTCCTGTTCTAAGCAGCCTTAGGCTTAACCTCTATACAATATTGCTACTACTTCCTTTTGGTACAACTGTAGATCTTTTTCAGTTGTTATACCTGTGTCTCTTACTAGTCATTTCACCCAATTTGATGTTTTTTTTACACCACTGTACTTGAACCTATAACAGGAAATTACCTTTATTTGTTACATGTCTACTGTTTGTACACTTGTCTGTAACATTTCAACGTGGAACCTTTGTAAGCGAGCTTGCTAGCTCAAAGGTCTTAATCCGAGAATTCAATAAATAAATAAATAAACATACATGCAGACAACTGCTGCCTCCACAGAGTAAGCTCACCTTACGGGCAGCTGCGAGGAGCCGCCCT